>OZ004354.1:19326144-21726144 GCA_963924445.1 Philereme transversata
TCTGTTTTTAAACTCCAACAATTGCTTGAGCTGACTTCAAACAATGCCAATGGCAGATTAATGATCATCATTACACATTACTTTGATAAATGACATCGTAAAATTGTTGCATGATAAAATATATAAAATCCATTGTTTATAATAGTTATCGGAATTATTTTTGTACTAGCTTTGTATTTAGTACTAGCTGTTGCCCGCGACTTCGTACGCGTTACACTCCTAAATGTGTAGGAAACCTAGAAATAAAGCTAAACTTGCTTTTGACTTGACACCTAATTTTTATCCCCTGGGAACTGATTTATGGGATAAAATGTAGCTTATGTGGTAATCCAGGTATAAATAATAAAAATAAACAAATAATAATAATAATAATATTGCTGGACATTTCACACAGCGCTATCTAGCCCCAAACTAAGCAGAGTACTATGGGAACCAGATAACTGATAGAATACTTATATACTTTTTTTTTATAATACATACTTATAATATATAGAAAAACATCCAGACACGGAACAAATATCTGTAGATCATGCAAACATTGGTTCCGCGGCGAAATGGTTCAGCCATTACGAAGTAACAAACAAATAAACAAACATCCAAACTTTCACATTTATAATATTAGTGTGATTGTAATGCGGTAGACATCAGATGTCAGGTATCAGAATCGGAATCACACACACTTAAGTACAATTTTCCTTCAGGTATAAATGGATAACTAATAAAGATCCTTCAATACACTTAAACTGATTTTTCGTTGTAGTAAAACATGGTGTTAAGATCAGTTAATCACAGTAGACGTAATTATAAGAGAAAAGATTTCACTTTCATTTTTAGCTGTCGCGATATCAATATCAAGGTCGCTTCATGAGTAACACCTCGGAGGTATTGGAGGCTAGCTATCGAGAGGTATTGAGATGTATTTTAATCTAACGTAAGCATTTTTACGTAGCTATCCGTTTATGGAACTCTCTTCCTTCTTTAATTAGATCTGCCAAATCCCTTCCTATCTTTAACACGCTATTGTTTAAGCACTATTTGTCTGCATCAAAGAGCTGAGTCATCTTATTTTGTTATTATATCTGTCGTTGTTATTGTTTGTATTACATCTGTTTCATAATTGTATTTTTATTTATTATTAGTATTTTAATATTATAGAATATTTATGTATTACATTTATATTACTATTACCTAACCTGGTATCTATTTATTTTGTTTTGCTTATGTAAGCACACAGGTAAATAAAAAGCTTAAGTTATAAGGCTACCGTCCTTTAACGTTCTTGTAAAAGCCAGTCCATCCAAAGGTTGTCTGGAAGAGATCGCTTTTAGCGATAAGACCGCCAATTTTACTATCGCGTGTCTAGTTTTAAGTGTTTTAAATATGATTTCTTAATTTAAGTGTGGTATACAATAAAGCGTTTTCTGTTCTATTCTATTTTTTATTAAAGCCCATAGTCAAATCTTGTCCAGCATGTACCGTTTGGGTTAAATATAAGCTACCTTTATAGAATGATGAGTGTAAAGTAATTTTTTTTGTAATAAATTTGGTGAACTTGAGATAAAACATATACTTATATCGTATATAGTAGATCGACGGTGGATAGAAGATCAGTAAATAAATAAATATTGCTGTAAATAATAAACACAGCGTTATCTAGCCCCAAACTAAGCTGAGCTTGTACTATGGGAACCAGATAGCTGATAGAATACTTATACATATTTTTTTGTAAACACATATAAATACATATTTATAATATATAGAAATACATCCAGACCCGGAACTAATATCTGTAGATCTTGCAAACATTTGTTCCGCGGCAGGAATCGAACCCTACCTCCTGCGTCTCAGCCGGTTATTCGCCCACTGCGCCACGGAGGTCGTCGTAGTATCGTCGAGTAGTTACTTTAACCTTCGTAATTTTGGCTAATATAAGCTCCCATTGCTTCATTTTAAATTTTCTTTTTGTTGGAATAATATTCCTTACGATGCAGCGATGTTACGAATGTCAAACAATAATTATAGTTTTTTTTCCATTCTGCGTCCATAATATCCGCCCATAGCCTCAACTGAGGACAGTTTTTTTACTGTCTTCGTGTTCATACTATTTGTTCTCTTTCATGATTGCTTCCACTCGGAGGTTCACACTGATGCCATTATCAGTAGCAATAATCTAATTCACATGTCCATTGTTTGGTTTAATGGTGTTGCTTTCTCCTTCCAATTTATAATTTTGGATTTAATAATGTCAATATCATCGACTTCTTTCAAGACAAGATTCAAGTGTTTTGTTATCTACGACATTAAATGAAAACAAGGGTAAGTCTAATGGCTAGTATTATTGTAAAATACGTTTTGTTTCAAATTCATAACCATAGAACATTTTAAATTTTCAAACAACATTAATATTAAGTCTTACAATATCAATGAAACAGTCTGTATCAAATAGGTAAACAAATCATCAAGTAAATAGGTACCTGTTAAACTGATAAATATTCAAAACACGGGTTTTAAACCCAGCTCTATAATCAGTTAACACTATTTCGGATGTGTGTTTTAAATTAATGTCGTACATAACAAAACAGGTTGTAACGCAAACAGCGATCCTAAGTGTAAAAAAATTACATAAATCGGAGGAGGTCCATGCCTTGCAGTTGATTTATAAAGGTTGACATTATAATGGGACATTAAGATTTATATCTCTTCATATTATGTAAAGTTCATAAGACTCTATCAACAATCGCTGCAATCCGTACTAATTAGAAATCAATGCGATATTTCTGGAGTGTCATTAATTTTAGCAAAGAGTGCCAAAAGTATTATTAAAGACAATAAATGTATTGTCGTTTTATTATACAAAACTTGTGACTCTGTGTTTGTTCTCATTCTCCACAACTGCATTTCTCACATTTACATAGTAAGTTAGTATAAGCATAATGTACTATCTTTCACTGCAGTGTCGCCATCACAGCCTAAACTATATCCTGTCAACACACCGCTATAATTCGTTATGTTCTGATTAGATCTCTCAGAAAGCAGTAACGATGCATTGTATCGGGATATCACCATTAGTTCCGCTCGGATTGCGAGCTCCTCTACTGCCCTTTCCCTTTCTCCGTGTGCTTGCTTTTACATTGCTTTTTTTTATACTGACGTGAATACGTTTTTAAAATAGCTTCCATAGTGGGAGGCAATTCAAAAAAATATGATAGTAAAATCGAGGGATACAGTTTGGTGTTGCAGCTACATATCTATCATCTCCATCCAAAATTTAATTACACCACTGGATAGATAAAGAATCAAATAATTCGTTACGCTAAGTGAGGACTGTGGCGCATCGCGTTCGGTGGAAGAGGAAGCGCCGCCATTTTGAGGTCATTTTGCTGCGATTCGAGATTTCCATTTAGTATGAGTAGGAGTTTTTAGTGTTCAAACATGATTTTAATTTACATAAAATAGCGTATTTTATATTTTGTGTAGAAAGTATTAACCTGTTACGTACACACGGCCGCGTCTATGACACAGCCACACCGCATTTTTTTTGTTGATTTATTGTCTCTAATCAAAAAGCGGTAATGTGTATTGAATATGCAATTTGCGCCGTCAGAAACTGTGTTTGTTCTACAATTTCAGTAATTCCGATACCTTTACATTTGAGTACATTATTATGCAAAGATTTGGCAGTATAGACAAGGTTAACTAATCGTATATAAAAAAATATTGTTCGTTATTTCATAGAACCGTCAAAAACGCAACGTAGTTAAGTTATGGATTTTTACGGGTTACTCTCTAATTGATAATAGAGTGTATTGTACAAATAGTAGAGTCTAATATACCTAAGCTTAGAGACACATTAGAGTTGAAGTACTTACTTATAGATACTGTTAGAGTTGTAATGGCTCTGTGCGAAGGTGCTGGGCTCGAGACATTCTGTGCTCTCTAAGTAGGTACCTTCTCATTGTTCATTGTTATGTCATTCAATGATTTTATGTCAAGTTGATGAGATAGGTTGATGCCCCATTTATGAAGTAATATTTATGTAAATGCACCTATGCTACATTGTGTGTAGCATAGGTGCACTTCTAAGAGGTCCATTTCTGTAATGAAATCTAGTCTAATTAAAGTATTATTGTTATCCTGTCAAATTATTTGTAAGGTGTGTGACCTATGAGGCAATACTTTGTTATAGGCGATGGTTACCACTAAACATCAGATGGCCTATATGTTTGTCCCATCTCCAGGTCGTTTTAAAAAAATCCAGATAGTCAACTCTCTCACGCATAATGGACCACATAAAGAGTTCGAATGCGGAAAAGGGAGTCCACCAACATATACTCTTAAGTCTCGATTAAATTTTCAGTTCAGTTCTGATAACTAAAGTGCTCGTTGCTTTCGTAGACACCGGCCCTTACTTTACACTGTTCATTTCCTCTGAAGCCCAACTCCACAAAGTTTTAAAATTAAGCCAAGTCCAAGCACCTTGATGAATGAGCTGCGATCCAACGAATGCTTTTGAATATGAACGGGAATAATTATTATCCCGTTCTTTTGTTCACCTCTTTTAATTACAAAAGCGTCGAGTCGAGGGTAGATCTCGATTTGCATACAGACGGAAACAATATTAAACCATTGGTGTTTTTAGAGTTCTGTAGTATTGGAAAACCTATAGTGAACTGTGACCTAACCTGAAAACGAAAACGTTTATTTGAATGCATCAGACGAATGAACACATTTGTCTGATGAACGAACCTACTGTTTATTGCATATTTTTCATATTCATTTATTCTGCTTATTACATATATTATACATTTTTTAGCTTAGGTAGTAAGTACATACATATACCCTGTAAGAGCACTGCAAGTTGCGTTTGCGCCTTTTCAAAAAGTACGACAATTAAAAAAGCCAACGGTTAGAGATTAGAGATTAATAATGTTACGTAGATATTTTTATTTAGGTCCTTGTTTTGTTTGGTCTAGTTGACCTCAACGTAAGAAACCTTTTAATTTGTAAGTCCGTCTCGCTCTTGGCCAGTGTTTAAATCTTGATGCTGTAGGATTGTGCGAATTGAATGGATGTTTCCGTAGTGCAGTAATGTATGCGCTTATTGTCTAGATTTCTTCAAGAGTTTTATTGCTTTTAATTGCTTTGTTCCGCTTCCGGACTCGTTAGTTTAAATACCAAATATTTTGCTAGTTTTTAGATGACAGACTTTTTTGGTAGATCACACTAATATGTATTATAATTATGAAAGTTTGGATGTTTAATTATTTGTTTGTTTGTCAATCGTGTCGTAACGGCTGAACTGATTTCGATGAAATTTTGTGTGTTGATAAATTATGACTTGGAAACATAGGCTACGTTTTTTTGACAAACAAAGCGTGAGAAGCCGCTGGCGGAAGCTAGTTTCTTCATATTTATTTGGCTGGTTTCTAAAGTATTTAATTTTTTTATTGAAATTTAAAGGGCTCGATTCCCGCAGTGGAACAATTGTTGGCATTTTCTACAAATATTTGTCCGGGTCTATTTATTTACAAAATAAACAGTATATTCGATTAGTTATCTGGTCCCCAAGCTTTGCTTAGTTTGAGGATGGATAGCGCTGTGAGAAATATCCAGCATTATTTATTTATTTATTGTTTAAAAAGGAGTAAAAAATATGCTCTTCGACATGTATAGTAAGTTCAAGTTCTATGTTCATGTCCCATTGAAATTGCAACATCGTAAATTAATTTCACCTAGAAATAAAATTGTATTGTTATTTGATGCTTCTAAGTATTAGGTGGGGTCTGCGGTTTATTTATTGCTAAGTGAATATTCTGCGATACTATTCTTACAACAGGATCTTAGACATAAGGTACAGGTTCTTCGAATTTAAGATATATATGATTGTACAACACATTTTTTGAAGACCCACGCAGTATCAGAATGCAGGTTTTATTAACACTTTTGATACATCTGATTATTATGCAGAAAAATTTTAGGTATGGGACTATAATAAACATAAAACAAGTAACTTTTTAACAAAAATATAACCGACTTCAGATAACAGTAAAAACCAAACTACTCCACCAATTTTGATGATATTTTCATAGGATCAATCTATAAATACATATATCCTTTCAAATAAAAAACTAATTTTACAAATCGTTTGATATATAACGGAGTTCTGAGCTAACAAACATAACATAACATAAAAATTTAACAAATTTAAGACTTATATAGTTTTCTCATGAATGCCAGTGTCAGAACTGGACCAAATTGAAATAAAACCACACGGGAAGCACTAGCTTTCAAATAAAAAAAATCATCAAAATCGGTTCACCCAGTCGAAAGTTCTGAAGTACCAAACATAAAAAAAATAGAGTCGAATTGAAAACCTCCTCTTTTTTTGAAGTCGGTTAAAAAAGTAACAGAATTCAGTAAAAAAAATCTGGATAGCTAAACCTGTACTTAATTTTTAAAGATCTCTCCACACACACGGTTTATTAGTTTCTTTGTTTCTATTTAATATCGTGCATTGTTAAGTTACCTATGTATTTATGTCAAGTTCTGGCGACAATACAGTGAAATAAGATGGACTCAGTTATGCACAGTGCATCTGAAAAATTCAATGGTCGCCATGTCTGCTTGCTCTTGTGTTAATTACACAGTTCTCGTTTCAAATAAAATGTATGTTAAAATATAGTTTTAAATAAAACTTATTGTCATAAATCATAATAGAATCTTGTGAAGCTAATAAAACTGGAACCGGCTCTAACTTTCGCTCCTTCCCTGTGCTGTTTGCTTCCTCGACTACACCAGCTAATTGACGGACTGCTGCACTGAATACCAAGTAGAAATAAACTTTATTTATTTTAGAATTTATATAGTTACAATCACGTCAGTGTGATTAAGTGGTAACCATCATCTACCACCAAACATTACCTCGTAGATCACGCAAACAGGTGTAAATTTGTAAACTTGAGGCATCCATTCAAACGGAAACACTGCAAAGTTGCTTGCGGGCAGATATATACAGATATATGTATGTATCTGCATATATCCCCGGGCGAGCCCATTTACAAAGAACCATTGCATCTTACCTAATAAGTTTGCCAATTGAGCATAAGTTTGTACCTAGCTAATTTAGTCAATTCAACTTTGTTTTGCATCAGACACCCATATAATATACGACTCCTAAGATTCATCGTACTTATAAGATAATAATAATAATAATAATAAATATCCCTGGACCTTTCACACAGCGCTATCTAGCCCCAAACTAAGCAGAGCTTGTACTATGGGAACCAGATAACTGATTGAATACTTATATACTTCTTTTTTTTTTGTAAATACATACTTATAATATATAGAAAAACACCCAGGCACGGAGCAAATATTTGTAGATCATGCAAACATTTGTTCCGCGGCGGGAATCGAACCCGCTACCTCCTGCGTCTCAGCCGGCTATACGCCCACTGCGCCACGGAGGCAGATAAGATAAGATAACTCTTTATTGTTATTACCACACATAAAATATATGTCTCCATAGGATAATTGCCAATGGAATAAGAAAATCAATATTTAGATAATCACCAATCATTTACAAGCACATGTTTAGCGAAAGCGTCTTACTAATAAATAATGTATGGTTATGTGGTGGTAAGGGGTTTGTGAAGCGACAAATATTGAGCAATGCACTTTAGCTACAGTGTGTATTTCTTCTGCTCGAAGTTTCGCATGTGAAACATTGCTTAATATCTATTACACACTGTTATTAAATTGACTAAGCGAACGCAAACTATACATGGGGCTTGCAATTAGTAAATAGGTGTTTATTAAATACTAGTGGGTCCCGAACTGGGATCTCGCGAGTATAACATAAAAACAAAAAAATAGTATTCGTAATCTTTGACTATCAAAATAGTGCCACGAAATAAAAACCAACTTACTTGACCTGCGGTTTCATTCAATTAGAGGTAACGGGAGTTCATGATAGTGATAGTTCATGACACTCTTTTTTGGGGTACAAATTACAGTTATTCTGGATTTCAGACCTTTGCTTATATTTGTGATACTTAAGCGACATGCGTACCAAATTATAACACTGTGGGGTCACAGGTGTACCCTGTGAATTTTGACAAAGTTTCGATTTTATTATACTCAAAAAATACAAATAATTTACTGAAAATAATGTACTAATCCTTTCATTTGACGTCTCATTTGACCTAATAGTCTCATTTTCATTTTTTTTACCCCTCTGGAACCCCAATATCTCAACAACCCCCCAACATTTTTAACTTATTTAGTCACACCAAAATTGTGCCATCACTTCCTACCTATGTATAAAATTTCACGATGATTGGATCAACGCTTCGAAAGTTATCCTCGGACAAACAAACATACATACATACATACAACGCCGATTTGCCCATGTTGATTTAGAGATCTCGCTTCGCTCGATCAATTATATATATATTTTAGGAAAGAGGGTGACAATTCTCATTTACTACAAGAGGAATGTTATTGATTTTTTTTTTTCTGTTTTTGTACGATGAAAAACCAAATAAATATCAGATATTTTTACTGAAAAATCATTGGATCAACTATTTTAAGAAAATAATCTAAATTAATAAAATATAATATAAGTTAAATATCTATAACATATATGATACGTCTTGCATATACGTGCAGATACGTAGACGCAAGGTCCAAAAAATGTATCGAATGTAAATTGTTTTAAAAGAATATGGTAATAAGTGGCAAGATACTTTTAATAACAGAAAGAATATACAACTACTTACTTACATAACCAAAATACAGAAGAAACAATTGAATCATCTAAAGATCGTTGCAAACGATCTATAGTTAGCTCAACTGCTCCAGATCACTACCAGGCGGAAGTGTCCCCAAGACACTAAAATATAAAGAATATACGAATAAAAACGTAATTAAACAAAATCTTTATAAAAAAGCCTACTATAAAATATCGGATTATTTAGATGATAGAGAAGCTTGGGATTGAAATTGCTCCAACTTGTTCAAAATGTTACAATTTAGACGTAATGTATTTTCTGTATTGTTATGTATTGTAAAAGGGTCGTTAAAAAAAAACAAACCGCCTTGTTTCTTGCCTTTCTTTCCTGGCTTGGTTGCCTAGGCAGTATAATTGACGTTTCAAAGTGATCATTGTGATTTTAATTGATAAAAATATTTGACTTTATTGATAATACGAGTGAATTGTATTAACTCCTGTTTTTTAACAAGGTTGTAGAATGTATATAATAAGTATTTATAGATATAGCCGCTAGCTACCATCAGTCGCAACGCTGACTTGATCTACCATTGTGTAATTTTTGTCTTTTATCTAGTCTTTTCTGACTCTAGTTTACTTGACCTGACTTAGTATAAACAATCCTTCAAAACCAATATTTTACACTATCTTTGCACGGCTATTAACAGTTGCGAGAATATTATAACCTGTCCCATGGACAGGTTCATAAAATCCGAAGTTGATTGTGGTTTGCAATAGGTCTTAATAAATGTTGCAAAGATTTTAAATAAAATGTCGTGGTGTAAGACTGAGCTTTTCCTTACGTAACTTTTGTAACTATAAACAATTGTTAGGGAAATTATAATAATATAATATTTATTATGAATATCTATGTTATTCGGTGTTAAAAATAAGCATTTAACGTTATTCAATTGATGTCATGACTTCCAACTCGATAAGATTCGATATTGTTTACCGCGAGTTATTTAATATGAATAAATTTATATAATGTTTTGAGGAGCCTAAAATTATTTTTAGAATTAATAAATTATATTTGTGAAGGTTTTTTTATGTTCAAGTTTGTTTTTTTTGGGACTTCGGTTCCGGACGTGTTACGCACGCGGCGGATATATTTTGGGTCTGTGGCGCGCGGGTCGCATTGGTGGGTTGATTTTAAAAAAAGAACCAGAGAAGAAAAAAATAAATGCGTGAGCACGACGCGAATGGAAGTCCTGAATGGATTAAGATGGAAAAAAGGGGGTTTCACGTGTAAATAAGTCGATGTGAAACGTAAAACTTACAAATAAATTGGTGAAAGGCTCAAATGTGTTTGGATTTTGGCATGTGCCAACAGAATTACATTTAAGATCTCAATCCATAAGCATATTTTTGTTTGCCACATCCTCTCCTATTACAGATAGAAGATTTTTTTTTAATGCCTAATTGTACGTACTAGGTACCTCGTAAATGAATCAAACTCAATGAAGACTCTCAGCTATTGATTTTGAGGCATAATTAAGTTTGGTCTACAACATACCTACATACCGTTTTCACTAAAAAACTGGATATTAATCATGATTTGTGAGTTTTTGAGTATTCGCGCAGTTGCATCCGCCCTGATCATGGGTAAACTGCAGTCTGCGAGTGGATGGTTATTGGCAGCAAGGGCGGATCCAACTTTGGTGCCAGGGGGGGTCACATAGTTGGTCAATGTCATGTGTTATGTTTATCAATTTTAATTAGTGGGCCACGTAGGTCCTGGACCTACCCCAGGGCCATGACCCCCCTGGATCCACCCTTGATTGGCAGATACATCGATCTACCCTCTTTCTCAGTCTCTTGCTAGGTATGAATTCATTAATATTATTACTAATATATTATTTTAGTGGAAATAGTGTTCATAAATGATAGTTTCAAAAGTTATACTATACCCTGAAGTGTTTTTTCTTGAATAGGAAGTAAATTGATATTAGGTAAGAGTATGAATGTAATTTATAAAATATTTCTGAGGTCTTGAACAATTTATTAAAAAACTAACATTTTGAAGTTTATGTTCGTAATGAATTAATTCATATGTATCTGTCGTTCAGTTTTATTAAAATACCTGTGACTTGTGCTCACAGACTGGTATAACTAGATTTTCAATCTCGATTGACCACATATTCATTTAGTCACGGATAAAGTTATTAGTTTTTATACTTATCGTACCTTTTATTGTCAGATATTAAGTATTTACTATTTTTTTCTGTGTATATAGTCATCTCAAGTGGACAATGATGATGTAACCCTAAGATCTTTAGCCTTAAATGAATTGTGATTAAATTTACTCAGTAGCTTGAACAAGGTTAGAAATATATTTTTGGCCTTTGTCTAACTAAGCCATTAGAGCTTTATTTTTTCATGAAATGACAGCAGTTAGAATAAGTGTCATACATCATCATTCACAGCCTTATTTTATTCAATGCTTCCATAAGTTTGATGGCATCCACCACGATCCTGTGCAAGACTGAAAATTCCAGGTTCGCGACTTTGACTATGTCATTCACTAATCTCGCCTTCAGACGAACGTCTTTTCTACTTTTCTATAGATGACATAATAAGTAGATGCATTATAATTACAGCTTGAGCTAATGTGTTCTGCCCACCATGACCTACGGTGCCGAGACATGGACGCTTACGCATGAGGCTGTGTACAGGTTAAGAGTTGCACAGAGAGCTATGGAGCGTACCATGCTCGGCATCACACTGTTACATCGAGTTCCAAACGTCGAGACCCGTAGACGACCGAAGGTTCATGACGTTAGGATTCCAGTTATGGAGCTCAAATGGTCTTGGGCGGGACACTTGGCTAGACGTGGTGATGACAGATGGAGCAGGGCAGCGACGGGTTTAGAAGGGTAGGACGTCCAGCAGCGAGATGGGTGGACGACATCGTAAAGGTCGCGGGCCGTCAGTGAGTGAGACTAGTGCAGGATCGTGGTGGATGGCACAAACTTAGGGAGGTCTATACCCAATAATGAGTGAAGGTAGGCTGTGGATGATGATGATGAGCTAACTTAGATAAGACACAAAAGTCGCAGGAGATCTGTGGGACTGCAGTCCGAATATAACTAATCAGTTTTAATTTTGGCAGATACATCCTCTGTCACTTTGGTGAATCTCGGTTCCCACTGTTACCGACCAACTAACATACTTTAAACTTTTTGTAAAGGTGTCTGCATTGTTATACTTGTAATGGTAGATAAGTATGACATATCCAAGTGTTTAGGTTGTAACCAGAGCTGCTGTGCCAATAAACCCAGTGCCGTGACGATCGCACGGTCGTGGACTAAAAAATAATTTATATTATTATAAATGGTTATATATGTGGCTACCGTATTATGTAACAGTTTTTATGTACCTACTGAAGTTTTTAGAGATGCTTAGATCTTTGTAATTTAAATATGTGTGACGGCTTCAGATTATATTAGCTATTTATTAACTTTATATGTATGTAGGAATAAAGTTGTTTTTTGTATGTGATTATAACGAGGAAAGAAACAGCCACGAAACAAAGATCGTTGATTTTTTTAAGGTAAACTCTAGAAATAAATACTGTCGTGATTTTGACTGTAATTTTTTTTTCTCGTAATGGCAAAAATACAGTTTAAGTCTTGATGTCATCCAATGACGTCATTTTGCTTGACTTCAACGTTTGACGAGAATAATTTGGAAACAGCGGATAGATCTCGTTGGGCACTCGACAAGTTAACAAGTTCTTAAAATAAGAAGGAACTGTATTAAATAAGTTAAAATTGTACGTACATAATCTATCTAGCATTAGATATTGAGTAATAAATAAACATTCAGAATTAAACTGGTGTATTCACTGCAATACATAGTTCATCCATTGTTTATGCGCGTTAATTGATCGAGCGAAGCGAGATCTTTAAATCAACATGGGCAAATCGGCGTTGCATGTATGTATGTATGTTTGTTTGTCACTTTCGAAGCGTTGATCCGATCATCGTGAAATTTGATACATTGGTAGGTAGTGATGGCACAATTTTGGTGTGTCTAAATGAGCTAAAAATATGCGGGGGGGGGGGGTTTAGATATTGGAGAGACTATTATGTCAACTGGGACGTCAAATTAAAGGACTTCATTAGTATATTTAGACTCCGTTTTTATTTTTAGTAAAGTCTTTATAGTTTTTGAGTTATTAGCCACAATAAGCGTGTAGCTTAAGTGACACAAATATAGGCAAAAGTCTGAAATCCAGAATAACTGCCATTTGTACCCCAAAAAAGTGTAAACAAAAAACAAAAACTGCCCTTGCCTGTAATGTAGCTGGTTTTACATTTCGTGGCACTATTTTGATAGTCAAAGCTTACAAATGATATTTTTTTGTTTTAATCGAAGACTCGCGAGATCAGCTATAATATTAAGATTCTGTAACTACGCCATCTTGATAATATTCTACATTATAATGATTCGTGCCTTTGCCAATGAACTGTTTTCCTTATCGTTAAGACATGCATTGTAAACAACTGGTAAACTAAATTTTTTTCACCATCAAATTACCTTGAATCATTATTAATTTATAAACAATAACCTTCAATTGATAAATGTAAAGCCAGGGTGGTAATACTTATAAATAATAATGGAAAAAATTACTTGAATTTTTAGCAATTTCTAAAGCCACTCTTCAAATAATCGTCCATAAATACGAAACTATAGTAAATTGTTATTCCTCAGAGACATTTTAACAAGAATGGGGCTTCACGGATTTTCTCAGATAAGTCCTTCTAAGGGAAACATTATAACGATGAAGACACAAGTCAGATGAGGTTAGCGATACCACTAAGACCTTGCTTACTTCGTAGAAGAGGTCATAAACTTGCAATGTTGTTTTATAGTTGACGACCTCCGTGGCGCAGTGGGCGAACAGCCGGCTGAGACGCAGGAGGTAGTGGGTTCGATTCCCGTCGCGGAACAAATGTTTGCATGATCTACAGATATTTGTTTCGGGTCTGGTTGTTTTTTATATATTATAAGTATGTATTTACAAAAAAAAAGTATATATATATATATATATTCTATCAGTTAACTGGTTGTCATAGTACAAGCTCTGCTTAGTTTGGGGCTAGATAGCGCTGTGTGAAATGTCCAGCAATATTTATTTATTTATTTATAGTTTCCAGTGTTATTAATTTATTAGTCCCAAAAAGTAAAACAAAATAAAAGAAACATGACACGAGAAAAGAAATAACTTAGCTAAGGCTGTATGACATGCATTTTAAAATACAAATTTAGTGTTGCAGTTCATTTTATTTTGTAAAATAAACTTTTAGTTTATTTTAATGTAGCAGCTATGGGATTATGTTACTTTGTTACAATCTGTTTCAATCAGTCGGCAGGAAGCCCAACCAATTTACAAAGTGTCTATATTAGGAATTGACCCACAGATATTCCAAATAAGAGATTTGATTGTCCAGCATTAGGTTGGACAAATGGACCAGAAGACGAAACCTTCGTTCCGCTTTTCCCCTAGACCGGTACAAAAGCTCTAGGGCGAGTTGATGTGCTGTCCACTTTCACCGATTCCGTAGTATCACTCAAATCGAATCCCATTAGAATACGCTGCAAGGGACCACTACATGTACTATCTAGAGATACTATCTTATTTGTAGGTAAATATTTGATTTAAATGTTGGAAATCGCTGTACTACGCTGAGAATTATAGGAATTAATGTAAAATATAGTCAAGTTTAATGTAAACATAAGACCAGGGTACTCAAACTGAGAGGTTTTACTTGACTAACTGTGATTATTATAATCATAATGTTCATTATTTATTAGTATGTACTAACTTCTAGCGACTGAATGGTGCAATCCATACTTAGGTACTTAGGTACTGATCTTGGTAAAGTGAAGTGAGTCATGATTGCAAATAAAAAACTATTTCTACCGCCAAGCAGTATTGCTGTGTTTCGGTTTGAAGCATTGCAGGTGAAATTAAAGTAACATAAGGATTTACACCTGTGTACCTCAAGTTGATGGACGCAGGGCAGAGCATCGTAGGGCACATTTCTAACGTGCGTGACCTACGGGACAATTCGCTATTATAAGATAACTCTTTATTGTACACTAAAGTAAAATACAGAACATAATTTTTACAAATAGATTTAGTACAAGGGGCGGTCTTATCGCTAAAAGCGATCTCTTCCAGACAACCGTTGTATGGACAGGATTATAATTTCTCACATGACGGCGGTGCATCTATACAAAATTAAAAACATACTACATACTATAAACCTAAAAATACTAATAATAACACAAATTTAGTTATAATAAAATGAGCAACTATAAAAATGGTTATGATGAATTAACAAGCAGTTACAACTTCAACGCAGGGACAGATAGTGGGTGTGTACTTTTGTTTTAAAATTACTTATAATACTAATTACTATTAATATACTTGGATGTTCTTATAGAGAAGGGCAAAGCGTTCCACAATCGTACGGCTGTTATAGGCGATGGTTACCACTTAACATCAGTATTTTGTAGTACCTCTTTTACTCTGCAGGCTACCAGGCTCTGGAATGCCCTACCTGTCCAATTCGTCACGATAAATCTCTCCCTATCTTTAAAAACTTGGTCAGACAACACTATCTGTCATCCATCGCTCACTAGGCCACTTATTAATCTAAATATTGTTATAATTTATATATGTAGGTATGACAATATATATTTTATGTATCATAATATTAATATTTATGTAATTTTATTGATTATATTATATATTATAATTATGCATTTTATTTTATATTATCTATATTTATTATAAATTGTAATACATATATACATACTTGTTCTAAAAATATCGGATTTACGCCGCCGTCCTTATTTGTTCACATAGATCCTGTCCATCCAAAGGTTGTTGGAAGAGGTCGCTTTTAGCGATAAGGCCGCCCATTGTACCTATGATTTAAAAGTGTATTTTTTTATATGTTTGTATTTATTGGTGTGCAATAAAGGAATTATCTAATCTAATCTAATCAGGTGGGCCATAAGCTTGTTCCATCCTATAAAAATAAATAAGTCTCGTCAGAGCTTACGTTTTGAGCCATTTGGTGTCGAGATTCGGGACCCTTAGTCCATAGGGTCCTGGAGTCCTACGCGGTTTCAAAATTCTTTCTGTTCTGGTCGAGACGAAGTGTGATCCGAGAGCTGGCGCTTATCTGGGTTAACGTATTTATAAGCATTGCAATTTAGCGGGGTGTAGCGGAGCCACCCAGTGTCTTGAGGACACTTCCGCCTGGTAGTGATCCAGAGCAGTTGAACTGTATACAGCTAGTTTACAACGGTCTTTAGATGATTCAACTGTTTCATTTGTATTTCTAAAGAATATGTAGAATAGAATAATCATTTATTTGGTGCACACAAAATGACAAATGAATTTATTATGACAGTCCGACTCATGTGTCTGCGTACCAAAATGGCGTTCAGCTCAGCATAATGTTGGATGTTTTGCACCCAACGCTGGTTTTCAGCTGAAATCAAAGCAAAGGTAGTGCAGTAGCGACGAAATACCATAAGACTAAATAAAGGAGTATTATTGTAATTAGTTGTATACTATTACTGTTAATACATGTATTATTCATTTATTATCCATATAACATTTATTAAAAGAATAATTACATGACGAAAGAACGAATTGTGTAGTTCTCACGGTTTTTTTCTCAAGATTAGCATATTTTGACACCTTTATGCATGCCACGTGACACCGAGAAGGGTTGACAAGGCCAAGTTATTGTGAAACTGTCAACAGGATGTCACTTCGAGCTGTCAAACTGTGGTTTGACCGTTTGTTGTTTAGTGGCCTTGATCAGCGACATCACACTAATATTATAAATGCGAAAGTTTGGATGTTTCTTTGTTACTCAATCTCGTCGTAACGGCTGAACCGAAATCGATGAAATTTGGTATGTACGTAGATTATAACCTGGATTAAATCATAGGCTACTTTTTACCATAAAAATGGCCCCATGGCATAAAAATGGGGTGTCAAACTTCTATAGACAAATTATTTTGGTGTTCGTTACCACTTTACGGCAAAACTGCGTAACGGATTGGGCTCAAACTTTGCAAAAATTTAGTTCTAGACCTAGAATAACATATGTATAAGCTACTTTGTATTTCAAAATCCCATGAGATAAGAATGAGTTGTAAAAATTTGAGCTGTATGTATTTTTGCACCCAAGAACAACGCGGGTGAAGTCGCTGGTAACCGCTAGTAATAACTATACGGACAGTACCTTTGCTGTGGTATTAAATATTATGTTCATAAAAAAAATCATTAACATTTTTGAATAATGTTTGGAAATTTATTATGACAATTAACTGACATAGTGGAAATGTGTTTTTAAATATGGTGTGAGAAGAAAAGATAATTGGAATAATTAGCTAACAAAAAATCTAATATCAACAAAAACTTTTGGATAGACTAATGGTATGTACCTCAATTGTACAAACTATTTACCATAGGTCTAAAAAAACTAAAGAATATTACGGGTAGGTAATAAATACCTCAAAAGGCCGCAGTACTTAGGTAACACATCCGTCACTATCATCTAGTTTGACTAGCATCTAAAGCAAAACATGATATGACGACCTCCGTGGCGGAGTGGGCGAACAGCCGGCTGAGACGCAGGAGGAAGTTTGTTCGATTCCCGCTGTGGAACAATTGTTTGCATGATCTACAGATATTTGTTCCGGGTCTGGTTGTTTTTCTATATATTATAAGTATGTATTTACAAAAAAAAGTATATAAGTGTTCTATCAGTTATCTGGTTCCCATAGTAAGCTCTGCTTAGTTTGGGGCTAGATAGCGCTGTGTGAAATGCCCAGCAATATTTATTTTTATTTATTTATATGTATAATTTTTGTACGGGGGTGACTAGTGACTGTGTGACAAAATCCCTAATTAAAAATAAAGGAAAAAAAAATTACCATCATCATATCAGCCATAGGACCTCCACGGCCTGCACGCAACGGCTCCAAGCAACAATAATTAGGTCGTATTTCCATCTAATAAGGGAAAATCCTCAGCTGCACTTGTGTGTGGTCTCCACTTGAGAACCATTCTGCCCCAACGGCCCTACTATTCGAGCCATGTGCCCACCCCACTACCAAATCCGTTACACAATTTATTAAAAAAAAATGGCACTCCGGGAGTGCCGACAGAAGTGAAAAATTTAGCGCTTAATATCTGCGTATTCAAAATTTAAAAGCAGACTATTCTACAGATACTTATATACAGAGGTGTCGGTAACGACAACGGTAACAGTGTTGCGAGTTCAATGGTTTTTTCCCATCTCAAAAAACGCCCAACGCGCCTAAAGAAGTTTTCACTTCAAAAAAATCGTTTTAATCTTTATGCCTATGAATGACGCACGCGAAAGGCGACGCGTTATGCGACTCAAAGTTGACCGAAGTTGTATTAGCGCTAAACTTTCCAGACTACCAAATAAAGAAGTCATAAAAGCGTAAACACAGTCGTAAACCTCGTCTGGTTAGCATCAATAACTCATATTAAAATTGCTTCTAGTTAAATTCTAGCAAAATACAGGTTGAAAGTCACATTTTGTAAATAATCATTTTCCAAAACAATCATTCATACGATAATGAATATGGTAAGTGTGCACATAAAATATAGAAAAATCCAAACCAAAGGCCGGAATTTGAACTCGCAACTTCTGAATCGGAAGTTGGTGCATTTCACTACTCTACCACGGCTTTCAAATTTATAACACCCCTTTATGCGTCAGTGGTTAAAAATCAAGAGTCAGTTAATCTACGGTCATTGCAGTAATTAAAAATATACTTAGTAAAAGTAATCATGTAGCATCATAACATGAAGTGAAATTATAGTGAAATTCGCGTAAGTCTGTAGTAAGCAAGAGTAAAGCCGACCTTGACAGCCTCCCTTCCATGGCTACCCCTAAGGGATTACGGCCACTGTGGAAGGTTATTTATAGCTCACGACTCTTAAGGGATGTTATATTTATTGATGTGTTACATCTTTCCTCTCGGTTTTTGGGAGTGATTTTGGCAAAAGGGACGGAAATGTGTAACAGGAAACCGGGGAAGCGCGTGCTATTTGATTTGACCAATGAGCGCGCGCGGTGGTAAGATATTACACATCATATGCGACTACTGTAAGGCTCGTAGTTTTTGATGTGTAACGTCTTTCATCTCGGTTTGTGGAAATGATTTTGGCAAAAAGGACGGAAATGTGTAACAGAAAACATCTTATGCGACTACTATAAGGCTCGTAGTTTTTTTGTTACACCGCCTCCTCCTACGTCTTTTCAATCCAGTCCATCCAAACGTTGTCTGGAAGTGATCGCTTAAAGCGATAAGGTCATTGTATCACCATGTCTTTAAGTTTTCTAGGTTAGGTAATTGTTACTGGATGAAATAATCAATAAAAAAAAATTGTGGTAAAAAGAAAGGAGTGGCTGGAAAGAATGTGTTTGCTTGGTAGGACATGAAGGGCTTTTTATAATATCCGGAGATGGAACAAGCATATGGCCCACCTGATGTTAAGTGGTAACCATCGCTCTTAGTATTGCCTCGTAGGTCATGCCCCTTAGAAATGTGCCCTATTATGCACTGCCCAGCGCCCATCAACTTGAGGCATACAGGTGTAAAGCCTCATGTGCCTGTAATGAATAAAAATAATACACAAATAATAGTTATAATGTGATAACAAGAGTAAAAGCCATTGCAGCCACACTTTATGGGATTATACTGTTAGAGAAAAGTGTTATTTACAGCGTACGACTTCTGAAACAATCAACTAAGCCATTGTGGTGTTTGTAAAGATATTGTCATAATTATCGTAATTTATATTCTGCGACTTTTGACTAATCAGTGGTACGTTTAATACATTAAATAGCTCATCTAAACATGAACGAAACTATTTACATTAATTTGCAAAAATGTTTAGGTGAATGACCAATATCGCCCACAGATTTGCATTTAAGAAAAACTCAGCTGTTGCATTGCGGAACTAGATGCTTTATTTATGAGGTAGTGGATCGAAAATAGAATTAAATATAGGATCAAAGTTTTATAAAATGATTGTTGAACGTTATATGCAAGCAATGTAAGCTAGGTTCACATGATAGTGTTATCCCGCGCGGTCGCGTGATGTAAAGGCAGGCGGCAGACGGGATGCGATCGATACAGCCGTCTGCACGTCTGCCGCGCCGCACTGCGGGCCGACCTTGCACGCTTGCACTCTCATCTACAGTCTACATCAGGCTAATTAAAACTTTTTAATGCTCCCTTTTATTAGGGAAATATTTGAATTTCCATATAAGATTACTGAAAAAAGGGTATTAGTTTTGCAGAATTTATTATTTCTGTTATTACTTGTAACTTTTTGATTACAGAATTTTCACTGATAATTAACAGTAGATTATTAAACGAGGGGATCTATATTGAATCCCGAACGTAACGAAGGATTCTAGAACTAGAACCCTGAGTGCAGAGAGGGATAATTATAATCACGCCCAAGTGCAGACAGCTTTATCCACGAGGAGAATACTCTACTTTTCACACTTTCTGCGAGACAATAAAAATTAAATCTAGGTTGGTGTATTCTATGCAGAGATTTGTTCGATTTACGAATAAGTTCTTAGTGTGTGGAATTCTTTGATTCAAATTTTAATCAAATCAAATGTATTTATTGCTTGAAATATATGTCATGTAATACAAATGAGGTTCCAAATTCAAATCTCATTATGCCCTAGAGAATAATGAAACTCAGTATAACTTTACTTCTGGATCAGCCGTAGGGATTTAATCATCTGCTTTCAGTTAGGTTTACATGACTTAAGATCTGACATTATCGAGCAGGTGGTGTGAAAATATTTATATATCATATTTCATTTATTGCCAACATTCATTTCATTACAGCTGCTTTTAGGTTTTACATCCAGCTTTAGTAGGTTTATGTGCTTAGAATAATTACACAGTTTAAGGCGATAACCACTGCCTAAACAATTACATCGCCTCGTAGTATGTTACGTAGATTCAGCAGTAACAAATTTTACGACAAAATCAGTCAGTCAAAAGATGCTTGACAAATCGCATGTTTCCTCTCATTATCCGCCTAATTTAGCTAGAAAACACAAATAGGTCGCTATAAATAGGCAAATGGAGTAAAAAATTACAATGCTATTAAAACAATAGGGCGGTCGCGCGTCGTCGACGGCCTTGGCTGTCAGTGCTTCCGTCAACGTGAGTCATTGTCGCGTGTCTGTAAATGCCCTTAGCTGAAAAAAGATGTTCAAGTATGAATCAATTAGAAAAAAAAATATCTTCCCACGGTCCTACTCGCGCCAAATGCTTACAATATTATTGTGAAAAATCTGTTTATAAATCTTCAATTTTTTTATTATTCATGACATGAAATTATTTTAATTTTAATTTTACCTTAACTTTAAGTCCTAAAATATCAATGAATCAGCTTGTATAAAATAGGTAACCAAATCATTCATCGTGTAAGTAGGTAGGCTTTTTTACTGACTAAGCGGCATTGGCGCAAAGGCGCCGCCAATTTACGTTAAAAATTGTTTATTGGAAATGTATCGATTACTGGATAAATATTCAAACTACCGGTATTAAACCAATCTCTATAATCAGTTAATACGATTCAACATATGTGTTTTAAATTAATGTCGTGAATGCGATGACAGGCTATATATAGCTAGTGAGGAAGTCAAGTGGAAATCTGCCACCAAACTAACCCAGTGTTTCTAAACAAAGCCTAGATATTCGAGCACCGCAGAATGGCCTAAAGGCATTGTCGTGCAACAAAATTTCATATAATAACAATTCATTTTATTGTTTCGTTTAGCTCTAGGAAACCTTTTGTATTAGAACTATCTTTCGACATATACTCTACGAAAAGTTGTGTAAGAATTCTTACTCTCCTTTTGATTTTGTTGCAGTCGGCTAAATTGACTTTATAGATCGTCGCAAAACTTTTGAAGTATGCGGTCTACATTATTATTCAAAATATCCTAGCGGTTTACCGTCCGTAAAAAGTTTATAACAGTTCAAATGAAGTGTCCTTAACCTTTTCAAAAGCCGTTTAAATTTAAATAATTTGCAATGTTTTTATTTTTAGTGTTATTTGAGCCCCTATTACAACTGCATCTCTCGCTTTGTTAGACATTATTACGATTTTTTTTTGCTTTTCTGTAATCTGACGTTACTAAGATTTCCTTGTAATAAAGTTTGAATAACTGTATGTCTATGTATAATCTATGTTAAATCCGACACGGCTCAGCTACCTTACATCAGTATGCATGAAAAGATTCTCCTAGAGAGCTTCTGTTTCTTCCAGCAAAGCTCGAACTAACGCCTTTGTAAGCTGCTGGGTGGGCTTCCTAACCTAGTTCTGTCGACGTCTTGGTTTGTTATAGATACTTCATCAACGTATCGTCAGAACTCATCACAACCTCCGTGGTGCAGTGGGCAAATAACTGTCTGAGACGCAGGAGGTTGTGGGTTCGACCCACCGCGGAACAAATGTTTGTATAATCTACAGATATTTGTTCCAGATCTGGTTGTTTCTCTACATATTATAAGTATGTGGGTATTTACAAAAAAAGTATATAATTATTCTATCAGTTATCTGGTTCCCAAAGCTTTGCTTAATTTGACGCTGTGTGAAATATCCAGCATAAAAAAAATAAGAAAAAACTTATCAGTCGTAGTCGTAGGTCAACATAAATATTTACGAGTATCATCATCATAAAATTGAACCCATATCCTTACTCTTGAAGTTTTCTAGAGTAATTTTCTTATATTCTATATAAGTACCTAGCAATAGTATAAAAACTATCATTACTGGTTATTTCTTAAAACATTTATAACTGTCGTAAACTAGAATAAAAAGAAAACATTTTTTATTTACATAGGTCGTAAATTTACTTTTCACACCACCTGCTCGACAATGTTAAATTATGTGTCATGTAAACCTCACCGAAAGCAGGTGATTAAATCCCTACGGCTGATCCGGGAGTAAAGTTGTACTGAATTTCATAATGCCCTCGCGGACATAATGTGATTTGAATTTGGAACCTCATCTGTATTAAAATTTGAATGAAACAGACACACACAATAAGAATTTATTCGAACTAACCTCTGCACAGAATGCACCAACCTAGATTTGGGGTTTCTCGTCTCGCAGAAAGTGTGAAAAGTAGAGTATTCTCCTCGTGGATAAAGCTATCTGCATCTTAGGAGTATCCATCTCTGAACTCAGGATTCTAGTAACTCCCTCGCTCCACTCGTGAGTTAACTCTAGAATCTTTCGTTACTTTCGGGATTCAATAAAGCGCCTGTGACGCAAGACACTGTTTTATCCCCTCGTTTAATAATCTACTATTAAATACCTACTAAGGTCACAGTGTCAGCAAACATTAAAACTAATATACCTGATCCTTTAACTGACTTGTCCTACTTACTTGCAATTAGCATAAAGCTAAACGACCACCTTAGTGTGGCTGTAAGGTGTAACTTGCGAAACAAGTGATTAACTTGACAACTCGGCTTGACCAGTTTTTGATGAATGAGACAAGTGCTTAAAATCAACTTGTTTTTTGCTTGCACCTTTTAAATATAGTACCAACGAGTACTTCGTTCTACGTGGCCAAAGACACATCAAAGTATGGAACCACTCGATTTAAGTAGGTATCTGATATGAACGAAGTGGTAACACTTTTTAATGCATATACTGTAGCTCCTTGTCAAGAAAGAAAATGAATGAATGAAGATTCCTTCCTTGTAATGAAGATGCTAAGGTGGATGTGCGGCGTCACCAGGCTCGATAAAATCCGTAACGAATACGTGCGAGGAAGCCTGGGCGTGCGCGACATCGCTGACATGATGCAGGAGAGTCGGCTGCGTTGGTACGGTCACGTGAAGAGGAGGCCACTTGACTACGTAGGGAATTTGGCACTACAACTTTCCATCCCCGGTCGAAGATCTAGAGGTAGACCCAAGACAAGGTGGAGAAATGTAGTGTCAAAAGACATGAGAGAGTGTCAAGTTTCTGATGACGACGTCGAGAATAGGGCGAAGTGGAGAAGAACAACTAGGAAAGCTGACCCCACCACCATGTGGGATACATAGCTGGGAAGAGAGAGAGAGAGATACTGTAGCTCCTTGTCTGCCATTAGGTTGTGTAAACAAGAGACAGATAAAGTATTAATAATAAAACTATATCCTGGCCTAACTAGCTACGTTTAAAAATAAAACTTCTTTTGTTTATGTTTTTATACGACCTGGAGGTGGAACAATCATTTGGCTCACCTGATGTTAAGTGATAACCATCGCCTATAACAAAGTATTGCCTCGTAGATCACGTCTTAGAAACTTCCCTACAATGCACAATCAACTTGAGGCATAAAGGTGTAAAGTCTCATGTGCCTGTTATTTCACCAGCAACGATACCCTTCAAACCGAAATACAGCAATGCTGCTTGGTGGCAGAAATATGTATGGCGGTACTTCCCTGAACGAGCCCTTTCACAAGGAACTCTAGAGTAGCACTATTAAGACTGTAAAGGGGATAAATGTTCATAAAAGTATTACCTCCCCCATTAATCGCACTTGAATTGGCAACGATCTCACTTCAAGCTTTATTCTTATAATCCTCTATTGGGTTTATTACTCAGAGTCATTTACCGTGCCTCTTTCACTTCAAATGGTTGTAAACACAATTTAACTTTATAAAATTATATAAAACCCCGACCCCCTTTTTTGCTTTGGATGTTAAAAACTGACAGCTAAGAACCACCCCAAGTTAAATCCATTCATACTTATATTATAAATACAAAAGTAACTCTTTTCACGACGCAAGGGCTGAACAGATCGTAATGAAATTTGACAAGAAGATAGATTATATCCTGGATAAGGACATAGGCTATCTTTTGTTTCAAAAAATAATCTTGAAAGGAGTGAGATAGGGGTTGAAAGTTCAATATAATTTAACCGTCGTTCATTGACGTGAAGTCATTTACATGAAGTGTCGCGTCACTTTGACATTTCATTGTGCATTTGATTTCTTTGATAATTTATATGACAGAACAAAGTTTGCCGGGTCAGCTAGGTAGCGTTTATATTAAAAACAACGCGTCTGAATTTGTCCACCCATTTGGGAGCTACGGTGCGACAGACGGACACACAGACAGACATAGGCGTCAAAATTTTAACACCGCTTTTTTGCGTCGGAGGTTAAGAAAGCTAAGGAAATGGTATATTTGAATCGTAACCGTTAATAACCATTATTTGCAACGTGATTATGTCTCTGCGGATAAAGGGTGATTAAGCTGAGATAATTGTAGGTATAGGTATAATAAAATAAATAAATAATGCTGGACATTTCACACAACGGCATCTAGCCCCAAACTAAGCAAAACTTGTACTATGGGAACCAGATAACTGATAGAATACTTATATAACTTTTTTTCGTAAACTTTAACTAATATATGTATAAAGAAACAACCAGACCCGGAACAAATATCTGTAGATCGTGCAAATATTTGTTCCGCGGCGAGAATACAACCCGCTACCTCCTGCGTCTTAGCCGGCTATACGCCCACTACGCCACGGAGTTCGTCTTAATTATTGTGGTTAACTTAATTCATGCACCTGTGTACCTACCTATATGATCCCTATACCTAAACATTATTTGATCCAAGATCAGTTAGCACACCGACATTGCGATTTCCTAAATAACATGCATTAAAGATAGATAGATTTCTGAAAAAAAAAAACAATTTGGAGTGAAACTTCTGTCCAATAGTGACTATAATCTCTTCTGCCGTTACTTACTGTGGGACAAAGCGCTGGCAACGCGTCTTCCGACCAAAGGCTGCCAAATTGCCGACAATCTTGTAAGGACCCCATAAAGTTTCAGAAAGAGATATTGGAGGTCTGACAACTTATTTATTTGTTGTGACTGGAAGAAACTTCGCGCTGGGAGCCAAAAATTTGATTGGGTTTCAAAATGTTGGTTTATTACTAACACTAAAATTTTACTTTGAAAACTTTCGTGATTTATTTAAATCATTATTATAAACACGGTATTTCTCACATACCGTTTTATCGGCGAACGTATACTGTTTTCGTTCAATTCGTGAACCTTTATCAAGATAAACAAAAAAATTGCATAGTCCGACATTTGATCCAAAACCAAGCCACTTTTCTTTTTCCATATAGTTTATGGATCGCGTTTGACTACGATTTCGCCTGGTGGTTAGCGATGATGTGGTCTACGCTGGATTACGCTTACCTAGAAGAAATCTGTTCACTTGCACTTGAAGATCTTTAGATTGTAGTTTTCAGAATTCGACTCTCTTGTAATGCTAATTTATGAATAAAAAAATTAGTGAGTGATTGATCTAAGTCATCTTTGCAAAAAGATCTGAAACCCTCATGATTTTTTTAATCGTTTTGATGTAACGAAGAATTTATGAATTATAAGTATGATTTTTTAATATACTTAAATATTAGGTATGTACCTCATGAAAGTGGTTTAAAAAGTACCCTCGCAAAGATTATAAAACCAAAAGGCTGGTGTATAATTAAAGTACAGTACGGTAAGGTATTTGTTGACAAAGAACGCACAGAATTTAATAAAACTAACCCTAATGTGGGGGTAGACTGGAATTTAAAGGGCTGGGACCGACGCAAATGTTTTCATTCGGTTTGAAATTCTCCTGCTATTGTGTTTTTATGATAGGCCAATTCTCAACATGATTTTGATCAATCCGTACTAATATTATAATATTCGAAGATAATTCGGTCTCTTGGTCTGTCTGTTTGTTACATTTTCACAATTAAACGGCTGCACTGATATCGATTAAATTTCGTATAGGTATATAATTTCGATTACGAGCTGGATTGAAACATAAGCTACTTCATAATATCAACCACAGGACGTCTACTGCTGAACATAACCTAACCCAACCATAGGTAGGGTTACCATACGTCCGTAATTTTCCGGACATATCCGGTAATATAGGTCTTTGTCCGGAATGCGGGAGGAATCCTAAGCCGTCCGGAATTTCTACAATTTAAGTAGGTAACGAGTAAAATAAAACAAAATAAACCAAATATTTTTGTTACAAATAAATTAACAATCAAAAGTTACTTATGTTATTTGTCATTTTAATCATTACTGATATTTGTTGGTCCCAAAATTTGAGAATTTGCTTCGTTCATTCACATGCACGGTGCTACCGACATTAATGTTATATTTACAAGAAAGTCAGGAATTTTCATCAAATGTCAGGAATTTACTCCGGAATTTCGATTTTTTAATCTAAGAATAAACAAACAAATGGGTGAAATAACTCACTTTTGCATTTATTGATCGAGCGAAGCGAGATCTCCAAATCAACTTGGGCAAATCGGCGTTGTATATATGCATGTTTGTTTGTCCGAGGATAACTTTCGAAGCGTTGATCCGATCATCGTGAAATTTGGTATATAGGTAGGTTGTGATGTCACAAATGATGACAAAATGAGCTAAAAATGTAGGGGTGGGGGTGGGGGGGGGGGGAGTTTAAATATTGGGATTCAAGAGGGATAAAAAAAATCAAATAGAACATAACGAAAGGTCAGAGTTTGTGGTTTGTACATAAAAAGTAGCCTATGGTTAGGACCATAAGCTACTTTATATGTACAAACCACGCGTGCGAAGCCGCTGGCTGAAGCTAGTACTATGAAAAACTTGAATCAAATTAGTATGAAGTTCCGTGAAGATATCCCACAAGACTACCCCAGTCAGAAGTGCAAACACGCTTGATACGATATCTACGTTTTGAATTGTAGTTAGTGCGTGTCATGTTACGAGACTTACCGCTTTTAATACTTACCAATTGCTCATACCTTGAATTTTTTTATTCGAAACACAAATTAGCTACCTATCAAAGAGTTCTCAATAATTCAAAATTTCACTCATGTCATAAATAGTGGTTTAACAAACGAATATGATGAATAGCTGAAATCATATGAAAGCTTCGTGAATTCTTTCACAGACAAAGTTTTATTACATACATTTCAGAGAAGTTCTGAATGCGTTTTCGTCTCCTCGATGTCTGTAACAGGATAAAGGAGGAAAGCATTTATAGACATTGTGAAGTCGTACATTTTTCTAATTTGAACTGAAGTTTTGGTTGGATGTGCACTACCGATACATCTTTATCTGCTATACACTAAAGTTATATAGAAGAGAGTGGATTAAGTTCGCATTTATACTATTATACTAATATGATAGTATAGTGGTTCGCCCCGAACTGAGATCTCGCGAGTCTCCGATTAAAACAAAAAAATATTATTTGTAATCTTTGACTATCATTATAGTGCCACGAAATATATAACCAACTAACTTGACCTATAGTTTGATTCAAATTACAGGTAACGGGAGTTCATGTAATGTGCTTACCCTTGTTTGGGGTACAAACTGCAGTTATTCTGATTTCAGGCTTTTGCCTATTTTTGTGTTATTTAAGCTACACGCTACAGCAATTACAGCACTGTGAGGTCACTGGTGTACCCTGTGAATTTTGTCAAAGTTCAGTTTTTATTATGGCTCAAAAATTATAAAAACTTTACTAAAAATAAAAATGGAGTCTAAATGTACTAATTTTAACCTTTCAATTGACGTCCCACTTGACCTAATATTCTCATTTTAATTTTTTTACCCCTCTTGAAGCCCAATATTTCAACAACCCTTCCACATTTTTAGCTCATTTAGTCATTGTGACATCACAACCTACATATATACCAAATTTCACGACATCGGATCAACGCTTCGATAGTTATCCTCGGACAAACAAACATACATACAACGCCGATTTGCCCCAGTTGATTTGGAGATCTCGCTTCGCTCGATCAATAAATGCGAAAGTGAGTTATTTTTACCTATTTCTTTGTTTGTTACACTTGAAATTAGATATTGGATTGAGACACTACTTTTTATTGTCAAACCACCCGTGTAAACCCGCGAGTGGAAGCAATAATTTAATAATCGCAATAAATAATGTTTAATCAATCAATCAATGCTAATGTTGTGCTTTTTTTTCTTTTACCTAAAATCTTAAACAAACACATCATAAACTCACATCACAAAATCATAAACTCTTAAACAAAAATAGTCAAAAACAAATGACCTTAGTATATCGGATAGCTAGATACAAGCTACCGGGTAATTTGACATGTTACGTTATCTTTCACTTTTATCATCATCATCATCACTGGCATAGATGATCGTCTACAGCTGGTCTTGCACTTTACTCAAAAAAATATGAATACCAATTAGCTAAACGGAAATGATGCTAAATACAATAAGCCAAAAAAACAATGTTTAAAAATTAAACGGCGTTGAACCTAGAAAAGAACCATTTAATATGAAAGCTTCCATCTGCTCATAGCCCACTGTATTCAATTAACTGCATCATTAATGGATCATCTCATTTCCTCCCGCTCAAATATGGAACACGCTATATTTCCGTGTATCTCGAATATGGATCATGCGGTATTTCCGTATTGTTTCAACTAATTGCTATTAATGAATGTTGAGACAGAAAGGTACTTATTAATCAGATCACTGTTATTAAAGTAAGCATTATTTATTGGGTTAATCTTTGTGATTTCTAAAGCGATGTAATACCATTGATAACCTACTAATAATTGTGTCACGCTTCTCTGAAGAATGCAGACCGCTGCAGTAGGTATATTTAATATTTTTTGTAATTGCGACATACCTATACTCGTCGTTACAAGAAAATATATTGGTTCGAAATAGTAGATTATTAAACGAGGGGATAAAGCAGTGTCTTGCGTCAAGAGCGCTATATCCCGAACGTAACGAAGGATTCTAGTGTTAATTCACGAGTGGAACGAGGGAGTTACTAGAATCCTGAGTTCAGAGATGGATATAAGTACGCCCAAGATACAGACAGTTTTATCCACGAGGAGAATACTCTACGTCTCACACTTTCTGCGAGACAATAAAAACCAAACTTAGGTTGGTGCATTCTGTGCAGAGGGTAATTCGATTTACAAATAAGTTCTTATTGTGTGCTCTTTGGTTCAAATTTGAATACGGTAGAGGTTCTAAATTCAAATCGCATTATGCCCGTGAGGGCATAATGAAATTCAGTACAACTTTACTCCCAGCTCAGCCGTAGGGATTTAATCACTTTCTTTCGGTGAGGTTTACATGACATATAATTTGACATTGTCGAGCAGGTGGTGTGAAAAAATATTTATTTTACGACAGGAGATCTTAATAACTACATTTAATGCAGCTGACACGCAGGAGGTAGCGGGTTCGATTCCCGCCGCGGAACAAATATTTGCATGATCTTCAGATATTTGTTTCGGGTCTGTATGTTTTTCTATATATTATAAGTATGTGTTTAGTAGATACTAATCCGTAATGTTAATCTCAGCAATATGAAAAATGAATAAAGATTTTATTTATTATTATTATTTATAGTACAAGCACTGGTTAGTTTGGGGCTTGATAGCTCTGTGTGAAATGCCCAGCAATATATGTTTTATGTATTTTAATTAAAAAAACATCATTCAAGTAATAAGTAACACAACAACAAATAGGTCAATCAGTTTCTAAATATTATTATTATTTTTTATTGGCCTTAGTCAAGCGCTTGACCACTACTTCACCCGATGTTAAGTGATGGCACGGGCAGAAAGATTAAGGCTTCTTGATACTCTCCTATTACCGGTGAGGTTTAAAAATGTCTCAAAATTCGATTATTAGTATTTCGTAAACTTCCAAGCGAAAACAAGAATTCGGCTTTTAACGAAATCGATGTCCACATATCGATTTCAAATTTAATTAAATTCTTGAAAGTGGGTAAAGTTACATTTATTACGCGTTAATTCTTAACATCGCAAGTTCACAGTTATATGTACCCAATGAGGCTACTGAGAAAGCGTACCGAAGAATTTTCGCTTACGCGTTAATAATCGGCACTCGTTGAAATTCATATAGTTTACCGTTACTCAATTATCGTAATACGATAAGCCTGCTTGTATGTAAAGAGCTGCAGTTTCACGTAGAGCCTTGAGAAATTAATGTCATTCCGTGTTTCTTTGGTACCTCTTATAACCCGGCGCAAAGAATCTTACTTACTCTATGCATAATAAGTGTCTCCATTTATCTTTTTTCAACACTAGTTCTTTCATTATCAATCACAATGTCCGTTATTGCCCAGTGAGCATAATTCTTCCTATAATTTAAAGCGTTGACACAAATATAGGGCAAATATAGTCTTAAATATCGATCGATTCGATTCGATCGGTCGGGTTCGATTCCCGCCGCGGAACAAATGTTTGCATGATCTACAGATATTTTTTCCCTGTCCGGGTGTTTTTGTATACATTATAAGTATCTATTTACAAAAAAAAAATTATACATAAGTATTCTATCAGTACAAGCTCTGCTTAGTTTGGGGCTAGATAGCGCTGTGTGAAATGTCCAGCAATATTTATATTTATTTATTTATATTTAAATCCAGAATAACTGAATGTACCCTAATTAAAAGTATCCAATTAATATTAATTGTAATTTGAATGAAACTGTAGGTCAAGTTAGTTTGGTCGTTCATTTCGTGGATAACTATACATATAGTTTACATCACACGTTTTTATGGGAGACTCGCGAGTTCTCAGTTTGGGGAAAACCTTTAGTCTACTCGTAGAAGCGTTGGCTTGGTGTGATGCGTTGCTCGCGCCACACAAACACCGCGTCTCCATAAACATGCCCTAAATGTGAAGTTATGACCACAAGAAGAAAGACAGTGAATGTCGACAAACTTCTCTATCGTGGCGTGCATGTAAATGATTTTTTTTAAATGTTATTTGTGGGAAAACAGGCTTACGGCCCACAGTCACCGTCGCCTATTGACACCGGCAACACCCGAGGTATTGTCGATGCGTTCCCTAACCTGTAGAAACTTCTTTACATTTCTCTTGAAGCGTGCCATGTCGTAGCCTAATGGGAAATTTATTTATATTTAAATCCAGAATAACTGAATGTACCCTAATTAAAAGTATCCAATTAATATTAATTGTAATTTGAATGAAACTGTAGGTCAAGTTAGTTTGGTCGTTCATTTCGTGGATAACTATACATATAGTTTACATCACACGTTTTTATGGGAGACTCGCGAGTTCTCAGTTTGGGGAAAACCTTTAGTCTACTCGTAGAAGCGTTGGCTTGGTGTGATGCGTTGCTCGCGCCACACAAACACCGCGTCTCCATAAACATGCCCTAAATGTGAAGTTATGACCACAAGAAGAAAGACAGTGAATGTCGACAAACTTCTCTATCGTGGCGTGCATGTAAATGATTTTTTTTAAATGTTATTTGTGGGAAAACAGGCTTACGGCCCACAGTCACCGTCGCCTATTGACACCGGCAACACCCGAGGTATTGTCGATGCGTTCCCTAACCTGTAGAAACTTCTTTACATTTCTCTTGAAGCGTGCCATGTCGTAGCCTAATGGGAAAACCTCAGATGGTAGCTCATTCCACATCTTGCAAGTATGGGGTAGAAAAGATCGCGTAAAGCGTGTGGTGCGTGACACCCCATTGTCGACGATATGTGGATAAGCTTTATTACGTTGTCTAGAAGTGCGGTGGTAAAATCTCGACGACAAATAGTTCCTCAGCACATTCTTCATTATAAAGGCGAATTAGTCAACATTGACAAAATTTCTGGTGTCATGCATGCGTGATATGATATATCTGACGGCATCCAGCAGGAAACGTCTTACGACACGATAAAAAAGTCTAAGATCCAGCAAATGCAACAAGAAGTACCGATTCCGGAATCGAGTCCGTGACCTTTCGTCAACTTCATTGGAGGTCGTCATTGATATTCATAATGGAATCCCACCGTTATCGATAACCGTTACTCAATTATCGTAATGTCTAAAAGTAGTAGCAATAAAGTTATCCTTTGCAATTCCCTAGCCTCTGAGCAGGATGGGTACCGTTATTTCCGACGAGTGTGGTGAATGCGAATGTCAAGGACTTTGCACCGTACTCTACCGTAATACTGAACTGGTGTCTCAAACGCGTACTCATTTATTCTAAAAGCCTGTTGATCTTTGGGGTTGTATCCGCAATCTTTCTCTATTCTTCCTTATATATCAGAAAGGAAGATAGTTTCCAATGATAATGTATCTATAGGTATAATGATTTAAACCAGCTTTTTAAATAGCGGGGTATTGCCTGGTTTATTTATTAGTTCTAAATCCTCTCCATCCAAAGGTTATTATTATTAGGAGCCTGTACTGTCCCACTGCAGGGCAAAGGCCTCCCTTCCTTCCTTCCACTCCACTCTATCGTACGCTTGTGTAGTCCAGTCTTCCATATACGAGTCGAGTTCGTCTTTCCATCGGCGTCGCGGTCTGCCAAGTGGTCGTTTTCTGTCTTTTGGGATCCACTCGGTGGTGGATTTTGCCCATAACTCCTCCGATATGCGGCAGACGTCCCGCCTAGTCCCACTTTAACTTGCCTACTTGGTGCCTATATAAATAATATATCTCTATGAAAAATAAAAAAACTTATTTAAAAATAGCACCGCAATTTAAAAATTAACATTTATTTTCAATATTGCAACACCCTTACCGTAGATTAAATGAGTAGGCAACCTAGAAATAAAGCTAAACTCGCTGCTGCAACTTGACTTAACACCCCACTTTTATCGCATGGGAACTGATGTATGGGATAAAAAATAACCTATGTGGTAATCCAGGTTATAATCTACGTATATACTAAATTTCATCGAAATCGGTTAAGACGTTACGACGTAATTGAGTAACAAACAAATAAATAAACAAATATCCAAACTTTCACATTTATAATATTAGTGTGATGGTATTAATATAGCCTTTCAAGCTTTGAAGTGACAAGAATCTATAAAATTAGAAACGCTGGAGTACGAAAAGTAAAAGTTCGAAGTCCCTTCATTTAAATATACCCTAGGGATGTAACAGTATTTTGAAGTGAATGCAGCTAAATAGCATTTCAGCCAGTTATGGTTCCCACAAAACACCCGTATATTACTGTTCAAACCACGTCGTAAATTCCGTGGTCAAAGCGCATGTGAGAGGCTTTGAAAGCGTTATCCGTGGAGCCCATTGAGCGGCGCTGAAAACAAACGAATGCGGCTGCAATTCAAACTGATTGATGGGAAACTCAGCGAGAGCTGGGCCTATGAATTAGCTATAGGTTAGAGGGGAAACACATTTCTTTATAATTATATTCTAAGTGCTAGGACCTCGATTTTCTCGAAGTTCAAATTGCAGGGGATTGTCGGGCGACGTCTATCGATTTCACTCAAAATCGGCAAACATCTGATCGCGATTCTTTCAGCGATAACAAATGCGAGACAAAATGTCTCGCGACGTCGCACGACATCTCTCGCAATACATTACGGGGGACATTTGTCTATTAGTGAATACGATACTTTATTTTAGAAATTAACGGGTTTTCAGTGGTAGGACCGACAGTGGGATGTCATATTTAAGATTCTGTAATCCATATTAATTAGAAAGTAACTCTGTCTCGGTGTCTGTTTGTTACGTTTTAGGGCTAACGGCTGGACCGATTTCTATGAAATTTAGTATCTAGATAGAATTGAACCGGGAATGGAACATATACTACTTTTTATCTGACTGCGCAGAAGGAGGGTAATGTTTTTATTGACAAACCACGCTTGCACGCGGTTTCTTTGTTTTCTTTATACTTGTAGATTTTTGGGTAATTGTTAATCAATGAATAATTTGTAGTTCACGACCAGAAATTGAATTTCCGTGATTAAATCGAATCAAACTAAAGTTTCGATCATCTCGATTGACTGAAATACAGAAATTAAGAGAATCGGGGTAAATAGTAGGTACTGGAATATAACTGGATTTGTCGACCGCTTGGCATCAACTTATAAATTTTCTTGACATCTTCAAAAGCCAATGTGGAAACTGATAACACATACGAGGTGCTACTTAGTAATTTTGTATTCCTTCAGAAACTGTTTCTTTTTTTTAACCATTATTGCTGTTTCTATTGTATGTTGTATTATGGGATTATCTTTAAGCTTGTATTGGAACCCTGACTTATCTTGTTGAGGAGGGCGTTGGTATCTGCGACACAGTATTTATTACTCATGCGGGTATCATCGTTTTCATTTTTGTAATTACATCCTTGTTAATAATAATAATAATAAGATAAAGGGTCAGATACAGAAGGCGGTACTCCTGGACTCGGCACGCATAGTCAGGAGGTTCCTCTCTCTGCAGCCCTAGCCACCGATCGATTGGGCCTTGCTTCGCGGTCGGTGGTTTACCGTTTTTATAAATATATTTTTTACTATAATGTTTGTTTTTCGTAAGATACTTTGTAGTGAAAAATGTATTTTTTATAAACGAGTTTTAAAATAAATATGTGTGAATAATAATAATAAAGCCTTTTATTTCCCATCATATAAGTATTGCATGTATGTACTTAATATATATAAAATTAGTTTTTCGTTGTCTATTTTCCTTCATATGCTAAGTTCTCTTAGATAGGAACCCCTGTTTGGGTATAGGCCTCCTCCAGTTTGATCCAGTTTTCCCTGTCTTTAGCTCGTTCTATCCACTCCTTCCCTGCTGTAGCTACGATGTCGTCGCTCCATCGTTTTATAGGTCGACCTTTTCGTCTTTTCCCGATAGGTCCTTTCCATCTCGTCGCTTCGGCTGTCCATCGCTTGTCGCTGTATCTTGCTATATGGCCAGCCCAGCGCCATTTTAATCTTAGACTGTAGTGTAGGACGTCGATTATTTTTGTCTTCCTTCTTCCATCCTTGTTAAATGGTTCCAAATAAAGATGATTATGGTTTGTCGACCGTTTGGTATCAACTTATAAATTTTCTTGTCATCTTTATCAGGCAATGTGGAAACTGCTTTAATATCTAAGTAGATCATAAATCCGCTAGATACAATACAAATGTGATATATCAGGAGAGAACTGGTTATTAAATTAAGGTTCCGTCCCGAAGTAGATCAATTGAACCAGCTGTAAATCAGTTCGGCGAAGTGGGCGAATGTCACTCTCATTGGAGCCGGCAATGTGGTAACTATCCACAGTCCACACTCAACCGGGAATTGGAAAATTATCAGCTGCTTTATGAAAACACTAGCTGTTGCCCGCGACTTCGTACGTGTTACACTTCTAAATGTGTAGGTAACTTAGAAATAAAGCTAAACTCGCTGTTGCAACTTGACTTGACACCCCATTTCTATCCCATGGGACCTGATTTATAGGATAAAAAGTAGCCTATGTGTTAATTCAGGTTATAATCTACGTACATAATAAATTTCATCGAAATCAGTTTAGCCGTTATGACGTGATTGAGTAACAAACAAATAAATAAATAAACAAACATCCAAACTTTCGCATTTATAATATTAGTGTGATTGTTTTAATCCTTAAATTTGTTACCTCCTTGTACGTTTTTTAAGTCCACTTAGATGGCAATCAAACTTACGGCTCACTACCAGTCAGCGGTTACTGTAGCCATACCCACTTCTGTCATACCAAAAAGGTATCACATACACGTAAAGTATCACGTGCCTGTAATTTTGATTTGAAGATTGAATTAAAAACTTGTATGTCAAAAGTCTTGACGTGAGAGTCCTTACGAAATAAATCTTGCCTCGAATGTTTTGTGTCTCGCTATAAACACGATATACAGCTAGATGTGGTGATGACAGATGAAGCAGGGCAGCGACTGAATGGTGCCCGAAGTGTGGGTATAGAAGTGTAGGAGGCAGCGAGATGGGTGGAAGTCCCGGGTCGTCAATCGGTGAAATATGTGCAGGATCGTGATGGATGGCACAAACTGGCGTATAGCAAAACAGTGGGTGAAGTCAGGCTGTGGATGATGATGATAAACACGATTTTATGTAATAGGTATACACAAAGTATCGTATCGTGTGTAGCAGTGGATATGAACCACGCAGTAATACCAGCCCGTCCATCACCCAGCTGTGAATGAACTATCGAGTGGGAGTTACGCCATTCATATAAAAAATAATCGTGTCAGTTTACCGTATTCGCAATGTGTAACATTTGTTTTGCGGTGTCCGTTATTATAGGGTTTTCTTAACCTTGTGACTTACTTTATTGGGTTCTGTAGTAGATTCATTTATTTGCTACATAGCACACAAAACAACACAGTACATAAGTACAACAGATGAGACAAGAAAGAAAGAGAGATGATTAAAATTATTGAACATAAAAATAAAAAAAAACTAATTCTAATTAAATTTGTGCAAGTATTGTTATTTTAGGTTTATAGTATATAGGTATGTTTTTAGTATTAGATAAATGCACCGCCGTCATGTGATCAATTATTATCCTGTCCATACTAAGGTTGTCTGGAAGAGATCGCTTTTAGCGATAAGACCGCCCATTATACTAATACTATTTGTAAAAATTATGTTCTGTATTTTACTTTGGTGTACAATAAAGAGTAATCTTATCTTATCTTAAACAGTACGTGCAAAAACAGAAACATAGATAATAATTATTTTTGACCGTGCCTTTGTATGCAGCAAAAGCTTGTATGGAACTGTTAGCCAATGCCTCTCCCTTTCTTCTTTCAGCTTTTCACTGTCATGGGCTAATTAGGGTCACTGCATCCATATTATCTTTTCATCTTTGTCTTCACTGTCATACATATTGTTACGAGCTGAGGGTCCGGGATAAAATAATGAAGACCAATTTAACCAAAATAACGCATTTATTAAACACTAAATCACTGATACATAAACTTAAATACACAACGCTAATTTACACTATCAATAAATAATAATTACAATAAAACACTTAGCCTTCCACGCCCTATTTTACCTACACATCTACTTAATTCCAGAACATTCGGGATTAGTCCGGTCAATGCCTGTCAATGTTGCTCATTCAAAATTTACTTTTATATTTTTTAAATTTTGAAATAATTTGGCATCTCATTGACACATACTTGTATCACTCAAGATAATCTTATAAAATTAAATGTCCTTGTTGATTATGTATCGATTTGTATTTCAAATGCGTAAATAGCTGATAATGTCAGATAAAAATATCACATATCAACGATAGATAAATCGAATCCTTGTTCTCAATAATAAAACAACGTGAATCATTTTTAACCGACAAAAAAATGGAGGACGTTCTCTATTTGTTGGTTTTTAGAGTTCCGAACCGAAATGGTAAAAACGGAACCCTTATGTTGCGACTTTGTCCGGCTGTCTGTCCGTCTGTCACAGCTGACTATCTCAGCAACTAACTACTGAACCTATCGGCTTGAAATTTGGAATTTATAAATAATATTGACTTTCCTCTATTGCAAGTAAACAAATTCTAAGCTAGGCTAAAATTTAGGTAGGTCAGTCCTAAGAAAAATATGTCACTTGTTTTTAAAATTTCTTCAGTTTTCTTGCTGCTGAAATATTAAATTTTTAATGAATGTTATTGTCAATGTCTGTCAACGAACGCAGCGTGGTGTTTTTCCGAGAACGTTGCTTTCCATTGGAGAAAAGACAGCCAGGCTCAAATGGGATTGGGCGGGACTCATTAGCAAAATGCGCCCCGATAGGTGGGCAATTCTAGCTACAACCTGGAGGCCTGATAGAAGACACGGTCGGGTTCGGCCAAAAAAGCGATGGCGAGACGATCTGGCCAAACCGATCTCCTTATTTGGCAAGCCCATTCGCTGGGCCCCACCAGCCAAATACTTGGGTGTCATCCTCGATAGGCGTCTCTCCTTTAGGTTGCACATCACTAAGAGGTGCAATCAGGCAAAGTTTACCCTAGGACGATTGTCCTCACTACTAGGCGCGAAAAGTAAAATGTCCCTTAAAAATAAGGTGACCCTTTACAAAGCGTGCATTCGCCCCACCATGACATACTCCTCTGTAGTATTTGCCCACTCTCCTAAAGTTGGTGCCATTCAGGTCATCCAAAATCGCTTCTTGCGAAAAGCCTCAGGCTCGCCATGGTATTTTCGCAATAACGATCTACATCGCGATATGAAATTAGAATCAATAGCCAGGTTCATGAAGCTCGCTTCCAAGCGGTTTTATGAACATGCCTCTAATCATCCGAACCCTTTGGTACACACCATTCCGGTCTACCCGTTGGATCCGCCCGCCAACAAAATCCTCCGTCGTCCGAGACACGTTCTCGGAGACCCGGATGACGAAATCACCTCCGCTAATGCGGAAGGTGAGTCATCTACATCAGACAGAGCAAACACTTCACAGAAACACCGATCTCGCCGGCGAGGTCGACGAATCCCTTCAGTCGCCGCCTATACGAGGTACAGACATGTACCCGGGCGTTTCTCTCCTATCCCCATCCCGGCAACATCCCAAGCCGAGGTTCGTACCTAAGTTGTGCCCTTGCGCTAGTTGCCTATAAAACTTACTGGGCTGAGCGCCATCTGCGCTCGCCAAAAGTTCGGTTAAGCTGTCACGGCCTCAGAGGCCAACAGCGAGTTTAGTCCATTCGAAAAAAAAAAAAAAATCTTGTTGCATTCGAGCAGGAGTGGTGGAGTATCGCACAGGGTAGAGACAGATGGAAGAACTTGGGGGAGACATTTGCCCAACAGTGGGACAATATAGGTTGATTAAAAAAAAGTATAGGCTTGCGTGGCACTCCGGGAGTGCCGACAGAAGTGAAAACTTGAACAATTACGAGATACTTATAAACAAAGGTCGGTAACGGTAACGGTAACAGTATCGCAAGTTCAATTGTTTTTTCCCGTCTCAAAAAATGCCCAACGCGCCTAAAGAAGTTTCCACTTCATATACAAAGGTGTCGGTAACGGTAACGGTAACAGTGTCGCGAGTTCAGTGGTTTTTTCCCATCTCTAAAAATTCCCAACGCGCCTAAAGAAATTTTCAATTCATATACAAAGGTGTCGGTAACGGTAACGGTAACAGTGTCGCGAGTTCAGTGGTTTTTTCCCATCTCAAAAAATTCCCAACGCGCCTAAAGAAGTTTCACTTCAAAAATATGTTATTTGTGGGGAAACATGCTTACGGCTTACCTCACGGTAAGCGGTCACCGTCGCCTATTGACACCGGCAACACCCGGGGTATTGTCAATGCGTTCCCAGTGTTCATATACCCTTCTACCTCTAGTGTTGATATAGCTACTGACTTTGATATTTCCACACCATAACATCTTGCCCATATATCTCTCGGAGAGCAAAACAAGCCCAGCTTATCTCTGAGGTATCTCCGAAAGTGGATCAATTTAGCTTTATAGCCGAATCGTATTAGCTTTATTACAGGCTTGCATTGTAAAACAGAGAAAGTTATTATTTTGTTGAAAGCAACTGAAGATTTATGTGTTGAAGTGCAAGTTTATGGTCGTTCACGCACGTGCCAGTAACTGGTATTGCGTTAGAGAGTTGCTACACTTAACTACTATTAAAAATAAAAAAATAATAAAAAAAAAGATTTCATAAATCATAAAAACGTACGTGAAACACTACTTTGAAAACTTTCGTGATTGATTTCAATCATTATTATAAATACGGGATTTGTCGGTCGAAACACCGATAAGACGGTATGTGATAAATCCCGTATTTATAATACCACGCAATACATTTTTTTAACCTATACTTTCCCACTGCTGGGCAAAGGTCTCCTCCATGTTCCTCCACATCTCACGATCACTCGCTACGTCCCACCAGCCATCCTGGAATGCATCGAGGTCGTTACGCCAACGCTTCCTCGGCCTGTCCCGGCTTCGACGCCCATCTGCAGGCACCCATTGTGTGACGAATGTTGCCCATTTTTCTGTGACCATACGACTGACGTGACCCGCCCAGTCCCACTTTCGCACGCAGTGTGGTATTGCGAATCCTGTCGATTCTCTTTACCCCTAACACGCTGCGTTCCATGGCTCTTTGGCAAACCTTGAGTTGCACAACCTTGAGTTGGCAAACCTTGAGAGAGAAACGCAATACATATTAAACTTAGGTAAATATAACTAACAATTTATTTTGATTATGGCTTATAGCATGCAATTGTTGGCTTGCAGTACCTACACCAAAAGCGAGTCTTGTGCTGTAGGAAGTACTACTACTAGTACTAATAATTATAAATAAATAAATGTTATGTGGAAGTGCCACCACCATTCCTATTTTTGCCGCCAGTCGGCATTGTTATGTTTCGGTTTGAAGGGTATGGTTTCCGATGAAATTACAGGCACATGAGGCTTTACACCTGTATGGCTCATTTTGATGGACGCAGGGCAGTTCATCGTAGGGCACATTCCTAAGACGCGTTACGTACAAGGCACAGCTTTGTTATAGGCGATGGTTACCACTTAACATCCAGGTGGGCCATATACTTGTTCCATATACAAGTTGCATGGCCTGGGAAACGTACAACTAGCACGTTAGTTGTAAGGGCAGTTACTTGCGTGTGTAAACATAGCATAAGCGTGGGCACGTGCCTTCAGGCGATATTCTTAAACACTTTTCATCCTTATCAATCTTGTGTAATGTTAATAGTGGAAATAATGTGTATGTATTAGCACTAATCACATAAAATTATAAAACTTTCTCAGCGAATTATAAAAATTGCTGTATCAATCCGCACAAGTTTCATAGGTGCGGTTTAATTAGATAGACAGGCTTTAGAAATAGGAATATATTTATTGTGACCGTAGAAGATACATAATTATTAGATTATGTCCCGGTCTCTAGGTATGCGTAAGCTGTTGTTTATCTGTTCTCTCAAATGACATGGTATGAATACTATGTAACGTAATCTTCTTATTCTTCCCATAAATATAAAAATCAATTGCTGTTCATTAATCTCGCTAAAACTCAAAACGGGTGAACCGATTTTGATGAAATTTATTGGGTGGTTTTGATTGGGTCCCTGGATGGTTTAAATTCATAATTGAACCTGGTGGCGCTGTTGTCGAGATCCAGAAAATTGCGGATGACGTCGCGGGCATACAACTAGTATTTTACAAAATATGATTATCATTATTATTAATATTATTTAGAGGTAAAGTTTGTTTGTTTGGATTTAGAGGGAAAGGGGGGGGGGGGGTAATCTCAGGTACTACTGACACTAATGAGAAGCTAAATTATCCCTGGCTATATTTTATTTTTATAACAGTCCGTGCAAAGCCAAGCGAGTCAGCTAGTACTATATATCACACTAATATTATAAATGTATACGTTTGAATGTTTGTTTGTTACTCAATCACGTCGTAACGGCTGCACCGATTTCGATAAAATTTGGTGTGTTGATAGATTATAACCTGGATTCAAACATAGGCTACTTTATACTATACAAACAACGCGTGCGAAGCCACTGGTGGAAGCTAGTAATGTAAATATGTGTAAGTAGATTTGTTATTGGTTTATATCTTGTAAGCCGTGATCGTGAGGTACCACAAGTTTTCGTAATTTTTTACCGAGTAAGTGACTTATAAAATAATGCAATTACTATTTCGAAACTTTGTTCGTTATCTAATGGCCGGTTCTTTTAAACATCGGCAACATATAACGACAGTTATAGAAACATTGTGATTCTTTTACATTTTTCAAAGATACAATAGGTTTTTAAATATAGGTTAGCGTTTGACCACGATCTCGCCTGCTGGTAAGCGATGATGTAGTCTGCGATTTAACACGCTTGCCTGGAAGGAACCAATTCACTCGTGGGGTAGGTAGGTTGTAGTTATCAAGAAACACAGACTCAGGCAAGGTTTTGAACTCCTTGGCGGCGCGCATAATAAAGGTATAAGAGAGCCTAGTACCGCTAATATAATACCAATCCAATAGAAATATATTTAGTACTTATGGGCAACAACGAAAACACAATGTTTTATTTAATAATAGGAAGATACAGTGCTTATGTAGTTATATTGGTTAGCTGAATCTGGTGGTAACGTAAGGCTGACCAAACACGGACCGCTTTATGCAGTCACAGTCTTCATGCTTCGTATGGTAGTGAATGCTCGATTAGTTTATGCCATAAACTACTGGACCATAAACTTTATAGCCCATGATTTGTTTCAATCACACTAATATTATAAATATTAAAAATATTACTATTTCTTGTTAGTATTTTTTCATGTAAATATTTAATTTAAATATATATGTATATAGGTAAGTAAGTATGTTAAAGTTAACAGGCGAGCTACTTTGCCGCGTCTTTATAAGTTTAGTGTTACATAATGTAGATTCAATTTGGTTTAAGTCCAGCACTATGTTAATTAGTTTCTAATATACGGTACTGTTACTGTGAATCTAAGTGTTAATAAATAAATAAATAAATATGAAAGTGTTTATGTTTATTTTTTTGTTTGTTACTCAATCACGTCGTAACGGCTCAACCAATTTCTATGAAATTTGCTGTGTCGATAGATTATGAATTGAGTTGGCACATAAGCTACTTTTTATTGACAAACCACGCGTGCAAAGCCGCGGGCGAAAGCTAGTCATCTATAAACTAATACGTGTAGAAAAAACTTTGTACCCCATTTTTAAGCTTATTGCGCGTACGGAGGAGTGTGAGATTTGGGACAATTGAAGAAGGAGTGGCGAGTGATAAAATTAAGCTAAAAAAAGAACAAATGTAAAATAAAATAAAAATTACACAGTTGAATATGGACCGCGATGCATGGGCAAAACAACGTTATTTAAAATTAAGTCTAGAAGGCTTATTCCCATAATTATACTTAATTTAATAAAATTCAAGTATTGTTGTAATGCAACGTTTGACTTTACTGAAAGACGATTCTGCCTTTATAAATCATAATCGTAAAATACTTTGTCTATATTATAATTTAAAAAAATTTGGTCTAAGTGTTCGCAAGTTCATCGATTCATCTTGTGACTAGTTATGACGTACACGATGCAGTCCTCAGCGAATACTCCGTGCAGTCGTTGCATGTAGCCCCTAAGCAGTCCGTGTATAACTTTAAAACAAACAGACGAGCATGACGTAAACAGCTCGTAACACTAGGCAGGTTACACAATGCCTAAATCGGCGCTGATGCCGTTATAATGACCGGCAATAGTCCAGTGTGGCACGGCCTTAATTCTCCAAATGGAGTTGGGCCGCGATTTTACTTATTTAAAGTGGGCGTTGCTAGGACTTAGGAAATCTATGATTTTTTTACCCGACTAAAGGAGGAGGTTCTCAATTAGACGGTTTTTTATATATTAATGATTTTAGTATTGTTAGAAAGGAGGTACTTTCAGAGGTGGTCCCACTTATGTTTGATCAAGATCTGATGATCGGATCTACGAGGAAATCATCAATTAGCAAAAGCATCTGCACGATATTTAAGGGTGAAAAATTATTTACGACGTCAACCAATTTCGATAGTTATCTGAAGTCGGTTACATTTTTGTTTGTTATTACTTATTGGTCACTAATCATATTACAAAAAAAAAACATGAATTGTGACGGATGGGCGGTGCTTATAAGCTATTTCTTGTATTGTCATCTTTAATATGCCCAGAACACTTTATAATAATAATTCATAATGATTATGTTTATGTGGCAATGTTTTTTTTTGCAAATCTCACTTAAAAAATACAAATAAAAATACAAAAATATTTATTTTGTGACCATTTTTACATTTTATGAATACAACAGTTATACTTATACCAAATATAAGACAACAAATAGGTCGTCACTCAGCGATGTGCCACTGTAACATATAGCTACTGTAGCGCTGGTATTATGTGACGCCTTGAGTGCGTGTGAGCGGCAGAAAAAATAATGCGTTTACATTATTATTTTAACATATACAAGTTTACAAGATTCACAAAAAACAAAATAAAATATTATTACACAATAACTACTAAACTACTAAACTCACCCACGTAATTAATTAATGTTTGTTTTTGTCTCGTGTATTTAATTAAAAAAATAACCCCGTCCTTGCTACCTCCCTGTATACCTCCTCTCACGCGATCTTTAGCGGTGCGATAAAAGGTAACTTGCTGTAATATGTGGGTTTACCTTATCTTGTTCTTTAAGGCTTTTTCGGATCTGACCTTAAACCGGCACCGGAAACGTGGTCATCCGGAAATATGTCATCTGTCACGTTCTTGACGTTCAGTTTGACATATATGGAGATGCAGAGAGAGTTTTTGGATATGTGACTCAGATTCTATAGTTTTTCTCCCTTTTATTCTAATCGTGTCGACAGAGACAAACAACTTTAAAGTTACAATTTTTTTATACGAGCTTTGTTATTTTAAAACACTTTCTCCGTGTTGATATCAAGTTAAATCAAGATTTTTATTTGCAATACTTATTAATAGCTAAAAATAATACAGTATACCAACACAACATGTACCTATACAACGTAAAACTTTTTTTTATGCTACCTGGAGATGGAGCATGCATATGGCCCACCTGATGTTAATTGGTAACCATCGCCTATAGCAAAGCATTGCCTTGTAGGTCACGCACCTAAAAACGTGCCTGCGTCCCTGCGTTCATCAGGTTGAAAAAATAAAGCTATGTGTAAAAATTGGTTGCAAAAAGGTCTCGCTCAGCTCAGCGTCTGCAGGACGTTAGAACTTGGAACCTGCGCTGTTGAACCATTGAGGCCTTAGGACCGAGTAAGACAAAGTCCCCTTTAGTCGCGGGTTCGAATCCAGTTCGTCTACTATTATGGCGGTAATAATGCTGAGTCGAAGCCGCTTTGCTGCATGCATTATTAAATTCGCTTCTGTTTTGTTTTTATATGTATGTTCTAAATGTAATTTTATTGTGTTCTTATGCGACTTGTGACTTCATGTGACTTGCGCAACGATGCCTAAACGTATTTAGTGCCTAAATATGATTTAGAGAGTTGTAAAATCATACAAATATGTACGTCAAATTTGAACATGTCGCTAAATACGTTAAAAGATCGTTGTGGAAGTCGGACTATGGCTATAGATTTGCATTGTTCTAATATACTTATTTTCTCTACAATATTTGCAGTTATATTGCGACGATTCACGTCTTTATATCTATAAATAATCACAAAGTGAAACGACGAGTAGGTACTTTAGGAAATCCGAGACCATTAACAAAGGAGTCAGAAATGTTTCATGGACACGCTTTCCCCAATACATAATATTAATAAAACAAACAAATTATCATAAAACAGTATTGCAAGCCATACCAATCCTTTCCTGGCCAACTAAATCAACAACTTATGTAAGTTGATGTAGTCTCATTCTACGAGGTATCATGTCCACGAGTTATCCGTTATTCGTTTACCCTATGGATGTTCCACATAGGAATTTCAACTCTAATAATACTAACCTAAGGTTATTTTTCGTATGACGTTTTTTTAGTGAAGTATATGCAAAATTGTAATTATGGAAATGTAGAGGCAACTGCAGCTAAAAGTGGTTAGCTCTGAAAACTGTTGTTTTATGTAATTATTCGCCTTCCGTCGCCGGATTGGATGAGATTTCACGCTCGAAAGAGCTGCTTTTTATAATAAAGTAGATTATTTTTGTAATGCGCGATGAAATGTTGGATAGAATCTAATCGATCGATCTAATAAATTAGGCCTTTTTGAGAAGGTTCAAGGTCGCTTAGCGTGCTATGGAGAGGTATATGCTTATTTCTCTACGAGATCGAATCAGCAATGAAGAGATTTTTAGACAAACCTAAGTCATTGACCCCGAGCAAGCTGAAAAGGCAGTGGGTAGGGCACATAGCTTGAGAAACTTACAACTTTTGTGGCAAAAATATTCTCGAGTAAGATTAGGATATTAATTCTAGAAACATTAGTATTTCTGTCAAAACTGGGATAAAAATCTAGGTTCTTTTATATCCATATTTTGTTAGAAAAGATTTACGGTACAGGAAACCAACAAGTCAGTTGTGACCACAGCTTCTCTGTATTAATCTGCGTCCTCGAGAAAAGCAACTAGTAACTCACATTACATAACAATATTATTTTAAAGATACCCAATCCAATCGCAAATTGTACAATAGAAGTCCGTGCTCTGAGCGGAAACTAGATACTGTATTACGTGTACGTAGACAGTAAGGGCCACTGTCGACCATAACGTTGCAAATGTTGCAATTTTGGTTCAATGCAAAGCTCTTTCATACTCCTCACATGGCCTGATATTTTTTTTACCCAATTTACCTCCAAATTCCAAAATATTCGAAAACGTCCCAGTCAATCCGATTATTTATCATAATTATACGGGATTTATCACGTATCGTTTTATCGGTGTTTCGACCGACAATGTTTCGGTTCAATTTGTTAACCTTCATCAGGGTGCAACAGGTTTTGCTCCACCATCCCTTTTATGTGTTGTGTATATGTTTGTCCGATGAGAACTATGGAACGAAATATTCATGAAATATTAACACAACACATTTTTATGAAGATTGAATCAGCCATACCAAAGTTATCATCAGACAAAGATATAACGGCCGATTCGTTCAATTAAATTGGGAAGTCGCTTCGCTCGCAAGATCATTTTAATTGGCGCCTTAGTGAGACGCTTTAGTGGACAGTGGATCTAATAAGGTATCAATAACCGCAGTAAGCAATACTTGCCTTGTACTCAAACTGTCATGTCAAGGGTTCCGTGGTTCCATCTGATACTGCTGAAGAAATTGAAGGTCTAAAGCCAATACATAACAAATCGATCATTGACGTCATTCGTTTAAGCCATGGATTTGTCACAGTCACACAAGCGTCAAAACATACCTTATGAATGCCAGAAGAAGCCACTCCAAGAGGACCACCCTCTAAAAATAAATAAATAATGCTGGACATTTCACACAGCATCATCTAGCCCCAAACTATATAACCATATAACTGATAGAATATAGAGAAACAATCATAACTGGAACAAATATCTGTAGATCATGCAAACACTTGTTACACGGCGGGAATCGAATCCGCAACCTCCTTTCTGCGTTTCAGCTGGCTATTCACCCTCTGCGCCACAGAGGATAAGATAGATAATTTTTTTATTGGTTTACCAATGCCTTTAATAACAGAAAGAATATACAATTATTTACAATGAAATACAGAAAAAACAGTTGAATCATCTAAAGACCGTTGCAAACGATCTATAGATAGCTCAACTGCTCCAGATCACTACCAGGCGGAAGTGCCCCCAAGACACTGGCTGCATTGCCCCGCAAAATTGCAATGCTTATGCGTTGACTCAGAAAACGCCAGCTCTTGAATGAATAAATATCGCTGGACATTTCACACAGCGCTATTAGCGCTTGAATCACACGTCGTTTCGACCAAACGCCCAGAACGAATTTTGAAAAGGCAATGGGCTCCGGTACCCCATCGACCCAGGGTCTCGACCCCAAATGGCTCAAATACGTAAGCTCTGTCGAGACTTCCATATTTGCGCCGCTTGAGATCTTCGGCGGAATTTGCCGCCGCACCGGCCCCAACTGCTGATTTTAATACGGGAATTTACCTTCTGTAGCTAAACAATACCGTAATTTCTTGTGTAGCATAAAAAAACTGCGTTCGTGATGTTTTCGAGAAAGGGGCAACCAACGGAAATCATGACCTCACGTTTTATTTGACCTGGCCTAGGTTTTGGACAGTTTTTGACCCCGAATTTAAGTGTACAGAGAATTTAGGCTATCAGTGTATTGTTGGCGTAACTTAATTATGGTAGCTTGCTGCTTAGTCGACGTCGACCTTTATTGTAAACTAGGAGATTGTGTTGGCAATATAGAAATACTTGTATCCTCTATTCTAACTTAGGTGCTATGCTTATTCTATCCTGCGATTATGATTTTTTTAATATGTTGAGGTTTTTCTTTTTACTCTATACTTCCCTATATATTTTTTTATAATAATATTGCCTTATATTGAATTGAAATCACTGGGTTAACTTGTATCACACTATTTTTAATACAGTGACCATGACTTTTAAGTAATAGAATGTTTTTGGTTGCAGAGCATGCCGCCGCCCATAGCATGAGCGGTCGCGGAGTGGGCGGGCAGCGCTGTCAGCTGATTCTGCAGCGCTGCCTGGCGATCCAACTCACCAAGCCCGGCAACGCGCCCGACGACTTCTGGATGTACGACTCTGGATACCTACTCTTCCAGGTGAGATTAGATGATATAGTAGAGGTGTGAGCGAGGCACGTTTGAAAACTTACTGCTTAGGAACATTTTGGAATGTATGTTCTAGGTATGGCAATCAGTTGATCGCCCGGTATAAGCTAGGAGAATTTACCCTAATAGATGCATAGCCTTTTTCTACATATCGACATATTATGTGTCTTACCTAAAATGCAATGTAAATCAATTTAATGGTAATTTAATTAATTAATTTCTTGTAATCAACTTGTGATCATACAAAGGCACACAATATTACAGTATTAGATATTAGTAATACATTTATTGTTAGTTTTTGCGTTCGATTCGAAATATTACGACGAAAAAACTTGAAAGCAATCTTTAACTATATAAAAAGCTTTTGCACCACCAAAGACTATAGATTAGTTATATCGACTGAACTAAAAGCTTATATAAAACATAGTTCTTTAGTCATACACAAATAAATTATAGTTAAAAAATGTACAAAGAGGACAGTGTAAAGGCGAGCTTAACACAAACATAAGTGTTCTTCCCGCAAACCTTTGAGAATAGAAAAAGCTAATTGGTGAACAGTGTACGTAAAGGGCATAAAGAGAAAAAAAACAATTTTTATCTAAAGTTAAATAACTTTAATTATGAATTATTAATACATATTAAATATAACACCTATATAGCTACTATACGTATAAGAATATATACATTATACCTACTTATAAATAAAATATACTAAGAATTTAAAAGGAAAGATAGTGATATTTTACTCATAACTTAAAAATGCTTAGTAATGGAGTTGCGCCTTGTTCACGTTAGTGTGATAGAATACATTTTGTAAACTTACGTTAGATGCTACACGAAAACAGCAAATAAAGCACCCACTTAAAATGATCACTTTGTTTCAAACAACAGAAACGTTTCAACATAGCTTTGGTTTGTTGATAGTGATCGATGCGACCCAGCTGGTCGCCATAACTCTCGGATAAACAGACAAACAAACTGAAACATCGGCTTAGTATAGATGTGGACGAGATGCAAGCGGTCGATTGACCAGACATGTTTGGGCACATACCAGCTGATGGTAAAATGTTTTCTATTTTCAATAAAAACAGGATATTTACAATGATTTGTGTGATTTTGAGCGTCCAGATATTTCGGCACAGTTTTATGCACCATGATCTGTAAACTGAAGTTTTTGTGAGTGGATGATTATCTAGGAAGGAACTCACTAAGATCATTACCACCCACTGCCGATCATTATAAAATATAATAAATAAATATCGCTGGACATTTCACACAGCGCTATCTAGCTCCAAACTAAGCAGAGCTTGTACTATGGGAACCAGATAACTGATAGAATACTTATATACTTTTTTTTGTAAATACATATCTACTTATAATAAATAGAAAAACACCCAGACACGGAACAAATATCTGTAGATCATGCAAACATTTGTTCCGCGGCGGGAATCGAACCTGTTTCCTCCTGCGTCTCAGTCGGCTATACGCCCACTGCGTCACGGAGGCAGTCTACTAGTGCTCATAACCATGATAGTTTCAATGGTATGTTGTGAAATGTTATTGTCTTATAGGTACTAATTAGTAAAAACTATGTTCAATTTTCATCCTAAGCGCAAAAAGAAAGCTTTTATAAGGTTGAGGTATTTACTTGACTGTTATGTCTGTATGTCTCTCCGTGGGATCGTAGCTCGCAAACGGATGAACAGATTTCAATGCATTTTTTTTATGGGAAAGATGTTGTTTGCAAGATTTTGGAAGAAATTGGCATTTTCGTTGAACAGATGTTAAGATTTTCCATTTCCAACATAAAAACTACCACGCACAGAAAAACGCAGCATAAAACGGCCCCCTTCTAGATGAAAAGACGATTTAATAAAGTTTGCTGGTAGCCGTTGGGTGGGGGCCGCACAAAATCGGTCTAGATATCTATAGGGAGGACAATGGTTAGCAGTGGACGTTTTATGGCTGATATGTTGATGATGAACATAAACCTGATGGTAAGCGATGTTGTGGTCTAAGATGAAGCACAAAGTTCTAGAAGAAACCTATTCACTCCTGCCTTAAAGAGGCCCGGATTGTATTCTTTAGGAAAAACAGACGACGGCAAAGTGTTCCATACCTTAGCTGTACGCATCAAGAAGGTAGAACCAAAATGGTGTGTGCGAATGGGTGGTATATCAACCAGGTACGGATGGTACTGAGCCGTGCGCCTGCTTGTCCTTTGATGGAAGGCAGATGGCGGAATCAGATCGTAAAGTTCCTTGGCACATTCCCCAAAATGTATTCTGTAAAAGATCGATAGGCTTGCAACTTTACGGCGGTGTTTGAGACTTTGGGTCTTAGTCTCCGCCATATATTGCTCACCTATAAGCCTAAAAGCACTACATTTTATCAAGTTTAAGATAGCGAGGTGGTGTTTGGTATCACACTAACCGAATAAGTTTACACGCTTAACGTAGTTAATAGGAAACGAAAATACTTCCTTATGCGGATGCATCCACCGCGAATTAAAATTTTAAACCCGTTTTATGAGCAAAGCTTCAAGTACCAATAAATTACTATTAATTACTTTTCAAACTGAATACAAACAGTAATCGCTTCCTCATCTATTTATGGATGAAAACATGCTTCAACTCTAGATATGGATTTGAAGAGCAAATTCTTGTGGACCAAATAAAAGTTAGAAGTAAAATGGGCTATTAATGGATAAATGTTAGGCAAATCGCTGTCCATACATGGCCTCAATCTGAAGTGAGATCTGCTATTAATTAGAATCGAGTGGGCAGTATTAGTAACACAGACGTTGCTGACCAATGCAGGCATTTGGTACAAGTCATAGGAAAGGAAGTACTTAACTGAACCCTTCTAACCTTCTAAGTTATATGCAGTGTTACATATTTAATTCGATTTTATATCTGTTAATTTAGAGCTATGAGAATTTAAAACGCGGAAAAGATCTTGTTATCGATTTAAATATTGATTCTTGTATACGCACCTACCTTTAAAATCATCTCTCTGTCTAGTCTCAAAGGTTTGCTGGAAGAAAACTCTTCTTAGGGTTGAGCTCACCTTTGTACATGTCCTCTATTTCTGTACTTTTAAATGTATTTTCTTGTGTACAATAAAGAATAAATATAAATAAATAAATATTGCTGGACATTTCACACAGCCCCAAACTAAGCAGAGCTTGTACTATGGGAACCAGATAACTGATAGAATACTTATATACTTTTTTTTTGTAAATACATAGAAAAACAACCAGACCCGAAACAAATATCTGTAGATCATGCAAACATTTGTTCCGCGGCGGGAATCGAACCCACTACCTCTTGCGTCTCAGCCGGCTATTCACTCACTGCGCCACGGAGGTCGTCAAGAATAAAGAAAATACTGTGTTTTTAGGTGGAAAATTCTTATACGTAGCAGACAATTTATGGTCTTTCTTCAATGATCTAAATTATCTTACCATCGGAGCTGGTATAACATATTTGTAGAGTCCTTTTGGCAAATTAATACAAAACTTACAAGTAATTTAGAAGTTTACACGTTTCCATTCAACGCATTTCTAGCTATTAAGTACTATAAAGTCTCTCTACGACCCTCTGACTCGCAGAACTTACAAAACTCCTGACCTCGCCTCTTATCTCTTGTAAGCAAAGTAATGAAACACAGTCGTAATTTAACACTGACTGGTCAACTGCGACAAAGTTCACACAATCACAGTTCACTCTAACAATAGAATTTCAACCTTAGAAGCTCCGTTATTAGATCTATTATCCATTGGAATACAATAGCAGTTATTGTAATACAACCCTATTAGTTGCAACCTACATAGCCTAGACTATGATATGGATATCTGCTAACATCCTGGCGCCATAGTTTCGATGGTACGATTAGTTGATGCATTTTGCATGTGTAATGCCGAATCAGCTCTATAAAACAACAACATTATTCCATGTAGGTTTTGGTACTTAAACGTTTTTAGGGTTCTGTAGTTAGATCTAAATTAAAACATTTGCTAAATATAAGGAAAATGTCTTTGCACTATTAAATTCCTTTAACCTTAATAAGTACTTTTATGTAATAGTTAAAAGGCTCTAAAATATCGTTAAAACTCAAGATGACCAAGGTCTAACATGTTTACAAGAGCTCTTTATTAAAAGCTGTCTGTTTCTTAAAGGAGCCATGTCAAAGTTAGAATCATTTGTGTTTCAATACTTTCAATCCTGCGTTAGACAAAATGAATAACATGATATTAACATCATTTTCAAGCTTAAAATCTTTGTCAAACTGTTGTCAAATAAGCAGCGTCTGCCAGCATCATGGACTTTCAAAACTTTCTTGATTTACAAAGGCAGATCAAGTATCAATTAGCAAACGTTAAAGTATCGAATTGTATGCTATTAACCTTAAATCCGCGAGATCTTGAGAAGCAATCGAGCGAAAGCAGGAGGTTGTGATTGGACAAGAGATTAATACCAAATGAGGGCTTTGTTTGTTTATGTATGGACCTTTACATCATTAACATAAATAGGTAGGTATCTATTTCTGCGCAAAGCAGCAGTGCTGTTTCAGTTGGAAGACTATGGTGGCTGGTGAAATTACAGGCATCTACTTGAGGCATACAAGTGTCATTACACCTGTATGCCTCAAGTAGATGAACGCAGGGCACGTTTCTAAGGTGCGTGTTCTACGAGGCTGTACTCTGTTATAGGCGATGATTACGACCACATAGCTCAGGTGGGCCATATGCTTGTTCAGATGGAACAAAGGTAGTATAAAAAAAACTTTGCAGATGATTTAACAGTACGAAGCTTAGTGAAGGATGCAGCCACTGCGTGCTACATTCCTAAGGAATTCGTAAAATGTTTATGTAATTATTGTTTGTTAGTTTTTGTGAATCATCTACTATTTAACGAGCTTCTAGTTTAACTACAACCTATATAGCCTTATTAAATAAAGAAACTAATATAAATGACGCCGAAAATTATTACCCTTCACTTACACACATGCATTAATGTGTTTTGGTTGGTTAAATTGTAATTGATTTTTTTACCATCCGTTCAACTTTATAAGCTTTATAATTCTTAAATTTAACTAGGCGTAAGGGGGCCCAACCAACATCTCTCGGGTTCCAAGTCAACCTCACCTGCAAGCGGTGCGCTCTGCCGATCAGCGAACGAGGCTCTGACGAAACCACCCGCCAACACGCAACTGGACCAGCGTGGCGGTGTTATGGTCCAACCCCCCCCCCCCCCCCCCAAATATGGATAGCACAAATTTAACTAATAATTTAAAAATGGAGGACTGCTAAAAGCATTTTCTACCAATCATCCGTAACTTTTTCGTCGTTTAATTTAAGGTTTCGACAATTTAGTACTACACTACTACGAGCAAATCTTTATCTCACAACTAACTTCTTCCTCCAGTTTCACCAATGGTAACCACCTAGTGAGGTAGTGGTCAAGCGCTTGGCCACTGCCAATAAAAAAAGTAACATCTAAACTTATGCAGGTAACGAAGTCCAGCTGTTCTAAACAGTCAATTTCGGTTCAGCAGATTAAGCTTGATTAATCAAAAGACAAACAAACTTGCGCGATTATATTATAAGAGTAAAATAGCTTTCTTGGTGAACAATAATGACTAGATAAGGAAATATCTTAGGCCTAAACAATTAATATAATGTTTGCAATGCTACCGCGTAGAAAGCTTATTTTATTGCGGTCATAGGTCACCTCTATCCTTATATATATAAATACAATGATTGCTAAATTGATACAATTTAAGTTTATAAATGAAACATTTACTATATAAATACCGAATAATCACGATAATCGGATCAACGCTTTGAAAGTTATCCTCGCACAAACAAACCGATTCGATCAAGTTGATTTGGAGATCTCGCTTCTTTTGATGAATAAGGGGGTGATCTGTTTTATGATAGGGATGAAATCTGTCTCAGCAATTGTCTTCTATTTATTAAATGTATTTTTCACGGAAATAAAACAACAATAGTGGCAATTACAGATTGTAATATCATAAAACGCTACCGCATAGAAACTAGAAAGTACCGCAGTTTACAGCCTTACCGCATATCTTGCGGGTCGCGGGTCACCGCGGCGCCTTTATATAAATCATGCGGAGGGCAATACCACGGGTTTCATCACTTGGCTTGTAGGCACGTGCGGGATTTGAATATTCATATCTTTGCTTAGCTTAGGCTGATAGCTTTTGTAAGTCTTTGAGTTTGATGCGAATGTAGTTCATAATACTCCATCTACGAGTAAAAACTCTGGCACTACAGCGGTTGCGTCCTTCGACTTGAATTAGAATTTTTTTTTTAAATGTAGCTGTCACCGATGCCCGACAGATGTGAAATATCTAAATTGGTAGTCATTGAAATAATTTATAGTTTAAGAAAACTGTTTATAATCAATAATCATATTTACGCGTGACGACAAACAATTCTTTATCCGTACTTTTCACTTTATTAGGTATATATAATATACAGTGGAATCCGTTTATAATGACATCGAAGGGAAATGACAAACACGTCATACTAAGCGGACGTCATACAAAGCATTTTGTAAAAAATAAACAATTTATTTTTTTTATTGCGAGAGATGAGTTTTATCCTCCATTTTCTAGTCTGCATATTATTGCACCTTTCTCTTCAATCGTAAATGCTTTACGACGACGTTGAGATGTCATTGTTTTCACAAATTATTAACAAACAATGACCTTCGACTATAAATTACCCACTGAGTCTCAAAACAAAAACACGCCACGTGGCCACGCACGCGCCGAACGTCGTCGGGCGTCACATGACCCTCCCGAACACTGCCGAAGGTGCTAGGAATCATGTCGGTCATTATAACCGGACATAAGTAATTAAAAATGGGTCATAATAAGCGACATGTCCCTATAAGCGAAGTAATTATATCCGACTTTCGTACAAAGAATTTTATATGAAAACCAAACTTCGCTTTGTAATTACTTCATATTAAGCGGTTGGTCAATATAGGTGGAGTCATAATAAACGGATTCTACTGTATATATTAAACATTCACATTAAAAAAATCAGTTAAAGTCTTGTGTCTTTATTGACAGCTTCATAGAAAGTAATGTGAAGTGCAGTTTTTGTAACCATAATCTTTATTCCGTCAATCAATGTTTCAGATTTGGTTTATTTCAGAAGAGAACCTTTATTATGTCATTCATACGTTCGTAATACTCCCAGAATGCCTCAACATCTATCAGATTGAACATAAAACGAAGACATTCCAGACGAAACAATAGCACTCTCAGACTTTCTGTCTGTTTGTAGAACGATTTCATTCAACGCGCGTTGTGATTTCCGCTCTAGACGGCAGGCGAACAAAACATTTATCTTAACCAATAAAAGATGTGAACATATTGAAACATTAGCAGGTATATAAAATTAAAATACGAGCCTTACAGTAGTCGCATAAGATTTTTATTGTACACCATATAAACAAAAAATTACAAACAAAAGAGAAAACACAAAGCAAATCTTAATCTTAATCTACCGAATTCATCACTAAAAGTTGGTCATTGAAAACTCGATAACGGCTCCGTAAATGCGATTAACCGTAAGTAAATTTAAAAATAGAATGAGGCTCATTGTATTCATAATATGCTGTGATGAAATACAACCTCCATGACAAATCCTTATTTCTATTAAATGAGAGAGGCCATGATAATAGTCTCGTAGTGAAAAACATCTGATCACCGCGCATGCTCATTGTTCAAAACGCTTCCCCTGTTTCCTGTTACACATTTCCGTTCTTTTTGCCAAAATCACTGCCGCAAACCGAGCGGAAAGATGTTACACATAAAAAGCTTAGTGTTCTCTTGTGTGTCAACCACTTAATATTATAATTTGAGTCTCTTACAGAGTAAACAGTGACAGAACGAGTTTGGTTGAGAAAGGTCCACTTGACAGAGCTTTGACTCTTTTGCAAAGCCTGAATAAAACCTTATCGTTCCCATGCTGTATATGATGAAACACAGCTAAAAATAAGTATTCCAGACTTTGGTGACTCTTGGAGTGCATAAAATGACTATGGACCAGTCTAGGAAGCTGTAAATATGCTTTATGAATACGCTCATATCAACACCTGTATGTATAGCGTTCCTGTAATAACTTATTTAAGGCACTTATCCAACATTCGCTTCTCTATTTGAAAGCACGATTGATCCATACAGAACCTAAACAACTTTAAATCCTATTCATTGATCAGTAAAGTCGTAAACAGTACATCCCTTTCTTCTATTCATTTATTTACCGATACGTGCCGTATCTACCTTACCGAGGTCAAATCATTCCATTTCTCAATGTCTACTAATAAAGTTATCAAAGTATTCGCTTTCATAGAGACAAGGACAAGGCTAGAATAATTTCCAATTGTTTTAATAATTGAATCATTTTACGCTAACGAGAGCAATGTCTCCGCGGTTGACCAGTTTTTTAAAGAACTGTCATAGTTTATTACGATTTGTTACGCTTTTAATATTTGCACGCCTTAAATACTAAATGACAGATTATTTCTAAGTTGTAATTATGTAGATACGTAAGAATTGTTTCTTTTCTGGCTGCTACTTCTGAGTTTTATTTATTTCTATGCTTTAAGGATTTCTTTTAGTCCTTGATAAGGTTTTCCACATACAACAATTTAAGGGCTTTGACTGTTGCATTAGCTATATAAAACCTATTAAGATTATTAAGAAAGATTTTTTTTCATAGTATGAAATTGTCACAGATAAAAAAGTGCCTCTGTGAGAACCATGCAATAACCGACACTTCACCCCTTTTCCCCTCTCCACATCCCTCTTTTGAATTTTTTTTCGCAACTTCTTGTGTAGAATGAAGTCCTTAGTGTGCCTCTCAAATTTGATAAAAATCCGTCGATAAAATAACGCTACAGCAAACTTGCCTCCCCCTATTTTCCCTCCAAAAAAAAACGCTATCGACTGAAAATTTTAAATAAATAAAGGAACTTTGCTAATTCGTCAAAATCGGTTCAAAAATGCGACCTGTAGGCGAGAACAGATAGACAGACACAAGGACAAAAGCATTTTTTGGCCAATCTCGAAACAGACGCTTCGCTCGCTTCGCTCGCTCGGTCAATAAATCTATGAAACTTATAGTAATAATAGTTCGTAATCAAATCCTAATGAACCCAGCGAACAAGTCAAGGGTCAGTTATACCCATTGTCGTATAATTTGTCATGCAGTTCGATTATCCATGTCTAACGATTATGCGAATATCGTATCCACAATCGAATCTATCGATATATCGATAACATTTGTATCGCTTTCCAATGTGGGAAGCATTTTTGCGATTAAAAGATTAGTAAAGCGTGGGAGGTTATTAATCTTCGAAATCTTATGTTTGTAAGAAACTTTCTCATTGTTTTTTTTTATTAGTGATTTTAGTTTCCCGGAAATACAAATTCTGTTATTATTAGCTTTTGTTATATTTTTTTGTTTATAATAAAAATACAAAATATACTGTTAAGTAGGTAATTATTTATTTCTACACTTGAACCAGGTCAGACAGTTAACGATCAATTAATAAGTAATGTGTAAATTTGCTAACATAGTGCACTTTCGTTCGATTCCACATCACCAATTGCGCAACTATCGATAGCATTAAACGATTGTCGAATAAATCGATAATATTATCGAATCGATTACGAGGTTGCCGTGAGGGTTTGGTGTAAAGGGCTGATTGCTGCAATAAAAATTATCGCGATAACATTTATAGCTAACACGCTTCTTCCGATGGGCTTCAAATTATCTTTGCTGGTAAATGCCATGTTGTGCCATTTTCAATTTTATGATCTACTAAATAAAGGAGGTCTTAGTTTGGTCAGTAGTAAGCTTGGGATAAAATGAAAGTGAAAAGAAATTGATTGAAAATCTCAGTCAAATAATTGTTTTAATCGATTAACGAACGTGTATTACGTATCACGTGTAACGTAGAATTATATTCATAGTTTTATTTTTAGCAGACTCTTCCACATAATTCTGTTTAAAAAGTATCTTTCTATTTAGATTTGAAAGTGTACAGTGGTCGAAATTCGACCTTAATAATTTTTATTTAGCTTAATTTTAGCATTCGCCTAGATGTCAAATCTCACACTCCTCAATCAACTTTTCAAGCAATAAGCTTGAAAAGGGGTTAAAGTTTCCTCTTCACGTACTCGTATTAATTATAAAGATGTGAGTATATCTATCTATCTATCCAGCCTCCAGCACTCACTGTTGGGTATAGCGATGAGCCAGTCTCATCCATTGCTGTCCAACTTCCATTACGAGATCGTCAGACCATCGGGCCGGTAGTCTGCCCTGCGGTCGACTTCCATCTCTTGGCCACCACTCATCACAGAGTGGGGAGTATATGCTTTACCTAAAATACTATAAATACCTAATAAGCTGATGGTGAAGTAAGTCATTACATCATTTTGGGATTATTTTATATCCTGAGATTTCCTGTATAGAATTAAACTTTAAAAGTTACAAACAAAATGACGCCGAGGGAGGCCTAAAAAGCGCTGGAGCGACGACTTGGACGTCTTCCAAAGAGACTGGGGGGATCTGGCTCTAGACCGTGATAAGTGAAAGGAAGAGGGGGTAGCTTTTGCCCAGCAGAAGGACAGTAAGTTATAGTAAAAAAATGAAGGCATTAACACTGTTACCATCATTTTCACTGATCAAATTCTAATTAATTTATAAGCTACATTCAAATAAATCTGTACCACTGATCACTTGACCGGAAGGCCGCTAATAATAGCCACCTAATCTATCGATCAGCCTATCTATCAGACAATTACAACCGTTTACAAGTGCAATTATGTATGTTAAGTAACAAAAGGCATAACTAAAATGATTTAAAAGCCTTTTCTTAAATACGGTAGCCGTAATATAACAGAATAGTAATATCAGGTTATGAGGTATGTACCTATTTCTTTGAAATATGATAAATTATCAAGCTACACCATAGAATATTCATCATCATCATCATCATTCTCAGCCCGTGTCGACCCACTGCTGGGCATAGGCCTCTCCTTGTTTCTGCCACTCATCTCGATCCTGTGCCAGTCTGAACCACGTACGACCCACGGTCTTATGGATGTCGTCGACCCATCTCGCTGGTGGACGTCCCCTATTTCGATGGCCAGTTCTCGGCCTCCACTCTGTTAGTGCCTTAGTCCACCTGTCGTCACTACGTCTGGCCAAGTGTCCTGCCCAACTCCACTTGAGCCCCAATATTCTCTTGCTGACGTCTTGTACTTTAGTCTGCTTGCGAATTTCGGTATTGGGAACTCGATCTAAGAGTGTGATGCCGAGCATGGCGCGCTCCATGGCTCTCTGTGCTACACTTATTTTATGCACAGCCTCCTTCGTGAGCCTCCATGTCTCGGCACCATAAGTCATAGTTGGCAGGACACATTGGTTATAGAGACGTGTTTTAAGACATTGTGGAATATGCGTGGATTTTAGTATATCATCTAGTTTGCCGAAAGCTGCCCATCCAAGTTGATCACGCCTGGTGACTTCCTTTATTTGATACTCTTTGCCAAAAGATAAAACGTGGCTAAGATAAACGTATGAGTCGACCATTTCTAGTTTCTCGCTTCCAACAACGACGTTTGGGACCGAAACTCCATAGAATATTACCTCATAAAAAAAAGAATTATGTACTCTAAATTATAAATAATAGTAAAAAATTTCACAGTATATTAATGTGAATCGTAATTTAAATCGCTGGATAGGCCGACGTCATCGAGTAGTTAGGGAGTAAGAAAAATATAAAACATAAATAGCTCCCCATCCTTGGATCTCTTACTCAGTACGCAGACTCGTGAAGATATCCCACAAGTGGGTAGTTAGAGGCAAGTTCAAAGATTACGTTTAATACATACCAACTCTTTGCATATACCTAAGTCTAACATAACTGGTTGACCCTTTATAACTAGTAAAAGTTTAGATTTAATTTATTTTGGATTATTAGCATAGTTTGCGATTAGTACAAGACAGACACATAACTCAAAAAGAGGGGACTTATAAACATCAGTGGTCACAAGTCTGTTGAAAATCGAGTTCTCCGCTATTTTAGGCCGTCACACTACCGTCGACGCCATCTTAGAGGCCGGCATCGAAGTGATTGAGTAGAAAGCACGTTCCTCGGTCACGACAACGATTAACTCATGTGAGGTTATGATTTGTTATAGATTATGCCATTATTACAATTGAGGATCAACTGTTTAAATCGGTTTCTATTGTTTATAGACTTTTTACAATGGACATCATCTCCCATTCGTGTCGATTGTAATGGGTAATAAGGAGGTTTTTTTTGGGACATTTGGTAATCAGAAATATGAGATCGTTTAATTTAATAGAGTGCTAGCCCAATCCAGCTTTATCCAAATTTCATAGAAATCGGTCAAGCCGTTTAGGAATGAAAAGGTAACAGACGCAGAGAAAGAGTTAATTTGTAATTTATTAGTATGGATAACTTGAGCCTGTAGTTACCTAACATTAACTGATCGCCTCATTATCAATGAAAATTTATTATTCTACAACTTACAAACATGAATCAAGAATTCAGAATGAACAATTGGTGCCGTTTATCGCTTAAAAATCTCTACCAGAAAACCTTTGTATGGCCTCTCCATTCCGAGGTCATAAAAAATTCTTAACTTCCGGAAATATACGCTAATATAATTATTTTGCGCTTTATGTAATTGAAGTGATTGGTAACTGGCAACTTCCGATTGTATCAAAACAATATCCGATAGTTATTAATCAATATCATTTAGAGGACTGCATGACCGCTTTCTTATCGACTGCAGGAAAAGGGTTATGTAAGAAGCTTTTATAGAAGCCTTTGTTTTTTAACCGCATGTCACTGAGTACAACAATAAGACTATACGGCCGGGAAGGCATGTGCCATAAGCGAATTTTGGATTCGGATTGGCTGCCGCAGTGAGGCTGTGTATTGCTACAAACGAACTGTGGATGACTCGACTGACCCTGTTCGATTATTAAGTTTCTAACCTCTATATGTTACAAGGAGGGACTAGTCCTACACAGATTGATATTTCAAAGTGATCCTTGTGATTTTTATGGATAAAAAGATTTTGATTTTAGTGTCCCTAGTGTCAGGCTTAGTTAGTGTCATCACTGTAATTGATCCAACTACAATGTTAAGCTTCTAAATAAATTTATTTTATTTTATTGCATGAATGGCCTAAAGATACATTATGAGATTTTCGCCAAAGAATACTTAGCTCCTCTCTATTGCCCAACAAGAAGATATATGAATAAAATAGAAATACCCATCCATTACGATCAACTGTAGGTAGGTTGAAATTTAAGAAGGAAAATTACAATGTTAATCATATTAATTTGATAAATCAATTTTAGTTCTCAACAGGTTGACTGGTTGTTCACTTTCTGACTAATGCCCCTATCTACAACTGTGCTAATATGCCCTTATAAATGGCGTCTTATTTTTTTAAAGATCAGCGTGCCTTTGGTGTTACTCCTATCGATATGCTACAGTAACCGCGTACCATAAGGCACTTGTCTCACCGCCAGCGATGAGTGAGAAGCGAGTAGAGTTAGAAACTAGAAACGAGTTGGCCGAGTGCGGCGGGGATACTCATCATCTGAAGGCGTGTGTTCTGAGTTTCTGACCGCCAAGCGAGCATCACTGAGCGCGTATCGCTGAGCGAGTATCACTGAGCGAGTGTTGTAGTCGCTGCGACAAAATAGTGGAGAGCGAGTACTCGCCGGCAGTGTGAACGGCCAGCGATCAACTATTTTTTTTCAAACCTGTACTGTCCCACTGCTAGGCAAAGGTCTCCCCAATTCTTTCCACCCTCTCGATCCCTGGCCAACTCTACCCAATCACTGGTGAAGACATCTAGGTCATCGCGCAAGCGTTTTCTCGAGCGGCCGCGTCGTCTCCTGCCGTCTACGGGTATCCATCCTGTGATTTCTTTGGCCCATCTATCTTGTTCCATGCGGGTCACGTGGCCCGCCCACTCCCATTTCAGCTTGGCTGCCTTGTGACCTACACCAGCGATACCAGCCTTCGAGCGCAGCGTGGTATTTCTAACGCGGTCTGGTCTCTTAATACCCAAAATGCTGCGCTCCATCGCTCTCTGCAACCCGAGCTTGGTCTTCTGTGATTTCAGTCAGCGACCACGTTTGAGCACCGTAGGTCAGGACAGGTAGGATACACATATCGACGAGTTTACGCTTCAGAGACAATCAGGAAAGTCACCCTTCATCAGCGCTTTCATGGACCAGTAGCTCTTCTAGGCATTATCGACATGGCGGCCAACTTCCTTATCTTGCCTGGTTTTGAAGGATGCTAACTGACCCAAGTAGATGTACTCATCGACATAGTGTATCTGCTGTCCATCTACCTCGATCCTACGTCTAGTACTATTGGTCATGAGCTGTGTCTTCGACTGACACTTCAACTATACATGTTTTAAATATACGTGTCTCTTTTACTGACACGGAATCTATATCTTTCATTCGGTTCTTGAGCGAGAAAATAGTTGATAGCTAATCGCTTACTCGCCGGCGGTGAGACAAGTGCCTAAGGTGGGTCATTACTTGTTTGGTATAAAAAATTACACAGATTTTTTTGTCTTTAATTTGTTGTATGAATGTCTGCTAGCTAAAGTGAAAACCAACCTTGAATTAATTGCTCTTCCCACGAAAGCCTACAAACTTTTATAACTTCAGTACAATACCTTATTGCAACCACTATAATAACCATTGAGGCTCATATCACACCAATAAAAGAACCTATTATGTGTGGGTAGCTTCTTTTTAATTGGCTTTCGAAAATTCTGACCTATGCTCTTTTCAGCTTACAATAGAGTGATTAGAAATGTGGCACCCGAGGCAATCCTAAGACAAAAATGCAGAGAAATTTTACTTAGGTACTGCTGTCACATTCATAGCATTATGTGTGAAAGAGAAAGCTATATTTTAAATTAAAATTCAATAATAGACACCTAATTATTTTAAAGGATGTAAAGTGAAAGGAATATTACCTTTTTTTAATGCCTTCAGGTTCTAAGAAATATTATTATCTTGTACGAAAGTATTTTTTTACTAATAAGAGCTTTTGCCTTAAGGCCTCGTTAGAGCTTACAAACACTTGACATTTCAATAAAGATTTTCACATATTGGTATTTCATGAGGTACTTTCTTGTAAATTGTCTCAAGTTATGTAGGTTTATTGAGTCGCGCAGCGAAATCTCTACATCAACTTGGACAAATCGGCGTTGTATGTATGTTTGTTTGTCTTAGGATAACTTTCGAAGCGTTTATCTGATCGTCGTGAAATTTAGTATACCTATAGGTAGGTAGTGATAGCACAATTTTGGTGTGGCTAAATGAGCTAAAAATGTTAGGGGGCTGTTGAGATATTGGGGTTCAAGAGGGGTAAAAAAAACAAATGGGACTATCCGATCAAGTGGCACGTCTAATAAAAGGTTTTTGTGAGTACATTTCGATCCTATTTTTATTTTTACAACTTTGAGAAAATTCACAGGGTACACCAGTGACCCCACAGTGCTGAAATTTGGTTTGCGTCATCTTTAGTGACACAAATGTAGATAAAAGTCTGAAATCCAGAATAACTGCAATCTCTACCCCAAAAAAGTGTAACCAATGAACATGAACTCCCGTTACCTGCAATTTGAATTAAACTGTTGGTCAAGTGTTTGGTTAGTATTTTGTGGTACTATTTTTATAGTCAAAGATTACAAATAATAACAATTTTGTTTTTATGGTAGACTAGCGAGAACTCAGTTCGGGGCGAACCATTAGTCAAAGGAAAATAAAATCAACATCTATCATCAACATCATATCAGCCAAAGGATATATAGCTAAAGTAGGATATTATCCACTAGATTGAAATAGGACCTGATAAAGGTTGCTGAGAGCCGTGCAGGCTGCACATCGGTTGCTCTAGAAATCTATGAGTGAGGACTATGTCCAGTGACGTCCTTTGAACATAGATTTATATGATTTTAATTTCATTAGTAAATACCTATGTACGATTAAATATTTTTCAAAGTTGCTAAACTAAACTTGAATTATGTCATTTAACTACAATATCATACGCAATGCTCTGATCGCAATAATTTCTATCAATCACCATTGACTCTGTATTACGATGTTGTGGTAAACACAAAACATACCTTCCGCAAATCCAACCACATGCGGTTTCTCTGCAATGGCTGCACTTATTTATATATCTTAGAATTCAGGTTGCTTTTTTTTATACGTAGTCAAAAACTAACATTGTATCGTTGATTATCGTTGAAAAATCAAGAGTAGTCGCGCGGCGCAGAGCGTATACGAAAAATATATGCGTATTTGTGCATCGAATAGTGAAAAGGCTACAATATGTAGGTATGTACTGAAAACTTTTATTGGGCACATTAATAGGACTTGTAAGAATAATTATTTAGGTTATTAGTTGGGTATATCTTTAATCTTTAGGTATTATTTATGTATTAGGATTATAAGTACAGTTTTTTTATTAGTTATTATTTTTTTATTTCTCTTCATTTGTAAATATACTCTGTGCACCGCTGTCCATTACTGCGTCGCTCATTACTTTCCATCCAAAGGTTGCCTGGAAGAAATCGCTTTAAGCGATAAGCCCGCCCATATTTAGCATAAATTTAGTTTTTTAAGTACTCCTGGTGTAATAAATAATAAATAATTATTCTAATCTAATATATTCTATTAATAGGTGTAATCTTAAATTAAATCGTGCTCCTTGTAACAAACTGATTGAACATGATTGAACTTCCTCAGTAACAGGGTGGTCCTTTATTGGAACATCCTTCCAGAAACAGTTGTTTTTGCTACTTCAAGAAACTTATTTAAAAATCAACTCAATAACTGACTACGAATTAATTAGACATTGCTACAAAAGTGAACAATAAGAGATGTGTGATGTAGACATACGAGTATCAGCAATAATATGAATGAATGAATGAAATACTCTTTATTGCACACCAAACAAAAATACAGTAACAAAGGAAATGAACAATAAATAACGGTACAATGGGTGGTCTTATAGCTAAAAGCGATCTCTTCTAGACAACCTTTGGATGGACAGGATAAACAAAAATCAAAAGACGGTGGTGTAAGAGTACCTTTAAGCATAAACATACGTAAACAGAACCCATAAAATAATATATACCTACATATTGATTATGTATAATAATACACATAAACTTAAATACATACAAATAATATATAAATAAGCTACACTATATAATATGGATATATAATATCTATTCTTATTATAATAATCACCCATTCCTTCCAGACAGGTCTTGAGCTGATTGTGGCCAATCCGTTAGGAATTTATCCAGCTCGTCCCGCCATCTACGTTTCGGTCTGCCGCGTCGCCTTCTCGCTGGATCAGGACGCCACTCGGTGGCTATCCTTACCAATAATAATAATGTCTATTCAATTCAATTCATTTTATTCAATTTTCAGATGTCATAGATCCACATTTGTTAATAAAAAACTTAAATCAAACATGTCATCAAAACATGGGTTAGTACAAAATATAAACTAAATAAATAATTAAGTAGACCAACTATATACATAGAAATATTTCGATAGCAAGTTTTGATAACTGAATATTTCTACGCACCTAACATAGTCGTGCGATTAGAAAAATACGCACCGTCACGCGATTATCTCAATTAGAGGTTTTTATTTAACTTGCAATGTTTGTTTGTTTAACAAAAATTTTGCAATTGAATTTAAACTGAAATTTGGAATACATAATGTAACTTCGATGATATTGCAATGTTAAGGCTCCATGAAGGTGGTCTCATGGAGACGGATGCTAGACGACAGAACTTCTGAATGGATTATAGTAGGCTACTAGTGTTTGGGCTCATTTGAATCAGCTTGCAACTCCGATTATGAATTTAATAAAAGCTTCTTTTGAGAAAGTAATTTATAAATAAAAAACTTATATAGCCTCAGCTGAGTTCTACGATCGCTCAAAAGGTCGATCGAGATAACTTCACCATGCTAATTGTTCCATCATTTATTACTGCACCAACCAGCAAGTCAAACGTGTCGATTGACAAATTGATGCCCTCGATTAAGGCACTTGTCTCACCGCCGGCGATGAGTAAGAAGCGAGTAGAGCTAGAAACTACAGCGAGAAGCGAGTGTGTAGTTCCTGTAGTTGTCTCGCTGGGTTATAAAGCGAGTGAGCGAGTGCGGCGGGCGATACTCGCGCCACTCTGCCGCTATTACTGCTATGTTCTGACCGCCAAGTGAGCATCGCTGAGCGCGTATCGCTGAGCCAGTATCGCTAAGCGAGTGTTGTAGTCGCTGCGACAAAATACCTATAGTGGAGAGCGGATTCTCGCCGGCAGTGTAAACGGCCAGCGATCAACTATTAATATACGTGTCTCTTTTACTGACACGGAATTTATATCTTTTGTTCGTTTCTTGAGCGAGAAAATAGTTGATAGCTAATTGCTTACTCGCCAGCGGTGAGGCAAGTGTCTAAGTCGGTAAATTCGCAAAAAGAGTAACGATTTTATCGAATTTAAACTTCAGTTTTTCGATCGACAAGTTTTCCGTACGTGTACTGTGACAATAAACAATTGAAGTAGAAAATAGATTTCCAATAAAAATATGCTGAGAAATCAATTTACGTAGATACTATACAAAAACCAGAAGACTCTTGGTGGTCACATAACTTTAATACAAAGTGATTCTTGTCAGCAAATACTCGAAATACGACGCGAAATTCATTTCCCTAGAAATACAGTTCAGCGGATCGCAAGAAATGTAAATCGGTAGGAATTCGAGTGAAGTTTTCGTTAGTCAGCTCTTTGTGGAAATTGAAGGCAGGTCCTAGATTTTATGGGGTAGATAGATACGGAAACTTAAATCTGAAATGCTACACATGACTTAGACGTGATCTACACCGTATACACCTACTAATACTTAACCTAGCAGCCATGAAGTTCAAAAACGATTCAGTTCATATGAATTACTTGGTTTTTCACCATTGCATTATGTATATAGTAGAAAATATTCTGTAATATTCAGAAAACAAGTAAGTACTGATTATTGAATAGATAATGTAGTAAGTTGTGGTTAAACTTGAAAATACAAGATTTTCAATCAAAAATTATGGTTTCAATAAATTCATTAGTTTAATTTTTGGTACCATGTTTTATATAATTACCAAGAAACTGAACCATAATTAAATTAGCTCAATATATCATAGTTAGAGTACAGGCAATTGAACTAGACATTGTACCGCTCAAATCGCATCCTGGCAACTAAGTTTAATCGACCGAACAACTTCGGCCTACGATGTAATCTAAGTTTGATGCAGTTGGGCGCTTCAGTGTGAAATCGAAGATGAGAAATTGGCGAACTGAGTTTATTATAATATAGATTTTCAATTTCGTTATTAAATTGAAATAAACACAGAATATTGTTCTCTGCACTGACCTACGCCCATCAACTTGAGCCATACATGTAACGCCTCATGTCCCTGTAATTTCACCGGCAACCATACCCTTCATACCGAATCACTGCAATGCTGCTTGGTGGCAGAAATGGGTGTGGTGGTGGTGCTTCCGCGGGCGAGCCCTTTCACAAGGAATATGTATAGGTAAATGTTATTTCTCACGTACTTTTATTAGAGCATTTCCAGCCAATATTTCAATATGAAACCTGGGTTATTCCATATCCGTCTGAGTGAGATAAAGATCACCGCTTCCGCGAGTGAGAGATTGTTTGACATTCGACCTCTCTGGTGTTTCGACCCAGTAGTCACGCCATGTTTACAGCATCCGATACGACCGTACTGTACGATAGAGTCGCTTATGGTGAAACTGTCATCAATTCGTGCAAGCTAGTGACAACTCTAAAAAAATCCGTTAACTAAAGTGCTAGCCACGGCAAAAATTACTTGTGGAAGGTTTACTTACTCTTATGGCTCGGCAACCCAAAGTGCGGTTTTGCCTCCGATAGAAGAAGTCGCCATTTTGGTCTGTGTTGTGCAGTTTCCCGCCAGTTCTCCGCTTTTAATTCACGCAGGTCCGCTTCCACAACATCTTTTCACCGGTGTTTTTGATGATAGGTAGGTATATCTTAAGTGCATTTGTTACGAAGTGTTACGAGAGTTAATCGTATTTGTAAAACGATTTTGTACGATTATCTAAACCTTAACCTATTGTAGTTTGTGGTAAAGTTGTTTAAAAAGTACTTATTATTTGCGCTCGAAGCAAATACTTTATTGGAATCGTATCGTATACCCTAAAAACTCTCTGGCGTAAGAAACAACCGGCATTACACTGTAAATCGAATTATAATTAGCTGAACTTTACTGATCTGGCGCTTAGATTATTATGATTTGTTGGTACGGCCGATTTGCTTGATGCTCGATTGATTTTGTGCTTATTTTACTAACAAGCTATGATTTTGAGATTAGATAAAGGCTTTGCAAAGGCCAGGGCTTTTGAAGGTATGACTGATATGAATTTAAATACTCTGCCAGCTTGCTATGCAATATTATGTAAGGCGATAATAAACTTTCAACTAAGCAATATATTATGTCAACAGTAAACTAGTCGCTGTATTATAAATCATCTTCAATTAATAAATAACTGCCGTGATAGGGTTGTTACTCTACCGTATTTTTTATACGTGAAAACTCTCTCTTGGACTGTCACCCGGCACAACTTTTAACTCGACAACTTATTGATGTGTAACATCTTTCCTCTCGGTTTTTGGGAGTAATTTTGGCAGAGAGGATGGCAATGTGTAACAGGAATTCGGGGAAGCTGACCAATGAGCGCGCGCTATTTGATTTGACCAGTGAGCGCGTGCTGTGGTCAGATGTTGTTCACTACGAGACTATATTAATTATTCTTTCCTTTAATATAAATAAGGATTTGTCATGGAAGCTGTATTTCATCATAGCTTTATATGAATACAATGAGCCTCATTCTATTTTTAAATTTACTTACGGTTAATCGCATTTACGGAGCCGTTATCGAGTTTTCAATGATCGACTTTCAGAGTGATGAATTCGGTAGATAAGATTAAGATTTGCTTTGTGTTTTCTCTTTTGTTTGTAATTTTTTGTTTATACGGTATACAATAAAAATGATGTTACACATCTTATGCGACTACTGTAAGGCTCGTATTTGTTTTTCTACTTTGCAATTCTTTTAGAACACCTTATACTCAATATGTGTATATGTATATATAGTCCTCCACATCGGTTTCGATGATGGCGACCACAACTAAATGGATATCTACTCTCAAATTAACATAGTGAATTTTTAAGCGCAGGTTCATACTCAATACGACGATGCACAAATAACTGGTGTAACCCTTTCCGTTGCGGGGTTAAGAATAATTATTTGGTGGCGCAGAGTGAATTTTGAGGCTGTTTTTTTAGACGTAAGTGGCTTAAGTGCATTAACAGGCAACGTTAAGTGGTAAATTTTCAGAAATATACAACACTTGGCGATACGGGCCCGTAGCCAAATTACAATCGCTGCGATTCGATTTCTACATACATTTGTTGTCGTTAAATCACGTGGTATTTCTATAGCATGTGTCAAATCCCATACATTTTCGGACGTATCGACTAGCGTCATCGCTAATCGACTGTAACTTGGCTAAGCCCTACGGTCTGAATAGAATATACACCCCTTGAGTCACGAGATATATTAAACTTTTTTGGCGACAATAAAAGCGTTTCATCCTTAACTTTAACGGGATCTTTTTAAAAACATGTTCTCGTTGAAAAGCCTCATAAAACGTTAAAAATAATACTTTCTTCTAAAACCTTCACAGAACACCTTCAAATCTCACAACAATAAGGTCAGCAAAGAACAGTGTTTAATTTACCTCCTGCGGTCAAAAACTGGCCTAATATGACCACATCTGAGGTCAAAGTGACTCATACAAGACATTCAATACACGTCTTGCAAGTGTTGGGTTTTTATGTTTTTTGGCCAATTCCACAGATTATATAATTATAGTAAGAAACGTGTAGAATTTTAAGCAGAGCGCTGAACTTGACCTAAAATTACATCATGCTCTGGCGACTGTAAGATGTGACTTTCCGCGTGTTGGCTACATTTTTAGCGAAACCAACCGGTTATGAGTAGCACATACTTAGTAGGTAAGAGGGTAAAACGCTTAGTTGTTAAGATGGTTTTTAATGCCGGGTACGTTAAGGGTATGTTATGTTTAAGAGTCAAATTTCTTGTGAAAATCTCGCTCGGGGAAGTTCTACACCATACCTATTTCTACCGCCAAGCAGCATTGCTGTGTTTCGGGTTGAAGGATATGGTTGCCGGTGAAATTACAGGCACATGAGGAGACTCATGTTGATGGACGCAGGGCAGTGCAATGTAGGGCACATTTCTAAGGTGCGTGGCCTACGAGGCAGTTCTCTGTTATAGGCGATGGCTCCCACTTAACATCAGGTGGGCCATAAGCTTGTTCCATCTCCGTGTAACATAAAAAAAATACATTAAGAAAACTTAAAGATAAAAACGCGATGGTACAAAGAGCGTCCTTGTCGCTTAAAGCGATCTCTTCCATGCAACTTGGATGGATTGGATTGAAAAGAACTTGAGATGAGGCAATAATAATAAGAAAATAAAGCTGGAAATTTACAGGTTACCTGTTAAAGGTAATGCGATTGAAAAGTGTCTGAAAATTAAGAGAAATTTGGTGCGGTTCAATTGGAATAAAGTTTGTTCACAAACTTAGAAACCTTTTGTTATATGTTATAATCTATTAAAAAGTGCCGTCACTTATCTCTGACTAGAACATCCTGCGCATCTTTACTGACCTTTAAAATAACCGAGAACATCAATTATGCGGTAATACTTCGTAACGTACTATTGCAATTATCTCGAAGTCGGACGTGCAGTACACGCTAAGAAAGAATGCATGTTTAATAGAGTAATTAGATTAGATAATTTCTCTATTGCACACCCTTAAAAATAAAACAGAGGAATGAGAATATACAATTATATCAAAGGCGCATTGGCCTTATCGCTAAAAGCGATCACTTCTAGGCCACCTTTCTACTTTGTAACTAGACATATATTTTTCAAATTATTTTTATTCGTTGTTCTTTATTTTACACAAAAAGATTACAGACATAACTTATAAAAAGGACACGTACAAAGGCGAGCTTAACCTTATGAACATGTTATCATATCACTGATCAGCATAAACCTCCGCAAAACTCTGTCTTTATATGTAACAAGCTTCCGCCCGCGACTTCTCACGCGTGATTTGCCAATAAAAAGTACCCTATGTGTTAATCCAGGTTATAATCTACGTACATACCAAATTTCATGGCAATTGGTTCAGCCGTTACGAAGTGATTGAGTAACAAACAAACAAATAAATAAACACACATCCAATCTTTCGCATTTATAATATTAGTGTGATGATACACAAAAACGCCACAAAATGTAAAGGAAAAAAGTGGCCGCTTCCAGCTTCATTTGCCGGCGTTTTGTGGCTGTGGCGCGTGGCTTGTGTGCAGGGAGGCTTCAGCTTACAAATCCGTAGTGTATGACGAAGTGTCGTGTACTGTAGCACATTGTTGACTCAAGTTAACGGTGTATGAACATTGGAGCCGGTTCTTGCATTTTTTCTGCTAATTATACTCACAGTTATATCGCGAATTCTGTTATTGTTGAACTTTACACTCCTCGTAAAATTCAATGGGTAATTTAATCGAGAAAAATACAGAAGAAACTGTTACTTCAGTAGAATAAAGTAGAAGTCTTCTTGTTGTAAATCTATGTCTATGTATACTAGATGTATAGCTGCGACCACCACCAACATTGTGACGTTTAATAAAACAATGTTTATAGCCGTGAGCCATTTTATTTGTTCCATCGCATACCCAACACTTCCCATGATATTACGAATTTTATTTTACTTCGACAATTTTATTCTGTTACCCATTCGAAAGGTCCTGTCAAAATTAAGTCGGTCTTATATAATATCTCGATATCTGTCAATGTCAGTGCAGTTTGACGTAACTGCAAGGTGTTGCTGATATCTCTATAGATCCTAATTAGACCGAAAGATGACTGAATTATTTAGTGCATATATGCAAATCAATTAATTAACTAAGCTTTCGGACTTTCAGTACCTTGGGTCATTGATCCAAAACGAGAGTGAGATAGACCGGGACGTTAATAAAATAATAAATGCGGGATGGATGAAATGGCGACAGGTTACAAGAACAACGTGCGATTCTCGAATACCCCTTAAACTTAGGGACTTACAAGACAATCATAAGACCTGTCGTAATGTATGGTTCTGAGTATTGGCCCACGAAAGGGACGGACGAAAGAAGAGTGCACGCGGCGGAAATGCGAATGATGAGATGGATGTGTGGAGTAACTAGAATGGATAAGATAAGGAATGACTATATTAGAGGAAGTTTGAAAGTAGCGCCAGTGACAGAGAAGTTGAGGAGTAAGAGGCTAGCGTGGTATGCACATGTCATGTGTAGGGAAGAAAATCATGGGACTAAAAGAGTGTTAGACATGAGTGTGGATGGATATAGAAGAGGAAGGCCGAAGAAGATGGATGGGCTGTGTGAAGAATTATGTGGATAGGAAGGAAGTGACAACGGAGATGACGGTTGATAGAGATGTGGAGAAGGAATACATGTTGTGCTGATCCCGCGTAATGTCGGAAAAGGAGAGGAAGAAGAAGAATTAATTAACTAAGCCTCGCATGCGATCCCTAAACGTAAATAGTTGCCAAACATGTCTATATTTGACGCATTTCTATGATATTTATAACTCTCTTAAACATATCTAGGCACTAAATACGATTTGGCATCGTTGTGCAAGTTTCCCTTAATGTTGGTTTTATAGGTACGTAAAACTAAGTTAATATTTTATAATAAACTTAATGCTGGGTTTGATATTCAGACGCAACATGTAATTTGCGTCATGCTTTGTGGTTAGTCGTATTTTTCCTCGTTACCTCATCTTATCCTATGATACCTCATCTTATATATTCTTTAAGTATATGATATGAATATTTAGAATATAAATGAATATTTTTTTATATTATTTACTAGTATTCATACTTAGATCCACATTTACATTACCGTATATTATAAGCTCATGAACATAGCACTGAACTTAAACCAAATTGATTCTACACTAGTGGTTCGCCCCGAACTGAGATCTCGCGAAACTCCCGTATAACGTATTTAGTGGCTAAATATGATTTTAGGAAATTTTTAAATCATACAAATACTTCAAATTTAAACATGTTTAGTCGCTAAATACGTTTAGTGATCTTTGTGCATGCCGGCTTTAATTTTTGAGGCTCGAGTGTTACTAAGCACCGACAAAACCCCCAAGGGTTTACAGTGCTTTATGTAATAATAAATAAATAAAAAATAAATATTGCTAGACATTTCACACAGCGCTATCTAGCCCCAAACTAAGCAGAGCTTGTACTATGGGAACCAGATAACTGATAGAATGCTTATATACATTTTTTTTTGTAAATACATACTTATAATATATAAAGAAATAACCAGAATCGGAACAAATATCTATAAATCATGCAAACATTTGCTCCGCGGCGGGAATCGAACCCGCTACCTCCTGCGTCTCAGCCGGGTATTCGCCCACTGCACCATGGAGGTCGTCAAACTAATATACTATATAATAATATATAATAATAATAATATATACAATAATACTGTTAATATGTAACTTTATATCGAATAAATGAATACAAAATACAAATAAAATACTCACTGTATTTTCCTTCAACATTACTAAACTTCTTGAACCTGTCACTTGCCAATTCATTTTTGTATGGTTGTGAGTGAGGCCTGAGCGATTAAATAAACAGCGCTACGCAACGCGCAGACGCAACGAGATAAAGTGAACATAATCCAGAATGTGATTATGCAAAAGTAATATTTCGTTGTTGCTTGTTAGCTTTCCCTAGATTTTCCAGTTAGTTTCCTCACCGCGGTAGCCGACTCATTTATAATCATTTGTGCCTGCCCTGCTGATTTGTAAATTGTATAACTTTATAAAGGTGGAGATATTGGATAATTTATCTTGCCAGAACTACAATCTTGGTATTATATTCTTGATATTTAACAGATCTCTTAAATTCAATGCTGGTTTGATCATAGCCTAGCTTTGCCGCACGCGAGCCATGCAATACGGCCACTAAACGCCGCCACCTGAGTCTGAAAGCGGCTAAAAAGCGTAAAATATACGAACATGCAGACCACAGCTTAGTGGCGGCGTTTTGTGGCTGTGGCACGTGGCTCATCAGCCACATAAGTCCTTATCTAACTCTAGGATTCCCTATTGGTATATCAGGAATCACATCCAGACCTAGCACAAATATTTTCAGATTATGTAAATTTTACCGGGATATGTTTTTTTTTACCACCTCGAGTTAGACGCGCTTTTTTTATTTTTTACTTTTGATGGAGCAAGCATATGGCCCAACTGATGGTAAGTGGTAACCATTGCCTATAACAAAGTATTGCCTCGTAGGTCACGCATCTTAGAAAAGTGCCCTACGATGCACTGCCCTGCGTCCATCAACTTGAAGTATACAGGCGTAAAGCCTCATGTGCCTCTAATTTCTGAATTTGTGATTTATGAACTCTCAATTCTCCGTCTCAGCCTGCTGTATACTCACCGTGCCACAGAGGTTAAATTTAAGTTGCTAAGTCCGATCTAATATTCTGAATTAATATTGTTGGTATAGGTCGGGTCTTACGAAAGTTCGAAAGAAACTTGAAATATATAATGATTAAAAACGGTGGTCACGGGCGGACCGCCCTCGGCTATGGTTGTTGCAACACAATCGAAACATCGGGATAACAAATAAAAAAGGTACATATGCGATAAATACCCGTTTTTAATCAGTAATTATGTACAGTGATCGCGAAAGCCTTAAATACATGTTATGTGAAAATAACAGCTAGGTCAGATTTTATTTCAATCATTGTTACAAATACGGAATTTATCACGTTTTACCTGTATTTCTTATATATCTAATAGCATGATCGTCTGTGTTGGAACTACCTATCGGTAAAACATTATCTGGACACCACTGTGTACGACGCCATCCGTTCTGCATAGGACTGAACTTGATGGAGATACTACGTCAGAACTAAGATCTTGCAACATAAGTCACGACCCTCAGCAGTGAGGATATTGACGCAAGAAGGAGGAGTAACAAATATTAAACAAACGAGTTTTGGTAGACACCTATATGTAGAAAAATATATTATATACTAGCTGACCCGCCCACTGCTTCGCACGCGTGATTTATCGATAAACACATTACCCTACTCCTGCGCAGTCTGGTAAAAATTAGCCTATATTCCAATACCGGTCACAAGTTATCTATTTTCACAATTTCATCGAAATTAGTCCAGCCGTTTAGTCGTGAAAAGGTAACAGAGAGAGACAGAGTTATTTTCGAATTTATAATATTAGTAGGGCCAATCAAATAAATAACGTCTGATTCATTTCGATTATTCGATATAAAGTTTCACCTTTGCTGAAAGGCTGCTTCGCTCCCGTTGCATTTACGAATCAATTTATAATCATTTACTCATTAATCGTGATACAGCAAGCCTTGGCAAATAATATGTAGCAACATTCACTTGATTTGCGACAATTGTAAACAAGGATTTGTTGCAAATGCAAGGATTTTGCTTGCAAATTGTGGTAAAAGGATTGGAAGTATAACAAAATAGGTTATATTTTACTTAGAAAACTTTCGTGATTTATTTCAATCATTATTATAAATACGAGATTTATCACGTACCGTCTTATCGGTGTTTCGACCGACAATGTTTCGATTCAATTCGTGAACCTTCACGACATTGAATCGAAACATAGTCGGTCGAAACACCGTTAAGACGGTACGTGATAAATCCCGTATTTATAATAATAAAAAAGATTATATCTTACATAACGATATTTAGTTTAATTATACGTTTTGATAAATGTTCCTGCATAGTATTGTTCCTTCTAAAGTTAACCTATTGTAGAAGTAGATTTCCCAATGCATATTTCATATCATAATTCCCAAAATCTCTTACACGGGTGCCCTATGGGTATTTTATGATGCTCTTTGATTTGTGGGGATTCTGATCAAAATCTATTTTTTAACAGTTTTTCTAAAAAAAGTTACGGGAAGCCAGCACGTGTGCATTTTTAATACTTAAAACGATTCTCCCATTAGTCCTCTGCTAAATCTCGTGAGCCACTTTTATGCGACTTTTTCGTATAATCAGTGTCGTCTCGCCAAGTTTTTGTTTAAAAAAGGCATTATAACCTTCCATTTTCTTCAAATAGCGGCCGGGTTCATCAATCAGACTTTCTGAATTTGCGTGCTGGTCCGGCCCAAATTAATCCACAGGTTAATCGAATAACACCTTATTTCGCAATGCCGGAAGCTCCAAAATCGCGTGATAAGAACGCGTCTCGTGACTTACGATTGTATGTAGAAGAATGTTATGGATTGTGGAAACACTTTCTTAATATTTGATTTATATAATTAATACACATATATTGCAAAGTCGGTTCAGTTTCACTTCCTGCATCGAGAAACTGCTACAAAATGTGTTTTATTTGGTACTTAAATATATGTGTATATAAATAAATATTTAATTATGTCTAATTTTAATGAATCGAACCGTTATTTTAAATTTCTAAAATAAAAGGTATAATATTCTTTATACAACCAAATCAAATCAATTTTTTAACATTTTCAAATATCAAATCGGCGGCGCCTATCCATGTGACGATACCGCTTAGTCAGTTACATAGGTACCTAACCTACTTACATGATGAATGAATATGATTTATTTACCTATTTTATACAGGCTGTTTCATTCATATTTCTATATTACATTAATTTTCTATAGTAACGAATTTGAAAAAACCTATTTTAAAACAATACCATTAACCTTACCCGTGTGTCGTGCATAACAAAACACGCTGTATATAAAATTCCAGTGTGCCTGTGTTCGTAATTCTCCCGAAAGGCTTGACCGATTTTGATGTATGTTTTTTGTACTTTTGGGGTCACCTTAATGCTTCTTAGCTATAATTGGTGGAGCTGTTGTCGAGATCCAGAAAATTGGCGGAAAAGTCGCGGGCACTCAGCTTGTTAGTACATAAAATTCCCAAGCGGCTTCTTTTATCGTCCAAAAAATAATTAAAAGAGATAATGTGTCTTTAACAAGCCACTTGCGAGAGATAATACGATTATCCGCGACATAATACTACTTTTATCATTATGTTTATTGCCCTGAAACAAGCGTTAAAATTAATTACTATTGTGACGTAAACAAGTCCCGTTCACTCCCACGTAGAGTTCAACTTGGCCGGACGATTAACTTTGGCCGGAGTTTTTGTCTGATTAACGAATCTTTTTGTGTTTTTACTTTATTAATAATGTTTTTTTTTCTGCTAGTGACCAACCTTAGGGCCATAGATATTCCGCGGACCTTATTTCAACCACCATTGTATCAGAAGATACCTTCTCAGTTATTGCTAGTTTATTCCATAAACGTATTTGTCTTTGGCATTCTTCCAACCTTCACGCGAATAAAATTAAATAAACAATACTAATAAAAATTTCAATCCCTACTACTTCCGGTTCCGGCATTTTGATGCAAATTTTCCGGACTTTTCGCCAATTTGCGGATTTACCCGTCTTTTCTCATGCGAACCTCCCACGGGGTTAGGCTAGGTGCATGTGAATGTATAACAATGTTGTCTGCATGCCCTATGTTCCCAGGCTATTGTTTTTGCGATGTGTATCTGCAAAATGCTGGCGTAATATAGTTTCCTTATTCTTTAGTAGCGTCTGCCTGTGGCTTCTCATCGTGTAAGATAAGAAGTGCTTCTCACTTCTTACACTTCTTGTTAGTACTTATCATTTAAATCGTTACTTTTCCTTAATTGGCATATTTTTGTGATTATATTTTTTTAAATATATAGATACTTAATTAATAAATATAATGTAGGAATGTGTTACTTCCCTATCTGTGGCGGTGGCAGCAGCAAATGTTTCTGCCAAAGCGAGGCTGAAAACCAGCGTAGCTGAGCCTTCGACCTATTTATCACCTAAGTGCTACCTACAATAATGTACTAATGTTTCTTAGAATAGGCCTACTTTTATACTTACCTAGATTTATTTAGTGCTTATTGTGCCTACCTACTTCTGTCAGGTTATTTGGTGTATGTGTGTTAATAAATGCATGCCTTTTATTTATTCATTTATTTAATTTGACGTGATTTTAGTATTTTTGGTTAAACAATATCCATATAATTTAACCGTCGCTCATTGATGAGAAATCATTTACATGAAGTGTCGCGACACTTTGACAAGAGTATTTTTTATAGTTTTGTATCCCGAAGTTCCCACGGGAACGGGAAATTTCAAAATTTCAAGCGTGCGAAGTCGCGGGCGGGTCAGCTAGTAATCTTATACAATTTATCTACTAACAAAACCTAAAATAAGTAATTACTTAAATCTAGATAAAATACAATAAAACAATTTATAGGTTAAAATCTGTTTCCTTAGTTTTAAAGAGGTCGCAAATCCGTATAACGGCTTATAACGCCAAATTCATTAAAGTCGTAGAACATAATTGTTATTCTCGTAAGTGTCCCTCGGTCTAGTTCTGGAACACCCTGTATTCTACTTTAAATAGAGAAAACCAACTAATGAACTTGTAAATTGCTAAGTATCAATTATTGGTTGCGTGTGGAGCGAGACACTTGTCGTAGAGACTGGGAAACCTGGTTAAATATGATGAATTATTTCAACCAGGCAAATAAATTAATTGCGTTGAATCTATTCAAATCAATTGAAATGAAGAAAGTCAGAATAGACGCGTTTATTAATACTAGTTACCAGTGCATTGTCATCGAAATTCGGACGAAGCTTTTTTTTTAAGTTTTAGTTTAGCATACGCCCCTCCTCCTCCTATAAACTTTAACTATGCCAAACCTCACATGCGCTCAATAACCTTAAAAAGGGATACACAGTTTTCTCTTCACGTATTCATAGATTCCGGTGTTTTTTCGTAGTAATTTATCTTCCACCTTCGCAATAACAATCGGTCAAGTTAAAATATCCTCTGTAAAAGTAAGCTTCATTAACGTCTTCGAAATGGATGTAAAAACAAATGTGTTTATTGTAAATAATACTTCCTCATGTGAATACTTGGCGTGCCGAAAATAAATCGATTAACATTGTATTGAGACTTGTGCATCACACTTTGAGCTTTATTTTTGAGGAATAAGGACGAGATTTGAGTGTATGTTTATGGTATAATCTTAGTAGAGGATTCGTGTGGTTCAGTGCCGGTCGCTGACCGTTGATACCGCAAGGACCTAATGCAGAACCTTTCTACTTAGTTTAGTTGGGAATACGGCCAATAGGTAAAAAAAAAGTTTTCATTAGGGCCGGAAATAGTAGGTAGGTGTATACATATATTAAGAAGTAAAGCACAATTTGAACGTCTCTTATGAGTCTTAAGTCAGGTGTTTGGTATTCTGATGCTTTACTAGAGCAAAAAATTTTATGTTTTTAAAATCTGTATCGATGTAAAAAAAGCATAATTACTTATTAAATCGGGTATTTAGCAAGTGAGGGTAGTTGCTGCAGCTGCCATCACTTTTCGACGGTAGGTCCGAGTACTCCAATCCGCCCGTGACCTACCGTGACCACCTGTTGCAACATAGTCGAAACGTCGGAATAACAAATATAAAAGGATACTCGTTTTAATGAGTAATTATGGATAGTGATCGCGAAAGTTTGAAAAATACTATTAAAAAACTATTCTTTAAATATCTTTTACATTCCTAAGCCACGGATACCTTTATTCAAATAAATACTCATTCAAATTTTCCATACTTCTCTATGAAAAGAAATAGTCAACGAATTCGCTTCACTATTTTATGAATGGATACGTAACATAAAACCATGCAAGTTGTTCTTTTAGGGATAGGTTTAGCGATAGTATTTCCCCTGACTTTTTCTTCTACTAAATCTATTTCAATTTTATTCTTAGCCTTAGGGGGAGGCTCCTAAAAATGTATGATTTGTATCGGATCTTGCGGAGTCAAGCACTATATCTTATCGATGAAAAAAGCAATTTTATCTATTAAAGGATTATTGATCAATCTATCAAAAAAATGCCTGAGTAGATGATAATCTTTCTAATATAATAAAAAATCTCGTGTCACGGTTTTTGTGGTCGCACTCCTCCGTAACGGGTCGACCGATTTTAATGATTTTTTTTTTGTATATTTAGTAGGTATGAGAGTAGGTCATAAAGTATTTTTCACCCTCCTACCCCCACCCCCCAGATTTTAATCGCGAATTTAGCATTTTTGTATGAACAATATTCATATAATTTAAGCGTCGTTCATTGAGGTGAAGTCATTTACATGAAGTGTCGCGTCACTTTGACAAGAGTGTTTTATATAGTTTTTATCCCGAAGTTCCCAGGGCAACAGGAAATTTCAAGCGTGCGAAGTCGCGGGCGGGTCAACTAGTAAACTATATTTTCTTGCTGTGAGTATTTATTTTCGACAAAAGACTCGAATAGTTTCAAAGAAAACTACAAAAAACTATCATAAAAGCATAATTTTCAAAACGAAAAATTATAGTGCCAGGTATTTCGACAACTGTCTTAGTAGTCGAATCAAAAAGCTCTGAAAAATAAGGTACTGAGGTTTTACATTGGTAAGAGATGTGCTTGACACAGCAATATCCAACAAACATCATACAATTTTAGGATCGGGTTAAGAACATTTCCAACAAAAATCATGCAATTTTAGGAAACCCCATTAAGGACTCAAAATTATAAAAAATACATTGTAAATGTAAAGAACATACTCCCAGTTTCCACGGCCCCTGTGAATTACAGCGCGCATTTAATGATGTCACAGTTCACCCGATTGTGTGCAATTATGTGTGCGCAATTATTCACTGTACAATTTATTGTTGCGCTTTTCTCCACGTCGGTTGGCGTCGTGACTTACCTCGGGCCCTTTCACAGAGCAAATGCAGTGGACTACCTTCTGAAATTTATTGAATTTACCCTCACCGATTCGAGCTGTCAAAGGCACGACGCCCAAAAAATGATAGATGGAAGCATTATTTCAAGTATTCACACAACAAATTGTAATAATAGGTGCTTAGTTGGAATAAAAATAAAGAAAGTTACACAGAAATTGTATCATTTTATTTTGGTTATAAATTATGTTTCTTTTGTTTTTCCTGTCTCCCATAAAAACAAAAAATATTGTTAGTAATCTTTGACTACCACTTGACCTACACTTTAATTCAAATTACAGGTAACGGGAGTTCATGTTATTTGGTTATATTTTTTTGGGGTAGCAATTGCAGTTATTCTAGATTTCAGACTTTTGCCTATATTTGTGTTACTAAAGCTACACGCATACCAAATTTCAGCATTGTGGGGTCACTGGTGTACCCTGTGAATTTTGTCAAAGTTCAGTTTATATTATGGCTAATAACTTAAAACTACAAAATTTAAATTTAAAATAAAAACGGAGTCGAAATGTACTTACAAACACTTTTTATTAGACGTGCTATTTGACCAGATAGTCCCATTTTGTTTTTTTACCCCTCTTGAACCCCAATATCTCAATAACCCCCCAACATTTTAGCTCATTGAATCACACCAGAATTGTGCCATCACTACCTATATACCAAATTTCACGATGATCGGATAAACACTTCGAAAGTTATCCTCGTACAAACAAACATACATACATACAACGCCGATTTGCCCAAGTTGATTTGGAGATCTCGTTTCGCTCGATCAATAATGAAAGTTTATCATAGCGCGGCTTAGAGTTGTCATTACACTTACTAAGTGTGGGTAATTATCGCGAGGTCACGACATTGCAGTACTGTTCATAAAGCTCTACTATGGTTTGCTTTCTATCAGGGCCTGTCCTGCGCTTATTGTTGTTAACTTTTTTCAATTTATGTAATACTTTAGAGATTGAAAGTAAGTGGTATTACAAAAAAGTGACCCTTCTATTGTCAGTATTGTGTTTGATATTTCACATTTTAATAATATACCAATAAATTAATGATAGTAAAACTGAGGCCTATACAATAAGAAGGTTTATGTTAGTGGTGGGTATTTTTTTTAACACGTATAATATCATTGTTTGACCACATTCTCATCCGATGGTAAGTAATTAACGTGTTACGAACATAGAACCAAAACGGTGTGTGCGAATGAGTGTTTATTATGGGTCTATTTATGTATAGTTAGTGTGTAATGGTGGGCATAAGTACATCTTGTGCAATCGGGTAAAAAGGAGAAAGCGTGTAATTTATTAATTTTCGTAATAATTATGTAACCGATTTAGTCCTGGATTAGATGTTAGTCTGAAAAAATGCATGAAAAATATGAAGACATTTTTCCAAAACAGATCTTAGAATATTTGAATTATCCCCATTCTAGACGGTAGATAATGTAATAAAAATAAAATTGTTTAATATACACTTTATAAAGAGTATTAAACGTAAAGGACGTGTCCTGTATGCTCTATCGATTTATTCTCCAATGATATAACTCATCCCTCAGTTCGGCAGATGGGTATCGCAAATGAATCGCGTGCAGACGACTTTACTTGCTTTATTTTTACGAAATCGCTTTGTGCTGTAAATTGCCTTTAGGTTTTGGAATAACGTTTTACCGTTTTATCAAGCTTTTATTTAATTATTCTGTTTGATTATGATTAATTAATTAAAGCTGGAAGCTGGTTTTCATTAATTTATTTATTGAATGTTTCTCAATGTTCACTTTTGTAGTCATGTCTTATTCGTTTTTACCGGATTATCAAATTTATAAATGAGTTTATTGAAGTCTAAACATGAGTCTTACGACAAAAAAATTAAACACCCGTTGAACATCTGTTTATCTTTTTGTGGCAAGGCCCTATCAGTCTACAGATATCCATCCAACAGATGCTAATAAGGATGAGAAACTGTCACTTTCTGTCATCGGGTGACCTTACTGACATTTAAAGGAGATTATTGGAAAAAATAATAGTTACATGAACATTTTTTTAATTTATCTCTAAAACTGTGTGAACTCGACTTAGGTTAGCCGCGAGAGATAAAGAGAAACCGTGGCGTCGATGAGTTTAGGAATCTACGTGCATAGATTTTCGAAAAATCAGGAATCGAACCAACTCATTTTGGTCTTGTCTATTCTCTTTTTATGCCATTATCGTCGCGCGAAGTGGTAACGGCAATCAATGCGAAATCTACCGATTCCCAAGCTATGCGACGGTAAGAATCTTTCGTGCCTAAGGGGTACGTTACATAAGCCGGTAAGATACGTACCCCATTGTCGTAATGGCCAATTTACGGCCAAGTGTAGATAGTAAGGTGTTCGTGTGATGTATCATTACCGTATCGCCGCGGGCGGCAGAAAGGTTAGCCTCGAAAGTTAGTTCCGTTCTGCGCGTCAGTGAAATTCTTACTGCTAATGATCGCATTGATTAGGTCAAAATCATAGCCATAAGAGTGCCAGCTTGAAGCTCTAGAATCAATTGAGAGAAGAGCTAAGAATCTCTTATGAAATGATGAGCTAGTAGCAAGGCCTAGAGCATCGACAAAAGGTTGCAAGCCTCACGGTTTTTTATCGACTACATTTCGGAGAGTGTGCGGCGGAACTTTTTCAACTTGATCCCACCATCTTCATTCTATCACCCGACAACCAGACGCTCTGCGGTGAGCCACTATATGGTTGAAATACCTCCCATACGCAAAAAGCGGTTCTTTTCTACATTTGTTATGCGTACCACCCACGAGTGGAACGTCTTGCCTGAGTTTGTGTTTCCTGATAACTATATCCTGGGTGCCTTCAAGTCGCAAGTGAACTGCATCATCGCGCGTCATTAGGCGAGATCGAGGTAAAACTAAGCAAATAAAAAAAATCATCTTTCGATGTGTCAATGGACAATCCTAAACAATTTTCAAAGTGTTTTGCTACATCGTTGGGTGTGTATTGTGAAGTGAGTAGTGTAGTGGTCCGACTTATGGTCGTAATATCATTGAGCTCCGGAATCCTTTAATCTTTTTTTACTCTAACCATAGGTCAAAGGGTTTTTTTATAAAAAAGTTTAAGCACTTTGGCCAATTTAGTGCAGATTTCTGCACTAGGAGGACATCAACAAAGCTAAAGGAAACAACCAAAGAACACACATACATTATTCAAACAAAAAGAATGTCAGTGGTCTATTTATGTCGCACCTACAAGAGCAAAACACAATCAAAAAATACACTTTTGATAATTATTTCAGCGCTTTACGAACCAATGAATGTACCTATTCGGTTTTTGAACGTAAAGTTTAGCAGCACCCTAAAACCAAATTAAAATTCATGAAAGTTCAAATAGTAAATTGTAATCGCAGTAAAGTTGTAATAGCGGGTGTTGCTGCAGAAATAAAAGTAGATAAAGACATCAGTGCGGTTAATGGCCGCCATATATCTAGTGGTGCCTCCCACAGACCGCATATCGGGTGGTCGAAAGTACCGACAGTAGATTCAGTTACTGTACAGTTGACAGAAGAAATACCAGAACCGCAGATGTGAACCATCAATATTAGATTAGGTTAGTTAGAAAATTCTTTATAGCACTAATGAAATAATACATAGGCGAACTTAATGCTAATTAGCATTTTCTTCCAGCTAACCTTTGTGTAGTGTGGATAAAGTGGTAGTGCCAGAAAATAAAGAGGTAAACAAACTTTAGCTTTGTCATCGAATAAACTTACAAAAATTTGTAATACTAATAATACACATAAATAAACGAAATACATAAATATACCGGTATGACGACCTCCGTGGCGCAGTGGGCGAATAGCCGGTTGAGACGCAGGAGGTAGCGGGTTCGATTCCCACCGCGGAACAAATTTTTGTCTGATTTACAGATATTTGTTCCGGGCCTGGATGTTTTTCTATATATTTAATATGTATAAGTTTTATTTACCAAAAAAATGTATATAAGTATTTTATCAGTTATCTGGTTCCTATAGTACAAGCTCTGCTTAGTTTGGGGCTAGATAGCGCTGTGTGAAATGTCCAGCCATATTTATTATTTATTTATTTATTATACCTACATAAAGTGCTCAATTTTGTTTTCAATATTGATAGGTATTCAAATTGGTCAATAGGTATTGAAAAATGACGGCCAACAATTCTTTATCCGTACTTTTGACTTTTAACATTTATTTATACACGATATCTTACCCTAATCAATGTAAATAAAATAATAATAATACTTACCCTAATGCTATTGGACGCAAGCCGTCACGGCATGATGCCATAAGAGTCGGTCTTACCCCTAAGGTGCGCCAATAGATGTTTGACATAATGAAAATGAAAAAAAAGTGGCACTCCGGGAGTGCCGACAGAAATGAAAACTTAAATAAAAGCAGTCTAGTTCTATCAGTTATCTGGTTCCCATAGTACAATATCTTCTTAGTTTGGGGCTAGATAGCGCTGTGTGAAATGTCCAGCAATATTTATAGTTATTTTAGTGCAAAAAATTTATTTCATTCATTCATTCTAAGTACATATTTGTCTATGGTAGAGTGAGCTAACTAATTAAAGCAATGAACATGTTCAAATCACCTTAATTTTTACATGCTTTTTATGAACTTGCAATGTAAACCCTTTCCCCTGAACTAATTGAGCTGCAATTTGGAATATATATGAAACTTTGGTGACAATGCAATAATATGGTACCATGGAGGTGGTCTCATGATGGAGACGGATGCTAGACAACGGAACTTATGAATGGATTATAGTAGGCTACTACTGTTTGTATTCATTTGAATCTGTTTGCGGTTCCGATTATGAATTTTATAAAAACTTGTTTTGAAAATGTAATTTTTCCACAAAAAACTTATTTAATAACAGTTAAACAATTTTAAAACATCTAATTTAGCGTTGGCTTCGCGTGGTTTCTACCATTAACTCATAACGGATAATCTGGGATCTAAATGTGGTCGTTTTCAAGGTTTTACTAAACGAGAGAAAATCATACCGTGAAGGTGTGACATCAACATAATCGTTTCTTGACTATTAATAGAATTATGTATGAGAGAAAGACATGTTAAAGAAGACAAATCGATACTTAATATTATAAATTCGAAAGTAACTCTGACTCTGTTTCTTTGTTACGTTTCCTGAACCGATTTCGATGAAATTTGGTATACAGATAGATTATGACCGGGTTTGGGACTGCAGAATAAGGGTAATGTTTTTTATTCACAAACAACGTTGCGAAGCCATGGATGGGTCAGCTAGTGTCATCAGCCGAGCAGTAGGTAATTCTTGGCCGAGATGATAATAAAATAGAAGTGTTTAGTAAAGTTGTACCTAACTATCAATTTTGAAAATATTGTACTTACTAATTATTAGAATAATTCGATAAATTCATGCCATGTTTAACTAAGTATGATATAGTATTATTCTTACTGACTACCTTCTGCATACATTTTACCCACCATTAGAAGTACACGTCGACTAACTATCTAGATACCGTATTTCATTACGATACTCAACATCAAATAATTATAGGTGATATCATCATCATCATCATCATCATCATCATCATCATTGTCAGCCTTTCTCATCCCACTGCTGGGCATAGGCCTCTCTTCGTTGTCGCCATTCACCTCTGTCCTGCGCTGTTCTAACCCACATACGACCTGCGATTTTTATAATGTCGTCCAGTTCCATCTCGGGGCCACCACTCAGTCAGCACCCTGCTCCACCTGTTATCACCGCGCCTGGCCACATGTCCTGCCCAACTCCATTTGAGTCCCAATATACGCTTGCCGACGTCTTGAACTTTAGTCCGCTAGGTAATATAATTTCTAAAAATCCTAGGCACTACAGCGGTTGCGTTAACCAGTTAATGCTGCAACTTGACACCAAGCGATGTATAAATCATATAAATTGATATGATGTTAAAGGTCAGCAGTAAGAATTATCTACTTGAAGTATAAAATATATCTAAGTACCATGTATAAACATTAACCAACTTAAACACTTAACACATGGTACTATAATAACAATTATGGTCACAGTTAACTTAGGGGGCGTCCATTAATTACGTGAGACGTTTCTGTAAGACCCCCCCCCCTCCCCCTCTCCCCCCCTCCCCTCCTGGTGAGATGTCGCGAGATTTGTTTCGACCCCCTCCCCCCACCCTTTATCTCACGTGAGATTTTTCAAAATTTGTATTCATAGGACTGGCGTTGGACTTATTTAAAATTATAACACAATTACACAATTGGCTTGATTATTTTAAGATTGCTTCTTCCGTAATCTAGATTTACAGAGATAAAATTAGAAAAAAAAATTACGTGATATTAGCCGAGAGTCGGCTAAACCCCCTTCCCCCTGAACACCTCATGTAATTAATTGACGGCATATACTCACGCACTATAATTTTTATCAATAATTATATATCTAATTTTTGAAACTATCATGGTTATGAACACTATTTGTACTTAAAACGGGATATTTACCATGATTTGTGAGTTTTTGAGTATCCCGATATTTCGACGCAGTTGCATGCGCCATGATCACGGGTAGATAGATAGAACTGATAACATGTACAGTGTTAGCACAATCCTTTTAAATCAAAATATACTGTCATATAATACATATAATGATTTAAGCATTAACAGCTTACGCACTATAATTTTATCTATTAATAGTAACCATAGACTTACCAACTACTAGACATTATTAATGGCGGTCTATTCATACAGACTACAGAAATCGCTTCTTCTTCTTATACGTGTCATTGGTTCCCTTCTTATTCTAGTTCTAAGGTGGGGGGAATAAGATCCGCACTGACGTCCCGCATTGGGGTGTATTGTGCATTACCCTTCTTCTAACCTGACCCCAGCCATCCTAGCTCCTTGAGTAACGGAGCAGGACTTTGGGTTGATTGATGCAGCTTTTCAAGATCCCCGTGGATTTTGTTGTGGAGCGGGAGGATTCGATGAGCTCCTGCAAACCCGTCTTCAGTCTGACATCTGACATTCTTTATCGATGTTAGTTTTTGTCAGCCACTGTGACAGTATAGTCCGCGGCTTTGTGTAAGTCTAGCAGTGTGCAAGTGTGAACAGGATGTTACTCAGTGAACAGGACAGCAAGTGAAGCATCCAGTGAATCCACATTCACATTGTGCCCCATTTGATTAAGTAGTAGAAAATGATGTAGCAGTCCAAACCAAAGAGAAAATTATCGAAATAAATATAAGAATAATGGTCGGTCTTTAGAAAACAGTTGTTTCCAGACCACTTTTGAAAGGAGAGGAGAGCGATGTCGCGCGACAAGGCCAAGAACATTAGTCGCCAAGTGAATACACTGGTTTTATATACACTAAACACTTTGTATACACTTTGCCCACTATAATTTCAACCATTAACCACGGACTTACTAACTACTAGACGCTACGCTAGACGTCAGGCTGCATGTATAATTAAAGGCCTCACTCAAGAACCTGTCAACTTAACACCCCTTTTCTGTGGGACAAGTGAAAAGCGCACAGCGTTTATTAGACAAATTGTAAGAAAATAATTTTATATCCAAATAATTTTAAGAACTTTTAATGTTTGGACAGTATATATAGAGTTGTGCTCTATCAGAATTGATGTACAATTATGTGGCTTCTTTAGACCGAATATTCTCTTATCATGAGTAGAGTTTCTTGAAGGGTTTCTACAGGGTAAGGAACGCATCGACAATACCCCGGGTGTTGTCGATGTCAATAGGCGACAGTGACCATCAGGTGGGCCGTAAGCCTGTTTCCCCACAAATAATATAAAAAAAGGGTTTGATCACTAAGCCAAATGAGACTTGTTGCTTGATGGAAAAAGCGATGAATTAATTAACATTCTTTGTTATAAACAATGAGACACATAATAAATAATTTTTATTCTAATAATTTATGTACTAAATAAAATACATTCATTAAACAACAAATAAAAATCCATAACAATTTTTTATTAAATTTAAACAAATAATTATCATTTGAAGAACAATAAATCAAACATGAAATACCTAAAGTTTGATCGCTATAAAAGCGATATTTTCTAAACATCTTTGGATGGAGAGGATATTAAAGAATGTAAGATTGGTTGAGGCGTAATTATATTAAAGCAAGTAGGTTGGTATTCAAAAAGTTTCATTTTATTTATTCAGAACAATTAATAATCGTATTTGAAATCACATTATTACAAATTACATGAAACTGTATTCATAATCATTAACAAATGTCATACAATTCAAATTAATAATAATAACATAAAGCAATATACCCTTAATATAAAAAAAGAATGTGTGCAATTAACACGTGGTAAAGTGAAACCTTCAAAAATTTTGCTTTCAAGATAATGAGATGAATGTAAAATTTCGGGAAGATGATAATTGTAGGTTTTAAGTACCTAATGATCATAGTGATGCAAAGTTAGATAATTATTAACACGAGTGGAGGGAGTACGAAGCAAAGCACAAAGAGAACCACGAACATAAAAAACACTGTATAATGCTTCCTATCTCATTTTCTAACACGTTAAATCTTATGAATTTATGTGTCTGTCTCTTGTCGCTTTTTCGTTTCATCGACTTTCAAATCACAACGATGCTAAAGAAGTTTTCACTTCAAAAAGTTAAAAGAAAATAAATAATAAAATAAATATATGTATATATAACGTCATCGGCATTACAATGACGTTTGCCAGAATGTTTATAACATAAGCCAAAACAGATTGATCTGTCCCCTTTCAATCGCCCCAGCGTCCGTTAATATCTGCCAACTTGACGAATTTTATTATAATCGCTGCTGATTTCGGAGTAACGCCCTTTACGAGGTTCAGTTACCGGGAACAATAGAAGACAGATTAATGAGGTTTTCTATTGAAAATTATTTAAAAATATTTCTTTTTTTCATAAAATTAAATTTTGGATTGGTGGTACCTTTCCGTTTCCGATTATTTTCATCATCATTATAAGAGCCATAGGACGGCCACTGCTGGACATAGACCTCCTTCATAGATTTCCAGAGCGATCAGTCAAGTACAGCCTGCATCCAACAGCTCCCAACAACCGTTACCAGGACAACTTTTCATCTAGTGGGGGCCGTCATACACTGCGCTTTCTGGTACATGATCTCCACTCGATAACCTTTCTGCCCCAACGGCCGTCAGTTCTTCGAGCTATGTTCCCCGCCCAGAGACGCTTTAGATTGCAAATCCTCTGGGCTATGTCAGTGTCTTTTGGTAATGCTTATAATTTTAAATTATTTCATCATCATTATTTTAGTCCTACTGGGTTTAGGCCTTCTTTTTAGTGCGCGATTCTCTCCAGTCTCTTGCGACTCTTTTTTATACCAGATTGTTTTTAAGAGCAAGTTCATAAAGGTCGCAATATCATTCAACCAAAAATAAAACTACTCACCCGTTTTTCAACCTTAAGGGTTCTGACAAACCGCATTTTCTTCGAAGTTATTCTTATTCTAAAATACATCATTTGTTCTTACTGATCTACCTAACTTTTAGGTAAGTACCTACTTAGGTATAGTTTGTGGTTTAGTCAAAGGTTTACGAACAGCAAAAGCATTCTTGAAACTTTAATATGGCTAGGTTTGTTCCCTCAAAAGCGACACCGTATTATAGCGGAGACATTAGACGTCAAGAATGTTTGACATGAGATAGTAAACAGTACCAAAATCAACGAAAATGCATAGAGAGCAGCATATTAAGCTGGGAAGCAAAATATGTCTGAATCGTGTATGTAATAGTATTTTTTAAACTTTCGCAACCACTGTACGTACATAATTATTAATATTCTATACGTACAAGTGTCCTGCACCTACCGTCACTTCTCGACGGTAGCTCCAAGTACTCCAGTCTGCCCGCGACCACGGCTGTTGCAATCGAAACGTCGGGATGATAAATAAAGAGGTTGTAACAGATTATAACAGTTGCAAAAACCAGGCAGACCGAAGGCAAGCTTTTTCGATAATATAAAATCAGGAGCTGTTCAATAATGAAGACATGAAGCACGGAACAGGATCGGATTGGAAGCAGTTAGGAGAAGCATAATTATGTCCAATACTGGACCAAGAAATGCTAAATGGTGATGATGATGAGATAACAGTTGCATCTTGCTAAAGTTTTGAAATTGGTCAATCTTTCTAAGTACCATGCCATAGAAAGTCAGACAGGGAGCTATAAAACTTATTTGTATAAAGGCAAACGTTTATAAAGGTTGCTGGGAGCTATTGGGTAAAAGCGGCACAATATCGGTCGCTCTGGCAATCTATGGGGAGGCCTATGTTCAGCAGTGGACGTCCTGTGGCTCACTTTTCGTCACAGCTGTGACGATCAATGACTCTTAGAAAACCAAGGCGGATTTCGCGTTGAAAAGATCTATTGTGGCTTACCACTACCGGTCATCGGTACATATTGTCGAAGGGTGCTTTCTATAATCCTGGTTTAACTAAGTACTCATTAGGCTCGCTTTCGATCGGTTTATGGTCTAAGTTAAGTATGGTTTAGCTTACCGCCGCGGTAGAGAGTGGAACTAAAACAAAAGCTCAGGGCCCGTAGCCAAATTACATGCGCCACGAATCTATTCGATTTCTACATACATTTGTTGTCGCTGAATGACGTAGTATTTCTATAGCATGTGTCAAATCCCATACATTTCGTATCGGACGTATCGACTAGCGTCATCGCTAATCGACTGTAACTTGGCTAAGCCCTCAGGAGTACTTTTAGCTAGGTTCAAACGTGATTAAAATAGCAAGTTTCTGACGAATAATGAGTACAAGTTTTTTTAATAAAACAGTCATATTTATTAACATCCCCAGGTCATCTATAATAGTGGCATTATCTTCTGTATCTGTCAAACTACAATAAACGTCACTCATTCCCTTCCTGGCAAATAATGCGTTTTATTAGGTTATGGGCCCAGCCTTTAGAAGTTTGCGTGATTCACTAATCCTGCACTTAAACGACGATAATTTCCGAAGATCGAATATTGTTTTTTAAGAAGAATAAATAAACTTAAACATATTCTAATTGTTCAAGTTATGAATTAAAGAAAATGTAACAGGTATGATTCGTTCATCAATTACATTTTCTCTTGAAGTTCATTATGTGTAAGAACTGTGTGTGAAACCCTTTCTTAATATACATATATACAGATTTTTCACACCAAAAATTACAGTCACTAAAGAAAGTATAAGAGAAAATAGACACAAAGTCATGTGCGTAAGCAAATAAGATTTTCACAGTAGTTAAATATCTCGTATTATATTAAAGTAAGTAAACTGCGTACCTTGATACCACACCAAAGAAAGTAAAACTCTGTGTTTGCATACACTACCTTTCCAACGTGTCGGTAGCAGATGGCGCTTAATCTCTTGTTTGTCCAATTGGGGACAAAAAAATGGGTTAATGTTGACATACGATCTATTGTCTATTAAAACTTTTTAAACATGTATATGAAAAAGGATGGAAAGTTAAAGAGAAGTAGGTATTAATCTTCCATTAATTTGTTACTAATTGGATGTTGGTATTTCTAACTACAAGCTTCATATTTACAAGTACTAACATATAATAGCAAACAATGCCCACTTAAATATAACACGTGCAAAAAAATATGACTGTTAAAATTACGGTTATTACTTCCCACAAAGCAACTGTATATTTATGACATCTGAGACATAATATAACAGCAGTATTCTTGAAAACTGTTAATCTTAAGGTCGATGTCCTTATAAAACGTAAAGTCAGTTTTTATATGTCTGTTATTTTGCCATGGAGTGTAGACGTCACATTTAAATTCGTCGGTAGCCATCGTTGGCACATTCTGACAAATTCTGTCAGCGCCTTGACATCTGACGTGAAGCAGCCGACAAGCTTCACCACGCTAATTTATTCCTACGACTGTCAAAACTTTGCCAGTTCATTAGCTACTTTAATACACCGCAATAAGATCTGTGGTTGACCTGTCAACTAAGAATCGTATGTGAAGAAAGTTAACGAATTTAGTGTTCAAAATTAATTACTATGCTTTGTTTACGTGCATGTGAAAGGCGATGTATCAAACACGGCTATTGTTGTTTCGGTATGCATATTTGCGGTATTGTTAAGAGTATTTTAATTACTTCATTGTACAATGTTTTCTACCATTAGATAAGACAATGAACTTACGAAAGTAAGTTATGTCAAATTCACTTCTTACTGCTTCATAAGTAGATTCAGTACAAAAGGTTTTTGATTGAGCGAAGCGAGATCTCCAAATCAACTTGGGCAAACTCGTGTTGTATGTATGTATGTTTGTTTGTCCGAGGATAAATAGTGATGGCACAATTTTGTTGTGACTAAATGAGCTAAAAATGTTGGGGGGTTGCTGACATATTGGGGTTCAAGAGGGTTAAAAAAATGATAATGAGACTATGAGGAGAAATGGGACGTCAAATGAAAGGTCTTTCTTAGTACATTTCAATCCTGTTTTTATTTTTAGTTTAATCCTTGTAGTTTTTGAGTTATTAGCCATAATAAAAACAAAACTTTGACAAAATTCACAGGGTACACCAGTGACCCCACAATGCTGAAATTTGGTATTTTGGTTGATGATGCGAATATAAATGTGAAAAAGTATACACCATTTTATTCTAAGACGATCGTCAAAAGGAGTACCAATTGTATGCAAGTTTCACAATTGTTTGAACGTGATAAAATTCCTTATATTTCCAAAACGCCAACCTTGATATCTTTCACCATGTATCCAAAAACCGTACAAAATCAGAGGGTCTACTGTCTAATCCATTAGTTTATTAGGGACTTCTGTATTTGACAGATAGGGTGCACCCCCAACGAAAAAGGCAACCAAAAAGTCTTGACCTCGGAACTTACCTTCATTCTCTTTTTGCAGCTGTATTTTCCTAAGTTGTCTGTAGAGCAGGAGCTCTGTGTATTATGGATTTGACTAAGCTGTGCTAAGTGCACAGGCTTTATTTGATAAGACGTTTCCAGACGTTAAAATGTAAGGGTTTTAGATTAGAGACGTATATGAAACTGATATGAGATAGCTTAAAACATCTCTTTGTACTAAAATAAGTATTAACTGCTGTTTACTTGTTGATAAAATATTAATGTAATATTTATCTTTACTTAGTATAAAATGAAGTCGCTTCCGCTGTCTGTTCTCTTAGATCTTTTAAACTACTCTACAGATTTTTCACAGTTTTCAGCGATAGATAGAGTGATTCAAGAGGAAGGTTTATATGTAAAATACATATGTAGTTACTGCGAAAGTAACTGTTTGTTTATTGGTTTGTTTGTTAGTTTATTTGTTACCTTTTCATAACTAAACGGCTGAACGGATCGTAATGAAATTTGGCAAGTAGATACATCCTGGGGAAGGACATAGGCTTCTTTTTATCCGAATACGCAAAAGGAGGGTAATGTTTTTATTGAAATACCACGCATGCGAAGCCGCGGGTGGGTCAGCTAGTTAACGAATAAAATAATTATGATTTGACTTTAAACTTTGACTATTTTGAAAAAGTAATCCCATCATCATTTGCTGCCTGTATCAATATCAAATCTAGTGGTTCTTGTATTCAATCCTACAAAAAACTAGTTTCGACCTTTATTTAGGCAAGTTTAAAATATCGTGAAAAATATTTACACACCTTTAAATAGTATCTTCGTTCGTACTTTTTAAAATATGTATGTATATGAAGAATGTTGGAATTCAAAAGATGTAATCCAAATTATAGATCTAAAGAAAAAAATACTAACTTGTATATCCCACACACGTTTTTGAATAATACTTGGAATTGACTCAAGCTTCATTGGCTCCTTTCCAATGTATAATTTTGCTGTAAATCAATTTACAAATCTAAGTTGTCAACAAGACGATGATGACATGTGAATGAATTGATTAATTTATACTTAAGTTTATATCATTTTCATATGCACATAAATATACCTACCTATATTTAGTTCTTATAAAAAGTTTGGATCCAGTAGGCCACATAAAATATTAACCTATGATAAAACATACCTATTAAATACATATATTTTAGATAGATAGATAGATAACTCTTTATTGAATTACCACACAAACAGAAATAATACAAAAATAAGTATAAGGTTAGAATAAATAAGGCAATACAATGGGCGGCCTTATCGCTGAAAGCGATCTCTTCCAGGCAACCTTTGGATGGAGCGAAATTTACAATATGGAGTGCGGTGTACTTTGTAGGATACATTTACACAAATATTCTTAGGTATACTAAAAAGTATGATAAAGTTCCAATCCTAATACTTAAAATACTTATAAAATAGACTAATATATAGGTATATGCAAATAGCTAACTATACTAACAGATAAAATGTTTAAATAGTAAATAAATAACGCTAGGAAGGTGACATCGTCAGGTAATGTTGCTTCACCTTCAGCTTGAATGTGTCTAAGGGGGATAACCGTCTTATTTCTTCATTTATTCTTATTTTCTGTCATGTTAAAGAGTGGGATGTTGCTATATTTGACTTACCTGATTTACCTTTAACTAACTGGGTCTCCGAAAAGCGTGTGTAGTGATGAGTAGTATACTTTTAATTACTGATTAAAACGGGTATTTATCGCGTATGTACCTTTTTTATTTGTTATCCCGACGTTTCGATACTTTTATACTAAAATCATAAAAGGACATCAAGATAGTTGTGGGTGGCACAAAGAGGAGATCTCAGGCTTCAGATAATAATGATGAAAACTTTTATCATTAGCCTCTAATTTTAACACAAACAAGTGATTGGTTAATAAAGTAACTGAACGAATGTCCTCTTTATCCTTTCGTCAGCTAAGGGATGAGGGAGGCGTAATAGCATTACGTGTTGGAAGCTTCTGAGGCAGCACTGTCTGGTGTATGTTATTAGGTTAGTACACAATCAATACTGGCTACAATCTGTGATGCTTGAGATCCACGAAACTGCCAATATATAATCCTTTGTAATGTTCATCTGTTATCTGTCTGTTCTCGCCTTCAAGTCGCATTTTTCAACCGATTTTGACAAAAATTGGCACACAAGTTCTTTGATTTATTTAAATTTTTGATTGGGAGAAAATAAGGGGAAAAGGGGAAGTTTGCTGTAGCGTTATTTATCGACGGATTGCAATGAAGTTTGTGAGGCAAATTAAGGATTAATTCTAGACAAGATGTTGCGAAAAAAAATCTAAAAGGGGGAGTGGAGGAGAGAAAAGAGGGGGGAAGTTTGCTGTAGCGTTATGTATGGACAGATTTCATTTTATATATATTTTTTTTTTTATTTATACCTACCTATAATATACCAATCAGACCACGCAGTCCTCTCCGTCTTCACGAGACGAACGCGTAGGTAGACCAGATTCGACCTCCTCGGATCAAGGGACCACGAGGTCTACTGTTCTCACAGAACCACTAGTTATGTCTTTCTTGCTAGTGGGGCCGCTACGCCTTTTTACCTTTAGTATCTTTTTGTCCCAACGGCCTTCAGTTCTTTGAGATATGGGTTCCACCTATTGCCATTTCACAATGCTTATCTTCTGGGTTTAGTTTGAAAATTAAAAAGGTATTCATTAAAAAGGCGCTACTAAACTTTTTCTGCAGAGTGCAGATGGCACTGCCCGTGATTCTAAACATTTTAATATTGTGTTAATTTCAATCCAATATTAAAGTTAAAATTCAAGTTGGAATTTTTCCCGTGCAGACTGCACTGTCGCTAGACGCTTCTTCAATGTTATAAATGAATTTACCTTTTTGGAGAGTCTACTCTACATATCTGAGGAGGTTTTCCTTGACAATCAGGTTTCACAGCTATACCATAAATCCAGACACTGCCTGGTTCTGCCTCCATCCAATCGGAACAAATTTCATCGAAATAGCCAGCAAACGTTACATTTATCTATCCAGTTCAAAAGCTTTTAATTTGTTCACGCGAAACTAGCTTCTATCGCAACGTGTTAGGACGTAAAAATCCTAGTCCAGATCTAATAAGCTTTCAGATCTGCACGCGAATGTAGCATTTATTGAGAAAGGTTTAGGCGTGTTGGTAGGTGAATATTGATTGCAGTTGTCGGCAGTACAGTGTTATCGGAGCTATCGTCTCATTCCGGATGGGATGCTACCATTTGTTGTCGAATGGTGTTGACAGGCACTATAGGTAAAGTTTGTTGGCTGTTGAAAGTGGCTATTGTTGGAATTTCGTTGGAGTTTCATAGCTGGAATAATGTATGCATCATGACCGGCCCAGACCGGCGACTGTTTAGACATTTAAATGTATAAACAAGGCGCTTTGGATTTTTGATTATTAAAAAACATAACACTAATAGAACTTGTAAAGCTTGTATACATACAAGGAGAGGTTTGCGGCGTAACTAGTAAGGCTTCAAAACCAATTCAGAGGTAAATTGTTCAAAATGCCTCACATTATTTAACATACCTATGTTATACATCATACTATAAGATATAATTAGGTCTTATATGTTGTGCCTGCAATAAACGATTTTTTTTTAATTTTCTTTTAATCTATAAAATAGATACCTAATATTGAACATGCACCATGTTCAGTAGTAAGTAATCAAAGCTTAAACTTTATTTTTGAAAATTTAAAGGACTATGTTTAACATGCCCATAATGTTCTGGGAATTGAAGACATTAATTTTTAATAATCATTCTATAAATAACTGCAATCTTTGCGAGGAGGACATTCGTAGATATAGATAAGCGTTCATCTCATTCAGATCACCCCAAAGCACGCGATAAATTATCGAACAGAACTCGTTCAATCGAGTACAACTCGGCGGTCGTGATTGGTTCGTACAATGGTAATTTATGGCAATAGAGGCAATTGCCTTTTTCGCCATGTCGATGTGGATGTATTGGAGTATTTATTGCGCCGTTTGGAGGTAATTTGAATTGCCTATTTGTAAGTCAGTAGATTTGCAAACGAATTGCAAATGAAAGGATTGAATTGTGTCTCAAGTCTGCTTTTACTTTTAATTCAAAGAAAATTTTATAGTCTCCTTTCCACTAAAGGACAAGAAGGCCACTTTAGTACACCACCCATTCGGACTCACCGTTTCGGTTCCATAGCTAAGGTATGGAATACTCTACCATGTCTTCCTTATCTACAATCTACACTGGCCGCCAAAAAAATCGACCCACCCGCTAATTTTGAGTAACAAAGTTGTTATCTTAAGTATGCGTGGACATATTGGTATGTTTTGCTTATGCTTTATAAATAAACATCTGAGTACCCACTTGACATTGTTTTAGACGAATACAAGTGCTATTGTGGGTATTTGTAACATTTTAAAAGCACTGAATAAAGATTAATGACTTTTGCATAGAGTGCAAGGTGAGTTTATTTCGAACTTTTGCCACTCACCGTGCATCGTAGTGATTTAATCTTTGAATCCTTTGTTAGAGCAATCATATTCGTTGCTTTTAACCATAAAATATGGATACAACTGAAGCAGAAGCCGCTCAAGTGGTAGTTCTTGTTCGTGAAGGGCTAAGTCAGCGAAATGTGGCAAGAAGATTAAATTTGAGTCGATCAGCAGTGCGTCGAGTTTATAAACGATACTTAGAGACGGGAGAGTACCGCCGGAGACCAGGATCTGGAAAAGGACGTGTCACAAACACGACGGATGACCGTTTTATTGCCTTGACTTCCTTGAGAGATCGGCATCTTTCTGCTGTCGATGTGCAGGGCAGGCTGAGGGACATTCGTGGAGTGGTTGTAAGTGAGAATACGGTGAGAAGAAGACTTCGGGAGCAAAACCTGAAACCACACAAGCCTGCCACGGGACCAAAACTCACTGCATCTCATCGGCAAGCAAGGCTAGAATTTGTTCGGCAACACATCCAATGGGACCTTGGTCAATGGGAGACAGTTCTGTTCAGTGATGAGAGCCGAATGTCCCTTGTAGGCTCTGACGGACGTCGTAACGTTATGAGAAGATCAGGGGAACGTTATGCTCAGTGCTGCATAAGAGAAACAGTCCGGTTTGGAGGAGGCTCTACAATGTTTTGGGTAGGCATCTCTTTAACCGGACGTACGGAGCTGGTTTTCTTTCGGAATCGTGCGGTTAATGCTGAAAATTACATAACGGATATTCTGGAACCTCATGTGATGCCATACGCGGGATATATTGGCGAAAATTTCCAGCTCATGCATGATAACGCAAGACCACACGTCGCCAGAATTGTAACCGGATATCTTAGGGAGGCTGGCATACCAGTTATGCAGTGGCCAGCCAATAGTCTGGACCTAAATCCGATCGAACCTCTCTGGGACCAGATAAAAAGGAAAGTTAGAGCCCGAAATTCAGTTCCAGAGACGTTAGATCAGCTGGAAGCCGCCTTAACGGAAGAATGGGAACAGATACCCCAAGAAGACATCAAAAAGCTGATCCGTTCGCTGAATAGGCGTATGGCAGCAATCATTAAAGCAAGAGGAGGAAACATCCCATACTAAGGTAAAGCGAAAATGTTTTTAAATGTCAAAAAACATAAATTTTGCCATTTACAGTAAAATCGTTAATTTTGCCAAATGTTATAGTTTCATTATCTTATCACATTTTTATGTAAAATATCCCGTACCACGCGAGATTTTTAGGTTTTTTACAACCCCATAATTGCATTTTTTCATTATCAACATAAAAAATATCTATCGATTGTAGTAAAAACCCATAGGACACTTTTTTGCGAAAAAACGTAGGTGGGTCGATTTTTTTGGAGGCCAGTGTATGTATTTTGAAGGTAAGAGTGAATAAGTAAGGTACCCCCTACATTTTAGACCACATCATCGCTTATGATCAAGTGAATTTGTGGTCAAACTAAGACCTATTTTAATTAAAAAATTAAACTCGCCATCCTTGAACTTGCTTTATCCCCGCTATGGTATCTTTTGCATTGTCAGGCCTCAAATCCAATCGTACGAAAGAATACAGGGTGCAACGTAAGACAAAAACAAATTAATAGTAAAAACTGTCATACAACTTTAAGTAAGGCCATTTTCAGAGGGGCCACGCCACGGTACTTACTAGGAATACGCGCACATATTATAAGTTCACGCGATAGGATAACGTGTGAACTCTGCTATATGAATCTATATTTTATAGCAAAACTGCGCTATTATGTTTATAGCAGGCGTTTTAGCTTCTACAATGTTCTAAGAAACCAAGCTAAATTAAATTTAGTTACAATATTACATTTCGCTACACTTGCATTAGCCCATTCAGAAAGCGACGCAGCACAACAATGCATTCTACGAAGTGGGCCATCAAATCGGTTACATAGCGTTACTGATGTCACAGTTAAATAATCTATGGTGTAACTGGGGCTGCATTACAGTTGTGATGAAGAGTTATGTGAAGAGCAATTGTCTATGTTCTTGTCTAGATGCCTTTATTAGAGCATTACACTTTATACTGTATCTAAAGTGTATCGTTGATATGGTGTTGATTTTGTTGCATTATTAACGGCCTATTTACTAACGTTCATTCCTTCTGACTTGTCCTGTCATTCAAGCTGTACAAAAATGCGACGGGATAAAACTCAGAACAATAAAACTGTTCTAAGTAATATTTCTCATCCGCCATTATTTCTCGCTCTTGCGCTAATGTCTAAATCCACTAATGGCGTTAGATTAGATTAGATTAGATAATTCTTTATTGCACACCTAATAACAATACAACTAGTAAAACTATGTGATACAATTGGCGGTCTTATATACTGCTGAATAGCGATCTCTACCAGATAACATTTGGATGGAATGGACTGGTTCATTCCATAGAAAGAAAATACATTTACAAGTATCACACACATAGGAAAACCATTTAGAACAGAACAAAAATACCACCTAATTACATAAAGATTATAAATGATTAAAAATATTTTTTTTTATAAAAAGACACAGGAAAAACACAATATACTTAATAAAAACTGGCCAAGTGCGAGTCGGACTCGCGCACGAAGGGTTCCGTACTATTATCTAGCCCCACTTAAATATTTATTTTATTCTGTTTTTAATATTTGTTGTTATAGCGGCAACAGAAATACACGATCTGTGAAAATTTCAACTGTCTAACTATCACGGTTCATGAGATACAGCCTGGTGACCGACGGACAGACAGACAGACAGAGGGACAGACAGCGGAGTCTTATTACTAAGACTCCGCTGTCTATCTGTCCGTCCCGTTTTACCCTTTGGGTACGGAACCCTAAAAATTGAGTACGTAGGTAGGAGACCATAGCGATTGTAGATTCCAGCAGGAATTAACCTTACTGGATGGACCACATGGCATGTTGAAATACCAGTAGCGATTTCATGACCTATTCAAGTAGTGGCTACTCAGAGCAATGCTTAACATAAAGAGAGACCTGGAAAAGGGAGAAATTGATTCTGAAATTTGTATTCAGTACTGTGGAAATCACAGATTTTATCGTACCCGGATAATAAAGTGGGGTCTTGCATCATGTTACATAATTTATAATTTTAGAGTCTGTTATGTTAACGTAAGGAGACGAGAAAAAATCATAATCAAATCATAAATACATAATTGGAACGAATCATGTCATAAAAGGCCGAAACTCTTAATCATAACACTCCTATTCTATCGAGTAAATATTGAAAAGTGAACAAAATGAAACTTCTTAATATGGCTTTGTTGAAAGTGCATTGACCATAGTGTTCATATTCGTAATTACAATTTTATAAAAAAGATGTATTGAATGAAATCGAACGCAAACAAAAATTATAGAATGCGTTTTTGAAATTCCATTTTTATTGGAACCAGTTGACCTACCGTTTATGTGGAGAAAACCAAAGGTTTCCGCTAATCTGGTTATTCTTAGAATGATTATCGGAATGCCAACTATGGTCTTGTGTACAGGGTGATTCGTTTTTGAGAATACTCAAGTGCACTTACCAGATGGTAAGTGATGATGTGGTCAAAAATGCACGCTCGCCTGGAACCTATTGACCCTGGACTTCAAGCCTCCAAGACTATAATTGATTGGAAGAATAGACATAATATTCATCGAACATGTTGAATGATTCAGGAGGATTTCTAACTGAAGCAAACGGACAACTCAGAATGCGTGGTTTCGAAAAAACGTGCCACTACATTTTTTTTTTGTTGTTTATACTAGTCCTCACTGAACATTGTTTTTGTAATTGAATTAGAGTTCATCTAAAGCCTTTTAAAACTACCAAAGCTTTATCTTGATAAAATCGCAGAAGACCACTTTTGATACGTCATGAGTTCTTCCAAACAGTTCATAACTAAAAAAATGATAAATTAAATAAATACAAAGTATTTATTTATTTAATACTTAAACACAATACAGAACACGTAAAATAAAGAAAACTACATACATGCAATAATTAATGTTACTAAAAAAACACATAGTCTACTTATAAGAAGACTCATTACGTGTGCAAAGTCCCGCGTGCATGACCCAAAACGCACCTGTGCAATTACCTACTAATTACACAGTAAACTGTGTAGCAGTGCTAATAAACCACCCTGTATACTTAGGTACTCCTATAGCCTGGCTTTCTTATGGCGATGGAATTCAGTCGGGCTCCATTCATTGGTTCATTGATAAACTTCATTGACTACTTTCACTAATGATAAGGCGTAGATAAGCCAGCCCTAAACTAAGAAGGCTTTATGTATTTAGGCCCAGGTTTTAGAAGCTTCGTATCTAATGTAGTTATGGGTTTAATCATTAAAGAAAACGTACTATATATAAAAAATAAATCGTAAATATATTATATCGAGAGCAGATTGTTTGCAACAGTCTGGAGATGACTTATTTCTTTTCTATTTTTAAAGAGTTAATGATATGCCAAATAGATTTCATATTTTATAACTAAAACACTTTGTATATGAGTGTAAATATTGGAAAAAAATCCACTTACCCACTATTTACTAAATTTCTAGTTAGGTAGATTGGACTGCCAATGGGTGATAATAGATCGTGGCGGATGGCACAAACTTGGGGAGGTTCTATACCCAGCAGTGGGTGAAGTCTAGCTGTGGATGATGATGTCCCCTGTCAAATATTACATGAAATCTGTACTTACTTAAAAACAAATGTAATAAGATTCGTTTTGACGAAGAGCCCGTAGAAGCCGAGCTTAAAACCAGTAACTGGCAACAACTGGTGGTTGATATGCCTCTTCTCATATTGGCCAAGATATTATTTGTGATGACTTGGTGATGACTCTCTAGTGGAAGCCAATTTACAAAGTCTAAAGCACAGGCGCCGAGTAGCCAGACTTTCAGTTTTTTACAAGATTCATTTTGGTGAATGTGCGCAAGATCTTCATGACCTTATTCCTCCTTCCCCTTCCAGCACTGGACAAGCAGACGTACCAGGAGGTACCACCCATACCTGGTCGGCATACCACCTTGCCAAACCAAACGATTTGCTTATATTTATCTTGTTAGCACAAGTAAGGAGTATCTAGAACTCACTCCCGGCGTATGTTTTCCCGAACCAGTATAATCTCGAAGTCTTCAAGTCCAGAGTGAATAGGATCTTTCCAGGCAAGCGTGTTCCATCTTCGATCACACCATCACTTACCACCAGGTGAGGTAGTGATCAAGCGCTTGGCTATCATCAATATAAAAAAATTTGGTTGAAGACCCATTCATTTAAGTTAGTATTTATCTTGTATCTTAAACACGGACAGAGCCACAGGCAAGAGCAAATAATAGTACGATCATAAATCGCCATCGACGTTTATGTAAACATTAACATGAAATAATTCTAGGTCCGTGTGTAAAGGAAGTGCTTAATGTCTTTATAAATCGATCGGAAACTGGTCGTGAACGATCGCAACTGGATTGTTGAGGATTATCAGTGGTTTTGCACGGGGAGGTTTGTCTGTGGAGTTTTAGGTGGGCGTGACGCGTCTATACAATTAATAAATCAGGGGAAAAGCGGAAAGATTTACACGGTTGGATTGTGATACGGGCCCTATCTTACAGGTTATATTTTAAGCCTCATAAATAAAACAAAAAGAGCTCACCCACCTATGGATGCATGGAAGTTACACCCCCTCGTTTCTTCCACGCACCTGCAAGATGTGGAATGACCTTCCCCTGGAGGTTTTCCCGGTAAGCTTCAACATAAACTCCTCCAAGAGAAGAGGTGTAAAAACGCAAGTGTTAGGCAACGCGACTGCAGTACCACTAGTGCTACAGGAGTTTATAGGCGACAGTGACCAGGCCCATCATGCTTGGGTCTATAATGTTAATATAAAAAAACATATATATATTAACTCAAATGTAATATTTTATCTGAAATCCGTTGTGTGCTACCGGCATGTCTTTCAGGTCACCTTCTCGAATGATTCCTCGCTGCATTGTGTTTTGTTAGCCACGCCTTAAAAGCTCTGCTTTTCTCAGTCTACCCTCTAATTTTAACTTTTTTGTTCCATGTGGTGCCCATGACTTGTAATATGTTGTCTCCTCAATGAAATTGACATAATCTGATTTAGTATGTCGAAAGGAACACGTTAGTTCATGGTATTCAAAACTAGTTTAAATCGAATATACAGGTGTTGTATACTGACGATATTCAAGTGACGGTTTCTCAAAACATAAAAAAGACTGTGGATTGACAATGGCTGCGGGTTTTGGTTTAGAAAGGGACGACAAGAGATATCTCGAGACGTCACCAATACGGTATCTGTGGTTAGATGGCAAGCATTATGCAATAGCACAACATAAGTTTAATAAAGTGTTTGTTTTTACATGCCATAATAAATTTCACATTTCTGTGGTAATATTTCACAAATTTATTTATTATGCTCATCAAAATAACCCCTTTGATTTTTGTACGTATATTATCAAACACCCTATTTATAAAAAGAAGACGTCATCAAAAATAAAAAAGTAAACTTGAAAATAGCAGAACAAAGTACTATATACAACAGAATACAAACTTAATTGTATGAAATGTTCGGAACCTGAATTTACGATAGCAGTTTTCATTATATTATGGTACAAATGCATGTAGAAATAGTACTACGATTGAGTAACTTTAATCGGCAGTCAGAATGTTCCACCATTTTATTAGGGCTTTAAATTCCATGCACTCAGATAGTTTATTTTGATTAATATTTACGGTCTTGCACAATCACCGCAACTGATTTGAACTATTAAACCTACTCTTCTGCTAGTTTTGTTTATTGTGTCAATAGAATTGACATATGCACTGATAAAATGACTGTCATAATTGTGTTAAGTGCCAAATAAATGATAAGCATTGAATTGAGGATGCGTTGCTTAATACGATTAAATGAATTTATTATTTTTGTAGATAATGCAAGCGTTTATATTCAAAACACAAACGTAGTTTCTACTTATGTGTGTGAAATTTGTACAATTTTTATACGGCCTGGAGATGGAATCCGTTTATGGCCCACCTGATGTTAAGTGGTATTACCTATAACAAATTATTGCCTCGTAGGTCACACACCTTAGAAGCATGCCCTACGATGCACTGCTCTACGTCCATCAACTTGAGGCGTACAGGTGTAAATACTTTATTTTAATTTATTGAAAATAAGAGGAAATTCTTGACTTTATTCAACACACAAAAATGATAGAAAGTTAGCTACCATACAAAGGCATACTTTGACGTCTGATTTGGCAGTAGGTAATCACGGTTTTGCAAGAGTAAACACTGACTAAGGTTATACATAATTTAGATCAAAATCACTACTTTATCTTACTTTTCCTTTATTTCTAATCACTTCAAACAAGAGTTTTATAATGTTACAATTTAAACATACATTTCTTAAGTTACGTCTATTTTTTATATTACGGAAGAGCGAAACCTCCTAATACAGGTATTATTTACTTAAAATTAGTTAAGATATTGTAAACACAAGTTATCGAAATAAAACATTTGTGTTGTAAAAAAAAACAAGTTATATTTTGCTAAATTAAAAAAAAACGTCTGGGTCTTAAAAATATACATAATTAAGAACCACCCCAGATTTCTAATAAAAAACCCGATTCCAAATCGGTCCATCCGTTTGGGCAATGCTACAGACAGGTAGACATAGGCATTAAACTTTTAACACTTCTTTTTGCGTCGTAGGATAGTAAAACAAAGAATATTAAGTGAATATTCCATTGTTTTCATACCTAACAAATGCTTGTTTACTTTAAACATGAGAACAACATTCTTAACGATGATTTTCACGGTCTGACGAATGTTCCCGTTCCCGTGTGAGCAGGGTCTGTTCCCGGTAAGCATATTACGTTTATGCGTAATTTGAGCAATAAAAACGCATTATCTTGCATTGTGAGGCTATGCTAATACTGCAGTTTGAATAAATGCAAAGTGAAACTATATGAAACAGATTTTTATGATAATTCAATGCAGGCTGAGAAACTCTGTTGTCTATCAATATTGTCAGTAGCAAACTGAAGCAAAAAACGACTATATTAATATCTGTGATCTCTTACTCATACTATATACATAAAGTATAAATAACGACCTTTGTGGTGCAGTGGGCGAATAGCCGGCTGTGATGCAGGAGGTAGCGGGTTCGATTCCCGTCGCGAAACAAATGTTTGAATGATCTACAGATATTTGCTTCGGGTCTGGATGTTTTTCTATGTATTATAAGTATGTATTTACAAAAAAAAGTATATAAGTATTCTATCAGTTATCTGGTTCTCATAGTACAAGCTCTGCTTAGTTTGGAGCTAGATAGCGCTATGTGAAATGTCCAGCAAAAAAAATTAAAAATAATATAAATACAGACACGTGAAGGTATCCCACATAGGGGGTAGCCAGAGGCAAGTAGAAACTTTTGATACATGGGCAATTTTTACATTATAGCAAACATTATTACTTGGACAACTATTGCAACAACTAGAAGTTGAAAAATAGTTTCGTATGAAAACTAAATTTATGATGTCTGTTTGTCTGTTTGTCTGTATTCTGATAACTACTTATTGTAAGCTGTTTATAATATGATTGTTTTACGTACTTGGTTTTTGAAATAAATAAATAAATATTGCTGGACATTTCACACAGTGCTATCTAGTCCCAAACTAAGCAGAGCTTGTACAATGGGAACCAGATAACTGATAGAATACTTATATACTTTTTTTTGTAAATACATACATATAATACATAGAAAAACACCCAGACACGGAACAAATAAATAAATAAATAATAAACATTTGTTCCGCGGCGGGAATCGAACCCGCTACCTCCTACGTCTCAGCCGGCTATGGTGGCTATGCGCCACGGAGGCAGTCAAATATATACTATATATATATATATATACTTAAAAAATATTTTATACATTATTTAATTAGTAGGTATATTGTAAACTAGCCGTTGCCCGCGACTTCGTACGCGTTACACTACTAATTGTGTAGGTAACCTAGAAATAAAGCTAAACTCGCTGTTGCAACTTGACACCCCATTTTTATCCCATGGAAACTGATTTATGGGATAAAAGGTAGCCTATGTGGTGATTCAGGTTATAATCTACATATATACCAAATTTCATAGAAATCGGTTTAGCCGTTACGACGTGAACAGTAGGTAAATCTAATTGAAAGAACAACTTAGATTTCCGTACAGATAATCCTACTCCTATCCATATTTGCATTGGTCGCAATACCAACATACAAACCATGACAACAGGATGCTTATTAGAATATAGCAATTGGCACTGATTATAGTTTCATTGGTTATGTATGACCACAAAATCTCAAAATACCTAAAGCTTACGAATGTCAGATGACATCATCTAAGGTCAGAACACCGGCGAATTGATGGATGACATCGAACGGCACACTAACTTGATTATCCGGAAAAAACATGTCGTTTACCTTGCTTTTAGCACTTTGGACATTTATATGACTTCATTTATTCAAATTTATTGCTCAAACACTAGTTCTTACCCCCTTCAAGTCGCGATAGAACAGGTTTCTTCTAGGCAAGCGTGTTCCATCGTAGACTGCATCATCGCTGACCATCAGGCGAGGTCGTGGTCAAACGCGAGCCTATACCCAACTTATTAAAAAGAACTCTTGAATATTGGAGTAGCAAGGGGTAGCCTGAGTCATTAACCGCAAGGCAATTATTAAAAGTTCTTGAACGGTGACTACGAACTGAAAACCGATTATATATTAGCGGTCGCAGGAAGTCAACGCCGTTTGTCGTTACTTTTGGGAACTCATAATAATGGTTTAAAGAAGGTCAGGTACTACAATGGCAGAATGGTATGGCTTATCAAAGTTCTGGTATCTGAGGACCGTCTATCAATTGAAGATGACTTATACAGCTACCTTCCACTTAGCTCAGTTAGCCTTCATATCAGCCACAGGATGACCACTGCTGAACATAGGCCTCCCTCTAGATTTTCAGAGTAACCAATCTTGTGCGACCGTCTTACGCTGCGCTTTCTATTTCGTGCTCTCCACTCGAGAACCTTTCAGCCCAACGGCCGTCAGTTCTTTGAGCTATGTGCCCTGCAGTCAGCTTTAATCCACAGGAATTACTAAAGTGCTACTGTAGAGCTAAGCCTCGGATTTCCGCACTATATATTTTTAACAACAATGATCTTATGACGAATTTTCCCTCATAAATTCATAAGTGATTTATTTACACAAATAATGTTTTACCAACTACTCAACTCTATTGTTTGATCAAAGAAAAACTTGTCAGTTAGGTTTTGTCAGCTCATTGTCAGTTCTTGACTTCATTGACCTATGTCTGATGAGACAGACATTCCAAGGGTCATTAGCCACATAGAACAGACCAACTCTAGAAAATGATAAAAAATAGGTCGATAACCTCTATCACGGATGTACTACATGACTTATACCACTCATGTTTTTGTTGGCTCCTCAATCCTAAGTTGAAGATATTGCAGTACAACAAACACGATCTATATGTTATTAAGTCCTTTAGATCATCATTCATATTAGCCATAGGTCTTTCACTGCTGAATATAGGCATCCCCCTTAAATGTCCGATCTTGTGCGTCATGCATATACCTTTCTGCCCCAACGGCCGTCTTTCAAAGAACTGACTTTGGTTCGTCTACGAATCTCCTCATTTCAGATTCGATCTCGTAGAGAAACACCAAGCATATCCCCCTCCATAGCACGCTGAGCGACCTTGAGCCTTCTTATGAGGCCTATAGTGAGATACCACATAGGTATTCACTTAATATTATCATGATAATAAAGCTAAGTTTAAAATAATTTATGATTACACTTATCTCACAATTTAAACAGCCTCCCACAAGTGCGAACCTTGCAAAGTTGCAAACTGGTTTCCAATATCAACAGTAATAAACTATTATGAGGGATTTCTATAACATCCATTCAGTAATTATGGGTTCTTCTGATCATAATGCATCCGCATCCGAACCACAGCATACAAAAGAAATAGCTGGTTCTCTTTGCATTATTAGGCTGAGACGCAGGAGGTAGCGGGTTCGATCCCCGCTGTGGAACAAATGTTTGCATGATCTACAGATATTTGTTCCGGGTCTGGTTGTTTCTCTATATATTATAAGTACGTATTTACAAAAAAAAATGTATATAAGTATTCGATCAGTTATCTGGTTCCCATAGTACAAGCTCTGCTTAGTTTGGGGCTAGATAGCGCTGTGTGAAATGTCCAGCAATATTTATTTATTTTGCTTACTTAATTTGTTGATGCAACAAGAAAATTAGGTGAGGAGTGCAGGAGTGAATAACAATCATCAAGTGTATTCATACTTATTTTTGTGAGACTGGACTGGTTAAATATACTACCGGATATTAATTAATCTATTATATACTTTTCACTTATACCTTACAATATACCACCAATGATTATTTCTATAGTCCTGAGACCAACATTAATGAAAGAAAGATTAAGAAATAAAATCACATTTATTTGTGATGATGTTTTATGGAACCTATTTTCTTTACCATCACTCTTTTTGTTTAAATTATTAAAAAAAATTTAATACTACTTTTTGTAAGAAACTTAATTTGAATTTAAATTTGATGTTATTGACAATATATTTGAATAGTGAGCTAGTTATGTTATTCTCGCTATATCGAGCTCCACTGTTTACTTTCACAAACACTTTGGTATTATGCATTTAATTCACACCTAGTACTAACCTACGCATTATAAGGCTTAGGTCTCAATTGAATGGATATTGGTCAATTTACACGTTGCTTTGATTGTGGGAGACTAATAAATTGTAGATCTTTCACTTTGTAAGCATAGCCTTGAGCGGTTCTCACAGTTAATATTGAAAGTTTTATGCATAAAGATCATTTGTTAATTGGTTATTTGGATTATGTAATATATTAATTATACTCAAGAGAGTGAATATCAAGAGTAATCTAGCATTTTACAAGATGTTTTAGAAATTTTCCTACACAAACGTTTTACGTGAAAACACAGTTATTATCAGTATGTCGTTCGTCACAGAACTAGGCTAGGCAAGGTCAACAGTCGGACGGGTGATCATTAAGCACACCTTCCTTGATTTGGAGAGCACGTTAGGATAGTAGTTCTGAATAAATAGTCACATTACAAATTCCAGAGTGACTGATCTTGTGCGGCTTGCGCCAAACAGCTTCCAGCAACCTTTACCATCTAGTGGGGGGCCGTCCTACGCAGCGCGTTCCACTACGAAGTCTCTAGAACATTTCTGCCCTAACGGCCGTCAGTTCTTCGAGCTATTGCTTGGTTTGCCTGTAAATTTGCCGCCTGATTCATTTTTGCCAGGAAAGACCACATCCAATGCCTCTAAACTCCGACAGGACCAACCTTCTCGGAAACCAAATAATGCGTTTTAAGTAAGAAAAATTGCATTAAATATTTAATGATCATTCTCACAACACAGACCTTACCACCTAGAATTGTAAACAAACCCTAGCAATCTATTTCAAATTCCCAACACTGTAATTTACTCTTTAAATTGTTGACGAGTTTCTCCACAATCGAGCTGTTAATGATACTGTCTATCAAATATTTATGTTCCCTTGTACACCTCGCACATTTAAATTACAAAATAAACTAGAAAATGGTGATCAACTGCCTTTAAACCGGTATACGAGACGAGACGTACAGTCTAGAGAGATTGGTCTGGATTATCTGTTGAGATACTTTTCACCTACCTATCTGCTTCAGTACTTGTTTTTTCTGTATGTTGCTGTACGTTTTTCTTTTCAAACTGTCGTATTTACTGTTTGTTTGTGTATAGTTTGTACGTCAAATAATCGTAAGATAATGAGGTTGTTCTTTTTCCATTTAATGGTAGGTTTTGGTCAGTGACCGCACCCCAATCGTCTATTGGTCACATTATTCGAGATCATCTTGGGCAAATCGGCGTTGTATGTACTATATATGTATGTATGTTTGTTTGTATAGAGGATAACTTTCGAAGCGTTTATCCGATCATCGTCAAATTTGGTATATAGGTAGGTAATGATAGCACAATTTTGGTGTGACTCTATGAGCTAAAAATTTTGGGGGGTTGTTGAGATATTGGGTTTCAAGAGGGGTAAAAAAAATTAAAATGAGACTATTAGGTCAAGTGAGACGTCAAATGAAAGGTCAAATTAGTACATTTCGATCCCGTTTTTACTTTTAGTAAAGTTTTTGTAGTTTTTGAGTTATTAGCCATAATAAAAACTAAAGTTTGACAAAATTCACAGGGTACACCAGTGACCCCACAGTGCTGTAGTTTGGTATCCGTGTAGCTTATGTGTCACAAATATAAGCAAAAGTCTGAAATCTAGAATAACTGCAATTTGTACCCCAAAAGAGGGTAACCAATTAACATGAACTTCCGTTACCTATAATTTGAATGAAACTGTAGGGTAAGTTAGTTGGTTTTTATTTCGGGGGACTATTTTGATAGTCAACGATTACGAATAATATTTTTTGTTTTTATGGTAGACTCGCGAGATTTCAGTTCGGGGCGAACCACAAGTAATCTATGGAGGCAGCATCAACTTGAATTTGACTATATTTTATTAGGAGAATAAGAGGCTTTCAAGGAGTACCTACTGAAAAAGTTCTTGTGGCCAATAGAGATTGAATCAGTGTGGTGGATTTTGCAAAAGGTTTTTACTCCTGGGATTTATCTCTCTTACCACTGCGAGCTGTTAGTTAGTTGTCTAGGAGAAGGTCGCTTGTTTGATACCTGCTTTAATTTTTTAGGCTAAAACATAAGCGCTTATTTTAGGCTTTTAACCTTATGACCTATGATAATTTTAATACATTGGCAATAAATACCAAATCAGTTTTATTAATAAAAACAATATCATTAGCCGTACAAGTCATGCGCATGCGTCCAAATAAGACCTCCGACACCCAATTAATCACTAAGATATTAAAGTGCAATTCGGTGTAATTTCATAAAGTAACGCCCAGTTTCTGATAACCTTACTCCTCGGGTTTCGCAAGGAACAGGACTGAGAGCGTCTTGTGAAAGAACGAAATGCCATGTGTCGGTCAAGGTCTGATGATTGGAATTGAACTGTTTCCATTCATAAGTTACTTTTACTTGCAACTTTTCATGTGATAAGTAGGTTAAAGATGAATGAATGAATGAATGAAAATACTTTATTGTACACCACACCAGAAACAAACAAAAAATATAAAAATTCACAAAGCAACAAGTACAATGGGCGGTCTTATCGCTTAGAAGCGATTTCTTCCAGACAACCTTTGGATGGAGAAGATTTTTGTAACATTACAATAATGGAGGGGGGGGTATATATTAACAGAACGCTGATCATTTACAATAAAATAAACCAATATACTTAAATAAATATTGACAATATATACCTACGATAAATAAAATTACATAAAAATATACATAAACACACATACATATATATATATATATATATATATATATAGCGATTAGCAAGAAACTGTAAAAATTATAGCGCCCCTCCAGTCAGTCTTTAGGGTAAACTTAGGATTTTTTATTGCCTGTCTTTTCTGGACAGCTTCGTACACAAATTATAGGTATTCGTCAAACGAAAAATCTAAAGTTAGTTTTTCGTTAAAACCAATCACAGCCAAACGCAATATAATTTTGCTACGTCTCGGTTGTACCCTACAAGATACGCTTACGCTTATTCAATAGGTTTATTTTCACGGAACGCCACGTAAATATAATTCAAGACAAACTGGCGTTGTTTACGCTGACCGCACAGGCACCAAGGATCGCCTATGAGCCAACAGCGCAACTGGCCTTCGCTTGGTAATTAGCAAATCTTGGTGCAGCAAGTGTAGATAGTGATGCAACGGCACCCGCATCCGCCACTTCAGCAGCTTCCGCAGCAACCTCCGCTAGGGCCGCAAGGTCCGCAAGGTCCACAAGATGTTTATAGGTATCCATAATTATCGTGTTTTGACGTCATTAGTCTCGCAATTTCTGGTCCAGTCGATTGGCAAATTCCTTTCTGTAGCTACTCAGCTGATCAAAAACAAGTAATGTTTTGTTAAATTTTTGTATCCTTCGATCTTTGGACTGGCGCCATTAATTTCTGATACAATAATACAAAAATAATAATAATAGAAATACAATCAATCACAAGCAAAACTCAATTCAGTATAATAAACTAAAATTATTGTGTTTTCGTAGTTTAGTAACTATGGTGAAATCTTTGTTTCAAGTAATTTCTAGGAGCTTAATTTTTAGCTTACACAATCAAGGCCTTACCTTTATCATTCTAATTCATCATTATTATGTTAAATTCAATTATCAATGCAACAAATCAGTTCTTACCGAGTATGCAATAGTACCAACGCAATAACATTAGTAAGTATTTAGACATTATACAGAAGGTCAGTTAGAATGATGATCACGTTCTGATAATACATTCTGATAGTGATTCAATTCAATAGATCAATCGTTATTGGAATCAACTGATTTAATGCTGTTTTCAATGAATGATTCATGATAAAGTAGAAAATTAAGGTTTTGTTATTTGATGTTAATAAGTTCATTATATTATCTTTTCAGATGGATATTATATCATTTAAATTAGTGATGGCCGCGATAGTGTCTAACAAGTAACTTTTTTGTCAAAAAAAAAACTTATTACAGAAAACAGAAAATTTAATATTTTTACCCGGTATTTTGATTTATAAACCGAACTACTGAACTGATTTTGATGAAATTTCTACGAGATCAATCTGAAGGTTTCAAATAAAAAATAGAATTTCCCAAATCGGTTGATAAATGACGGAGGTCTGCGGTAACAAACTCCTTCTTTTTTTGAATTCTGTCAAAAAAAAAGATTTTATTGCCTTGGACAACTTTACAGTAAATTGCAGACTTGCAATTCAGTTTGAATCAACAACTATCTAACTACTTCGTAAATAATTATTTTCCAATCATGTTACTCAAAATTTTAAACTACGTTTTGTGTTTCTTTTAACCGATCTGGAGATGGAACAAGCATATGGCCCATCTGATTTTAAGTGGTAACCATCGCCTATAACAAAGTATTGCCTCGTAGGCCACGCACCTTAGAAACGTGTCTTATGATGCACTGCCCTGTGTCAATCCAATCAACTTAATTTTTAAGGAGTAAAGTATGTTTACTTTTTTTAATAACAAATGTGTTCTAATAAAATGTAATGTATAACAAATATGATTACAATATTTCTTTGAAATAATTAGGACGTTTATGTTGGTTGATAATCAAACGTGAACGGAACTTTACCGGAATAAACTGTTTTCTAAAGTAGAGTTTTTTCTTCCTCAGAGTTTCCTAGCCGCTAACGCAAAATGCTGGTGGGCGGGCGCCCTCGCGGCGGCCACGGCAGAGCTCCGATACGCGGGGTACGTGTCCCCGGGAGTGCTGCTCGTGGGCGGCGCCCCACGGGCTCTGGAGACCGTGAGGTGCGCCTACTCGCGGTCTGTGCTGAAACCTCCGCCGACCTACCTTATCTGCGGCTTGGGTGAGTAGTTAACATCTCTAGTTGAATTAAAGGTGTTCTTTTTCAGGTCGAAAGCTGTTTACTCTTTAACTTTAAAAAGCACACCTCTTTTTGCCTTTAATCCCTGATACGTATTTGACATCTATAAACATGTTTTATCTACTTTTATTGAACCAAATTTTGATTCATAGATTATCTTGGTTTACAATATTTTGTTTTATTAATTTGGTGAAATCGTTTCATTGAAATTTCATTTTAAACACTTAATGATGTCGTCCAGGCCGATTTCGGCTACGACGACTTTGTTTCTGCTTGGTTCCGTTGATGTGCTCTTTGATAACTAGCATAGCAAATTTTGGCCTTAAATGTGCGTGTCAGAGCGCCGTTTATGTAATTATAGTGTACGTTGGCAGGTGGTTTATTTTTAAGGTGGTCACGTTTATTATCTAGATCACACCTGCGCTTATCTTCAAAGTTAAATCACTGGCAGGAAATCCAGAGTGGAGACGATTCGTTCAACAAAGTGTTTACAACTTTGAAGATAAGCACTTATACTTCGGAACAGTCAGTCAAACAAAGTATTTTAGACAATTTATGTTGAAAAGACAAATCTACACAATACATTTCTAATTTCTCTTTACGTTCATAAATTACAATAAAAAATTCGTAAACTTCTACTTTTACGACAAAATGATTGATTATTGCTACGTGCTATAAAATGTCAAGTAACATTGATGTCTCAATTGATGATGACTTAACAATAGCCACTTCAAACTGTCGTTAGTAAAAGTCCAATCATCAAGTACTTCAGCGATGATATTAAAACTAAGATTCTTTAGGCCAGTGGTGCCCAACCGGTAGCTCGCGGGCACCTGGTAGCCCGCGGCTTGTTTTCTAGGCGCCCGCGAACAATATGGGTATAATTAAGAAATAAAATATTATTATTCTTTCTATTACGCTGCATGAGTCTGCGTCAGCGCGGGCAGCGCCGGCGGTGGCGCCGCGTTCTTGCAAATCACGAGCGCGGTCGGCCCTAAACACAAACTAGGGCCGACCGCACTCGCGATACCTACACAGCGTGAATACAAGCGAGAGGTTGTCGCTAAATCCTGCTCTCTCGCCGAGAAAGCGTTCGGTCGAAGTCGGCCGCGCGGGCGGCGCGGGCGCGGGCGGTTAGTCAGTCAAATTGAGTCCTTCGTGGCGTGCGTGTTAATAATTATTCGTGTTTACTGAACGCGTTGTGTATTTCTTGATTTCATTTCATTGTGTATTAAATACTTAATTAGCTTAGTTAACTAGGTTCTGATTCGTATCATACATACGTCATCTCCTTGCCGTAAAATGAGTGATGAACCTGGACCATCGAAGAAAAAGAAAATATATAACTTCAATAGGGAATGGGAAGAAGAGTTTTTATTTACGAGTGTTAGTGAGAAAGCTATTTGCTTACTCTGCAATGCTTCTGTAGCTGTACCAAAGCGGTCGAACGTCGAACGTCATCATAAAAGTCTCCATGCGGATTTTAAAGGTAGGCTTATTTATGTGCACGTAATATAGGTATATCATATTATATTATGTATAGTGAATTTTTATTTGGATTTCGATACATAATAATACAAATTATTATCCTTAGTTTTAAATTTGTTAGGTATGTAGGTAAATAAAATTTAAAAAGTGTAGGTAGGTCTCACTTATCTTCTTACATGTGTTTTTTATTGTTTCAGATAAATATCCGCCGCAGTCTGCATTACGAAAGAATAAAGTTCAAACTTTGCAAGCTGCTCTACGCGCTCAACAAAATACCTTTTTTACTGCTAAAAATAAATCAAAGGCTCACACAGAAGCATCCTTGAAAGTAAGTTACATTCTGGCGTCTCATAAAAAACCCTACTCTGACGGAGTTATAATAAAAGAAGCTATGTTGGGCATGGCAGAATCTTTGTTTCATGAATTTAAAAACAAAAACGACATAATTTCGGCAATAAAACAAGTGCCGCTATCGAGGAACACAGTAACACGACGAGTTGATGAAATAGCAAATGACGTCTTTGACCAGATGAAAAATGATTTGGCAAAATGCGAGTTTTTTGCATTGCAAATGGACGAATCGACGGATATTACTGACTCACCACAGCTTCTGGTTTTCATCAGGATGGTCTTTTCTGACTTTTCTGTTAAAGAAGCATTGCTCGCCAATTTGTCGTTGGTAACTTATACACGAGGACAAGACATTTATGACGCAATAAAAAAGATGATTACTGAACAGAACATACCAATACAGAAATTGGTAGCCATGACTACCGACGGAGCGCCTGCTATGATCGGCAGAAATGTTGGATTTATTGGTCTGTGTGAAAAGGATGAAGATTTTCCTAAATTTAATTCCTACCACTGTGTTATACATCAGGAAAACTTGATTGCCAAAAAACTTAACCTTGGCCATGTTATGAGCGTTGTAGTACGAATTGTGAATTTCATTCGTGGACGAGCGTTGAACCATCGTCTTTTCAAAGATTTGCTTGATGAATTGGACAGTGAACATGGTGATTTGATCTACTTCGCTGAAGTAAGGTGGCTCAGTCGTGGTAAAGTGCTGACAAGATTTGTTGGTTTGATGACAGAAATCAAAATATTTTTGCGATCTAAAGATAGCTATGAAGAAAAACTCGATGATAAAGAATGGCTGGCCGACTTGGCATTTCTAACTGATGTAACTGCCAAACTAAATAAACTCAACGAAACACTACAAGGAAAAGAAAAACACATATCAGACATGATGAGCGCAATTTCAGCTTTCGTAAAAAAAATCGATTTATGGAAGAGCCAGTTAGAGGAGAAAAATTTTCAACATTTTCCTTCTATTACTCTCCTTTTGGACTCCGAATATCTTGCGGAGTATAACCCAGCTAAACATGTGGAGCTGTTTCACCAGTTAAAATCGGAATTCCAAAGGCGTTTTGACAATATTTTCTGTATGGAACCTATGTTTATTTTTGTCAAAAATCCATTTATCGATAGCGATGTTTCACAACTAGCTTCGTTGATGGAAACCCACTGTTTCGTTAATAAAGCGGAAGCTGAATTAGAAATTATTACACTTCGCAGTGATATCATCCTTAAAAGCTTAGACAATAAAAGCGACGAAGTTTTCAAGCTCATGGACCCAGTTAAATACAAAAACGTACGTAACTGTGCTCTCATCATTAAATCATTTTTTGGGTCAACATATCTATGTGAACGTGCTTTTTCTCAACTAAAAGTAATTAAAACCAAATACAGAAGTATGCTAACTAACGAACACGTCAAAAATTGTATGATTTTGGGTTGCACAGAAGATTACCAACCAGACTTTAAGAAGCTTTCTGAAAATGTGAATAGCCAAGTATCGCATTAGCTTTTTTCTGTTACGGTCTATTCTTTTTGAAGTGTAGTGTGCCATATTATAATAAATAAAAAATTGTGTAATTGTTTAATGTAGTTTCCTTTATATCACTTATGTTTTTTTATGTACCCATAGTACAAGCTTCGGCTTAGTTTGGGACTAGATGGCGTTGTGTGAAATTGTCCAAAAATATTTATTTATTTATTTTATTTATTAACTCGGAGGTGCCCGCGTGGCGTATCGGGATTTTCAAAATAGCCCTTGGAGCAATACCAGTTGGGCACCACTGCTTTAGGCCATCATGATTGCTGACTTATAATGTATGGTGATTGATTGCATCCTTGCAAGGCCAAAAATACAATTAAACTACAAGTTTATTTGTTAATTCGAAATTCAAATGCATTCGAACGTTAGGCGAATCTAACAACCCTGTGGGTACAGAACGGGCGACGCAGCTGCGGGTATTCAACCAGAGGCTATGGAAGAGGAGATGAGGAGACCTATGCCCAGCAGTTGTGGAACAACGTTAATTAATTAAAAAAAAAAAGTAAAGTTGGAATAGTTACTACGTGCTATTGTCTTTTGCTTTAACGGGTAATTTAAGTAAGAATTGACAAATTACGCAAACATCAATAGTTTTTGTGACCTCGCTTAGAAGTGCTGCAAGTAAATGCAAGCTCTATCGCCAGATAATATCTATAATCACTTTAATCATATTGACGACTGCCGTGGTGCAGTGGGCGAATAGCCGGTTGTGACGCAGGAGGTAGCGGGTTTGATTCCCACCGCGGGACAAATGTTTGCATGATCTACAAATATTTGTTCCGGATCTGGATGTTTTTCTATATAATATAAGTATGTATTTACAAAAAAAATAAGTATACAAGTATTCTATCAGGTATCCGGTTCCCATAGTACAAGCTCTGCTTAGTTTGGGGCTAGATAGCGCTGTGTGAAATGTCCACCAATATTTATTATTATTATTATATTAAATTTAATACTTTATTTTGTAACATATTACCAGCAAATAATAAATTAATTTGGACTTAATGTATAGAAGAAAGAACGTAAGGGCTCACCTGTCATTATAACGGTACGTGACAGAAGCTATATAATCGATTATTTCAATCAATCAACAGCTTTGAACCATGTTGTTTTTATTCACTGGTACAAACACTTGACATTCAATAATATTGCTTACAATAATTATGTCATAATGTGCGTCCTTGCAAGGCCGAGGTGGGAGGCAGCTTACAACGAGACAACAGGGCTACCATAACTTATACCGATATAAAAAGCGGTATAGCGTTATTGGCGTTACTCGCTGGTGGCTTAGGTTTCAATACAGTTTTCAACACTTTTCTTACGAAATAATTATTATAAATACGGGATTTATCATACCGTTTTACCGGTGTTACGACCGACACTGTTGCGGTACAATTCGTGAACCTTCATCAGGGTGAGTGCAATCCGCTCCGCACTGCGTCTCGCCTCGCACTCTCTTTTCTTTTCCACATTAATATAATGAACTCGAAAGTAGCTCTGTCTGTCTATTTTATACATTTTCACGACATGAACTGCTCAACCGATTTCGATAAAATTTGGTACTTTTACAAACTACGCGTGCGGAGCCGCAAACCGAAGCTAGTTTTTTGGCATACCTAAGTTTTATAACTAGTGTGATTATTTAGTAAATTGCAGACTCGTAAAAAATAATAATAATCTGAAGTTCCAGCACTAAAAATTGAGACGCGAGTTTAAAATAGATAAAAAAACAAAAATTCATAAATAACACGTCCCGTCATATATGTCACCAACTCTAGATTTACCAAAAATTAATATTATTCCAGTTAGAGGAACATTTTTGGTTCTCCTTAATAATTTTAGATTATTATTTATTTGGGGTATGTACTGTCCCGCTGACACAGACATGGCCCGCCCAGTCCCACTTTAACTTGCCTACTTGGTGTCCAACGTCCGCAATTTGTGTTTGGGAGCGCAGTTCACTGTTTCTAATACGGTCTGTTAATTTGACTGCGCTCCATGGTTTCTCTAAAGTTGAAGGTAAATCTTAACAAGGAACAATTAATAAGATTTACATAATTTAAACAAGAATGTTAAAATACTCGTTTCATAGTGAAACCTTAGTTAAAAAGTTTTAACACAATTAACATTATTTCTCGTAAGCAGAAACGTGATATTGAAGTAATGCGGCAAGATTTACTGCATTGCTTTCTTTCAAGTTTTTCTGCAGGTTTGATATCAGGCTTTGAAAGTGTTTTTTGACAGTCACGTCGACGGTTACATTTCTTGTGAGGCAAAACAGGTATACATACACGCGATGTTAAATAGTAAAAAGTCACATTGGAACATGTCATTATTAGTTGTTTCTCCAACAGCAAAGTACAGAAATGCAAGAAGCTGAACTATTGATAGTAATTCGACTGTGTTACAACAGCCGTGGTCGCGGGCCAGTTGAAACGTCAGGATAACAAATAAAAAAGATACATACGCGATAAATACCCGTTTAAATCAGTAATTATGAACAGTGATCGCGAAAGTTTGAAAAATACTGCTATTGATAATATTATAAATTCACTAATATACATTCAATAGTAAGTGCTATGGAGAAGGCTATGGAAGGAGATCGAATCGGAATGAGATTCGTAGACAATCTTAAACTCACTGACATAGCCCAGATCATTAGCGAGCTGAAGTCGCAGTGGGCGGGGCTCATAGCTCGAAGAACTGACGGCCGTTGGGGCAGAAACGTTCTCGAGTGGAGACGGTGCACTGGAAAGTGCAGCGTAGGATAGTCTTCTACTAGATGAAAAGACGACTTAAGGTAATAAAGGTTGCTGAGAGCCGTTAGGTGCAGGTAGCAAAATATCGGTCGCTCTGGAGATCAATGGGGAAGCCTGGGTTCCGAAGTGGACGTCCTATGGCTGTTACGATGATGATGCTATTATAATTTGATATATAATAATAATATAGTAACAGGTTTATCCTCCAGCATACAGACGACCTCGGTGGCACAGTGGGCGAATAGCCAGCTGAAATGCACGAGGTGGCGGGTTCGATTCCCGGAACAAATGTTTGCATGATCTACAGATATTTGTTCCGGGTCTGGATGTTTTTCTTTAAGTAAGTAAGTCTAAGTATGTATTTACATAAAAAAGTATATAAAGTATTATAGGTTCCTAGTTGTCTGGTTCCAATAGTAAATAATAAATAAATAAATATAATATAATATAATTATTTATATTTCATTTCGTTTTACGTCTGACTTTCATGAGACATCCCTACTAGTTGCAAAGCACCGCACAAGCGTAGGCGCATACAAAACCGCCTTTGTGAGTGCAAATCGTGGGAACACATTAAAGGATTGCTTATTTTATAACATCACGGTTTTTGCATTAATCTTGCTATGAAGGTTGTCGAGGGTTATAAATATAGAATAATGACGACTTAATTAAGATTTTATTATCAATGCAAGTTAATTATAGATCAAGCGATCAACACTATAAAAAAATGATTTGTTTAGTTCTGAAGGTCTCCCCCACAGGCAAATTATGATTTATTCTGTACTTGCGTACTTATTTGCATTTGAGTGTTTGTGTTTCTTGTTTACCTATAGTTTGTTTTACGACGAAATAACAACCACATTACTTGACCTACACTTTCATTCAAATTACAGGTAACGGGAGTTCATGTAAATTGGTTACTCTTTTTTTGGGGTACAAAATGCAGTTATTCTGGATTTCATACTTTTGCCTATATGTGTGTCACTAAAGCTACACGAGTACCAAATTTCAGCATTGTAGGGTCTCTGGTGTACCCTGTTAATTTTGCCAAAGTTTTCTTTTTATTATGGCTAACAATTAAAAAACTACAAGGATTAAACTAAAAATAAAAACAGGGTTGAAATGTACGAATATAGACCTTGCATTATGACGTCCGATTTGACAGAATAGTCTTATTTTTAATGTTTTACCCCTCTTGAACCCCAATATCTCAACAACTCCCCCACATTTTTAGCTCATTTAGTCTCACCAAAATTGTGGCATCACTACCTATGTACCAAATTTCACGATGATCGGATGAACGCTTCGAAATGTATCCTCGGACAAATAAACAGAGATACCTACAACGCCGATTTGCCCAAGTTGATTTGGAGATCTCGCTTCGCTCGATTAAATATACTATTTTTATTAGTCCTGTGCAAATTTTCATAAGTTCCCTTTTTTGTGCACTACCTACAAATCTTTATCTATTAATACACAAAGGTTATCTGGTAGAGAATGTTCTTTAGCATTAAGTTCGCCTTTGTACTGGAGTATTTTCAATCAATCAATCAATTTTCCTGTTCCGTCCGAACTTTCTAACGATTTTCGTTTAAGTTTATAGAGTATTATTTATGGTTTGTTCTATTTATATTTAGTTATTGGTAGATATAATATTTCCAATTCTGGTATCTACCAAATAAATATTGATCACCAATTGTAACACAAAACACACGCATAACAATCTCAAGTACAAATCAAGCAACCTTTTAAGATCTGATGACCTCCATAACAATTATGTTTATCAAATATGCAAAACATCACCACTTTGGAATCAGTTACGTCAACTTTAATTTGCTTAGGACGATGGTCTCGTATTGTTATTTGTTACGTGACTAGAGATAATGACAATTGGAGACGACATTGACAGGTTAGATAAAGATGCGTGTACACTGGCAAACAATGAATTAGCTTAGAGTAGTTTTATAAGTGTATAAAGATTGTGTTAGTGGAATATCAAAATGTATCTATGGTGGTCATTTTGCGACGATACCATTGTCATAGTAAAGCGATTGATTTAGAAGAATTGGGCCCCTGAAGAATCTCTTCTGCTATTAACTCCCTTTGTTTCAATGCAGTTATGAACAGAAATAAGTTACTGTCGGCTTTGTTTTCCACGAGACACGAATTTGAAATTGACAAATTAGCTAGTGTTTTGTGAAAAAAATTCCATACATAATTCTAAAGTAAGTTCAAAACACGACTTTCTTTGTCATGACATGTCAGATTAACGATCATGTCAGTTTCATGACAATCCATCAGGCGTATATGACACTCTTGGAACCTAAAACAGAACTTGACTGTATACAAGGTGCTTCGGAATTACTTCATCATATCAAGACGTTCACTGCTAAAAACATGGGTAATATTAAAAAAAAATTGCCAAATTTTAGTATTTCTAATATAATCCTTAGAATAAAACCCTGATAAAAAGGACTGCTGATCATAGGCCTCCTATAGATTTACAGAGCAACCGATCTGTGTGGCCTGGACCCAACGGCTCCCAGCAACTGTTATTATGTAGAACACGTCCTTAAAGATTTTTAGTTCTTAGTTTAAGTCATGTAAATCATAAATGTTCATTATATTATTTCAAATGGAGGTCATTGTGAATCTGTGAGAACTAACGGGGAAATTTTTTGATTTAAGTACGATTTATGTATTAGATTTTCATCAAAATATTCGTGCATATCAGTTGCTCTCAGTAGAAAATAGATATGTAGCTGTTATAAGTGTCTCGAAATCAAACAACTTGGGCGTGTAAAGGGTTCTTGAAAAAGATTAAGTATTGAAATTCAAGTATTTTTTTCAAAAGTTATTGATGAATTGAACCCCATTTGGTTTTACATAAATATTTCAAATAACAGCTTATATGTACTATGTATCGACCTCTAAAATGTTCGAAGAGAAACAAATCGGTGCAATGAAAATCAATATAATTTCCAAAAATAGTCATATGTGTCATAACATTTTCGCAACACGCAGTTATTATTGCTCAATAATTATAAAAATATTACCTTCCATCATTTTGACGATAAATTACCTAAATAATCGGCTTCACATTCACTTTAATGCTATCTGAATGCGCAAAAACAATCGCAAAATTACTTTAATTGCACGTTTAAAAACAACTTCATTTTGCGTAAAGGTTATCGCGATTTGGCTGTTTTACTGAAACTGCGATTTCCAAAATAGTAATTAATAAAATATTCCTTAATTATGTCTTTTAACCGGTTCTATAACAGGTCGAAGTTTATCAATGAAATCAATATTATTGCATTGATAAATTAATAAATTGCAGTTACCTCTCGACATTAGAAGTCAAAACCTAATTTCTTGTATGGGCTCCTAAACGTACCATTTTCACGGCATTAGTATTTTTTTATGAAAAATAGTGATAATCATCATATTAATACTAGAAATAAACTCGATGTAGGTACTTGTATTTTCTATAAAGTAAGTAAATGGTAAATTGTTCGTTTTATTATGCAAAAAATTACATTTAAAAGAATTTAAAAACATAATCAATCAGACACTATAAGAAATACTTACTATAAAATATCGGATTATTATTCTATAGTTATTAGATTATTTAGATAACTAAAAAGCTTGTGACTTAATTTGCTCAACTCAGTCCATACAAAACAAAATGTACGCATATCATAGACATTATAAACCCTTCGGGTGATCATTTTGAATCGTCGCCGTCGTTACGAAATAACGAAATAAAAATGTTGATTTTGATTTCATTCGAGATCAGACAAGTATTAATACAATATGAATTTATTGTTTTATGACAAATGTATCTTAATAGAAAAAATATTTATTAAACCTGGTAGTTTTAAAGCGATTGTGTTGGTTTTACTTGTTAAAGTGGACCTGAATGAACTCTTCAATGCATGCCGAGTCTTTGTACAAAACCGCCTGTCCCCTTATCAAGCATCGACACGTTCATTAAATTAATTAAAATAGCATGAGTTATTCGAGGCACGTGTTTCGACACAGTAAAGGGCATCTTATTGAAGAAAGTAAAAGTTTTGGCACAAAATAATACAGAAGGTGAGCTTAGTACAACGAGCGATAACAGGCGCAAGAACATAGACGCACGCGTACGAGATTTTGGTTTCTGTCGGTTGGACGCAAGTCGCGAGTTTCGTGCGTTGGCGAGACGTAAATCATAATTGTTTGACATAATTTTGTTAGCTGGTTGAGAATTTACTTTATTTTACTTCTTTTTTTATTGATGATAGTCGAGCGCTTGACCACTACCTCACCTGATGCTAAGTGGTATGGTGGTTCCTGATCGAAAATGGAGCACGCTTGCCTAAAAAGAACCTATTCCCTCTCGATTTGAAGACTTCGAGATTATACTGGTCCGGAAAACTTGTGAATATTTACGTTAAAATATTTAAGTGAAAATGAATAAACGTTCTTATCAACATTTTTGTGTAGGTATTTGGTTGTAGAATATTGTAGGTGCCAGGTATACCCTGAGAATAGGTAGCTAATTAAAATCAAAATCGGCCCGAGCTTGACTTCTGTTCCTATCTATTTTATGGTTCTGGTAACTGTATCTTGTTCACGCACGATTGCTATAAAAATATCGAATTAATGTTACTAGAGAGCTTTTAATCGGAAAAGGCTATCAATGTAGACTTGAATGTGGTACCCGGATCAAATGTAGATTATAATAATATGTTTATGCCGGTTATGCAACTACTTATGTCTCAAGCCCAATTTGTTTAGTGTTAACATACAAAATAACAAATATCTTTGTATACAAACTTGCGTTGTAATATTAGTTTAATTGGATATTATTGAATAAATAAACGAAGGTAGCAGGTTCGAATCTCGCCACGGAACAAATGTGTGATCTACAGATATTTGTTCCGGATCTGGATGTTTTTCTATGTATTATAAGTATGTATTTACAAAAAAAGTATGTAAGTATTCTATCAGTTATCTGGTTCCCATAGTACAAGCTCTGCTTAGTTTGTGGCTAGATAGCACTGTGTGAAATGTCCAGCCATATTTATTTATTTTATTTATTGCAAGGGATATAAGAAGTATTTGCATTCATCATCATTGTAATCATATCAGCCATAAGACGTCCATTGTTGAACATAAGCCTACCTCATGCACACGATCGGTTGCTGAGACCTACGAACGAATCACAGCATCCTTTATCAGGTCGTCTTTTCATCTAGGGGGAAGGGGGGGGGGGAGGGCATACTACGCTGAGCTTTCTAGCCCGTGGTATCCACTCGAGAATCTTTCTGCGAGCTATTCGGGCGTCAGTTTTTCGAGCCATATGCCCCACCCACTCCCACCTCAGCTTGCTAATCTTCTGAGCTATATCAGTGACTTGGTTTGTCTACGAATCTCCTCATTTCTGATTTGATCTAGGATATATTATATAGGATGTTTGATATAGGATGATATGATACAGGAATACTACGCAAAGCCGTCTCTTTAGCACGCTGAGCGAGACGTCTTATGAGGTTCAAAGTGGTCTCTCATTAAGACGTCTTTAGATCGCCTGGGTACAATACGCGACGGGTATGGCAAACAGTCACCCCCTTGCTCTATTATGTTTCAATGAAATGGGTTATAAACTCTTCCAATCTTAATTACTGATTTAAACGAGTATTTATCGCATATGTACCATTTTTACAAGCTTTTAACTAACTTGCAATGTATGTAGTTTGTCCGGGTGGAATCTTGCAACTGAATTTTAAATCCGTTCCCCTCAACCGATTGAGCTGAAATTTGGAATACATATGTAACTTCGGTGACAATGCCATAATATGTAATAACGTAATAATTTGACTGCCTCCGTGGCGCAGTGGGCGTATAGCCGGCTGAGACGCAGGAGGTAGTGGGTTCGATTCCCGCCGCGGAACAAATGTTTGCATTATCTACAGATATTTGTTCCGTGTCTGGGTGTTTTTCTTTATATTATAAGTATGTATTTACAAAAACAAAATATGTAAGTATTCTATCAGTTATCTGGTTCCCATAGTACAAGCTCTGCTTAGTTTGGGGCTAGATAGCGCTGTGTGAAATGTCCAGCGATATTTATTTATTTATTTAATATGGTACCATGGATGTGGTCTCATGATGGAGACGGATACTAGACAACGGAACTTCTGAATGGATACTAGTGGTTGGGCTCATTTGAATCTGCTTGCGGTTCCGATTATGAATTTTATATATTTTATACAAAAAACTTATTATTTGTTATTTCGACGTTTAGTCTTTGTTGCAACAGCGGTGGTCACGGGCAGACTTCCATTCTTCATCATCGTCAGAGAATATTGCCTGAACCGACCTCCTTAAATTTGAGACAGAGAGAAAACAGTTATACGAAAAGTATAACAATGATATCATTAATCGGTCAGGCACCAGACACAGCCATGCAGAAATATATTAGCGTGATCCTTCACTGGTTAAACCTGCTATTTGAAAAACGCGGGCGGTATTTTAATGTAGGTTACTACTTCTAAGTTATTTAGCCTTCAACTCGCATAGTAGACTACATAACTCATCAACGCAGTAAATAAACGCATAACGCCGGCGCGCGGCGGCACCCATTGACATCAGTGCCCCATTTGTCTCCAAAAGGCAAAACTAACTGTAACACATGGAGTAGCTTGTCCCAGCTCGCTCCTTTTACGATAACACCGTTTGATAATGCATCATGCATGCAAATACTGATCTAATTTACTTTCTTAGTCGTACCAGGTCGAAATTGCAAACATTGTTCTTAATTTGGTTAAGTTTATTGTGACAATTAATAACAGAATAATATAAAAGAAACAGTAGAGCCAAAGACCATAACAAATGATCTGATGATAAATAATAATTTAAACCATACGACGATCTCCGTGGCGCAGTGGGCGGAATAGCCGGCTATGACGCAGGAGGTAGCGGGTTCGATTCCCGCCGCGGAACAAATGTTTGCATGATCTACAGATATTTGTTCTGGGTCTGGATGTCTTTCTATATATTATAAGTATGCATTTACAAAAAAAAACGTATATAAGTATTCTATCAGTTATCTGGTTCCCATAGTACAAGCTTTGCTTAGTTTGGGGCTAGATAGCGCTGTGTGAAATGTCCAGTAATATTTATTTATTTATACTTATGATATTTTATTTAAAAAATATATATAACTAACGAATACGATTACGGTAAATCAAGAAAATGAGGTGGATATACAAGTTACCTGTCTGCCCCACCGGAAAACAGGCGTTCTAGTAATGTATGTATGTACTCATATGTTTATCGGAGGATCACAATCAAATATACATACAAAATATTAGAAAGTATGTATCGTTTAACTATGAAAATGTAAATGTCAAACTTTCTACTAAACCATAGTAATCGTGAGCCACGACAAGTTGCAATGCGTATGATGCTGATCGCCATCATGATCATTTCAATCAATAAACACACATTTCGACGTGTGTTGAATATGCTTACCTTTCGATCGGCAATATAAATAAATAATAATCTTCTCTAATATATAAAAATCTCGTTTCATGGTTTTAGTGGTCGCACTCCTCCGAAACGGGTCAAGATTTTAATTTTTTATTTGTAAGATAAATTTCGTGATTTATTTCAATTATTATTATAAATACGGGATTTATCACGTACCGTCTTATCGTTGTAACCACCCTGAATACAGAACGTATGGCATGGGGTATTAAGTCATAAATAATTAAATTTTAAATTTCTCTGCGACGAAAGTAAAGGGGCTCGCCCGGGGAAGTACTAGCCCCATATCTATTTCTGCCCCCAAGCAGCATTGCTGTATTTCGGTTTGAAGGGCATGGTTGCCGGTGAAGTTGCAGACACATGAGGCTTTACACCTGTATGCCTCAAGTTGATGGACGCATAGCAGTACATCGTAGGGCACGTATCTAAGGTACGTGATCTACGAGGCATAAGCTTGTTCCACCGCTAACTCGTATAAAAAAAAATAAGACTAAATTCAAGTTTTAATATGTTGCATGTCGATGTGTTTGGTGAAATATGTGCGACCGTATAATTGTATCTTTAAAATTCCAAGCTATCTCTACTATTGGCTTGTATTGTTTTCCAGTCAATACCCGCCTTAACAAAGCTTATCTGTACACCAGTCACTACCACCAATAACTTATCTCAAAGAAGCCGCGTGTTATCGCACGCATTACCTAGTATCATGCTAATTCATTGCACTTGCGTTGCATTGAAAATGCGCCTCTTAAGATGCCTATCGGGGCTATACTTGTCTAGACTAAACTACCACTGATAGCTCTAAAGGGCACTGTCGATAAGAGCATAGGTCGTGACAGTTTAGTCGTTTATGGCCGGATCGTATAAACGTCGGTAACCACCAATGCAACTACACGCCTTCTCTTTGAAAAGGAAACATGTCGCTATCGGCTACCAAGTTATAGAAACCGTCCATTATTCGTCTGATTGTCATACTTGATATAAGTTTTACATCAACAACGAAATTACAAAAAACGATCTATGTAGTTTTTTGTAAAATACAGTAAAACACACAAAAATACAGTAAAAAAACAGGCACTCCGGGAGTGAAAACATGAACTATTACGAGATACTTATATACAGAGGTGTCGGTAACGGTAACAGTGTCGCAAGTTTAATGGTTTTTTCCCATCTCAAAATATGCCCTACGCGCATAAATAAGTTTTCACTTCAAAAAAATAGTATGTGACAGCTGTAATATGAAAGTCGTCATATAAAGGTTCTCCAACTATACATTTTACGATCGATAAATATTTATGTAAACGATAAATAAATATTGCTGGAAATTTCACACAGCGCTATCTAGCCCCAAAGTAAGCAGAGCTTGTACTATGGGAACCAGATAACTGATAGAATACTTATATACATTTTTTTAATACATACTTATAATGTATAGAGAAACAACCAGACCCGGAACAAATATCTGTAGATCATGCAAACATTTGTTCCGCGGCGGGAATCGAACCCGCTACCTCCTGCGTCTCAGCCGGCTATTCGCCCACTGCACCACAGAAGTCGTCGAGTATATTTGTATAAGGTATCACAACTTTATAACTCTTTACTTATGATAAAGTCTGTCCAAGATCTCGTAACGCAATAAAGGTAGATATTTAAAACACATAAACCTATGCATAAAACTAATGAACAGAAAACTAGTGCTACAGCAGCGTTAACGCAACGATCTGTTTTGGTGACTATATTATAGAAAAGTATCTACTTTACTTACTCTAAAGTTTACTATTAAATTTTTTATGCAAATATAACAATGTTTGTATTAAAATGGTTATTTTTGTAAGAAGAAACGTAAGATTAAAAAAAATAATTCCTATCGTTAAATCAGAATGGAGACTATAATTTTAAATTGTATTTTGAAAGTATAGTTAGATGGTGTATTTAGTGGACAGTACGCCTCAACTGCTGTAGATTATCTAATAGTTTCTTCGTAAATATTCGTATCGGGATCTAAATGGTAGAATTCCCAGCAGTAGAGCACATTTGTTGTCACTTTTACTTGTGAAGTTGTGACCACTTTGCGATAACATCTACTAGGTAGATGGTTTTCATTCGAATGGTAGCTTGGAAATTATTTCAACGAATTTAGTCCACGCTTTTCACATTAAAATACACTTTTTTTGTTAATCACACTATTCTAAATTTAAATTTATAGATAATCATTTTCTACTTTTTAGTTCGGCTAAATACAAAAGCCTTTTTTTATTGAATTATGTATCGTCATCGGTTGATAAGTGTGCAAAATTTCAATTAAATTCGACATTTTGAATTCGTTAAAGATCAAGTTCAAAGATTCCGTTACATACATACATACCAAGCTAATAAAAGCCTTAAAAAAGTTGCACTCCGGGAGTGCCGACTGAAGAGAAAACTTGAACAATTACGAGATACAGAGGGGTCGGTAACGGTAACAGTGTGGCGAGTTTAATGGTTTATTCCCATCTCAAAAAATGTCCAACGTGCCTAAAAAATTTCACTTCATATACACAGGTGTCGGTAACGGTAACGGTAACAGTGTCGCGAGTTCAATGGTTTTATCCCATCTCAAAAAATGCCCAACGCGCCTAAAGAAGTTTTAACTTCAAAAATCGTTATTGCTACAAAACTTTTGGTTCATTCATGCAACTAGCTTTTAGTAAGAAAGTGTATGAGTTAATCACATAAATAAAACACGGTGAGTCAAAGTGAACGTTTTATTATGCGATATACTTGCGCGTAACTTCGTGGGAAACCGCGTAACTATAGGAAGTATTATATAGAATATAGTATAATAATTGTGGTATATTGTGAATTACCGATATCCGTATTTATTTAGCGGATGGATAAATCAATAAAATAACTCCTTTTCCTGATATGGTACACCAATCTTGTTTGTATGGAATTTAATAGTAGCATAAAGGTTGGGGCAGAAAGGTTCTCGCTTAGGATGGCCCACCGACATCTAATAAATATTAAATAATAATAATAAATATTCCTGGACATTTCACACAGCGCTATCTAGCCCCAAACTAAGCAGAGCTTGTATTATGGGAACCAGATAACTGATAGAATACTTATATACTTTTACTTTGTAAATACATACTTATAATATATAGAAAAACACCGAGACACGGAACAAATATCTGTAGATCATGCAAACATTTGTTCCGTGGCGGGAATCGAACCCGCTACCTCCTGCGTCTCAGCCGGCGTATAGCCGACGCAGGAGGTAGTCAATTATTAATGCCTGCCTCCGTGGCGCAGTGGGCGTATAGTCGGCTAAGACGCAGGAGGTAGAGGGTTCGATTCCCATCGCGGAACAAATGTTTGCATGATCTACAGATATTTGTTCCGGGTCTGGGTGTTTTTCTATATACTATACTATTTTCTATATATATGCATTTACAAAAAAAAAGTATATAAGTATTCTATCAGTTATCTGGTTCCCATAGTGCAAGCTCTGCTTAGTTTGGGACTAGATAGCGCTGTGTGAAATGTCCAGCGATATTTATTTATTTTATTATAATTATTAATAAACGAAAGACGATTAATAATGTTGAAGCCGTTGGGTGCTGCACAAGATTAGTCGCTCTAGACATCCTATACATATATCCTATAAAAATACTCTTGGATATGGAAGAGCGGGGCCTTCTCATACAAGTTTGTACACATAAAAGAAGGTTTCCAAGCTTAAATATTATGTAAAATAGTACCAGGTACAGAAATTAAAACATTTTTTTTTTGAGATATCTATGGCGGAAACCTATGTTCAGCAGTGGACTTCCAATGGCTGATATGATGAAGAGGAGCAAACGGCCCAGTATCTACCAAAAATATCTACCAAAATCATGGAAGGCCATACTTAATCCTGTTAAATAACTAGTCGTTCGCCCCGAACTTAATCGCGAATCTCCCAAAATAAATATTATTCTTAGGGCGACTTGCACAACGATGCCTAAACATATTTAGTGGCTAAATATGATTTAAGCAGTTGTCAAATCATACAAATACTTGAAATTTAAACATATTTAGTCGCTAAACACGTTAAGTGATCTTTGTGCATGCCGGCTTAAATCTTTGACTAATAATTAGGTGCCACGAAATGCATAACCAACCTACTTGACCTACAGTTTCATTCAAATTAGATGTAACGGGGGTTCTTGTTAATTGGATATTTTTTTTTTGGGTACAAATGGCAGTTATTCTGGATTTCAGGATTTTGCTTATATTTGTGTAACTAAAGCTACACGAATACCAAATTTCAGCATTGTGGGGTCACTGGTGTACCCTGTGAATTTTGCCTAAGTTTTGTTTTTATTATGGCTAATAACTCAAAAACTACAAAAATTAGACTAAAAGTAAAAACGGGGTTCAAATGTACTAATGAATACCTTTCATTTGGCGGCCCACTTGACCTTATAGTCTCATATTTAATTTTTTTTACCCCTCTTGTACCTCAATATCTCAACAATCCCCTAATATGTTTAGCTCATTGAGTCACGCCAAAATTGTGCCATAACTACCTACCTATATACCAAATTTCATGATGATCGGATAAACACTACGAAAGTTATCCTCGGACAAACATACATACAACGCCGATTTGCCCAAGTTGATTTGGAAATCTCGCTTCGCTCGATCAATTATATGACATAAAGGTCTCAAAGGGTTAACGTTACAGACAGTAAATAAAAATGTGCAGTGCTCGTAGACGATTGCGATGATTGGTTTTCAAGTCTCTGGTCCGTAATAGTCGATACAAGCCTTTGACCTATTCAGCTGTCTCGCCCATAGGTCGGTTACGCTAATTTATCGCTAATTTACGTTTATTTGCGTGGAAACCTCTTGATTGAGAGTTTTAATTTAGTGCCTGGAAATGTCAGCTTTCCAACTTTTACCGCATAATGTCAGGCAAATCACAGAGCTACGAACGATTCACATAACGCGTTTTCTATAGTGGCGATTCGTGATGTGATACGCCGCCGTTAGCAATACATTTTTACACTCATTTTTTGAAGTGAAAACTTCTTTAGGCGCGTTTGGCATTTTTTGAGAAGGGAAAAAACCATTGAACTCGTGACACTGTTACCGTTACCGACACCTCTGTATATAAGTATCTCGTAATTGTTCAAGCTTTCACTGCTGTCAGCACTCCCGGAGTGCCACTATTTTTATTTATTTATTTGTTTTCTGGTGTACAACAACAAGTATATGGGCCATATACATATTTGTTGTTGTACCTACCATATACCTGATGGTAACCATCGCCTATCTATAGCAAAGCATTGCCTCGTAGGTCACGCACATTAGAAACATGTCCTACGATGCACTACCCTGCGTCCATCCACTTGAGGCATACAGGTGTGAAGGCTCATGTGCCTTTTAATTTCACCGGCATCCATACCCTTCAAATCGAAACACAGCAATGCAAGTGAGGTGTTAATTGTACTTGAAGATTCAGAAATTATGGTTAGTTTCTAAGTTGTGAATGATGATGATTTATAATAGCAACATTAACAAACTAGGTGCGTAAATAGTAAATATAATCTTTTGATCGCGTGCCGCATCAACTTTCCTTCTCATTAGGTAAACCCTAATGAGACAACTGCTCGTAAAGCCTTGTTTTACAAAGTGAAGACAGCTCTATCAAATCAAATTTAAATGTTTTTATTCATTAATACCACAAGGATCACTTTGAAACGCCAATTTTTCTGCCTGTTTCTTAGCGACCAAGCCAGGAAAGAAACGCAAGAAACAAGGCTGGTTGTTCTTTTAATAATTCTTTTAGAATACATAAGAATAAAGAAAATAAATTACGTCTAAATTGTAACATTTTTGACCGAGTTGGATAGATTTTAATCACATGCTTCTCTATCATCTAAATAATCCGATATGTTATAGTAGATTTTTTAAAAAGATTTTGTTTAATTACTTTTTTAAATTTGTTAATTGTCAAGTTTTGTACATAACTCGGGAGTTTGTTATTTATAAAAGTGTACCTCTACACCTTGCCCTTTAAACGATTTATTAACTTTATGGAGTCTACAAGTGGCAGCAGCGAGTTTATCTATATTTCTAGTATTAAAATTATGATTATCGCATCTTAAACAAATTAATATTTCTGTGAATATATCTAGCTGATTTACGTTGATACCTACATGACCTGAAGTCAAACATTTTAATGCTGGACATTTCAACCAGCGCTATCTAGCCACAAACTAAGCAAAGTACTATGTGGACCTGATAACTGATAGAATAAGTGTTTTATTTTATTTTGTAAATACCTACTTGCTTATAATGTTAAGAGAAACACCTTGCGTGACCTATCGGATTCCAATATTTGTACATCATGAAAAAAATAGTTTCGCGGCGAGAATCGAACCCGCAATCTGCGTCTCAGCTGGTTATTCGCCCACTGCGCCAAGGGTGTCGTCGAACATATTTAATAAGTCCTAAGGCAGACAAAATCAGGGCTCGCCCGGGGAAGTACTACCACCATACCTATTTCTGCTGCAAAGAAGCATTGCTGTGTTTCGGTATGAAGGGTATGATTTTCGGTGAAATTACAGGCACATGAGGCTTTACATCTGTATGCCTCAAGTTGATGGACGCGGGGCAGAGCATTGTAGGGCACGTTTCTAAATTGCGTGACCTACGAGGCAATACTTTGCTATAGGCGATGGTTACCACATCAGGTGGGCCATATGCTTGTTCCATCACCATCTTCTAATATCTAATATATAAAATTCTCGTGTCACAGTTTTCGTTGCCATACTCCTCCGAAACGGCTTTACCGATTTTTACCAAATTTTATATGCGTATTCAGTAGGTCTGAGAATCGGCTACTATCTATTTTCTATACCCCTAAGTGATAAGGGTTATTCACCCTTAATTTTTTGACGAAATTTTTTGTTTTTATTTTTGTATGATACAGCATTCAAAAATACATACAACCCTAAATGTTTACCCTTCTACCACCAACCCCTATCTCAGCTTAGCAACACAAAATTTATTGATTCTAAGGCGGTACGAAGTTCGCGGGGTCAGCTAGTCATAGTATAAAAAAATTAAAAAACAATAAAGAAAGGACTGATTTAAATCGAGTTCTTTGCTATGGCCGTCATAAGACGTTCGGCGCATCTTCAAAGACCAAACTGGTAGAGATATAGATATTGAAGAAAACTAGCTTCGCCGTAGGTAACTTTGTTTTAACTACGGTTGTAAATCATACGTTTCCTAGTAATAAAAAGACGAAAGGTGATTGGATGTTACCCAATCGTGTCGTAATGGCTAGGATTTGTAGGATTACGAAAGATAAACGCCAGCTCTAAGACAAGCACAAAATATGTTTAGATGCGCTTATTACCAGTATAATCCTATAATTATAACATGATTAATTGTATTATCTTGTTTGTGTAAAGTAGACCGGGCGGCGGCTACAAGATCAGTTACCCTACCGAGTTACAGGAATACCGCCTTCCACGAAAGGTAGACCTAAAGTACATAAGGGGAAATAGGAGGGGGCAGGGGGTTTAAATCGTTTTATGTCGAGCAGTTTTTAAAGGTAGTCTGTATCGTTTATTATTCTGTTCTATTTTTTTAAAAACCTTTTTTGTATGCACACCAACTTATGTTATTCCAACCCGTCACAGATGACTGGAAGAAAATACTGTTTTGAATTGAATAAATAAATAATAAGGTGGGCGTCCACTAGGTGTGCGAAATTGAGTCAAAGTTTACTAATAATAAAAAAATAATAATAGCTTTTATTTCCTCTAAGAGTTGCATACTTAATTAAAATAAAATTTGAGATAGATTAAAGTTAAAAATTAAAACATATTGCATTGTATTAAATATTGAATTATATTAAGGTCTCTTTAAGGTAAATAGGTTTCTTCTAGATCTTTGTACTTTATCTTAGATCACATCATCGCTTACCATCAGGTGAGATTGTGGTCAAACGAAGATCTATAGAGTTTACAAAAAAAAAATACATTATAGTACATAATACATATAGTGTATATTAATTTTATATGAATTTATTTATTTTGATTTCTTTTTAGGGGCTATCCATTGCTGGATGAAGGCTTCCTCCATATCTTGCCATATATTTATTTCTTAGGATATTTGTTCACAGTGGTCTCAGCTACTGAAAAATGTCTCTCCAGCGACAGACTGGCCGACCGCGTTCTCTCTTGCCATCTCGAGACCCTCACTAAATTATTAATAGCCATCACTAAATGACGCAGTTTGATAATAAACATAGGCAGTTATAGTTGCAGCTTTAAGTTAGCAATTGGCCAACAATAAGTTGGCCATTGTGGAAGTGCTTAAATAGGCTTCGCACACAGGTTGGTCGCTGCAGAGTCAATACGTGCAAATGGGGATCATAGCCAAACGCAATGCGACTGTGGTGATCTTACACAGTCGATAAAACACCTGCTAATCTGCCCTTTGTGCCCGAACACCTGCACAATGGAAGACTTAAAAATGGCTTCTCTTGACGCCATCAATGTAGCCAAGTATCTAACACAATATAAGTAGATTCACACGCTAAGAAAAAGAAGAAGTTAGCAATTTGGTTACCCATCTGCGTTTCGGGATTGCGTGGTACAATCACCCAATGGATTAAAAAAACAAATTGATTTTGATTTAGCAGCACTTCAGAATAACCCAGTTATATCGGCTGTATCCAGTTACACTTCTGATTTTCCCCTTTTTTCTCCCCATTTTTCTGTATCTTAAAATCACTCGGTGACTAACAGGTAAAAAACGCTTATCAACTTCTCAAAGTTACTTTCAAAAGCGCTCTTAAGAATTGTCAAATCACTCAGTGACCAACGCTGAGTGACTTTCAAGATAGAGGGGCCGGTGGACGCTAACCTTAATTATTTAGCAATAGACTGTAATTGCGAGTGATAACTAGCCACTAACGAGCCCTTTGATACATTTGCCGTGATTTATCGGTACCACTTTCGATGGTGTTTGTAATGGTACCAATCTTACGTCAGAAGAATAATGGTGCGACAGACTCATAACAAATTGTTCGTCACTTTCACATTGTTTATTTAAACTGCTGAATCTGCTATTATTTTATTTGAATTCTATCTTATAATGATAGAAAAACAACACATAGAAACAAAGTACACGTATGAACAATAGAACATTAAATAGGAGCTACATATGACTACATATGGTGATAATGTTCATCCGTTTGCTGCATTACTCATGCGCGTGTCTCTAAATAACTAGGTAGGTACCTTATTTTTGACTCCTCACACAGTGCTAGAATTTGATTGTTGATTTTTTTCGTATAGAGATTTCTCGCATAGCAGCCTCGAATATCCCTACTGAAAAGTCACCTATAATTCTTTCGTCAAGATCCAGATCGGAAACAGAAACGTGTTGTGAACTTATGATGTGTTCTAATTCTAATTCTAGGGTGGGGGGAATAAGAACTGCACTGACGTCCCGCATTGGGGTGTATTGTGCATTACCCTTCTTCTAACCTGACCCCAGCCATCCTAGCTCCTTGAAGTAACGTAGCAGGATTTTGGGTTGATGGATGCAGCTTTCCAAGATCCCCGTGGATGCCGTTGTGTTAGCGGATGAGGATTCGATGAGCTCTTGCAGACCCGTCCTCAGCCTGATATCACTCGTGGCCGTACAGTGAAGCATCACGTGCTCCACCGTCTCTTCCTCCTGAAGACATGCGCGACAAAGCCCACTGTCCGTGGCCCCGGTCTTCAAGAGGTGATGGTTAAGTTCACAGTGTCCTGTGATTATTCCCACCATCATTCTTAGATCCTCGCGTTTTATTTTAACATTATTTAACATTTATTTAACAGGGTATTTTTGTTTTTCGATGCTTTGCAGGGAACATTGTTTTTGTTTGCTTGCAGTCGGTATGATGTGTTCAGTTCGCGAGGCAGTAGATCGCGAAAGAAGTCAAGTAGCAGTTTTGACTTTCGGTCTTCCGTCTTTGTCACACTCTCGACCCCATGACATACCATCGCGTGGCTAACAAAACCATTTATTTCTTATCATTCTTTAGAACAACCATGTGCCTCCAATAAGCGAGGCCTTCACGCGTCTTGCACGCAAACAAGTTGACATCTACCACTCAACTATAAAACCGCGTTTACACGAACTAGTCATCTTTATATCAGCCATAGGACATACACTAAAAATAGGCCTCACAACACAATCACACTAATGTTATAAATGCGAAAGTTTAGATATTTGTTTGCGTCATAATGGCGAAAGTAATTTCGATGAAATTTGGTATATCGATATATTATGACCTGGATTGACACATAGGCAACTTTTTATTGACAAACCACGTGTGCGAAGCCGCTGGCGGAAGCTAGTCTAAACATAAGTAACACTTCTCATTATGACCATGTTGTTGTTGGTCTAAGTACCCACTCAAGTCTAGAATACTTACATATCTCTTTAAAAAGACAAAAAAAATATTTGAATCATCTATATACCATTGTAACTCTGAACGGGCGGAAGTGACGCCAAGACACTGGCTGCATTGCCCCGCTGAAATGCAGTGCTTGTGTTGGCCCAGATAAGCGCCAGCTCTCGGATCATACGTCGCATAGACCAGATGCCCAGAAAAAATTTTGAAGACGCGATTTCTAGGCCCAGGGTTTCAACCCTAAATGGCTTTAAAAATGTAAAAAGTAAAACTTCATTTCTACTCATTCGTGTAAACGCGTCCTTAGCACGTGTTGTAATACTACACACTTGCGAAAATCACCATACGCATGATTATTTAAATAGCCGTTAAATTATAATTGAATATTTAGCCTTGGCTTCTTTGAAAGGGGCGGGGCTTTGTGTGACAAACTGGAAAATCATTGTTCAAAAAGTATACATTCTAGATGGTCCGTCTAAAGTTATATGTACGTCCATGGTTGATTCCGTGTCACTAAAAAGTCCCGTTTCCGTTTGAAAAACTAACGGACAGCAAATGAAAATAATGTTGAATATTTATGTTATCGACTCTTAAAGCATAGACACTGGCGTCCTATAAAAAGGATTTATTTCGTAAAATAGAACAAAAAGCTTTTGCTGGACGGACCGACGCCTTAATGTTTACTGAAGCATGCTTGATCGGATTGTGTGATTTGATAAACGGTGCTCCTGCGCAAACGCACTAATCGGCGCGAGTGTTGCAAATGTGTGTGTGATTAGGTATGAATAAATCGGCACACTCAGCGTGTGTAACATTTTTGGTTTGTTGTACTCCGTGCAGTATTAGATGTATGTCTTATATTTATTTTTATTTATTTATTTAAACTTTATAGATCTTCGTTTGACCACAATCTCACCTGATGGTAAGCGATGATGTAGTTTAAAATGAAGCACGAAAATCTAGAAGTAACCTATTCACCTTAAAGAGGCCCGGATTGTATTCTTTAGGAAAAACAGATGACGGCAAAGTGTTCCACACCTTAGCTGTGCGCATCAAGAACGTAGAACCAAAACGGTGTGTGCGAATGGATGGTATATCAACTAGGTGCGGATGGTACTGTGCTGTATATATTATGTCCATGTTCTAGACGTAGCTTAATATAACGTTCGAATAAAAGATGCGTGCGTGTTTGTCACTAAACGGTTTCTATAAGAACTTTTTTATTCGTAAAGCAAGCACTGTAGATAGGTTTCATCGCCATAATATCCATGCACCTAGGTATATCTGAAATCTAAGTACTGTGTCTGTGCGAATGTATCATTAGAGTCCAGTTATTCAAGCAGTTCCAGTTCTTGCATTTCGTCTAGAAAACAGGAAAGATAAATGTTAAGATATATTACACATCAGCACTGATGATAGAAAGCGCAGGTTTCGCGATTTGCATATTTATTTATTTATTTATTTGGAAAACCAACAGCTAATGAAACACAATATGAAACAAAATAAATAAAAGAAAGCCAATAAAAGGTTTTCACGACTAAACAACATAATAAAAACAAAATGTGAAGTGAACAATAAAAAGTCTAAACAAAGTGGTTATAAATAGATACATAAGGAAGTTAAGGTAAAAGCTACTTAAATAGTACTTAAAGTATACTTGCATCGCCAAAAAATTCGAAAGAAAGAAAGAAATACGATAAGAATGGATTTCGTCCACATTTTTAAGAGGTTCTAAATGGTAACATAATAGAAACCTGTTCACTCGCGACTTAAAGACCCCTTGGGTCAGGAATTATACAAATATACTAGCTGACCCGGCAAACGTTGTTTTGCCATATAAAAAAATAAGGGTTGATCGTAGAAGGGTGAAAATTGAGGATTGTATGTATTTTTGTATTTTGTATCATAAAAAAATAGAAATTAAAAATTTTGTCTAAAAAATAAAAAAAAAAATTTAGGGGTGGACTACCCCTAACATTTAGGGGGATGAAAAATAGATGTTGGCCGATTCTCATAGATACCGGATAAGCACAAAAAATTTCATCAAAATCGGTCAAGCCGTTTCGGAGGAGTATGGCAACGAAAACTGTGACACGAGAATTTTATATATTAGATTTATTTCCCAAAAAAGAATTAACATACATATATGTATGTACATACATACATAATGAGCTTCGCACTAGGTGTAATACCTGTATCGCGTATTATGAGAATAGAGAAACAAAAAAAAAACAAATTTAAGTTAAATAAATCAACAAGATAAAAATGAGCAGTAATATTACAGGATTACGGTATTACAAAATTACTAAGACTCTTAGTAAAAATTTCTAAGAGAAATTGGTGACTAGTTTAAGTGATGTATTAGAATATGTGGGTGCGTGTGTGTATGTGTGAGTGCGTGTGTGTGGAGGTTCGTGTATGTGTGTATTGTGTGGGCGTGTGAGGGGGGGGGGGGGGCGAGGATGCGCAAGTGTATGTGCGTGGCGTAGTTGCTATTGTCTGCAGTTCTTACTTTACGCCACGCAAACATTCAAAAACTTTTGTCCAGACCTCATAGGTTAGTTCATATTTTGCGTCATAGTCCGCCGTCTGAGTACAATCACTAGAAAAGTTTTATAACTACATAAATCCCGAAAAACTTATTAAAAATGCACTTTAGAAAAATAGAAAGTTTTGTTTTAAATAGTTTGTAATAGAAGTTGGACCAAAAAAGAAACTTAGAATGCATTTTATAAAATAGACGATAATAGCGGTACTAAACCGGTCAAAGATTACGCCAATATATTTTTGTATGGTTGGGACCCGATAGATGAAAATAAACAATGTTTTGACTATGATAGGTACTTTTGCACCATTCGCTTTCTGCAATGTGCAAATTGTGCAATTAGAATGGTTATAAATAGTATTTTTTGGTGTAAAGCTGTAGTAACGTTTGTACACTAATTTGTAAACCCGTTTAATTGAATATAGAAATTAAAAAAAAATTTAAAGTTGACTTCTAAAAATGAAATAATATAGAAATCAAATTTAATTTCCGTCAACATAGATCATTTTGTTAATATAATAAATATAGAAATTTACAGATGATTAATTTGTTAGTTACAAATCTAATCTGATACATAACATACGTACAAAATATCTTTCGTTTTAAAATTTTAATCTTATTGAAGAACTTAACTTATGAGTAGGTTACCAATTAGTACTTTTGTACTTTTTTTGCTGACTGTACCATCACAAAAGGTTCATACTTGAAACATTTCACTTTCTCGGCCAGGTAAGGAGCGCAGTTTTTGTAAGTACATTATATGGGAAATTGGTTGTAAGTTATGACTTATTAGTGAGCAGTGAAAGTGTCATGTTAAGCACTTGTGTTTTAGTGGCCGAGATTCTGCGTTGACAAGGAACAGTGGTAAAATTCGACTGCAATTTTTTGTCCGCCGCGCCTAATTAAACCTAAAAAGTGTTGCAAAGTTTTCTTTTCGCGTATAGATTTGTCATCAGCCTCTGATTCGTTCGAGACTATTTGATTCGGTTACCTTATCAAATTTCAATATTAATAAACAAAGATTTTGAAATATATTTTGTAACATAAAGTATACCTATTAAGAAATACAATTATTTACAAGACTATACTTGTCACTTGGCAGGACACTTGGCTAGGCGGAATGACAACAGGTAGACCAAGGCAGTCAGAGAGTGACAAAAAGATAGACGTCGACCGCAGGGCAGACCACCGGCCCGATGGTCTGACGATCTCGTAATTGAAGTTGGACAGCAATGACTCAAGACCGATTGGACTGGCAACATAGAGAGGAGGACTATACCCAACAGCTGGAGGGTGGATAGATAGATAGATACAATACAGAATAAACAGTTGAATCATCGAAATATTGAAATATTATATCGCTAACGATAGTTCGAGTCAGGATGCACATAATAAAACTGGCCAAGTGCGAGTCGGACTCGCGCACGAAGAGTTCCATACCATTATCTATAAATATGACAAATAAATCATGTCTGTTGTATGGGGGCCCCCCTTAAATATTTGTTTTATTTTAATTTAATTATTTATTTTTAAAGTGAATATAAATAAATATAAAAAATATGTATATATATAAATATTCTGTGAATATTTCAAGCGTCTACCTGTTGCCGTTATCAATATCGAGCAAAAAAAATTGTTATAGCGGCAACAGAAATACATTATTTGTGAAAATTTCAACTGTCTATCACGGTTCATGAGATACAGCCTGATGACAGACGGACAGACAGACAGCGGAGTCTTAGTAATAGGGCCCCGTTTTACCCTTTAGGTACGGAGCCCTAAAAACGGGGGGTTTTATTCGACTTGGACTCTTAGATATTTGCCGAAACTTTTCTACCAAACTGATGATGTAACTCTGATAGATGACTCTTCACGACTTCTACACGATTTAACAATTCAAAAAGTCGCTTTTCAGAAAACGTTTTCACAATATAATTGAGTATTTTGGAATAACGGAGAGGTGAACAGCTAAATTGAGATGGATCTCTGGAATGAATCATCGAATGACCCAAGAATAGCGATGATTGCATCGTAAATCAAAATACTTTGATACCGGTGAATATAAACTGCATCCGCTCACTTCATACAATATTGCACAAGCAAGACAAAGGGCAAATCTGGGCAAATTTTCCGAAATGGTCTCACTCGTAAGTGTGAAATATTTATTAAGAAATTTATAAGAAGAAGTTCTTCTTCGTGTCGATATGGTTCATAATTATTATTTCAAACATCAAATGTTGTTTTGCCAATACTTGGCTACTGCAACAGCGTTATCTGTGGCGGAACAAGTATCACTCAGGGTGCAAGAATAAGGGCACAATAGGCAGCTCAGCAAGTGCTTTCAAGTATTTATTTTGAGTCAAACTTCTGAAATACAGAAATAATCAAAAAGTTAAGAGCTTGCCTCATATCCATATAATTTAATGTGCACCTAAGACCTTACCTGGATATTTCACACAGCGCTTCCAGCCCTAAACTAAGCAAAGCCTGTACAATGGGAATACAGATAACTGATAATAAATACAAAACATCCAGACCCGCAACAAATATCTGTAGATCATACAAATATTTATTCCGCGGCGGGAATCGGACCCAGAACCTCCTGCTATTTGCCCACTGCGGCACGGAGGTCGTCAATTTGTTATAGAATATTCAAAACTACGCTATATTACGGCTGTGGTATGATAGTAGCCGCTTCTGAGAAAATCGTAATGCAATTTGTTAAACTTCTGAAAAGAAGCTCTGAATACTATTACAAAACAGAATATGAATTTATTCATAAATCAATCAAATATTCGCTGGTATTATTATTGTCATAACAAATTGGTTCTTATCTGAAAAGAAATTGGACTGAAAACTGCTTATCATCTAAAACCGGCTGTGCATCACCTGTCATCATTTGTATTGCAAACCCATCCATCAACATCGAAACGTTTTTAAGCTTTTACCGTCAGAAAACAAGAAAAAGCTTTTATTGCGAATGTATTAGAGTTTAGTTTTGGTATTTTTGTCGGTTAATAATCAAAAGGTCAAATATATAGTAAATATAATTTCCAAATGACCGGATAATTAACACTTTAAAAGATAACATAACACTGTAAAATACATCCTACACCACACACACTAGGTACACTATACACACATAAACACACACACACACACACACACTTCAAATGCGATCAAGCAAACATTGTAGCTCAAGAGACACTTTTTTCATTAATTTATATTCTAAAAAATGTTAATATTCACTTTTTCTTGCAAACTATTTCTTGTTAGTATTTTTTCATGTAAATATTTAATTTAAATATATATATACTTAGGTAAGTAAGCATGTTAAAGTTAACAGGCGAGATACTTTGCCGCGTCTTTATAAGTTTAGTGTTACATAATGTAGATTCAATTTGGTTTAAGTCCAGCACTATGTTAATTGGTTTATAATATACGGTAATGTAACTGTGAATCTAAGTATTAATAAATAAATAAATAAATAGCGTGTCAAATTTTGCTTCAAAGATTAGTCGTGTTCGTGACTCCTGCGCATACTGGCTGTGGCACTGAGAGATTTTCATAGTAAAATGAGCTTTTAAACTGATTTAGGGTTTAAAATGAATTACAATCGAAAATAATGGGGGGTGGTAATATTTGTTGAATACAATTAAACTGGGTATTAATTAAACTGTCTTCTGAATAAGACATTGTATAAGGTACCTTTAATTTATAATATTGCTTATATCACATATCTATCTATAAATAGGTAAGTGGAGAGAACTTTTGAAGCTTATTGTGCGCACGAAGGAGTACGATATTAGGCATCATCATTATCCACAGCCCATAAGTAACTACTGCTGGGTGTAGGCCTCCCTTTGTAAACGCCACCCTTCCCGGTACTGTGCTGCGCGCATCCAGGAGTTGCCCCCGATATTCTTTAGGTCATCGACCCACCGCACCGACGGACGTCCTGGACTTCTTAGGTCTGTTCTTGGCCACCATTCGGTCAAAGATTTACTCCACCTGCCATCACCTCGTCTAGCCAAGTGTTCTGCCCAGTTCCACTTGAGTTCCACCACCCGATATTAGGCATAGTTAATGTTTATAGTGGTTGAATTTCGACCAGTGTGCAACCAGCTCATAGTAAATCCCCAGAGCTTTTAAGTGTTTTCAATAGAGTGAAACTTACGGTAGTGAATAATATATCTTCTGTGGCTACCGTTCTTTGATTATTGAGAATCTGATTGGATATTAGAAGAAACGTTAATTTGACTTTTAAAAGCGAATAAGTTTATTGAACTTGCTTAGAAGTATTTTTTCTCATTAAAGTCATGATTTTCATGGTACATGCTGGGTATACTCGCAAAGGTGAGTTTCTACTTCACACCGGGACAGTTGCTCAACTTGTACCAAATACATGTCCGATCGTGTTTGGAGTACTGCTCTCACCTCTGGGACGGATCAGCGAAGTACCAGCTTGAAGCTCTGGAATCAATTGAGAGAAGAGCCAAGAAACTCATAGGCAACGATGAGGTAGTTGATGCAAGGCTCCACAGCCTGGAGCATCGACAAAAGGTTGCAAGCCTCTCGGCTTTTTCGATCGAGTACATTTCGGGGAGTGTGCGGCGGAACCTCAACTCTCCTTGATGCGCTTGACACAGAACCGGAGAGAGTGGCGTGATAATCCCCAGTAGTGGGTAGATGTTCTGAGTTGATGATGATGATGATATAATATAAATACGTTAAGATAAAACGTTGTACCACTTTTTGAGCTTAAGAGTGTGAGATTTGGCATAGTTAAAGTTTATATTGAAGAAAGAGGGGAAAATGTTAAAATTAAGCTAAAAATAACTTTATTATTATATAAGTATATCCTTTCTGATAAAAACCCTAAGAATTAAATTGAGGATACCCAAGTCGAATAACATCTGCTAATTATACAGTAAAGAAGTTCCAAGCAAGCCTATGCGGTGACATTTCCCCACTATAATCGGATTCCCCATCTGCTAAGTGAATTCCATACAATTACGACTGCTTTCGCCAGAGATCGCTTTCAATGGAGTAAAAGTCAGGGTCACGTGTGATCATGTCGTGACAGCCCTCTACATTTATGGTACTAACTACATATAAGTGTGGGTTATTGTTCACGTTAATAGGGAGACATTTAGTTTTGTCCTAATAGATCGTAAAGTAAGTCGCAGAATGTGTTTCGAAGAACGCAGAACCCCGATGCAAACAGAGGTACAGTTTGACGCCTAGGTATTCTCGGAGTCTGTCTGTCTATGGCAGCGTAGTTCTCAAACGGATGGACCTATTCGTACTCGGTTTTTTTAATAGAAAGCTAGTGTAACTGGGGTATGTCAGTTCTATGTCAAACTTTCGCGATCAATGCACATAATTACTGATTTAAATCAGTAATTAAGTACTATGTTAGTTTTAACCCCCACACCAAAAGAGTGGGTCGGGTTTTTTTTATTTCTAATTGTTAAAAGCAAAGCATTATGCTGAACAATAAACTTATTTCTCAGCGCTGGTTTACAGCCATTAAACCTGCATTGGCGTCACGGACGTCAGTCAAAAGTTAAAACTTATAAGTGCCACTAACGACTAACATCGATTAATAAAATAATTAGATACAGTAGGAAAGCTCAGTATGTACCTACAAACGGAATTCGTGGAACTGTCATAATCGCTATATCACATTGTACTGAATAAATCTACTAAAATAGATTTAATGACAAATGTATTGCTATCAATTTATGGACAAATACGTCTAAAAATGTAACTGATATGTGGCCATTCTGCGTATCTCGTATTAAAACTCGGAATATCGGATCTGTACACTTTCAATCACTTTATCGGCTCGTCCAACGAGACAAAGCCATTATCTAATTTGCTTGTCAGTAGAAAATAATCAACATTGATCTAACGCCATCATAGTTACGTCAAACTAAATTGAACCCTATCGTTTTGTTATCACAATCTGATTTCCTACACTCATTAGGCACTGGCTCCGGCTTGGCGTAGTATTTATGATTTTGAAAGTTGTAAGTATCAAAAATACGCCTTTTGACGCTGTGATAGAATTCGTTTTTCAATGGCAGGTTATATAGAGCTTCTAGATGGAAGAGCGTGTCAAATGAGGCAATTTGGTGTTTGGGTGTATGATGGCTTGAGGTGCAACTCATTAAGAATACTTTCGCTTCACGTGCGTTACTAGTTATTTTATACAATTTGCTCTAAAATGGAACTCTCATCTGTAAAATGGAAATTAATTTTGTTTTTTATGTAGGTACAGGAGGTTTTTAATTTTTTTATTTATTTTTGTTACACTTTATTATTTCAGTTTTTTTTAATACTACTCGGAGATGGCCCTTATGGCCCACGAAATACCATTACCTGTCCAGTTATACCATTACTGTTAAGTGGGAAATTAAAATTTACTGCTCCATACTGATCCGCGATGTATGAGAATATTCAATAAGGATCACTTAAGAAGCTCAAGGTCACTCAGCCTGTTATGGAGGTGGCTATGCTTGGTATTTCTTTAAGAGATCGAATCAGAAGATCTTAGAAAAAATAACAATAAATTCCTAATGCCGGACATTTAACACAGCGCTATCTAACCAAAAACTAAGCTAAGCTTTATGAGAACCAGATAACTGATATAATACTTATATTTCTAGTTGAATGCCTGCGACTTCGTCCGCCAATTTTCTGGGTTTCTACAACAGCGCCACCTATCGGGTCCAACTATAGCTAAAAACCATCCAGATGACCCCATAGGTACAAAAAATCATCAATCGTCCAGCCGTTTAGGAGACGAAGTAAAACTAAAAGCGAAGGAAAACTACAAGTATTGTTGACGACCTCCGTGGCGCAGTGGGCGTATAGCCGGCTGAGACGCAGGAGGTAGCGGGTTCGATTCCCGCCGCGAAACAAATGTTTGCATGATCTACAGATATTTGTTCCGGGTCTGGATGTTTTCCTATATAACATAAGTATGTGTTTACAAAAAAAAGTATATGAGTATTCTATCAGTTATCTGGTTCCCATAGCTGGCTTTGCTTAAATTGGGGCTAGATAGCGCTGTGTGAAATTTCCAGTATTATTTATTTATTTACATTTGTGATGTGTACACATATTTTGGAATATGTCCAAGTTAAAGTAAGTTAATTTTTTTCATAATGTTTATTTCAATAAATAAAAAGAAGATGAAGAAAAATTAAGAATTACGAAGAACTCAAAGACACTGGAATTTAAATTCAAAGATCATCAAAGATCATTACAATATACCAAAACCTTTTGCCTACTGTTTTTGTGTAAGCTCTGTCATAGTCAATTTACAAAACGCTTTCTCCCAAGCTTTTCCTGTCCAACAACTTTAGTATTTAAATGCAGATGCAAATGTAACATGTTTAGATTTTCACCAGTCAGCTAGAGATAACTGGACGATGTTGTGACAGGCTGGACATAAACAGACACGTGTGTAGACATGAAGTGTGCTAGACAGTACAATGACGATTGTTGACAATTAATAGGTAGGAAACTGTTGGTAGACTAGAGTTAGTGTAGTTTTTTGACTTTGCTTGTATCCCTCAAATTAGACTAATAATTGATCGAGCGAAGCTAGATCTCCAAATCAACTTGGGCAAATCGGTGTTGTATGTATGTATAAATAAATATTGCTGGACACATAGCGCTATCTAGCCCCAACTAAGCAGAGCTTATACTATGGGAACCAAATAACTGACAGAATACTTATATACATTTTTTTTTGTAAAAACATACTCAAAATATATAGAGAAACAACCAGATCCGGAACAAATATCTGTAAATAAAGCAAACATTTTGTTCCGCGGTGGGAATCAAACCCGCTACCTCCTGCGTCTCAGCCGGCTATTCGCCCACTGCACCACGGAGGTCGTCAATGTATGCTTGTATGTATGTTTGCTTGTCCGAGGATAACTTTCGAAGCGTTTATCCGATCATCGTGAAATTTAGTATAAAGGTAGGTAGTAATGGCATAATTTTGGTGTGACTCAATGAGCTAAAAATCTTGAGAGGGGGTGTTGAGATATTGGGGTTCAAGAGGGGTAAAAAACACCAAAATGAGACTATCTGGTCAAATGGCACGTCTAATAGAAAGTCTTTGTGAGTACATTTCGACCCCATTTTTATTTTTAGTTTAAACTTTGTAGTTTTCAAGTTATTAGCCATAATATAAACTGAACTTTGGCAAAATTCACAGGGTACACCAGTGACCCCACAGTGCTGAAATTTGGTATGCGTGTAGCTTTAGTGACACAAATATAGGCAAAAGTCTGAAATCCAGAATACTGCAATTTCTATCCCAAAAAAGTATAACCAGATAACATGAACTCCCGTTACCTGTAATTTAGTTATTACCTGTAGGACAAGTTATGTGGTTCTCATTTCGTAGCATTATTTTGATAGTCAAAGATTACGAATAATATATTTTTGTTTTTTATGGGAGACTCGCGAGATCTCAGTTCGGGGCGAACCACTAGTTTAGGTATTGTGATAAGCGACTAAGAAAAAAAAAATAAGTGGCACACCGGGAGTGCCGACAGAAGTGAAAACTTAAACAATTACGTCTGTATTTTTGGAATCGTCAGAAAAAATTTTTTGAATCGTCTGGAACGGTGTCGGTAACGGTAACAGTGTCGCGAGTTCAATGGTTTAATCCCATCTCAAAAAATGCCTAATGCGCCTAAAGAAGTTTTCACTTCAAAAAAAGATTGTATGTTGCTAAATGATCATGATGGATGTCGCATAAACATGAAAATTTACTAAGAAAGTTGTCTTATGCCCCTCCACAAACTAAAATAAATCTAATTATATACAGAGGGGTCGGTAACAGTGTCGCGAGCTCAATGGTTTTTCCATTTCAAAAATGACCAACGCGCCTAAAAAAATTTTCACTTCAAAAAAAATCATAAAACATTATATGCATTGTTCAGAAGGACAGTTAGACTTTAACAAATATTACATTATTTTTTTTAAATTACTGATTGTTATGCGCTTGACCACTACCTCAACTGATGGTGAGTGACATACATGGTAATGTGACGATAATAGACAGAGAATGACGATAATACACATGTAACGTAACACACGATCACACACATGATATAAATGAGGTATAATGGGGATAGCTATCAAGATGACGTAGTGATCGATATTGACGAAAGTGAACGTAAAGCGACCGAAAGAAAGCAAGAGTGGCCATGGTTAGTGTGCATGATACCGTTTGACTTTTGACAAATGTCAGTGTGAGACTAGTAAAAGTAATTTTCGATGTTTGGACCGTTGGTTCGGATAGTTGTCGTGAGTTTCTTCATAGCACATTATATCCTATTGTCACAAGCTGCGCACTGCATTTTTGCATTCGGTAAAATGTAAATACCTATCTGATAAGATCGATGCCTCTTTATTCTTTATTGGTTCTGTTATAGGATTAGATAATAATAATGAATTATTAAAATAATTACAGGATATTGAATAACTTATTCTACGGCCCATAAAAACATATTGTATAATAAAAACCTTCTATTTATTTATATTACTAGATAAACATTGCACTTTTAGAAGTTAGTTCTCGGTGTTCGATATCCCTCATCGATAATATAATAATAATAATGCTGGGCATGTCACACAGCGCTATCTGGCCCCAAACTAAGCAGAGCTTGTACTATGAGGACCAGATAACTGATAGAATACTTATATACATTTTTTTGTAAATATGTACATACATACTTATAATATATAGAGAAACAACCAGACCCGGAACAAATATCTGTAAATCATGCAAACATTTGTTCCGCGGCGGGAATCGAACCCGCTACCTCTTGCGTCTCAGCCGGCTATTCACCCACTGCACCACGGAGGTCGTCATAATGGTTAGATTCCACGCTTAATTCGTCAAGAAAGTTATTACCTTACCATCGTAAAGGTGTAATGCGTGCGCAAGTGGTCACAATACGACGTAAAGGCATTGTGAAGTAACTCACGACAACTTCAGAAATCACAATCGCAAGTTGGCATGTGATATCACAGTTCGTGCCACGGTATTCAGACTTGAAAATATTTTGACACAATCTTATGTTAATAAATCATTTTATTCCGGCAACAATCAAATAGTTATAGGATAGTAAATAATCTATTCTACGGCCCATGATAATATATACCATAGCTTATAGATTACATAAGATTAGATAAGAATATAGGTGAGCTTAATGCTAATTGACATTTTCTTCCAGATAACCTTTGTGTAGTGCAGATTAAATGGTAGTGTTTCCCAAAAAATAGATAAACAAACTTTTAACTAAGAAATTAGGTACTATAAAATTAACTTACAAAAATCTATAATATTATTGATAAACGAAATACTTAAAGATAATAAAAACTTCTATTTGTTTACTACATACACACTGCAATTTTAGGCGTGATTATATCTAGACACGGCTAAAGAGATGTCGTCATAGAAATGTCGTTTGGGTAACATTAAGTTACCGCAATTTCTTTAGTCTTAGTTATGTGTCAAACGGTAGCGTTACTTCGAGGAATTCGCATAGGCATGGACCACAAGCCTGCGTGTTCTAAAGGTGCAATTTCAGGAAATCTACAAATTATAAGATTATTAATACCATCTCAAAAACTTTCAAGCCGGACGGGACTTGAACCCGCAACCTTCCTCTTGATATGAGGATGCACTGCCAATTGTACTACAGGCTCTCGACACGTCAGGGTCGAAATTAGTGAGATGATTCAGTATACGATGGTTTTAAAAATCTAAGAATTTTCCGTTTAAGTTTTTCATAATTTTAGTCAAGAGTTTTCTTTTTAATTGAGGAAATATAGTGAAATTACGAAAATAAAATCTTATATCCTAATGTTTATGCGTTGACCCAGTTAAGCGCCAGCTCTCGGATCACACGTCGCTTCGACCAGACGCCCAGAACTTATCTATTTAGCATGTTGGCACCAATTACTGAATCTAGGCCTCCTCTCTGGTCCTGTGTTCATCCATTGCTTACCGACCACTCTAATTGCCCTCCAACCATCACTCGGGCTGGTGGTTGGCCTTTTGATCGTCATTTTAAGACTAGTAGAGTTTCTTGTGACAAGTCTCGTTAGGAGAAGTACTACCACCATTGCTCTGTTTCGGTTTGAAGAGTGTGATTGCCGGTGAAATTACAGGTACGTGAGGCTTTAGATCTCTAAGCTTCAAAACGCAGGGCAGGTCTTCGTTGGGTACGTTTCTAAGGCGATGGTTACCACTTAACATCAGGTGGGCCATAGGCTTGATCCATCTCCAGGTGGTATAAAAAAACATGCCTTCCTTCATAACCATTCCATCACCTATATCTATGTTTATACCTTAGTCTCCTAAATAATTCTACCTGGTTTTAGAAACCATTTATTTTTCAACCTCTTTCAAACTAGGCAAGCGTGGTCCATTGTGCATCATTGCTTACCATCAGGCGAGATCATGGTCAAACGCGTGCCTGTAAAAAAACTGCCAGGCTTTCTCGCAATTTTTGTTACAGAATTAATTCCTTTGTGGCATAAGAGTAGCATGTGTTAGATTCTATCAAAGTCCAATCTACCTGTCTATTGTGTCATATGCGGTAGTATTTATAGATTTTATCCAGCATTCCGGGTGCTTATAGACCATTTCTGGCATAAGTATTTGACAATCTTTGTTTGTCATCTATTTTCCACTCGTTACCGCTTCCAACGGGTTTCTGTTGACATAAGCACCGTTAGTCGACTGCTCATGTTGACCTCTTCCATTACTAAAACCTACCTTGTAGTTATTACATCATCTGTAACCTATTTTTAGCTATGATACCGGATGAGACTGGTTATAGCTATTGAAGTTTAAGAGATGCTACTGAAATTTGAAATATTTGACATGATCGAATAGTCTTTGAGAGACTATTGGCTCAGGACTTGAGTTAGGGTCTTTAACTTAAACTTTTATTCTTATTATTTGAATGTTGTTTGTTTAATTTGTTTTTTTTTTTTTGATACTGAGAGTCTGTTAATCATACTATCATAATTTATGTATGATAAGTTAACACACAACATACTCACCCATTTATACGTACACACAAACTGACACCCTTATATACACTCACACCACACACCTTCTCTCAAACACTCTCACCCACACCCTTTCACACACATACACTTACCACATATCCTCGCATGCATATTGACACACACTCGCGCACTCAAACACACACACACACACACACACATTCAAATCTCACAACCAACATATTCCCACACTCACACATACATTCACTGATCATTCCATTATGAACCATAGTTCGGAGGGAGGTATAGGTATGCCATCATACAGGTCAATCCTAGTTCGGGTACCTATGTTTTCCATCCTGAATTGTATTATACCTAGTAAACCATTGTGATTTTTTGTTTGTGAAATTTTGAAGTTTGTTGTTGAATAAATAATTTATTATTATTTATTTTATTATTATTAATTGTGCCTATACTTGTACTAACCCATGTGACATGTTTAAATTAAGTTTTTTTTAACAAATATGGATCTTTGACATCTGAAAATTGAATGAATAGATGTGCTGCCTGCACTCAACGGCTCCCAGCAATCTTTATCAGGTCTTCTTTCCATCTAGTGCGGGGCCGTCCGGCGCTGCCTTTTACAATGCGTGGTCTCTACTCGAGAACCTTTCTGCCTCAACGGTCATTATGTCTAGGTATAAAGTTTTTAAATAGAAAGGTTTACTTAACTTTGTTATCTATTTTTAAACTAACTCACCCAATACAAGTGAACCATTACCCTCCTTCAATAGTCGAGCACAACCAGAATCGTAACGAGATAATGGAGATGAATAAATAGTTAGTTACGTCTGCAAATTGTTAGTTATTCAACTGATCGTACTCAAAATAAACTTTAGTTTCGTAACTAAATTACAGTTGTAGTAAAATCTAGGCTTTATCATCGTAATTATAAACACTCGGTTATCAGAGCTTAGAATTAAATCTCGGGCAATCATTGTAATTTAAAGTTTATTTGTATATCTCTGACTGAGCATGGTTAGTTTATAACCTTGTATAATGCCGGGTTCCTATATCCGTCGGTAACCAGCTACGTTTCGTTTCTCCTTGAAAACGTGTCAAAAGTTTGACATTAGTTTGACATTTTTTCAAGGGAATACGAGTCGTAGTGGTTACTGACGGATATAGGAACCCGCTATAAACCATTTCTGCCAGTGACCGAACATGACTTGATATTTTGTGTCAGAAGCGCACTTTAAGAGCCCTCGCAGACCACAGACATTCGATCGGCCAATAGTTTGGTCATACTAGACATTACTTTAGTTTAGGCGATGGTTACCACTTACTCGTACCATCAGGTGGACCATATGCTTGTTCCATCTCCAGGTATATAAAAAACAATAACTGTATCTTCTTATGTACGTGTTTTTGTCACTAAACTCATCCTAAACGGCTGGACCAATTTGGATGAAATTGTATGTGTATATTTCAATGGGTTCCTGGATGGTTTGAAAATACAATCGCTAGTCAGGTCATCCCTTTCACACGTACAGTACGTACCTCGCGACACGATAGCGACATGACAGCAATTTGGCTTAGGTAATAAGGGGGCCGGTAGGTGGCGCTGTTGTCGAGATCCACAAAATTACGGACGAAGTCGCGGGCAAACAACTAGTTACTAATATTTATCACCTGTTGTTATGCTTACTTATTCATGTTTGCAAATGAATAAATGATTTGTGAAAAAAAAAAATCAAAAATGGATAATTTAATGAATAACCATCTAACTTAACACGTCACGTTATACTATCAATGATCTAGTTTCTAACCTATTGCAAAACGAAATCATCTTTGAAAATTGCCTACATTATCATCGCGTGCAGCCTCGATTTCCTCACATGATGAGAACAGGTCGGAGTCATCAGGTATCCACCCATCCAAAACCTGTCATTCCTTTGTTACCCTATCACAATAGTTTTCTAGGTTTCCATACCGTTTCTCTCCGGTACTGTAAAGTAAAACAGCTGGTGTTCTTGCTAATAACAGGGTAGATATCTCTTTATTAGTGCTCTTTTTTAATGCTGGGTTAGACGCCCTTTTTAACCAACTTACTAAAAAGAAGAATAATTACTGATTTAAACGGGTATTTATCGCGTATGTCCCTTTTTTATTCCTTATCCCGGCATCCGTACATACGCTATAGTAACCTGTTTAAATCAGTAATTATGTACAGTGATCGCGAAAGTTTGCTCAGAACTTTGTCATTTATTAACCGATTTAAAAAATTCTTCTTTTATTTGAAGGGATATACTTTCAGATTGGCTCCTTAGAAATTTCAATCGGTTTATTAGTTTGGGTTTTAAATCAAAATAACTGATTAGATTTTCTGTTTTCTGAAGTCGGTTAAATTTTATTGTTGACGTCAATGACAATTTGTGACGCACATTGTCAAGTTATTTTTTTATATGTATATAAATTTGTTTAATTTTTTGTGTGCACCTACTGTGCTGTGTTTTGTTAATTGGAAGTGCTACCACCATACCTATTTCTACCGCCAAGCAGCATTGCTGTGTTTCGGTTTGAAGGGTATGGTTGCCGGTGAAATTACAGGCACATGAGGCTTTACACCTGTATGCCTCAAGTTGATGGACGCAGGGATGTGCATCGTATGGCACATTTCTAAGGAGCGTGATCTACGAGGCAAACTTGTTATAGGCCATGGTTACCACTTAACATCAGGTGGGCCATAGGCTTGTTCCATCTCAAGTAGTATAAAAAAGGTTTTGCTACGTCACAACTAAATGTATTTTCTTTCTTTCTTACTTGTATTAAATTACCACACATAAACAATAAAAAACAAATACTAAGCTAGACGACCAGGCAATACAATGTGCAACTTTATCACTCGGAGCGATTCTTCCAGGTAACCTTTGAATGGCACGAAATTAGCAAAGTTTTTACAGAGTACGGTGCATTTACGGGAAGATGGATAAATTCACTGTTATTAAATCGTTTTTTATGTAATGTCGATTGTATGTATTTGTCGATTGTAAGTAGCGCTAAAGGTAAAAAAAATTTGTTCAACAACTCGCCGTACGATTTTATTGCATCTGATTTATGTGTTTTGTGCACCCATTGTATTCCCAAGCCTTTTTTTATCATTAAATCGCTTCGTCATGTAATCTTCGTAAAATGAACAAGCTTTTTAAAATAAGCTGTGATCAGTCTACAGTTCTATAAAATGCTAACCAAGCTAAGTGGACCGTTTTACAAACCTTGGCATTGAAATCACCGGACACCTAATTCTCAAGTAATTTGTCAGAGTACAAACTAATTGACGAAATACCGCTCGCTTCCTTTCTTATTCATACTATATTCTAATTAGTTATTTTTTCGAAACGGAAGTAGAGTTGGTAGAATAAAGACTTTTGTCCGGCCAGTTATGCTCAGAAGCTCAGAAATTGACGGCTATTTTTGCAGTAAATTATTTGCAAATAGAAAACGTAGGTACGAGTATATAACGTAGGTAAGGGGCCGTCCATTCATTACGTGAGGTGTTCAGGGGGGAGGAGGTCTAGCCGAATCTCACCCGATCTCACGTGGGGGAGGAGGGGGGGGTCTAGGCTAATATCACGCAATTTTTTATTTGTATTTTATCACTGTAAATCTAGATTACAAGAGAAGCTATCTTGAAATAATGAAGCCAATTGTGTTTTTTTAAATAAGTCCAAATCATTTACCCTATGAATATAAATTTAGAATTAAATTTTTGAAGTTATACTTCTTTTGGCGCGATGGAGAAAATTGATGAGGGTGAATTTTTACGATGCGCGCGCACACCGACACCTAAATTTAACAGCATGAAGTTAGTTCTAGGTGGTATGAAAATTGGTTGTTCAAGTTGTATATTCTAGTATTTTTATATGTAGAACACGTGTTTCGTAAGGGTACAATTAAACAGTGTGAATAAATAAATATTATTTTGGTGTTTTTATTAAATCAATTTCATATACGACGGTGATACTAATAATTTATTATTTATTTAAATAAAATCTTTTTTATTAATTTTAATATTTATCGTTAATCACTACTGCGTTTTAGTTATTTTTTTTCCATACCCCAAAGAAGTATAACTTCTAACGCGTGTACATAAGTACACACACTCTTTTTTTTAATTTTATTTATTTATCTCACCAGGGGGTCAAAAATCGTTAAAAACGTCTCACGTAATTAATGGACGCCCTTTAAGAGCATTTTATCGATTTTATCGAAATATTGATACTAAAACAATACAATTTTATGAATACTTTTAATTTTGTGTAGAAACCGTCCCTTCAAGATAATTAGTTTAAATTGCAGCACATTATACGGGCTGTCACCGCATTCACGACATTAATTTAAAACACATATGCAGAATCGTACCGGTAGCTTGAATATTTATCCAGTAATCGATACATTTCCAATAAACAATTTTTTAACGTAAATCGGCGGTGCCTTTGCGCCGATGCCGCTTAGTCAGTTTAACAGATACCTACTTACATGATGAATGAATATGATTTGTTTACCTATTTTATACAGGCTGTTTCATTCATATTTTAGGACTTCAAATACAACAATTAATACTAGCCATCAGCCCTACCCGTGTTTTAAATTAATGTCGTAATGCACACTAGTGTATGCCTGCTATCAAAACGTCGCAATAATTTGATACGTTTCGTTTTAGTATGTGTTTAGTATAAAGAATTATCGTAAACTTTGAGTTAGAACAAGCATATGACCCACCTGTTGTTAAGTGGTAACCATCGCCTATAACAAAGCGTTTTTACAAAGAACTCAATTTACTACCGCTTACCATCAGTGGGCCGTTTCCCCACAAATAATATTAAAAAAAAAACTACAAAAAAACTTAAGTTTTCATGCACTAAGTCTGCATAAATACTGCAGCTACTTAAGTCCTCCTAGCACTATTTTGTTTTGTGTGAAAATATTAAATAATAATAATAATAGTAACTTAGTATAATTATTATTTTCTGAGACTTCCTGTACGACTTTAGACCTAGAAAAAGTTTTACAATAACTCATCCTTGACACAATATTGTAAAACTTTCTGCGTCCCACGAGAACGTGTTAGTTTACGTTTTAGAATAAATAAATAAATGAATATTGCTAGACATTTCACACAGCGCTATCTAGCCCCAAACTCTAGTTCTAGTCTATAGAACAGAGCTTGTACTATGTGAAGTAGATAACTGATCGAATACTTACATACTTTTTTGTAAATACATACTTATAATTTATAGAGGAACATCCAGACCTGGAACAAATATCTGTAGATCGTGCAAACATTTGTTCCGCGCTGGGAATCGAAGCCGGAACCTTCTGCGTCTCAGTCGGCTATTCGCCAACTGCGCCACGGAGGTCATCAAAATTGTCCGGCTTTTTTTTTGACAAGCCTAACAGGATGTGTTAGTTTTGCGGTGCTTTGATATCTTTTCAATATCTAATCTAATTTAATGGCTAGATTTCTTCCGGCAAAAGGTACTAAAAATATTCAACTTCTTTAGGAAGCTCTAATTGAATTTGATGCAGACTCTTTTGAGTATGATGTTTTTTATTGTTTATTTATTCTTATCTAGATAAAAAACTGAGGTAGTTAGATCAGTCAATATAAAGAACATTGCTCGAAGAACCCGGCCGTTGGAGCAGAGAGGTTCTAGAGTGGAGATGGCGCCCCACTAGATGGAGAGCTTGGAGGTTGATCAAGCTGGGATTACGTGATTACAGGATTTTGGATGGAGAAGGCTTGTTCAGTACCTACATATTCTTATATATTCTAAAGGAAGGCTAGATAACGGTTTTATGATAAGAGCAATTTTATGACATGTGTTAGTGATACGAGGTGATATCATCTCGTAGACAAGATTAATACAATAATACATGCACTGAATTGCACAAGGATGGTCTCCAAGAAAACAACAATATCGCTTCCCATATGTTTTCCAATGTTATTTCCTATCGATAAATATGGCTCTAAAAGAAAGTGGCAATCGATAAAAAAGTTCGTTGATAACATTCAACAATGAAATCGAGAACCGCTCTACTTCCCAGTCATTTCTAATCCTAAAGTAATGAGCGAGCCATATTCACACACACGCCTTATTCATTCGTTGAGAAAAAATTACGATTTCACGACGAGCTTCTCTGTTTTTAGAGATGAGTTTATTTTTGTAGAGACGGCAGTTCGTTGGTCGTAAATACAAATACAAAAAACTTAATTTGTTTCAAACATATTGCTTAACATTAACATAAGCTTAGGTTATCTTAGGCCCAGCAATTATTTGATGTCTGTACAATAATGTAGTCAATTTAATTTCTAATTTAATTACCTAACCTATTCTACTCCAATTTCAATTAATAAATTTACTACACTTTATTTACAAACATAAAAAAACAACCTTGCGAATTCATTCAGGGAACATGGAACACATCTATGCTTGCCACAACTAGATTGAGCGTGTGCATGGTTCGCGTCACGACCGCTTTATCCAGTAAGTTGGTTCTGCTTCGGGCACCAACGAAATGGACGAATTATATATAAGGTTGTACCTATCTACGCAAAATAATGAAAAATTCGGGTTGATTTCATCCCCACCGCTCTCTGGTGGCACACCAGTGCTAATTCTGAAAAAAAAATGTAGTTACATATTAAATTTTACTTTTTATTTTTTGGCATTATAGCGGTATCGTCAGCAAAGATCGCAATGATGTTATTTTCAAGATAAGTATTGTCACTCGGGTGTCACATATACACAGCAGCTTAATCATACTTTTAGAATGATTACTTTGTCCGTCACGAAAGTAAAGCTATTGTTGACCATCGAACTGTCGCAGGATCATCTGCCAGATTTAAAATAGGCGTCACGAATCAGAATCATGATAGTATTTCACGATATACCGTCACGTTATGATATTTGAGATAGAATGATGCCATTCAAGACCTGCACTGTGATTCGAGACTTTCCCATGAATTAATTCACGTGTGAGTTGAAATCACATGGATTGAATTGATACAGCGCAGCGTTTACACATTAGTACTAGCTTCTCCCGAGCGGAAACGAATAACAAGCGTACGTACCGTTTACATATCAACATCGTCCTCATCATATCAGCCATAAAATGTCATTTGCTAAACATACGCCTCCCCATATCGATCTTGTGCGACCTGCACCCAACGTCTTTCAGTAACCTTTATCAGTTCGTCTTTCCATCTAGTAGGAGGGCCCCCAACGGTGCGCTTCCCAGTGCATGGCTTCCACTCTTAAACCTTTCGGCCTTAACGACCGTCAGTTCTTCGAGCCAGCTTACTGTCAATTCAGTTTGCTAATCCTCTCGGCTATGTCAGTGATTTTGGTTTGTCAACGAAATCTAAGAATCTCCTCATTTCTGATTCAATTTCGTAGATAATAAAAGCATAGCATCTCTAGCACGCTGAGTGACCTTAAGCCTACTTATGAGGCCCATAGTGAGGTAGACGTTTACACATGCGAGCTCGCTATTTGCCATGTCACTTGCTCGTCGATCGCGTGTCTATATGTATAAGCCTGGTGTCACAATATAAATCATAAAGTGAGCTAAGCAAGTTCTCTAAAAATAGATTTTTTTTGTCAACCTATATTGTCCCACTGCTGGGCAAAGGTCTCCCCCAAGTATCTTCATCTATCTCTGTCCTGTGCGACACTCTACCACTCCTGATCGAAGGCAACAAGATCGTCTCGCCAACGCTTTCTAAAAACAGATTTAAAAAAAAGTGAGCTAAAAAAGCAGCCAGTGATTGCAAATAATGCGCAACTCATGAGTTGGTCATAAGGTCAATTGTAAACATAAGGTAACTTTCCGAATCACACCGCTATGAATTGAATAGTCTAGTTTCGAGGTGTAAAGGTTATCAGGATCCATCGATTGAGGGTGTGAGATTTCGAATAGGAAGTTACATAATAAAAATACTACTAATATTATAAACGGAGTGGTTCGGTGTTTCTCGCTCAATCGCAAAGTGGCTGAATTGATTTGATTGTTTATTTTTTTTTATTTTTTTTTCCTTCGTAGTGTTCAATTCCCTAGTACTATTATTTCAATCTAGCCATATATAAGCTATTGAGTAATTTCATTTTGACATAGTTTTTTTAGTATGAATTATAAGCTAAGATAGCATTTTTCTTACTGTATCTGGTTAAGGGAAAACACTTTGTTCAGTTCTTTATAGTAGTACTGACACTTTCACTACGCACACACTAATATTAGGTACTTATGAAATTGCCGTTTTGTATGGAATAAGTGAAAGTACTTATTTTATTAAACTTTTTTATTTCTGTTATTCAAAGTAATCACCCGTGCAATCGACGCATCTTTGCCAACGCATTGGCAGTTTATTGATGCCCTTCTTGTAAAAATCAGCTGGACGGGAGGCAACAAACTCTTCAAAGGCAGTACTAAATGCCTTTGAAGAGAGGCATTTTGTACTGCCTCTCGGAAATTGAATTTTTTACCCACTAAAATGTTGTCTAAATTTTGGAAAACGTAATAGTCGGTAGGTGCAAGGTCTGGTGAGTATGGCGGATAGGGAGAGCTTCCAACCCCAGCTCTTGCAGCTTGGAGACTGTCTGTTGTGCAGTATGGGGTCGCGCGTTGTCGTGAAGGAGCAGTGGGGACGACCGATTGATCAAGCTGGTTGCCGATGTGCAAGCTTCTCCATCATTGTCTCCAGTTCTTCATAGTACACATCTGCAGTAATGCTCATGCCGTTTTGTAAAAAGCTGTGGTGAATCACACCCGCACTAGACCACCAAACAGTGACCATCACCTTTTTACGGGTCATTTTTGGTTTAGGGCATTGCTTTGGTGCTGAACCAGGATCTAACCAACTTGCTGAGCGCTTTCGATTGTCGAACAGAATCCATTTTTCATCGCATGTAACAATTCGGTTCAAAATTCCTTCATTTCTTTGCCTATTGAGCAGCGCGAGGCAGGTCCCGATGCGTACGTTACGCTGGCGATCGTTAAGTTCGTGGGGCACCCATCTATCAAGTTTTTTTAGCTTGCCTATTTATCGCAAATCGATCAAAATTGTTTTGATGCTAACATCAAAAGCGGCTGCTAGCTCAGCTGTAGATTGAGTTTCGTCAGCTTCCACAATCGCATTTAATTCATCATTGCTGACCAAAGTCTCCGGACGGCCACGAGCTTCATTTTTCAAGTCAAAATTTCCAGAACGGAACCCGGAAAACCAATAACGGGTTGTGCGTTCGTTTGTACAGTTCTCTCCGTAAACTTTTTGATGTTACGTGCCGTTTGTGTCGCGTTGGTGCTACGACGGAACTCATATTCCATAATTACACGAATTTTTAAAGTATCCATTATGATGAAAAATGTTCAAATGTAATGAAAATACAACGCTAATCAATAAACAAAAGACTGAGTTTGTAAAAAGAATGTCATGTTTTTAAAACAAAATTAATTTAAATTTAGAATACAAAGCCATTCCAAACTTTTTTTCTATTTGAAATGACCAGTTCTGAAGAACTTCTGAAATTTCATAGGTAAAGATCTATTTATTAATGTACACTACACTAGCTCAAAAGGCTTAGTTCTCTTGAGTCTTCTCACATGTCCGTGTTGTCGAGGAGCTGGATAGCCTCAATGTTCACTGTTCACATGGTGATGAAGTCTGTGCTCATGAGCTTCTGCATATGTTGTGATAGCTTCGTTGACGACCTCTATGTTAAGGTGAATGACATATATGGAATAAATAAATAACTAATGCTGGACATTTCACACAACACTATCAAGCTCCAACCTTAGCAAAGTTTGTCTTATTAACTAAGTACCTATTAAATAGGTTGCCATAAGCACGTTTCGTGTACGTAACCTAAAAATCAATCGCCTCTGGTGGGGAAATTGATTCAGATTCTTTATAATGCGACATTCATTAGTGGCCTCACCTTTGAACACTTAATTACTTATTGGTATAAGCCCATCATTGTTCTACACGAAAGTGAGACTATTTATATTATGCAACTTATAATGTACGAGTTTGCATTAACTTTAGTCAAATGATCAAAGCTTTAGAGACAACACGACAGCTTTTGGCAATCTTTGTGATGCAGTGGGCGAATAGCCGGCTGAGACCTTGTGGTTCGATACCCGCCGCGGTACAAATGTTTGCATGGTTTACAGATATTTGTTCTGGATCTGGGTATTTCTCTATAAATTATAAGTACCAAAGTATTTACAAAAAACGTATTTAAAAGTACTCTATCAGTTATCTGGTTCCTAATACAAGCTCTGCTTAGTTTGGCGTTGTGTGAAAAGTCCAGCAATATTTATTTATTTATTATATAGGATCAATTTGTTATTTTTTTTTATTAGTAATCCATACAAATACTATAAATTTGGAAGTAACTCAGTATCTCTTACTCTTTGTCCGTTTGTTAACTTCTCACGACTAAACTGCTGGACCGATTTCGATAAAAGTTGGTATTTAGACAAATACCTGGATTGAGACATAGCCTACTGTTTATTGACAAAACACGCGTGCGAAGCCGCGGGCATGAACTAGTAAAATTATTATTGTAATGAAAAAAATTAAAAGTCTAACCGCTGCATTATGAAGCCTGACTCCATACTTATATGATGTACAATTAATTACTGGCCTAGCTTTACCCTAGGTCATTTAACAATGCTAACAAAACACAGGATGGAACAATTTCTGTTGTTACTTACTTAATGTGTTCTTATTCATTCAACTTCAAGATGAGTTGATGAGCTAACAGTACAAATTGTCTATTTTTATAATTCTAATATTACTCATTGTGTGTCCTTACAAAATATGTTTTTGATGCCAAGGTAACGCTCGGTTAAATCTTACCAACCTAACTTTACCAACTTATTTTTATGTTTTTTTAAATATTTTTAGGCTCGTTTTTGATTAGGATATTGATTCGGGTCAGGTGGAATTTGGCCGTAAGCCAGCGGGTCCAGTATCAACTCTACGAAAAAAATATTATGTCGTCATTTGGGCCCACAAGCAATCCATACTGTCTTTCTGTCTGTCTGTTTGTTACGTTTTCACGACTAACCGGCGGGACCGATTTCGATTAAATTTGGTATAAAGATATATTATGACCGAGATTGAGACACATACTTCTTTTTATTGACAAACCACGCTTGTGAAGCCGCGTGCGTCGTGAAAACGTAACAAACAGACAGGCATACTTTAGAATTTATTATATTAGTATATAGTATTAGTATTGGTATTATACAATAGTACAGCAACTATCAGTTTGATTTATTTGATGTTAAATTGACTCTCTTCCTCGTGGAAGTTATGAGTGATGATATTTCCAATATTATTATGAAATTGTCTTGTAAGTAACAAGTTAACAAGAAGGAAATTAATATTGGTAGAAGTGCGGCCTCCTGCGTCTCAGCCGGCTATTCGCCCAGTGCACCACGGAGGTCGTCAAAACTATATACTGCTTTATAACTTTATACCTCAAGTTGATCGCCGCAGAGCAGAACATCGTAGGGCACGTTTCTAAGTTGCGTGACCTACGAGGTACCTCGCTATAGACGATGGTTACTACTTAACATCAGGGCCATAATGCTTGATCCACATATAGGAAGTAATAAAATAAAAAAAGATCGATTAATCATTGTAATGCAGAATTACCAAGTGTCCAGTGAATCCAGTGACACAAAACACAAAATCGTCTGAAAAAAATGTATTTAGTGGCTAAATTTGTTTTAAGGAGGCCTCAAACCATACAAATACATCCAATTTAAACATGTTTAGTCGCTTAATACATAGGCATCTGTGCAAGTCGGGCTAAAAAAATAAAGAATTCAGTTCGTGCTAAACAACACAGCTCGAAGCCTTTTAAAAGCTTTTGACCCAACGATCCTCAAAAGTTGTGCAATCGTTTCCGCTAGCTTGGATCTGCACTTAACGACTGTTTCCTTCGGAAAACTTGTGCTGGAAAATGGAAGGCAATTTTTATTTGTTATGATCTTTATCTTGCTGAGTTTTAGCCATGTTATTTTTATGTAACTAAAAATAGTCTGAAAAGAGGACAAATCTGTATGAAGTTTGAATTAAGCGATAAGAGACATGTCCTTCGTAAAATTAAAGAAAACAATCTTTAATTTATTTTTATTTTAAGTGTTATTACTTACGGGGAAAGAGCCTTGCCTAAGTCTGTATTTACTGATAACTACAACCTGGGTGTCTTCAAGTCGCGAGTGAACAGGTTTCTTCTAAGCAAGCGTGGTCCACCTTAGATCAGATGAGATCGTGGTCAAACACGAGCCTATAATATATTAAAAAAAACCTTCTGCTTGCTGATTCTAAAAACCATAATTGGAGAACACACAACAACACATGATGGGAGAAGCCACTGGCACCTGAAACACAGTTTTTAAACTAGTTCGGGAGCCTATGGATTCAAATTTGACTATGTCATACTTAATTATGTCAATAAATATATATTTTTTTATAATTATCTATAAATTAAATATAAGTAAATATTAATTAAAATCTATAATTCATTAATTCAATTCCACTACGGTCCAATACCGTTCCAAAATGTGCATAAATTATCTATGGAATCGTCGATTTGGGTCATTTTGTTATTATTACAGAACAAAGAAACTGATATCAGTGTTTTCCAAATAGTTTGTTCGCATACACTGAAATGTTGAAATTTTCACAGATTATGTATTTTGCCGCTATAACAACAAATACTAAAAACAGAATAAAATAAATATTTAAGACATGATTTTTTTGCTGTTTTTATAGATAATGGTACGGAACCATTCGTGTGCGAGTCCGACTCGCACTTGGCTGGTTGTTTAACAACAAAAGCAACGATCTAAGTCATTTGTGTGCACACATTTGTCATCAACGTATATCATTGTAATAAGGTTCGTTTACGTTCGTTTACTGGTTATATAAAAGCGGTGCATTTCGGGTACAACTTTATATTTAATCTGATAAAATCACAGTGGTTACATTATCAAAAAGTAATGCAATAAATGACACCTGTCGTAAAAACATAATCAGGGCTGAGTAAGACGGTCTCACGCAAACTGCAATCCGTTTCATTTGACGTTAAATGCAAATGAGGTAACTACTTACTAAGCGGTTACAAAAGTTATGCTAGAACTAAAACTTGTCAGCCGCGACTTTTGAACGCGACATAGCGATCATGTAGCTAAGTATTGGCAAGTTCCATTGTAGGTCAAGCAGAAAAATTACAGGCAACTGGACAATGAAGAGCATCAATATATGACAATACAATGACAAATACCTAATGTGATGCTTTTAATCCTTTCAATTTGCTAGTATTATTACTATAGGTCATCGTGAGACCCTTTAAATCACAACCTAACCTTATATCTAGACAGAGTCACTGATTATAAGACCACTGGAAAACAAATAAGTTTTTTTTTTGTTAACCGTCGCCTATAAAAGAGAATTGTCTCGTAGGTCACGCGTCTTAGATATGTGCCCTACGATGCACTGCCCTGCGTCCATTAACTTGAGGCATACAGGTGTAAAGCCTCATGTGCCTGTAATTTCACAGGAAACCATACCCTTCAAACCGAAACACAGGAATGCTGCAAGGCGGCAGAAATAGGTAAAATAAATATCGTCCTGATTTTTCAATGGAGAGATTGATTTGGTCACTTTATTAATTGATACCTTTAAGATGAAGGCGAAGAAAAAAGTCGTATTACTAAGTCGCACGCGATAAAATGTTTCTAGTTTCAGTCGGGAACACGTCGGGAATTTCCACTTTGATTCGAAAATTAATCGTTTTAAAGCTTCGACTTTACGAGTTTGCGTGTAGTCGTTAAGGACGGCTTGTTGGCGAGTTTCTGTGATAGGTAACTTTAATAGCTTTTAGTACACTATAATTATTAGCTGCGACTTTGTCCAGGTTCTAAATTGATTCATTATCATCATATCAGCCTATTGATTTCCAGAGCGACTGATCTTTGCCTGCATCCAACGGCTCCCAGTAACTTTTATGAGGTCGTCTTTTCATCTAGTGAGGGGCCGTCCTACGCTGCGTTTTTCAGTGCGTGGTCTCCACTCGAGAATCTTTCTGCCCCACCAGCGCCGTCAGTTCTTCACCAGCTATGTGACCTGCACATAGCTCGAAGAACTGACAGTAAGCTAATCCTCTGTAAATTGATTAAGAACATAAGATAAGATAAGATAACTCTTTATTGTACACCAAAGTAAAATATAGAACATAATTTTTACAAATAGTATTTGTACAATGGGCGGTCTTATCGCTAAAAGTGATCTCTTCCATACAACCTTTGTATGGGCATGATAATAATTGATCACATGACGGCGGTGCATCTATATAATATTAAAAACATATCCTACATATTATAAACCTAAAATAATAATAACACAAATTTAATTAAAAATAAAATTAGCAAACATAAAAATAGTTATGAAGATGAAATATCTTCGTGCAATGCTCATGGGCTTTACCATGGCCAAAATTTAGTTTTCCAATCTGTCAAAATGCTATTGCCCATAAAAAATTAAGCAAGATTTAAATTTCTAGACAACGCATGCGAAAATAACTCATGTGGCTTGCGAATAATTACAATAAACAGAAATCGGATTATTAAACAACCTGTTTTGAAAATGATTGAATGTATCAAAAATATTTTTTGTGCATTCGACCCCCGAGACTTTGATTGTATTATAAATAATGCATAAAGCTTGCTTTGATCTATTTATCATTTCAATTATATATGTAGGGGAATGTGAATCATAGGACGAGACTCGCAAGAGACCGGATAGAATGGCATTAATAAAGAAGAGACTGCCTTTACCAAACAATGACTAGGGACGTGCAGGATGATCGATAGACAAAAAAACACTTAATTGTACACCACACGTATTTGTTTTTTTACATAACCTATTCCAATCCAAATATTTCCACTTGTTCCTCTCTTAAATAAACAACCAATAATAGAACGATTAAATATACACATGATGATAATGGGTAGGTACTTTAAATAAACCAGTTTCGATTACATTAAGGATACTCAAAGAAAGTTAATAAAATACATCGTTAATCTGATGAAGTGTGAAATTGGCCAAGCGTGTCCAACGGGCCAAGGTTGGCCAAGTTAATGAACAACCAAATTAATGATTCGCCGTCAAAGTCATTATTATTAACGCGATTATTATATTAATGTACAAAATGAATAGATAATCTGTTTCGCTGCGGTAGAGATTTATAATTTATTGCATGTTTAGATTGTGTAGTAATCAATATCAGATGCAAATTCATTTACTTGCACTGATTAACGATTATGAACTTGAAATCGGAACTTATTTATTGCGCAGGATTAGAAGTTAGAGGTACTACAGGGTGTTTGGTAATATACTGACGATATTCAAGTGACGGTTTCTCAAAACATAAAAAAAACTTCTCGAAAAAAAAACTACTAGTTATATTATCAAATTTTAAAGAAAATCTACTAAGTTTAGATGATTAATTCGATATAAAACTTACTGCCTACTCTTGCAATCGACACCCAAAAATAAAGACCTATTTGATATCTCTTTCCGAAATGGCTGTGGGTTTTGGGTTAGAAAGGGACAAAAAGAGATACCTCGAGACGTCACCAATACAGTATCTGTGGTTAGATGGCAAACATTATGCAATAGCACAACATAAGTTTAATAGTGTTTGTTTGTACATTCCAAAATAAATTTCCCATTTCTATGGTAAACATTTCACAAATTTATTTATTAAGGGCATCAAAATAACCCCTTTCATTTTTGTGCTTATATTATCAAACACCCTATATGTAAGTTGGACTGTTTGTTACCCATTGTTGATGTTAATTTTCGAGGTTTGCGTAAAAGTAGAAATATTTATAGATAATCAGAAAAATAGTGCCACTAATTTTAAATTAGTTTTAATACAAAATTATATTTACATAAAAACGGTAATTTTTTTATTCAGGGTACATGAATAAAAAACTACTTCACTATGAATAAACTGATAATCTATAATAACTAGTGATACAAGCATTACGCCCATTTAGATTAAAAATATACAGACATTCTAATTAGTCTTCGCATTTATAAATTACGTGAATTTGTACCCTTATTATTTGACATCCTTTTTTGAACGAAATTGCATCCCAAATCATTAGCTTATATGAAATAAAAATTTAATTCACCGTTACAAATATTTTTGTCGGCAGTTGCCACACAGAATAAAATATATTGAACACTCGTTTCAATAACATATTTTTACCCGCAAAATATTACAATGTCATAAAAATTACAATCGCGGAGATAAAAACTGTGCGTATTAAAACGTGCGGTTTATTCTCCACGGAATACGGTCATAAAGACAGGTATTTATTACGCTCAGAAGACTACCCACAGGGACAGGTTGTTAAATGAATCGCGAACAGCATTAACCTGCCTTTTTGGACTGGAAACTATTGATAACTGTTTTGTTAAGTGGATGTCGTAAGTTGTTTTGTTTTATCAAACTCTTGGTTTAATTAAAAAAAACTCGGGCTGAATAACGATAGATACCTAAACGTAATTAGCGACTAAACATGTTTAAATTTGACGTATTTTGTAGTATTTTGTGTATGATTGTATTTAGTGCATTTTAGGCATTAAATACAATCAGGCATCATTTTGCAGACACCCTTATTAGAGATAGAAAATCTCTTCATATATATTATGTAGATAGAACTTTATTGCAAAATAAATTAACATAGGCGAACTTAATAAAAAAAATTGTTTATTTCAAGCCATTGTTTTTGTTTTTTGTTGTTGATACCAGACAGCATTCTCTTCCAGTTAACATTTGTGCAGTATGGTAATGCTTAAAGTACTAGCATATGTACTTTAAAACTTTAATAACACCTATCAGTGCTTAAACAAAAATTCTAAACATTTGTACCTACCCTTGACGATTCCATAGCTCGCTGAGCGACTTTCAGTTTGTGGACCAGTCCCACCGTAAGTATCCACGTTTCGGCTGCGTAAGTCATCACAGGTAGGACGCACTGGTTAAATACTTTTGTTTTTAGGCATTGTGGGATGGGTGACGAGAAGACCTGACGAAGTTTCCCAAACGCTGCCCAGCCCAGCTGAATTCGCCGGTTTACTTCTTTCTCGAGGTTGTATCTACCCAATCGCAGAGTCTGCCCAAGATAGACATACTCATTCACAACCTCGAGAAGAGTTCCAGCAACTGCAATCGGCTCTGGGGTAACACGATCATTGATCATGATTTTAGTTTTGTCTAAGTTCATTCCCAGGCCGATGCATCTAGAAGCAGCAGCTAGGCTATTCAGCATCTGTTGCAGCTCCTGCACCGACTCTGCCATTATGACGATATCGTCGGCAAATCGTAAGTGCGAGATGCATTCCCCGTTGATGTTGATGCCCTGTCCATTCCAACTCAGCGTCTTGAACATATCTTCCAGTGCGTTTGTAAACAATTTGGGGGATATAACATCCCCTTGTCTTACTCCGCGGCGCAACTGGATTGGTTCTGACTGCTGGTTCTGGATATGAACTGACATGGTGGCCACGTTGTATAGACATCTCAGCACTTCGATATATCGCCAATCGACCTGGCATCGTTGCAGGGACTGCAGAACAGCCCAGGTTTCGACGGAGTCAAAGGCTTTCTCATAGTCCACAAACGCCAAGCACAGGGGTTGATTATATTCCTCTGACTTCTGTATAATCTGCCGCACTGTGAGAATGTGGTCTATGGTGCCATATCCTCTTCGAAACCCGGCCTGCTCCGGTGTTTGAAATTCGTCAAGCCTTCGCGTAAGACGGTTCGTGATGACCCTAGAAAAAAGTTTCTAGACATGGCTCAGGAGTGAGATCGGCCTATAGTTTTTCAACAAAGATTTGTTTCCTTTCTTGAAAAACAACACCACAATACTCCTGTTCCATGCCCTCGGAGTTCTCCCATGGTCTAAGACGGAATTGAAGACACGTTGAATCTCCTTCAGAACAGGGGTGCTCCCTGCCTTTAGAAGCTCTGACGTGATACCGTCTTCACCTGGGGCTATGCTCGGAATTTCTCTGAAGGATAGAATCAGAAACGAGGTTATCCGACAGAGAACCAAGGTGATCGACATAGCTCAGAGGGTCAGCAAGCTGAAGTGGCAGTGGGCCGGTCATATCTGCCGCAGAACCGATAACCGTTGGGGTAAACGTGTTCTGGAGTGAAGACCACGTCTAGGCAAGCGAAGTGTAGGACGCCCTCCGGCTAGATGGAGTGACGATTTGCGCGCTGTGGCTGGCAAGGATTGGATGAGAAGAGCTGAGGATCGGGCTCAATGGCGCACCCTGGGAGAGACCTACGTCCAGCAGTGGACTGCTATAGGTTGATGATGATGATGATGATGATGACGATTATAGGTACCTATACAACTACATACTTATATTAAAGTTTTTTTATTAAATCGAGAAATATCTCGGAGTGCACAAAGCATTTATCCACAATCTTAGCATATATAAACCACTTTTTTCGACGAAATGTATAAAGTAGTTTTAATATGCAATTACTTACCCGGCAAATTTATTGAAGCTGTTTTTACGCCTATACTTATGCAAATATGTGATTAATGTAGTGCTAAATATGCGTACTCGCGGCTAAATATTCAAGATTTATATCATTGGTCGTACTCCTGATGCATTGACAACCTTGACAAGCAAGTCCCACATACCACATACCGGCCGACAAAATTTACAAGTCATTTCGTACAAGACGAGCGGCATTCGCACCGCCCACACTTGTGGCTTTTATTACACAAGTCGCAAATTGGATAACATTGAGTTGCTCGTAAGTGTACACTTGACTTTTGCTTTGCGGTTTTTTAAGTAAATTATTTTTATCATTTTTTGTGAGATTTTTACTTGCGAATGTGTAAAATTACAGGTATATTATCTATGAAATACGTCTATGGATTACCAAATATAACTATCTTAGAAACAATATTATAGATGCTCTTCCTTCGAATTTGTGATGTTCTTTTGCCGCGTTTGGAAAAAAATATGAGAGTAATTTTTTTACGATGCGCGCGCACACCGACGACCAAAAAGCGACATGATAAAATTAGCTGATAACTGTCTCATGCGCGCACACACCGACAGCTAAAAAGCGACATAATGAAGTTAGCTGATAACCGTCTCATGCGCGCGCACACCGACAGCCCATGCGCGCTGATAACTGTCTCTGAAGTTTCCGTGAAAACTCATAACTATGTTTATTAATCATTATTTTTATTCTGTTAGGCCAAAGAAGTATTACTTCTTACGTGCATACATAAGTACACACACGTTTTTTACGATAGGTATACAGGGTGTTTGGTAATATACTACGATATTCAAGTGACGGTTTCTCAAAACATACAAGAATACTTTTTTTCAAAAAAAACTACCACATAGTTATATTATAAAATTTTAAAGAAAATCGACTAAGTTTAGGTGATTACTTCGATATAAAACTTACTGCCTACTCTTGCAATCGACATCTAAAAATAAAGGCCGATTTGATATCTCTTTCGGAAATGGCTGTGGGTTTTGGGTTAGAAAGGGACAAAAAGAGATATCTCCAGACGTCACCAATACCGTATCTGTGGTTAGATAGCAAGCATTGTGCAATAGCCCAACATAAGTTCAATAAAGTGTTTATTTTTACATTACAAAATAAATTTCACATATCTATGGTAAACATTTCGCAAATTTATTTATTATGCTCATCAAAATAACCCCTTTCATTTTTGTGCTTATATTATCAAACACCCTATAATGTACTTATCGCCGTCTTTTCTGTTTTTCGTCTGTTTTTTGTGTATGTAGTTTAGTGCACGCCGTGTTCATCTTTAATTAGAATAACATGTAATCTAGATAAAGAAATATAAACTAATAACCATTTAAGCATGTGAGGTCTGTGGATGTTTCTTAATAAACTAAATTTAATGAGTTTTTTGCTCATTATTTTCTAACCAACGTTGGCTGAAAGAAGTCGCCATTATACTATGCATAGCTTAATCTAGTTCTAAAATTAATCTCGGTATATGCACAATAAAGTAATAATTTGCGAAACAATATTGGAAAAGTGCAGTGCAAAAAAATTGTGAAACACAAGTTTCAAATAAAATTGTAATATGACATGAGCTGACACAACAGAGTTCCACTTGACCCATCCTCGGCGCGGACAATGCCTCACACAATTAGGCTGAGGCCCAGTTTTTACGATGTTTTTAGTTGCGATAGGCAACTAGATACTTCGTGCTATGCTCAAGAATGTTTACTGTAAGAGTTTTTTTAAAATGTTATTTACGAAAAACCCTTTTAATCTGTATTAAAAATGTGTCAAACCTATAAATGATGACAGATTAGACTTTTAATTTTACATGATGTGATCTGGAGCAGATGAGCTATCTATAGATCGTTTGCGGTTGATCGTTAACGGTCTTTAGATGATTCAACTGTTTATTTTTTAAAGAGATATAAATAATTGTGTATTCTTTCTGTACATAACACATACATAAACCTATAATAGAACCGAAACATTGTCGGTCGTAACATCGATAAAACGGTACGTGATAAATCCCGTATTTATAATAATGATTGAAATGAATCACGAAAGTTTTCTAAGTAAAAGGTACATTATATCTTTTTTGAAGTGAAAACTTCTTTAGGCACGTTGGGCATTTTTTGAGATGGGAAAAACCATTGAACTCGTGACACTGTTACCGTTACCGACACCTCTGTATATAAATATCTCGTAATTGTTCAAGTCTTCTGTCGGCACTCCCGGAGTGCCACTTTTTTATACGACATGGAGATGGAACAAGCATAAATGGCTCACCTGATGTGTGTTACCTGGTGTTACCTGGTGTGTGTGCTGTGTGTTAACCACAGCCCTACATTTATTATTTAAAAGAACTTGTATTTTTTTAATTTTACCTACTGTGTAGGGTGTGGTCTTCTTTCGTATAGGTACCTACTTACTTTCATATTAAAGGAAAGTTTCAATCTGTTTATGCCACTTAGTTTAAAACTACACATTACGCCAAAAGTGGGATAATCGCAGCATTATCCCTAAGTAGATAGATAACTGTCAATTATATCTACCAGATAGGCGCCTAATAAATACTTACGGCCTAACACCAGATCTTATCACTTAGGACAAAGAACATAAGCGAAAGTTAATATACATTATCACCAAATAAGGCTAGTTTCTATAACCTTCATATATCCTATCTTAGATTAAAGCCTAGGAGATAAAACAGGAAACGATTTGCAACGACATTCCTGTTTTGCAATTATCTATGGATTCAGTTACTTGGTAAATAGTTTTTATTTATGATTGGTTAGGTTGGTTTGTCTATGGTTTATGTGAAGTGTCGGTTTGTTTCCATTGTTGATTTATATGCTAGAACTTTACCTAAACTGAATCAAGACACAAGGATATATTGTTAATAGATTATTCATTTGATGCTATCATAAAAACTACGCATTTTGACCAGAGATGGCTGAGATATCAGAGATGTGCGAGCTAGCTTATCCAATAAGATTTCAATGAGTGGTTTTCACAGCCATATTTTATAACTGCTAACAGATGGCGTTGCTCTCTCATAAGCAATCAAAGGAAGATGAATGGCAATGTCAATTGCTTTTTCAGCATTATTTTCCAAGGAACTTGAAATAAGGAAAAAAACATTTGTGTTTGTTTATCTGACGAAGTGTGATTATAAAAAGTAATTTGTTGGGCGTAAATAGGTAGGGTACATAAAATAAGTAGGAATACATAAGTATTTGTTCAAACACACAGATAAATAACCACTGAGTAACATCAGATAAAATACATGTCTTTTTTATCTAGCCTATGCTATCCCACTGCCGGGCAAAGGCCTCCCCCTCATCTCTACTTATCTCGATCCTGTACCAAATCCCGCCAGTCCCTACAAAAAGCGTCCAAATCATCGGGACAACGCTTTTTAGGCCTTCCACGGTGTCGCTTTCAATCCACAGGGATCCATCCAGTTACGATCTTAGCCCACCTATTTGCTTGCATGCGGGAGACATGACCCGCCCAATCCCATTTTCACAATACATGTACCGAACTAAATTTTTAAGTTTGCAGCAAAAAACTCTTAACACGAAGGTACATCGTAAACCATAATGATTAAGCATTTTAAATTGAATCAACAGTACAGATGTAATGCGTAAAGTTTAAGTTTTTTTACCGAAGATTTCATTTAAGTTACCTTTTTTTTTTAATTTTTTAACTAGGGTGTGTTCCTAATAGAACACGCCACCCAAAGAATCAACTATAATTTTAATAATATATAAAAAATCATCTTTACTCAACTAAATTATTAACAACTAAATTATGAATTAGCCTAATATCGATTTATTTTTTTGCGGCTTGACAATAAAACCAGTACAATTAGTATTTTTCAATTACTTATCTCTCTCCGAACGAGGGTAAGCTAAAAAACTGTTACAACCTACTTGCCAAAATGTAGAATCACCACCAAATAGTTGTTGACGTAGACTTAAGCTACTAAGGTTCTTAATGTTAAAAGTTTCTTACAAGCTGTAAGCTCCTATACACTTACTATACTTGTTACACGACCCAACACAAGCCCTTATCCAAACCTTGTAACCAATTTACAATCGATAAAATCTACACGACTACCCGTGAACTGACAAACAATGGGCACGCGCGCCGTAAAATCCCCAGAGTACAGACTAAACTCACTTCCTCATTAGTCTTAAGCTAAGTGCTAGATTTTATATTCGAACCATTAACATTCCTCCACCCCTGGTACTTGACGCGACAATAGGAAGCGATCGCGGATAAGACAAATACGGTGCGGCTGACAGTACCGCAGTTCGCAAATAGCTCCTCTGCTTTCCTGCGCGCCTGTTATTCTGTGCCGGATGTTTTTGATAATGGGGGCAATTCTGTAAATTTACTAAATTTTGGTTTCACAGCACTATAACTGCCATCTTTTTTGTTTCATACGGACATAGTAAGTTGTGTAAGTATTGAAAAATTTTGTTATATTTATAGCAAAAAAAAATCATTAAATCGGTCAGGAACCACAACCATACAAAAATGTACTAGCGTAATCCTTGATAAGTTAAAGTTTGTGATCAACATTATTTAGTAAGATCACAGTTTTACTCGCATGCTAATTAGGTAAAAGGGCTAATAAAATTTACATTTTTTTTCTTTTATCCTAATAAGTTTAGCTGTTATGCCGATGAACAATCAATATCAAAACGCACCTAAATTCGCGTTTATTAAAGGTGATTATATAATATACGCAATATCAAGATAACATGAATAAAATCTGGGAGACTAGATTTCCCATCTTTTAAAATAATCAAAAATAATAAAAAGTTTAATAAAAATCCTGGATATAAATTGTTCGGAATTTTGTCCGACACTGTACATTTGGTTTCTATAAAAACTATTATTAGGTCTCTGTTTTAGGTTACCTATTAATATTTATTTTTTGTTTTGATCTAGTACTTATACATACATACACCATATAATTATAAGAGGTAGAGTTATCTATTTGCTAGTATGGGATAATCTCAAAAACGAATGAACCGATTCTGATAATTCTTTTCCGGATAAAACTTATCCCGAAAACGAGTTTTACACTTTGCAATATTCAGAAAAACCAGGGATAGTGTAACTAAGTGTCTGAATCGGTTTCATAGTTTTCTTTATTTTTTACCTTTGCAATGCTCTTCATGTAAAATCAGCTTTAGATTTTGCAATATTCTGAGTCTTATAAATGGAAAATTTATTTTCAACAACCGTGCTGTCTCAACTATAAACAGTTTTAATATTTGCAGCACTTGAAAAATTAACAGTACCTAGAACCCTTTGAAGCTTGAGCTAAATTTATTGCATTGAATATAACTCTCTCAATGGAGCACCGGTATTGTTTCAGTGGACAGAGCCTGCACAGTACTGATAAGCACAATCCATTTCCAAATACTTGGTTAAGTTTAATGCAAATAAAACCCTGGCGTGTCTGTTTTCCGCGCAACGGAGCCCATTTCATCTGGCTCCTGTTTTCCGTAATGTACCCGTGCCGATTTCTGACCACCTCGAGCTTCTTGGTATCTCATTAAGACCGACTCTCAGTTTCTGCTCCTACATTGAGTCGAAAGCCCAGCTGGCCGCTAAGAAGCTTTAGGTGTACTTGCAAAGGTGAGGCAATACTTCACACTGGGACAGTTGCTCAACTTATACCAAGCACAAGTCCGATCATGTCTGGAGTACTGTTCTCACCTCTGGGACGGATCAGCGAAATACCAGCTAGAGGCTCTAGAGTCAATTGAGAGAAGAGCCAAAAAGCTCATTTGCAATGACGAGTTAGCAAATGCAAAGCTCCACAGCCTCGAGCATCGTCGAAAGGTTGCAAGCCTCTCGGTTTTTTATCGGATACATTTCGGAGAGTGTGCTGCAGAGCTTTTCAACCTGATCCCACTATCCCCATTCTATCATCGGACAACCAGACGCTCCGCGATGCGCCACCGCTACATATAGTAGAGGAGACCGTGGAGATCGACCTTCACCGATCTGATAACCAGATGAGACGTATTTTTTATCAAATATAATTTATAAACAAATATGCCTATAATTACTTGCCTTTCTAAAAGTGCTTATGTCTATTTTTAACTAAATTAACTTTAATCGATTTTTTTTTTCATCACTTTCATTCGTTTGATAACCAAATGAATTTTATTTCACTGTTAGTTTTTAACACACAGAATATGCCTCAGTAGGCTTGCCTACTCATTTCTGTGTATAGCTACCTGGCAAGCCGATGTGAACAGGTACGTCAATATAGGTGACTCCATCGTTCTGCTAACTTATCGAAAGTTATATCAAATTATAGATTATTTTATTACAAAATCAGTCATATTTCAAAATCATTGCCTGCAAAAAATCATACTTATAGTACTGTTGCCTAGCTAAAAACTTTTAGAGAGCACTTTTAGATAGGCAAGTAATTATAGGCGCATATTTGTTTATAAATTATATTTGATAAAAAATATGTCTCATCTGGTTATCAGATCGGTGAAGGTCGATCTTCACCGGCTCTTAGACCAATAGTAGACATACCTCCCATACGCACAAAGCGGTACTCTTCCACCTTTATTATGCGCACCGCCAAGAAGTGGAACGCTTTGCCTGAGTCTGTGTTTCCTGATAACTACAACTTAGGGGTCTTCAAATAGCGAGTGAATAGATTTCTTCTAGGCAAGCGTGTTCCATCGTAGACAGCATCATCGCGCGCCATCAGGCGAGATCGTGGTCAAACGCTAGCGTATAATTTATATAAAACAAAATTTGTCTATTATTAGTGTACGAGTGAAAATAACAGGTGTATATAACAAAAAAAAGCTTGCGTAGCTGAAAATACGAATAGAAATCTACCGTTTATTAATATCTACGTTGATATGCAACATTTTATATGTCCATTTTTAGATTGTTGACGAAATTTTCGTGAAGGAAATGTCAATGAAAAGAAAAGACTGAATTAGGCGAATATATGCATATCGTCGTCACATCATAATCATTATCTAGCGGACAACACTGCGGACATTTTTACTATCAACATCCGCATGAAAATACGGCGCAAGTTAAGAACTGATGCTCTTACAATAGTGCAGTCTATTCATTTATATTATAATTCATCAAATGCTTTATTTATTTATTTAAGTGTTTTCTATTTATCTACTTTCCTGAGGGTGTTATTAATTTTGCATAACATGTAATACATATAGTACTGCTAATTAATACCTAGCCCCCTCACTCATAAGTTCAAAGATTAAGATTTTTACAAGAAAGTTGATAATTTTAATATTTTGTTCAATACACGTCGGTCGTGCGTTTAGATTAAATCTATATTTTTGAATCTAGTTTTTATTTCCATCTTCAAACACACTAGGGTTACCAGTTAGCATACTTTTTGAACTCCTTATTAACTGACATACACTAGATTCATTGAAATTCTCTATTTAACTATCTAGGTCTACTGATTTAACTATATTTTAGTTAAACGAAACGTTAAACTTACGAAAATCTACAATTGACGAATATTTTAATGATAATACATATCTACTTACCTACTTTAACAATTAGGCTAAGTTCATACGAACGCGCGGTACCACGTGGAACGACTAACCGCGCGGTACCGCGCGGTCATATGAACTTGGCCTTAGATTAGAATGTTTTCCTTTTAAAATTAATATAACCTAACAATAACAAAGGCATCCTCCTCTCTCCATAATATTGTTGTGCCCAACAGGGTCCATAATGATCATGTACTCAATTACCACCTATTATTACATTGTGGAATACAATAAATGATTAAGTATTTATTATTCATCTACTCCATTTTAAAACCACCATCGGTCTGCCGTGGTCACAGTTATCCTATCTACTGCAATGTTTACATCTTGGACTGCAGAACGATTTGGATGACTTCCAACAATAGACTGCATTCCTGGCGCTTTTTATGTAGACATACCTTGGACGCCTTGATTTGTGCATTAGTCTTAGTACTTATTTTTTAAGCAATCTGGTTTTTCTATGTAAGACACACATTTCTAATAATATCTATACTAATATGAGGTAAAGTTTGTAGCTTTGTACGTTTGTTTGTAAAGGTTACGCCCTACAGAAAACTAAATGCTCGGAAACTACAAAAAAATATTTTACTGAGACAATCCTAAGTGCTATTCTGAGGAAAAGCAGTTTTAATTACAATATTAATCGAAGAGTTATATAAGTCGAAGAAAAAGGCGCTGCTTGGTTGAAGAAGTTACAAGCGGGTAGTTTAATAGTCGAAATTAATATGGCATCTCCGTATCAACGAGAAGGATACAGGTTCAAATCCCGTCTAGTTTGATTCTGAGATGATTTAAAAATAGTCTAATATAATTTTGGAGTGTAACTTTTCTTCCCAATGTTTACATCTTGGGCTGCAGAGAGTTTTGGACAGCGTCCAAGTTGTATTCCCCTCGTGGGACGCCGGCGCTGTCACTGGATAGTGCAATTTATGTAAACACAGCCTTATTCCCTGGACATTGCATTTTGTGGTTTAACTAGATGGATTTTTTGGAGTCAATTACTAAAACAAACCTATTTTTTTAGGCAATAAAGTTTGGTTAAGAATACCCGCCTTTTCGTACGGTTGAGCTAATGTTGGATGACCTGGATGAATAGACGAGCTGATGATGATACAATGTTACATGTTACGCCTTTGGGTGTAACAGAACTTGTCGACGGACAAATTGAAGTTTCAATTGAAAATGAATAAATGCTGAAAATGAAAACATTTGTTTGACACGGATTATGAAAATAAAATATAAAACAAAAGAAGAAAGTTGAAAATTCACGAATTTCACATATTGTCCAACTTACTTGATTGATTTTTACGCACAAGATCGCTCACTCTGTAAATCGGGAGGCGTTTACGTCTTTTGGCTATTATTATAAGCGATATCACAAAACTCCTCCAGCTAGAAGGAAGACCAATATTTTCTCGTCAATTACGTTTTTTTACCACAGTTTTCTTTTTTTTTTCAGGAGATATAGAAGACTGCATAGTGACGCCAGCTCATCAGGGCCAGTTCACGCCTTTACCAGAGGCGCTGTGCGACTGCATCATGGACCTCACGTCACAGGTAAGAGGCTATTTTTAATATCAATGCACAAAGAGTTTGTTTTTAGTTAGGTATAATGCAAACATGCAACATAAAGTTTTAGAAATTCGCAAGGATCATTGAGAACAAAACGAGAATAGGCAAAATGGATGAACTTTGTAATTTTTTTATATCGAGAAAATCTTTAGCGATTGGGTAGTATATTAATTAGGTGCGGATGGTACTGAGCCGTGCATGCGCCTGTTTCTCCTTTAATGGAAGAGAGATGGCGGGATCAATGGATGGGATGGGATGGTGGGTATGCGATGATGCGGTCTACGATAGAACACGCCTTGAAGAAACATGTTCACTCGCGATTTGAAGATCCCTAGGTAGGTTGTAGTAATCAGTACTTGCGCGTTCCTGGCACTAATCTCTACATCTAAGAATTTAATGAATCAAAATACGAAAGCAATGACCAAATGCTTAGCAAATTAGGTTAAATTACTTTAGATCAAATATTTGTATACTTTCCACTTTCTCCCAAATCGATACAATTTATCAAAATATAGTTGAAACGCATTGGCCTTAGAAAATGATTGTAAAGTACAAGTCACCGTGATTAGGCTTTTTGTGGTTTCACGGTCACAAACGTTGTTTTGATAAATAAAAATAGGATTATAGAATAGATCTAGTCACTTTACTGAATCAGATTTAACAAAAAAACGTGTAGAAAAATATTCCAGGAATAGTACCTTGAAACTTAAAACTCCTATCCACTCTTCTAACTTCTATGACGACTCCTTTACTGTGCAAGCTATCCGTTTATAGAACTCTCTTCCTTCTTTAATTAGATCTGCCAAATCCCTTCCTCTCTTTAACACGCTATTGTTTAAGCACTATTTGTCTGCATCAGAGAGCTGAGTCATCTTATTTTGTTATTATATCTGTCGTTGTTATTGTTTGTATTACATCTGTTTCATAATTATTGTATTTTTATTTATTATTAGTATTTTAATATTATAGAATGTTTATGTATTACATTTATATTCATATTACCTACCCTGGTATCTATTTATTTTGTTTTGCTTATGTAAGCACACAGCTAAATAAAACGCTTAAGTTATAAGGCTTCCATCCTTTAACGTTCTCGTAAAATCCAGTCCATCCAAAGGTTGTCTGGAAGAGATCGCTTTTAGCGATAAGACCGCCATTTGTACTATCGCGTCTCTAGTTTTAAGTGTTTTAAATATGATTTGTTGATATAAGTGTGGTATACAATAAAGCTTTTTCTATTCTATTCTACCTACCCAGATATATTTTCAAAAAGTTAAACTTATTTCTAGAAACTTAAATCGTGAAGTAAGGTATTAGAAAATGATTTCGTACGATGAGGCGTTCCGTTAGTGGCCAGACGATTAAAATTTATTTAATTTCTTCCTTTAACATACAGGGTAGCTGATCTAGCCTGAGCTTTCCAATGCATGGTCTCGAGAACTTTCTGTCCTAACGGGTAGTCTGCCCTCGAGCTACGTGCCTTGCCCACTGCCACTTCAGCTAACTAATCCTCGGGGCTATCTCAGAGACTTTGGTCATTTCTGATTCGATCTCGTAGAAAAATACCAATCGTAGCCCTCTTCATAGAACGTGAGAATAACATTTTCTAATCCAACTGTTCAAATAGCACACAACGGGTAGAACAGTTATTCCACTTCTTCTTATGGCCGCCATCAGAATTGATTAACTCATAAAAATACCCAAACACATTGTATTTACCAAATTTGCATATGGAACTACCGATCTCTGTCAAAACGGTCCTAATACCGGTGATGACGGTAATGGCTTGGCTTTGGCCATGAAATAATAAACGGATAAGCGTGTTGAACCACGCACATTGAAGGGTCCCGTAGTCAGCACAGCTGTATGATACTCATTTAAAAACACAAGCTTATCTTTGCAGTTGAGTATGGTAGGCGAGGAAAAAATCACCTCTGTCTTACAGGTGTGGGGGTGCCTTTATAAAAATAAATAAGAAATACATATACAGGTATATTGCTGGGCATTTCACACAGCGCTATCTTGTCCCAAACTAAGCAGAGCGTGTACTATGGGAACCAGATAACTGATAGAATACTTATATATATTTTTTTGTAAATGCATACTTATAATTTATAGAGAAATATCCAAACCCGGAACACCTCTGTAGATCGTGCAAAAATTTGTTCCGCGGTAAGAATTGAACCCGCAAATTCCAGCATTCGCCCACAGCGCCACGGAGGACGTCGAGGAAAAAAAAGCTTCTTCAGTTTTCATTTATTCCTGTCTAGTCGTCACTGAAATGTACCATCATGCCAAATTTCAGCTTTAGGCAGCACTAATAGTCTGCAAGGATATCGGCTGTAACTCCGGATAGACAGACAGACTGACGAAACAGGGTTCCTATTAAGACTACGGGACCCTAAAAACGGGACTTATTGGTCCGCAAAACCTGTTATAGTGAATATTTTTACTGTGACGTAGGGTCTAAGTTAGAAACTTTTTGCAAGCATACTCGTAGGTAAGCTTTAGCAGGCCGAATACCAAATAGTAGATATACCTTGGGTATATTCTTTTCAGGTGGCAATATCTGACACTGAGTCAGTTCATATAAAATCTATTTAATACAGGCTGACCCTAGAAGTTCAATAATCCCATAGAAAAAAAGCATTTCCAGTTATTCCAGAATTTAAAATTATCCCGGGCAACTTTTCTAAATTTTCTTTCATCACGCAGCAAAAATCGGTTGAGGCGTTTGTGAGTTTTAGCGAGACTAACGAACAGCAATTGATCTTTTGATTGATTTTTATATATATAGAAGAATACGTGAAGAAAAAAGTTTGTATCAATTTTTAAACTTAATGCGCGCACGCATTTGTGTGAGATATGACATAGTTAAAGTTTATACGGATAAGGAGTGCATGCAGCTAAAATTTATATTTAATATGTGTTAAAATACATTAAATACGTTCATACTTAAAATACAGCTTGTTCATGTAAATTGAAGAATATTATTTTTGTAGCAGCTGTTTGCATTGATTTACTCTCGCGCCTAATTAAATCATCTCTGTGCGGAGAACTAGTTTAAATAAATGTGGAACCGAAATGATTACTGGCATGTATTGGCCATTGAAGACGAGCTGGACCAACTCCAGTCTCACCAAATAGCACGACATTATTTTAAAGACTGTAGGCAGAGGCACTGAACGCCCTGACAGACGTGGACGGGGTCGTTAATAAACGTAAATAAACCATCATCATGTTAGTCGTTTCTAGAATCCACAGATAACATGACACTGTACTAGAAACTAATGAACCATTTGCGATCAATACAAAAAAATGCATCCAAACTGCACAACATCACAGAAAAAAAAATTATTTGCAATATTTTTTCACGGAAAATGTTTTTCTGGCAACTATTAGTTCCAGCAATAATCTTTTCCAAATTGTATGTTTGGGTCTATATGGGTTAACGAAAAAGCATTTCGCGTCCACTTTTATTTTGCACTGCGCATCAAATCTTTCGATTTGCTAAAACTCCAACCTATTATGGTCTTATTAGAACATTTTTAAAATACCGAACTCATGAGGTCATGAGCAATAGCCATGACATGTACATATAAACTGGCATTAGTTTGTTTGTATAAATATATCTAGTTTATCTAGTAACCTTGCAGGATGTTTTAATGGCTAATTTCAATAGTTTTTTGCACTACGCAAGAATTTTATAATGATTGAATACCTTGTCTATGCTTCTTCTATATTACAATCCCATTTGCAAAAATATTATCCTAGCTAACCTAGCTACATATGTAGTTGTGAGAAAAAATCAATATTAGTTGAGCGAGCGAAGTGAGATCTCTAAATCAACTTGGGCAAATCGGCATTGTATGTATGTTTATTTGACCGAGGATAACTATCGAATTGTTTATCTGATCATCGTGAAATTTGACATAACTATAGGTGGTATATATGTATAGTGATGGCACAATTTTATTGTGACTAAATGAGCTAAAAATGTGGGTGGGGTTGTTGAGATATTGGGGTTCAAGAGGAGTAAAAAAAAACAAAATGGCAAGTGGCACGTCTAATAAAAGGTATTTGTAAGTACATTTCGACCCTGTTTTTATTTTTAGTTTAAACCTTGTAGTTTTTAAGTTATTAGCTAATGAATTAATAAAAACTGAACTTTGACAAAATTCACGGGGTACACCAGGGACCCCACAGTGCTGAAATTTGGTATGAGTGTAGCTTTAGTGACACAAATATAGGGAAAAGTCTGAAATCCAGAGTAAATGCAATTTCTGTCCCAAATAAGGGTAATTAATCAACAATCAACTCCCGTTACCTGTAATTCGAATGAAACTGTAGGTCAAGTTTGGCACTCTTTTGATAGTCAACGATTAGGTACAAATAATATTTTATTGTTTATATTTATGGGAGACTCACGAGATCTCAGTTCGGGGCGAACCGAACTGTTTGTTTAAGTGTTTTTAAAAACCTACCACATAAACATTGTGATTATGGCACGCACTGGAAAGCGTAGCGTAGGTTGCCCCCCCCCCCCATTATAAAAGAGAGACGACTGTATAAAGGTTGCTGGGAGTCGTTGGAGGCAGGCCAGACAGGATCAGTCGCTCTGGAAGATTCCAGAGCGACTGATCCTGGATGCCCATTGATATGGAGGCGGCCTAAGCAGTGGACTTCTTATGACTGATATGATGATTAATAATGGCATTTTTAACCGACTTTAAAACAAGTAGGTTTTCAATTCGACGCGTTGTAAAAGTATTGAGAGGATTATTTATTTATTTAAATTCAGTTGCTTGCAGCACTTACAGCGTAAACCAACACGTGCAGCAAGCTAATGGTTATAGTAGGAACTTATAAAAATATATAGCAATGAATTAACTCAAGAATCCTATACACGAATACAACATTTCATTATGTTTTTAAAAAAATAAATCTATTTCTAGGTATGGTATCACTTTCCTATTGATAATCTTAACGAAAACTTTAAAAATAACTACATTCCATTTCGAAATAACGAAATAGAATTTGGTAAATACTGCTTTCTGATGTCACATTAATTTTCAGGATAAGATCGGCTCGATATTATTGCAAAATAAGTCTCAAACAATCGAAGTAGTTGTCGATTAATTTGTCAACTGCCAGATTGGTCAACCAGTTGCAATCTATGACAAGAATGCCGTTTCGACGAGACCATGAGACTTGCATTCGCGAAGGTACACAGGCGATAGAAGGCTCAATGTTAAAGACTCCAAGATCTGAAAATTACCAATGACAAAATTCCAAAAGGTAAATTAGAAGACCAAATTCCTGATTCCTGTTACTGTTGATGTAACTGAATGGTCATACCGTCTGTATAGATCATAATGCGACCTACATCGACGATAGTCACCAGATGTTAAAATTACGGGGGGAATTACCTACGATAATGGCTGTACTCTAACTTCGTACCAATAAACCACTGTGTCACAGAGATTCATTATCATCATCATATAATACGTCCAATGCTGAACATAGGCCTCCCCCATAGATCTCCAGAGCGATCTTGTACGGCTTGCACCGCACATCTACCAGCAACCTTTATCAGGTCGGTTTTCCATCTAGGGGGGCCGTCCTCTTATGGTAGGTCGTCTTGGCTGCTTATAACAATATGCTTAAAATGTTAGCTGTAAAATACATTAGGAAAGGTAATATCATAAAATACAAAAAAAACAAGAGAGCGTTGCAAATTAATCGAACTATTCCCCTGTAAATAACCTTAGCTAAATAATAAAATTCAAAACAAAGAAATAAAGATTATTGTGGCAGCCCTATACAAGGTGTTACAAAACTAGTATGTTATCTCTAGGTGATCCTCGACACTTCTAGAAAACAAATGATCTAATAAACGACTTTTGTGAATTCGATAATTTTCATTGATGAATCACTTGGTTAAAGTTCAGTTGATTTCAATTTAATTTATGTTCATCAGCATATTTAGGTCACAGCCTTAAGTCAAACATTACGGGCGGTTTGCGTAACGATGTTTAAACGTATTTAGTGGCTAAATATGATTTAAGGAGTTGTCAAATCATACAAATACGTCAAAATTAAACATGTTTAGTCGCTCATGTTAAGTTCAAAGGTGCAAAGTCTAAAACTAAAACTTGTTAATTTTCATGGTCGGAATCACAATGTTAAGGCTTAAAATACTAGTTCCTATGCCTAATACGATGATAATGATGAATTTTAAAACAGGCATATCAGGCTACTTCTTATAAATAAGCAATAATTGATACAATTTTGAAATAAAATAAAACCAGGCACTTGCACAAGCCTCATTTATACTTGTCACATTCTTGCCTTCGAAGGTTGTCTCAAACAATGATCAGCGATAAAGTAACAAGATTATTTGCATGGATAGGCATTTAAAATTGGGTCGGTAACTATTCAAGCGACTATTAAACCTAATGATTTATTCATAGAATTTTATGCAACAATAGCTTAGCCAGTTTGCAGGTTGACTTTTACTGATCAATTTGCTATCAAACAATACTTTGGCCACTAGCTGTGAAGCTATGATGTTTATATGAACATGCTTGGTTTTACTAGACAGACGATCATGGGTGTAGACAGTGGAAGGGTCTACGGATTTGTGGGAGAGCATGGTAGGATGTCGGTCCTGGCTTGGCTTCTACATCGTTTATAGACCGTCCCCAGCCAAATTAGGTACTTTTAAGTCCTACCGTAGTCGATTAAGGAACCGTTATAGTATCGTCAATTACTGTAAAGCTGATGGCATGATGATAAAAGTTTTAGTGACATGAGTTAAGAAGTAGAAATATAAAAACTTGTTATTTTAGGGTACCTCTATTTTATCTAAGGGTTTTTTACTCCATTGTGTGGATAAGTCTTTGAAAAACATTTACGAAAATTTAAAATTGTAATTTTAAAGCTTCAAAGTTGCCATTTTCGTAATAGTCGTATGTCCTCCCCCTCCAGCCAGCCAAACCACGATACTTGTACACTTGCTAAAAGTATCTAAGATAGCCTATATAGTCACACAGTTGTAAGAAATTGGGGAATTATCAAAGCTGATTATACTTTACTAGTTTACGACCAGTTTACCAGTAGTCGACCAACTTCTGTCTGTATTTGGGTTTGTGAACGGTTTCACTTCAGAGCTAGGTTGAAATGATGGCTCTGATGTGCAATATAAAGGAATACTTGAGTTTTTGAAACTAATCCTATAATAATCGGTCATATAACTGGCAATACTGGCGTATAGGCCAAGGCCTCAAAAGCCTTGCACATTCGGCAATTAATCTAGGGCACAAACTGATGCTTCCTTATTGTCATAAATGGTTTTCAAAGATCATTTTAGACCGACACATAAAAAGAGATAATCTCACTGGGTTGTGTTTCCAATGATATTATTATTTTAATTTTGGTTGGAATAACTTCCTTAAAGTCTTGATTCTTATCAAACCAAAATGTATTTCAATGTCGGCCATTGAAGGCTTCTAACCAATGAAGACATCACCTAACATAGAGATCTAGATTGGAATGATTGATGCTTGGATTTTGTATTACAATGTTTATGGTAATGCAATGCAGTTTGATGTATAGATTACTGGCTTTACAGACCATATCACGTATAATAAGTAGGTGGATACAGGTGTTTTGTAAAGCGTTCTTGATTTATGGAGCGCTTGGGAATATTTTCTCGGCGCCAACGAGTTACTATTGAACTGTGATTCCATTTTCGGCGAATGACTCAAGTTATACCGCTGTTAGTCTGTACAGGGATACCTTTTGGATTATTCTATAAATAAACTTGATTCATACAAACATTAACAAGATAGGGCGTAAATTTCCCCGTCTTCGGCACAGTACTGTTTAACTTGAGATCGAAGAAGAGATTGATTGGCACATTCCAAAACGATTTTTTATTTTGTATAGTTTCGGAGTTGATACCTGAAATTAATATGATTGATAAATAATAATATGCAAAGATTACAGGAAAACTATAACAAAGTCTCTGTCTAGAACAGTTTTTTAAATATCAATCTTAAAAGTTTTCTTTATTTACCGTCACTTCTTCTTTTCTTGTTCTCCTTGTTCGTTTTTTGGTCACATATTTAGGTTAGGAACCCTAGTACTTGTTCGGCCTTGTGGCGGTAACTGATCAAGGAGCAAAATATATTTGTAATTGTAATTAATCATATCTGAAAATGCGAGAATTTGGCTTTGACTTAAAAATATACCTATTATTGTTCCAGGGTCAATCGGCGACGATAGAGAGTATAAGATCCTCCCTATCAGCCAAGTTCCCTTCAATGCAGACTCCTTCTCAAGAGGTGGTGTACGACACCCTGGCTCAGTTGATGCAAGAAGGCAAAATCTATCAGACTTCAAGAGGATTCTTCATAGTTACACCTGAGTAAGTTTGCTATTGTTTTTGGAGTGTACCTGTTATTTGAAATTCTACAGTTCTATACAAACCCTTAATATTTTAGCCCCAAGAGACTAGTAGACCCATTTCTAATATTCAATCCAAAATCAATTGGCATAGCACCTTTGTTATTTTTGATGGATTACTTTTTGGTAGCGTATGCTCTAATTCCAAAGTGCTTATTGAAATTACGACCCACGATGTATGTTACATCGTCCACAGAATACTGGACTTGTTAAAACTGTAATATAAGAGCCCAACAAAAATAAAATAAAAATAATATATGCATAACAAGACAATCTAATAGGACCAAACATAATAAACACACTACGTGTGTTCAATATTGAAAGATCTAGAATTACTGATATGAGTCACGGTACCTTTTGGAGATATCCAGTCACCATCTGTGGTCTTCAACGACTTGATTTGAATGCAAAATGTGTACCTAGGTGTAAGAATGCGATAATGATTGGATTAAATGTGTATAGATCAAAACAATAATTCTTCATTCCGAGACCTTATCTCGAAATCAAGGCACCAGATGCTCGAATTTTTATGTAGGCAAAAATATGTAAAATTAAAAAAAAAATTAGGTGGGAACTTAATTGAAGTATTTATTAATTTACCTATCCCATTTTGTATTAGGTATCCCGAGTAGTTAACCTTTTAATCTAATTGTAAGAAACTTTTTAGAGGGAGCTTTATTTGGCTATAACCATAAAAAACCTTAACTTTGATTTGTTGTATATTTGCAGTTGTTGACATTTTCCATACCTAGATTTACAGCGTACGTAGCGTAATTCTAGGTATGGAAAGGATGTGGTATTTTTAACAAAATAATATTATGGAGTTTATTATAATCCTTGTCTAATGAAATGCGAATGTTGAGATGAATGTGTGGGGTAACGAGAATGGATAAGATAAAGAATGAGTATATTAGAGGAAGTTTAAAAGCAGCGCCGCTGATATAAAAGTTGAGGAGTAAGAGGCTAGCGTGGTTGACTAAAAGAGTGTTAGATATGAATGTGGATGGATATAGAAGTAGAGAAAGGCCGAAGAAGAGATGGATGGACTGTGTGAAGAATGATATGGGTAGGAAAGAAGTGACAACGGAGATAACGGCTGATGAGGTGTGGAAGAATAATATAGATGTATGGAGAATACAATGTTGAGCTGACCCCACGTAATGTGGGAAAAGGGGCAGGAAGAAGAATATTATAATTCTTGTCTTTCCTGAATGGATCGCCTGGCTATGGTAGAAGATACGTGATTTCGACAGCCAATAGAAACCCCGTCTAATCAATAAATCTATCAGCCAAATCTTGAATGACCCAACATGAAATTACCATGAAATGACAGGTTTTTATCAACACCCATCAACAAAAACATGATGTTCTAATGATGGCGAAAAAACTGACGCGCCGGTAAATTACAAGATGTCGGAAATCCGGGTACAGATGACCAACAGATTTGTCAACTTATGGTTTTTGTTGTAAGGTTTAATTTTGAATGTCAACATGCAATTACAAACAGAATTGAATAGATGATGTTTTGGGTTATTTTTTTGCTGTAATTAACTAATCATATTTGACTTTAACAGTTTGTTGATCATTTTTTAAGACAAGCAATTTTTTTATAAATTGAAGTCTTTTTACTTTTTTGGGAACAAATGGCAGATTAGGTAATGCTCAGATTATATTTATATTTTTGTAAAATATACTCTAAACTTATTTAAGACTAACTTCCGCCAGCGGCTTCGCATGTGTTTTTTGTCAACAAAAAGTAGCCTATGTTTGAATCCAGGCCATAATCTATCAACACACTAAATTTCATCGAAATCGGTTCTGCCATTACGACGGGAAATGAGCTTTGGTAAAACTAGGATCTAAGAGCACAGCACATACATAAACAAAGTATAAAAATGTATGTATAACCATTTCTTTATACCACAGATGAAACAAACATTTTATAATCTAAGATCATGTAACTTACTCTATTTATGTGAACAAATAAATTTCGGACCTTACAATATCTGATAAAATATAAAAATGTTATGAAATTATTTCATTTATGGTCAACAAATTATGGTTGTTTTTAACGACATTTCTATTGCATATCCAAACAGGGTGGAATATATGACTTTCTGTATTCTAAATAAGACATCTTTGTACATAGGTACATTCTTGCAATAAAGATTATTTGATTTAAAAGTGACCGTGTATTAACCTCAATATTTATTCAACAAGACGTCGCCGATCGAGATCGCGGTCTTCTTCCCGCCACCACGGGAGCTTCGACGAGGACTGCCCATCCCCCCGCACCATCCTCATGTCAGACCAAGAGGCGCTGCACCAGCTATACGGAGAGATCACCACGGTCAGGGACGGAGCCGTCACGCATCAGTGTGTGCAGACCAACTTGGCCGATGTTATCTGTGGAGGTAAGAATATTACTTATTTTTATTATACTTACAACTCATTATTATAAGTACGGGGTTTATTGCGTACCGTTTTATCGGTATTTCGACATTACAACTCTTCCATTCCGCGGAATTTTGGATCTCCCCTTGTACCATTAAAAACTCTTAGGATTTGTATAAATTCGGATTAACGTCACCTTTGGTCGCCACAAACTCGAGATATGAAAACAGTAATTATCCTTTTATTTATATTTATATCTATCTATACTAATATTATTGTTACGCCGAGGCTGTTAAACAATGAGTAATAATCGAACCTTCTCGAACGCTTTTGTCTTGCTGTGTTATTGTTGCTATTGTTTGTGGTTTCGCAGAATGGGGAGTGACCATTGTGTCGAGGGACCGACCCTTTCCTGGAAGGATCGACATCGTTCTCGAACAATCGAAATGTGTGCGATATAAATAGGCCGGAGAGATGGCCGGACAGTCAGTCTCGAGTCAGTTAGTGAGTGAGTCTCAGTGAGGCCCTGGAGGACTGACGTGGAGCAGGGTCTCGCGTGAACAGTAGTTGCTCGCGAGTCAGTCTGGATTCAGCTATACGTGTGAACATTTCGGTGACTTTAAGTGGTGCAACTGTGGTGTGAATTAGTGTGTTGTGATTACGTGTGACCAAGTTCGTGTATTCATCGTTTAGTGCTGAATAAAAGTGTTATTTTGGTTGAATCGATTACCATTACTTTATCCCGAACCCTCAGCTCGTAACAATTTGGTGTCAGAAGTGGGATAAAATAATGCCGGTTCTACCAATGGATAACGTGGACGGTGTCAGGACGAGAGGTCAACGACAACAGGAAATGGATGAAAGGCGGTTTGGGGAGTCTCCGGTTCAAGAAGCTCGGCAGAGTCGTCAGCCGATGAAGATGGAATCAGCCGCCGCCGAATCATTTGGAGCACCATCATCATCATCCGTGGGGCAAGCTCCTGTGACAGGCGATCTTGCTGCTATTATGGCCATGCTTTGTCGTCCACAAGAAGAGCAGCGACGTTGGCAGGAAGAACAGCGACGTCAGGATAAGGAAGCGCAGCGTCGTCAGCAAGAAGAGCAGGCTCGGTTGCAGGAAGAACAGCGACGTCAGGATAAGGAAGAGCAGCGTCGTCAGCAAGAAGAGCAGGCTCGGTTGCAGGCAAAACAGCGACGTCAGGATAACGAAGAGCAGCGTCGTCAGCAATATGAGCAGGCTCGGTTGCAGGAGGAACAACGCCGTCAGCATTAAGAAGAGAAGCGTCGTCAACGGGAAGAGCAGGCTCGGTTGCAGAAGGAACAGCGACATGAACAGGTGGAGCAGACTCGGTTGCAAGAGGAACAGCGACGTCAGGATAAAGAAGAGCAGCGTCGTCAACAGGAAGATCAGCGACGTTGGCCATAAGAGCGTGCTCGACTGATGAGGGAATCGTTCGGTTCATCTGGAAAGGAATTCCAGGAAGTGAAAGAACAGATAGAAATCATGAGAGCCGTGTTTTGGAGGCTGGAATTGGGATCGCTGATGAGAAAGGGACTCTGGGTGTCCTGAAGTACTGGAGACGGCAATGTGGCTCCTCTAGTTGCTACATCTTCAGCGTGAGGTGCGCCTAAAATTGTTCGTGTTGATCGGCTGCCGCGATATGGGGCTAAGAATGCTCGGGACGAGCATGTTTTAGGAGGGGGCAGTGTTACGCCGAGGCTGTTAAACAATGAGTAATAATCGAACCTTCTCGAACGCTTTTGTCTTGCTGTGTTATTGTTGCTATTGTTTGTGGTTTCGCAGAATGGGGAGTGGCCATTGTGTCGAGGGACCGACCCTTTCCTGGAAGGATCGACATCGTTCTCGAACAATCGAAATGTGTGCGATATAAATAGGCCGGAGAGATGGCCGGACAGTCAGTCTCGAGTCAGTTAGTGAGTGAGTCTCAGCGAGGCCCTGGAGGACTGACGTGGAGCAGGGTCTCGCGTGAACAGTAGTTGCTCGCGAGTCAGTCTGGATTCAGCTATACGTGTGAACATTTCGGTGACTTTAAGTGGTGCAACTGTGGTGTGAATTAGTGTGTTGTGATTACGTGTGACCAAGTTCGTGTATTCATCGTTTAGTGCTGAATAAAAGTGTTATTTTGGTTGAATCGATTCCCATTATTTTATCCCGAACCCTCAGCTCGTAACATTATAAATTCATAACTGCCCCTCTGTCTGTCTGTTTGTCACGAGAGACAATGAGACAGAGTTATTTCGAATTCATAATATTACTCGTAGTATGAATATTTATTAGTTATACTTAACTAATGCTTGGACCAAATCTATTCATAAATTATTATGGTACATAATATGTATATATGTATATACTATTTAAAATATTCACTAATATAAAGTTTAAAATTAAATTTCAATATTGATAGCTATAATATAAGTATTTACAGAAATAAATATATTATAACCCAAGTCTTTGGCTCTTTTGACGAAACTTATTGAATTGTTGGAATATGGTAGTCAAGAAGATAAAACAAGTAGGCTTGCTCAAAGTGTAAAGTGTGCTTGTAAGTATCTTTTCGAAACCAATATAAAGAGGAGATTTTGCGTATATTTTATAGGGTTATTCTAGGTTCCAATTTTACGGTATGAATGAATTAGATCAATTGCCAGGTGACCTTTGCGTGATAGCTTTCCAAGCCATCTAATTCCACCTTATTTTGACCTTTCGCTTCTATTTCGTAAAACCTAGTTTTGGCATACCCACTGATGAGGTCATATTCTCAAACATGTCGTCAATCACTGAATCATCCCTTTGGAAGTAGGTAGATATTATTATATCGGTGGCTATGAGTAAGTCACGCAGACTGATCTCCCAGTTTGCTATGAGTAATAGATAGGCGCCATCTATTTCAAATCCTCAGTAACTTTGAGACTTCGAAGTTTTGAATTATGTGCAATAGAAAGGTTTGTTCGTTATGACTTAGGATAGGATAGGATAGGTCTTATGGATATACGGCAATGTTTTTAAAAACTTTGTACAGTAACTAAGGCTATATAACGCAAGTATAGAGTTGGATACTAAAGTTACTTATAACATTGAAATTTAGCAACGGAACTCGACAATAATCCATACATCATAACGTCATAAGGTCAGGCACTGGAAAGTGCGACACGGTTTTTATTATTGCACTTTTCAGTGTTTCATCTATGTATAAAGCTATCCTGTGTGTATTATGTTCAAAATAAATGATTGATTGATTGATTGATTGATACAGGATCTATCAAAATACCGTCTTATGACCAATTCTTATAAACGTCGTCTGCCACTTTTCTCTTTAAATACTTAATATTATATGATCTTTTTGACACTTTTCCAAAGAGAAACTGTAGTTAGCTTTTTTTATTTCCAAAGTTCATGTTTTATGCTCGCCGTTATTTTGTTTCTTTTCTTGCCAGCTAATTTATTTCTGAATATTTTGTTTCAATGACTGTAATGCAAGCTCTCACGTCCCAAAACTACTGTACCATGTACCAAGTGCCTAACGGTAGCAACCATTAACTTAAAGGAGCTATTGTTTCATTTCGCCAATTAGCGCAAAACTGTTTCGTCTGCAATTTTACGGTTTGGGTCACCAGTTGACCCATGATTTGGAAACAATTGAAGAACGCTCCGATTTCAAGACCCGTTCATAATTTGCTGAGAGCAGTAATTAATCTCAGATCTAATGTCTTCTCATAAGAAAAACATGGTGCAGTCAGCTCACAGATCATTCTGTAAGTGCCATATAGTTGAAGATGACACAAATTAACGCAAAAGAAGTATTAGTTGTTTATCCGTCTGTGCTTCCGTCGGTTACAGCTAATTATCTAAGCAACTACTGAAGCTATCTTCTTGAAATTTTGAACTGCATACGCATTATAGTTATAATGAAAAAAAACTGTATATTTTCATTTTATTTGCCAAATGTGCTAAAATGGTGGGGTCAAAATAAGAAAATATGGTAACTATGCTAGATCAAGTAGAGAACCTTTACATATTTCAAAACCGTTTTTACTATGAAGGGGTTTAAAGCAGCTACTTAATATAACATTTTAATAAAAAATTTCAAAACGATGGGATATAGTAGTTTTCTCCCATTTTATCTTGTCAGCTTTATCTGCCAATAAAACATTTATGACTATTAACCTAATGTGGCCAGTTTAGAGCCCAGGGGACAGCAGCTTGGCAGGTATTTTAGGACTTTCTTTTAGTTCACTTTCTAACATCATAATCAAAGTGCAAGTGCCCCACAATCTAGTTCAATTTAATAACTAGGTAACCCTAGTTGCACACAAAAAACTTTCCCACTAAATCGGATAACAACTCGGATTTACGAGAATTCTACTGACAAACGCTGTAACCGAGTCAGGGGAAATACACCCAAGAACGCTGAGCCACCACGCTAATAAAGGCTAAATTCTCTTGACGAGGCTACTGAAAAACAAAAAATGCTATATGGGACAGGTCTGCAATGCCCTGATTCCAAGCTGCATTGCCTAACCCCTACTATATGCTTCAAAATTGCTGGCTATAAATTGAGCCTATAATATTCCGAAGAATCGCTTTTAGGTCACCTCTTTCCATGCCAATAAAGCGTTTTAGTCACGAACACAGAAAATTGAAATTTTCTTTTCAAATAGCTTTATTAAAAATTTAGAAAATTACTATAATAAAGCAATTTTTTACTGTAAAATAGTGTAATAAACGCTAAATAGGTCCACGAGAAAATTGATGACCGCAATTTACACCTGATTTTTATGGTGAAGTTGAATATTGTGCGAAAACCCGCGGTTTAGTTAGCTCTACATGTATTTACTATGTATTCCCAGCGAGATGATGTTAAAGATACTAGGCAAGCTCCATTTAGCCACTACATCGTTTGAGTCCTTTACCTGGCTAATGTTGCAACTTGCCACCAGACGTGTAATCACTAGTCATAGTCATTGTTTCAAGTTTGTTTTTCAATAGACGTTTTCCAAAAAAAATTTTGTACAAAACATGAGCCCCGCTGGGGCACTACAATACCTTAATATTATTCTTAAGCACTGATTAGTTACTAGCTGATCCGCCGAACTTCGTACCGCCTTGATATGCATATGACGCGGGCTGCCAATGTACGTCACCCCGGTAGAATTTTCAATCTTCCATCATTAGCTGCATCTATGTATAAGAAAATGAATTTTCTTCATAATTTCTTTTTGCGTGAATTTTTCCGATATTTTAATAGTTATTCTGCTGTTCGGGGTGGATACAAATCAAAGATTATCAGAATCGGTTCTTGAGTTATAAATGGTTTAATTAACCCGACTTTGTTTTATATATGTATATAAATTATTATGTAGGTACCTATCAAGTAAAAACGTACTTTTAGTCTATTATATATATATAATAGAATAAAATAGAATAGAATAATAATTTATTTGGTAAACACAAATGACATATCAAACAATTATAAGGAACAGTAGATACAATTGAATCTAATAAGACATATGTTATTTATTATTATTATTAGCCCGTAGAGTCCCACTGCAGGGCAAAGGCCTCCCTTCCCTCCTTCCACGAATCCCGGCTATTGGCTAATTGGAGCCACTCTTTCTGGTATGCATCCAGTTCATCCCTCCATCTCCGCCTGGGTCTACCACGAGGCCGCCGCCCGTTTAGAACCCAATCTGTAGTGGCTTTCGCCCAGGCTCCTCTGGCATACGACAAACGTATCCTGCCCAGTCCCACTTCCATTTTGTGGATGTCAGAGCCACGTCAGCTATCTGTGTTTTGAAGCGCAGTGTCGAGTTTCGTACACGGTCTGTGAGCTTGACTCCGAGGATGCTGCGCTCCATAGCTCGTTAACAAACACCGAGGCGGGACTTTTGAATATTGGTGAGGGACCAAGTTTGTGCAACGTAATTGAGAATGGGGAGAGTGCACATGCCCATTAGTTTCCGTTTTAAAGATAGTGGCAGATTTCTTTTTATGAGGTATTTCATTGACCAATAGCTTTTCCAGGCGTTTTCTGTGCGGCGAGTAATCTCTTTATCCTGTCTCGCCTGGGAAGATACTATTTGGCCTAAGTAAATATACTCCTGGGCATATGTTAGGTATATCATGTATAAATCATTTTCAATGATATCTCCTATGATTATTAATGTATACTGGCCACAGTATAGTATCCAATCTAACAAACGCCAACAAAAAGTTGTTCATGTTAAAATAAAGAACCCTTTTCTGTAAAGTTGGTTGTGTGAATGTATTGAGAACACAGAACATAAAATGTTGATCGAGAAAATCTAGTAGGTGCCCAGTCTGCGGATATGCTTTCAACTTGCTTGCTTTTTATACTAACGTGAGATTTACTGTGTTTAGATTCAAAGACGCGTTAAGGTGAAACCCCTATAGAGCGGTGGTAAAAGAGCTGGGGGAGTGTGGAACTTAGAAGAAACTGGACCAAGGTCTTGTTCGTTGCAGTTTTGAATAAACTCATAAAGAAAGAGAGATTTATAGACATAAAAAAAGATTTGTTCTACAAGTCAACGAATTATGTTAAATTATAGTCCAATGGGCGGCCTTATCGATGAAAGCGATTTCTTCCAGGTAAATTTTGGATGGAAAGTAATGGACAGCGGTGCACAGAGTAAAATGATAAAAATTAAATTAAATTATTTATGTAGTAAGATGAAAGTACTTAGAGAGTTTTCATTGACAGAAATTGTTAATAGGCTTGCTTGGATAGAGTGACATTGCAAGTTCCTATAAAGACGTTTCAGCAACACATCTGTGAAATGAGAGCAGACGCTTCAATTAATCCCACGTTGCTTGATTGCAAGTCCTGAACATCTGCTTCATATTTCTGTGAGTCTGTGACAAATTATTGGTCGCATTCGCTAACATATTTTGTTGCAAAATGTTTTATCTCCCAAATCGAATCTAATTAATTATTTCAGTTTTTGAGGATTGAATATACCGCCATAATTCAATATTAATAATATAAATTCTAGTTATTTTTTGTATCTGTCTTTTTACGTTTTCGCGATTACACGGCTTGATCGATTTTGATGAAATTTGGTATATAGATAGATTTATAAGCTAAACTCTGACATGACGACGACGACTACTCTGCCAAGAGTGCTACGATTAACAAGAAGATACATAAACTATTTATTGACAAACCACGCGTATGAAGCCACGGTCGCAAGCTAGTTAATAATAAAATGGCAGTGTGGACACAATCGACTTGTGTGAAAGCGGACTTTGCCAATCCAGCTCCTTATTAGGTACAGATTTGACCGTTTGCACTAACGTTTTGAACCCTTTTGAACCCCAAGCCCCAATCTATCAACAAGATCCAATGTCAAAGATTGGATTGTACTGCCCATTACCTAGTTAAGTTCAACTGGCTTTGAACTTTGCTTATGAACCATTTTGTTGTAATTATTTGTATGGGTGAACTGTGTTGACATAATGGGATATACCCCGATTCTGAGGTTTTGGATTCGAATCCTGATCAATGGAAACTCTACTCGAAAAATTGATGTTAAGATAGACAACTCATAGTCCAGGTTTTAGAATCTAAGTTTATGAAACGTGAGAAAGAGACTGATAAAAACCGCAACCAACATTGATTCGATTTATTATCTATCATTCGTTTTAATCGATTTACAGATCACGACTAATCGGGGTTTCTATGGGAATCTAATATTAACAATGAAAATCCGAGTTATTGTAATAAAATTTGAACCGTTGCCGGACGTGTTCATATTTCGCTATTTATCTACCGTTACAGATGGTTCCCTAAAATAAATTGGCGGCATCACGAACGGTCGTGTGACCGGCGTGACCTTTCGGGTTCCAATGCTCCAATTCTAAACGCTCCAATGTCACTTCTTTTTTTTCTTAATGTCACCCAAAAATATTAAACTACATAAATTTATCGTACTAGGTACTGGTTACTTTATAACACTTAACTACTTTTTCTACTAACATAGTTCACTTTTCACTTTTAGGTTAAAAATTACAAAAAGTATTTTCACATTAGACAGATAATCCACGTCAGCTATTAACGCGAAGCGTAGTTTCCATTAGTCAGGATTCGAATCCATAACCTCCGACTAGTTAGTGTTCTTGTGAAGGCCGTAGGTCTACCACCACTAGAAACCATAACAAAATCGCAAATTGCAATTTCAACCCTTATTTCCTAGATTTAAGGCCCATGTAGATATAGAAAGATAGTAGAACAGGTAAGACATCAGTGGAAAGTCCGTAAAGGAAACTGCTGGAATGAATCAGTATTAGATGCTCCTCGCTTCTTTGAGTCGCCTTTACTTTGAATTCGCAACTTTATGCCAAAGCATGAGGACTGAAAGTTGGTTGATTATAGGTAGATTATCTGCTTAGCCACAGCATACCGGTGTCTGTAAAAAGTGCGACATTGATACTAGTATGAGATGGGCATGTTGACTCTAGGTTTTTCAAGTCAAGTATGGTAATGCTGTATCAGTTACATTTAGACAAGCTATCGTACGTATACTGAAGTTGTGGGATCTCGTACCAGCGCAGGCATTCGAGATACCATAGTAGATGTGACCTGGCGTTGTCATGTCCGCTTTCCGCTCTTCTTTTATCAAATTTCGCGGAGTTTTGCATCTCATTGCTCTATTGGTTCGGTTCTCAAGGTTTACTGGCCTGAGCTTTAAAGGTACCTATATAATGTAGTTGGTTTTTCTTGTAGTTAGGAGATGAACTGGGATTAGGAGCGTACATTGTCAAGCGTGGTACTTAGGTACCTCCTAGTAAATTATTGTTTAATTATTTGCGTAGTAACGTACTAAGTATTAATATTTACTATTATTAGAAGCCTGAAATATTAAACTGGATCATCATCATAATCAGCATAATAGGTCATCCTCATGTTAAACATAAATTTTCAGAGGCGGATCTTGTGCGCCCTAATGTCTCCCAGCAGCCTTTATTATGTGGTCATCTAGGGGGATCCTAAGTTACGCTTTCGTGCATGATTCAGTCGAATAACTTTCTGCCCCAACGGCAATCATAGGCAACGGTACCGATACATAGGCAATGGCCTATGTATCGGTGACTTTCTCATTTCTAGAAGTTGATAGGTACTACAAAGAGAGTGCCACCTAGGTAGGTAGGTACCTACCATCCTCCTTCCTCCCAGCTAATTACGAGTTGGTACAAAAGTTAATTATAATTGGGCTGCTTTAAGTTAGACGGCTAACTAATAAAGTAGCGTGTTAATCTTAATAGTTTAAGCCATTTTAATGACTCTAATATTAATTTTATTTACTTACGTAGCACCTCGATCTCCTCCTACCTAATATCTGTAAGGATAAATAGGGCGTTGATAATCCTACTCTTTATAGCCTAGATTTAGGTAATCATATTCAAGTTAGAATGCACTTAGGTACATAAACAGGTGACCACCAGCTGACTACCGTCTTGGCATTTACCGGTAGTAAATGTGCACCAACATTGTTAAAATTATCAGAACAAGTGGTCAAGCAGTGGTCTGGAAAATTATCTCTTCACGTGTGTAATAATATAATAATTTTATTCTTTGTTTATCAATCGTATATATCACTGGTTCTTTCAAGGCCACAACGAGGGAACTGGTAGATCTTAAAATAAAAGAACTAACGTGGTGAGACCTTTGATAAGTTATGTTAGGATCCTTATAAATAGTCCATTACTTGAGTTTATACCAACCAAGGCATGTATGCAATAGCTGTGGACAATAATGACGATTGAAAACCCCGAGATGTAGAATTGAATATATATACCTAGGTACCGTTTCTGTTTTCTGTGTAAATAAGGCTGATGCGGTTACGTCACGTGGACGTCGCGTGCGCGCTGCATTTCCGTGCGGTCGTAAATTTGTACCCTAGTTTAGTTTTTAGATTCTAAATGGACATCAGCTGTACATAATCCATAAGGAATGCAGCCAAGATTCCTAAAGATGTTCGATGTGTAAACGCAAGTTGTAACTATTGTGTTGTGTGTAATATGATTGAATTCGCATTGCAGACGTTAGAAAAATAGAGAATAATAGAGTGTGGTCATTCAGAATTTTGATATTGATACAGTTAAAAAAACTTTCTTTAAAAGCTAGTATTAACTAATACACGCTTTTATGTAAAAATCTATCTATCTTAGGCAGACTCTGCGATTGGGTAGATACAATCTCGAGAAAGAAGTAAACCGGCGAATTCCGATGGGCTGGGCAGCGTTTGGGAAACTTCGTCAGGTCTTCTCGTCACCCATCCCACAATGCCTAAAAACGAAAGTACCTATTCAACCAGTGCGTCCTACCTATGATGACCTATGCAGCCGAAACATGGAAACTCACGGTGGGACTGGTCCACAAATTGAAAGTCGCTCAGCGAGCTATGGAAAGGGGTATGCTCGGAATTTCTCTGAAAGATAGAATCCGAAACGAGGTTATCCGATAGAGAACCAAGGTGATCGACAAGAGACATATCTGCCGCAGAACCGATAACCGTTGGAGTAAACGTGTTCTGGAGAGGAGATCACGTCTAGGCAAGTGAAGTGTAGGACGCCCTCCGGCTAGATGGAGTGACGATTTGTGCGCTGTGGCTGGCAAGGATTGGATGAGAAGAGCTGAGGATCGGGCTCAATGGCGCACCCTGGGAGCGATCTAAGTCCAGCAGTGGACTGCTATAGGTTGATGATGATGTCAAAACCTGAAATAAACCTAGCTACTAAGCTGCCTCAGGAATATAATTGAGAATTAGTACAATTATCTAGGTAGTGTTTAAATCACCAGGATCAGTAAATAGTAAAAGTATTAGTTGTAATACCTAACCTACGTAGTATAATATATTTGTTCTGTGGTATTATTTATTATAACCTATAATCTGGATTGTGGTAGTTCGGAAGGGCTTGCTCTGTATAAAAAATTATATAGGGTACTTACATGTAACAATCTATTAGACACATAATTGTCATTATAATGATAAAGTTTCGGGAGAAAAAGATGACCGGATAAATTCTTGTTATGAAATAAATTATTTATATGTATCATACGAATTCCGAAAACAAATAACCGAAATAGAAAAGCGAAAGGAAATCGAAAGCAACACAACATATTTTATAATTTATTGCGATGACTGAGTGTTTCTATGTAAAGTCGAACACGCATTAACGAGGCACGAAATTAATTCATACCTTATGTCAAGGTAAGAGAGTTGAGAATGTTGAGGATACTTAAAGATGTATCTTACAATGTTGGAGTATGATTGCACTTGGCTAATCGACCGTGCGAGATGAATGAAAGATGACAAAAAGGAAGAAGATAGGTATATCGTGTTGTATAAATTAGAGTTGTGAATGAAAGTGTTACAACAACTAGATAATGAATTGAACAACAGAATAAGTAGTTAAAAGACGGGAAAATGTGAAAGAGCAACTGTCCACTAGGTACCTTCATAACCTAGTTGGGTTATGTACCTCATTAAAAGTTTCCGCATTGCACCTAACAAAGTGTTCTGCATTGGGTTATATCATCTGAATAATTCAATGGTCGTGGTTCCTGGATTATAAATTTAGAGTATTTTTGTTCTTATAACCAACGCCAATGTTCAAAATCTTTAAGCGGACATAAAACTAGGCTGATCTAATCAAACTTGTTTAGTGTCTCATTGGCATGCAAAACTTTTGCATGATTTGAATCCCACAGAACAAAATAAGATTTAATCTAGAAACGGTATAATTAAAACTTTTGTGCTTAGCATGGGAATCATTCTAAATTGAATTACCGTTGTTTTACCTCCATCCTTCTCAAGTTGCGAGACTTTTTAGTTCGTTAACATGAAGAACTTTAACTACACCCACGGGTAGTGGGTGTGAGACATTAACTTTGACTCAGATTTTATTGATCAATAAAAATCAATGTTTACAAGTAAAGTAACCGCCGTGCCAAGGACGTTATCCAATTTCACACATCAGCAATCTATATCGCGTCTGTAAAATGTAGCGATTAGTGGCGATAAGAGTTTTTTAAAGTGATGTGATCATGTGATGAATAATTAAGTAATGGGATGGGAATGGGATAGTTTAATCACATCACACTAATACTCGTATTATAAATGCTTATTATTATATTAATTTAATGTTGGGATGTTTGTTTATTTCTTTGTTTGATTGTTTGTTTGTTTGTTTGTTACTCAATCACGTCGTAACGACTGAACCGATTTCGATGAAATTTAGTGTTAGTAGATTATAACCTGGATTACCACATAGGCTACTTTTATCCCATAAATCAGGTCCCATGGGATAAAAATAGGGTGTAAAGTCAAGTTGCAACAGCGAGTTTAGCTTTATTTCTAGGCTTACTACACATTTAGTAGTATAATGCGTACGAAGTCGCAGGTAACATCTAGTTTAACATAACTTAGCTTTCATCTTGCACGCTATGATGAAAATGAGTGAAACGAATGATTCAAATGATGACGCGTGCAAAATTTTTACTCCAGTCATAACTTAGGTACCTACGAATAAAAAGAAGGTACTAAATTACTTACAAGGCGAAACAAAATGAATTAATGAAAAATTCTTTATTGCGCAAATTAAAAAAAAAATTCTACATAAGCGAACCTAATGCTAGAAGCAAAAACTGTTATCCAAAAGTAATACATATACGTATAATATAATATTGCTAAATTGTATATGAAGAGAAGACGAGGGAAGGTACACGAAGACGAACGAATGTTCATGACGTTGGCATTCGAGTTATGGAGCTCAAATGGTTTTGGGCTGGACAATTGGCTAGACGTGGTGATGACAGATGGAGCAGGGCAGTAACTGAATGTTTCCCGAGGAGCGGGTATAGAAGGATAGGACGTCCGGCAGCGAGATGGGTGGATGACATCGTAAAGGTCGCGGGCCGTCAGTGGGTGAGACTAGCGCAGGATCGAGGTGGATGGCACAAACTTGGGGAGGCCTATACCCAACAATGAGTGAAGTAAGGCTGTTGATAATGATGATGATTGCATAAATACCTATCTAGTGCCTTTGGGAAACAAATGGAACCAAATCAAGAATTCAAAATATGACGAAAAAAATCGATAGGTAAGTTTACAGATAAGTGATAAGTAACCTACCTATTAATAAATCACTGAAGGAAGCTTCCGATTATAATAGACACATGTGATCCTCAGAGATGTGGCCCGATCCCTATATCCTACCGTAGACAAACAACTCTATTATCTATGCTATGAGACAAATAGGGTATGCAGTATCGATACCATCTCAGTCCCGGGAATTTATTATCCGATACTGGCACGATACTGCTATAATAAAATTATGTAAAAAGCCTAATACAGTCAGACAAGATCAAAAGACAGGAAGATCCTAATTCAATTTCCTCTACCCATAACGGCAATCATGTTATGTCGGGCGACTAACTTAGTTATTTGAACTATTTAGCTCCGTGATTTATGTCGTTACTTTAAATTGAATAATGTGGTCTGAGGACTAATGAAGATGAATTGTTAAAGATGAAACAGGGAGATCTGCTTTGACTTTCACAATAGGTAGGTACTAGAAAAAGAAACTCTAGAAATATTGAGTTCTGCTTTGATGTCTTCAATTTTCTAGTTTTTGTACAAGATGTTTGCAGTTATTTGTATCTTGATAATTCTAGAAAAAGAAACTCTAGAAATATTGAGTTCTGCTTTGATGTCTTCAATTTTCTAGTTTTTGTACAAGATGTTTGCAGTTATTTGTATCTTGATAATTCCCTACTGTAGGTACTGACTAAGGTATAGGTACCTAGATTCACCTAGTTAGATACTTATATTTATTTTAATGAAGTAAACACCTACTTTCCCATCCATATGATGTTAATATAGCAGGATTTATTTATGATGACTATTTGTCTGCTTGAGTTTTCCTCCAAGACAAGACCAATCATGCAAAGTAAAAGCTTCTGCTAAATCAAGCTCGTCTGCATTCGAAATCAATCTGTCTACTTAATATTAACGTTTTTAATGAGCCTATTTTAAATAGACTCCGTCGTCTCTAATGAATTTAGGTCAACTCTGAAACGAAATATGCATAACCTGTATATGAAACTATATACCTACTAGCTGTTGCCCGTGACTTCGCACGCGTTACACTACTAAATGTGTAGGTAACGTAGAAATAAAGCTAAACTAGCTGTTGCAACTTGACGTCACACCCCATTTTTATCCCATGGGAACTGATTTATGGGATAAAAGGTAGCCTATGTGTAAAATCTACGTATATACCAAATTTCATCAAAATCGGTTCAGCCGTTACGACGTGATTGAGTAACAAACAAACATCCAAACTTTCACATTTATAATATTAGTGTGATTAAGAGTAACAGAGTTCCTTGTGAAAGGGCTCGCATGGGGAAGTACTACCACCATACCTATCTCGGCCGCCAAGTAGCATTGCTGTTTAGTGGACACTTAAAAGTTAAGTGGTAACCATCGCCTATAACACCATCGTCCATCAACTTGAGGGATACATGTGTAAAGCCTCATTTACCTGTAATTGGCTTACTGGCGACTTACCTGCTTGGCGACAGAAATAGATATGGTGGTAGCACTTTCCTGGGCGAGCCCTTTCACAAGGAGCTCTACTACTCTACATTTCAGGTGATCAGGCTGTGTGTGATAGAAATCCCAGAGATTGATGGAGTCTGAGATAAAGATAACTTTACAACGTATTGGTGAGATACCTACTAAGAGTGCATAATTCATTCCATGAGCCTAAAGAGACGGACTGAAGGACTAATTTGGCTCAGAATAACTTGATCAGTGTATTATATCTAGTAACTTAGAGCTCGCTGGCATGCAAATGTGACTGCATTCCTGTGAGGCTCGTGACTGGATCCTTGGTATGTTAGCACAGTTCATACATAGAGCTGCCTCACAAATTGACATTGATCATTTTATCATACATGCTTCTATGTTTAATATGAACCAGCATTGGACAATAGGTTTCTAAGTCTATGTCCTATAATGATTAATTTTTCTAACTTTCGCAATCACTGTACATAATAACATTAATTTTAATCAGTAATAATGATTAATTTAGTATTGAGTAAAATACCTACACTTTCCAAGTTTGGATGTTTGTTTATTTGTTTGTTTGTTACTCAATCACGTCGATAAATTATAACATTGATTCAAACATTTGACTACCTCCGTAGCGCAGTGGGCCTATAACCGGCTGAGACGCAGGAGGTAGCGGGTGCGATTCCCGCCGCGGAACAAATGTTTGCATGCTCTACAGATATTTGTTCCGTGTCTGTGTAATTTTCTATATATTATAAGTATGTATTTACAAAAAAAAAGTATAAGTACTCTATCAGTTATCTGGTTCCCATAGTACAAGCTCTGCTTAGTTTGGGGCTAGATAGCGCTGTGTGAAATGTTTAGCAATATTTATTTATTCAATATTTATTTTATAGGCTACCTTTTGTCGACAAACAACGCGTCCGAAGCCGCTGGCGGAAGCTAGTAGTTAATAAATATGTTAGGTTGTCCGTAAGGTCAACACTGGCCTCGGCAAAAAACCAGCGCATCAGCGCTGCAGCATGGCAACATGCTGCAGCAAATGTTGCGCTGCTGAGGACCCTTTCAAGTAATACTTAGTGTTTTTTTATCATTTGTTTATCGTGGTGGATTTAATAAATGTTTTTCCTTTCTTTCAATACTGTCAGACGCCAGTAGATCAAGATAAAACCATCGAACCTGAAAATTAGAGACAATAGGTCACTACGGTTATTATATTTGTACAGTCTGCATCCCTATTTCTAAGAAAATAAACAAAACTGAAGCACTACTAGTTGTTACTAGCTAGCTTGTCTTTTACTGTGGTTTAATCAAGATAGCAACCCACTTAGCTGAGTGTGCAGACATATTCTTATGGCTCAGACAGGATGACTATGAAAATTCCTTCTGATGCTATAATAATCTTTACTTTGAATAGTAGACATGTCAGTGTGAGGTTTTCGAATGCTTAAAAAACGAAGTGAATATTAGGTTTTTCCTCACCAAGAGAGACCCAGATTAATATATTTTTTGGCAAATCTTCAAAATATACCCAGGTAATACAAAAAAAATACGAACCTTACAGTAGTCGCATAAACAAAAAATAAAAACAAAATAGAAACACAAAGCAAATCTTAATCTTATCTACCGAATTCATCACTCTGAACGTTGGTCATTGAAAACTCGACAACGACTCCGTAAATGCGATTAACCGTAAGTAAATTTAAAAATAGAATGAGGCTCATTGTATTCATAAATGCTCTGATGAAATACAACATCCATGACAAATTCTTATTTCTATTAAATGAAACAGGCTATACTAGTCTCGTAGTGAAAAACATCTGAACACCGCGCGCTCTCATTGGTCAAAACGCTTCACCGGTTTCCTGTTACATATTTCCGTTCCTTTTGCCAAAATCACTCCCACAAACCGAGCGGAAAGATGTTACATACCAAAAACTAATATACATCCTTATGTATAGGTACTATTGACAAAAATTATGTAAATAACACGTGTACCTGTACCTAACATGCAAGCAATATTAGCAAATTGAATAAAATAATAAATATCTAAGTTGTACTTCCAGTTTCCTTAATTAAAACGGCACAATCTGCATATTACTCAAATCCATTAGCCACCTATCCTTTGAATCCGCAGCATTCCCTTGGCACGTCTGCTCTAATTTCTGACTTTATTACCGAGCAATAAGACCCAAGGTCTGCTTGAAAATTGCAGTTCTCAGAAATCCAGCTCAGATCTAAAGGGGCGCTAAAATTATGCGCGACATTCCAGTTTATTTGTGTATGTGGAGTGGAGTAACATCGGACGCGACCTGGAAGGTATTTTAATGGCGAGGGATTCCAGAGAACCGCGTCCACATTGAGATATCGCGTGTCTTATGGCTTGTTAGCTGTTCTTTCTATTTTAGGGTTTCCGTAATGAGGTAAGACGTGAATCCCGGACCATTTTTTATGGAAATCGGAATGGCAGAGTTGTTATTTCGACGTAGGTATTTTAAAAAGATGGAAACTGGGTACTTAATGTTGTTCTCTCTTAAACTAGGTAAGTAATTACCTACTATGTAATGTTTTTACAAATCTTGACGCATACATTATAACATACCTACCTAGTTGCAGAGATAAATCGTTAATTATAAAAAGAAAACCAATAATTAAGTTATCATCTCCGTAAACAAAATCGCATAAAATCAAGTGTTAATCACCATGTACACGTCTCAATGTTTACAAAAGGATCACGAGCCCAACATTGTCTGGATTGCCTGTCTCGTTGATGTATTGAGCCAACTGTCTGTGGAGTCACTTCTTTATGCGTCATCTCCTCAGCACAAGTTGTGACAGTTAAATTTGTATTTTAAAGCGATCAGTATCAAAAATAGTTTGTTTTACTCAATAAGTGCTTATTCTACTTTTTGCTAATAAGGAGAAAAGATTATTTTTACCATAATTTGCGAGTTTTTGAGTGCTTAGGCTTACTGAAATATTGTACAGAATAACTAATTATACATTTTAAAACAACTGTGGAGGAAAAGCAGTGTAATAAAGACGATTCCGCCGGCTGCCGGACAAATGCTTACAATAAAGTTCTTTCTGCCGTTACTGTAAATTCAAACTTAACAAAATTAAATGAGCTTAACTGCAGAACGAATGCCCTGGCTCCACGGCGCACGGCGCAATGCCATAAAAACCGTAGTTACTGTGTTGTTTGACCCGTTACTATCAGTGTCTACGATACTTAATTTTTGTTGGCGTTCAACTTTGGCGAGGATACATTTCTTTTTCGTAATGTCTTTCCAGTTTTGCAGGTTGCAATAAGCTTTTGCTCGTTTATAGTGTACTTTTTTTACTCAGGCGCAGTTATTTTGTATTACTCAGCGGCATGCAGGTATGCTGTACTGTAATTTCTTCCTAGAAGAAACCCTGTTTTGCTTAACGATTTAAAACATGCATTTGCAAGGTTTACACCAAACAGCATTTAGGTACACGATAACTACCAACAAGTATGCTTTTCTAGTCTAACGAAATCTTACTCGTCTTCCAGGAAACCCAAATGACAAGATCCTTTATGGTCGGCCGAACAAGCGACGCAGTGCGTCCTTTCCCGCCCCCCGCTCCTTGGACCGTCGCCACTCGCTCAGGATCTTCGGTTCCTCGACTAAGTACCTCCAGAGATGCGCTTCCACTAGGAGCCTTCACCATAAGCACGCGAACACGACGGACAGCTCGTCTTCGACTGATTACCCACCGAGCGTTGAATCTGCGTCACCAAGTTAGTAATCACTTGAGACATCCTTTTTATTTTATTTGTTTAATATAACAGGCCCTGCCCCCGATATCTTCTATCTTGAAAGTCACCCAGCGAGAGTTGGTCACTGCACTGAGTGATTTGACAATTACTTGATGACATTGTCAATTTTTGTAAATAACTTTGAGAAGTTACTTGATAAGCGTTTTATTTGACAAGCATTTAGTCACCGGGTGATTTTCAAGATACATAATACGTAATGGGCCAGCCAGAGGAGCTACCAGACTTAATCGTTTTTCATTTAGAAATAACAAACATACAATTTCGCTTTTTTGTGGGTACAAATGGAAATGCTTCATATTTTTTTGATACTTTGACAATGGACATGGAACAAGTAATATATATCATTATGGCCCATCAATAGATTCTCCTAATTGTTTCAGAAAAAGTGTCCCTGCTCTCCCGCTTATTCAGACGAAGCGGCCGCAGCAAGCAGACGCGGGCGATGAGCACATTCTCTGCCCAGTTCCCCCCCACCGAGTGGTTCAACAACAAAGCGGTGCATCTGCATTGCGTCGCCACACAAACCAACTCCAAGGTAATCATCAACTTAGTTTGAATCCTTAGTTTTACAAACAAAAATAGTTGTTTGCAACTGCCTGAAATCGACCAGAAATCCACTTCACAGCGTAAAGTGCTGACCCGGTTGATCCACGGAAACATGTCCAGTTTGCAAAATCGTACACTTGCGTTCTAGGTCAAAATAAGTAAGGCAATAAAAGCATATCGTTACAATTTAGAAGTTGTTCTCAAAATACTCGTTTTATTTTCCAGGAGTCACTGCAGAGTCAAACCTCATTCGTCTCATCATACTACGACGGTTCAGAAATAAGTAATCGGTCGTCGACGCTACCAAGAAGGCACAAGCGACACCTTTCAACAGAATCGGGTATAGCCGGCTCAGTGGGAAACTACGATCACTCGCCGATAAGGCAATCGAGCCCCAGTTCCGGAAGCCTCCCAAGGTCGACACTAAGTAGGAGCTCTACCAACAAAACCATCCTCGACCATTTTGGATCCCCGCAAAGACATAGCGATCCAAAATTAAGAGATAGTCTAAACGGAAGCCTCCGAAGGGGAGACTATTCGAACTCAGACCACATAATGACCACCAGCGGTCCTTCCAGTTTAGAAAGCACGAGCACACATCGAACACCAAGAAAAGACTACAAGAACGGGACGTCTGATCCCAATTCGCTAATGAAAAGGAGCTACCACACGAGTAGCAGTGGTCATTCCAGTCTGGAGTCACACATATCAGACCGAACGCTGAAGCCTTCGCCTAGTCATAACAACGCGCAGGGAGCTCCCGGTCTCAGCAGAGCGCAGTCGCTCGTCAAAGTACAAAGTCTTCAAAGTTCCCCTAAAAGCCTGCACAAGTACAGAACCAAGCCGCCAATGGTCGGCGGGGAAACAAACGGTAAAAGCACGTCACCCAAAAACTCGCCAAAAAACTGTCCAAGCACACCCAAAAAAACCGCTACCCCTTTGCATAATAAAACTTTAGGGCCTAAAGTGGAGAACCCCTCGACGACGATGCTAGCGAGTTCCAATTCTAACAACTCAATCACACTAAAAGTTACCACGAATACCATGTCTCAAAACGGTGGCGGCACTAACACCAAAGTCTATGTACAGAACTCCCCCGTAAGGTCGGTCATCACGTTCGAAAACGGCAAGGTAACCGAGACCAGCAACGGGAGCAACATCTACATCATCAACGATGACAGGCAGGTGGTCTCGGTGTCTCAAAATGGAACCTCGAACCAAACTACAAAAAACCCCACTGAAACTTCGTTCGACGTCAACGTAGAAAAAAATAAGCAAAAGTATCAAGAATCTGAACCGATCCGAGTACAAGAGAACAAATTCAATAAGAATTCGATTAACGATACGGGTATGAATAATAATCGAAAGCTCTCATTGCAAATCGGAGGAGGGGTGACTAATAATAACAGCTTTGTGTACAAAAACCAGCTGAATAATACGAATGAAGTAGCTTCCAACCCTGCCTCTCCGGCCATTCATAACAACATACATAATGTGGAAACTACTGCCAACAGCAACCCATCGACGCCCACAAAGAGTTACGACAATATCATCGGATCTTTGGGCAGTCTGCGGTACCAGAAGAATTCTCTGTCATCAACGAATGGACTTCAAACGAATATAAACTCCAACAGCGAGTTGAAAAGCGTCGATCTCTTGAAGAAAGCGGCGGCACTGCAGATGCTGAACGGAATCCCGAATGTAAACAACAGAATGAGTTCAGACTCAATAGCGAATTTATTGACGAAAGCGATCGACCAGAAGCCGACGGTTCTGGGCTCTGAACCGAATTTAGCGCTGAAGAATCAAGAACAGATAAAGGATATTAACATGTCGGCAGAGAAAATCAATTGTTTGGAGAACAAGCAGAAGCGCTACAGCTTAAGCCAAGAGAGCAAGAAGGAGAATCAGGATTTTTACAACTTCCCTAGTTTGAGCGACTTGAGCTTTAATTTTACGAGCTTGGCAGCTCAAAAGATATTGAAAGGGGTCAGTATTAACAGCGTAGATACGCTTGTTGAACTAAACATGGCTGCCAATAGTGTGGAGAAACAAAATAACCGAGATGTAGCAGCAGTCTGCACTGATTTCGGCCTCGTATAGTACTTAATTATTCTGACTAAGTGTATAGTAGTCTTAACATATAACATTAAGGTAGTATAACTTATTCGTAACTACTTATTAATATAACATGCTTTAGGTACGCACTATAATTTAGTTACAAACTTGTTTAAGGTTTTCTACTCCTTCTTATGGAATTATATTATCGTTATATCCCCTTTAAATTACATTTGGTTTGACTACTTACTAACTTATGATCAAAAATCAATTTAGAAATGTAACACAGTATTCATAATCGTATTCAGAATAACTCTTAGTTTGTAGCTCACTTTTGAGACAATAAATTAAACTATCAAAGTGGCCTAAACACCTTTCAGTGCCTAATATAGTATTTAAATTCATATAGTTGTATAATTCACTATTCTATCATCACATTTTAGATAAAATTAATTTTAAATTCTCCCTTGCACTTTTTCTTGTGCCATCACATATCCAGTGAAAAAGTCGAGTCATCATCATCATCCGACGATGTCACGGTTTAAACAGTGTCTGTTCAAGATTAACAAAAAACCGATGTCTAATAATACAGTCCAATGTGGGAGCGGACATAACGCTCACATTTGGTGAAAACAAAGTCGAGTACAAACTAGGATATAACCATTCTCCATAACAGATTCCATCCAAAAATGGGAATTTATAGGAATTGTAAAATGTGTATGTCATATAAGTGCCATAAAAACCATAGTATTACGCTTTGTGTGCGGTAAAAACGGAAGGCTTGCGTAAATGTTCTATTTGGGGAATAATCAATGATGATTTTCCTTAAAATTTTAAGAATTCAAAACTGATAGTACCTACCTATTAAATTACTTTCTGCATTAGTAAATGATATCATTGATGATAATAAAGTTTGAATATTGTTAATTAATCAAGGCAATACAAAATTAAATTAAATAGTACGTAGGTACCTGGGTAGGTACTTTTACTCACAGCCATCGCTACATGCTTTTAAGTGATGTTTCTTCTAGAACCATGAGACATAATTTCTTCTTTCTTCCCATGAACTATGCAAGCCTCAGGGTTTGAATTGGGACTTGGTCATTTTACATTAGAAATTGCTGTACTGGAAGTATGGAAGCAAAGGGTATATTTATTCATTAGGGATTGTAATCAGAAGTCAATGCATATTAGTTTAAATATCATGTAACGCCATTTGTAAAAATATTAACAAATATAAGTTGATGCTTTATTTCGTTGGTTTTATTTTTCTATATCCTCTGAAGGAAGGTTCCTACCTCTAACTACCATCAAAATTCGAAAACTTTGTATCTGTCAAATACATAGCATACATAGGCTCAATATACATTGCTGCAGAACAGAATGGAAGCAGAGTTTTGTAACAAAATTGTACATAACTTTCTGAACTTTACATCAATTATGTAACATACAAACTAGATACGACCCAAAAAGCAGGTTGTTATGGAATTCCTTAGAACTATGATATTTTTAATTTTGTTACACTTTGTTAAAAAACTTTGTTACAAAAATTTGGTTTCATTTTTGTAAATTGAGCTTTACATTACCTTGGTAAATTAATCTTGATTTTTTTTTAACTGGTTGTTTCTGAAAGCTGTTTCTCTCACAGTTTCAGATCAAAATGTATGTAAAATGTTCAATCCTTAGCACGTGGACAGAAGCGTTCACACCAAGGGACTTTTTTCTACTCAGTAATTAGGGGCATAGGGCTACAGAGCCTACAGATAATGCTAACAAAGAACATATCATCATTGATTGTGACCATTCAAATATTTATTTGGCAGGATTTTAGCAATTTTAGTACAATAAACACTTAGAAAAAATTGTAAAATATAAAAACTTTCTTACATACAACAGTTCTTAGCTCTGGCTAGGAGCAAGTAATAGTGCTATGTTCCATTACATCGGTTATCTGGGTTGGCTCGGTTTCTATCTGATTTTTTATAGAGTTCATCCAATCATCAGTAGGATCCAGCTTTTTGAGTTCAGCATCAGACTCGGAATTTAAACTCTTTTCCTCCTCAAGTTCTGGACATTTACTAACAACTGCATTTTCACTACATTTTACTGGGAAAGTGGGCGGATCTAGGTCTTTAAACTTTTGTGACACCTCTTCCCTTTTAATATTTACATTGCACACACAACCGTTGGTTGCAGTTATTTGTTTTAAAGCTTCTTCTTCTATTTTTAAATTCTCCTCACTGATTTCTTTAGTTGCCTCCTCGATAGTCTTGTACGAACACATGTGATCATCTTCGGGTTTCACGTAATCTTCCAAGGAGAAAGTTTTGCTATCAAAATTCAATTTGTGTAAATCGATAGCACCATAGTTATAAATGTTGTCTAGTAACGCGGACTCGTTATCGAAGCATAATCTAATTTCCTGAACACAATTTCTAGTTATTTCTTTGTCGCCTTGGCATTGTTTTCGTAAAGCTTCCAGTTGTCGTAATGTTTTCAGTTCCCTCGCTTTCAACGATGCATAAATTCGTGCGAACGAGGTCCTAACTGTGGCTTTTAACTGAAATTAAGATTGTTTTTCTGTTTAGTTTGTTACACAACAAGCGTTTTATTAGAAAATATCTAGAAAACTTACGTTTTCTAAATTTTTATCTGGATCGTCAGTCGTATCGCGCGCCATGTTTATTTACATTCGTCAGTCAGTGTTGCCGACTTGCCATGCCACTTTTGCTAGTGGCTGTGCCCGCGGCCGACGGCGGCGGGCGCACCAACTTACAATCTAATATAGCTATTTAAATATATATTAAAACTAACTATTCTCAGTTTCCAATGAGGATTACTTACAAAAATATAAAGTACATAAATGAGTACAAGTAAAATTCATACACAATATCCCAAGATTAGAAAGCTGATTATAGATTTTTGTAATTTCTTCTTCGAGTTCTAATGGTCTAAGAGCCGTTGAAGATCGACCTTCACCGATCTGATAACCAGATGAGACATATTTTTTTATCAAATATAATGTATAAACAAATATGCCTGTAATTACTTGCCTATCTAAAAGTGCTCATGGCTATTTTTAATTAAATTAACTTTAATTGATTTTTTTTCATCACTTTCATTCTTTTGATAAACAAATGAATTTTATTTCACTGTTAGTTTTTAACACACAGAATATGCCTCAGTAGGCTTGCCTACTCATTTCTGTGTATAGCTACCTGGCAAGCCGATGTGAACAGGTAAGTCAATATAAGTGACTCCATCGTTCTGCTAACTTATCGAAAGTTATATCAAATTTTAGATTATTTTATTACAAAATCAGTCAATATAGACTTGCCTGCAAAAAATCATACTTAAAGTACTGTTGCCTAGCTAAAAACTTTTAGAGTTTTAGCCATCTGATAGGTGCGAGAGAGAAAGTAGAGCGTCCGAAGTCCGTGTGGTAGAACAGGACACAACATAGCAGCTGCAAACTACCTGACCGTTGAATGTATCAGAGTGCGTATGCTCGTGTACATGTGAGTGACAGAGACAGCATTTATTTACACTTGTCATTAATTTTGAACTCCCATTTATTCCAACTAATTTCGATCACAATTCTTATATTATTTCACACTATACGTATTTACAGCTATGCAAAAATCAAAAATAAATAAGTTAATATATTATTATATAAATATATTAATAAATAAATAAAAAAACTAATTCAACAAAACTTTTTATAATTTTAAAGCTAAATTGTAAAATTAAAATATTATAATATAAATCTACCTATATTTTTTATTTAAGATTAAATAGTGAATAATTTATTTATTATTTAAATTAAATAAATGCCGTAAAGCGGGAAAGAATAAGTGTTACTTTTAAAATATTAGAATAAAAAATAAAAAATTAATCAATATAGAAAAAACAATTAATACATTTATGTTGTTAGAACCATTTATTACAAAGCATAAAAAATACATAAAAAAAAGAAATTCAAAGATTTATTATTATTTTTATTATTCATTATCTGAATCATCGGAAGTTGAATACTGATTATCAGATTCTAATTCTTCTCCATCTCCATTATCCATGACTTGCGTGATGTCATCAATTTTCAAGGGTGTTTGGTCCCCAACAAATCCGATTGGTTTAAAATGATCATCTTCTATGTGCCAACCACAGTTTTCAGGGCGCAATTTTAAGCAATCTTGATCAGTCGCATGAAGCCACATAGAATTGACATAAATCGTTCGCAAAATTTTTTGGGTTAAAGAAGACCAGCATGGTGGCAAATTGTTAGAGTCATAGCTTTTAACCTTTTTCAAAAAGTGCTCACTATCTTCTTTTGCGGAATAACTTTTCATAAAAATGCGATACCTGGCGTTATTCACACTAGTGAAATTTTTTATACTATACATTTGAGAGGTAAACTCTTGAACAGCCTGCATTTTTTCATTTATGAAAATATCCGCTTCATCTAGTAATGACGCAAATATGATTTGGTATGATTAATTTTTGGAGAACAGTTTTAATGGCCGAACTTTACCTTTCTGATAAAATGCCGCTGTGTAATCACAGCCAGTATACGCATGGAAAGCTGGCAGCTGCTATGTTGTGTCCTGTTCTACCACACGGACTTCGGACGCTCTACTTTCTCTCTCGCACCTATCAGATGGCTAAAACTCTAAATGTTTTTAGCTAGGCAACAGTACTTTAAGTATGATTTTTTGCAGGCAAGTCTATATTGACTGATTTTGTAATAAAATAATCTAAAATTTGATATAACTTTCGATAAGTTAGCAGAACGATGGAGTCACTTATATTGACTTACCTGTTCACATCGGCTTGCCAGGTAGCTATACACAGAAATGAGTAGGCAAGCCTACTGAGGCATATTCTGTGTGTTAAAAACTAACAGTGAAATAAAATTCATTTGCTTATCAAAAGAATGAAAGTGATGAAAAAAAATCGATTAAAGTTATTTTAATTAATAATAGCCATGAGCACTTTTAGATAGTAATTATAGGCATATTTGTTTATACATTATATTTGATAAAAAATATGTCTCATCTGGTTATCAGATCGGTGAAGGTCGATCTTCTACGTCTCCTCTACTATAAGTTAGACCTAGGGAGCCAAAACAGACAGATTGTCCTACGAAACGGCAATCGCCATACATGGTATCGGCAACACTTCTCTTCTGTCTCTATTTTACACTGTAACTTTGACAATTTGACATCTGAGGAAAAAAGTTGCCATGCATAAAACTTTTTTATGAGTCTAAAAATATGCCCTCATAATATTCTGTGAATAAGGGCTTTTCATTTTTGATTTAAAAAGAAAACAACTAGTTCCAACTAGCGTAATAGATGGCGTTGTTTGGAGATGCACAGCCAGAATATATGGTACAAACTCTAAATGCCATTCGAGCGCTTACTCAGCCCGAATAGAAAATAAACACAAGTACAGAGTCATATTCCAAGAAGTGTGTCATAAGTGGCTATTATGCCAGATGTCGACTCGCGCGCCCCACCGCCATACACAATTCTAGCGAATATGGTTCATTTTTCAAGGGCGTGGGTGCTTCTATACCTATACATAATCTACTTGATTTTTCATTATTATTTACGGGATTTATCAAGTACCGTTTTCTCGGTATTTCGACTGACAATGTACTTGGTTTTTAATTTTATCTATGTGAACCAAGAAGTAAACCTAGCAACCAAGTCAACTATCTTGTGAGTATTTCGGATTGCACCTATAGTCAGCCAGGCGCGGCGCGGGGCGTGCCGACTTCGCGTGCTAAAAACCTAAACGCATAAGTACGCTCCTTTCCTAATGGCAACACCAGTGTCTCTAGATGCACTGTAGTCACAGTAAATCTGCTGTATTTTTACTCCATCTACTGTACACTGAAATAGCGAAAATACAGAAAAGCACTGTTATTTTGATTTGAAGGAAATCCTTTATTTATCAAAAAACGGAAAGTTGTTGTCATTTTAGAAACATTAAGAGTTAATCATTATAGTAATTAATGAAATTAAACGTTTTTAAATAAGGAACCTACACACTTAATGACAACTTGCGGCAATTTCACATAACAATACTGCTCCACTTAAACTTATGAATGTAACAATGAATGTGAGCGAGCAAGTGGTGCTGAATCACAAGCGCGCATTTCAATTTTTTGGTCTGGTGGTAGGTAGGTACCAAGCTTTTGATTTTGTTCGTAGAACTTGAGGAGCTTGTAAGTTTGTTAATGATAAACGAACTAAAAGATGAAGAATATCAGAATCGGAGAGTAGTACTTTAAGTCATGGAGGTGGACCATCAACTCAAAAAAATCAAAGAAATCGAAAAATAATGTTTTTTTTATTCAAAAAACTTATGAAGTACGTAAACATACTCATATTTGAACTAATCCTTATTGTTAAAACTTAATTTTACTATGATGTTGTAATGTAACATTTGCTGTATTTAAGATGACAAGTCACTGTATTTTTAGTAAAAATACTGTATTTAAATTTAGACACTGGTCAACACAGAGTCCGTCCACCAAAGTCAGGCAGAATAAAACAAAGTTATTGATTTTTCGTTTGACAGACGACGGACGACCGACAAGTCGCTGGCTGGAAAAAAGATCCGTGTTCTTTTCTTGTAAATGGAACGGATTAGAATATCCACCAGATCACGGCGTCCTTGTGCAAAATCTATCTAAATTGTGAAGTGTTTGTGAGTTTTTCTTAGCCATGAGCGAGCTGAGACATCGACGTGGAGAAGGCGACGGCAATGATAAAATGGAAACCGCTGGAGAATCAGATAATGTTAAAAATTATAATATTAAGTATGTACTAAAACAGGTTTTTATATGATTAGTTATTGTTCTAATTTGCGGTTGGTTGTTAGGTGGATTCGGAGGAGGAGAAGAACTTAGAAGAGAAGTATGTCGATGAAATGGCGAAGAGTCTTCCGCAGGGGACCGACAAGACACCTGAAATCCTTGACTCGGCGCTTTCTGGTCTATCTTCAAGGTAATCGAATTTCCTTTAAGCAACACTCGCATGTATTACAATATTACTAAACTGTAAATGAAATCATTATTGAACAAACAAAGTAAACTTTGATGTGCCTTAAAAATATTTTTTTGTTGTTTTAAAATTAGTAGGTAGGTAAATTATAGGTACATAAATTACCTACTTCCATTCCTAATTTGTATATTTTAATAAACTAATGTATTAACTCTGAGATTCAATACATGCAATACACAAACAAAGTAAACTTCGATGCCCCTTAAAATTTTCATAAGATTAATAAAAATATACAAATTAGGAATGGAAGTAGGCAATTTAAGACTCATTTTAAGGAACGGAAAATGTTATGAAGTTCAACTTTTAAGTAGTTATGATGAGGTTTACGAAAAGGGAATCTTACCCAGATACAAGATATTTATTTGACTAAGTAATGGCATACTTATTTGCCCTTTACAAGCATCGCAAATTTCTGAGGGAAGTACTTAGCCCTTAAACTGATATCAATCAATCATTGATAAGTAATCTACTAGATTGATCTATGGGCGTGGGCAGGAAAATGTTTAAAACCACTATCATTATGTTTAAACTGCTAGATGATTATATGCTAGAATATAGGTATAAGTAACATAATTGTTTTTATTCTCTGTTGCTAATATCAGAGATTTCTGGTATACTAATGTATGTGTCAATACTTCAAAGTTTTTCCTGAATATTGTATTGTAGATGGAGGAACTGGGTGATCCGAGGGATCTTCACCTGGCTGATGATTGGAACATTCTGCCTACTGATCTACGGTGGACCTTTGGCTCTTATGATAACGGTAAGATAAAGTAATATGCATAGACTTAAATCCATTTACTCCCCCTCATCCAAAGATTGTCTATAAGAGATAAGTTTCTTTAACTATAAGACCGCTCACTATTACTTGTTTATAATATTTTTTTAATCTAGCTTGTAAGGTTTTTCATTTATTCATTAAATTATCATAATCATATCAGCCATAGGAAATCTACTGCTGAACTTAGGCCTCTAGTGTTTTGTTCTTAGCATTGACAAGTTTCGAATCTGATCAAGAAAGATAAAAGACTGTAACTATTCCGAAGATATTGCTGTTATTATTGATACTAGTTGGCCAAGCACAGAGTGGTCGAAATTCGACCGTTATTCATATTTTTGATTAGCTTACCTTATGCATTCTCAGTACCATCTCCTAAATTGAAAAATTTTATGCCAAATCTCACACTCGGTGTGCGGCGTTACTTAAAATGAAGTATTCTCTTCACATATATCTATACTAATATTATAAATTCGAAAGTAACTCTGTCTCTGTCTGTTTGTTACGTTTTCACGATTAAATGGCTGGAACGATTTTAATCAAATTTGGTATACAGACGGATAGATTGTAACTGGGATTGGGACATTGGCTACTTTTATCCGACTGCGCAGAAAGAGGGTTATGTTTTTATTGACAAATCACACGTGCAAAGCTGCGGCGAATCAGGTAGTATATGAATAGACTAAAAGGAATTATAAGGTCTTCTAAAGTTTATTTTATTTGACCAGGTGCTCTGCGTGCAAGTGAAATGCTTTGAGGAGATCATCAACATTGGGTATGCGGTGTACCGAGTGCATGGCCTGCCATGGTTCCGCTCCCTCTCCTGGTATTTCCTGCTGACTTCCAACTACTTCTTCTACGGAGAGAACTTGATTGATTACTTTGGTGTGGTCATCAATAGAACGGTATGTATCTTGTGAATACTTTGACTATTTCTTCCATATTTCATTCCAGTTATTTGGGAAAATTGTCTGTAAATACTTACGGGAAATTCTAATAATGTGTATTACAAGCATTTATGTGGGAGATACAGTTGAACCAATGATAGATCCTTAATCGGTCTATTATTATAAACTCGAAAGTAATCTTGTCTGTTTATTACGTTTTCACGACTGGACCGATTTCGATGAAATTTGGTTTACAGATAGATAATGATCGGGATTGGGACATAGGCTACTTTTTATCCAACTGCGCAGGAGTGTAGTGTTTTTATTGACAAACCACGCGTGCGAAGCCGCGGGTAGCAGCTTGTTTCCTATAAACATTCAGTATAGTAAACAGAACAGAGGTAAAGCAAACTCTCATTTGTGTATAAATAAAACAAGTAACTTTTTAACAAAATATGACTGACTTAACCAAACTACTGAGCCAATATTGATGAAACTTCTATGAGACCAATCTGAAAGTACCTATATCATTTTGAAAAAAAAAATCCTAATCGGTTGATAAACGACGATGAGGTAACAAACATAAAAAATACAACCGAATTGAGAACCTCCTCCTAGTTAAAAACTAGTTAAAAATTAGAATCCTCTTATCAACTTGATTTGGAACAAAATGTACTTACATGCGACATTGTTTAAGGCATTAGTAAATACGAAATAGCGTTATTAAATTGCTTTCAATATCAATAAAAGCTGATAGGTATCTCTTCGATGATTGTATTGTTCCAATTAGGGAACAAACAATGGCTTCATCGTCCAAGGGTTTTAATACAAGTTTATGCATTAACATGTAAAATACATATTGTTACCTAACCAGTGAAGGATCACGCCAATACGGATTATGTTTGAAATCCGCTACGTATCTATTTCTGCCGCCAAGCAGCATTGCTGTGTTTCTGTATGTAGAGTATGGTTTTCCGGTGAAATTATAAGCACGTGAAGCGTTACGCCTGTATGCCTCAAGTTGATGGAGGCAGGGCAGTGCATCGTAGGGCATGTTTCTAATGTGACATGTGAGCTTGGTGATCTCTACACATTTTTTCAAAGCGTGGTTTTTCAAGGCTTGGCACCGTTACTCTCATTTGTTGCTCCACATTGATCTTTGATTGTTCATTTTATAACCGCAAATGCCTAAGTTTGGTAATATTATGTATATTTTTTTTCTACAGATATTTGTTCCTATTGTACAAGCTTTGCTTAGTTTGTGGCGAGATATAGCGTTGCTGCATAAAATGTCCAGCATTATATATATCTTTTTTTATTGATCGAGCGAAGCGAGATCTCAACTTGGGCAAATCGGCGTTGTATGTAAGTATGTATTTATGTATGTATCTATGTATGTTTGTTTGTCCGAGGATAACTTTCGAAGCGTTTATCCTATCATCGTGAAATTTGATATAGTATAGGTAGGTAGTGATGACACAATTTTGGTGTGACTCAATGAGCTAAAAAAGCGAGGGGTTGTTGAGATATTGGGGTTCAAGAGGGGTAAAAAAAACAAAATGGGATTGGACTATCCGGTCAAATAACACGTCCAATAAAAGGTAGGTGGGTACATTTCGACCCCGTTTTTATTTTTAGTTTAAACGTTAGGTTTTAAGTTATTAGCCATAATAAAAACTGAACTTTGACGAAACTCACAGGGTACACCAGTGACCCCACAGTGCTGAAATTCGGTATGCGTGTAGCTTTAGTGACATAAATATAGGGAAAAGTCTGAAATTCAGAATAACTGCAATTTCTACCCAAAAAAGACTAACAAATTCACCTTCACCGTTACCTGTAATTTGAATCAAACTTTAGGTCAAGTTATTTGGTTATGCATTTCGTGGCACTATTTTATTGGTCAAAGATTAAGGCCGGCTTGCACAACGATCCCTAAACGTATTTAGCGACTAAACATGTTTAAATACGTATTTGTATGTTTTGACAACTCCTTAAATCATATTTAGCCACTAAATATGCCACTAATATAAAACGTTTAGGCATAGTTGCGCGAGTCGCCTTATAAATATATTTTTTTTGTTTTGGGAGATTCGCGAGATCTCAGTTCGGGGCGATCCACTAGTATTTTAGTTTTTAAATACCCAGGGAGTTCTTTGCCTTGTTCAAAATGTAAAAAAGTTCGTAACTTTATCCTCCTTGGCGCAGTGGGCGAATAGCCGGCTGAGACTCAGAAGGTAGTGGGTTCGATTCCCGCCGCGGAACAAGTGTTTGCATGATCTACAGATATTTGTTCCGGGTCTGGTTGTTTTTCTGTATATTATAAGTATGTATTTACAAAAAAAAAAGTATATAAGTATTCTATCAGTTATCTGGTTCCCATAGTACAAGCTCTGCTTAGTTTGGGGCTAGATAGCGCTGTGTGAAATGTCCAGCAATATTTATTTATTATTTATTTATTTATATTATTCTTTAGATATACATTCTCAATCCTTAGATTTTAAATTACACAGTTCGAGACTGAAAATATGTCACTAGATAGGAGTCAGAACTTCTGACTCAGATGCAAGTTCAAACATTACGTTTGGTAAATGTCCACTTTTTGGATATTACTTCTCTTACCAAAAAATTTTTTTTATACGAGCTGAGGTTGGAGTAAGTGTATGGCCCATTGTTGTTTTATGGTAACCATCGGCTATAACAGAGAATTGCCTCATATATATGAACTTCACTTTGTAGATGTATTTTACGCATGCGATACCATTTTGCCGAATAACAATTACATAGTATTATAATATATTATCTAATCAAAAAAACGACTTGATAGTTCAAGTGACGTAGTACTTAGGCATCATATGCTTTTTATACCACCTGGAGATGGAAGAAGCCTATGGCCCACCTGATCTTAAGTGGTACTATCGACTTTAACAAAGTATTGCCTCGCAGTTCACGCATCTTAAAAACGTGACCTACGATGCACTTCCCTGTGCCCATAAACTTGAGGCATACAGGTGTAAAGCCTCATGTGCCTGTAATATCACCGGCAACCGTACCCTTCAAACCGAAACAGCAATGCTGCTTGGCGACAGAAATAAGTATGGTGGCTACTTCCCCGGGCAAACCTTTTCACAAGAAACTGCAGCTTTTAGAAACTCTACTATTTTTTTACCATAATGAACAAAGGCAAGGAATTGGTACCAATATTACGCATGACTCGCAAATCGATAACTGTTCATGTCTGGCCACTTGGTTAACTTCAGACGGGAAACACTTACTTCATAGCGTATGTAGCGCGTATAAAATGCTAAAAATACACCCTGATCCGTTTCTCCAAACGCGCCAAATGAAGTTTAACTTCAATAACAGAACAGGAGAATAATATTGGAAGATGAGCGCATCGACTAAGGCATGCGATCAGCTGAAGCACGGCCAGCGTCTCGTGCAAGATACACGAGCTCATGTTCCTAGCAACAATGGACAAAGGCCGTAGTGGCTTCCACGGATGTGGTTCACCAGGGACGTGGTTCTTTTTCACATAATCGCAAAGAAATAAGCCACGCTGTTAATTTGTCAGTGTCAGGGGTATATCTCGGCAATAAGTTGCATTGTTTTGGCCTGAATCTTAGCCAGAATTATACTTAAAACTGAACCGAGGCTAATGGGGTTTGTCCACCGCCGCCGACACCGGGACCTCACCGAAAAACGAGATTATTTGAAATGAACGTGACGTCCCGGTGACGGCGACACCGAATAAACGCCCTTAGGGCGTTAGCCCACCACCGCCTTCACCGGAGCGTCACCGAGAACGAGATGACGGCGCCAAAGTAGCGATTGACTACTAGCTGCTTCGCCCGCGTTGTTCTGGGTGGTGAAAATACATACACATTTTTTGTGATCAATGACCATAGTTTAGTAGGTATAATATAAATAGTAATATAACTAAATAGTAATATTTATACAACTATTATATGTATGAAACAATAATAATACATAATATACATAATGTGTATAATGGTATACATTTTGGGTATTAAGAGAACATACCGAGTTAGAAATACCACGCTGCGCTCGAAAACTGGTATCGCTGATGTAGGTCGCAAGGCAGCCAAGCTGAAATGGGAGTGGGCGGGCCACGTGACCCGCATGGAACAAGATAGATGGGCAAAGGAAATCACAGGATGGATACCCGTAGACGGCAAAAGACGACGCGGTCGCCCGAGAAGACGCTGGCGCGATGACCTAGATGTCTTCAACAGTGATTGGGTAGAGTTGTCCAAGGATCGAGAGGGCTGGAAAGAATTAGGGGAGACCTTTGCCCAGCAGTGGGACAGACAGGTTAGGAAAAAAAATATACATAATATTAAAATATTTAACTTTAATTTTAGTAATTTTAATTTGTGTTCGCATCTAAGCAATACATTATTTTAACTATTCAATATACTGTCTAAAATATCTAAATGCATGTAAATTGTGTAAAGAGGAAACAAATCACTATTACAGCAAATTTTAAGAGACTCTTAATGAGACTCTACCTAGAAAAAGCAGGCTGAAGAATTCTGCTGAAATTTTGTTATTACCTACTCATCATTGCGACCCTATATAACTTGAAAAGAGTGGGCTGGGGGGTGCTGCGCTATCTCACGTTCGGTTCGAATAATCTCGTTTCTCGGTGACGTCGGCGGTGGACAAACACCCTTAAGCATAGTTTATTTTGACGGGATTTATACCAGCCTATTTTAATTTACAAAACATTCAAGGAAAACGAAAAACCATAAAAATATTTATCGGCGAGGGTTTGACCGACCGCAAACTATTCGTAGTTCGGTCATAGACCTCAATTAGTTGATCCATTGATCCAATTACTAAAACCATTAGCCTGATATTCCTTTACATTACCTTAATACGTAACAGGCGATCACTGCCATTATTAAATGATACAGAATCCTGTGCATTTTGCATGAATTCAATTCAAAATTGGTGCACCGCTACCGCGTTTCTATGACGTTGTCATAAAGTATGACGTTCCAAAATTGTCCTTATTGCTTAAATAAATAAATGTATTAACTTTGTCGTAATTAGGTTGTGGGGTGCGCAATTCAAAACATTATTGTGAATAGTCAAGCGCTTGGCCACTATCTCACCTGATGGTAAGTGATTGTGTGGTCAAGATGGAACTCGCTTGCCTAAACCTGCTCACTCTGACTGAGACTGGACGAATTCCAACGTCATATTGAATTGAATTAAATTGGATTGGAAAACATGTAGCAACTAGCTGCTGGAATCGGTCCACGCGTAGACTTTACTGCCAGCCTCTGATGTAAAAGTTGATTGTTGGCTGTAGGTATATTTATTTAATTTATTGTCCACAGGACTATCTCAAATTCCTGGTGACGTATCACCGCTTCATCTCGTTCAGCTTGTACTGCGTCGGCTTCGTATGGTTCGTGCTGTCCCTAGTGAAGCGTTACTACATGCGGCAGTTCAGCCTGTTCGCCTGGACCCACGTGGCGCTGCTGATAGTTGTCACGCAGAGCTACCTCATCATACAGAACATATTCGAAGGTCAGTGCAAACGACATCTCAAAACCTTCTAACACATTAAATAGTACAGCGTAAATGAAGTTGTGTGGTTTGGTATGTTAAGGATCTTTTATTTATATCTGGATATGGAACAAGCATATGGCCCACCTGATGTTAAGTGGTAACCATCGCCTATATCATAGTATTGCCTTGTAGGTCATGCATCAACTTGAGGCATACAGGTGTAAAGCTTCATGTGCCTGTGATTTCACTGGAAAGCATAATAATACTGAAACACAGCAATGCTGCTTGGTAATACTTCCCCAGGCGAGCCCTTTCACAAGGGACTCTACTACTCTATAAAATATTTGACATCGCGCTCGCTTAGCTCTCCGTCCGAAAGTATTTTTGTTTACCCAATGATTGTGATAAAAAATATTGCCTGCATATCGCAAACACATCGTTGTCTTCTGTTCGAAATAAATCTAAGGAAAAGGGTATCACCGACCGGGTTTGCTGCGCTTATCGACCGGGTAGTGGTTTTTAAAATGAATGTTAAGATTATTATAACACCATTGCGACTCATTTTGCGTAGAATCCAAATAAGGTGAACGGTTTCAATTCACATTTTATAATGACGCATGACATAACAGATGACACCTGTCAGAAATCGAACGATAGAACACACCAATCAAACGCTCAATCATAACAACCAAACGATGATGCACAATTACCCTATATGTTTACTAAAGTAGTATAAAATCACATCATACCAAAAACAATATAAATTAATCCTGTAGATAAACAAGTATAATCCACACGGTCAAGTTCAATGGCTGATTACACTATCTTAGTGTGGTTGAATATTGCAATTGTTGTATTGAATGATGTTTACGTGCATTTCACTTTCATGATTCAATGACGCAATCGCATAGTGGCTTAAAAATCGGGGCAACTAGTTGGAGGAACTACCGGCCGGTAGGGCAGAAAGATTCTTGAGCGGACACTACGCACCGGAAAGCGCAGCGTAGGACACCCCCCCCCCCCCCACACTAGATAGAAACAGTTGTTGAGGCTATGGGGGAGGCCTATGTTCAGCAGCGGATGTTCTAGGGCTGATAATGAGACATCGGGGCTCGTTTTGCTCTCCGTGCGAAGCTAGAAACGTAGTATTTTTTCGTACAAAAATGAGGCTATGAACATATCGTCGTGTAGCTCTAGGCCTCCTTTCTCCCTCAGGCATTTGCTCTGTAGTAGAATCAGATAGGCTAGATAGATAGATTATGAACTACAGTAGAGTTCTAAAACCTACTTGTTAAATTTAATGCCCATGGAAGTTTTATACGCTCATTTGTATGTTAACCGGAGCGTGACGTTATATTATCTGTAATCAAAACTAGTATGTATGTTTCTTGTAATAATAATATAAAAACGTTGTAATAATTTGGTCGTCGACATACAATTCATAAATTCATTGTCAATTTTAATGCATTGGGTATGCCCAATGCTTTAAAATTGACATAAATTCACTAGAAAATAAGTCAACGTCTTTAATAATACCCATGGTAGAGATATCTTCAGTTCTTGTAACTCAGTACGCAGACCCATGAAATAATCCCACCAGAGGGTAGTCAGAGGTCAGCCCCAAAATAACGTTGCTTACTATTTAATTAAATATACCTACTTAAATAGTACGGAAGCGATGCCGTGACGACCTTGATGCGTACCAAGTTGGCTGGTGGGACGTGGCGAGTGATCATGAGATATGGTGGAACATGGGGAAGACCTTTGCCCAGCAGTTGGAAATTATAGGTTAAGAATAGTACTGTCAGATGATGAGATAAGTGACCGGACAATGTTGTTTAATTAGATCAGCAAATACGATGGTGCCTAAGTTCATTCGCTAACGATGTTTGAATAAGAACCAGTTGTAATCAGACTGTAGGTAAAGTGATATGAACTGAACGCTTGTTGAAAGTACCTCCAGTTTGGTTACATATTTCTTCATTCGATTGTACATAGGACGCAACTAACATACATAATTATTTTAATATATTATACTGGGGGTCACAGAATGATACGTAACAAAAACGCCATTTTCCATAAACTAACATACAATTTACAATTGTAATTACTAGTTAAGTTTGCATTGCGTTTGTACTCTCTTAGCGGCAATATTATAACCGTGTTGCTTTAGCTGGCTTATAAAATGGATTTACAATACAATTTTGCCAGAAACATATCTTAGGCGGTGTCCTATTAGCACATCGATAGTTCGCGCGAAATTCGTTTGTACGAACTTGCGATCACACATACTCATGTCATGACAGCCTCGCGATCATATCACAAATCAACAAATTTAAAACATTTATACATACATATTACTTATCTTACGTTTTTACAAATTACAAATTAAAGATGAGATAAGAAAATTCTTTATTGTATCAGTAAATTCGATCGAGCGAAGCGAGATCTCCAAATCAACTCGGGCAAATCGGCTTTGTATGTATGTTTGTTTGTCCGAGGATAACATTCGAAACATTGATCCGATCATCGTGAAATTTGATAGGTACATAGGTGTAGTGATAGCACAATTTTGGTGTGACTAAATGAGCTAAACATTTTTGGGGGTTGTTGAGATATTGGGGTTCAAGAGGGGTAAAAAAAAAGGAAATGAGACTATTAGGTCAAGTGGGACGTCAAATGAAAGGTCTTCATTAGTAAATTTCCACCCCGTTTTTATTTTTAATGTATTCCTCGCAGTTTTTGAGTTATTAGCCATAATACAGTCTGAAATTTGACGAAATTCAGAGGATACACACATTGCTTTTTACCTTTTTGAAATTTTTACCCCAAAAAAGAGTAACCAATTAACATGAGCTGCCGTTACCTGCAATTTGAATGAAACTGTAGGTCAAGTTATTGGTTATGTATTTCGTGGCACTATTTTGATAGACAAAGATTACGCGAGATCTGAGTTCGGGGCTAACCACTAGTACTAGGCGTACTTAATGCTTATTAGCAATTTCTTTCAGTTAACCTTTGTCTAGTGTAGATCAAGTGGTAGTGCTTTCTAGAAAATACATAGACACATATAGCTAGATTGCACCATACTAAGCAATTCTCATACTTGGAACATCATAGCATACGCCCATAGGCTACGTAACCGTTTATCATCAGGTGGGCCGTATGCTTGTTAACCTTAGTTGTATAAAAAAAAACATCAATGCAAAATACAAACACACAGTGTGACTATTCCATAGATAAACGAGTTTATTACTAACGCGGTATGAAATGTCATTATTACATCAGAGTACGTAAACAATCCATACCTTCGATATTGGATATTGTGCATTGCGGCAACGCGTGTTCGCGCCGATATGATTGTTCTATTCGTGTCAAGTCAACATTGTCACGGACAGTGAAGCCTTTCAATGCTGCAACTAGGCCAGAGAGAAGTTAAGGGTGGTTTTATGTGAGGGGAAAGAGCGGTTCCAAATAAAATATTGGAAAATGAACCGACATAGGGCCTATGCCCAAGGCGTGCAGACGACGCGCGTTTTCGACACCTTATAGGCCCAAAAAGCAGATTTTTGTATTAGAAAATTTAAGCCAATAAAGGTCTAAAGATATTGTGCTTAGTAATTAGTGAGGCGTTTAAAATCAATTAAGTGACAAGGGAGAGTCGTACAATAGACAAAGCTAGTGTCTTTCAGAAGTTAGTTTGAAAGAGCGATTGGGCGGCAAGTTTGATTAAAGAATATATAACAAATCCGCTATGTTTCTTCTCAAATAAAATTTTAAGTATATAAAAATCTTTACGTATTAATATGGTCAGATTCGCATCTTAAAGATGCGAAAACCATCTGATCTAACGGTAGTTTAAAAATCTCGCTAAGTTCACTTCTAACACTTCACCCTTAACGAACGTAGTACACTCACTCGTTATGTAGGGAAGCCAAGCCGTGTCTAAAATAGATTACCGCTTGTCCGATTCAGCGGAAAATACTTTTTTACACACGATCCAGATTATTTTAACCTTTATTTCAGACTGACTACGGCAAGCTTTTGTGTGACGCGAAAAATATTGATTTTGATGGGCTTTGACAAGCGAGAAATATTGGGGTATAAAATGTAGCTTTTTCTATCGCATCATAGACTATTTTTAGCCCGCGTTAAAAGTCGTAAGAGCTTTCAACGTTCCACGCATGCCATAAGCGATGATCCATTTGTTGCTAGACGCAGTGTGAATGGATAGAAACCCCACTACTACCTTCATCCGCTCTCAAGAACAGCTTCGACCAAGGCACGATTTGTGGCCACTATAGAAGTACTAAGTATTGACTTCTCAAACAGGGATAACGCAGTGTGACTGTGGTGATCCTACACAGTCAATGCAACAACTGCTGTGGTGCCTCTTGTGCCCATCAATGTAGCCAAGTACTTACCTATCTAGTAAAATATAAAATAACCCATCTACTAAAATCTATCATTTATCACTATAATATATATACAATCTATTAATCATCTAGAAGCTACTACATTGTAGGTGCGTCGTGAAAACATTTGAAATAATTTTTAGTATTCCACGAAACGCACCAAGCCAACATATCATTCGTTGCCGTTCGTGGAATGCCTCAAACTTTGACACGCTAGAAATACTTACTGATCAGGTTTAAATAAAGTTGTTACCTCGTCAATTGCTATGTTATGTACCCGTCCATTAAACCCGCCGTGTTATATTAGCATAAACACGTAAAGCATCGTATGCTGGCTTGGAAGACTGACAATATTGTATAGAGCATGAGAGAACACAACACAGTCTAGCTAGTCTCATATTCAAAAACTAAACTTTGGTTAAGTAATCGAGACTAAAGCATGTATCGTTACTTTATTACGTCAAATCCAAACAATCTTTGTTTAACGTATCAATAAGGATCACTTTGAAACGTCTTACCGTCTTATTTCAAGTAGGGATAATATAAAAAAAATTACTTAATTACAGTAGTACAAAGCGGTTATGTTCCACCTTTATTATGTGCATCGGCAAAGAGGAGTCAAATCTACAATCTAGGGTCTTCCAGACGCTAGTAGATAGGTTTCTTCTAGGCAAGCGTGTACCATCGTAGACTGTATCATCACTTATCATCAGGCGAGAACGTGGTCAAACGCGAGCCTACAAAAAACCCCTTCATATAAAAATAGTTCGGGCGTTATAGTACTCCTATGTCCTAATACTTACTATGTAATATCTCGTGGCCTGTCAGCGCTCATCTATACTAATTATAAAGAAGTAAAGTTAATTAAATATTGCTGGACATTTTACACAGCGCTATATAGCCCCAAACTAAGCCGAGCTTGTACTATGGGAACCAGATAACTGATAGAATACTTATATACTTTTTTTTGTAAATACAAATAATACATAAATTGTTTGTATGTTTGTAGGGAGTAATCTTAGAAACGACTGCACCGATTCCTAAATTTCAAAAACACACTGGTTATTCGTCTTGTGGTAATTTTAGATTGGTTTATCCTTAGTACTTGAACTTACGGTTCGTATGCATCGCGCTCTGTATAAAGTATTATCTCTGTGACCGAACAATATACAGATACTTGCTTTGCGTTCAACGTATAATTAGACAGTTTGATCTTTGGCCCAGACTTTTTTGTTGAGGAATGTTTGTTTAACAAATAAATATTACTGGACATTTTACACAGCGCTATCTAGCCCCAAACTAAGCAGAGCTTGTACTATGGGAACTGGATATAACATGGGACAGAATATACATATTTGTAAATACATACTTATAATATATAGAAAAACATCCAGACCTGGGACAAATATCTGTAGATTTGCTTATCATGATATTTTAAAATACTTTCTATATCCATGTTCTATTAATAAATAATAATAAATAAATAATGCTGGACATTTCACACAGCGCCATCTAGCTCCAAATTAAGCAAAGTTTGGTACTATGGGAACCAGATAAATACATAAATACTTTTTTTGTAAATACTGACTTATAATCTATAGAGAAACAACTAGACCCAAAACAAATAACTGTACATCATGCAAACATTTGTTCCGCGGTGGGAATCGAACCCGCAACCTCCTGCGTCTCAGCCGGTTATTCACCCACTACGCCCTCAACGCCTCCGGTCCTCAACGTGTATTGAAAGTCAATGGGTCTTACCACTACCTCACCTGATACCATCAGGTCAGGTAAGCGAAGTAGGAAAGCGGAAGTACCTGTTCACTCTGGCTGGACTTGAAGACTCCAAATCAATATTTTGGTTTGATGTGGATATTCTTGCGTTCTTCAAATAGATTATTGGTTTTTTAATCTGGCCACTGACCTGAACGCAAAGACGACAATAAATAATTACGGTAAAATTGTGATATCAAGCTAATAGGCTGGCCCACAGATAATTATCTACAGAAAAAATAACAAGAAAGATAATCTTTTGCAATCGAATAATTTTAATCCCTTGTAATCACATTTCCAAATTGATTCATTGTAAGCATTGTCGTTTAAGCATTGCCATTCAACGTGGCAATGTGGCCAACATTCTGGGCGCGCTACCCACTGGCAGCGGCTTGTTATATTAGGGTTTTATATATAGCTTGCTTTGTATATAGGTTTAGTTGCATAAAATAAATTGTATTTTACTATTAATTGTAATGCCTGTTTTCACGTCTAGTTCATTATCTTTTTATTAAAGTTCAACTAGAAAGCATTTATAAAATTAATATTAACAAATTAATTATTTTCATTATTATCTAAATTGTATAAATTTTTTTTTTTTATTTATTACCAATTTAGAGCTATTTCAGTCCTAAGCTTTTTGTCATCCATACCTAATTTTAGATGGTAACTCTGTCTCTCTGTCCCTCTGTTTGTTTGTTATCTTTTCACGAATAAACGGTTGGACCGATTTTGATGAAATTTAATATATACTTAGATAGGTTATGACCGGGATTGAGACAGGCTTCTTTTTGCCCGACTGGCTATAACAAACTACGCGTGCAAAGCCCCGGGCAGAAGCTAGCATTGTGTAATATCAGAATTTGAACTTAGGTACATACCTAAATCAATTCGTGTTTCAATTTCAAAAACTGATACATTATTATACGTCTAGTCTAGACTATCAATAAATATATTGAAGACGCCACAGGAACGTGTTGGTATAAACTGGGCGTTCAACGAAAGTAGGACAGCACTTTGCCGGCGTTCAAACAATCACGATGATTGCGTATTATTGCACACTTGCTTTAGAATATTGCCACTTTGTGAAATAACGGATGCTTTAACCTGAACCGTAGATTGATAAATAAACAGAGAGTATGCTAACTACAATGTATGTATGTATGCTAACTACAAAATATAGAATTTTAAGGTTATGTAGTCCGTCGAGGAAACAATGAATAAATTTTTCTTGATTAAATTCATGATTTTGAGAATCAGTATTTTTCAAATTTTCGCGATTTCTATAATTAATGAACACAGTCGAAACGTCGGAATAACAAATAAAATGTATGTACCTTACAAACGCAATAAACACACGTTTAAATCAGTAATTATTTTTATGATTCTTTAGTCCGTTTTACTTAATTACTTGGTGTACAAAATTACCAGAATCAACTACACAACTGACCAGAACCGAATGAACTTTGAGCTTATTTTTAAATTTGAGCACTAGATTTTGAATTGTTAAGGCTCGATATTAATTCAGTTGGGTTACAATAGCCCCAAGGTTTAAAGAATCCTAAGCTTCAAAAAGCCTCTGCCGTCCTCATTGCAAATTTCATCGAAGCGCGTTACACCTCCAGCCAAACGCAGCATTTTCATGTAAAATAATATTAAATTACAGTTTATTATTTCCAGGTTTGATCTGGTTCATCGTCCCCGTCTCCATGATAATCTGCAACGATGTGATGGCGTATGTCTTCGGTTTCTTCTTCGGCAAGACTCCGCTCATCAAACTCAGCCCGAAGAAGACTTGGGAAGGCTTTATTGGCGGCGGTATCTCGACCGTTGCTTTTGGCATGCTGGTATGCACGATCATCAAATCAACCATACAATTTTTTTTATAGCCTATACTGAGTGATTAGCAGGGTTTGGCACAGGAGTGAGACATGTGGAAAGAACAGGTGGAGGCCTTTGCCAAGTAGTGCGACAGTATCAACTAGAAAAAAATACTAATATTATAAATTTGAAAATAACTCTGTTTGCTACGTTTTCACGCCCGGCTGGAATTTGGTAAATAGATTAAGACCTGGATTGAGACATAGGCTAGTGTTTACCCAATTGCGCGGACGGAGAGTAATGTTTTTAGTGACGAACGACGAATAAAATATTGTTTGGACAGATGGCGTGGGTGATGTCCCAGTACCCGTACCTGGTGTGTCCGATCGAGTACTCGGAGTCTCTCGGGCGCATGACGATGGACTGCGAGCCGTCTCTGCTGTTCCGCCTGCAGGAGTACACCCCGCCGCAGTTTGTGCAGCCTCTTATGAAAATTGTAAGTACCCACTTGTTAATTCGACCATGCCACGGGAAAGTACCAAGTATACGCCCTTGTAGCTCGGCCACGCCACGGTAAAGTAACCAAGCTTACGCCCTGGTTGCTCGGACATGCCACGGAAAATTCTATATCTTTTCTATTTCTGCTTCTTCTTTCTCCTCTTAATTCTATTTGTTAAATTGTTTAATTGAATGTACTATTTCAAACGGCTCAAATCCAAACTTGCAGTACTCTTAAAGGGTACATATAGGTGATACACTTTGAAGATAAGATAGAAGTCATTTATTTAACCATGTGCTTTATTTTGACCAACTATTAATGTTAGAAATCTTGAGGAGCCGCGTCGTGTCTAACGGTAAGTTCGCAACTACCACTCCCTCTGTGTAAAACAATTATCAAGCCGGTCTGCATCCTTCAAACTTGTCTCTATTAACAAAACATATAAAAATCGCCAACAGATGGCGTGACATGTATCGGAATGCAACAAAATAAAATACAATAACAGCGTGTGTCGTCTACAATCCACCCTCTTAGTGCTGAACTGAGCCGACAAACATATTAGAAATCAAATGAATACAAAAAGTGTCAGATCAGCACTAACATTCCGTTGGTGCAAGTAGTGCGACACGCGTTACCGGGCGGCGCACCAAACCAGTGCGGGTGCGCACGTCCACCATTCGCACGCGACCATCATCACCCGCATGGGTCGCACTCACCACTCCGTGCCGCCAACATCCACGATCTAAATTAGGTTCCATTATTAGAACATAGTCCCCATCTCGCAATGCTCTCTGATCCCTAAACCATTTCTGCCTCGGAATTAAAGTAGGGAGATATTCTTTAACCCATCGCGCCCAAAACATATCGGTCAACCTTTGCGCTAGGCGCCATTGTTTTCGCAGACATAGATCGTCGTTATCATACCTACCAAACACGGGACCGTTCGATGACTTACCTAACAAAAAGTGATTAGGCGTTAAAGCTTCAGGGTAATTAGCGTCACATGAAACATGTGTAATAGGGCGACTATTAACTAGGGCTTCTACTTCAGCGAATAAAGTAGACAGCGTCTCAGGGTGTGGAGCGCGTTCCTTAAGAACGACTTTCAAGGCCGTTTTCACCGTGCGTATCATACGTTCCCAGGCACCACCTTTCTCAGGGGCCCCAGGGGGTATGAACCTCCACTCGATACCTCTTACGGTACCGTCTTCACGGAGTTTACTCTCATTGAGTTCGGATAGACTCCGCTTTAACTCGTTATCTGCGCCGCGCAGGTTCGTCCCGTTATCTGAGTAGATAACGCTGGGCGTACCGCGGCGAGCTATCATACGTCTGAGCGCCATGATGGTGGAGTCTGTACTCAGACTCTCACTAATTTCCAAATGAATGGCGCGTACCGTTAGGCACGTAAACATTACGCCGTACCTTTTTACTCTTTTTCGTCCGATAGTGACCTCCATCGGTCCGAAAAAATCCACCCCCGTGAACGTGAATGGGTGTCGATTGTGCTGCAGACGAGCAGCTGGCAGGTCCGCCATACGCTGTGGCTGCGGTGTCGCGCGCCGGTATCGGCAGAACAGGCAGCGCGCTGCGACCGTGCGTACGGTAGGACGCAGCTTCAAAATCCAGTAGCGTTGTCTTAACTCGTTAACTACAAGTTCGTGGGCACCATGCATAGCTTTCTTATGATAGTATTCGACTAATAGACGAGTTATTTTGTGACGACCATCGAGTATGGTGGGTCTCATAGTCAAGTGGGATACACCTTCGACTTTATCGATTCGACCGGCTACTCGTAACACATTAGTGTCGTCTAAATAGGGTGTCAATGTTAACAAACGACTGTTTGATAACAAAGGCTTATTTTGCTTGATAAGCTCAATGTCTTGTGCGAACGAATCCTGTTGAGATTTACTCAGCAGAAGAAGTTCAGCTTCGTTCATGAGTTCAACATTCAAACAAGTATCAATTCGTCGACATCGTCTGATAAACAATAAAATTCGAGCGGTTACTCGGACGAGTCGTAACCAAGACGAGTAGTCATTTTCGTTAGGTAAGGAATATTCAACGACCTGAGTCGTGACCACATTCAAGCTCCTTTGTTCGAAGACTACATCTGGTGATGGCTTCTTTGTGGACTTACAATCCTTAGGCCATGCATCTTCAGGTTGCCGTAAGAATTGTGGTCCTAGAAACCATACGCTATCGTATGTCAGAGGCGGCGTGTCGTCTTTGGTAGCTATGTCAGCTACATTCAACTTAGTTGGGACGTATCGCCACTCTGATAACGTCGTGAGCTCATCAATTTCACCTAAGCGATGAGCTACGTACGGCTTATAGCTTCTTGGATCGCTACGGATCCATTGTAAAACCGTTTGTGAATCAGTCCAAAAGTACCGTTTATCAGCCTTCATATTTTTATGTTCCCGCTGCAGTGAGTTCGCGAGGCGTGCGGCTATGAGCGCGCCTTGCAGCTCCAGTCGAGGAACTGACACAGGCCGCAGTGGGGTCACTCGGCTCTTACTGGCGGCTAGACAAACCAATACATTCCCGTCTGCTCGAGTAAAACGCCAATAAATAACTGCGGCGTAAGCTTTAATAGAAGCGTCACAAAATATGTGCAGTTGTTTATTTACAATAGACTCGGCACTTCTATCTATACCTATCTCTAACTGATAGCACTGAGTCCAACTATCAGTATTGTTATACCACCTAGGTATACGTAGGGATTCTAAAAGTTTTAATTCATCGAGCCACTTCACCCATTTGGTGTGCTCATCAGAATGGATGCGGCATTTCCAATCAACTTTAGATCTGTGCACGTCTTGAAAAATGATTTTACTTTTTATAACAAATGGCGACAAAAATCCGTGTATGTCGTAAAGAGACATAATAATGCTAAGCATGTTAGCTTTCGTAGGTGGCGTAGAACCATTTAAAATATCACTAGGAATTCTGTCAAGCGAAATCTGAAACCCAAATGAGTCGTCCGCAGGATGCCATATCAAACCTAAAGTGCGCTCACTCGTATTCATGGCTCCATGCTTAAACTGCACAGCTGTGTGCGCGAGCGCTTCTGTAGGAATTGAATCTAAAACCGGTTTGCTATTACTCGACCAACCTCTTATTTCAAAGCCACCTTTAGCGTGAATAAAAGTTATGTCTTTTATTAATTGAATAGCCGTACTCTCATCACACGTAGAATAACAACAATCATCCATGTAGTGGCTATTCACAATTACATCTACAGCCTCAGGATTTATATCCTCGTATTTCAAGGCATTTTTATTTTTGACATATTGGGCAATGAAAGGCGAGCATGTTGCACCGAAAATTAAACTTTGCATAAGACAAACTTTAATCGGACCATTCGATTCTTGCCACAAGAACCGAAGAACATGCTGGTCTTCAGGGCGAATTTTAATTCTGAGAAACATATCACGAATATCCCCAATAATTACAATTTTATTCTCCCGAAATCTTAGCATAATTCCGTATAATGAATTATACAAGTCCGGTCCGGTTAATAAATAATCATTTAGGCACACACCGTCTACCTTAGCGGCGGCGTCAAACACTAACCGTAACTTATCTGGTTTATTAGGATTCTGAACACCAAAATGTGGCAAATACCAAACATGATCAGCTGAGAGGCTGTTATCAGTTAGTTCTCGAGCGTAACCATTATCTATCAATTTAGATATTTCTTTCTTATACCTATCAGCGTAGTCAGCATTCTTATGGAATTTCCGTAACAATAACTGCTGACGCGAGTAGGCATTGTTGTATGAGTCAGGCATCATAAAATCATCCTTTTTGAACGGTAAACCTACTTCCCATTGATTACCTACCTGACGGGCTGTGCTATCTAAAATATCAATAGCGCGAATATGATCTGTATTTTCACGAGATACGGGTGAAATACCAGTCAAATCAAAATTAAAGGAATTCTTAATCAGGTCATTAAGTTCGCTGAGTTCAGACATATCATTATCACGAGAGTGTGCGAGATGAAACACATTTTGTTCACTTACTCTGGACTTGGTGGAGGAGTGAGTGCGGCCACGGTGGAAACCGTGGATGGTCCATCCCAACCGACATCGTGATGCGTACAGCGAGTCCCTGTCTCCATGTATAACCTCGAGAGGAGCTATTAGGAAATAATTATCCTCACCAATTAACATTTTTGGCTTTGCACTTGCATTGGTGCAAATCATATGTTTGATATGCGATAAGTGCGTGCTATTTACACTATTCAAGATAGACAAATTTTGTGAACACAATTTTAACTGAGCACATCTACGTAACTTACAGTCATAACTAATATTGTCCTGTCCCGTTATTTTTACTCTTACACTAGGCACTTCTGATTGGTACACTGACAAACCGAATGCATCAGTAAACTTTATAGGACGCGCACTAACACACTCTAAGCCTAGGGTATCTGCCAGCTCGGCATCGATCACTGACACTTCAGCACCATCGTCCAGAAGTGCGTAGGTATTCACTACACCTTTAGGGCCACGTAATTGAACCGCGATCACTTTCAACAGTGCGAATTCATCCGGGGCGATGCTCACGTCGTCACTATCTCGAGCGAAATGCATCATAGACGCATCGGGTGCAGTTACAGGTACAGGTTCCGGGTTTACGGTCATCTTATCAGTCGATTGTGACGTCATCTCGGGTTTCGTCCAGTGTAGCAGGCGGTGGTGTGCCATGCCACAGTTATCGACGTCACACATTGGTGCGGGGCACGTATCTTTATTGTGTCGAGTTAGTAGACAACAATAACATAGGCCGCGCGTTTTTACAAATCGCCATTTATCTCTTCGCATTGCTCGTTTGAATATGCGACACTCTGGTAGGGTATGAGTGCCCTTCTGGCAGAATCTACATACATTATTATCAGCTGTTGCAGCGACAGAAGATGTGTAGACAGTACGATGACGATACTTGTCTTCAGTGCGCTTTGTAGGAGCGTCCATCGGCTTCTTGTCTCGCGGAGGTATACATCCGACGACTGATAACATTTCAGCTTCTATCTTTAAGAACATAGCTAGTAGTTCGAGCTTCGATCTGCCTTCGCGTAGACGATTGTAGGCAAACTCCGTCCATCTACCTATCAGGGTGCTCGGCAATTTTGATATTATGGCTGCAGCGAGCTCTGGACTTCGTAGGTAGTCATCCTGGTGTAGTGCGCGTATTGTAGCCACGCAATTGTTGACTTTGACGGACAAGTTTATCAAGTCATGTTGATAACAAGTAGGTAACGAAGGTAGCTTTTTCAATTGCATCGTTATGTTGCTAATAATAATATCAGCTCGGCCAAACCTTAGTTCAAGTGCTTCTATAACTGCTGACGGCGGAGTGTTGCCGATCAGCAAGTCAGTCACTGCTTCCTTGGCTTCACCTCGTAGAGATTTACGGAGTCTCCACAGGTTCTCACTATCACTGAATCTACACACTCGTGACGAATCATCATAGGCACTTTTAAAATGTAGCCACTCAATACAGTCACCACTGAAGATAGGTAGCTCTCGTGGCGTGGCAAGGCGGCTCAAAAGTTTATCTTCGTGCTTTGATGAAGACTGGGTCATCAGATCCTTCAACGTGTTAGCTAGTTGTTGGATACTGTTGTTGTGCTGGACTGGTGATGCACAGTTCGTGTCCAGCCATTTCTCTACGTTATCGTGCACTTCATTCTCGCTGGGGAGGGATGAACAATAGGTACCAACTTTTTCATCTGGAGCTACATCAGTGCCGACATGATGAGCTTTTTCACTCTCCTGGTCGACTTTGGCAAGGTCAGCTTGTAACTTCTTGTCAATTAACTCCATCTGAATCTTGGCTTTTGCTTCCGCAGCTTCTAACTCGAGTTGTTTACGACGTGCAACTGATGACGTAGTAGATTTCTTAGTCTGAATAGTCGTTTTTGAAGCACATTTCGAATGCTGCTCAGTGTCACGCGCTGACATCTTGCACGGTACTGGCGTCGATACGTGTCCTTCCCGCGACGATAAGAGATCATTGGTGCCGCTAGGAAGAATCAACTTCTTCAACTCTTTCTTCATAGGTGTGCCTTCCAACTTGTTGGTTTTCATATGTTCCTGGCGTTGACGGCGAGTAAGAACCTTCGATAATGGCGTCACGCCCGACATGATGGTATTTCGCAGTTCACTGATTTTAAATCTGGCTCTGAAGGACCATATTATAGGTGATACACTTTGAAGATAAGATAGAAGTCATTTATTTAACCATGTGCTTTATTTTGACCAACTATTAATGTTAGAAATCTTGAGGAGCCGCGTCGTGTCTAACGGTAAGTTCGCAACTACCACTCCCTCTGTGTAAAACAATTATCAAGCCGGTCTGCATCCTTCAAACTTGTCTCTATTAACAAAACATATAAAAATCGCCAACAGATGGCGTGACATGTATCGGAATGCAACAAAATAAAATACAATAACAGCGTGTGTCGTCTACAGTACATGTACTTACTTCCTAAGCTACTTACTATCTAAGCTGTAAAAAAATTATATGTTCATGTAAGCAACATAAATAAATATGAAAATTTGGTTGTTTACAGATCGGCATGGAGAAGTTCAACATGTATCCGTTCATGATCCACTCCCTGGCGCTCAGCATCTTCAGCTCTGTGATTGGACCGTTCGGTGGATTCTTCGCTTCCGGATTCAAGCGCGCTTTCAAGATTAAGGTAAATCTTTCTTCAAACACGGTTATTTCTAAAATGCGCAAAATGGATAAATAATTTAAATCAACTGCAAAATTAACTTTGTATTTTAAAACACACGGCTGTACTGAATGCGTAAGGCTAATTTATGCTACGTGTTTTGTAATGAAAACACGGGTAGGGCTAATAGCTAAGTATTGTTCTAAAATATTTTTTTTCAAATTTAGTACTATAAAAAATAATTACTGATTAAAACGGGTATTTATCGCGTATGTACGTTTTTTATTTGTTATCCCGATGTTTCGACGTTACGACTCGGGGCAGTCTACCCTCGACCATGGCTGTTGCAATACAGTCGAAACGTCGGGATAACAATTAAAAAAGGTACATTCGCGATAAATACCCATTTAAATCAGTAATTGCGTACAGTGATCGCTAAAGTTAGCGAACAAATTTTAGCAATAAGTTTGAAAAATACTACCCAAGAAAATTTAAAATTTTCAAACTTATTCTTATCATGTCCTAAAATATCAATGCAACAGCCTGTATAAAATAGGTAAACAGATCATATTCATTCATCTTGTAAGTAGGTAACCTGTTAAACTGACTAAGCGGCATCGTCGCAAAGGCGCCGGTGATTTACGTTAAAAATTGTTTATTGGAAATGTATCGATTAATGGATAATTATTAAAGCTACCGGTATAAAACCGACCTCTAAAATCAGTTAATACGATTCCGGATATGAGTTTTTAATTAATGTCGTACATAAGAAAACAGGTTGTATAGACTAGCCAGCAACTAGCGATCTCGATCGCATGGAATAAAATGATTGCAGTATTTTAACAGCGCTAATTATGGAAAATGGCATAGATTCGAAAACGTCGGCCTGAGGCCGGCTGAAAACTTACCCGAATTCGGCGTAATAGTGAGACTTGATGATCGCAAAGCCGCGGGCGGAAGATACATAGATATACTCGTTATTGCACACCAAACAAAATGAAATATACAAAGAAATACACAATAATAAAGGCAAGTGCAATGGGTGGTCTTATCGCTAAAAGCGATCTCTTCCAGACATCCTTTGGATGGACAGGACTAAACAAAATCAAAAAGACGGCGGTGTATCTACGAGTATGTTCATACACCTACATAAACTACCTATACTTACTAATAAACTGAATATACACAAATATAATAAAATATATACAGCCTGTCACCGCATTCACGACATTAATTTAAAACACATAATATGCAGAATCGTATTAACTTATTTTAGAGTTTCGTTTATTACCAGTAGCTTGAATATTTATCCAGTAATCGATACATTTCTAATAAACAATTCTTAACGTAAATCGGCGGCGCCTTTGCGCCGATGCCGCTTAGTCAGTTTAACAGGTATAACTCGTGCGCGATAACTTGGGACCTGCTAGGAATGCGACTCCCCGACCGCTTCCCCTGCACTTCCCCGATGGCGCCCGTATTGTACCGTTCACATCACTATTTTTTACTAGGGGTTTTAGTCTCGTACTGGCCTACGTCACGTAACGACGCGCTCTGGAATCCTTTTAGTTTTCGTTTGTGTTATTGTTTTGTTGTTGTAGTTTTTGTTGTTATAGTTTGTGTCATTGTTTTGTTGTTGTAGTTTTTGTTGTTATAGTCCTCTAGAAGGCATAAATTCACTAAGTAGTGACGAAGATGAGATAATGTAAATAATAGATAAAATAAATGTATAAACTTAAACATTGTATTTTTATTTTATTCAAATAGTGTAAAAAAAAATTAGATAAAAAGCAGCGTCCTCCCTGAGTAACATAATAAATTAGGTTAAAAAAACAAAGACGAAGCCGCGGGCGGCTGCTTGTTATGTTCGCTTTTTTGCGGGCGGTACAAACACGCCAATATGACGTCACCGCGCTCAGGTCCCAACTTATCGCGCACGGGTAATACCTACTTACATGATGAATGAATATGATTTGTTTAACTATTTATACAGGCTGTTTCATTCATATTTTAGGACTTGAAATTAAGGTAGATTGAAAATTAAAATAAATTTCATTCATTACCATGGTAAATAATTTGAAAAAAACTATTTTACAATAATACTAGCCCGTCAGCTCTACCCGTGATTTAAATTAATGTCGTAAATGCGGTGACACGCAGTATTGCAGTAAAGGAGATAACCATAACGATTAACTAGAAGTGCGTAGATAAAGAAAGGATGGTTGTATACCTTAGTTTATAAAGAAAGGAAAATATTTATACGATCTGATGAGGGTAAGGCGTTCCACAGCCTTCAACTGTAAAGGAGTCACCATACAATTGAGAACTGTGGACAGTTGGGGGGCTTGGAGACTTAGAGCTTCATAAAGCTGTACGTCTTCCTCTTTGACACCCACGATGACTTCAGATCCACTGATTCTCTCCTTCTTGCTACCCCGGAACACTCAACGTCCTTCCGATGCAATTATTTTGGTAGCTGTCGGTCTATGGAACTCTCTCCCTACTCATATTAAAAAGGCCTAGTAAAAAACCAGTTTTCAGATGACTAGTCTACAGTCATTTCTTGCTGAAGTCCTCCACTAGCTGTTAAAATATATGAAAACGTATATGTAATAGTGTTTTTATATTATATTATATAATATTTTATGTATTATTATTATATTAATTAGGTTTATGTATTTATTGTTACTGTGATCGGATTTTATTGTTATTTGTGTTTATTTTACTTTTTAAGTTCCTATCGTACTAAAATTATAAATGCGCAAGTTTGGATTGATTTGTTTGTTACTCAATCACGTCGTAACGGCTGAACCGATTTTGATGAAATTTATTATGTACTTGGATTATAACCTGGATTAACATATACTACTTTTTATTCCATAAATCAAGTCCCATGGGATAAAAATGTCAAGTCAAGTTGCAACTGCGAGTTTAGCTATATTTCTAGGTTACCTACACATTTAGTAGTGTAACGCGTCCGGAGTCGCGGGCAACAGCTAGTAAGTTAATATTGTTTTTAAGTTATGCCAACCTGTTTTGTTACCTCTGAGGTTGGCAGGTATAAAATGCTATTAGCATTAAGCCCACCTTTTGTACATTTAATTAATGTGTATTTTTGTGCAATAAAGTAATAAATAAATAAGTCTAGTATATTTATAATTGTAGGACTTTGGTGACGTGATCCCCGGGCACGGCGGCATCATGGACCGATTTGACTGCCAGTTCCTGATGGCCACCTTCGTGAACGTCTACATCACCAGCTTTATCCGCACCGCCACGCCGCAGAAACTGCTGCAGCAGGTAGTTAGTAATGCTTTTAGTTTTTTTTTCTTTTTTTTAGTTTTAATCTTTCGTCACCATGCTAGTTGACTCATACCGATAAATGGTACGTGATAAATCCCGTATTCATAATAATAGTTGACTCATATCATATTTTGTTAAAATAATTTCGTCTGCCTTGAAAGTTACTGAGATGGTTTTAAAAATCTTAGAATTTTCTGTAAGTGTCAGATAACACTATAAAAATTTATTAAAATGTTTATGTTCAATAGTATTTGGCCTAAGATACCTAAATATATAGATTTAAATACATAAAATAGAGGATGACTAGAAATTAAATTTAAAAAATATATATTTTGAACTCAACGATCTCTGTGGAGCAGTGGGCGAATAGCCTGCTGGCTGAGACGCAGAAAGTAGCGCACAGGAAGTTTGATTCCCGCCACTGAACAAATGTTTTTATGATCTACAGATATTTGTTCCGGATAATTATTATTACAAATTTACAAAAAGTATAAAAGTATTCTATCAGCTATCTACGAGTAGTTCCCACTTAATTAAATAAATTGATTTGATTAGTTAAATAGGTTTCTTCTAGATATTCGTGCCTCATCTTAGACCATCATCGCTTATCATCAGGTGAGATTGTGGTCAAACGAAGTTTCTCATAAGTTACTAGCTTTGCTTTGCAAATAGTTTTATTTATCATATGTATGTTAGTCACTCAGGTATATATTTATATGGGCCGTAGATTTTAACATCTTCTACTTTTTTATTGTGACCTAAAATAAAGATTTTTTTTATTATTTGCTTACTTTGGGGCTAGATGGCGCTGTGTGAAATTCCCATCATTATTTATTTTAAATTGATCTCTTAGAGAAAGTAGCGTAGCCCTCTCCATACTACGCTGATCTTGAGCCGTTCTACGAGCTCTACAGTCATATCTTGCTCACCTTGAAATTTTCTTCCAGGTATACAACCTGAAGCCAGAACAACAGCTGCAGCTGTTCTACGCCCTAAAGGAATCGCTCGAGAACCGAAACATACTCAACATGATCCACTAAACCAACAGACGCAAATACTACCTTGGGGCCCTCTGCACACGGCGTATTATAACGCGTAGGCGGCGCGTTTCACGAACGCGAATACGGCGACGTAGATTCCTAAAAAACTGAAGTAATGACTCCCTAGTGGAAGCCAATTTACAAAGTCAATGGACGTCGAGTAGCCATTCAGTTTCTACAAGATTAATATTGGTGAATGGTGAATCCCCCTTTTCACCACTGGACAACCAGTACCGAGAAGTACGATCCATACCTGGTCGGCATACCTTGCCGCACCAAACCATTTGTTTCAAATTTTCTTGTTAGCACGAGTTAGTGGAACTCACTTCCGGCGTATGTTTTTCCGGACCAATATGATCCCTGAGTATATTCAAGTCCAGAGTGAATAGGTTCTTTCTAGGCAAACGTGCTCCATCTTCGATCTCACAATCACTTACCATCAGGTGAGGTAGTGGCCAAGCGCTTGATTATCATCAATAAAAAAAGAGTATACAATCGCGTTTGAGTGTAATCTGCGCGTTTAAAATACGCCGTGTGGCACTGAGTGCGTTTAAGAAAATTGTAGTGTGATTATACATTTGACGATAGAAACGCTCAGATTCGCACTATTTATTTTTGGATCAAAATCGTCGTGTCGACTCTCTTAAATTTAAGTTATATGTATTTGAGTGGCCAGGTTACTATGACGTCTTCTTGCGATTCAATTGCAGACCTAGATTGAATAGTTTTTATACATTTTTAAAATAATGAGATACATTAGGGTTAAAATTAACATCATAGTATAAGGTACATAGTTTATGTATCTGTCAAAATGTGCAGAAACTATTTAATTTCGGCCAGAAATAATCCGTATTCATCTACAAGATTTAGGCGGTTTAAAGGTTGTTTAAAGAAATTAGACCGTGAAAGTGTTTTTCAGTTATTCTAGGTTGCGTATGCCTCAAAAAATTGACACTGAAAAGTATCAGAGTTCGGTCAACCGGACTAATACCCGAACTATTGACACTAGAGGGGGAATGAGGTACTGTTTTAAGCAAGTTTTAAAGGTTAAAAACGGTACCCCCCTTTATAGAAGCGTTTCTATCGTCAAGTGCCGTGTGCAACATATCCCATACATGAAAGGAATATTATTTTGTTCTAGTCTTTTCTGTTCAATCATTTGCTTTGAACATTAAACTATCATTGGACTTTAGACTTTAAACTGTGTGTTTAAAATTCAAACTAATTTGTCTTGTATTTGTCAAATCTGTTTATTTTTCCTTTCATCGCTATATGACGGTACCTAGATAAGATAGGTACCTCACAATGAAGTATTATGTTTACCTCATTTATTTGAATACCAAAGAAATACAACGCAAATGATTTGTTCAGTATATAGTTTATCTTCCCAAGCCGTTACAGAAGGTATTTTGTTTAAATTAGATTTAAGTAATAGAAAAATGTTATTAAAGCAACCTTTACGCGTTATAGAAAATGCGAAAGGCGTTATGGCTATTTCCGAGCATTGATCGCGTATTTAAGTGACAAAATGTACATACATAAACAAATTAAAAGATTAAGGGACTTACCACAAATAAAATTAAACACAGTTTAGTGCGTGTTTAAAAAAAAAGTGGCACTCCAGGAGTGCCGACAGAAGTGAAAACTTGAACAATTACGAGATATATAATATTTAACAAACTACCCGACGCGTTATAAAATAATATAAAGACTAATAATATACAATTTATAAAACAACTAAAATACTTACTAACTACTAAAACTTACAACACAATTGACGAATATTTTAATGACCAATTTTAGATGCTTACCTACTATCTACTTTGACATTAGATTTGAATGTTTTATTCTTTAAAATAAATATAACCTAACAAGAACAATGACGTCCTCCTCTCTCCATAATATTGTTGTGTCCAACAGGGTCCATAATTGAACGATTGAGTATTGAGTACTTATATAGAGGTGTCGGTAACGGTAACAGTGTCGAGAGTTAAATTGTTTTTTCCCATCTCAAAAAATGCCCAACACGCCTGAAGAAGTTTTCACTACTTATATACAGAGGTGTCAGTAACGGTAACAGTAACACTGTCGAGAGTTAATTGTTTTTTCCCATCTCAAAAAATGCCCAACGCGCCTGAAGAAGTTTTCACTTCAATATCCTATACAAAAATTGCTAATGATTTTTTTAAACACGCGTTAAAACATTTGAATAACTTTTTACGGCAACTTTTTTGTTGCCAGAACATGGGTAGAGCTATACAGACTGCCGTGCTAATTACATGTCATATGAAATTAAATTATGTGTTATCAGGGCGCTGTAAAAACACGATTTCCAAAACAAAATGGAACATAATCTCGATAAAATGTAAAGAAAATACTGAAATGTGTTTGCCATTGGTACTGTGTATTTTGTCACTTAAAATATTACAGATTAATTATTTTAGACCCTCTAAATTAAGATGTAGTCAAATTATAAGAGAAAAACACAAAAAAAAAAATGATGTGGTCTCAGTGTCTACGTAACTCGAATTATTATAACATAGCTAATTATGCGGTGTGGTTATACGTATTGAGATGTGTGTATATTAATTCTTGTATTTGTGTTTTTGAATTGAAGTTGAGAATGTGATGCACTGGGAAAGGTTTTTTAACCTATATATCTGTGGAGCATATTCTCGCCAAGACATCGTTAATGTTGTCATACTGGCTCCCAACCAATAAAATGTTGGTCCGACAGCGCCCAACCTGCCTACACACAATGCAATATGGGGTGCATTCCAAAACACGTTAAAATCTATATACTTGGACCAACAAGCATTCCGGGTTACCGTGAGCGCAACGTGACGGGACGATGTCCCGTGAATCGGCATAGATAACGACATTACATCCGCCATTTTGCGCTAACAACGCCCATGCTCCAACCGAAATCACCGTGAGCAAAAGTGACATAACAGCTGGTTGGTTGGTTTTATTGTTATGAACTTAACAGGAATACTGACTGCGAGAGCGTTCATGAGCGTTCCGAATCCTTGACAGCGCTCAACTGTCATCAGTGTGATAATTGAATCGGTACGCAAAATAGCAACGTGAACGCTAGCAGCGACTATGTCGTGTTTCGGAATGCACCCATGGTTGTACGTGACGTCACATCGAGCTGGGTCCAGTAAAATGGTGTCGTCTATTAATGCTTTTAGCTTGTATTCTAAAACTGCTGATGCAAGACGAGACTCGAGCATAGATTTAATAGACAATTGTTTTCATTGGAAGCGGTCAAAGTCGCTTGAGTCTAGAATCTAGATTCATTAATACTGTTCCTGTGTAATGTCTTTGATTTGTTATAAGTTAACGTAATTTATGGGACATGCTTTGGAAATAAGCAAAGTAAAACCTTTGGCAGTGCATCAATCGACAACTTGTTTCGACTCGTATTGGAGTGGACAGGGAAGTGATGCATTTCTTTTTATTGCTTCAGACTGAATAACGAACGACTGGTTATGTGCTAAAGTTTTTAAACGTTTACCTACATTGTATCCATTTTGATGCGGTTTCCAAATTTTCAACAAAATTGTTCTTCCTGTACCAGCCACGATTTAAATGATTTGGCTGTATTTTTGTCTAGTTTTAGTTACATCAAAATCTTACATTCTGTTTTAGGAAGTAATTGCGTAGGAAATGCATGTGTGACGGTTAGCGCTTTTCAAATTAGTGATTTTGTTAAGTTTGGTGATTATAATGTGATTTTAAGTTACGTTGTATGTCTCATGTTGAGTTTTTGAGTTTATTTAACGTACTCGTTCGCTAGATTTTAGTTATATTTTAATAGCATTTTTAAACAATATACAGCTTAGTTTTATAATATGTTGTGAATTAGTATTTTACTAAATCTCGGTGTTTTGCTAGTAATGTATGTCAGCTTGCATCTGTAGGGTAAATAATATTTCTCACCAAAATAGTACAGTAGTCTCAATAATCCGGCACTATTAAAAACTAGGGGGATTATTGAAATGTTCGGATTATTGGATTGTATAGAAAAAATCATAATATGTAAATAAAGTATGTGCGCAAGCGCGGCACGAGAGTACGTACCGAACCACTGAAGTGCCGGATTAGTGAGACTACTGTATTTGTAATATTCTGCACTGGAATTATATTTTTTTTTTCATTTATTTCATGTGTCAGATGAAATGTCGTAAATTTGAGATAATAAATTAAACCTATGAATATAATGCACTCGCATCTCAAATCATTATCTAATTCTCACTTGGTGGTAGATATTGCTCGTTTCTTGTAATATTAAGTGTTCTTCTCATATTAGAGTTTAATATAACGCATAACTTTAAATTCTTAAATAAATGAAAAAATATGAACATTTTACCTATTTCTAAGGACCAATCAAATTGAATGGTATTAAACCAATATTTGGTAAAAATATACATATTATATGTATGTGTTAGCGCGTTTTTTATATATTTTACTTGGCAGAGGACAAAAATGTTATTGTGAAATATTTATTTGCTGTTGATGTGATTATTTCGATGGTAATATTAATTGCAAAAGAGGTACTAGCAAGTGTCAAACTTTCGACACGTTTTCAAGGAGGAACGAGTCGTATCTGGTTACCGACGGTTATAGGAACCCGCCATAAAACAAGCTTAAAGTGGTTGATTAAAAAAAACAAGCTATGAAAGTTTAAAATCTTAAATCCTACGTAATATCTATGTCGATGTTAGCCTAACCAAAATTCAAAATGTGTTTATTCATTAAAATCACAAGGATCACTTTGAAACTTAAATTTTACTACCTGTTCCTTCACGCTGTCACCCGCGCCATAATAACGAATCGATTGACACCTCATGAAAATCGGAGGAGTAGTTTAGACGCTACGATGGAACATATGTACTGGTAAATACAAACACATACTGCTAAAAACATAAACCCTCCTTTTGGCTTTGCCGTCATCGGGTAAAAAACTATCAAAAATGTTGTATGTATGATTCTTTCGCTATTGTATTGTATCTGCTATCTCTACTTAGCTAAGTACCTACCAACTTAAAATGTACTGTTTTAAATCGCCGGAATAATTATACATTTATTGCTATATTCATATTTTATAAACCTAGTATTCATAGTATTGGTGTCGTAATTTAAGATTTAGATGTCTAAATACATGTTGTTTTAAATGTCTTAGTTTATTGTGATAAATTGAAAAACAATATAAGAACTTACTGGAAAAAGCAAACGATGAACTACTATTGAATGTCGAAGATTTCTGAACGATAACTGTCGGATGGAAAAACTGTTTAAATTGGTCATTCTTACGCAGCAAAAATGCATTTTGTGTTAGATTAGATAATTTGTTTTCTCAAACATGCTTGGTAATTTGAGCATTATTTTGAAAACCTTCTTCGAGATAAATCGACATTGCTATACTGGCCAAATTCATGCGAGCAGCGGCCGGCAAAAGTTGTATGAAAATCCATATCTGTCGTGGTTTAGCGGCCAAATAAATTACATAGTAAACTCATATCTGTCGTGTAATTTAAAAATGGAACGATCTTTTACTCCGATACATGGCAACCAAGGAAGTAACGTATCAAATGTTTTATTTAAATTTCGAACTGGCTTGCAAATAGAAAGCTGTTTATTGAAAAAACAAACATTTTTTTTATTTTATAATTACCGCGCATTATTCGAAAAAAGTACGATACAAGCCTTGGCCACAACTATGCATTGATGGACTTACGTATGAGTGCCTCGGCTTCGCCTTGGCCACAACTATGCATTGATGGACTTACGTATGAGTGCCTCGGCTTTGCCTTGGCCACAACTATGCATTGATGGACATACGTATGAGTGCCTCGGCTTCGCCTTGGCCACAACTATGCATTGATGTACTTACGTATGAGTGCCTCGGCTTCGCCTTGGCCACAACTATGCATTGATGGACATACGTATGAGTGCCTCGGCTTCGCCTTGGCCACAACTATGCATTGATGGACTTACGTATGAGTGCCTCGGCTTCGCCTTGGCCACAACTATGCATTGATGGACTTACGTATGAGTACCTCGGCTTCGCCTCGGCCCACATTTACATGTTCGTCCATCAATGCCTCTTTTGCTGGCCGCTGCAATAATGTACTATTATTGCACACTATTAAATATGAACATATAAAAGAAAATACACTTTTAAATCATAGCTACAACGGGCGGCCTTATCACTAAAAGCGATTTCTTTCAGGCAACCTTTGGACAGGTTTAAGACAGTTATTACTCAAAGTCTAAGATATTTTTTTTAAAGTACATACATTTATCGTTTACTTTTCTCGATAAGGTAAAAACATTTCATCAGTTACCTAGTTAGGATCTCTCATTTCGTAAATCCACAAATATATAAATTTTAAGGTATTCGACTATAATTAACAGCTCGTACTAAGAACTCCATTGATTTATTGTCTATTTATAATAATAATAATAAAATATAATAATACCAATGTCTCGATCATCAAAAACTACTAAGAAATCGTATTGTGGTAGATAATTTTCATAAACCTTTTTGAATTTCTATAATGTTACTCGTAAACCACGGTAATTAAATTTACGATATTTGTAGAGCTAGTTGTGTCTAAATATTAAATTATTTATTGTTTATGTGAATTTACTGAGGTAAATAAATGGAATCCTAAAAATTAATGTAATTTATTTCTATAAAAACCAAATACACATCAGGAAGACTAGACCTAGGTCGAGGGGGTGGCAAACCGGGACGCTAGCCCCGGGCGGCAAGTTCAGGGGCCCCAAATTCAGGTTTGAAAAAAAATCTTGTGTCATAAAGCGCTTAGCTAGCATCCAGCGCGCATTATTCATTTGATTTGAGGCCCCAAAACCCCCCTCTGGCTACACCCGATATCAGTGTAAATATGTAGTCCAGCCCAAATAGCCCCAAAATGACATAAAATTGTATCAAAGAAAATGAACTTTTGACATTTGACAGACAGTAAAAAATGTGTGTCTCATATTAATACACCCCCCCCCCCCCCCCCCCTCTCAAATGCTGGAGGAGACGGGGCGTCACATCAAGTTTCAGCCCCGGTTAGGAAATATCGTAGATCCGGGGCTGACCAATGGCATCAAAGTAAAAAGGTCTACCGTCAACTATTCATTTTTTGTATGTTGTCGACCAAAACATGTCTAATGCCTGGAAAGAGAAAGGTTAGGTAGATAAAAGTTGCAAAGTCATCATCCCTCTAGATACTCCGATTCTTTTTGGTGTCAAAGCACCGAACCATCAATACCCTTAAGTTTTATTTACTAAACAAACTATGGGTTAGTTAGGTCTTTAGGTTATTTCAAGGCATGAATCCATAAACGACAGGATGTGCGTCGTCTCAACCTTTGCTATGCCTAAATTAATTATTATTGTTTTCTCCAATGGAGATGTTTTATATCCGTTGGCTTTGAACTAACAATAGAATAATAGGTAACATCCCAGAGAGGCTCTGTATTCAGTCATCAAAGCGGAGAAGATCGAACTTGAGGTCGTTTTCTCCGATGAATCTTGTGCGACCATCGCATTATTTAGGAACCTATTTATTTTAGATATTAGGATTTATTTAGGACCTTTGGTACGCATAAGTTTTTTTTATACCACTAACGTAGCAAATACGGGCCACCTGATGCCCCTGATGATAAGCGGTTACCGTAGCCTATGGTCGTTTGGAACACCAAAGATATTACTCGCGCGTTGCCGACCCTTTTAAATTTTCAAAACGCCCTTTATAAAGAACACCATACTGTAGTCCCTGGGGAAAACCTCGGCAGGGAGACCATTCCACAAGCGAAGTGTTCGCGGGAGGAAATTCCTCTTGAACCTCACGGTACGCGACCATATCGTCTCCAAGGTGTGTGGATGGATTCCCTGCCAATGGCGAGCGATGCGATGATAAAAGGAATCTGCAGGCACCATATCAAACAACTCCTCAGAACACAACTGTACAAGCCGTAGAACACACACAGGGAGGCAAAATCTCTCCCGAGTCTTAAGGGTTCAATACCGCTTGTGAGAATGGGATCGTCATCAAGTCTCACAGCTCGTTTTTAAACAGAGTCAAACGTTCCTAGTTGATATCCAGGTGCTCCTGCCCATAAGTGCTTCATGTGGGGCCTGACTTCCTTCCTTTTCTTTCTCAAATATCAAGGCGCAGATAAAGATAAAAAAACATCTTTTTAAATAACTTTCTACCAGAATTGCGAGGAAACCAAGTGTCGAGTGAGGCAAATCTTCGCATATAGGATAGCTGCGCTGTGCGATGCTGGGAAAATGAAGCAATACTATTGATGGGTTTGACATACATCCGTCCGTAGCTTAGTAACGTCGTACATCTTTTAAAATGCTTTTTCAACACAGTTTTCTGTATATATCTTTTCTTATTAGATAAGATGACTGGACAAGCCCATGGTCCACCCGATGTTAAGCACTTACCACTGCGTTACCTCACACGTTACGTACATAGAAATAATAGACCAACTTGACGACCTCTGTGGCGCAGTGGGAGAATAGCCGGATGAGACGCAGGAGGTAGTTCCCGCCGTGGAACAAATGTTTGCATGATCTAAAGATATTTGTTTGTCTGGATATTTTTATATATATCGTAAGTATGAATTTACAAAAAAAACGATAGGTAACGTCGGTAAACGATAGGTAATGTGGGCCGAGGCGAAGCCGAGGCACTCATACGTAAGTCCATCAATGCATAGTTGTGGCCAAGGCTTGTATAGTACTTTTCTCGAATAATGCGCGGTAATAAGTATTCTATCAGTTAACTGGTTCCCATACTACAAGCTCTGCTTAGTTGGAGATAGATAGCGCTGTGTGAAATGTCCAGCTATATTTATTTATTTATTATTTTTATTGCAAGCGGTGCCGGTCTGCCGCGGCACCGCCGGAGGTGACAGGACGAGAGTCTGAGAGGGACTGGCATACGGTGGCACTGGACCATTGTGAGTGGCGGAAATGATAAGATAAGATAACTCATTATTGTACACCAGGGGTCGGCAACCGGCGGCCCGCGGGCCGCATGCGGCCCGTAGACTATCTCGGTGCGGCCCGCAACCCTGAGGTCCGTAAGAAAAAAATACCGAAGCAAAAGGCCATATAAATTCACTAGAATTTATACGGCCATGCTGCTGGGCCATGAGAGTATTCTTGAAAGCTCGCTCCCACGCGGGGTGATAAAAATGTACCTCTATTTCATTTCTTAAGAACTGTTTATCAAGACTGTGATGTTATGTATTGTTTCTACCGAAAATAAATATTTGCTGTACTTATTCAATTCTTGGCAATTTCTTTTGCGTTTATCCGCCGCACGTGCGGCGGCGGGCGGCTCCTTTGAGACAATAGGCGGGGCGGCAGTCTTTGATTAGACGCAGGTGTGCGGCGGCGAAAAAATTCAAAGTGACCGGTTTTAGTTAAAATCACAGCCGCGCGCAGCTCTCGCCACATTCGGTTGTGGAAATTCGCCGGAAACTCACGTCTCATCTGGTTGCTAGCTACGCGTTTCGTTTCACCTTTCTTCCCTTCGCTGATAGCTTCTCACGCACGACGTATGAGGTAAGTTTTATGCACTCGCGAGCATTTTGTTTTATTTTATTTACTGCTTGTTAATGTGAACCTTCAGATTGATGGGTAAATGTTATAAGGACGGGGATAGTAGTTACATGACATGAAGTTAGTTACGAGTGTGTCATGTTTTAATTATTATTTGAATGTGGAGTTGAATTTGTAGGTGCTAACTGGAACATATAATTTTACAACGAATTTAATTTTTTTCATTATTGTTACAGAATAATTATATAAACATGGCTTCAAGAAAAAGGAAGATAGAAGAAGAAAAAAGAGTTTTTAACGAATTATGGACAGAATTATACTTTTTTATCGAGTTTAAAGGAAAACCGTTATGCTTGATTTGTCAAAAGAGTATTTCTGTAGTAAAGGAATATAACCTGAAGCGACATTACGACACCGAACACAAAGCTAAATTTGACTGTCTTGAAGGAGAAATACGGAAAAGGAAAATTTCCACTTTGAAATCGTCATTACAAAATCAACAAAACATATTTAAGGTTGTGGCAGACAACAGCGAATCGAATGTTCGGGCCAGTTACAGGGTAGCAGAGATTCTTGCAAAAAGTGGACGTCCGTTTACCGATAGTGAATTAGTAAAAGAGTGTGTCTTAGCTATCGCAGAAGAAATATGCCCAGAGCAGAAAAAAATGTTTGAAAGTCTTAGTCTCTCTGCAAGAACTTGCACCCGACGTACTGAAGACTTGGGTGCTAATTTGTGTGAACAACTCAGGGATAAGGCGCAGTCTTTCGACTGCTTCTCTTTAGCGATGGATGAAAGTACGGACGTGTTGGATACAGCACAGTTACTCATATTTGTACGCGGCATTGACGAAAACTTTACTGTTTACGAAGAGCTTGTGAAAATGTGCAGTTTGAAAGGTACAACTACGGGAGAAGATTTATTTCACCATGTGGAACAAGCTCTGGATTCATTGCAATTAAGCTGGGAAAAGTTAACAAGTGTCACTACCGATGGAGGCAAGAACATGAGCGGTCAAAACAAAGGTGTTGTTGGGAGAATCATCAGCAAAGTGAAAGATTCTGGATCTACTGTGCCATTGATTTTTCACTGTATTGTCCATCAAGAGGCATTGTGCTCCAAAGTTATATCCTGGAAAGAAATAATGGATACTGTAACATCCACTGTTAATTTTATAAGAAGAAATGGGCTCACACACCGTCAGTTCCAAAAGTTTTTGGAAGATCTGGAAGCTGAACATGGTGACGTGGTTTACTACTGTGAAGTGAGGTGGCTCAGTCGAGGTGCCGTTTTGGAACGGTTTTTTGATTTGAGGAAAGAAATTGGCAACTTCATGGAGATGAAAGGAAAGCCAGTAGAAGAGCTTACTAACAAACAGTGGATTATCGATCTTGGTTTTTTGACTGATTTGACTAAGGACCTGAATCAGCTCAACAAACGCTTGCAGGGAAAAAATAAATTGATTTGCGATATGTATACAGATGTAAAGTCATTTGAAATGAAACTGAAACTGTTTATCAAGCATATTGATGAAAAAAAGCTTGACCATTTTCCTAATTGCAAGAAAGCCGTGGAAGAAGCTGGAGATAATTTTGTGTGGCAAAATATTACAATGAGAAACGTGTTAACACAACTACAAACTGAGTTTGTAAATCGATTCACCGACTTTAAAAAGAGCTCCCTTAACATGGAAATATTCCAAAACCCTTTTGCAATTGATATAAGTGAGATACCAAGCAATTTGCAAATGAACATAGTAGATTTGCAAAGTAATAGCACACTTAAAACGGCATTTAAGGAAAGCACTGACTTGATACAGTTCTACGGAGGTTTGAGTTCTGAAAACTTCAAAGAATTGAAAAAGTTTGCTCAGCAGATAATAACTATGTTTGGTAGTACATATTTGTGTGAGCAGACTTTTTCAATTCTCAACTACCGCAAAAATAAGAATTGTTCGCGGTTAACGGATGAACATTTAGACGCGATACTGCGCGTGTCTACTACTAAAATGAAAGCAGACGTTAAAAAACTTGCAAGTCAAATGCAGCCTCAAAAATCTCACTAGTTCTTACTTTTATGTTAGTATAGTAGTTCAATTAAAAAAGAGATAATTGTATGAATATATATGCGTTTTATTTCAAATATTAAAAATACATGCCCGAACATATAAATATAAGTGCGGCCCGCACTGATACTCTGGCAACATATGTGGCCCGGCTATAGCATAAGGTTGCCGACCCCTGTTGTACACCAAAGCAAAATACAGAAAATATTTTTTTTAAATGGATTTAGTACAATATGCGGTCTTATCGCTAAAAGCGATCTCTTCCAGATAACCTTTGTATGGACAGGATTATAATTTATCACATGACGGCGGTGCATCTATATAAAATTAAAAACATACCTACATACTATAAACGTAAAATACTAATAATAACACAAATTTAATTATAATAAAATAAGCAACTATAAAAATGGTTATGATGAATTAACAAGCAGTTACAACTACAGAAATGGGGGAAAGCCTTACCCAACAATATGACAATGACAATATGAGCTAATAGTAATTTTATTTTTACTATATTTATATAACTAAGACTGACTTATATTGAGCATTGACATCTCATGTGTAGGTATAATTTCACCGGCAGCCATTTAAAGCTGACGGCCGTTACAAAGCTCATACCAAATGTCATCGCGTGATCACGATTTTTCCGAGGATCACCTCAAATCGGAATTTCCTATTCCGTGGACTCAGTGGTGTAATTATGCACATGAAAATTTAAACTTTTATTATATAAAATTAAATAATTTTTGTACCGTTTAGCTCCTAGCAGAGATAAAGACTAACTTTAAGCATCTCTCAGCTTTGTCGAAACCATCTAGGTAGGTACTTGTGGCTTATATGTACCTACTAGTGGATAATGCATACAATAAACTTTACACTTGGTGGCGAAAATAGCTTTAGTAATAAAGCCATGCTGTTGTACTCTTAGCGAAGCGGTAGCAAAATACATTCACCTTTTGAACTTTTGGCTCGGTGTTTCATTGCAGTTGTGTGTAGTTTATGTATACTAAAGGTTCTATAGTTTATTTTTGGCCTAAAGTGCATATTGTTTTAGGTGCAAGACCGTTAGACACACATCTTGTACGTTCATTGATCGAGCGAAGCGAAATCTCCAAATCAACTTGGGCAAAATGTATGTATGTTTGTTTGTCCGAGGATAACTTTCGAAGCGGTGATCCGATCATCGTGAAATTTGATACATAGGTAGGTAGTGATAGCACAATTTTGGTGTGACTAAATGAGCTAAAAACTTTAGGGGGTTGTTGAGATATTGGGGTTCAAGAGGGGTAAAAAAATGAGACTACTAGGTCAAATAGGACTTTATTGGTACATTTCATCCCTGTTTTTATATTTAGTTGAATTTTTGTAGTTTTTGAGTTGTTAGCCATAATAAAAACAAAACTTTGACAAAATTCACAGGGCTTTCGTATAGCTTTAGTGGCATAAATATAGGCAAAAGTCTGAAAACCAGAATAACCGCAATTAGTACCTACCCGTAAAAAGAGTAACCATAAACATGAACTCCCGTTACCTGTAATTTGAATGAAACTGTAGGTCAAGTAATTTGGTTGTTTATTTTGTGGCATTATTTTGATAATCAAAGATTGCAAATAATATATTTTTTTTAATCGGAGACTCGCGAGATCTCAGTTCGGAACGTACCACTAGTTATTATAAACAATCTGACCCCGCGACCTTCATACCGCCTTAGATACTCGTATAATAAATTTTGGGTATTAGCTGAGTTAAATTCAGTTTTTTTGGTTTTTTACTCCAATGTAAATTTTTGTGCTCGTACCCACTATAATCTATATCTTCAAAAGTTTGCTGGCAGAAAACTCTTATTAGGGTTAACCTCGGCTTTGTACATATCCATTTTGTAAGCTGTTTTTGTCTGTAATCTATTTGTGTACAATAAAGAATAAAATCATTGCATCTTGCGCATATTCATGCATATCGTGGTGCAGTGGGCGAATAGCCGGCTGAGATGCAGGAGGTAGCGGGTTCGATCCCCGCCGCGGAACAAATGTTTGCATGATCTACAGATATTTGTTCCGGGTCTGGTTGTTTCTCTATATATTATAAGTATGTATTTATAAAAAAAAATGTATGTAAGTATTATATCAGTTATCTGGTTCTCATAGTACAAGCTCTGCTTAGTTTGGGGCTAGCGCTGTGTGAAATGTCTAGCAATATTTATTTATTTATTTATCCCTTTCACGACTCTATGATACGATAGTGCGTTCAACTTTAAAAAAAATATTTTGGCGCGCTCAATCAACTTAACTGGACCCGGCCGGCGCCACGCGATAGTGCGTTTAGTACGAGTATAGTTTAAATATTGCTGCGAATGTTAGACTTGTGTGAATTTGTCGCGCGTCACGGCCCTTTTCAAGATGGCAATCCAGCTGGTCGACGCGCGTGGTAAAAGTAAGTATTAATTTTGTATATTTGAAATAGTGATTATCTACGTTGTTCGTATGATTTTAAAAGGCAATTAGGTTAATTAATGAGACAACTATAGTTGAATGAATATTTATATTGGATATGAAGATATTAGGTTGACAAGTCAAACACGCACGATAGTGCGATCCCGGCTTTAACTCGACTATTGAATTTCCATTGATGAGAAATTAAATAGATTTATTTATTGTTTTAAATTGATGAAATTTACGTTTTTATTATTTCAGTTTAGTATTTAATTACTTATACGAAAGTAATTAACACGTTTTTAGCCTCAACAAGGTGAACAGTATGACCCATTTGGCGTCAATCACGTCTGCCGCATGCCGAGTGACTTAAAGACAAACATAACTGCTTACAAGCTAAGTCGAGGCCTTTTTGCTGCTATAGGACACAACCTTATGACCCGGCTGAGACGCAGGAGGTAGCGAGTTCGAGTCTCGCTACGGAACAAATGTTTGTTCAGGGTCTGGATGTTTTTCTATATAAGATAAGTACATGTATTTTCAATACAAATAACAATGAATAAGTGTGTATTAAATAAGTTATCTGGTAAGCTCTGCTTAGTTTGGGACTAGATAGCGCTGTTTGAAATGTCCAACAATATTTATTTATTTATGATTAAAAATATTGATTGTGTTAAGTTTTGTTTCTGTTTTTACGTGTAGGTACTGCTTGCTTACTTAAGTTTTTTATTCTTAATCTTTCATTTTTATGTTTTCATCTGTTGTATAATGTATGCTATGTGGCAAATGATTGTCTATGTCATGTCTATATGTTATGAAGTGGACCCAACCCAATGCTAGATGGCGACACGGAAGGCCCATAATGTGATGGTGGAATAAACAAAGAATCATAGAAGGGCTTTTGTCCTGCAGTCAGGGATCACGCCAATACATTTTTGTATGGTTGTGGTGCCTGACCGATTAACAGCTAAATTATAATAATAAACACGACATTTAATATAACTTCAAACGTACTGACGCTACGTGACCAAGAAATAACCAATGACAAATTAAAGAACATAAGTTACGGAAGTGCGTTTGATCCGTTTTTGCACGCGGTAGGTATACGTGCATTCCCACGCGCTTGCGCAATGATTATTTCGATCATTACCCGACGATTGTGCGCGTTTCCATGTGTTGCACGATATATATACTCCGTTTTACAAAAGAAGTCCTGCGGCCGTATACGGAACTAAAGGTAACACATGAAGATAAGGTTGAACTTATGAAACTTATGTTTTCGATCCATAAAGCATAATTCATAGACACGTCTTATAGATACTTATTTCGTGACAGAGTGTGTCATCAATCACTTTCCAGTTATGGTGTCAATTGGGTTTATCTGTGTTGAGTGTTTTGAGTGTAACATACAATTGTTTGGTTTCTGCAGTTGAATTGAGGGTAGTTGGTAAACCACCACCAATCCTTTCAACGTTGGACCGCGCGCGCCCGCGCCCCCCTTGCGCACAGCGCCTCGCGGTAAAGCAGGAAGCTTTTACGCGTTGAGGTGAACAGACGTTCTGTTTGCTATCAATTTGACAGTGTCATATCCTCACGCTACACGTTCTGGCATCGTGTGTGGACTCATTGCCGTGCAGTGTAACCTGGAATCCCTGAAATTCACCTGGACTGTCTGTGGCGTGCCGTGCACGCCAGGAACTTCTCTTCGGTCCCTGGAACGTCCATCAAAGGTAGTTGGTGTTCAGTTGTCCTCTTAAATACTTCAGGAACGAACTTTGCCATCCACACTCCACTTTACATTCACCCATTTTTAAAACTCAAAAATAAGTAAATAGGTACAAAAAATATATTATTCTTTTATTTCTTTTTTCATAAACAGAGAAATTTACAAATGGAGGACTTAATTCTAAAGCATTTTCTACCAGTCAGTCTACCTTTCTGCCGAAGGTTTCATGTTATTATCCTGAGACTGTCAGTTTAAAAGCCGATGAGCACCAGATTATGTACCTACGCGTAGACGTGCACGTTCCACTGCGTTGGAATGAGAGCTTATCATTCTCGATAAAAAAAAATGTTCCAAAATTGACACGACAATAATTGGCATTGACGATTCACTTTCCTTTGATAATGAGCGTATGACAGAGCAACGCACTCTGTTAGCAGTTATAAAAACATGGCCACGAAAACCCCTCATTGGGAAAAGCTGCATCCTGCAATACAGCGTAAACGCAGGGAACAGTGAGTTAAATTTGTGATTATGTAATGTTTGGTCGAATAAAAATGTTTTGTTTGCATTTATGTATTTTTATTTGTAATGTATTGGACGATAAACCGGTTGCGTGACGTTTGCACATCTACGCGTACGCATCCAGTGTGCACTGGCCTGAAGACAGAGACAAAGCATATATCGTATAAGAACATTGAAAACCCACACTAAACAGATGAATTACAATTCACGTTGCATCGGAAGCGTTGTAATCTGAATAAAAGGGAAAGTCAAAACCATACAGTAATACTATTAGATAAAAGTAATCTGGTGCAATCTTAGAACAAAAGTTGAATGTAGATTAGAAGGATTATCCTTCGCTTTCTAAGTAAAAAAGAATGTGTGTAATTTTGATAGAGAATTTAAATTACAGCTCCCTAATGCTATGTAGGTGTTGGTTCCTACCTAACCTCACCCACATCTGTACAATATATTTTGTTGATGGGGCGAAGCGAGATCTCTAAATCAACTTGGGCAAATTGGCGTTGTATGTATGTATGTTTGTTTGTCCGAGGATAACTTTCGAAGCGTTTATCCGATCATCATGAAATTTGGTATATAGGTAGATAGTGATAGCAATATTTTGGTGTGACCAAATGAGCTAAAACTGGGGGGGGGGAGGTTGTTGAGATATTGGGGTTCAAGAGGAGTATAAAAAAATTAAAATGAGGCTATTAGGTCAATGATAGAGTGGAGTGGAAGGAAGGAAGGGAGGCCTTTGCCCTGCAGTGGGACAGTACAGGCTCCGAATATTAATATTAGGTCAAATAGGACGTCAAATGAAAGGTATTCATTAGTAGTTTTAGACTCCGTTTTTATTTTTAGTAAAGTCCTTATAGTTTTTGAGTAGCACGTTTTAGTTTAAACTTTGTAGTTTTTAAGTTATTAGCCACAATAAAAACTGAATTTTGACAAAATTTACAGGGTACACCAGTAACCCCACAGAGCTGTAATTTGGTATGCATGTAGCTTTAGTGACACAAATATAGACAAAAGTCTGAAATCCAGAATAACTGCAATTTGTACCCCAAAAAAATTAACCAATTAACATGAACTCCCGTTACTTGTAATTTGAATGAAACTGTAGGTGGAGTTAACTGGTTATTGATTTCGTAGGACTATTTTAGTAGTCAAAGATTACAAATAATATTCTTTTGTTTTAATCTGAGACTCGCGAGATCTCAGTTCGGGGCGAACCACTAGTTAATGTTATCCCACTAATTTATAAACGCGTAAGTTTGTATGAATGGATGTGTGGATGTTTGTTACTCTTTCACGCAAAAACTACTGAATGGGTTTTAATGTATGTAGATTATAACCTGGATTAACACATAGGCTACTTTTTATTGACAAACCACGCGTGCGAAGCCGCGGGCGGAAGCTTGTGTTTGTATGTTTGTAGGAGATACCTAATCACAGAAACACTAATCGAATAAATTAATTCACATATAGAAAACTACACTACCCTTGGAGAGATATTGGCTATATTTGATTTTGACCATAACTATATTTAACATATTTAATTTAAGATCTTATTTTGTAACATATAATCAGCAAAGAATAAATTACTTATGACTTAAAATCCGTGCAGAGCCGGGCGTGTCAGCTAGTAAGAATTACTTATTAACCTGTAATAATTGCAAATTTAATATATATTATCTTTATCTGCGAATAAGGGTGATCCAGTATAGGTGTTGTGCAAGTTCCATGTAAATACCGTGCCTCAGACATCAATTACCTAGCTAATGTTTCAATTTACTATTAGAATAACATATCATATCATAATAATTTATTGCCAGAATATAGAATAGAATAATCCTTTATTGTACACCAGGAATACTTTAAAAAACTAATTTAAGCTAAATAAAGTACAATGGGCGGCCTTATCGCTGAAAGCGATTTCTTCCAGGTAACCTTTGGATGGAAAGTAAATAACGGAGCAGTAATGGGCAGCGGTGCACAGAGTATATTTACAAACGAATGAAATAATCTATATAAAAATTATATCAAATAAAAAGTGTAGGTACCTACTTATAATCCTAATACATAAATAAATACCTAAAGATAGACTAATATATACCCAAATAATAACCCAAATCTTACAAATATTCTAAAATGAGGACAATAAAATAAAATAATAAATAAATAGGTAACTCAAATGACAAGAAAGCTAGGCATTAAGGTAATGCTGCTTTAATCTCAGCTTAAAAGGGTGCTGTGAAGGAGTCCGTCTAATTTCCACAGGCAAAGCAGAATATAGGTTATACAGAAAGATGTCAGATTTATCAGATATTACTTTTATATTATTTGTAGATCTATAAATTGTGAATCCGTTTTTGTAGGATAGACACATAAGCATTGTAAACTTTTATTTTTAAGGGCTGTGGATTTTGTTGATAAATAAATAAAATAAATAATTTAAATTAGCTTTATTATAGGCACCCCACTCAGGAGCGTGCAATAAGCTTGTAAAGCTTTCATATTTGTACACTTTTAAAGTATTCTAACCTTAATTCTTACCTAAATGATAGAAGTGACAATTCTTGAATGTCCTTTGGTAAATTATTAAATATTTATACAGCTAATTTACATTGGTATGATACGTGCCATACTATTACGTATACATATCTCCATTCACCATACCTATTTCAGAAGCGTCCAAAGTATTATTAAAATCTCCATCATTAAAATAAAACCTTTCAAAAATTACATAAATCTCGTTCAACACCTTTCACCACAGTCCAGTTTCAAAACGATACAGTTTTTCCATCGATTCGACCTTTCGATATCAAATTGAATCAATGATTTATGCCGATTACCGAAACAATATGCCAACTTTTCTAAGACTACATCTTCTATCTCATTCTAACACTCGGCATTTTGAAGTTGTGAAAGAGAGATGGAAGAAGATGAGCAGTTATTGTCTCCAAGTATTGCTTTCTTTGCCTATTAAGTAGGTTTGTATGTTATAGTGTTTATATAAGGTTGTTTAACTATGACAAGTGTGGTTTGAGTGTGTCATTTGTGTTTATTAATTTTTAGGTAAATTCTTATGACTAATGCAAATATTGAAATAAGGCATAATTTCATAATCATCAAAACCACCAAACACATTTTAAAACGAATTAAAGTATTTATATTGTATCTTTAATAATATCGTCATAGTAGATTTTTATTCGGTATTGTTATTTCTTATTGGGAACATCCTATTAGTCTGCTTGCAGTCAGTTATGTGTTCAGAGATTTGGTTTCAGACTGTACTTACCTGATTTCCACCTGTTCCTGATTCTGTACCTATATTCTGAAAAATTATGGCTCTATAATGGAGCCAATATCAATTAAAAATATGTTGTTCAAATCTCTGAATTTGGCAGAATAAAATAAATTATCATCTCTATAGAGTTTCTCTATGATTATGTGAGGTGTGTCGGCGCGATTAGCACACGTTTTGGACCGGCCGGCCAGCTGATGCAGTCAGTGCGATACGCGCCTCCATACCGAATGTACGTCGTCACTAATCTATGCACGAGTAGATATGTGCGTACGAAAACTGCGAAAATTTGACTTTGTGAGTTCCGTGCTTGACGTTTACGAGGTGTTCCAGTTTTGAATTTGATTTTAAAAGTTTTATTGGCCAGTGCTTGGATACGGTGGGTTTTTTTGTATTATGTAAATTTTTCTGTTCCTAAGCTTTTTAAATAGTTGTGTTTACATAAGTTGGGCAATAACAATGTCTTTTAAATTCACTATTTCCACACCCTTGTCACATTGTTTCTTTAAAATGAGGATTTATATTTTAGAGAATATTCGTGGTTATTTTTAGTAATGCAAATTTGAGAAGGTTGTGTAAAAGTTTGAAGGGCAACGTTTGCCGGTAGAATTCCTAAACCGTTCGCGAAACGATAATATTGCAATTTTTATCTACGATGCTCGTTTTATAGTAAATACTTTTAAGACACTTCGCACTCTTAGACGGGTAGAATTTCTTGATATGGTTGAAGCCATACAAAACTTGTCTAGTAGAGATCATTATTTAGTGATAAGACCGCCAACTACATGACAGTTTTTGAAAAATATTAATATTATATAATTTTCTCTTGATCTTATAATTTAAGATACTTAATTGAGAAGTGCATATACATATATTTGGAGTATTTAAAATTACAATGTTGTGTTCGTCTAGAATTGGCAAAAGTATTAGAACAATACAAAATCAATAATGTAATAATCTATGTATTGATACTTATGCTGTTGGCGTCCTCTTTTTAAATAAATAAATAATATCCATTTAAGCAAGTCTTTCTAATTTAATTAATGAATATGTTGTTTTATACAATAATATGTATGCAATACAGTATTTTCTATCTTTGTGGGCGCCCAGAAAGAGTATTTTGAGGAATGAACTGATGAAGGCATTAAATCTTGCAACAAAAACGTGTTTCATGAAATTAAGATAGGTGATATATACCTGCTAGAGTTATCTACATATCTTAATAAGATAAATCTAGATATATCCTATCGATGTTGTCTTATGGTAAATAGGTGTTTAGTATCCCCAAACATAAAAAGATAGATAAATAATCGATTGCCTCCGTGGCGCAGTGGGCGTACAGCCGGCTGAGACGCAGGAGGTAGCAGGTTTCATTCCCGCCGCGGAACAAATGTTTGCATGATCTATAGATATTTGTTCCGTGTCTGGGTGTTTTTCTATATATTATAAGCATGTATGTACAAAAAAAAAGTATGTATATAAGTATTCTATCAGTTATCTGGTTCCCATAGTACAAGCTCTGCTTAGTTTGGGGCTAGATAGCGCTGTGTCAAATGTCCAGAAATATTTAATTATTTATTTATAATATTTATAGATCTACAAAAAAGAAACAATATGTTATTGTTCATTAAGCTAAACTAGAAAGGCAATGGGCGACCTTATCACTGAGAGCGACCTCTTCCAGGCAACTATATCAAGTCTAGGTGTTTTGGTACTGGTAGATCCTGATAGGTACTTATGCCATATAATATTAGGGAGGGGTCATGACTATGTGTGAATACTGTTGGGCGGTTTTTTTTACTAGTTTACGTCCTCAGCTTGTCAATAAAAATGTGTATGTCTCAATCCAGGTCATAGTCTATTTATAGACCAAGTTTCATCGAAATCGGTTAAGTCGTTTAGTCGTGAAAACTAATACTTAAAATACCTCTTCAAGCACCTAGGTAGCACTAATCGCCACTAAAACTATTAATTAATATTTGGCGTATTGTTATTAGCACTAATTACCATCATACGGTAGTTAATTCTTATATTTCTGGTTTTTACGTCTATAATAAATATTCCCACGACTAATTTTAAAGTATATTCTAGTATCCGTTCATTTGCTTATATCCATTAAAAATATTTATCCACATATATTTTTTTAAAATTATTTAGTTTTTATTATTAAATAAATATGACAGATGTCGAGTAAGTATTCTTTATCCTAAAAAAACCGATCAAGTGCGAGTCGAACTCGTGCGCTGAGGGTTCCGTACCTAACTATGTATGTATGTGGATAGCCTTCAATCATAAACTTTTTTATTTTTTGGTATTTTTCCTTTATTTGTGCTGTAAGACCTTGGCTTTTGTCAAATTTCGAGATTCTAGGGCAACGGGAACTACCATATAGGTTTTCGACCCAAACCTTATAGGGTACTTCCGGTTGATCTAGAATTGTCTAATTTGGTTAAAAGCAAGGTAAAGGCAAGCGAAAGTAAAGGGACAATTTTGAAAAATAAAAATAAGTTGAAAATTAAGTTTAATTTTGGTACTTACAAGTTTTCGCGAAAATTGAAATTAGCTTATATCTTTTTACTATGTTAACTCAGGAGTTTGATTTTTATACACCTAATAGGGACTATAGACCTCAGTATCTGGTATACATTTTAACTTGCTAGGTCCACCCGATCTTGAGAAAATCAGTGGTGACACACTGACAGACGGGCAAGAAAGTTATCTTATAAGGGTTACTTTTTTTACCTTTTGCGGTACGGAACCCTAAAAGTAATTGTCAGGTCAGTTTAAAAATTTGCATTAATATTGCATTATATTTAATCACCTTTTCAAATTACCTCATACCTCAGATCTTCATTTTGATACCCATATCGCTTTATTTGGAAAGAAAACATAATTTTCTGATGTAGATGTATTTGGCGGTAGATGAAATATAAAAAGTTGTATTACATAAACATAGATTTAATAAATATCCCAATTTTATTGAGCAACCTCCAAACAAACAGTCTAAGATTTACAAAAAAAAGCATGTGTGCAATTCACACGTGGTAGAAGTGAAATCTTCAAAAATGTTGGTTTCAAGATAATGAGACGAATGTAAAATTTCGGGAACATGATAATTGTAGGTTTTAGTAATGATCATAGTGATGCAAAGTTAAATAATTATTAACACGAGTGGAGGGAGTACGAAGCAAAGCACAAAGCTAACCACGAACATAAGAAACACTGTATAATGCTTCCTATCTCATTTTCTCCCACGTTAAATCTTATGAATTTATGTGTCTGTATTTTTTTACTGTCGATTTTTCGTTTCATCGACTTTCAAATCACAACTATGTTAAAGAATTTATCACTTCAAAAATAATAAGTACCAAATAAAAGTGGCCTATTTATGCAACAGAAACAGGCAAACATACAAGCCAATTTATGATAATAGTAATAAGCTGGACATTTCACACAGCACCATCTAGCCCCAAACTAAGCAAAGTACTTATACTAGGAGAAGATCTGGATCTAATCTGATGGGATACTTTTGTTTTGTAAATCATAGACATAGAATAGAATAAAAAAGAATAGAATAAATATTTATTTGCAACGTTACAGTAAAAACACACAGAAAAAAAGAATGAGGTACAAAAATAATTTAAAACTAGACAATCTATAATAAAATACATATAAGTTGCAAAAGAACTCACAAATCATGGTAAATATCCCGTTTTTAGTACAAATAAGTTGCAAAAGGTCCCTAACTCAGCATAATACGGGTTGTAATACGAGTATAACAACCCACGCTGGTCTTCCGTTAGGGCCGAGTCTGAATTGCGGACTATAACAAACAATAAAATAAAATTAAATAATACATATAATATATACATACTTATAAATATATAGAGAAACAACCAAACTCGAAATCTGTAGATAATGCAAACATTTGTTCCGCGGTGGGTATCGAACCCGCAACCTCAGAAGACGCAGGCGTTTCAGCCAGCTGCGCCACGGAGGGCGTCAATATAAATAAATTTAAATAGTCAGTTGTATAGAATTTCACTTTTACAATGTTGTGATGGACAGCCATATATAACATTTCTAACGAATGAATAATCAATGGGAAACCGCCGTGTTAGGTTAACCGCTGCCTTTAGGCAGGTTTGTAGATGTGCTACGCGCAGTAAAAGACTTCAACGCGCTCGTTTAGCTTAAAGTGCGTCTAATAGAATAAAAATAATTATACCAGTCAATGTCCATAGGATATACAATACAAGATTCTTGGTTGGGGCCGGTGCGGCGGCTAATTCAGTCAAAGATCTCAAGTGGTGTAAATATGGAAGTCTCGACAAAGCTTACGTATTTGAGCCATTTGGGGTCGAGACCCTGGGTCCATTTATTTATTTTATTTTTGATTTTTTTGATTTTAGCAACTAACACGATTTAAATAAACCAGTTAAATTAGCTACTTGATTATGATTAAAAATTATATAAAATAAACTGAGAATTATTGTGCACATTTAAATTAGTAAAAATAATAATAATAATACAATTATAGGTATTTACACAATTTTAAAATAATATAAACAAAACAAAACAATGTAAGCAAAACAAACAGGCATCCTTTCATTCATTTTCGCAAAACCTCAGGCATACCAACATTAGATTCTTTCATTCATCTGCGAAGATATCCAGGGGGTATCGGGGTCCATCGCGTCTGGTCGAAGCAACGTGTGATCTGAGAGCTGGCGCTTATCTGGGTTAACGCATAAGCATTGCAATTCAGCGGCGTAATGCAGTCAGTGTCTTGGAGACACTTCCGCCGTGTAATGATCTAGAGCAGTTGAGTTATCTATAGATCGTTTGCAACTGTCTTTAGATGATTCGACTGTTTCTTCTGTAAATAATTGTATATTCTTTTTGTTATTAAAAGCAGTTCGCCCTTTTTAGATTAATAACTACAAATACTTATGAAGCCTATGTCAGAATAAAATATAAGATAAAAAAAAAATCTCAGATGGTCAGCAAACTGAAGTGGCGGTGGGCCGGTCATATCTGCCGCAGAATTGATAACTGTTCGGGTAAATGTATTCTGGAGTGGAGACCAAGACTAGGCAAGCGAAGTGTAGGACGCCCTCCGGCTAGATGGAGTGACGATTTGCGCGCTGTAGATGGCAAAGATTAGATGAGAAGAGTTGAAGATCGGGCTCAATGGCGCACCTGCGTCCAACAGCGGCCTGCTATAGGTTGATGATGAAAAATTCAATAAACTGTAAAAGTAAAAAACGCAAATGTTTAGTAAAATGACAGTCATTAAAGGGTGGTTTTACTGCAAGTATAAAAAATTAAAATCAATTTGATAAATATAATTAAATAATGTCAAATCTAATAAATTAAAATTAATTTATGTCAAGCTATCGGGTATAATAATCGCGTCAAGTGGAAAAATAATAATAATCATAATGTCAAGTAATTTCAAAGTATGAATTATATCTAAACATGCTTCTTCGTGTTATTTATCGCATTTTTTTTTAATTCTGGTAAATGCTTAATTTTAATAAGTTTAAAATTTTAAAAACCATATCACCTGTCCCAGACCAGTGCCTGGTCACTGTGCTTAGTTATTTGCTATTGCGCTATTTGAATAAAATTTTGGAAGGAATATGCAAAATATTAAAAAAAACTTGCATGGAAGATCCGAGTTATCCTTGACGTTACTTGGCCACTGTTTAACTTGGGGGCGATCAAATTTTGAACGATAATACCAAAGTTAAACTAAAATAAAAACGTTCCGTTATGCACATATATTTCGTATCGCGCTAATCATTCGAACGTGAATGTATTGGCTTGAAAATAGTGCGATACCATTTTTGATATCAGTCAAACTAAAGGTAAACCCAAAACAAATACGTTCCAACGTTAGACATATTCAAAATTAGCGCAATTGCCCTCCTGGTTAAAGACCATCAACCTCATATAGTGATAAGTGATGGTGTGGTCGAAGACAAAGCACACATGTTTAGAAATAATTCGTATACTCTGGTCTTGAAGACTCCGAAATTGTAATGGTCCGGAAAAACCGACGTCAGTATCCCACTCTTTATTCGTAATAATAATAGATGTGTTTAGTTGGTGTCTACAATTCACATCTTCCTCGTCACAATCAAAGCTTCTCATCAGCGTTATCACATTAGAGAAATCTAATTAAACTCGTTATAGAAAGTTACATAAACGCTATAAATCGAAAGGTTAGGTAACATAACCTTTAAGTTACCATTTGTCGTCGAGTGAGCTAGGAAGCCACGATCCGATATTTTGTATTGGTTTGGACTATATGTCACCGATTTAAATCTGAACTAAATACGCGATCCACTGTTTTATACCAGAGTATTTTTTATATCCTCAGGACAAATGGTGTAAAAGGGTCACTGATTGGTATCCCAGAGATAGTAAGTGCAATAGAGGGCGTCAACAAACAACATAAGAAGATGACCAAAAACTTACAGCTGGATAACACTGGAGATAAGAAGGGTAGCACAAGATATAACCTACTGGAAAGTGTTAGGGGAGGCGTATGCTAAGAGACACACCGAACTGCGGGACATCCTATAATCAAATCTGAATTCACAATGACTAAAAACATATAAACCCAAAGTTTGGAATAAATGGCTTGTTACATATTCTGTTGCTGTATATTTTGTGTAAATATGTTCACGGTAGAAAGCCGTTTTAAGAAAACTAACTTACACAAGTTTAAGCTATGAAAAGAAAGAAATAGGGAATAAGGTTTACGATACTCTGACTTCCGTGGCTCAGTGGGCGAATAGCCAGCTGAGTCGCAGGTAGCAGGTTCGATTCCCGCCGCGGAACCAATGTGTGCATGATCTACAGATATTTGTTCCGGGTCTGGATGATTTTCTATGTATTATAAGTATTTACAAAAAAAAGTATATAAGTATTCTATCAGTTATCTGGTTCCCATAGTACAAGCTCTGCTTAGTTTCGGGCTAGATAGCGCTGTGTGAAATATCCAGCAATATTTATTTATCTATACTGAATAAGCCTACTTAATCCTTAAGGTGGTTCGATTCCTATACAAACAATCAGAGCACGCATATTCACTAGATAACTGAACAGTACAAATGTCTAAACATATGCGTATCGAATTAGTTATGTTTTATTATTGGCGGCAAATCAATAAAATTACACACTTTCTTTCATAAAAGACATAACTTGAAAAAATCACACAAAGTGTAGAAAGAGGGTAATGTTTTTATTGACAAGCCAAGCGTGCGAAGCTGCGAGCGGAATTTTTTTTATCACAAAAACTGAAAGACCTTGTGAGAACGGTCTCTCACCCGATATACCGATGTTCTTTTAGGAGTCCGGTGATTTGTTATGGGAAAAAAACCATTGAACTCTCGACACTGTTACTGTTACCGTTACCGACACCTCTGTATAAAAGTATCTCGTAATTTTTCAAGTTTTCACTTCGAAAGTGCCATTTTTTTCCTGTTTATGGAGCAAGCATATCGCTCATCTGATGTTAAGTGGTAACCATCGCCTATAACAAAGTAATGCTTCAGGTCACGCACCTTAGAAACATGCCCTACGATCATTTGAGGCATTCAGGTGTAAAGCCTAGCCTCATTTGAATGTAATTTCACCAGCAAACATACCCTGCAAACCGAAACTTCTAATTACTACTCTTAAGTGCTCTTTAAATTTCCATTCTTGTGAAAATCCGTGTGCATGTGGTCCGTGTCTATATCGTGACTATACGAGCCAACTGTGGAAAACTTTCAGAATAGAGTAACGGATAGGTTTATGATAGCTATTCATAGCTAACGCAATATTCGAAATGGATGTCTGCACTCCACAAAATGTCGTTTCTGCAGTACAACTACATAACTAACGGGTTGTAAGAAGCGATGAAAATCTCTACATTTGTATGGAACAAGTTACTTTTAACTAACAATAACTGACTCCAGATAACAGAAAAAACCAAACTATTTAACCGATTTCGATGCAATTTCTATGGAACCAATCTGAATCTATATCCTCTCATTTTTTTTTCTACCTATATTGTCCTACTGCTAGGCAAAGGTCGCCCCCAAGTCCTTCCATCTATCTCTATCTTGTGCGACACTCCACCACTCCTGCTCGAAGGTAACAAGATCGTCTCGCCAACGCTTTCTTGGCCGACCCCAACCGCCTCTTCCATCAGGCCTCCAAGTTATAGATTAGCCCACCTATCGGGGTGCATTCTGCTAATGTGTCCCGCCCAATCCCATTTGAACCTAGCTGTCTTTTCTCCAACAATAATTTCCTTTCAAATAAAAAAATATTTTTTAGATCGGTTGATCAATAAGGGAGTTCTGAGGTAACAAACATAAAAATAATAAAAAAACCGACAAAATAAAAACCTCCTTGTTTTTTGTTATTCGGTTAAAAAGGGTCAAGATCATAGCAGAAGAATATTTGCCACATCTTATCGAAAGTGTCTAGAATCCAAGCTTTGCAAAGTCGATAAAAATAACTTAGATAAGTAGGCATATCTAATAAACATTTCTTGACAACGGTGAAGTAAAATCGTGAAATAAGCTTTTAGTTGCCAATAATATTATTATTATTGGCAACTATATACAAATATTGACCAATAAAAGCTTATTTCTCACGAATTACTCGCTTGGTATTTGCATTTCCACAGTTCAAGCTATTTAAACAATTTTCCATGCCAAACGTTTGCCTCTGGCATGCAAATATATCGCCCGTAAACTACTGTGGGAATATCTTGATCCATTGTTACTGATTCAACGAGCCTACGTTTGGACAACCACTGTTTTGTAATCAACTTTACTACGCATGGTATGAAGTAATTCGCAATACTTTGACTTCAACCTAATATTTAAATATAATAATAACGTGACATAGTATTTAATTTTTATACATAATTTATTTAATTTTAATTAATCAAATTCATAATGAAGTAGTTTGTAACAAGTATTACTCACCTATACGTAATGTGAATATATGTTGGTTTGATTCCCGCCGCGGAACAAATGTTTGCATGATCTACAGATATTTGTTTCGGGTCTAGTTGTTTCTCTATATACTATAAGTATGTATTAACAAAAAAAATACGTATATAATTATTCTATCAGTTATTTGGTTTCCATATATTGGTTTACATATAACATAAACATATAAAACTATAATTTAGTTTGGGGCTAGATAGCTGTGTGTGAAATGTCTAGCAATATATTTATTTATTTAATTTTACAAATTATGAATAAATTTTACCCTAAGCACGAAACTGCTTAAGTAAAATTTGTCCAAACACCTTTATGGCTACGTAATGAAACGTACAAGCCTCCTCGGCTCTCGTACTCTGTACGCAGACCCGTGAGATATCACAAAAGGGGGTAGTCACAGGCAAGTCCAAACATTACGTTTAATACATACAATAAAAGTTCAGTTTTCAGTTTTTACAAGATTCATTTTGGTGAATGTGCGCTTGATCTTCATGACCTTAATCTTCGTTCCCCCTTCCACCACCGGACAAGCAGACGTACCAAGAAATACCACCCATACCTGGTTGGCATACCACCTTTCCCCACTAAACGATTTGCTTCAACTTTTCTTGTTAGCACAAGTAAGAAGTGGAACTTACTTCCGGCGTATGTTTTTCCAAACCAGTATAATCTCGGAGTATTTAAGTCCAGAGTGAATGGGTTCTTTCTAGGCAAGCGTGCTCCATCTTCGATCACACCATCACTTCATAACTTACCATCAGGTGAGGTAGTGGTCAAGCGCTTGTCTATAATCAAATATATAAAAAATATTTCAGACTTTTTGTCCAGAACTTATTACTAGGTACTTGCAATATATGACCACTTTTTGGAATCACGTGACAGGTTGCAAGCCCATCGCCACTTCTAACGAGCTTGTGCAACGATGCCTAATCGTATTTAATGCCTAAATATGATTTAGAGAGTTGTCAAATCATATAAATAAGTTGAATGTAAACATGTTTAGTCGCCAAATATGATACCTAATCGATGTGCCAGTCGGGCTACAACTCAAAACCAAACTTACGGAAACTGAAATAAAACACTAATTCAACGCTCATTTACAACCCCGTGCTATAAATTATCGAACCAATAAGAAGTAAGTTTTGGAAATACAGGAAGAAAAAGATCAACTTTAATAATAACCGTAATATGACCCCAGGTCAAGTTTTCGACCAAGACCTTTGCAATAATATTCGCAAAAACTGCAATTAAGGAAAGGTTTCATTTAAGTAATTCAATTTAAGAAACCTTGCTCTATGAGGACCTTTATATTCTTTTAAGTTACTGGTTGACCTGGTTGAACTATTGTGGGTGACCAAAATAGATCCAGTGACGATGAACGAGGAAATAAATACGATGCCAATATAATCATACTTGTCTGTTTGAATATACCTACTGCAGACAAAAGCCTTTTTCCTCTTTTTTCCATTCTTCGCGATCTTGAGTTATGATATTTTTACAAGTCAATCTGATTTTGGTATTTTAATAGTGAGTAATTGTGTGTATGTACCGTCTTATCTGTGTTTTGGCCGACAATGTTTTGGTTCAATTCGTGAACCTTCATTAGGGTGAGTGCGATCTGCTCCGAATAACGTATCACCTCGCACTAACACTGATAAGACGGTACGTGAAAATCCCGTATTTATAATAATGTGTGTATTAGTTCTCACAAATTTAATTTCGGTGACATTTGGGCGCAGCATCCGGAAATGCAAAAAGGGACAGTGCTATTAACTTGCTTAGGTGAAAACGAGACAAACATGTATCATAGCCGCGCCGCACTGTCGCAGGAGTAAATGACGTAAGCGACAAAAGATAAAACCTCGAATTGCATGAGAAGCAATCAATTAAAAAAAAATGCTTTTCCAATAATTTAGGTACCATAATTACCTATATAACTGTGTAAAAAAAACTTTAAATATTTTTTAGAGTCGGAGAATGAACTATATCAGTGTTTTAGAAGAGCCGATTTTGACAAATAATTGTATCGAAGTTTCACCAATTGCGTTTCTGACTGTCATTTATGTTTAAATCCTTATGTAAATATTGCTTAAATATGAAATCAGTACCATTTTTCATTATTGAATACGACAGTAACTTAGCGGCTCAATTTTTTTTACAAATCGTCGTAAGTAGTTACTTCATTTATAATAATAATAAGTAATAAATATTGCTGGACATTTCACACAGCGCTATCTAGCCCCAAACTAAGCAGAGCTTGTATGTATAGGAACCAGATAACTGATAGAATACTTATATACTTTTTTTTTTGTAAATACTTACTTATAATACATAGAAAAACACCCAGACGCGGAACAAATATCTGTAGATCATGCAAACATTTGTTCCGTAGCGGGAATCGAACCCGCTACCTCCTTCGTCTCAGTCGGTTATACGGCCACTGCGCCACGGAGGTCGTCAGTTTATCTAGGTCCGGAAACAAATGGAAAAGTTTGTAATATCTAAGTCAGTATTGATTAAGTCAACTGACGTCAATGATTATTTTTATTTAAATAAAAATGTTGGTATTCCATGTATTCCTAGTTTTAAATATTTATAGTCCAATTTATTTATCATATTGTGGTTATGTAGGTAACGTCAACATTAATTTCAAAATTACATAAGATTCTGAGGGTAAGATTTAAAGCAACCAGCAGATATAAAGGTTAGGGTTCCGTAGCCAAAATAGAATAGGTTTTCTATTATACTATATTATACATATTTATTATTAATCTTGATTATACACCACACTTAAATTAACAAATCATATTTAAAATAGTTAACTCTATTTTTTATAATACTAGCTGACCCGCCAGCGGCTTCGCACGGGTGGTTTTTCAATAAAACATTACTCTCATTTTACGCAGTTGGCTAAAAAGTAGCCTATGTTCTTTCCCAGGATAACTTTCACAGTAACAAACAAACTAACAAACAATTAGAGTTATACATGTATAAGTACACATATAAACCTTCCTCTTGAATCACTCTATCTATTGCTGAAAACTGCATTAAAATCCGTTGGGTAGTTTAAAATATCTAAGCGAACAGCGGAAGTGACTTCATTTTATACTATGTATAGATAATACGCAGGTACGTACAATTGGCGGACTTATCGCTAAAAGCGATCTCTTCCAGACAACCTTTCGATGGACTGGATTTTACGAGAACGTTAAAGGACGGTAGTTTTATAAATAAAAAGATAACTGAACTGTGTACTTAATATTAAAGTAGGATTCCTAATAGTTTCGCCATGTTCAAATGTCTGAATGTCCGACCAGTTACAGCCGTTTATTCGTAGACACAGTACAGTAGAATCCCGATTATCCGATTATCCGGACTCATTCATCTCGGCTCTAATTGCCAATTTAAAAATGTTTTGACGGCGCAACGAGACATGTTACGAAGAAATCATTGACGATTTGAACAGTAACGAGAAAGAAGATGAAGAAGAGACTGAAACTGGGGATGTATATCAAGTACAATCTCACGCAGAAGCTTTTGAAGCTCTAGATGTTGCCTTTAAGTGGTTTGAAAGATAAGACGAATCGGATCCCATACAGTTGTTACAACTGAAGTGCATCTGGGACTTGGACGCAATGAAAAGATGTGATTCATTACGTCAAAGATCAATAACAAGTTATTTCCAATCAAAATTTTAAATTACATTGGTATTATGTACTTCATTATCCAAAACTCATTACATAATAAAAATGTATTAAAATTTAAATATTGTTTGATTAGACTTTGAAATCGATTATCCGGATTTTCGTTTATACGGAATACCTGTGGTTTTTTGTGTAAAAGTTATGACTTAAAAACATACAAAAATCGTGTTTAGGGTCCATATTTTTTATTTTTGTTAACTTATTTTTTTGTTACCTGTTGCTTCTCAATTATTTTACAAATTCATAAGCAAGGGCTATCTATCCATATAAAATGCTTTGTCTTGTATGACTGACGGACGGATCAACGCACAGCCTAACCCGCTGATCGTAGAGACCTGAAACTTGGAGGGTGTGTTCTTTGTATGACGTAGGCATCCGATAAGATAGGATTTTCCGAATTTATACTCTTAAAAGGGTGAAAAAGGGGCCAAAGTTTGTATGGGACAACGTGATTCCTTGGTCCAATATACTTCAAATTTTGCATATAGTTTTTTTAACAGAATTAATGGAAGATGTGTTTCGTATTTTATTGAAATTCATCCCCTAACGAGGGTAAGAAGGGGTAGAAAGTTATTTTGGCTGTGATTTGTTTCGAAGTTGATATAGGTATATGTGCTTTTGATTTAAATTACATTTTATTTTGACACATGTTTAAAAACTCAGTCCGATTTTATTTAAAAAAGGTTGAAATCACTTAAAAACATAAGCAAATACTCTTTAAAATAGAAATGTCTCGAAAGTCACCGTACTATATTAGTACCTAATTTGAAGGTTTCTAAGCTTAAAGAGGTTATGCACTTTAGGACACGGCCTCATAGGGACGTAGAGTTTGAAATTTGAAATGGTAAGGATGTTTGTTTATTTATTTGTTTGTTTGTTACTCAATCACATCGTAACGGCTGAACCGATTTAAATTAAATTTATTATGTACATAGATTATAACCAGGATTACCACATATGCTACTTTTTATCCGATAAATCAGGTCCCATTGGATAAAAATGGGGTGACAAGTCAAGTTGCAACAGCGAGTTTAGCTTTATTTCTAGGTTACCTACCTACAAATTTAGCAGTGTAACGCGTACGAAATCACGGGCGTTCAGCTAGTAACGTATATTTATCTCGGCCTTTTGTACTCTTTATTCACAAATGGTAAAGGCTATTTAGAACTAAAACTAGTAATATAAAAGTGTCATTGCGTAGAGTTACGTGCGCCCCATAAGTTCAATGGTGTTGCCAAACTGGTGCCCTTAGAGGTTTTGTAATTGTCACGGTTTTGACACCGATCCTTGTATAGGACCTTACTGATTTTATGATACTTTACCTTCTATATTTCACTACCTACTAAGCTTAGTCTTCAATCTTCTAATATATAAAATTTTCGTGTCACAGTGTTTGTAACAAAACTCATCCGAAACCTCTCGACATGAATTTATGAATTTTTTATGTATATTCGGTAGGTCGGAAAATAGGACGTAAACTATTTCTACCCTCCTACCTCCCCCCCCCCATTTTTTTATCGCAATTTTAGTAGTTTTGTCCCTATAATTTAATTGTCGTTCATCGACGTGAAGATATTTATTGATTTATTTGATAATTTATATGGCAGAACAACGTTTGCGGGGTCAGCTAGTTTAACTATTACAATTGTAACTAGCGAATAAACTACTTGCGATATACTAAGAAGTTACTTTTTAACAAAAAAATTACTGACTTCAAAAAACGGAAAATAAAAAAAAATATAAAACAGAACTCTTAAATAAAAAACTGTTAATTAAACATCTACTTAATTTTTAAACGATTTACGGTTTAATTTTCTTTATTCTCATAAGATTAACAAAAGCAATCACTTACTGAGAAACATTATTATTCTACGTATTTATATTTCTGATTCGGTGAGCAGTAAAATTTAACTAAGTGATTGCCGACGAACGAAGGCTCATGCCGTTGGGATTCGAGTTATGGAGCTCAAATAGTCTTGGGCAGGACACTTGGCTAGACGTGGTGATGACAGATGAAGCAGTGCAGTGACTGAATAGCGGGTATAGAAGAGTAGGACGTCCGGCAGCGATGGGTGGACGACATCGTAAAGGTCGCGGACCGTCATTGGGTGAGACTAGCGCAGGATTGTGGTGGATGGCACAAACTTGGGGAGGTCTATACCCAACAATGAGTGAAGTTAGGCTTTGGATGATGATGATGATGATTGTCTACAACAAACACTGAACTTAAAAATAATTCCTAGAATATCAAGTATTTATCCACCAAAACGAGGGTAGTTTAACATAAAATCAGACAGCGCTGGCGCACTACGTAAAACGTGAACTGTTTAGCCGTTTAGTCGTGAATACATGACACTTTACTCGTTACTTTCGATTTTATAATATTACTTTTGAAACTATATTCAATATTTTCATTAAAAACTCATCATCACAAATGATGGTAAATAATATCTCGTTTTTATTGACAATAATGTTTAAAATAGTCTAGATTATGAATATCAAAACATACTTTTTAATTTTCTAGCAATATTTTTAAGTGATTTATGATATTTCAGATCAGAAAACGGAGAGTTTAACCTCAAAATGGCAACGAAAATGAAACGACTCAGCTTGCATTTACGAACAATCTTATTGGTGAGTGCTAATTTTACTAGATTTTTATCACTCCCAGAAGTATAATCCGTGTTGTTAAATGGTAAGTGTTTATTTTGGCCACAATTGGAACATTGACCACCGGTGGTGAGAATGAATGAATGAATGAAATGAATGAAAATACTTTATAATACACCACACAAGAAACAAACATAAAAAAAATCACAAAGCAACAAGTACAATGGGCGGTCTTATCGCTTAACATTACAATAATGTGGGGGGTGGGCTGTACATTAACAAAACAATAATTAAATTTAAGGAGAGCGCTGATCACTTACAATAAAATAAATCAATATACATAAGTAAATATACCTACATTGACAATAATATACCTACAATACATAAAATTTTGTGAATTGAGATTTGGTGGTCAGATGGTTCGGAGCCTTAGTAGACCACCATCGGGCCGAATGGTCTAATCTTGTAGTGGCAGTGGACAACAATGGATTATACTTTGTCAGGATAACACCTATTCAATTAGCGCAATAGATAGGAAACCTATTTCCCTACAGTTGTTCCAAAAAACATTTTTTAATGCCTCCGTGGCGCAGTGGGCGTACAGCCGGCTGAGACGCAGGAGGTAGCGGGTTCGATTCCCGCCGCGGAACAAATGTGTGCATTATCTACAGCTATTTGTTCCGTGTCTGGGTGTTTTTCTATATATTATAAGTATGTATTTACAAAAAAAAAGTATATAAGTACCTATCAGTTATCTGGTTCCCATAGTACAAGCTCTGCTTAGTTTGGGGCTAGATAGCGCTGTGTGAAATGTCCAGCGATATTTATTATTTATTAATTTGTTCCACGGCGGGAATCGAACCAGCATCCTCCTGCGTCTCAGCCGGCTATACGCTCACTGCGCCACGGAGGCAGTCAAAAATTACTGCAAGGTCTTTATTAAATGCTCTAATTAACCTTTCATACGATAAAGTTCCCAGGACCGTGAATCCAGGTAAACATTCTAGATGCATAAATCAATCAGAAATGTCCTAAAACGTTTGACATTTACAATGAGATTAGGTACGTTAACTTGTGTCGTCCTTCGATCGCCCAGCGGGGGTGTGCAACGAATCGCTGACGAACGGACCGTGACCATGACTAACTAGCCAACACTGTGCGTTGTATAGCAGTTTGATATCTTAAAAACCGGACAAGTGCAAGTCGGACTCGCTCACCGAGGGTTCCGTACATATAAATAAATAAATAAATATCGCTGGACATTTCACACAGCGCTATCTAGCCCCAAACTAAGCAGAGGTTGTACTATGGGAACCAGATAACTGATAGAATACTTACATACTTTTTTTTTGTAAATACATTACTTATAATATATAGAAAAACACCCAGACACGGAAAAAATATCTGTAGATCATGCAAACATTTGTTCCGCGGCGGGAATCGAACCCGCTACCTCCTGCGTCTCAGCCGGCTATACGCCCACTGCGCCACGGAGGCATATTTGTAAGTACTTTAAATAAAGCCTATATTTTTTATGATTTAATTACAAATGTATAGTTTTCAGATTGTTCCATGTACTTGTAGTATAAATGAAATGAAAACGAAAATATTTTATTTAGCAACAAATAGTTATGACTAATAATTTTAAAACAGATAATTTTTAAGTAAACTTATTGTTGAGAGCTTATTAATTAAATGATTTAGTCGGTGGTCTTCACACTAGGCTAAGCCTGTATCGTGAAGACCTTGAAGTACTTACATGGATTATGCAGTTGTTTACACCTCGGACTAGTAAATTAATATAGTCAACAGTAGTTTTTTTTTAGAAAAATATATAAAAACAGTTTAAAATAACAATTGAAAACTTATAATACTATAACATAATAATATTGTAGCTCAAGGGGCACTTTTTTAATTAATTTATATACTAAAAAATGTTAATACTCACTTTTTCTTGTAAACTATTTCTTGTTATTATTTTTTCGTGTAAAAATTTAATTTAAATATATATATATATATATATATGTATATAGGTAAGTAAGTATGTTAAAGTTAACAGGCGAGCTACTTTGCCGCGTCAAATTTATAAGTTTAGTATTACATAATGTAGATTCAATTTGGTTTAAGTCCAGCACTATGTTAATTAGTTTATAATATACGGTAATGTAACTGTGAATCTAAGTATTAATAAATAAAATAAAATAAAAATAATAACCTAAATTTATGAATCTTAAGTATCGATATAAGTATAATAAATATAAATATATATAAATAAAACATAGGATAAATATTTGGGACTTTTAGGTTGTAACACTTTTATTTTTTAAATCGCAAAATTTTAAAACATGATTATAAACACATGCTCTTATAAACTGACCAAAACGTTGCGCAAAGGATGTACTAATTGGCGGATTAGGAATTTTGAAGACTCGTTTGCTTTTCAGCTCCAAGTAATTTTCTGATGAAAGTAAATGCTTATGCGCTGATAACGATGTTATATAAATAAAAAGTTGCCGGACACTTAGAACACCACTTCAACTTATAAGACGATATTACTTGCTAAATTTCGTAGTTCTAGCTCAACAGAAAGTAACCTATAAATTTTGATTCCTTGAGAGTGTCGAAATATACGTTTTTTGCGGCATAACCGGCCGTATCTTTTTGTTTCCGTTATCTTAGAAGTTTGTTTTTTTCACCGCTTTAAGGGATTGTTGACTTGAGTATGGTAGTATGGTTTTAATTTCAACTCGATGCCTCCACGCGCTCCCGAGCTGTCTTGACAGACATACAAACAGACGGACAACAAAGTGATCCTATAAGGGTTCCGTTTTTTTCCTTTTGAGATGCGGAACCCTAAAAACGGGTAAATTACGTCATAACCGTGATCATAAGCTGGAACACATCCTCTGCTCGAGATTCCAAGTTGTGCAATTGGAGTAAACTCCTTAGGGATGCCTGGATGAAATCGCTTTAAGCGATATGTTTTTAGTGGGAATTTTTTAAACTCTTTGTGTGAAGCCATTTGCAAATATAAAAAAATTGTATTATATGAATAAAAAATATTTATGTGCCTTAACAACTTAGATGCTATAGAATGAGAAACATGTAAATGCGGTTTTATCAATAAAACAGCGATCTATTTCAGACAACTTTGTGACGGAATGAAAAGGTTCGTCAATTTTCAAATTCATTCGTTCAACGTATTGTAAATACATATTACCTTTTGAAACTTTGTTATAGAATAAACTGAGTTAGAGAAAATAATGTTTAACTGTTCGTTAATAAAGTTCAAAATTATTCAGATCAAAATTGTTTGACTATTTATCTTATCAAAAAAAATTAATTGATTCTTGCATTACTGGTGCAAGCGAAAACCGACTCTTAGGTGACGAACCTTTCCATTCCGTCACTATTCTAGTGAATTCTTGACTGAATGGACCAATTAGTTGCGATCAAAATACTGACTGTGATATTATTTCCTGATCCAAAAATTTAAAAATATATATTGGTCGCTTTTGCTAAAGAGTTTTGACGTTAAATATTTCGAAAAACATTTCTAGAGTTTACACTTGCCTGGGGCTAGAAAATTAGTTCTAGAACTCATATACGAGTATAACCTAAATTCTGCTACACTAGTGGTTCACCCCGAATTGAGATCACGCGAGTCTAAAAAAAAATATCGTAATCTTTGACCATCAAAATAGTGCCACGAAATAAAAACCAGCTAACGTGACCTACAGTTTCATTCAAATTACAGGTAACGGGAGTTCATGTTAATTGATTACCATTTTTTGGGGTACAAATTGCATTTATTCTAGATTTCAGACTTTTACCTATATTTGTGATACGCTACACGCATACCAAATTACAGCATTGTGGGGTCACTGGTGTACCCTGTGAATTTTGTCATAGTTTAGTTTTTATTATGGCTAATAACTCAAAAACCAAAAAAACTTTACTAAAAGTGAAAACGGTGTCGAAATGTACTAATGAAGACTTTCATTTGACGTCTCATTTGACCTTGAATAGTCTCATTTTCATTTTTTTTACCCCTCTTGAACCCCATTATCTCAACAACCCCCCAAAATTATTAGCTCATTGAGTCACACCAAAATTGTGCCATCATTACCTACCTATATACCAAATTTCACGATGATCGGATAAACGTTTCGAAAGTTATCCTCGGAGAAACAAACATAAATACATACATACATACATACAACGCCGATTTGCCCATGTTGATTTGGAGATCTCGCTTCGCTCGATCAGTTAAATTTTAAAACAGATTATTTTGACTGCAGAAATAGCAGTTATAATCTCATGTGCATTCAAAGTTGCCCACGCGTGAGACAGTCAACGTCAGCCCACGCAACGCTAACATCGCGTGCCTTACACTCCATCACTGATAACGTACTAACATTTGAACTTGATACTCATTACGACCAAGCAATGTATTCATGGCAACTGACTAATGAAATTATAAAATATTGTAATTCGTCCACGACTCGGAAGAGGAGGCTTTTGAACTTGATACTGGTTTCAAACACGCAATGCATACCTATCATACTGCATAGAAATAATCTCGTTGAAGAATCATTTTTTTAATATTTTGAAGGATCAATACTTTGAATGTCGATGAACTTTATTTGGGATGTGTTAGATTAGGACGAATGCAATAATTGCTACAATTTCTCAGTCCTTTGTAGAGCTGACTTTGATCGTGTTTCATGATGGTTAGGATGTTACAAAATAATTAATAGTATACCTAGTAGGCCTTTGGCAACTTATTTCGGCTAGACGGTTCAAGGTGGTTACTTGGCTGTTTCATATTGCATTTCATATCATACAGAGTACATCACTTTTGCGTCCAATTCATCCAACATGTTCACTTTATGATTATCTAACTTCGTCAGCGGCTTTTCCTTGAACTTGTTTTACAAACATTGCAATTTCTTACTGAAAACTGATTTTAATCAGAATAAAATGTAACCTATATCACTCAGGGATAGTATAGCTTTCTATCAATGAAATAATTTTGGAATTGGTTAAGTAATTTTTGAGATTACCTCCTACAAACAACAAACTTTAACCTCTTTGTAAAATTATAATATAGAACCCCACACTAGGTTTAGAACTGAAAGTACCTACCCTGGTGGGTGTTGTGGTACCCAGACACTAAAGTTAGTAAATCGTAAATGGCAAGGTGTACGCTTTTATAACAAACTCCCAAGTGATGCACAAAAATTGACAACTAACAAATTTAAAAACGTAATTAATCAAAATCTTTATAAAAAAGCCTGCTATAAAATATCGGATTATTTAGATGATAGAGAAGCTTCGGATTGAAATTGCTCCAACTCATTCATAAATGTTACAATTTAGAGGTAATTGATTTTCTTTATGGTTATGTACTCTAAAAGGATAATTAAAAAAACAACCAGCTGCTTCTTGCCTTTCTTTCCTAGCTTGGTCGCGAAGGAACAGGCAGTAAAAGATGATGTTTTGAAGTGATCCTTGTGATTTTAATGAATAAAAGATTTTGACTTAAGACCTGAAACTGGATATATTTGCAGATAATGCAACCATTTGTTTAGCAGTGAGAATCGAACGTTCTTGTGTCTCAGTAAGTCACCCACCGCACTATAAAAGCCATGTTATGTGATACTGTTTACTGTATCTTTCTTTGAGCATACTTTATTGCACGTATCATGTTACAGTTAGTCGTAAAAATGTAAATATTACATATAAATGGACGTTATTATTGAAATTATAGATGTTTCTGACCTTGAACACATGTACAACTTCAAATTGATAATCACTTATTATCAGGTGGGCCATATGTTCCATCTCTCTATATATCTTCAAATGAAGCTTACTCATATACCTAATATCAATCGAACTTCAATTACAAGTTTGTTTGATCATATATAAATATTCAATTACAAGTTTGTTTGATCATATATAAATGTATAAATATTATATATGATCAAAAAAAACTTGTAATTGAAGTTCGATTGATATTAGGTATTGTATGAGTAAGCTTCATTTGAAGATATATAGAGAGATGGAACATAAATAACCATCCTCTATAACAAATACTGGCTCGGTGGTCACGCACCTTAGAAACGTGCCCTACGATGCACTGCCACATCCTCAACTACAGGTGTAAAGCCTCGTATTTTCACCGGAAACCATATTCTTAAAGCTCTCGTTATTAAGAGCGACTTGTTCAACGATGCCTAATCGAATGTAGTGCCTAAATATGTTTAAAAGTTGTCAAATCATAAAAAAACTTTAATTTTAAACATGTTTAGTCATTAAATACTGTTACGCGCTGAAGGTTCGGGATAAAATCATGAAAATCAATCTAACCAAAATAACACTTTTATTCAACACTAAAATGATACATACATGATCTTAATCACAATTAATCACAATACACTAATTCACACCACTGTTGCACAATAAACCACTAAAAGTCACCGAAATATTCGCACGTATCGCCAAATCCAGACTGACCCTTTGGGCGTCTCTACGCACTATTTATACGGCGGCCAGTACATATCTCTCGAACGTTCTCGATGGTTCCACTGGCAACTAGAAATGTGTAGGTATTTCGACCGGACTACTATTTCTTATTCTGTGCAACTGTAGGTAAAAAGTAGTACGTTGGTCCATACCAAGTATTACCTATTCTGTGACACAGTAGGTATAACTTCGAGAAGCCGATTATTACCTATTCTGTAACAGCCTTGGGCGTAACAATGCGTTTAGGAATCGTAGTGAAAGCCGGGCTTACTGTAAAAAACTTTTGGTCCGTCTTTAGCCGTCGGCGTAAAACTGTTGAAACTACGAATCATGGTAATGAACTCTATTTTGACGAAATCATTTTTAACAAGATTATTTTTAAACCATCATGGTTCATATCCCGTTTTTAGCGAAAATCGATATTTGCTTAGGAGCCAGTTTGCACCCTAAAACTAACGAATCCAATAAACGAAAACCACCCAAAAAAACCTAAAAACCTGATAGTCGTGCGCACATTTCGCGAGGTGCCCTTGCGACTTGCCATTCGACCTCTCAAAACTCTATTGTTTGAAAGGTTACCTCATTACTAAGTAACTGTTCTAAGAAAAGCACACTGAAATAGTTTTAACGATTCTAACGGAAATTCCAGAGTAACTTACTTTTGAAATCATTGTATTGTGGTTTAAAGGTCTTGAGGAGATTTTGTTTTCTTGTGCATAACACCAATTACAGAAATATAAGAGAACGATTTTATATATTTTTTTTATTTCTCAACTGTTAGGCACTTTCTTAGATCATCATCAGAATCATCATCATCCACCTATGGCAGTTTATTCCTGCTGGATGTAGATCTCCCCCAAGGTGCGCCACTGAGCCCCTTATTCGGCTCTTCTCAAATAGTCTCCACCACGTACCTCTTTAAGGTAAGAGTAAATAGGATTCTTCAGATCCTCGTGTTTCATCTTAGACCACATTATCGCTTACCATCAGGTGAGATTATGGTCAAATGAAAATCTACCCTGTTTCAAATAACAAAAAAAAACATCGTTCCATCTAGCCAGCAGCGGGCGTTCTAAACGCGGTGTGGGTGGCTGCCACTAAGGTCTACCGCCGCGTGATTTTATCCCAAAATATCTCGGAAACGTACGCTTTAGGATATTATATATATAGTACATATTTGTAGTTTACACCTACATATTTGTAGTTTGCCTTAAAATTAAGAACCTACCTAGAGCTTGTGCGAATCAAAAACATTTTAACTGAGATTGCAAAAATCGGGTTACTTGAGGTTTTAATTTTTTTACTCTTTTTGCTGTATGGAACTAACAAGTATTGTATCATTTTAAAATTCTGATAAAATGCGCCAACTTTTAATGCTACTTGCCAAGGCACTCTAGTACATTTTTTTTAAAGGAGGGCCTGTCAAAGTCGACGTATCTTGAAAATTTTAAATTCGTAGTTTAACAAATAGTTTCAATTCTCGGAAACTTGAGGCAATTGTGTCATTATTTTTTATTGGGATTCTAGAAATGTTATTTAGAATTACGTCTCCAAAGTTCAAATGAACAAAAATAAAAGAGAATAACCACAATAACCGAAAAATGGTACAGTTTGATCAAATTTCTAGGTTTTTCTTAAAATGCCCATAATTTTCAAACTGCATGGGATAGATTTTTTTTAAGATTTTTCTCGTGATGGTTATGATCAATCCTGTCACCCCGTTTCGGCTTGACGTTGACTTCTGGGACACCCTGTATAGTATCTGTGGTTAGATGGCAAGCATTATGCAATAACACAACATAAGTTTATTAAAGTGTTTGTTTTTATATGCCAAAATAAACTTCACATTTCAATGGTAAACATTTCACAAATTTATTTATTATGCCCATCAAAATAACCCCTTTCATTTTTGTGCATATATTGTCAAACACCCTAAATAGATATATACATACGAATAATAAATAATATATCCAATCTTAAAGTAATGTGTTCCTGGAATTGGACGCCCCAGCAGCGTGCACAACAAAGAAGATATTTTCTTTCCGTATATAATCAAATTTATTATTACTACAAAAATACAAATTATACGACTGCATCTTGTCTCAAGGTCGAACTAATCTGTAGTGACAGTTTGAAGATTTCTGCAATGTTATTAAAACAGCATTTTATACAAATACATACGTGTATGTTTGTATTTTCGCAACTCAATGAGTCGATGTTGCATCGGATCTTTTGTAATAACTCATATTTAAATTGTCTAATAATTTATTATATTGGTACTTCATGCCGATGTCCAAGTGTGGTTAGTTATAGGCGCTTGTCCTGTCATTATAATACTGGGCCCAGAATATAGTACGGCAAGGAATATAGCAATGTGCTGGTATTTTTTTTTGACCAAAATAAATATATATAATCAGATTTTTTATTCCGTAGAACTCTGACAGCTGTCATTTTTTGAAATACAGTAGAACTCCAATTATCCGAATTAATGGGGACCGGGACCCATTCGGATAATCAAATATTCGGATAATCGGAGTTTTTTTTTTTAAATTGCCATTGGAGAGAAAAAAAGCTACGTTTTGATATTGCACTATTTTTTTATTGAATTAAATGAAAGAAACATGATATTTTCACATGTTTTAAATATAAATAAAATGTACTTATGTACAAGTTTAGAAATAAAAATCATTGTTTTTCAAACATCTCCGTCAATGTAAGCTGTTTTGCGGTCTTCATCCGTTTTCGGGCAGCCAGGTCACGCATTCGCTTGACGGTGAGCAGTTGCAAGTGGTCACACTCGGGCTGACGCTCCATCCACTTCAAAGCAGTCTCGAGGCCGGCAAATGCTTCACTAGCTGATGGTCCAGCATCGATTCTTTTGATTGATTCTTCGATTCTTTTTTCAATAAACCTTTTCCAATTCTTCCAGATGTTATTTAAAACCAGTGAAAAATACATTGAGTTTAGCAAAATTCTCTTGCCCACCTCTACCACGTGTTGTGCCTACACTGACTTCGCGGAGGGAAGGAAAATAGTGAGCGAACGCGCAAACACTGGCTTCGCGGGGGGAAGAATAATAGCGCACTTAGACTTTTTTTGGACAAATTTTTTTCTGAAAGTGATTTGGATAATCGGCGATTCGGATAGTCGGAGTTCGGATAATTGGAGTTCTACTGTATCAGAGATTACAAATCTTTTTGGTCAGGTGCATTTTTTCTTCAATACGAGTCTGATTAACTGAGTCTGACAAGTAACAACAAATAGCAGCAAACACCGAGAACACATGAGCGCATTTGAGCATTCAGAGAAGTCGAATGAAAATCCATGAAGGTGACAGTCGCGACGTGATAGCTGACAGCGGCAGAATTATCAAAGACATTATAACAGCATTTAAAAATTCCCTGTGAATTACAAAAATAATAATTTTGTAATGCTTTGACTAAAAAGGTTTATGACTTAGTAGGGAGTGATGCCAGCTAAAGAAAAATAACCTGCTGACTTAAAAATATAACTTTTATAATTCGATATCAAAAATGTCATAACATTTTAAATATACCTACCAGAAAGTTTAAAATGTATCTTTTCCCAGGTAAAACATAAAAATTAATCAATCATTTTATTTTTTACTGTTCTTAAATAGGTTCCCTTTTCAGTTGGAGAGCTTTTTTAGTAGCAACACCTATGAAATGTCAGAATTCTATGGAATAAAAAACCAGAGTTAAAGGTCCTTATTTTGAAGTGAAACTTCTTTATCATCGTTGTGATTTGAAAGTCGATGAAACCAAAAAGCGACAGTAAAAAGAGACACACATAAATTTATAAGATTTAACGTGGGAGAAAATGAGATAGGAAGCATTATACAGTGTTTCGTATGTTCGTAATTCTCTGTTCTCTGCTTTGCTTCGTACTCCCTCCACTCGTGTTAATAATTATCTAACTTTGCATCACTATGATCATAATATCTAAAAGCTACAATTATCATCTTTCCGAAATTTTACATTCTTCTCATTATCTTGAAACCAACATATTTGAAGGTTTCACTTCTACCACGTGTGAATTGCACACATGATTTTTTTTCAGTGTTGTAAGAAATGTGTTCCAATTCTGAAAACACAAACTATTATTATTTTTAATTAGGCATGCATTTGGCCAGCCTTGGTGCTCCGCCTTCCGCCTATGCTTTCATCAGCTCACAAACATTGCAAAATCGATTAATATTTGACAGAAAGAAGTATGGATATCTAACGATCTTGGCGCCAATTTATGTTTAGTTTCTACTAATAATTTAATCAATCAGTCTGCTGGTCCGAATATATTAAGGCTACATTTGATATGCAAAATTTCTATTGGGAAAAACGTTAATCATAAGAGGTTTTGCAATGCGTCTGCGAGGTTCATAAGTCCTTAACTCGAGACCATCCCAGCCATGCAGTCGAGAGGTTCTGAATTGCAAGAATTGGTACATCTTATTTATATTAATATTATAAAGAGGTGAAGATTGTTGTTTGTATGTTCCGATTCTGAATATAAGTGAGTGCTAAAGCCTATATTTTGATATGATAAATATCCGCGCCGAAATATCGAGGCCCTAGCGGGTTAGTTAATAATAAAGTGTTGGCAATATCTGCAAGAATCTATTTTTTACCAACATGCACTTGTTAAAGAAAACGGACATTAGAAAGGTTTGGGCTATTTTTAGTAGTATTAATCGATTAAAAAGCTCAGGAACTCAGTCCTGTTTTTTCATTCTGCATTGATGAATTCTTATTATTTATTTTAAATTTGTGCCGATATATCGCGAAGTAGAGGAATTGATAATCCTTTGAGTTGTCCCAAAAACTACGGTATTATACGACCTTCTGTTAAATACGATGGCACGATGACCGCTTTGTCACCTGTTTGTTTTGTCCTTTTCTGGTACCTTAAACAAAGGCATTATCAGAAACGAGTAAAGTAGTGAATGATGTCTAACCCTAGCCCAGTTTAGTGAAGTGTCTCCGCTCGCGACGAGACGATTGCAATGTGCTATCCGCAACCTTGGATTGTGTAACGCCGCGCATGGAGAAAGTTTGAAGGTCACGGGCGTATTTTGTGACGAATTCCATACTTGATGTCACTAACTGGGTTTTTCTACATTTGTAAAAAGATTTACGTAGACTATTTCATATTTTAACTTTTATTTTTATAAGAGTACCTACTTTTGTCACAGGCCCATCAATACGCACATGATTTTTTAATGATAAATTTGAAGTTACTGGGATTTTTTATTTATAAATGAAAGAATTTTTATAACAAATACGAATTTCCTTACTTTAACTTGTATCTCAATATATACATTTTCAAAAGCCTATCCAACCTAAAATTGGGTCATTAATTGATGCAAAAAATTGCGTTCATACTTATTTTTTTACTTTTACATATTGTTTTATAGGGATTATCGATAATACTAAAAACCAGTAATTGTATTTAAATGGAAATAATTATATTTATTGATTGAGCGAAGCGAGATCTGAATCTAGATCTATTTTGGTAAATCAACTTTGGCAAATCGGCGTTGTATGTATGTCTATAAAACAGCCGGCCGCGACATTTTTTTTCAAACTAGACCAGAAACGGATTTCCTAGTGGTCACTGCGTAATTACATACCAGCAGACACAATCAGATAATAATTATGTTTGTAATCATGCATTCTGACAGGCTCAGATATCTATCGTTGCGAAACTTATGAATTTTTGAATAATTAATTAGCACATTTTTTGTATGTTGTAGGGTTCCGTAATCGAACTATATTAAAATAGGTGCATATAAAAACTGACATGTGTTTTATATCAAAATCTGACTAGCCTTCAGTAGTGAGCATATTACTTAATGCGAGTTCTTTGACCCGGACCTTATGTTAATAAGACTACGACAGGGTCTTTTGTTTCTATTACAAACTTTGAATTATTTGAAATTACATGTATGTTCTGAAATTATATTTCTGTAGTTTCTGATAAGATCTCCTACAAACATACATATAACAGTTTTTTACGATTTTATTATATTTGATCGAGCGAAGCGAGATCTCAGCGTTTATCCGATCATCGTGAAATTTGGTATATAGGTAGTGATGGCACAATTTTGGTAGGTAAATACAAAGAATTCAAGAGGGGTAAAAAAAACAAAACGAGGCTATCTGGTCAAGTAGCACGTCTAATAAAAGGTCTTTGTAAGTACATATTGATGCCGTTTTTATTTTTAGTTTAAACCTTTTAGTTTTTAAGTTATTAGCCCTAGTAAAAACTGAACTTTGATAAAATTTACAGGGTATACCAGTGATCCCACAGTGCTGAAATTTGGTATGCGTGTAGCTTTAGTGATACAAATATAGGGAAAAGTCTGAAATCCAGAATAACTGCAATTTTTACCCCAAAAAACATGAACTGCCTTTATCTGTAATTTGAATGAAACTGGTAGGTCAAGTTAGTTGGTTATGCATTTCGTGTCACTGTTTATATTTTTAGTAATTTATCGAAGGATCATACAATAGTCTACATAGGTGGCGTAGACAGTGCGGCACTTATCAACGCGCTCAGACTACCCGACACTCGATCGAAATTTATTGTGGAGTGCCATAGTGCTCTCCAAAAATTGGCCGAAAACCACAGTGTTATCATCAGATGGACAAAAGCTCACAGCTCCTGTCCAGAGAACAAAAAGGCAGACTCCCTAGCAAGAGAAGGAGCCAAGCTTACACCAAACACAAATGATAACAACCTCTCCAATCCGCCAACGGTGGAAATCAAAAATAGACTGAGGATGAACTCCGAAAAGGAGCACCAGAGAGTCTGGGAACGCAGAACCGACTGCAAGCAAACAAACACAATGTTTCCTGCAAAGAATCGAAAAACAACTAATACCCTGTTAAAAATGAAACGCGAGGATCTAAGGATGATGGTGGGAATCATCACAGGACACTGCGAACTTAACCATCACCTCTTGAAGACTGGGGCCACGGACAGTAGGCTTTGTCGCGCATGTCTTCAGGAGGAAGAGACGGTGGAGCACGTGATGCTTCACTGTACGGCCACGAGCGATATCAGGCTGAGGACGGGTCTGCAGGAGCTCATCGAATTCTCATCCGCTAACACAACGGCATCCATGGGGATCTTGGAAAGCTGCGTCCATCAACCCAAAATCCTGCTCCGTTACTTCAAGGAGCTAGGATGGCTGGGGTCAAGTTAGAAGGGGGTAATGCACAATTATTCCCCCCAACCTAGAATAAGAAAGGGAGCTAGTTAGGTACACAAGGTGGCTCCCTAAATCTATGTGGAAGGCCTATGTTCAGCAGTGGACGACTTTTTTGTTTTACTATTAAGGTAGCTAACAAGCATACGGCCCATCTGATGGTAAGCGGTTACCGTAGCCTATGGACGTTTGTAACACCAAAGGTAACACTCGTGCATTGCCGACCCTTAAAAATATTAAAACGCCCTTTTTGAAGAACACCCTACTGTAGTCCTTGGGGAAAACCTCGGCAGGGAGACCATTCCACAAGCGAAGTGTTCACAGGAGTAAATTCCTCTGGCACCGCACGGTCTTAAGTCTGACGTGGTGATGATGATGATGATGACGACATCTTTAGTTCGGTACTACTAAATTGTACATAGAAAGATGAAAGTTGTTCCAAATGTCATTTTTTAATTCGTCATCAAGTGGTCATAAAGATTTATCGCGATCACACTAATAATAAAAATGCGAAAGTTCGGATGTTGGTTTGTAACTAAAACATGTCGTATTAACTAAACCGATTTCGTGAATATTTGGTATATAGATAGATTATAACCTGGATTTAATAATAGGCTAATTTTTAACCAACTTCAAAAAAAAGAGGAGGTTCACAATTCGGTTATTTTTTTTAATATATGTTTTATTTTATAGAGAACTCCGTCATTTATGAACTGATTTGAAAAATTATTTTATTATTCGAAGGGTTATACTTTCAGATTGGTTAGATAGAAATTTCATCAAAATCGGTTCAGTAGTTTGGTTAAGTATTTGTTAAAAAAGTTACTTGTCATTGACAAACTTTTTTACAACAATTAATATTTTATTTTACTAAATTGTTTACCAAATTTTTCTAAATTATCCTCTACGCTTCTTTATCCATTATTTTTTTTAATTTCTAGCTAGCAATTATCAAAAAAATTTACTAAATTGTTACCAAATTTTACTAAATTGTCCTCTACGCTTCTTTATCCATTATTTATTTCAATTTCGCCTTACATGACTCGCTAAGTAATATATAAGTATATTTCACGGCAATTACCACAGTAATTATGAGTTTGTCTGTTCATTTGTTGATACAAGTTGAAACAATGGTAAGTTGACGCCATAGAGGATGTGGTAACACAATTTCTCTTTGTTGAAATCGGCATAAACACACTCATGGAATAATACGCATGTTAGGATCATATGTATGCCAAGTTTGATGGCGATACATAATTAAACTTAAAAATATAATGGGGTTAATAATTTTATCTCGTTCGCTAAAGTAAAGGCAGGTTTAATGTGAAAAGTCATGTGTTATACTTGGGTCTAAGCGATCTATGGTATATCCAAGATATTTTGGCATACGAGCGAGTGAACACGAGCGAGGACGCTATCGAAGGTGTTAGGTATTTAATTAAAAAGTATTGTAATGACGGTTTGTTGCTACAAAGTAAATTTGCGTTCCGGTATGTGTCCCCCCCCCCCCTACTAAACTGTAGCCTCTTTAATTAATAATAAAGAAATAAGGATTCGTCATGGATTATATTGAAGTAAAACTTATTTACGCACGCTTGACTTGAGGAGTAAGCTGGTGAATGCGTGACGAGAGCGTTACGAAAAGTTTGATTGAAAAGTTTGATGAGGCGAACGGAAGTCGAGAGGTCGATAGTTTTACTTCAGTCGTGTGGTCTAAAGCACACTTGTTTTATTTATCAATGGCCTCTTTCATTTTTGAAATAAGGATTTGTCATAGATACTGTATTTCATTTTAGCATAAAGGTATGCAATGAGATTTACTTACAGCCATAGAGCCTTAAATCGCATTTACAGAGCTAATAGCGAGTTACAAAGACAAACATTCAGGGCATGAGTGATGAAAAATTAATTGTTTAAGCGCATACCGAAACAAGCTCGTAAAGGGTCCCGTAGTCAGTTCGAATGTGTGATATTAATATTTAACCGACTTCAGAAAAAGGAGGAGGCCTACTCGGTCGGAATCTTTTTTTAAAATACAAAGTTTATTTTGGAGTTTATTTTAGTCATTTTGTATGTGGCAAACCCGACTACAGTTTTTAGTAAGATAAAGATAAAGTCTATTTTGTCACCAATGTACACAGGTCGTCTCGGGTCGTTCGGTGAGGTCGTCTAAGAGATTATTTATTTCGTATTTTTACAAATCTAAGGTTTTATGTTGAAAAATTACTTTTTCAAAACAATCTTTTATAAAATTCATTTTATTCCGATTGGAAACGCAAGCAGGTACAAATGAGCCCAAACACTAGTAGCCTACTATAATCCATTCAGAAGTTCCGTTGTCTAGCATCCGTCTCCATCAAGAGACAACCTCCATGGTACCATATTATTGCATTGTCACCAAAGTTACATATGTATTCCAAATTTCAGCTCAATGGGTTGAGGGGAACGGGTTTAAAATTCAGTTACAAGATTCCACCCGGACAAACATACATATGTACATTGCAAGTTAATAAAAAGCTTGTAAAAAATTACTTAAAATGTTTAGAACAGGAAAAATACCGGAAGTTAGCCTCATACCTGTAGGTTGCGCATTGCACAGCTGTACAGTCGCGATCTATTGTCAACTAATGTATGCAAGTGGAGCGAGGCTGGACACTCGCGTAGACAAGTTGTGCAACGACGCTCTAAATGACAGTAATTTAGCTAATTCGTGCATTATCCTACGAACCTTTCACCATAACCTAAACATAACAAGTAACTTTAAAAAAAATATTACAGAAAACTTTCGCGTAAGAATACCACAAAAAACCATAACGTCATCGTCAACGTTTAGTTTTTGTAAATTTTTAAGAAGCGGGTCAATCAAATTCGATAAAATTTGTATGGTATTAAAAAAGAAAAAAAGAATCATCATAATCAACTTATAATTGGCTGAGTAATCGCGTAACTAACACACAAAAAAACATAAAGTTCTCCTCCTCCTCTTTTTTTAAGTCCGTTAATAAAATTACTATAATATTTTCACAAAAACGGGATTTACCATGATTTGTGAGGTTTTGAGTGGCCCACTCGCAAAGACTTCAGTTTAGCCGTGATCATGGCGTATGCAGAAAGGTTCTAGAGTTAAGACTATGCACTGGAAAGCGCAGCGTAGGACGGCCTCCCGCTAGATGCAAAGACTACATGGGGAGGGCTATGTTCAGCAGTTGACGTCTTATGGCAGAGATGATGATGAATTTCGAAACGAGTAAACGTGTTAGGGTTACGTTATATTCAGAATTAATCAATAACAATTGTAATAAAATTGACAATAAAATAGCTCAAACAGACAGGTATCGGGACTACTTATGTTAATATATAAACTCGTCTTCTGCGTAGTCAAGTAAAAAGAAGACTATGTCCTAATCGCGGTTATAATCTATCTGTGTACCAAATTTCATCGAAATCTGTCCCGCCGTTTAGTTGTAAAAACTTAACAAATAGACAGAAAGATAATAGTAGATTATTAAATGAGGGGATAAAGCAGTGTCTTGCATCACGGGTGCTACATTGAATCCCGACCGTAACGAAGGATTATAGAGTTAACTAACGAGCGGAGCGAGGGAGTTACTAGAATCCTGAGTGCACGTCCACGATGCAGACAGCTTTATCCACGAGGAGAATACTTTATTCTTCACACTTTCTGCGAGACAATTAAAACCAAACCTAGGTTGGTGCATTCTGTGTAGAGGTTAGTTTGATTTACGAATAAGTTCTTATTGTGTGGGGTCTATTTGGTTCAAATTGTAATACAGATGAGGTTGCAACTTTAAATCATATTATGCCCGCGAGGGTATAATCAAATTCAATACAACTTTACTCCCGGCTCAGCCGTAGGAATTTGTCACCTGCTTTCGGTAAGGTTTATTTACATGACATATAATTTAACATGGTCGAGCAGGTGCTGTGAAAAGTTACTTTCTTATTTATAATAATAGTATGGATATAGATTTTATACTGACAAGCTGTCAAAACTCGGAAGTAGATTATGTTCGTGATTACCCTTGGTACAATCGAGACACTTTCGAGGAATAGAATCGATAATTGTAATTCGATCACGACTGTCCGGGTGTGGTTTAGATTTTTTTAATTTATTATCAATCTCAATCAATAAACAATGCTAAGTCAGGAACTGATTTATATTAATATTAAACTATTTGCATATTAAACTATAACAATATGCATGGTAATGGTGCATTGTTTTTATTAAAATATTATCTGATTTACTATATTTAATTGACTAGCTGACCCGCACCGGCTTAGCACGTTTTTTTACCAATACAAGTTATATAAGTTTAAAAACTGAAACCCGACTATGAAACAAATCGCTGACACCTCATTCATGAAAATCGGATGAATACTTTAGGCGCTACGGTGGAACACACATCCATAGACTGCTAAAAACTTAATCCTTTCTTTTGAGTTTGCCGCAGCCGGATAACAATGTAGCCTATGTCACCCGGACCATAACAACGAATCAATTGACACTTCATTCATCAAAATTGGGTGAGTAGTTTATACGCTACGGTGGAACATAGGTAAATACATACATACATATAGACTGCTAAAAACATAGCCCTTCCTTTAGGCTTTTCCGTAGTCGGGTAATAAAATATAGCCTAGGCTAGGTTTAGCTCTATATCAGTGAAATAATTTTCAGAATCAGTTCAGTAATACGGGTAGGTATCTGAGATACAAACTTACAGACAGCTAACTTCACCTCTTCGTAATATTACTGGGGCTGTCATGTCCTGGAACACCTGGAATGCACTTAGGGAGTCACTTTCATCATCATCATCATCATCATCACATCAGCCAATCGTCCACTGAACATAGGCCTCCCCCATAGATTTTCAGAGCGACTGATCTTGCGCGGCCAATGGCTCCCAACAACCTTTATAAGGTCGTCATTACGCAATAAGTTTAAAGAAATAAATGTTATGACATTCCCTTGTCAATACATCTATGAAAATCTGATGTATGTTCACAAGAATCTTAATTTGTTTAAGAAAAATAGCAATAATCATAGTTTTAATACTAGAAATAAAGATAAACTCGCTGTTGCCACTTGTAGACTCCATAAAGTTAGTAAATCGTTTAAAGGGCAAGGTGTCCGCTTTTATAACAAACTCCCAAGGGATGTACAAAAACTGACAATTAATAAATTTAATAACGTAATTAAACTAAATCTTTATAAAAAAGCCTACTATAAAATATCGGATTATTTAAATGATAGAGAAGCTTGGAATTGAAATTGCTCCAACTCGTTCAAAATGTTACAATTTAGACGTAATTTATTTTCTGTATTATGTATTGCAAAAGGATCATTAAAAAAAACAACCAGCCTTGTTTCTTGCCTTTCTTTCCGATCAAGCCAGCTTGGTCGCGAAGGAACAGGCAGTAAAATTGACGTTTCAAAGTGATCCTTGCGATTTTAATGAATAAAAATATTGGACTTTGACTTTGTAGGTTTTAGTAATGATCATAGTGATGCAAAGTTAGATAATTATTAACACGAGTGGAGGGAGTACGAAGCAAAGCACAAAGAGAACCACGAACATAAGAAACACTGTATAATGCTTCCTATCTCATTTTCTCCCACGTTAAATCTTATGAATTTATGTGTATGTCTCTTTTTACCGTCGCTTTTTCGTTTCATCGACTTTAAATCACAACGATGCTAAAGAAGTTTTCATTTAAAAAAGCTTTAATGTTTAAACACTTGCGCAACGTGAAGAAAATGAAATAAAGGACCACTACAGCGTAAATAAGGGAAGTGTTATCTAGATACTAATTTGAGTTATTACTTGCAAATGTGCAGGAAATGTAGGAAAACAGTTTTCCGGCAAAGTGTCGGTGTCAAAGAAAGTGGGTGTCACACGAAGTGGGCTCGGTGCTAACTCGGAAACATACAGGATAAGATAGCAATATTAACACAGTACATAATACACATAACGGCATAAATGTTTAACAGTAGGTTCAGTTACTTTTAGGGTTCCGTACCTCAAAAGGAAAAAAGTAATCCTTATGGGATCACTTCGTTCTTTGTCTGCCTATCTGTCTGTCAAGACACTTTTTCACATGAACGCGTGGAGTTATCAAGTTGAAATTAATATCAAATACGTAAGTATACGGTCCATAAAAGCTGTATAAAAATCAAGTCTCTAAATTAAAGCAATCAAAAAATTCGGCTTTTTTGCCTCATATTTCGCTCGCATTTAAATCAAAACCTATAGGGTATCTCGTTTACCTAGAATCATGAAATTTGGCAAGAAGCAATGTCTCTCAGCACAAGTATTATACACCAAAAAATTGATACTTGGAAGCTATCTGTCTATCTATATACATAGTATATATAACTAGTTGACTAATCCGCAGCTTTGCACGCGTAGTTTTTCAATAAAATATTACCCTCCTTTTTTACCCAACTGCGCAGACGCGCAGTTGGGTAAAAACTAGCCTATGTCACCCGGGGATACTGTAGCTTCCCAACGGTGAAATATTTTTTAAAACGGTCCAGTAGTTTCGGAGCCTATTCAATGCAAACAAACAAACAATCAAATCTTTCCTCTTTATTAGTATACACAAAGTCGGGTTAGTTACACCATTTATATTAAAATACCAGAAAATTTCACGCAAAAAAAAATATGAAGAATATTCATTTTCTTATACATTAGATGCAGCTAATAATGATGGCCGATTGACAATTCTACCGATGACGTACATTGGCAGCCCGCGGCATATGCATGTCAAGGCGGTACGAAGTTCGCCGGGTCAAATAGTATCACATAAATAAAGTATTTTTACGGAACCCACGGTGTGCGAGCCAGATTTGCACTTTTCCGGTTTTACTATAAGATTGGTCGGTGGAAGCCCCCATTACTACTGACTATAAAATTGCATTACCTCACAAGTAACGTAAAATTTAGACTTGGTCTACGTGGCATTGATCCCGTCCGTCACCCTGAGACGTAGTATTACTTCTGTTGACGGCATTTGACCACTTTTTCACTCTTCGGAATTTCTGTGAAGGATAGAATCCGAATCAAGGTTATCCGACAGAGAACCAAGGTGATCGACATAGCTCAGAGGGTCAGCAAGCTGAAGTGGCAGTAGGCCGGTCATATCTGCCGCAGAACCGATAACCGTTCAAGTAAACGTGTTCTGGAGTGGAAACCACGTGGGTTCCACTAGGCAAGCGAAGTGTAGGACGCCCTCCGGCTAGATGGAGTGACAATTTGCGCGCTGTGGCTGGCAAGGATTGGATGAGAAGAGCTGAGGATCTGGCTCTATGGCGTACCCTGGGAGAGACCGACGTCCAGCAGTGTACTGTTATAGGTTGATGATGATGATGATAATTTTAAATTAAACGGTGACTCTCATAGATATATAACAAGATATCAAAATGATATACCAATTCCCCCACATAGACTTGCAAAAATAGGCCAAAATAGTTACTTGTGCGTAAGCATTAAATGTTTCAACAAACTTACACATGATGTACAAAACGCGGACACTGCAGACTTCAGCAATATAGTCAGAAGGTTGTTGATGGAAAAGTCCTATTCCTTCCAAGGGAAAAGTCCCTTGACGAAGCTCTTGCTGATGACTTTAGTACTATTTAATTAATAAATAAATAAATATTGCTGGACATTTCACACAGCGCTATCTAGCCCCAAACTAAGCAGAGCTTGTACTATGGGAACCAGATAACTGATAGAATACTTATATACTTTTTTTTTGTAAATACATACTTATAATATATAGAAAAACACCCAGACACGGAACAAATATCTGTAGATCATGCAAACATTTGTTTCGCGGCGGGAATCGAACCCGCTACCCCCTGCGTCTAAGCCGGCTATACGCCCACTGCGCCACGGAGGCAGTCAAATAATTATGACTGTATTAATCAACCCTTAATTATTTTGTTATGACATGTGTTTCTAATTATACTTATGAACTTGCTAACTTGTCCTTAAATGTGAATTTTTGTATGTATGATTATATTCTGTAAAACTTATGACCTTTCCAAGTATACAAACAATGTATCTTTATGGAATAAATATATTTTGATTTGATATATTTTGACGATTCACTCATAAAGCAACATTTACGAACGCAACGTAACAACGTATGTTACATGCTGTGCGTGATGTGAGGACCTGTTTAGTATGCACAGCTGATACAGATGTTATCTCACTGATTTCACTCAGATTCTGCGTTTATTGCACTTTTTATGTGGCCGCTTTCTACAGATTTCGTGCTTAGAAACTGTTTTGGAGGTTGAATGATGTTGCTCACGTTTGTGGGTCAGCTCATTCTCAAATATATAAAACTAGCTGAGTCCGCGGCTTCGCACGCATGGTATGTCAAAAAAACCTTACCCTCCTTTTGCACAGTCGAGTAAAAAGTAGCCTATGTCCCAATATCGATAAACCAACGGTATATAGGGAGTGCATCTAAATAGTACCTCACGGTTGAAAATCAAGTTCAAAGATTCAGTTACATACAATTTTTGTAGCTAATAAAAGCGTGTTAAAAAAATCGTGATTGTCACTAGTCGCTACAAAGCTTTTGGTTCATTCATGCAACTAGCTTTTAGTAAGAAAGTGTATTAATTAAACATATAAAACACGGTGAGTCAAAGCGAACGTCTAAAAAAAAAAAGTAAAAAAAAAGTAAAAAAAAAAAAAGTAAAGTGATGCGACTAGCTCACTCGCCCGCGGCTTCGCACGCGTGTTTTGTCAATAAATACATTACCTTCATCAATCATAAATAATCATAAATCATTACATTATAGTAAAAAGCCTATGTCCCAACCCCGGTCACAATCAATCTATATACCAATGGTATATAAGGAGTGCATCTAAATAATACCTCATAATTTAAACACTTTACTTTATACCCCCCCCCTCTCACCCCTTTATTTCTTACCAAAAGTCTCAATATGAATTTTCAGATCCCTAATTATGGATTGCCCATACAAATTTTCGACCTCTGTTTCAGCCCCTTTAAGATTATTTTTTGAGACAAAAGATAACCTATGTCCTTCTCGATGATATTTTATCTCCTTGCCAAATTTCATTACGATCCGTTAAGCCGTTTTGTCGTGAAAAGGTAACAAATAAATAAACTTACAAACAAACAGAACTTTCGCATTTATAATATTAGTATGGATAAATCTCTTGTAAGTTTGTTTACTCTATGACCTTAAATACATTTATCAATTATACAATTATAAACTAAGCTCTAAATTTATTAACAGAAATAATATACAATTATTTACAAAAAGCATCATCATTTACAATTAATATAAAAAGGAAAAAAGCGTGTGTATTGTAATATTTTTTCTTTCTTTCTTCTTTCTTTCAATATTATGAAATGTACAGAAATGGTGGATAAATGAATACTTAATACTGAATCTCGTAGTTAAAGCTTAAGTGACACAAATATAGGCAAGTCTGAAATTCAGAATAACTGCAATTTGTACCCTAAAAAAGGTAACCAATGTACATGAACTCCCGTTACCTGTAATTTGAATGAAACTGTAGATCAAGTTATTTGGTTTGATTATTTCGTGACACTATTTTGATAGTCAAGATTACGAATAGTATATTTTTGTTTTTATGGGAGACTCGCGAGATCTGAGTTCGGGGCGAACCACTATTTAATATTTTTTATTTAAGTAACGTGTTTTTAATTGTCTGTATTTTATTGTCTTTATCTAATTGTCTGTCTTTACTTATACACTGTATGTAGTTTCTGTGTGTTTGTTATTTGTGTCGAAATAAATGTCTATATCTATCTATCTATCACTAGTAATAAATACGGCATTTAGCACGTACCTACCAATTTATCGGTGTTACGACCGATGTTTCTGTTCAATTCGTGACCTCCAACAGCGTGAGTGCGATCCGCTCCGCAACGCGTCTCGCCTCGTACTACGATCAAATCACGAAAGTTTTATTAGTTTTAAACAACTAAGTAATATACAACTCTTCACTTGAATCAGATTATAACAGGAAGGCAGATATGACGTAAGGAAACCATTGTTTAGTAAAAAAATCGGAAGTTAATGTTACGTATAGTTATGTGACTATTACAAATCGTGTACTTGATAATTATGGGAACCGAGCACCATTTAGTAAAGCAACTATGAAATTATGTATTCAACTTATATACATGATGGTTAATAAATTACATGTAAGTAATTCTTACGTGTCATCTTATTAATATTTTTGAATAGTATGATTTGGCATAAACTCAGAACTATGATTTTATAATAGTAAGTATTACTCAATTCTGCGATTGGGTAGATACAATCTCGAGAAAGAAGTAAACCGGCGAATTCCGATGGGCTGGGCAGCGTTTGGGAAACTTCGTCAGGTCTTCTCGTCACCCATCCCACAATGCCTAAAAACAAGAGTATTTAACCAGTGCGTCCTACCTGTGATGACTTACGCAGCCGAAACGTGGACACTTACGGTGGGACTGGTCCACAAACTGAAAGTCGCTCAGCGAGCTATGGAAAGGGCTATGCTCGGAATTTGTCTGAAGGATAGAATCAGAAACGAGGTTATCCGATAGAGAACCAAGGTGATCAACATAGCTCAGAGGGTCAGCAAGCTGAAGTGGCAGTGGGCTGGTCATGTCTGCCACAGAACCGATAACTGTTGGGGTAAACGTGTTCTGGAGTGGAGACCACGTCTAGGCAAGCGAAGTGTAGGACGCCCTCCGGCTAGATGGAGTGACGATTTGCGCGCTGTGGCTGGCAAGGATTGGATGAGAAGAGCTGAGGATCGGGCTCAGTGGCGCACCCTGGGAGAGACCTACGTCCAGCAGTGGACTGCTATAGGTTGTTGATGATGATGATGATGACTCAATTCTAGGATGAGATAATGCATTTCAACATCAATCAATTATATGAAAACCCGTAGAGAAAAGACAGATTGTGATGGAATGGACCGAAATTAAAAATTTTTTTTAGTGTTTGAAATATTTTTAGCAGGTACTTTTTTAGTAGGTACAAAACCTGGTCCGTCAGACCATGCCCATACAAATGATACCGGAATTAGATATTCGGATCCTTAATGCCTTAAATTAATTAATTCAAGGGGCAATGCAGCCTTGGGAATACTCGTCTAGATCTGGAGTAGTTGAGCTATTTATAGATCATTTGCTAAAAATAGATTGCTAAAAAAATTAATAAATATAAAAAAACATAATAATATATAAGTAAATATACAAAATAATAAAAATTAGATCCTAAAATTGACGTTTCAAAGTGATCCTTGTGATTTTAATGAATAAAAATATTTGACTTTGACTTTGCTCAATTGTTTCTTTTATAGTCATGTAAATAATTGTATGTATATTATTTCTGCCTTTTGTATATCAAATTATTATGTAAATTCAAGTATCCATAACCTTTGCAAATGGACTAAAGTTTCAGACGTTAGCAAGCGTATATTGGGGCTCAAATGGAGTTGGACAGGACATGTGGCCAAGCGTGGTGATGACAGGTAGAGCAAGGTGCTGACTGAGTGGTGGCCCCGAGATGGAACCAAGAGTGCAGGTCATTCGCCGCAATACGGGTCGATGACATAGTATATGTATATGACATGTATATATGATGTGTACGCATGTTTTAGGGTACCATCTAGCTCATAACCTTTGTATTTCCTAATATTGTTGTCTAATACTGGTCGTATTCTATTTTGTGTACCATGATAAATAATATTAAATAAAATAAAACGCTTGTGTATACTTATGTACGCACGTAAGAAGTTATACTTCTTTGGCGTAACAGAACAAAAATAGCTAAAGATTTCATCCAGTATGCCACAAATATTTGTAAAAGGAATAATAAATTAATAAAATATAATTATGAGTTTTCACAGAAACTTGAGAGATAGTTATCAGCTAACTTTATCCTGTCGTTTTTTGGCTGTCGGCGTGCGCGCGCATCGTAAAAATTTTACTCTCATAATTTTTTCAAAACGCGCCAAAAGAAGTATAACTTCAAAAAACCCGGAGGTCATACCCATGGACCAACCATCTCAAAACAGCGCAATACAGATGCGAATGGAGACAACGAAGAGAGGCCTATGCCCAGCAGTGGGACAACATTGCACGCTCTAGTCGGTAGAATACATTGAAACTTTATTTAATACTAACAACTCTGTATTACATATATTTCATACAATCACACTAATATTATAAATGTGAAAGTTTGGATGTTTGTTTATTTATTTGTTTGTTAGTCAAACACGCCTTAATGGCTGAACCAAAATCGATGAAATTTGGTGTGTCAGTAGATTATGACCTGGATTGACACATAGGCTACTTTTTATTGATAAACCATGCGTGCGAAGCCGCTGGCGGAAGCTAGTAAATAATATTTGATTTGAGTAGGGTTGGCGATAATAATGGTGTTAATAAGTACATGCAAATTATTTCTGTTAATTTATCATCCCAACATTAATAAGTCACTTTAGTCTATTGTTATCCTAAACACATTAGTTTTATGAGTAAGTTCTATTCCACGCTTCGGCCATGCCCCGAATCAATGCAGTTAATCTAACGATCCGACCTACATTCTGCTCTTGACACAATAATCTTCGAATTACACATCAAAATGACAGATGATAGTGACATGTGTAATGTGCTTTGTTGATGTGATAATTGTAGGTTGATGAGTGACCTTGCACTGTATACTAATGTGACTTTTAGAACAGTATTAGCAGACTGCATTGTTAAGGAGTATTGGTGTGGGATGCTGACTTCAAAACCCTAAGATCGTGGGTTTGAAACTCTCTGTTTTATTTACTACATTAAATTAAATCTAATGGCACCGATTTGCAGTCTATATTTTGCATGCCCTAATAACTTTCTATGAACGTCTACACAAGAAATCGAAAAATCAATCCTGGATTCCGACTTCCTTCATCTGTCTGTTTGTTACATAATTACTATTTTAAAGGGGTATTTAGCACGTATGTACCTTTTTTATTTGTTATCCCGACGTTTCGGCTGTGTTACAACAAAAAGTGCATACGCGATAAATACCCGTTTTAATCAGTAATTATGTACAGAGATCGCTAATGTTTGTCACGTTTTCACGAAAAACCTAAACGACCCATTGTGATGAAATTTTGTATATAGAGACATAGGCTACTTTTTACAAACCACGCGTGCAAACGCCGCTGGCGGATAAACGTCTCGAATAAAAGCCTCTAAAAGTTCGGGAAAACTGGTTTATCGCACCGCAAGACTGACCACAATACTAATCGGTAAAACCACACAAGAAGCTGTGTTTGTCATGCATCAGTAGCAGATCATGGTCACATTTGACCTAAATCAGAACTTGCGACACAAATCTATCCGTGATCGAGTATGACTTGCGTTTTGTTACGAATCGCGAAAATCAGTTACTTAAACTCGATGTAATCGTTACTGTGGCATCTCCTGCCTGGTGACTTTTATTTAGAGTAAAATGAGAGAGAAAGTTTATGATTTTTGACGTCTGTTTAGAATCATTTAGATATATCCTCGTCGTATATAAATTGACGCACCATCTACATGTACATATGTACATCAACACCATACGGCCCGCGAAAGCATTTAATCCGGCCCGCCGATGGTCCTTCGACATAAATAGTATATGGCCCGCGATAATTATATTTTGACGGTCCAGAAGTATAAATTAGATTCTACTTAGTACAGTGCCTCTCTGTAATTCCCAACTCGGGGCTAAATTCTAAGAATTTCTTCTTAGTGAGGGACCCCACTATTTCATAAGAACACTTCCCCTCACAATGAGGGGAAGGTGAATCATAGCGAGGGGCCTCCTCTGAAATTTCTTAAAGTTTCTGGCCCCCCATTAAACAAGTTTGCCTACCACTGATCTAGGTAGTGTAATAATAAGGATTAACAAAATGGATTAACATCAAAATTTATATCTACATTCTAGCAAATAAATTTCTAATTTTTTACTGTTAGATGACAACGCAGGTATCCCTATGCCCCCTACCCTTTAACCATATCACGTAATAAGTTTAAATTAACCTGTTGAAACTGGTTTTGAAAATCAAGCTCTAAATGCTAAAATCAGGATTTTCTTGACTTTACGCTCCAGAAAACAACTATAAGCCTCAAGTTGAGGACGCTGGGCAGTGCATCGTAGGGCACGTTTATAAAGTGTGTGACCTATTAGGCAATAATTTGCTTTATGCGATGGTAACCACCTAACATCAGATGGGCCATAATGCTTGTAATATCTCCAAGTAGTATAAAAAAATCAACTATTTTATGATAGACAGACATTCATCCTAAGGTGACCTAGAACCTATCTCTATGATCTCTAGAAGATATCTCTATGCAATGCTATGACTCAAGTTTCTTTAACTTTTCCAAATTGCTACCCTTCACGCAATCTTAACCATCGATTGCATAAATATTACCTTTATATTTGAAAGACAATAGTAGGCTCGAAGATCACACGCGCACATCACAAGTCATAGCACGTAAATGAAAGTGTGCGCCTAATCTGACTCACATTTAGAATTAAGAAGCTAATCGAAAGTATTATCAAACGGCGAAGGCGTGAATTGCTAAGAAACTGTTCTATTATGTAGGTAAATTACTTCCTACTGATTAGACAATATGTTTAAACATGTTTACTAACAGGTTCTTTAAACCACATTGACACAATGCAAATTAATCATTATATATATATATATATATATATATATATATAGTTAGATAGATAACTCTTTATTGAATTACCACACAAACAGAAATAATACAAAAATAAGTACTAGGCTAGAATAAATAAGGCATTACAATGGGCGGCCTTATCGCTTAAAGCGATCTCTTCCAGGCAACCTTTGGATGGAGCGAAATTTACGATACGGAGTGCGGTGTACTTTGGAGGATACATTTCCACATATATTCATAGGTATAATAAAAAATATGATAAAGTTTTAATTTTAATACTTAAAATACTTATAAAATAGACTAATATATAGGTATAAGCAATTAGCAAACTATACTAACAGATAAATAGCTCTTGCTGATTTAAAATAAAACTTTTTCTTTTACTTTAGTCGGTTCACTCACGGCTGACCTCAAATATACTGTCCTATGCGGCAAAATTTGCAAAGAAATTCAAAAAGATGTAATGAAATTTCAGCATTGAGCTCCTAAACAAGGTTTGAATGTCGGGTTCCCACGAGCTAATTTTGTTGACCAGTATTAGAATGCATGAATTTATAATCTTATAAAAGCTACAAAGTTGACATGATTACTTCTAAGCTTATGAGATCACTCATTAGGGCCTAAATAAAAGTAGGGCATAAATTATTGGTAAAAGGTTATTTCAAGGGATTAGTGGTAAAAAAGTTATCAAGTGAAAACCACGTATCAGCTTATGCTGAGACAGGGACCATTTTGTCCCCACGCAACACCATCATTTTCTGTCAGTGTGAAACTTGTTTTTACTGTGTTTTTATGTCTTTTCCTTTGTTGTTATTGTGTGTGATGTCATGTGGGTTCAAATAAATGTATTTTCTTTCTTCTTTTCTTTCTTTCTTTCTATCACACTGATATTATAAATGTGAAAGTTCGGATGTTTGTTTTTTTTTATATTTGTTTGTTTGTAATTTTGTATATACGTAGAATATACATTTTTTCACACAGATCCTGTCCATCCAAAGGTTGTCTGGAAGAGATCGCTTTTAGCGATAAGGCGGCCCATTGTACCTTTGATTAAATAGGGGTTTTTTTTGGTTGTTTTTTTTCAATGGTGTGCATTATAGAAATTATCTAACCTAATCTGAGACGCAGGAAGTAGCGGGTTCGATTCCTACCCCGGAACATATGTTTGCATGATCTACAGATATTTGTTCCGGGTCTGGTTTTTTAATATATATTATAAGTATGTATTTACAAAAAAAAAAAGGATTTACGTATTATATCAATTACCTGGTTCCCATAGTACAAGCTCTGCTTAGTTTGGGACTAGATAGCGCTGTGTGAAATGTCCAGCAATATTTATTTATTTAATCTAATATAACCTGGATTACCACATAGGCTACCTTTTATCCCATAAATCAGTTCTCATGGGATAAAAATGGGGTGTCAAATCAAGTTGCAACAGCGAGTTTAGCTTTATTTCTAGGTTACCTACAGATTTAGTAATGTAACGCGTACGAAGTCGCAGGCAACAGCTAGTAGTTTATAATGCCAAATGATGAAAAGACAATCTAATTGAGGTTGCTGAAGGCCGTTGGGAAAATACCATAAGGTTGCTGACTCTGAAAAGTCCTATAATTTTTGTATACGTTAATGCTTCTGAATATTGCTTTAAGTTTTTTTTCATTTATTTACCTCATTTAGGTACATTGAAGAACACTAATTTACGTAGTATTCAGAATGTATCAATAACAATTTCTATAAAATTAACAATAAAGTAGCGCAAACAGATAGCTATCGGGACTAATTATGTTAATATTATGTCACAAAAAATATCAACTAAAAATAAGAAAAATAAAACAAAAATTACCATGACACATCTAATATCTAAAATTCTCGTCTCACAGTGTTTGTAACAAAACTCCTCCGAAACGGCTTGACCGATTCTTATGAAATTTTTTGTGTAGGTATATATTTGGTAGGTCTTAAAGTATTTTTCATCCTCCTACACCCCCCCCCCCATTTTTTAATCGCGATTTTGGTAATTTTGTACGAATAATATCCATATAATTTAACCGTCGTTCATTGCCGTGAAGTCATCTACATGAAGTGTCGCGTCACTTTGGCATTTCATTCTGCATTTGATTTCTTTGATAATTTATATGGCAGAACAACGTTTGCGGGGTCAGCTAGTTAACAATAAAACCAGAACAAACCAATGTCAAATATGTCAATTAAACAATTGTTAAACAAATGTGTGTTGAACAATTACGAGATACATATACAGAGGTGTCGATAACGGTAACAGTGTCGCGAGTTCAATAGTTTTTTTCCCATCTCAAAAAATGGCCAACGCGCCTAAAGAAATTTTCACTTCTAAAATTACAAATATTTACATAGCTGTTTACAAAATACACCAAAATCTGTTGAGCCATATATAGCCTGTTGCAGCGAACCAGGCGAAAGTGTCACCCAGACATTGGCTACATTGCCCAGCTAATGTCCTATTTGGGGTGCCTGGTGAGACCTTGGGTTCAAGGCCCTTCGCGTTTTCAAAATTCTTTCTGGGTTCAACCGACTTGTGATCCAAGAGCTGGTGCTTATGCGAATATTATTATATAAAATATTGGGCACCATAACATGGAAACTTTACTCACGGCGTACAAAAATGGAACAGGAACTATTTCATATTAATATTGTTACGAGCTGAAGGTTCGGGATAAAATAATAAGAATCGATCTAACCAAAATAACACTTTTATTCAACACTAAACGATGAATACACGAACTTGGTCACACGTAATCACAACACACTAATTCACACCACTGTTGCACCACTTAAAGTCACCGAAATGTTCGCACGTAGAGCAAAATCCAGACTGACTATCCGGCCATCTCTCCGGCCTATTTATATCTCGCACAATTCACTACACTAGAACGATCTCGATCGTTCCAGGAAAGGGTCGGTGTTTCGACAGAATGACCACTCCCCATTCTGCGCAACCGCAGGCAAAAACACAGCGTGCAGGTATATTCCATACCAAGTATTACGTATTCCGTGACACATTAGGTAAGTCGAGAGCCATCGAGAAGTTTCGACTATTTCTTATTGTGTAACAGCGTAACAATATATAAAGAATATAATATTAAAAATTTTAAAACGCGAAGGGCCTTAAAATTCCTTGAACCCAGGGTCATAAACCAATATCAGTAGGGCATAAAAAAATATCTCAAGTTTACGATGGGTCGCATTACTGTGGAAGGTATCAGATTGTTTTGTAGTTAGTAAGGAGTACAGAGTACATACGAGTACTTATTGGAACCACGTTAGGCCCTTTTTACATGCAACAAAAGAAATTCTTTAGATTAACATAATAATATATGCGAAAGTGAGTTTGTTTATTTGTTACGCTTTCATGCCGTAACGGCTGAACTGATCTGAACCTGAACTGAGTTTGATGAAATTTGGTATACACTTAGATAGACTATACCTATTTTTTACTGACAACCACGCGTGCGAAGCCGCGGCCATAAGCTGGAACATCATAAATTAAAAAATTCTATATTGGACTAATAAAATAATACAGGCGAACTTAATGCCAATTAGCATTTCCTATCATATTTTCTATTTAAACATGTTTTTTTATTAAAATGTGTATATAATAATAATAATGTAAACAGACTCCTTTCTCGTTGGATCCGGCCCCGGTAATGTCTAGGTCCAGACTTAGTGCCTGAGGGAGCGTTCAAAGTATTACGTAACGCAATTTGGGGGGGGGGGGGTAAAACTAGGTAATTAAAATCTCCCCAGTTGGCAACCCTTTTCGTTCATATAAATTACGGGGAATCTCTCCATTGTATTGTAAGTCAATTTTATTTTGTTCTCTCAAGTTGCAACATAATTGTGACTTTTAGGTAAAAATTATCACTTTGGTGTTACGTAACGTTTAAGAAGGGGAACGGGGGGAGGACGGTGGGTACGGAAAAACGTTGCGGTGTCAGTCAGTGGTAATCAGTTACTTATCGGTTCAGATTTTGGCTGATGATGTTTTATTTGATGTTGTGTTTCCAGCTGATATGGACGTCTCTGCACATCGGCGACGGCTACAGCTGCCCGTACGGCCAGCACTGCGGCTTCGAACCCGCACCACCGGGCCGCGCGCCCGCCTGCGCGCAGCCCGGCCTCACGTACTGCGTGCATCCGGAGCCCTATCCAGAGTAAGTATCTAATGCCCATTTTGACAATCTCTGTGGCCCATTGGGCGAATAGCCCGCTGAGACAACCAACCTCGTTTCTTGCTTTTTTCCTGGCTTGGTCGCAGAGGAACAGGCAGTAAAAATGATGTTTGAAAGTGATAAAAAAAAAAAAAAAAAAACATGTAAAAAGTAAAATAGATAAAAAAAAATGATCCCTGTGATTTTAATGATTTTTTTTTTATTATGAATAGATTTTAGACTCAGGAGGTTGCAGGTTTGATTCCCGCTGCAGGATAAATATTTGCATGGTCTACAGATGTTTGTTCCGGGTTTGGGTATTTATTTTCAAATAAATGTTTCTATTTCTATCTGCATAATATAAGTATGTATAATATACAAAAAAAAGTGTAAATGGATATTCTATCAGTTATCTGGTTCCAATGCTTTTCTTAGTTCGGGTCTAGATAGCGCTGTGTGAAATGTCCAGCATAATTTATTTAACTACCATCTTTTTATGCTAGATGATGATGATGATGATTCCAGAAATAATAGTTCAATCTATAATACTTTCAGGAAAATAATCCGGCTGCTGATTGAAGCGGGCCAGTATGACACCCGCACCCTTCTCTCAGACGAGACCAGAGACGACTTCACGGCCACCAAGAAGACAGAGTACCCATACGATTATGGACCTAACTCGCTGCCTCATGTCGACCAGATCTCACTGGTCAACGATTACTCTAAGGACTATAATAAGTTTAACACGAGGTATAATCATGGTGAGTTACTTGTTCAGTTTAAACTCGTAAGTTTTTAGATCAAGGCGAATGCTATAATTTGGGAGGATTGTGACCGTCTTACGGTCACAAACCACAATCAAATTTAATCATATTCTAAAACATCCTGATTAGACTAAATAGCCTGATTGGCCTTGACTGGGCTTAACTTTTATATGACTAAGCATATAAAATGGTGGTAAAAGCATATATAAATTTCAGAGCTAATCCTCAAAAGGTTTCCTGGAAGAATTTAGCGATTAGACCGTCCATTGTGCTTTTATTGTTTACTAAATTTCATGCTTGTACCTACTATGGTGTCAAATAAAGGATGTTTATTAATTTCATGCATTTATGAAAATAATATAAACTTTGCAGTAGCCATTATGTTATTATAGAGCTTATTTCTGATGGTACCCAACCCAACATCTTGTGCGTTTTTCGTATAAAAGATTTTTATTAAGTTTTCGTGTTTTTCAGAGATACTCTCCCACAAAACACCTCTCCAACCACCATCCCCGGTGGACCCAACACCATACAACGTAAACTCCTACCAATCAGCTAACTTTTCCAAATTCGGCTTCCACGGCTACTCGTCACCCAGCCAGTCCAACTATTGGCAACCTGATGGATACAACTATGAAAAGAAGGCTCAAAGGAATGGATATAGCAATCATTTCTTCGATAGTCCGAACTTTTACCCAAATTATCAGCCGAATGAGTGGTTCAGACCAGCGCCGGGAGTGACACGGTATAACCCTAGTGAATGGTGGAAGTAAGTTGAAGTTTTCGAAGAGCTGGATGTGTTTTCGGACATAAAAAGTGACAATTTGTGATCAAGTCCTTTTTAACCAACTAGTTTAGCAAACAGGTTACAAATTACTAAATTTTTTCCAATATCACTAAAGTCCGCGATGAGCAAAGATCATGATAACGTCACCAAAGAATAATTATTAGTTAATACGATGCCATTCGCTCCACAGCTTACTTCATTCCCATCTAAACTGTAGTACCTGATATGGTATAACTTAAAATCGATTATATCGATGTCTTATTATATACCACTATACGCTCGCCGCACATGATCACACTCGCATTGGTTATTACGAGCTGCGTGCGAGTGCCTGCGCTGACAGAGCAAACACTTCACAGATACACTGACCTCGCCGGCGAGGTCGACGAGTCCCTTTAATTGCTGACCTGGCGTTCCTGCCTACTTAAGGTCCAAACACCTGGGCGATTCTTTTCTATCCTCATCCTGGCAACAGCCAAAGCAGAGGCTCGTACCTAAGTGGTGCCCTTGTGCTAGTTGCCTCATAAAAACTTACTGGGCCTCTACGCTCGCCAAAAGTTTGGGTTAAGCTGCATTGGCCTTAGAGGCCAACAGCAAGTTAGTCCTTCAAAAAAAAGTACTCCGCATTTGCTCTCACGACATGTAAGTACTGGCTTCGAGATGACCAAATGGGCAGTGTGGGCCTGTGCAGCCGGCGTTGCAATTGGTAGAGTAAGGTTCTCCAAGAAGTTTTCATCGCGATATCTTATTTCCAGATTTGTATCACCATCTCGCTCCGATGACGTGACAGTGGAGCGCTCCGTCACGTACCCGACCCGGACGACTACGGGCCGGAGGAGGAGACGGAATGCCGAGCTGGTGGCTGCGGCTGCTAAGAGGCAGCTGAGCGGTGCTGAGGCGTTAAGGATCGCTATGGGTTTGGCCAGGTTAGTTTGTCTCAAGAAAATATCTAAACACTGATGTTTTTTTTTAAACTGGCCTTATAATTCGTAGAAATGTTATAAAATACTAGTCGCTGTATTTAGAGGAAATAAAGAAAAAATAAATCAACTGGACTTATAAAAACTACGACCGCCTCGCGTAATTTAATTAAAAATGTTTTAACTCAATTTTCTTGTCAGTGTATGAATGAGCTGTTTTGTGCGCATTTTGATTCGCTCACTGTCATCATCATTATCATCATATTTTTTATAACTCCAGCGTGGAGACCTCAGCTGAGCGGCCGAGGCGTCAAGCCGGCAATACCCTGTCTCTCTGCTCTGTTCGTACCGAGTACATCACTCCTCGAGCCGCCCTCAATAACAAAGGAAGCTGGAAGTACGTTGTCAACATGCCCGATAACATGACACAGCTTGTACGTGCTGAGATTTGCACGTAAGTACACGCAGAAGTAAAATATCGTCAATATGCCATGTTTTGCACGTATGCATACACAGTCCTCAAAGGCAGCTAGAAATATTTTGTCTGCATGCCATTATATCAGCTTGAACGTGCTAAGATTTGCACTTATGTGTATACAACACACCACAGAGTTCGAATAAATATGAAGTAAAATCAAATTTAAAAATTAGTAATTAAAAATAAAAGTACCTAATTTAAAGATAATAAACTATGTTTGACTCTGTAATGTTGTTTTACAGAAAATGGCGCCATCTATTGAATATATTTTATAATGCGCAGCGCTATCTATGAGCAGGTAGCATAACTACTTAAAATGCAATAAACAATTAAGTCTATACAAATTACTGTGTTTAGGTTACATAAAATTACAGAAATAAATTAATAAAAAATAATTCTGTGATTCTGTCCCTATTGTTCTTTAAATAACTTTTTTATGTTCGAGCGTAGAACGCCATCTATGGTTTGTTACGTTAACTAATTTATGTACAGTGCTAGAGATGAGTTCGTAATTAATGGCTTATACTACATGGAGTGTTGATGAGCATAAAAAAATACTTTTATTATTCAGGTCAACGGAATGCAGTGGATTATGCACAGTACCACGTGGATACACCTCCAAATGTGAACAAAAATATATACAAAAACGATTGGTGGCCCTTCAAGCAAATGGACAAAACCTCTACACAGACGTATTTTGGATACCTAGTTGTTGCCAATGCACTATCACACCTAGTAACTAAGTAAATAAGAATCAGTTTTGATTTTACAAAACTTGGACTTATAGTTTTGCTATCCGACGCTAGATAGCGCTAGTAATAATTAGCAAAGTCATTGAACAAAGCTTACTTGGTCCTGGAGAGTAGTTGCAGAAACATGACAAAAATATAAAATTGTATGAGGCAGAGTATTAAATGTGTAGATATAATTCTAATTGATTTCTGTAAATATGAGAATAGTTTAGTCGTTAGGTGCCTTTCTAAAGATTGTTCAATACCTAATCCTATTTGATCATGCTTCATAAATTTTGCACAGAAGCTTTAGAAAAATTATTTAATACACTTATTACCACTTCTTAGAGTTGAGTATCTACACTGATTTCGAAAATTAAATAAATTTTAATAATTAATAAAATTTAGTGAAATGGAGAGGTAGGTACTTTGTGGTTCTTAGAAGTTATAATTTTTGTAAGGTCCCTTGGTCCTTTTTTATTTTTAAAGTGTAAAACTTCTTTAGGCGCATTGGGCATTTTTTGAGATGGGAAAAAAACCATTGAACTCGCGACACTGTTACAGTTACCGATACCTCTGTATATAATTATCTCTAGTGTAGTCTGCTTTTATTCAAGTTTTCACTTCTGTCGGCACTCCCGAAGTGCCAATTTTTTTTTAAGAGCATATGCAGATAACTGTCTAAAAATAAAATGGTTCCTTCAATATGGCTCAGTACATTTGCGTAAATTCTGATTGGATCGCAAAAACTCGTTGTATTTGAATGCCTGTAAATAATTCCTATGAATATAATTAGAATTATTCGTGATCTCTCAGATTCTTATTCTGAGTAAAACTATTATTATTAAGATAATTTTATCTAGATCAAAATCATATTATTTAAATTTACTATCTTGAAATTATTTTTCCGTATAATTATGTTTATATAAAACAATTTAGATTTAGTTATGGTGATTCCTCTTTGCTTATGTAATTTAGTAAAATGAAATAAAATCTTGATAATACAAAGTTATTTTAATGTAATCTGTAAGTAAGAGTAGGAGAGTTCCTTGTGAAAGGGCTTGGCCAAGGAAGTAGAATAGAATAGAATATTTATTTGTAATAACAAACACTTATATTTTATAAAAAATCACAAAATTTCAAGCCTAGACGGGCCTTCCAGCTTCCAGGTTTCGGGTTCAAGTCCCGTCTAGGCTTGAAATTTTTGTGATGATTTTAAAGTCTTGGAATTTTCCGTATGTGTTCAGATAACACTATAAAATAAAAATACTACCTATATTATGTTAACAAGAAAAACAACATAAAAACAAATCCAACCAAATCAAGTAGGTACTACCCCTTATTTCCGCCGCTAAGCATCATTGCTGTGTTTTGGTTTGAAGCCTGCATTTTCACTTCAAATGATGTCTGTGATTCAAATGATTCAATGATGACAAATGAAACACAGGTGGTAGCTGTCAAATTTCAGAGTCGCCACATGCATGGATTTTTTTTTACAGAATACTTAAAAAGTGCACTCTTATTGAGACACCCTACATACACTTAGTTAAATGTAAAAAAATTGTGATATTATTATTTATTTCAGATTAAATTTTACATTTCAATTACATTGATTGAATTCAATAATTATAAAAAAAATACAAAATAATTATCAATTTAAGTTATATATAAATTAAATATTTTATAATAACTAGCTGTACCCTGCCACGCTTCGCCGTGGCACATTGTAATTGAATGCTTGAGAAATGAGAAACAAAACAAAGAATACATTTCATATAAGTTTAATTTTGCAATACCTGTGGATATACAATACATTACTATTGCGGTTATCAGCGAGTGTCTTCCTGGCTTCTGGCAGATGGCGCGGTCACTGGTACACAGCTGATCGTAAAAAAAAACTGTTTTTTCGCGGTCGCGGATATGTGACTGATGCAAAAAATAGATAAAAACAATCCTTGATGCGGATTATATATATATATATATATAGAAGCTGACGAAACTCAATCTATAGCTGAGCTAGCAGCAGCTTTTGATGTTAACATCAAAACAATTTTGATCCATTTGCGACAAATAGGCAAGCTAAAAAAACTTGATAGATGGGTGCCCCACGAACCTAACGATCGCCAGCGCAACGTACGCGTCGAGACCTGCCTCGCGCTGCTCAATAGGCAAAGAAATTAAGGAGTTTTGAACCAAATTGTTACGTGCGATGAAAAATAGATTATGTTCGACAATCGAAAGCGCTCAGAAAGTTGGTTAGATCCTGGTTCAGCATCAATGCAATGCCTTAAACCAAAAATGACCCCTAAAAAGGTGATGGTCAATGTTTGGTGGTCTAGTGCGGGTGTGATTCACCACAGCTTTTTACAAAACGGCATGAGCATTACTGCAGATGTGTACTGTGAAGAACTGGAGACAATGATGGAGAAGCTTGCACATCGGCAACCAGTTTTGGCCAATCGGTCGTCCCCACTGCTCCTTCACGACAACGCGCGACCCCATACTGCACAACAGACAGTCTCCAAGCTGCAAGAGCTGGGGTTTGAAGCTCTCCCTCATCCGCCATACTCACCAGACCTTGCACCTACCGGCTATTACTTTTTCCAAAATTTAGACAACTTTTTAGTGGGTAAAAAATTCAATTCCCGAGAGGCAGTAAAAAATGCCTTTGAAGAGTTTGTTGCCTCCCGTCCAGCTGATTTTTACAAGAAGAGCATCAATAAACTGCCAATGCGTTGGCAAAGATGCGTCGATTGCATGGGTGATTACTTTGAATAACAGAAATAAAAAAGTTTAAAAATTAAAAAATAAGTACTTTTACTTATTCCATACAAAATGGCAATTTCATAGGTAAAGACCTACTATAGTACAATATATACAGGGTTTCCCAGAAATGGTGGATAATCCTGCACGTGCGTGTGCGGGGGGGGAGGTGGGGACCCACATCCCAAAAAAAAAAATTCTATTCCCAACAGTCCGCGGTCTACGAATTTTTTTGTAAAATTTAGAAATTTCCCAGTTTTCCTCACATTTGTGGGCATCACGTCCGCTACATGAGGCCTAGTTCGGATTTTTTTCTTTTAAAGTATTCCCTAATAATGGTATTCCTAAATTACCTTAAAAAAAACGCAACTACTTAGGATAGTAGTTAACTAGTAGTCCCTAAACATAAATTTTATTTCTGAAATTTATTTTACTGCAAAGTTTGAGCACCTCTGCTGTAAAAAAAATGTATTGGAGTTTTATAGCCAACCACATAAAAAAATTACCTACATCATAAGGATTCTAAAACAGTAGCATAAGTACCTACTTTAATGGTAAAATTACTGAGCTATAGCTACTAATGTGTAAAAGTAGGCGTTTCATTACAAAATTGCAAAAGAAAAAAATAAAACAAGTAATGACCAAAAAAGTATTTATTATAAAAATAATCAAAGTAAATGTTCAAATTGGGCTCCTGATGCCCTTATGCAAGCTCTACACCTTTTTATAAAAGATTTTTGTAATCTGTTATTATAATTTTTTGATGATATAATTCTGGCTGCTTCGGCGACGCGAAGTCGAAGTTCTTCTAATGAGTTTATTGGTTTCTTGTAAACCTGCTCCTTCAAACAGCCCCAATAAAAAAAATCCAGAGGATTTAGGTCTGGGGACCGTGGTGGCCACAGTATTGGCCCCAATCGGCCGATCCATCTGTTGGGATAGGCATCATTTAGATAATTTCTTACTTGCACAGCATAATGTGCCGGACAACCGTCGTTCTGGAGCCACATTCCTTGCCGGATGGCTAGTGGCTCATCTTCTAATAATATTTGCAACTGGTTTCGAAGAAATTGTAAATAATTGTTGCCATTTAGGTTGCCCGGCAATTCATATGGGCCTATAATTTTTCCATTTAATATGCCCGTCCAGTAATTTATTTTAAATTGATACTGGGATTTATCTTCTCTCATCAAATGTGGATTTGTCAATTGCCAACTGTGCAAGTTATGAAGGTTAAGATACCCATCCCTTTTACATGTAGTCTCATCGCTCCATAAAATTTTTCTGAAAAAATCTTGATCTTCTTGAATTCTTGTTAACATTTCATTGCAGAAAACAATCCGTGCTTGGTAGTCTCGTGGTAGCAATGTTTGTACACGTGTCACGTGATAAGGATGCAGTTTAAATTTTTTCACAATACGATGTGCTGTAGATTTTGATATTCCCGTACGGCGTTCGATATCTGGCATCGAAATACTGGGATCTTCTTCCACCATGTCAAGGACAATATCTTCAGTTACAGGATTGTGGGGTCGTCCTCTGCTCCTAGGGCTACCAACGCCAGTACCAGGTATTCTGCCCTCTGAGTAAGCTTGGTGCACTCTTGTAAAAACTCGATAGTCGGGGTGACGCGCGTTCGGGTATCTCTCCCGATAAAGTGTTGCGGCAGCACTTGCGTTGCCACTACATTCTCCGTAAATGTAATGCATATTGGAATACTCTTGGGGTGTATAAATTTCTCGTGACATCACACAGTCCTGTTGATATACAGAACAAATGTCCAGTAGAATGCCGAGTCGTCGCAGTTATCACCAAACAAACAAAATCCAATCAAAATGCACAAATCGAGTCCAGTAGAATGCCAAATGTAGAATTTTGTCACCGAGAATCAGAAAAACAAGAGCACATGCGATGTCGAGAACGTCGAAATACGCACTAAAATTAAAATAGTTTTAACTACGGAGACAAAACAATAACCAAACACGAATTCTACCATACAAAGGAGATTTGTTGACCCTTTCACTCGCAATATTCCCAAGCACAGTTTTGTCTCGCTCACACAGCTTAGAATTCAACTGAATGTGCCGAGCAGGTAGTAAAGTCTAATTTTAGGGTCGACAGCGCTACTTAACTGGTAAAAATTAAAAAAAATATCTGCAAATAATTTTGCTATTTTGTAATGAAACGCCTACTTTTACACATTAGTAGCTATAGCTCAGTAATTTTACCATTAAAGTAGGTACTTATGCTACTGTTTTAGAATCCTTATGATGTAGGTAATTTTTTTATGTGGTTGGCTATAAAACTCCAATACATTTTTTTTACAGCAGAGGTGCTCAAACTTTGCAGTAAAATAAATTTCAGAAATAAAATTTATGTTTAGGGACTACTAGTTAACTACTATCCTAAGTAGTTGCGTTTTTTTAAAGGTAATTTAGGAATACCATTATTAGGGAATACTTTAAAAGAAAAAAATCCGAAATAGGCCTCATGTAGCGGACGTGATGCCCACAAATGTGAGGAAAACTGGGAAATTTCTAAATTTTACAAAAAAATTCGTAGACCGCGGACTGTTGGGAATAGAATTTTTTTTTTTGGGATGTGGGTCCCCACCTCCCCCCCCGCACACGCACGTGCAGGATTATCCACCATTTCTGGGAAACCCTGTATATATATATGTACATATACATATATCAGACATTTAGTGAGACTATAGCTGATGCCAATGGAGGAGGCTGACAGGAAGGAGAGTAACGTCGTAATAAGTGTTGCCAGGTCCAGTGTGGCAAATTTCGGAGCGGAAGGTAAAAATAATCGGGATATTGATTTTCAAATCGGGACAGCTAAAGTAGCTAAAAACAACAGTTGGTTTGTGAATAATCAATTATTTTTTGATGGATGGATGTTTTTCTTATATTATAAGTTATATCTTACATTCTCTATTTACAAAAAAGTATATAAGTATTCTATCAGTTATCTGGTTCACATAGTACAAGCTCTGCTTAGTTTGGAGCTAGATAGCGCTGTGTGAAATGTCCAGCAATATTTATATTTATCTATTTATTATAAACAGTGGTTAGTTTTTTTTATAGACTGAAATAATTGTATATTATTTCTGTTAAGAAATGTATCCCATATAAAAAGTAGGTATTTATTTTCCCCCTCACAACCTTATCCAATAATTTAGTTTAAATACAGACTATGGAGGTAAGTGAAAAGTCGGGACATTCGGCGTCCAGATCTAGGGTGAATCGGGACGTGTCACCAGACCCCTGAAAATGGGGACGTCTCGCGCAAATCGGGACACCTGGCGACACTAGTCGTAAAAATCTTAAAAAAAACAACCAGCCTTGTTTCTTGCCTTTCTTTCCTGGCTTGGTCGCGAAGGAACAGGCAGTAAAATTGACGTTTCAAAGTGATCCTTGTGATTTTATTTAATAAAAATATTTGACTTTGACTTTGATCTGCTCATGTGGTGGTTTTAAATGATGATGCTGCATTCTCTTTTCTTAATATGGGAACATCGTAAGGATAGAACGATATCCGTACCGAAGAAATGGTCATCAAAGAGCCTTAAAAAACCATACCTATCTCAGAAATAAGTCAATACAAAATATGATTGTTAAAAATATGATTGGAAGGGCAGTTGATACAAGAACTGGGGCAGCGTAGGACGGTCCCCTACTAAATGAAAAGATGACCTGATAAAGGTTGGTGGGAGCTGTTGGGTGCAGGCAACATCGGACGCTTTGGAAATCTATGGGGCTGAGCATAGGCTTAGCAATGGGCATCCTACGGCTGTTGATGATGATCATGATGATTTAGCTGCCAAATCTACTAAAGTGAAATATCTTGTACATTAATGTTAATTTTAAAATTAATAATACTAAAAATTCAATTGCTTGAAACAAAAAAGTAAAAAAATACTGGGTTTTTTGGTCATTTTCTTGATAAGAATTATCCTCTCTTGCAAGATTTTTAAATAGTTTCCAAAAAATACGATTTACGAATCAAACAGGATTTGAACCAAAGGTTTCGGTGTTGGTATAAAACGAAACATTCGGACTAACATAATGTGCAGTGTTCAATTTACAATACGACGATGCACAACGGAAGCGCGCGTTCAAATCTTTTATACCAAAATTATTGATTAAACCGACGCATTTCTAAAAGTTCTGACATACGGGCAATTCCACAGATGATTTACTTGCAAACTGCCCCCAGAAGACAACATATTTCCTTCTATCAAGTTAACAAGGGGGTGATCCGATTGCAAGGGATGAAGACGCAACCCTTGGGCCGCTAGGGGTCGAGCCTACCTTAACAAATTTTCCCGTAAGCTTGGGTTGATGTGTATTTATCAACATTACCCGATTTCTTTTGAAGTTACCCTTTGTTAAATAATTATAAATAGGTATTACAAAAAATAAAACAAAATATATGCAGATCTTCTACGAGACGTAGCATCTCCGTAGACAACGTATAGCAATTTATAAATAAAAAAATATATAATAATTACCGAGTTGTAACTTTTAAAAGTCCTATAACTGTTTTCAGATAATCATCTTAACCCTCTACAGACTACGATATATCACATTTAGAAATAAAATAGCCCCGAAAACTTTATTTTCACTAGCAATAATCGATCAAAAAAAGCTCACAACTCACAAGTGTAAAGCTAAAAGCAAACTAAAGCGAATTCAATTTATGGAACCAAACATCCACCACAATAAAAATGAAAGCACTTAGCATCAAACGCTAAGACTGACACGAAGTTGAGAGGAAGCTTTCAAAAATGTAAAAATTCACGCAGAAACTCAGTACACGCGTAAAAGTAAGGAGGAAACGGGAAAAAATCAATGCCTGCGTTTTACGTTCTGTGCGTGTGACAGATCGGTTACCATGACAACCGCGACGGGGGAAGCCAAAGGCGGGAAAAAAGGGCTTATATCGCTGAAGGAAACGACAAAATGGAGGTTACGCTTCCCGCGTAAAGTCGTCCAGTTTACGCTGCGTTCGCGTTTGAGCTTTTATTGTTTTTGAAATGAGAAGTGTGCGTCGTGCGAAAGGGACGAACGATAGGGCAAGGGAGCGAATAATCGATATTACGCACTTTTGTAGCGATAGAATCGGTGGCGAGCGATGCAAGAATGAAGTTTGCATGAGTTGCAATGATTTTGATGCGCAACATTAGGTTAAATCCGGTTTAAAAGTATATCTACAGGTTGGGTTAGGTTAGATTTTTATAGTAATACTACTAGTACTATTTGGTTTCTTTTTAAATAATGTTTTAGTCAACTTTACATAAAACTGCATAAAAATATTAGGTTCGCAATTTAATTTCCAGGTTATACCTAATTAAAAAAATATAATAGCTATCATTTTCACGCTCTAAATACGTATTCAAGCAAATATGATTCATGTCGATGAACATGCAGGGATTTTCTTGTTCTAAATATTCTGAGTCATCCAAGTATTTAGTTATGTGGCTTGAAAATGCGTACGTGCGTGTTGGGTCAATTTACTCTGGCATAATTTTACGCCCGAACGGCATCCTAGTAAATTACTGCGAAAATAATAGTGATTTAAAAACACCGTGTAGTTGGGTACAGCTGAATACAAACATTAGATCGTTAAGCATGATTATTGTAATTTAAACTCAATATCGAAAGTTATACTGAGTAAAAGTCTAATATTACCGGTACCAAATCAACTCAAAGCTACAAAATAAATGATAACTCAAAATGTGTAAAGTTTTTGTTTTCTTGATGAGATCTTTTCATCATAACAGCACGTCCACTAAACATGGCCTATATGCCTCCCCATATATATTCAAAGTAACTATCTGGTGCGGCTTGCACCCAACGGCTCCCAGCAACCTTTATTAAGTCATCTTTCTATCTAGAACAAGGCCGTTTTACGCTGCGCTTTGCGATGGCAGGGTCAAAATTTAAGAGACCAATTGATTAGAGGTCAAGTAAATTATCCAATATTTCATATTTTTAAACAATATTTACATAATAACTTATAGAAATAAACACTTTTTGTCTTAGGTTACCTTAAGCAGAGGAACCCAAAATGACTAGTTGAAGGACGAACGAAATAATACTTAATATTTTTAACAAAATAAATTCCTTGGCAAAGGCGCTAGTGTCAGTCTTTCATGCTATGCTATGAAGCGCGTTTCACATGGTGAAGATGCTGTATTATTTTCACCTAAAAAAACTTTTGATTCGCAAAATCACAAGGATCACTTTGAAACGTCAACTTTACTGCCGGTTCCTTCGTGACCAAGCCAGGAAAGAAAGGCAAGAAACAAAGCTGGTTGTTACTTTTAATGATCTTTTTAGAATACATAACAATGAAGAGAATAAATTACGTCTAAATTGTAACATTTTTGAACGAGTTGGAACAATTTCAATCCCAAGCTTTTCTACCATTTAAATAATCCGATATGATAAAGTAAACTATTTTATAGAGATTTTGTTTAATTACGTTTTTAAATTTGTTAATTGTCAATTTTTGTATATCACTTAGGAGTTTGTTATAAAAGTGTATATACCTTGTCTTTTAACGATTTACTAACCTTATGGAGTCTACAAGTGGCAACAGCGAGTTTATCTTTATTTCTAGTATTACAATTACTATCTCTATCTTCAAAGGTTTACTGGAAGAAAACTTTTATTAGGGTCGCCTTTGTTCTAGTTAATAAATAATAAATAAATATAAATATGGCTGGATATTTCACACAGCGCTATCTAGCCCCAAACTAAGCAGAGCTTGTACTATGGGAACCAAATAACTGATAGAATACTTATATACTTTTTTTCTTGTAATTACATACTTATAATATATAGAAAAACATCTAGATCCGGAGTAAATACCTGTAAATCATACAAACATTTGTTCCGTGGTGGGAATCGAACCCGCTACATCCTGCGTCTCAGCCGGATATTCGCCCACTGCGCCAGTTGTATATAATAAAGAACAAATTTATAGTCATCGCTATTTTTCATAAATAAATTAATATATATTTTCATCTTTCATTGGATTGCATGCTGCTCGATATTTATCTTCATCGTATGTGATACGCTTTAGGATCAATAAGATTCATTAACAATTTTTATGTTATTTTTCCACGTCTCCGGGAAAACGTGGGTCTTTCCTAAACGAACTCTATACCTCTCCAGCCAACCTACGATGAGTCACGGGCCGTAAAAGTTTGACTATGAGTCGCTTACAATTCCACGTTCCTAGAATTCCAACTAAAAGTTTCATTTCTGCGAAACACTTTTCTTTTATTACATCCAAACACTTTAATGTATTTATGTGAAAACAATTTATTTTCAAACTGAAGCTTTCATTATTTTTGGAAATCTAAATAGGGAGACGTTAGTTTTATCAAATCAAATTGTATTTATAGCGTAATATGAGTAATAATAAGGTTTAGGTACAGTTTTTGTGTATGTACAGCCATATTCAGCGTATAACGCATGTAAAGTTTTTCACATTCATTTTATTATTATATTTTTGCATCTAATCACAATGTCAAATGTTATTTATTTATAATAATTACAATTATTTTTGGAGCACTTACTTCCTATAAAATTTAAAATAATAAAAAGTATTAATAATAATAAGTAGTTAAACTTAAAATTAAAAAAAATATAATTGGTTAATCAAAATTGTCATCGACTAGATAATTTTTAATATAGTAAGCTTTTTCTGTTAATAGCTTTTTCAATTTTAACTTAAATAAATTTAAACTAGGAGCATATATGACACTCTTTGGGAGATAATTGTACAAATGCACAGCTATGCACTAAGATGCTTTAGGATAACTTAATACAATTATGTCTGTGTGTTCATGGTATTGTAGCATTCATAGTATTGTTATTAATTATTTGCTGAGAATACGAGTATGTTACAAAATAAGGTCTTGAATTAAATGATGATTAAAGTGCTTAAAGATATAATCTAACTGGTAGGGCTTCCAAAGTTATACAAAAATGTTAAAGCTAGAATAAGAATACTAAATTTAAAACTATAAACAAACTTAAAGGCAATAATAGTACATTATAGAAATAAAAAAAATCATAGTAAAAAACATAGATCATATTATATATATATTATTAGATATATATTATATAGGTTCTATCCAGGTACCTGGATAGAACTTCCCTGTGTCGAGAGAAGTTATATCCACGCACAGACGTAAATGTTAATGATTCTAAAAAGATAAGTACCCAGAAAAAGTGAATATAATTTAAAAAAAATAGGTAATTATTGATTGGGGGAACACTAGCCCTCACACTAGGATTCCCTGTGTAGTGAGCAGCTAGTTTCTTCCAGGGATAATAAAAATTACTAAGGATTATAAAATAAATAAATAAAAATAGTTGGTGTACATATATAATAAACACAGATATGTTTGACCTATGTCTATTTTTCACTTCCAAAACTGTTGTACAAATTCAATGGTGTACAAATGTATAAATTTTGGTGCTTTTTATAAGCTAATGTTCACGACGAGATTGTTTATAACTATATTAGGTGAAAAATGTGGTTTTGTTTACCCTTTTTACCCGAACTAATTGCTTGGCTAATTGCCCGAACCACTGTCGTAGGTACTAGAGTTTTCGGCGGATCTGTTTGTTAGCATGTAGTACTATATATTATTTCATAACCTTATTATATTCGCTCGTTGCTTCGCAGCATCCAAACGATTACCATCCATCAATTTACCAAATTTTGATAAATGAGGAGCAAAAGAGTCATCGAGCCCGGTTTATACAACGATCCCTAAACGTATTTAGTGAATAAAAATGTTTAACTTTGACGTGTTTGTGTGATTTGACAATTCGTTATATAATCATTATCATCATTGGTCTTTACATCTATAGAAGATGGTTTGAGTAAGCGTCAGGGATAGTTTAGGCACTTTTCATGGCTAAAGAGGCCTATTTTGGAGCGGCAGCTACGACCGCACTTACATGTGAATACGACCCCTGTAGAAGGTCCAGGGTTTGCGGCACGTTCATATCTTAGCGCCCGCTTATGCGCTAGCCAGATGGTCGAGCCAACCCTTGTCATGAGCGACTACTCTGCTGGCGACGGATTTCCTCCAAGAGTCACGGTCTTCTGCCTCGCTCTCCCATCTAGTATGATCTACACTGCCGGCCAAAAGTTTGAGACCACTGTAAAAATCTTTGTCACCAACAAAATATTTCAAAGTACACATATGATAATGAGCTAATTTGAACACCTGCGTAAGAAATTATCTAAAATTAAAGAATTTCTAAGAGTCATTATTTATGTTGTTGTTTAAGTTATCATCCTAAAAAGGTCTATTGTTTCAAAACATCAATGAGCGCCGCGCAAGGACCAGGTGGTAGAGTCATTGTAATATTTTTATGATCTGCTCATTACTTATTGTTTTGGGTTTGTTTCGCGTTAACCGATATCAGGGATTATGTTAGCTTCCTAAAACATATTTAGTACCTAAGTTTTTATGGAGTAAATTATTTTCTACCTTATTAGTCTGAGCTCGTCGTTGTTACAGTGAAGACATCTTAACCCAGATAAGCCTGAAACTAAAATTTTCTGAAAATTTTGAAAAAAGTTACATTATTTAGTTTATTAGATCTTATGCAACATAAAAAAAATTATGAAAAAAAAATTAAGTGTAAGGCTTTCAGGGAAACAGCCGTCCTATATGTAGGACAGTAGGATAATAAGAGGAAATAAAAGACCATTTATGACAAAACAGAATGTAATCAAAAAGTGTAGTTTATTAGATAACTATTGATTATATTACCCATTGTTATATGTAATTTACTAGATTAACACTATTTATGAATGATATGTTTCAAAACACTTGACACACACTCCAACATCACATTTCTTGCAACGTGTCAAACATTTTTTGTGACATTGACGACAGTGTGTTTGCTTCGATTGAGGAATAACCAGATGATTCATTTGGTCTTTACGACTATCAGCATGTTCATGATGGGAGGGTCGGCTAGGCCCTCTTTTGGCATTTTTTCTGTTTGATTCAATCAAAGCAATTGCTACCCTTCTGCGACAGCCAAGATGATCCAGTTTTCCATGATTTATTTTATATAACTGCCATGCATTATGTTCGGCAAGATCAATCATGTGTGTGAGCAACGGCATGTACCATTTCTTACCTCGTATACCAATTCGGTAATGTGAAATATTTTCATCAGACCGATCCACTCCTCCCATATATTTGTTATAGATGGACACCATATGTGGTTCTTCTATGACAATGTTTCTCTTTTCACTTTGTGAGAAGCGTTTGGCAGATTGTTTAGGATTTATTCCTACAGCATTAGAAGCAATACTGAATATATTATTGTCATGCCATTTAGCAATAATGAACGTGTTGTCATGTGTCGTTCTGTAATCGACAGCACCACGTTCCTTTTTTTTCAGTAACTTCGATGTAATCAGAGGACAACTAGATGTCCTGTTTTCTCGAATTGTCCCAGTGCAACGAAGTCCTTTCTTTGTTATCTCTTCCAGCAAGGGCGTCCCAGTAAAAAAATTATCAAAAACTACGTGGTAAGGAAGGTCGAAGCCACGTGAAATCAGCACATCGCAAAAAGTGAGAACAACGCTTGCACCCAGCCCCAATTCTTTATATATTGGATTGCACATAGTTGTAGCACCTTGGTATGGTTCCATCCATAAAACATACCCTAACCGTGTAGCACCAACCCAAGCTTTGAACCCGTACCTAATAGGTTTACCTTTTATGTGCTGTTTGCAGCCATGTCTACCATAGTAGGGGATCATGGCCTCATCTACACTGTAATGCTCTTCAAGAGGAGAAAACTCTAAGAACTTTTTATTTAGAAGTGTAACTAGGGGGCGTACTTTTGTGTATTTGTCTTGCAAATCCAGATTATCATTGACATGAAGGTGGCGAAAAATAAAGTCAAATCTATCCCTAGTCATAGCCGAGCTGATCAATTCATTCTTTGTATCAGGGGAGTTTTCCCAATACATTCTTCTACGGGGGAGCCATGAATAACCACTAACCAACAATATGCCGATGAAACATTTCATATCTTCAGTGGTTATGTCTCCAGGCTAATTCTTTTTGACAGCATATTTATTGCTCTCTGACACCAACAACGAAATAACATCTTCATCTAAGAAGTTTTCAAACCACTCAATTGGGCGCTTATCTTGGCAAGCGCCTTGAACATCTGGCCAATTCACGGGATTTTTTGGCAAGTCCCGTTTTCTCCATGCGTAGGTACGCCTACGTTTAGTTCGACCTGTAGAATCAGAAGGTTCTTCTTCTGTATCACTCACCATAATCTGCCCTTGAATCATTACTTCAGCCGGTTGAAGCAGAATGTTTCGTGGCAAATTATTCAAAGTTACATTATCTTCTTCACCCGAATCTTCGTCAGTGAGACAGTCAGGATCAACAGGAGGAGGTAGAATACATATCAGTCGTTCTCTATAATCTTCTTCATTATCAGAAACATTTTCTAAAGCATCTAAAATTTCATGCGCAGCTAACGGTCTGTAAAGAAAAAGTTGTATTATTGTACTAAAATCATGTATATTATCCTACTGTCCTATATATAGTACGCTAGTATTTGTAACAAGTTATACGTAATTTATTTATATTATTTTGCTAGAATATTTATTTAGTACAAAAGTTAAGGTTATCAACTAGATATTAACACAGAAAAAAACAACTCACGAGTAAAATATAACTTTTTATACATACCTGTCATTTGCCATGTCTGCAACGCACTTTTATTACACACTTATAAGGTAAAATATAAGGTAAAAACTGTTAAAATAACTGTCTTTTTATTTTTTCTAATAAAGCTGACACGTTTCTTACTGCAAATCATAAGACTAAATAATCTTAGATAAAGAGGGTATTCTGATATTTTTTTTTATTTCTACTGTCCTAAATATAGGACAGTAGGCTTATCTGGGTAAAATGGGAAAAGTTCGCGAAATTAGCAGTGAAACTCGCTCTGCCATAGTTGTTTTATACGGCAAAGGCAAATCTGAACGTGCGATTGCCTCTCAACTTAAGTTGTCGAAGACTTGTCTAATTCTAATTCTAGGGTGGGGGGAATAAGATCTGCACTGACGTCCCGCATTGGGGTGTATTGTGCATTACCCCCCTTCTAACCTGACCCCAGCCATCCTAGCTCCTTGAAGTAACGGAGCAGGATTTTGGGTTGATGGATGCAGCTTTCCAAGATCCCCGTGGATGCCGTTGTGTTAGCGGATGAGGATTCGATGAGCTCTAGCAGACCCGTCCTCAGCCTGATATCGCTCGTGGCCGTACAGTGAAGCACCACGTGCTCTACCGTTTCTTCCTCCTGAAGACATGCGCGACAGAGCCCACTGTCCGTGGCCCCGGTCTTCAAGAGGTGATGGTTAAGTTCGCAGTGTCCTGTGATGATTCCCACCATCATCCTTAGATCCTCGCGTTTCATTTTTAACAGGGTATTTGTTGTTTTTCGATTCTTTGCAGGGAACATTGTTTTTGTTTGCTTGCAGTCTGTTCTGCGTTCCCAGACTCTCTGGTGCTCCTTTTCGGAGTTCATCCTCAGTCTATTTTTGATTTCCACCGTTGGCGGATTGGAGAGGTTGTTATCATTTGTGTTTGGTGTAAGCCTGGCTCCTTCTCTTGCTAAGGAGTCTGCCTTGTTATTCTCTGGACAGGAGCTGTGAGCCTTTGTCCATCTGATGATAACACTGTGGTTTTCGGCCAATTACACTGTGGTTTTCGGCCAATTACACTGTGGTTTTCGGCCAATTACACTTCGTCTTCGTGTCGAAGACTTGTGTTCATAACACAATAACCCGATACAAGGAGACTGGCAGTAATCAAGATCGTTCGCGTTCGGGAAGGCCGAGAACTACCACTTCTCGCGAGGATCACTTCATCGTCACTACCAGCAAGCGGAATAGACGCCTAACAGCACCAGAAATCCGCGTAGAAGTGAACAAATCCCGATCAGAACCTGTATCATTGACTACAGTAAAAAGACGTTTGAGAGATGCTAAGTTATTTGGTCGCGTCGCCGCGCCGTTCGAAAACCACTACTAAGGCCACAAAACAAAAAGAAACGGATGCAGTGGGCCCTTACCCATCGAGACTGGACTGAAGAAGACTTTAAACAAGTTCTTTGGTCAGATGAATCCAAATTTGAAATATTTGGTTCAAAACGACGAATTTTTGTTCGACGTAACGTCGAGGAAAAGATGATGCCAGACTGTGTGGTGCCAACAGTCAAGCATGGTGGTGGTTCCATTATGGTCTGGGGATGCTTCTCGGACCATGGAACCGGAGATTTGGTACGAGTCGAAGGAATCATGAAAAAGGAGCAATATAAACGAATACTACAGCAAAATGCCATTCCGTCTGGTTCAAGAATAATTGGAGATGGATTTTTTTTCCAACAAGATAATGACCCAAAACATAGTTCAAAATTATGCAGGGGTTATTTAGAACACAAAGAAACAGAAGGGGTTTTAAAAAACATGGTGTGGCCCCCTCAGAGTCCGGATCTCAACCCGATTGAGCTTTTGTGGGAAGAGCTTGATAGAAATGTGCGCAGTTGTTGTCCCACTTCGCAAGAAAACATGTGGAAGGCTTTACAAGAAAGCTGGAACAATATATCACAAGATACAATCGACCAATTGATTGCTCGTATGCCAAGAATAGTGAAAGTAGTAATAAAATGCAAGGGAGGGTTTTTCGACGAAAAATCTGTATAAAATATGAGCGACATTTTTAAAGTAAATGGTTGATTTTTCTTGATTTTTTTGTTTTCTTCATAATGTATGTGTATTAGGAAATAAGTATTTTAATTCATAATTAAACCTCTTGCTTTGTATTTTGAGTTTTATTTCATTTTCCTATTTTGATGTAGGTGGTCTCAAACTTTTGGCCGGCAGTGTATTTGGAAGGTATATCATATTTAGCCAATAAATACGAAATGAAATGAAATGCAATTTATTTATTTGCTACAACATATGTGATAATATCAGGTCTTAAATAAATTATATGTCCAGTATATGCCCCACCACAATTGTTGGCATGAAAATATTAATATAAGTTATATTCGTCAATATGTAATAATTAGTTACATATATGAAATAATTTCATGAAAGTAATTAGATATTTAGAAAAAAAATGATAAAAACAATTTAAAAAAATTGGATAATTAATTAAGTTACACAGTAAAATTGAATTAAATGCCCTAATAATTTAAATATTCGGTTAATGTGTAAAAACATTTGTCCTTAAGCCATTTTTTCAGTTGGCGAGAGAATAAATCCCCGTTTAGGGTTTTACGTTTAGGCATCGTTGCGCAAATCGCCCTGGGTCTTCGAAAGTGACTTAAAGGACAAGAAATGTTGAAAAATATTTACTTCAATCTCTGTTTAAAATAGGATAAACACTGTGATAAACTGTCAAAAGAAAGTAGAAGGAAAAGCCAAATCTCACATGAGACAGATGCACACCATAAACGACAAAACAATTAAAGTTAACACCATTTAAATGAATGTATACAATTGGCGGTCTTATCGCTAAGTAGCGATCTCTACAAGACAACTTTTTGATGGAATGGATCGTGTGAGATTTACCTATTAGCATGACCGCCATAGAAACGTTTATCTTTAGTTAAGAATAGAGTAAAATGATATTTTAGCGTAGAAAATATATCTAGTCACTGCGCTAAATAGTCATTTTGCCCTATTCTTTTGTAGATTTTTCTAGAGCGGTCATGTTAGCCAGAACAGGTTAAGAAATTATCAAATATAACTGTAATCAGGTTTTTAGTTTATTTTTTGAACTTGTTTGGTTTTTGTTTCTCGAAGTTTTGTCGTAGATACTTAAGCTCCTTAGGTTTTAAGTAAAAATATAGAGGTCACTAAACCTTTGTTAGTGTTAGTGATAAGGGTTAAAAGTGGGACAAATCACCTGTGGAGGTCATACTAACGGCCTGAAGGGATCGATTGAAATGAGTCCGTTGAGTGTCCATGGGGCTCTACAGCAAATATAGTTGCCATTAACTGACAACATTTTGTGGCTAGATTCTAGCCGAAAGGCTAGAAATATAAGGCTAGAATATAAACCCCGCCTCATTTACTGCCAACCGAGCTACGTTCTCGCGTTATTTTATCAGCAAAAGCAACAGTACAATGAAAAAAAATGGAACTTAACATATAATCTAAGTTTCCACAGATTAGTTTATATAAATATTTTTGTAGAATAGTGGACCTTTAAACTTGAGTACTTAAAATTAAGTACCTATGTGGTTTATAATGTTATCAGGTCAGAGCTTCGATCAACATTTTTTTTAATGAATAAGTAAGGTTCGTAAATCGCGAAAGCTTAGACTGAAGGCGATCCGTTGATCAAAGGCTGAAGGAATATAATCTAGCGTAAAATGTGGTTACATTTAGCCAAAAAAAGACAATTAGTGGTTTGATCCAACCAAACCGCGGTCTATCTGGCAGCCCTGTGGCTTCATCCCTTAGGATCGAGGGGCCCGCATAGGTGAGTCCTATGCACTGGGGCCGTAGGCTGGGGTTTCAGCCCTCTTCGCACCTCACATCCTGAGCAAAACAATCGGAAGCTTCAACCTGTCGCAAAATGGGGACTTCACCCTCTTGCTGGAAATTGTTTGATAATATTATTACGTACTCAACCCTTCAATTTTGAGCTTATTAAGATGAAGTTGCTCATAGCCATTAGGTCATTTTTAATTGCTACGAAAGTAACTTTTATCATATCCCAAAGCAACCATGCTCTTTAGTAATTCTACAAAGTAAAGGGAAATGTTTTATTCAAGTAACAGGCAAAGAATCCGGCATCAAAAACTTTGAAACTCTCCTCGTAAGTTACGCGTATTTTCGCTCTAACGCATAGCTGTGTTGCGTAGCGATCGATATTACGCCGCAAAAGCTCCAAGTAAACAGATCGAAGGTTCGGGCTTGCGTTCCGTTCCGTTCGTTCCGAATCGAATCCCGCCAAATGCAACGACAGCTGTGCGTAGCTCGTAGCGCTACGGAGCGGGCGGCGCCACACCGGCCGCGGCGTATTATTATTATTTGTAAACAAGCGTCCGCGGGCGCGGGGTGGGTCACGTGACCACGCCGGCTCCCCATTGGCGGAGCCGCGACCCGCGGCAGCTGCGACGCCGCGCGCGCCAGTCCGCCGCCGACAGCCGCCGCGCATACACGCGCGCCTCACCTCCGCGCCGCGCGACGCGACACGCGCACTACTGACGCGATCGCGAACTCGCTCCCTTTTTGTTTATTTTTCGCTCGCGTCCTTCGGACCGTTCTGTTTCCGAGGCGGTGAGTCGAAGAAAAAAAGGAGGTGCGGATGGATCGAGAGACCGGAGAAGGTACGGAATTCGGGAGAAGTTTGGAGTGTGCAAGTGTTCGAGGAGTAGTGGAATAGACGCTTCCTTTTGTGGATTGTTTAGCTAGAGGTATATAGAGCAGCGGCGGCAGACCGTGAAGCGAGGTCCGGTGTGCCTGCGTGCTTCCGCCGCAGCTTTCGTTGTGTGCTTTCGCGAATCCATGCCTGTTTTCCTGTTGTGTAATTTAGAGTCATTATCGTGACTGAAAGAATCTACCAACTTTAAAACCTTATAACTTTCCCTAAAAATTATCTAGAGAACCCTAATTCTTTTCTAAACCAATAGGATTCTTCTATGAGGATCTGAAAGGTGTGCGAAAGTCAGAAGCAGAGTGCGTCACGCACGTGGTATACCGAATGCACGAATGATGAGGATACTGGCGATGACGCACCACCCTGTCTGTCTGTCGGTCCCGTTTGTCCCTGTGCATGATGTCACGTAATTGAACCCTTAATTATTTGCCGTGAAAGCATGATCTTATCCATGTAGATAACATTCAACCAACTGGTTTAATGGTTTCAAACTGTATTGTAGTTCTAATGCACTGTGCCATGGTTGTAATTCTGTTTTAAGTAGCTAAAATACTAAACCTTATCTTATACCAATTTACTATTTATAGATATACCATTAATAAGGTAATCAGAAGAAATAATTTATGTAGTCATTTCAGTCGTATTCGTAATGGACATTTTGACGGGATACAAAGCGAATACTCATTGATATGAATGGAATTTCTATCCTTAACAGTGTATATGAACAGTTTTTGGATATCTATCCAGCACTCGGAATATTGGAATAATGAAGTAATGTCTAATCCATACCTCCATCCAGTTCCTATGAAATATCTACACCAAAGGCACATCTAAAGAGTCTTAGGATCACGCCAATACATTTTTGTATGTTTGTGGTGCCTGACGGATTAAGAGATAAAACTCTTCTGTAAAATCATTACAAAATATATGAGCAGAGCACACTTTTCAGAACTAGTAGGATCCAAATACCGCCAATATACCTATATAAACTTGTGACGGACGCTCAAGAACGAGATAGCTAGTCGTATAGTTACACCTACATATCTCCGTTAAGCATTTAACGATGATTTGGACGCTTAGATTTATGTGTGAATATCACTAAAATTGTAAAATACGTTATGTTAAGTCTATCGCAAATTTCATACAAAATTGTGATCATCAAGTGCGCGCTTTTATATTGTAAGCCTAGAACATAAGAAAGAAAATACCGAGCTTTTTATTTGAAGCCTGGTTAGGAACTTCACAAACTGTAACCCGAAAGATAAACCGTCGCGTCTAAAGATCCCGGTCCCACGGATAATCGAATAAATACGCCTTCCTCCTGTGAATGTGATAATGGGGATTCAAGTTCAGTGAGGCCAATGAAAACAAATAAACAAATTGGCCAATTTGAACCGTACGAGGACCGCAGAGTACATGCCAGTGTAGCCAGCACGCACGGATTGTGCAACGCACTGGCTTCCTTTTTAGTTGAACAAGCGAGTTATGTTTCCTCTGGCACATTGGTAGCAATTATGATTTGTTGAGATGTCGATTTGTCACAGCTAGTTTATGGACGTGATTCAGACTTGTCTTCGTTTTCGTTTTTGTCACTGGCTGTTTAGATTTGGTTACTTTGGTTTATTTATGGTTCGCCGTAAAATATTATACATCGTAAAATTCTAGTCTGTTTTTGAAAGTATGCACTTAAATAACAAAACTTGTTACCTTGGTACTTGAAATGTTTCTCAGGAAGAAGCACAAAAAAACTAAATGAGAATATCGAGCAAAATGTTCCGAATAACAACGTGAGAACACAACAGTTATGTGTCAAACAAAACCATGATGGATGATTCTTCAATGACTGTGGTTTACTCGTATTATAATGGACGTCCAATATAGATCGCAAAGTATACTAAAAGCAATATTTAAAATAAGAATGTTGTCCAAAAGTCTGAGTCCCAAGATCAAACGTCTCATCCGCGGGTACTTTCAAATATCCCGATTATTGCCACAAGTAATATCATAAGTTGATTCATACTTTCTCTGTGGGATAATCCTCTTCTTATTGCTCCCAACTTTCGAGCAAACGCGACTCTTTCAGGTTTCATATCAGCCATTGCTGTTCGGGCACTCTCGCTTTCGTCTGGGCAAAGTTTAAACAGTCAGTGTATATCGAAAATTTTGTGAAAACGTAATTGTGGCTGATATTTTATTTGGCGGGGGTTGAGGGATGGAGACGCGACGGTGAACGCTCGCTTCTCAGTGTATTAGAGTTTTAAAACTTGGCAAATCGTATAATAGGGAATTTTTATATTAAAAATATTGGAAATTTGTTCTAATAGTTGAATGCTTTCAAAGTCAATAACATGTGGAGAGTTTATTACAAATATTATAGATGCTTGTTAGGAATTTCAATATTAAAACTTTCGGGTTGATTAAAACTTGCGTATAGAAGTATATTTGTTTCTTTTTTCATCGTGATAAAAACTCAGTTAAGTATTTTTACGATAGCAATGAATTTGAAAGGAAACAATACTAAATCATACTGAATCATACACATGTGACTTCCTTCAAACAATTCCATCGCATAGGTGTAAGTACAAAAAACACTCTGTTTCCTATGTCGCATCCGATAGCAAAGACAGACAAGCCCACAAAAAATCTTCACAAAACTGTATCGACCAACACCATAGTACAATTCAAACCCGCCGAATCTAAATCACAAAGACTCTATTTTTAAACTTATAAGAATCAAAGTCGCGTGACGTTCTATTTGAGAAAGTGCATTGGTAAGTTGGTTGGAGTAAGGCATCAAAAAAGTGGTAGTGTGGGAAAGATGGCGGTAAAAAACGCCACATCTGCCTCTCTATTCAGCTCGATTCGAGTGCTTCAATGGGATGGGACGTAACTTTATATCGAGAGATTCTTGGCCTATCATCAATATAATGTGTTTGATCTAGGAACGAGACTTGAATCCATGCTTTGTTTCAGCTTTCGTTCCTTCTAGTTACTTGAATTTACATATCGTCTGTCTAATTATCAGAATTGTAAGTTCATAGGGGCAAAGTTTTTGTCACAAAGTTTGAGAGATTTTTATTGAGTCACTTTATGGTATAAAATTATCCTCGTTTTATACCTAGTTTTTATTAGGTAGTTAGATTATAAATATTTTCTTTGTAAAACACTGCTTTAATAAAAATCCATTATCCTAAAGTAAGAGTATTGTTACAATAACATTGTTATATTGTTATATTTAATGTAACAACATACTATTGTTACAATAATTGTTGTTTTAGCTTCTTTATTTTTACGATTGTTTCGATAAATGATTAGTGAATCAATGTTATTTGATTTTGAAGAGTTATTTTCGTATCCTGCGCTAGTTATTCCGCCATCTCCAGTTGTGTTTCTAGTGATGTTGTTATTACGGTGAAATATATTTTTTGAATTCCATTTATTTATTTAGAACAGTATTTAGGTGGCTAATCGTCTTGTTGTCAGTATACATATAAGCTCCGATACCAAGCTTAACTATTGCAAACATTCTTGATAATAGAACACATAATATCGTAGTATTGCGATAATATAAAACAAAGCCGGGTTAGTTACACCATTTATAAATCAAGAACGGCTCAACCGATTTTGATGATAGCTATTAAAATATATAAAAATTTCACGCAAAACGAAATTATGAAGGAAATTCATTTTCTCATACATAGCTATGCAGCTAATTTTGGCTGATTTGGCAGCGTGCGTCATATGCATGTCAAAGCGGTACGAAGTTCGGCGGGTCAGCTAGTTAACTATATAATCCACCTATCCATTTCCAAGTTAACTTACAGACTGGGCTTAAGCTTAGATAGAGCTTGGGTGATTTGCCCTTATTACATTTGCCCATTCATTTCATCCTACATTTGCCCATATGTGGCCTAAATATCCGTCAGGATGCAATTGTTATAATTGTAATATTTATTGGCAAGCGGGTTTTTTTGAGGTTGTCACGACGCCGTTGGATAACCAGTTCACGCCTTTCTTATTTTCATTAAATGTAATACTAATAAACTAACTTCCAATATGATGTTTCATTAAAGAACTTGTACATATTCAATTGAACAACTAAACTGGCCAGGTTTCTCACACAGCAACGATAAAATATAGCGTAATGATATAGATAACAGGATACGTACATCAGACTGATTGCCGGTAACTCTGTCGCGGATTCAACTCCCGTGCCCGTTATTTTATATCGCTATTATATTGTTAGTGTTGAAAGATCGGAGACTGTGATTCAAAGTTTTTTTTAAAATTACAATTCAAAACGCACATAGTTTGGAAATAATGCAAATTATGAAATAAGTCGTCTTTTTATTTTCGTTTATCCTGCCCATTCAAACGTTGTCTGGAAGAGATGTTTTTAGCGATAAGACCGCCCATTGTACCGTTTTTATTGTTTACTGTATTTTTGAATATTTACTGTGCAATAAAGAGTATAAAATAAATATAAATAAATATTGCTGGACATTTCACACAGTGCTATCTAGCCCCAAACTAAGCAGTGTTTCTAGTATGGGAACCAGATAACTGATAGAATACTTATAGTATACTTCTTTTTTGTAAATACATACTTATAATTTATAGAAAAACACCCAGACACAGAACAAATATCTGTAGATCATGCAAACAATTGTTCCGTGACGGGAATCGAACCCGCTACCTCCTGCGTCTGATGTATGTGGCGATGAATGTATATGATTTGTTTACTTATTTTATACAAGCTGTGTCATTGATGTTTTAGAACTTGATATTAAGGTTGTTTGAATATTTAAAAGTTTCTATGGTTTAAAGAAACTATTTTACAACAATACTAACCTTTAGTTTTTCCCGTGTTTACATTTAATGTCGTACATAACAAAACATGTAGTATATAGAATATAACCCACATTGAGTGTGATAGAGGTTATTTTTAGGGTTCCGTACTTCAAAAAAAAAAACAGAACCCTTATAGGATCACATTGTTGTCCGTCTGTCTGTCTGACTGTCTGTCTGTCAGTCTGTCAAGCAAGACCTTTCATCTCGGGAACGCGTAAAGATATCGAGTTGAAATTAAAACCATATACCTACTCAAGTTTACAGTCCCTTGAAGCTGTGAAAAAATAAAACTTTTAAGTTAACGTAAAAAAAAGATACGGCCGTTTATGCCACAAAAAAAGTATATTTTGTCACGCTCAAGGGAATTTATAAGGTACCGTTGACCTAGAACTATGAAATTTGCCAAGTAATATACAGGAAAAAATCTGAAACTATATATTTGTAATTAAATCGTAAAAAATATAGTCTTTATTCTGAATTTCGGGAAAAGCTCAGAAAAAACTGCGAGACTCGATTCCTGAACTATTTATATTAATATAATAATACCTACAAATTTGTACGGAACCCTCGGTGGGCGAGCCCGACTCGCACTTGTCCGGTTTTTATTGGCAAACCACGCGTACGATTGCACGGCCCAAGATAGTTGAAAATAATTTGTAAAGTTCTAAATCTGAGTTCCTTGAATCTACTTGCGTTTAATCGTAAACGATAAAATTTTTGTAAATAAAAAAAAAACTTATTTTATCTTGTATAGATCTTCGTTTGAGCACAATCTCACCTGCTGGTAAGCGATGATGTGGTCTAGGGCACGAAGATCTAGAAGACACCTCACGACTTCTTCATCATGATCATCATATCAGTCACAGGATGCCCGCTGAACACAGGCCTCCCCCATAGATTTCCAGAGTGACCGATCTTGTGCGGCCTGCACCTAACGGCTCCCAGCAATCGTATTTGGTCTTCTTTACATCTAGAACCCATCCTACGCTGCGCTTTTCAGTGCGTGGTCTTCTTTAGAACCTTTCTGCCCCAACCGCCGTCAGTTCTTCGAGGTATATGCCTCGCCCACTCCCTCTCTAGACTTAATCAGCCTTAAATCTCAGGAAAGACATAATATAAAGTAAAATTTAAAGAATTATTATTGAAGTACATTAGTCCTCGATACATTTATCAATAGATTGCTATCAGGATGATCACTATGACCAAGATATCGGCTTCCGGTGCAAGTATTATGCGCGCCGGATGTACTCTGTACACAGCTCAACAGCTGTACTTGTAAAAAGTTTATCAAATAACCATTTGTTATAAGTTCTATAATTATTTTATAGAGAACGAAATAGGAAACTTGAAAGGTTCTAACACGCGCAACAAAAACAATTTTAGGAATTTATTTATAGTTTTGTATTCAGTATCTAAATTTAAGGCTGTGTATGATTACTATATTTTTCGAAATATCATGATTATATTTATGTGGTGTCAGAGTTTATGGGCCATCAATATAATCGAGCTAAGTTTCGAAGAAAGAGGTCGTATTACTTTTTTTTGATCACCCTATGTTAGATCAAGTTGAGAAGATATTGAGGTGAAGGACAGACCAAATCCATAGACACACTCCAAGGGCCGATGATGGTCAACATGGATGAAATAATAAAACAATAGACGGATCCAGAGCAGAACATAAACGTCATACCTAATTGATTCGAGGAAAGCTTTACAAAGAAATGATTCGCCATCAAAAGCCGCATTACTAAAACAGTCTGGATTCTCCAAGGATATCCGAGCGACATCTAAACACTGCGCTTGCTTCGTTGTACAAAAAAGCTACAACATCCGACGCTAAAAATAAGCTGTAATTACAACGCAGAGCTTAAAGCGCAATGCTTTCGCTGCGCAGCGGTTGTAGGGTTGCCCTTGACAACCGAGACCCAGATAATATCGCGTGCATCGCACACACTGACACCCACTCACACGTCTGTCTCTGCACACATGCATGCTGCACATACGTGTAAGCTCGGTAACGCGTTCGAATTCGAGCTTTTCAATTTTTTTTCGCCGATCGTTCTTTGTGGATGCACAAAGAGTTTTGTCCTGTGATTACTGCCGGGACTTTTTTGATCGCCTCCTTTGTCTGCAGTGATGACGCAATGTGGATAGTTTTTAAAGTTGACGATTTTGAATTTGGAATTGTAAATGCTGGCTGAAATATAAGAGAACGAGTTCGCTTTTCAAAAATGATCATAGAGGACGACTATTAATTTAGACTCCTTAGAGTTTTTGCAATGAGAGAAAATATTGGAATTAATCCGGCGTTGGCATAGTGAGACATAAGCAAACTTTTACCTTTCCCTGAGGTAAATCTGGCGAAGTACTCGAGGGGAAGCGAAAAAGTCGAAATGAGCGTGTTGCAATTTACTCCCGCTTTGTACACCAAACAAAAGGCATTTCTTTTGAAGTGAGGCCTTTAGAAATACCTAGTTGTCAATGTCCTAGAATGGTAGAACTGAGATTACAGAACATTTTGTAAAGATGGAGAATTTGTCTGAAAAAACCTTATATTTAAAATGCTAAAAGACAAAAGTACCTACACAACGATGTAATAAAATTTTTGGTCATGAGCAGAGTGATTTTTTTAGAGAAAGAAATAAACATTACATTACAAAGAGTACCTGTAAAAGTATTTATATATTCTTTTGTATATTGTAACACTAAAGAAGCAGTTGAGCCATATAAAATATCACTAAATGGAAAATAAAACCGGTCAAGGTTGTCCTCTAAATTGTATGAGAGCCCATACAACTCAGAGGACTATCTTAATTGGCGTCAACTGTGTATGTATGGGCACACCCTTTAATTCTCAACTTATTTTATTTTTTCGAATATTTCTTTTATTTATACTGTCAGACCTTGCTTTTTGCTAAATTTCGTGATTCTAGGTCAACGGGAACTACCATATAGGTTTTTGACCCAAAACTAAAACCTTCCGGTTGACCTAGAATTGTCAATTTTGGTTAAAAGCAAGGTACAGCAGAAGTAAAGGAAAAATTCCGTAAAATAAAAAAAGTGAAAATTAAGGTAAATTTTGGTACATACAAGTTTTCGCGGCAATCTTCGACCACGCCATCACTTACCATTAGTTGAAGTAGTGGTCAAGCGCTAGACAGCCACAAACAAAATATTAAAAAAAACAAAGTGGCACTCCTGGAGTGCCGACAGAAGTGAAAACTTAAGCAATTACGAGATACTTAAATAAAATACAGAGGTGTCGGTAACGGTAACGGTAACATAGTTGCGATTTCAATGGTTTTTCCCCATCTCAAAAAATGCCTAACGCGCCTAAAGAAGTTTTCACTTCATATACAGAGGTGTCGGTAACGGTAATGATTACACTGTCGCGAGTTCAATGGTTTTTTCCCCATCTCAAAAAATGCCCAACGCGCCTAAAGAAGTTTTGATTTCAAAAAAATAATTTCATAAATAATAAGTGTCTTGATCAGACAGTGCTGTCACGAGCTTTTGCGCACAATTTAGATGGAAAACTAATTATAAATGTCCTGTATCTGAAAATAAATTTTTAAAAATAAAACCTGTCTAACAGCGTCAGTATCAGAGGAAATAGAAACGTTTTAAATTGAACATTTCAAAAATAGTCGGCCCTTTAAATAGTTTAACCGAAATAGAGCGTGGCATAGCACAACTCTTCTAATAATAGTTTGTTTACATCGATAGGAAAGTACGACTGCGATGAAGAGTTCCTGGATAGTAAGGATATTATATATATTTGGGGAGACTATTAGATTTGGTCGGCTTATAATTTGTTTGGGCGTTGGAGGTTGGTGTCTATGATTCAAAAGTAGAATACTTCAGTTTAAGAAGTTAAAATTTACATCCCTTTTGACGATTTTAAACTTAATTTCGATTTTTAGATCGATTTTAAAATCATTCGTGCTACTTAATTTTTCTATAGGTAAGATGTTTAATTATCATCACACTAATCACACTTATTTATAAATGCGAAAGTTTGGATGTTTGTTTGTTTGTTACTCAATAACGTTATAACGGCTAAACCGATTTCGATTAAATTTAGAATGTACGTAGATTATAACCTGGATAAACGAATAGGCTACTTTTTATACCATATATCAGGTCCCATGGGATTAAAATATGCCATCAAGTTAAGTTGTAACCGCGAGTTTAGCTTTATTTCTAGGTAACCTACATATTTACCTAGTTGTGTAAATATGTACGAAGTCGCGGGCAACAGCTAGTGTGAAATAAACTAAATTTTGTCATTATTAATTATTTAAAAAAACCACCGAATTTCACCACTAAAACCAGAACGGTCAATCGGCTTTTCTTTAATACCTATTAATTTATCTTCATTCTTAGCTCCAAGCTAAACGTTGCACGCACACCGGTATCGGGGTCAGGTTAGGGGGTGGTGGGTGCGGATGGGAGGTGTGACGTCATGTAACAGGCACATGACAACGCGATTATCAAGCTTTATCAGGCGTTAATGGTGCAAACGATTTGCGAACCGGTGGCGGATGGTGCATTTGTGTAGAGAAATAGAATGGAAATAGAAAATAGGTATTTTGACTATAAATACTTGCCAGTTGCCACACGAAGATAGTTCACAGTTGAGCGAGACAGTTCGTAGTCTTATCAGCTTACAAAAATATTAAAAAGCTCTCTGTTGTCGGAGGTTTAAGGCCACTTTAAGGCTCTGTCATGATGGGTTTTCTTTTTTTTTAACGTAGGTATAGATCTTCGTTCTACCACAATCTGATGGTAACCGATGATGTGGTCTATGATGAATCACGAAGATCTAGAAGAAACCTATTTACTTTTACCCGGATTGTATTCTTTAGGAAAAACACACGACATCAAAGTGTTCCATACCTTAGCCGTACGCATCAAAACGTAGAACCAAAACGGTGTGCGCGAATGGGTGGTGTATCAACCAGGTACGGATGGTATTGAGCAGTGCGCCTGCTTTTGCTTTACACCAGTGTACCTTTGCTTGTCCAGTATACCTTTTATAACCAGTACTGACATCTAATGCTCTGAAGACGAAAAAGTCAGCGCTCAGTTGAAAAGCCAATGGCGGTCCTACAGTGACCGCGTGGAACGTCACTTAACCTAGATGAACGACTCTATGCTACGAGCGCGTCACTGGTAGCTAACGCTTCTGAGGTACTGAATTTAAATTGACTCTAATATAATCCACGACTAAAAAACAACACAAGTAAAAAGTTACTGAACTGACCTGTGAACTAGCTTCGTGTATAGAGTCCTCATGTTTTGTAGAAGTTGGTCTTATGTTCAAAGAAACCTATGAAGGCCTATCACCACACTGGCTTACTCAAATTTTTTGCATGGTTTGTTTTTCTTTAGCCTCAAAATTTAAGATGCTTGTCTCTTGAGAGGGTTTTTTGAGAACTAAGTATGAAATATAAATACTTACCAATAAGAGAACTGCCATTTTTTATATCGTTATGCGTTGCATCGATTCGCGCTTTCAAAAACATGTTTGGCGCGTGCGCGGCTCTCGCCGTAAACATGTCGGAACCGAGCCTGCCATAACTTCCCAATTTCTACCTTCTACCTTCCTTTATTTCCTCTTTTCGAATTTACATTTTCTTTTCCCAAAAAGAATTGCTGAATAAGGCCTATTGAAGATTCAATTGTTTTTCTTTTTGTCCGCAGATTGGAGTCGGCCTCACGGATAGTGCTCGCCTCATGCGCTGCAAACACAAAAACATCAAACCAAAGCCTCCACTCATATCTACCCTCTCGAAAATCTAAATATAAGCACTATTTTTTTAACCTTTTAACGATAAGCAATCGTAAATAGTATACGCTACTCCCAAACAGTACAAATTAATTTAAGTCTGAAGTGATCGGTATTTACAATAAAAAAGCCTTCAAAAATTTAACCAACGACCAGTATTTAAACGTTCCAAAATAATAGAAATCGTCAAACGAGTGCACAAAATATTTATCGATCGTTAAGAAGTTATACGAACATCCTCGAGCATTTTGTAAAAGAGTCAGCCAAAGATTTTATAAACTTTAGTGTAAGGATTTTTATAATTGATTTCGTAGTCGGTTAAATAGTTTAGTGTAAACCAGTGTGCCGATAATCGTAACTTTAACTGAAGTGGACTGAGAGGACGATCGCAGAATACAAATAACAGTTCCAGTGCTACGAGCTTATTTTTGTAAGGCATTTTGCGGGCGGTGCGATGAGGCATCGCCGCGGACGGAGCTAGGCGGAGGCATTCCGCCACCGGCCGTGACGCTCGCGACATGGCCGAGAACGAGCAGCGCATCATCCACCACACGGCGGACGCACGGCTGCTCGACCCCGCTTGGGAGTACTACGAACGCACCGGTGATTCGGGCATCTCCGTGATCGCCTCCCAGCCGCAGTATCGCCCCTGGGAATCCATGCCGCTCACCGTTAACTCGAAGGACGCGATCCTGCGGGCCGGATTCTCGTCGCCTCTCGACTACCAATCCGTGACCCTGCAGCCGATCCCCAACAAGCTGCCGTCCTTCCAGAGCCAGTTCCAGACCTTCCCGGAGACCACGGTCATACCGGAGACGGGGTTGCCGAGTGTCACCCCTGTGCCAGTCACGGCGAGTCCCACGCCGAGCGCGAGCCCTAGTCATTTAACCCAGCTCACGCAACTGACAACACCTTCATCGCCGGCGCATCTCACCACGCTGGCGCAGGTGACGCCGCTGTCGACGACGCAACTGACGACGTTGTCACCCGTCAACGCAACGACATTCCATACGCTGACCGCCGTCAATGCTCGAAGCTACCCGATCGTGCCGGCCCCCTTGCAGGCGAGGGAGCTGACCCCTGGGCAAGCGTACATCGACGACCGACACATACAGCTTTACCAACCCAATATAGCAACTATCAACGCATTCCCAACACAAAATGGCATCATACACCAAAACGGAACCCTGCTTCATCAGAACGGGAGCATAATCCAGAACATTCAGAACCTCCAAAGTCCTACCGTAGTCCACGTTTTGAAAAACGAGCCGTTTGACATGAAATCACTGCAAGACAAATACACTCCGAATGGATTACATCATAGTAATTTCCAAAACCCCATGTTGCTGGAAAACGGTTACGACAAGAAGAACGGGTTCGGGAGTGGCTCGTCGCCAACGAGATCGGATTTTCGGAAGAAGGAGAGACGGAAAATGCGAGCAAACAGTTCTGAATCTGACTGTTCAAATATGGAGATGGGGTCGGAAAGCAGCGGGCAGGTGGCCGCGGTGTCGTCGACTGCGGGCTTCAAGTCGCCCATGCACGGGGCGCCGCCTATGAATACGGGGCCTATGGAGCTCGATGACATGTCCAGTGAAAAGCAGGTGAGTGTCACTGTATAATGCGATTTGCGCCAAACTTTATACAATCAGTAAAATCGTACATTGGGATGTCTTTATTCGAAAGAACCAAGTGCAGAGTTTGGCCCAACTCGACCAACTATTTGTAACCTTCTATTTCATCGTATAAATAATGGTCCTGTTTCGACATCGCCAAACAAATCACACACAAAGACTCGACGTTTCTCTGAAACGAATGCCAAAACAAAATGATGTGGCCGCAAGTTCAAAGGGAACACAATAAAATCGCGAACGACAACTAATCTCCCTCCCGCGAATTGCGTAAACAAGTCGCGCGGGAATCGAGAAAAGCCGCTTGTAGTCGGTATATTGCTACGAAGATATGAGAATTCCCTGAATTTTCATTCAACAGAGAAAGTGGATATTCGAAAGCGGCCGAAAAAGCGAAACTTTCCCCGTAATTCCACCTTTTATTATTCCGGGAGCAGTTTTTATTCGTCGAGTTTCCGAAATGGCCGAACTCTGTCTTCGCGGCTATAAATTTAATAGTTAGCCGATTCTCTTGCTCCTCCAATAAATTAACTTGCTCTCTCGTTTAAAACACGAATTAAAGTCTTGCGATTTACGCGTGTCCTGCTTAGAAAATTTTATGAGTTTGAAATTTTAGTGAATGCAATTAGGCGTAACTGCCGCCTGCCGTCTAGGCATTAGTGTCCTGTGAATTAATTAGAGGACGTATCTAATGAGAGGTAAGGAAGCTTTCTCGGAAGTTCCTGTTTGTTACGATATTTTATTTTAATATTCGAAATGTTCAAATATAGGGAGTACAGGTTGTCCGAACAAGTCTTCTCCATAAAATAAAATGCTGTTTTACGACAGCGCTTGCAAACATTCTACCCAGCAGAACTGTCAGTTGCCACCCACAGTCAAAAGTAAAATCTTCAATAGAAATATCAGTTAAGTTTATTTATATGAACTCAATACTTATAACTTTACCGTTCTAACAACGTTGCCCTTTTTATATAAATTACGTTTTTCTAAAAGCTCTTGCATCTTTCATAAAATATTTTTCTGCAATCATCACAATTCTAATTACAAAATATCTAAACAGTCTATAATTAGTGGCACCACCTGCCGTAAGGTGTCAGGGCCTCTTAGTACTTCTTCCAATGAAGAATTGACATTTATTACGTGGAATGTAGCCGGTCTAGGTCTTTAGCTCTTAGCACAGAATATGATACAGTTTGTTAATAGATTCGTTTTTATATACTGTAGTTCAATAACTTTATAAAGAGCAATGCCCACAAACAACATTATATTGTTCGGGGGAAAAAAATCTACATTTGCGGGTTAATTATGATGTTTCTTGCATAAAACATATCGATGATTATTGATGAGAATATAGTAATATCATTTTCGATCATATTTTCTAACGAATTACACGAATTCAATTGACCATCTGCCATGACATAGCTGATTATTATCTAATGATGGATCATATTAATGGGTTTCAAATTTATATGTAGCAAACTAATAGATTTGTATGTACGTTCAAGTTTATTGAAACATTAGTAAAAGTATTTCAATTGGTTGGAACTTTTAGAGCCACTACTTCTTGACGTCAAAGATAATTAATTTTCATAGGCCAAAGGCATATACATATATGATACGGGTGTTCTAGAAAAAGTAAACTTAGATATACCCGGGTTTACTTAACACTACCCAAGCTTTTTGGGTAAAGTCTAATCACAAAATAAATACTGTTTATTTTAGTGATTAGAGATTCAAATCTAAGATTACCCATGTACACCTAGGTCTATCTAGCACTGTCACAGATTTACTTTTACCATTAAAACCGTAACATATACCCACCTAATTATTTTGAAAAGCCGTGGAAGGGCGAACGATTTAAGATGGGAATATGGACTAAAATCCATTTATTTTTATTTATCATCATCTTTCTTTCCATAATTGTTGTCACATCATCTTAATTTTTGTTACATGTACCTCTCTAATAATTATGTATTGAATTATCGTATATGTATATTTTGTCAAAATAAATACTCATATTATTATCCCACATTACGAGTATATGGGGTCGGAACAACATCTTTCTAAATTGTAAATATAAATATTTCTAAAAGTTAAATATGGAGCGGTATTAAAAGAAATATGATGTAAACACTTTTTGCGTCCCGTTATTAAATTAAAGTATAACTTGAGATTCTATCGGCACTCATTAGGCTCACGCAAACAGAATTACAAGTAAGAATCCGTTATAATATTAGTCAGGCGATATCTTTGTTAATGTGTGTTTATTAATAAGGGTATATGAAAGCTTTGAAGGATTTATTTAGCGTGGTTGAAAAAGAGTGAAAGGAGATTAGGAAATGTTGGTTTGAAGGTTTTGCAGGACAATCGTCAAGTCGCCCACCTAAATCTCGATTCATCAAGCGGAACAGCGATTTAAAGAAAATGTTTTTCGTCAACTCGCCCAATGTCGTAATCAAGGTGTAATTCAGTACAGTGAAAGACAAAATTGTTAACTAAAAATGAGAAATAAATAGGATATATTATAACATTTTGTATACACTTATATTATTAACGAACTACTGCCATCCAGTGTATCTACCTACATAGTTGGCAGTAGGTTGTTAGGTTTATTTTTTATAAATGTTTATAGGACTTATTTTGTGTAGGTAATAAACCGTAACTTTACCATAAATAATACATTAATCATTTCGTAGGTAGGTAAGGCAGTTTTAAATTCATAGTTAACACTTTTTTCGCTTTAGGTACTTGATGTTCATTAAGGCATAAATTCGAAGCATATTAGAAATAATACTGGAGCGAGTTGACGACAGAAAATAATATTTTTCTAGAAATCGCTATCTCGCCTGAGCGGGCGAGTTTTTGTTGGCGACTTGACGATTGACTTGGTTTTTCGTGCTAGATGGTGTTGGCACTCATGTTCTTCCCATTGATTTGACGATTTTAGCAGAGGGCGCTAATATTAATGTTGATGTTGAGTGCACTTGTTGCCGTTCGCGAACGGTTACATCAATGAGATGATTATACTTGATTTAATGAGTTTCTGATTAACATGTTCAGGAGCGTAAGGCTCGATTCCACCAGACCGATGGCAAAAATCAAAAGGCAACCTTCCTACCACAGGTTTTAGGTGATAGGTTATTTATACCTGGATATCTTCTTTATGGAAAGAAACAAAATAAAAACATACTTAAATAAAAAGTTTTTATTTGTAACGTGACCTTATTAGGACTAAAAAGCGAGACAGAAGAAAGCATAATTAAAAAAAACTATCGATCATTCTATAGTATATAAGGAGTTGAGAATAGTACAGATACAAAGATAATTAAGAAGGGAGTATTGTTCCAAAACAGGCAGCAACCTTTAATAGGTCGTAACTCGTCATAACAAAATTACATAGCAGTTGAGCTATCTATAGATCGTTTCTACTAGAACTAAATCGGTTGTATTTTCGAGATAATATAAATAAGTATATAAAAATCTTGTATCACGGTTTTTGTGATCGCACTCCTCTGAAACGGGTAGACCGATTTTAATTATTATTTTTTTGTATATTTGGTAGGTATGAGAAGGTCGTAAAGTATTTTTCACCCTCCTATCCCCACGCCCCATTTTTTAATCGCTATTTTAGTATTTTTGTATGAACAATATCTACATAATTTAACCGTCGTTCATTGTCGTGAAGTCATTTACATGAAGTGTCGCGTCACTTTGACAAGAGTGTTATATAGTTTTCATTTCAAAGTTCTCACGGGAACGGGAAATTTCAAGCGTGCGAAGCCGCGGGCGAGTCAGCTAGTCACATGATATCATAAATGCAAAAGTTTGGATATTTGTTTGTTACTCAATCCCATCGTAACGGCTGAACCGATTTCGATGAAATTTGATATGTACGTAGATTATAACCTGGATTAACACATAAACTACTTTTTGTTGACAAACAACGCGTGCGAAGCCGCTGGCGAAAGCTAGTTGTATAATATAATTCTGATAGTACAGGTAACAAAACTTTCCATCGCGCGAGGAAAAGCTAATAAACATTTTTCAATGTTCTATATACCCACCAATCTATTAATATTGTCCACTTGAAATCTTCTGATCTTCCAAAACGTAAAAGTTCCCGAATTTCGACTTAAGAAATAAAATATAAAAAAACGCGAACAATCTATTTTCTTTCTAAGGTTATAAGTAGCAAGGCGTATTTTAGTACAACAACCGCTTTCCATTACTCATTAGAGAATGAGTCAAACGGGGAAATCCGCGGCGAAACATTTCCTGGTACTGAACAAATGGAAAAGCGGAAGACATTGTGAATATTTTAACTGATGTACAGCTAGATATAGAAAATGGACGATGATATAATATTTTATGTAAATAGAAATGAAAATATTAAATAGTAAAGTCTACTAAGAATATTTAATTCTCGTGTTCTTGTGATAGGACAAAATATAGAAGTAATACCAATAAACTACTCTGAAAGGGCCCGCCCGGGGAAGACCCTTACCTGTTTCTGTCGCCAAGCGGCATTGCTGTGTTTCGGTTTGAAGGTTATAGTTGCTGGTAAAATCACAACCACATGAGGCTTTACACCTGTAACAGGGTGATGGACGCAGGGCAGTGCATCGTACGTAGGGCACCTTTCTAAGGTGCGTGACCTACGAGGCAATACATTGTTACTTCAAGGAAGTTGATAATGACAAAAGGCAATTGGCGAGACCAGTCTCACAATCAGGGTAGCACAATGTAAATATAAATAATATACATACAATTATTTACATATTCTTATAAAAAATAACAAAAAAAGTTGTTATTTATTTACTAGCTGACCCGACAGACGTTGTCTTTAGCTGTCTGCTAAATTCGCATTCATCAAACGCGCGAACTGTCAAACTTGCGAAGTTAAAATAGTCGTTATTATCCAATTTTCTGAGCAATCTTCTTAACTTTCCTTTCCGTAAGAACCTACTACAAAGTAATAGAATACTTAAAAAAAAAGATGAATGAAATCGGTAAAGTCGATCTCAAGTTATGGCGTGACCAAGGGAAATAGGGATGAATATATACATATATATATAGATTTATTTTTATTTACTTCTTAATCACAAGGTCATTATGCCACACGTTGCATCAACAAAAAACAATACAACCCCATATGGCTCAAATAAACTGATAGATATATTAATAAAAGTATTAAAATATAATATACATAACATTTGTCTACCAACGATACGTCTCAGTTATCGTATAACGAAACGTAAGGTTATACAGGGTTACAGGAAAAATCGTGCTAGATCCGTTAAGGGCGTGGAGTACCCATCATTTCTGACTTATTTCACTATGAAACACCCTACCCTAAACTTAACCCTTTTCGAGATATTCGACTTTTAATTTTTTTATTGAAAATTGCCGATTTTTAGGCTACTAAATTTATTTTTGTTTATTTTGTGTATGTATCTTATTATTATTATTATTGCATTTTTACATGTGTAATAAGATGCTTTAGGACGTCTATCATTAAAATAGTGCATAAGTTAATTGAATAGACCGTAGTAGACAAGTGAAAGTTAAGAAATAAAAAAAAATATTAGAAAGTTTATTTTTCTCTAAGGGATATCTAAAAAAAATATTATGGCAATTGTTCGGCAGATGTTTTTTAAAATATCTACGTTTCATCAGCTATCTAACGAGGTATAATAATCTAGGGTTTTATTCAAATGCATTGAAAAAAATTTAGTTTTATAGGCGACAGTTGAGAAGAAAATTTATACTTAGCCCTAAAAAGTAAAATAAAATAATAGGTAAGCATGAAATGTCATTTATTAAAGATTTTCACACAACTTTTTCTTATTCTACAGTTCATGTTCAACATGGCCGCCTCTATTTTTGATAAGTACATTGTCGCATCCTTCTACGGAGACCAGTCTTTACTACTCCAGTGGTTAACGTGGTCCTCATTTTATTGGCTGCATCCACAATCCTTTCTCGTAAGTCTTCCACAGACGAAACTGGATTCGGCTCGCTGTACACAAGACTTTTCATGCACCCCCATACGTGAAAATCCATGGGGGTTAGGTCCGGACTTCTTGCTGGCCATGGCAACGGTCCACCTCGTCCTATCCATTTGTTTGGATAATTTGTGTCCAGCCAGTCTCTGACACTTCTCCTGAAATGGGCAGGGCAGCCATCGTGTTGGAACCACATGCCCCTGATCAGGTTGAGTGGCAGATCATCCAGCAAATCACTTAAGTCTGCTCTCAGGAAATTTTCGTAGCTTTCCCCATTTAGATTATCCGGGAGAAAGTAAGGTCCAATCAAATGATTGGAGATAATGCCCATCCACACATTCACGCTGAATCTTCGTTGGGACCCCTTCACTCTTTTCTTATTAGGATTCCTTAGCTCTTTTGGGGCCCAGTAATGGGCATTGTGATAGTTAGTTATGCCATCTTTATCAAATTTGGACTCATCCGTCCACAAGATATTTCTTAGAAAATCTGGGTCTTCTACGTCCCAACTACTTTTTTTCCACGAAATGTAATACAAACCCTAGATTGTTATACCTCGTTAGATAGCTGATGAAACGTAGATATTTTAAACATCTGCCGAACCATTGCCATAATATTTTTTTTAGATATCCCTTAGAGAAAAATAAACTTTCTAATATTTTTTTTTATTTCTTAACTTTCACTTGTCTACTACGGTCTATTCAATTAACTTATGCACTATTTTAATGATTGACATCCTAAAGCATCTTATTACACATGTAAAAATGCAATAATAATAATAATAAGATACACAAAATAAACAAAAATAAATTTAGTAGCCTAAAAATCGGCAATTTTCAATAAAAAAATTAAAAGTCGAATATCTCGAAAAGGGTTAAGTTTAGGGTAGGGTGTTTCATAGTGAAATAAGTCAGAAATGATGGGTACTCCACGCCCTTAACGGATCTAGCACGATTTTTCCTGTAACCCTGTATAATACTATAGTAAATAATGCTGGACTTTTCACACAGCGCTATCTAGCCCCAAACCAAGCAAAGCTTGTACTAGGGGAACCAGATAACTGGTAGGATACTTATTATACTTTATTTTTTGTAAATGGCTTCTTGTAATATATAGGGTGTTTGTTAATATAGGTACGCACAAAAATGAAAGGAGTTATTTTGATCAGCATAATAAATGAATTTGTGAAATGTTTACCATAGAAAAGTGAAATTTATTTTGGCATGTAAAAACAAACACCATATTAAACTTATGTTGTGCTATTGCATAAGGCAAGCATTATTCAATAGCACAACATCTAACCACAGATACTGTATTGGTGACATCTTGAGATAGGTATCTCTTGTTGTCCCTTTCTAACCCAAAACCCGCAGCCATTTCCGAAAGAGATGTCAAATCAGTCTTCATTTTTAGATATCGATTGCAAGAGTAGGCAGTAAGTTTTATACCGAATTAATCACCTAAACTTCGTCGATTTTGTTTAAAATTTTATAATATAACTAGTAGTTTTTTTTTAGTAGTCTTTTTTTTATGTTTTGTGAAACCGTCACTGGAATATCGTCGGTATATTACCAAACATTCTGTATAGTAAAATACACAAACTGGAACTAATATCTGTAGACCATACAAACATTTGTCTCGCTGCGGGAATCGAACCCGCAACCTCCTGCGTCTCAGCCGGCTATTCGCCCACTGCATCACAGAGGTCGTCGTTGTTAGACGTTATTAATATAAATACGGGATTTATCACGTATCGTTTTATCGGTGTTACGACCGACAATGTTATGATTTGATTTGTGAACCTTCATCAGGGTGAGTGCGACTCTTAGAGGTTTACCAATGTCCTTTTAAAACCAATTGGTTATAAAATTTACGTGATTAATATTCAAGAATTTATAGCCAACTTGGCATTTCTAGCTTAGGAGCTAACACCTGTATTTCCACATTTTCAATTGAAATACCAACTCTTGCAATTGCGATAAATACTCAAAAAAACATCTGCTAAACCGGATAGGCGATTAGAACTTATCTAAGGCTCTATAGATTAATATGTCTGCTTGTTAATGACAGCAAATTAGATGCTATTATAAATTGTTGAAAAAAATGTACATATGTCGCTGAAATACAATTGTAACATAATTCAGTAGTGCGTTTGCGTCCTTTACCAAGCTAGTTAGATATGCAACTACCAGCAAAAATTTATTTATATTTGGTGCCCCCCCCCCCCCAACTAGAGAAGAGACGACCTAATAAAGGTTGATGATGATGATGAATTTTGTCTTTGGCAGATCTCATCCAAATCTTATCAGCGATCCTTTCGATTATATGATATACCAGCTGACTCGCCTGCAGCTTCGCATGCTTGATATTTCCCGTTCCCGTGGGAACTTTGGGATAAAAACTATATAAAACACTCTTGTCAAAGTGACGCGACACTTCATGTAAATGACTTCACGTCAATGAACGACGGTTAAATTATATGGATATTGTTCGTACAAAAATACTAAACTCGCGATTAATAAATAGGAAAATACTTTACGACTTATTCTCTTACCTACCAAATATACAAAAAAAAACATTAAAATCGGTCGACACGTTTCGGAGGAGTGCGACCACAAACAGCGTGTCATATAGGTACTAGACAAGACAAGATTATATTTTACCACGAAAACTTAGCAGACCACGACGCTAATGAAAATTTTTATATAGGTACTGTTTTTTAATTCAACTTTAAATCTTTAAACTTTAGAATCAATTTATTTTAGCAACAAAAAATAAATGCGCACCTGATTTCCTCTCTTTTGAACCAAGAATTTACGATAGAACAAATTCAATAGGACTCCATATTTGAATATTCGTCAGCTGTTGGAGCCACGATCGGGTGGTTCCGAATGTTCCGATGACAGACGGAGATAACCGAATGTTATCGAATAAAATTGCGCCAAATAATGGCGTTCGTACCGTATCACAGCTGTTTCATTTTTTATTGTAGCGAATTTGATGCCTTGTTCATGGAAAAGCTATTTGCATACATGTTTCCTGTAGGAAATTAGATTTCAAATACATTTTTGCAAAGAATCTTGGTAATATTCATATGAAATATATTTTTTTTATCAATTATAGGCTAGCGTTTGACCACTATCTCGCCTGATGGTAAGCGATGATGCAGTCTACGATGGTACACGCTTGCCTAGAAGGAACCTATTCACTCGTGACTTGAAGATCCCTAGGTTGTAGTTATCAGGAAACACAGACTCAGGCAAGGCATTCCACTCCTTGGCGGTGCGCATAATAAAGGTGGAAGAGTACCGCTTTGTGCGTATGGGAGGTATGTCTACCATATAGCGGTGGCGCATCGCGGAGCGTCTGGTTGTCCGATCATAGAATGGAAATGGTGGGATCAGGTTGAAAAGCTCCGCAGCACACTCTCCGAAATGTATCCGATAAAAAACCGAGAGGCTTGCAACCTTTCGACGATGCTCGAGGCTGTGGAGCCTTGCATTTGCTAACTCGTCATTGCAAATAGCATTAAGATTGCCACTAAACTATTGCTTTGAGCTTTGATCTATAGCTATACATTTTTTTTACACTTGAATGGTTTATATGCAAAAATAAAGCGCTTTTATGTACAACTCTACCATCTTCTCTATCGCATAATTAACTATTCGATTTTATTAATAAAATCAATCGTTATTTGTAATATGTACTTATAATTTTCAAACTATTGAATTTGAGCTCACTTTGATCCCACAATAACATTTATTGACATTAATTTGTCAAGTTTTAAACTAATACTTTTTTGTATACTTTTAAATTTCCGTGAGAAAAAATAAAATACGATCTAGACAGACGTCTGACTGTATGTCTGTTGAAACATGTTTGTCAACCCCTGTGTGACGGACATAAGTCGCAACTGATAGAATAAAAGTTGGTCATACATACAGAACTCTGTCACACCGGGATCAGAATCGCGCTTGATTTAAAACCGACTTTGTAAAATTAGGTTATTTTACATAAATTTATCAATTAATGTTGCGAATCAATTAATGTGGTCCAACTTTCAAGTTTCAAACCATGTTCAAACTTTAATTAGCGTACACGCAACCACATAATGGAATCAGATAATTTGTAATAACTTTGAAGGTAAAATAAGACTGAATTTCCTAATGATGGCCCAATTAAAAGAAGTATCGTGTTAACATTGTTGTTCCCAATACCATAACTTGATTATTATAATAACTTATAACATAATAAGTGAGATTGCTTAGAGGTGTAAAAGGCGATGTCGAAACAATTTCAAGGATGTAATAGATAAAGATGTATAAAGTATAGTATAATCGATAAAGATCTTTTTGGCATGAACTCAAAGAACATGTCAAGCCCCATATTGTTTATAGCAAAAATATTTACTTTATGAAAACGACCTTTGATAGTTTTCCTAGACACACGCAATAGACAAAACTTCTGGTTTTGAAGGGTATTTACTGACAGTTTTGTTAATTTTTATAACGATTTTTAAATATAGATTTGCGTACCCAAGTCGGCCGCTGCAGGTGTAAATAGTAAATGGGGGTATTATATACAAATCGGCGACGCAATGCCAATGTGGTGCCCAGCTCCAAACAATGACACAAGTCCTTACATGCCCATCCTGCCCTACCACCTGCACGATGGAGCAACTGATGACCTGCTCCGACGCTGCCATGAACGTAGCGACGTACTGGTCAAAATGGCTATAGCCTTGAGACATCGACACAAAAGAAGAAGAAGAATACAGAGTTTCCTATTTATTTTTCAATTATAACGACCTACGTGGCGCAGTGGGCGAATAGTTGGCTGAGACGCAGGAGGTAGCGGGTTCGATTCCCGCCCCGGAACAAAATGTTTGCACGATCTACAGATATTTGCATCGGGTCTGGTTGTTTCTCTACATATTATAAGTATGTATTTACAAACAAAGTATTTAAGTTTTCCATCAGTTATCTGGTTTCTATAATACAAGCTTTGCTTAGTTTGGGGCCAGATAGCGCTGTGTGAAATGTCCAGCATTATTTATTTTATTTAATTATGTGTTTTTACTACAGACGAAAAAGAAAAGAAAACGATGCGGCGAGTGCATAGGATGTCAACGAAAAGACAACTGTGGCGATTGTGCGCCATGCCGAAATGACAAGTCACATCAGATATGCAAGCAACGACGCTGCGAGAAACTCACCGAAAAGAAGGTAGGTTCTAAATTTAATAATATAAAAAACATGATTTGTGTCATTATGCCATGATTTCCCTTTTTGTAGTCACGGACAACTTAAAACATTTCTAAAATCTCATAGAGCTCTTTCAAATCAAATTGTAGGAAACGAAAGAAGCTGTGTGTGATTAGCCCGCACAGCAAGCAATACCATATTATCTAGGTATTCGCCCACCAATGTTCTCAATCTTTATCTGGTGTGTTTCCTGTGTTTATATAATTTTGATTTTTAATCATTTAAAATCTTTATGCAAGTAAATGAACACTTGAAACGTTTATTTTACCGACTGTCCTTCTACGATCAGACCAGGAAAAAAGGTAAGAATCAAGAATGGTTGTTCTTTTTAATGATCGTTTTATAAAAAATAACAATAAAGTAAATAAATTACCTCTAAATTGTAACATTGATCGAGTGTTATAATTAGGTCGCATGCGTAAAAGTCTAGGTATAAAAAAGCTCGATATTTGGGTGCCACATGAGCTTTGATTAACTTCCTTCATATATACAAAATACGAAAAGATTTTTTTGCTCGACCAATATACTTAGTCGAGTTTCTCTACTTAACAATTCCATACAGAAATCTTGAAACTAGCTGTTGTCGGCGACTTCGTACGCGTTACACTCCTAAATGTGTAGGTAACCTAGAAATAAAGCTAAATTCGCTGTTGCAACTTGACTTGACACCCCATTTTTTCCGATGGGAACTGATTTATAGGATAAAAGGTAGCTTTGGTAGGATGTGGTAATCCAGGTTATAATCTTTTAGGATTTCGGTGAAATACCAAATTTATCGAAATCGGTTCAGCCGTTACAATGTGATTGAGTAACAAACAAACAAACATCCAAACTTTCACATTTATAATATTAGGGTGATAAATAAACTATCGGAAAACCCATATTCTCATAGAGTACTCAGGTCGGTAATTTGTACCTACGGCCCCGATACCTACACATTTTAATTCAATGTCAATTCCTTTCAATTTCACATGTTTTATACATCGCTGAATTCAGATCGAGTTGTAAAAATGTTGAATCCATTGTGACGCAAATAAATCGGAGGTTCATTAGCATTTTATTCTTAAGTCGCCATTTTGTTTTGAAGGGTTCGACGCGAAATGGCGTGTTATGTTAAGATTTTTCGACAGAGGTCAACACTTAATAAATAATTAATATTAATTTTTTCTTTAATTTCTTTTTTTGCTTAATTTTAACAGTACTTACAACGTCGTCCGGGTCGTCTACAGGCTCGTATTACAGTGAGTGTGTGCGTAGATGCGAGATGCACACTCTGCTTTGTATGAGCTGTAGGTAAGGGCCTCAGGTATGTGACCCATCGCCCTGGTTTCTACTTGCGGGTATGATCCCCGGGTCCCTAGTTTCAGCACTTGGTTGGCAGCTTATCTTGCGGAAGGCGACTCTTCAGAGCTTTTCGTTTGCGTTTTTGCGGCTTAGGCTGCGCATTGAGGCGTTACGCGGGTGATCACTTTTCTTGGGTCATTTCATTTCACTTATTCAAGAAACAATTAATAATTGTATTTGAAATTACAAATTACACAAATATGTATTCATATTGACAAATGTCATAAAATTCAAATTAATAAAACTAAAATAAAACGAACGTACCCTAAACATAAAGAAAAGTCCAAAGAAAAATAATAAATGTCAACAAAAATAAAATAAAATTCCTTTAAATTATCACAATTATGTCACAGATTCACTAAAACAACCTACACATCAGAAAAATACAACTTCAATGTCATAAAATCATTAATTTTATAGAAACACCTTTCAACAATAGCTGTTTAAGTATTGACTTGAAAGTGAAAGGACTCTCGGTAACTTCGGTCTTCCAAACTATTCCTCGGCGTCGCCGATCGGTGCAACCAGGAGGTCCAGAAGCTCACGGGGCAAATCGTCGGAGGTGTTCGTGTCAACTCTTATCGCCTCGGTCGTACATCTGACGCGCCAACATGACAGCAACACTTGGATTTATAGAAACAGCATCAAATGTCAGTTAACTAACAATGACACTTCTTCTGTCTTCTACAGTCCGACAAGCATGAAGATTAGATCGAGACAGAGACATAATTCTAGTTCTTTCACTTATTATTTGTCTTAAAATCTATATTTATTTCCACTGGAATTATCCTGCCAACTTCGTTTTAACTATAGAACACAGTTATTAAGTACTTTTTATATATTACGTTCATATAATTTTTAAACTTTTATTACATTGTCTCAAACTTTTTCATCTGTGTGTTGCATGTCGCGTGACGGTCGGCCGCGGAGTAGGGATAAAGTGAAAGACGCTCGTCAGAGCAGCCGAGGCCAATATGGCGGCGCCTATAGTTCGCATCAGCTGACCGTGTAGTGTATAGACTATTACTCATTTGTGCCAACTAGGAAAAATGTCTTTAATGTGAAACAAAGTTTCACTTTTACCGTGGTTTCATAAAACCACACAATCCTTTTCTTTATAAAAACAGCCGTAGATTGGAATGTAAGGAACAAAAACGCCCAAAATCAGTTTTTTTAAACAACCTGGAGATGGAACAAACATATGGTCCACCTAATACGTAATGTTAAGTGGTAACCATCGCCTAAATCAAAGTATTGCCTCATAAGTCACGCAACTTAGAAACGTACCCTACGATGCACTGGCCTTCGTTCATTAACTTGAGGCATACAGGTGTAAAGCCTCATGTGCCTGTAATTTTACCGGAAACCACGCCCTTCATAACCGAACACAGCAATGCTGCTTGGTGGCAGAACTAGTATGATAGTACTTCCCTGCGCGAATTTTTCAATTACAATGTTGCCATAAAATAGTTTGGTCATTATTACATAACTGTACTTAAGTACTTATATGATTAAAACACAAACAAAAACATAAAACAAGATTACTAAGAATCGCAAGACAAGGACATGGGTATTACCATAAATAAACAATAAAAAACATAACAGCGGATTAATAGTTCGCTAAATATCATTTTGCGCTTTCAAAAGACAAATATGTACAATTTTTACAAGACTATTAAAATGGAGGTTCGATTCTTTACGCTGATAAGCAGGGCCGGATTATCCATAACGTGGATTAGGCAACTGCCTAGGGGCCCCGCACCGACTAGGGGCCCACGGGGGCCTAGTCGATGCGGGCCGCACACCGAGAAAAAAAACGTTTTATTCGTGATATTCCCCATTATTTACATCAGGGGTAATGTTTTAATGTAGAAAATGTAATGTAGAAAAAATGATTTGATACTGATAAAAAAGTTAGAAGAGTTGCTGTTTACTTATTGTACTTACTTCACAAAAATATTTTCTTTCGTTTTACAATATATTTTATTCTATCATGACATGAGACCTGGATCATCACTTATCTATAACTATAATCTATTCATTAAGTTCTTTTGGATGAAAGCAAAAAGCAGGAGTCGATCTAGTCGATAATAGAAAAAATATATTTTAAAAAGTAAAAAAAGGGAAAGGGGCCCCGATAGGGTTAATCCGGCTCTGCTGATAAGTTATTTTAGATATAGTCTAGACTTTGAAGTGACTCTTTAAAAGCAAGAATTATACTTTTACTAATATTATAAGTTCGAAGTAACTCTGTCTCTCTATGTCTGTTTTTTACGTTTTCATGATAAAACGGCTGGACCTATTTCGATAAAATTTGCTATACAGGTAGATTATGATCAGGATTAGGACATAGAGTATTTATGACCCGACTGCGCAAGAGGGTAGTGCTTTATTGACAAATCAAACGTGCGAAGCCGCGTGCCTCATTTAGTACTAAATAACTCACAAAAAATACGTACACACCCTTGTTCCCCTGTGTCATTGATCTCAAGAACTACGAGTACCTACTATAGAACAAACTTTTGCAGGTCATGCAAACATTTGGATATTATGTTTAAAAAATCGTGCTTTATTAAAAATAGCTTACAAAATAGACATGTACAAAGGCTTAATCCTAATAAGAGTTTTCTTCCAGCAAATCTTTGTAGATAGAGATAGTTGATTACAGCGGTAGGTACCTACGTGCATAAGGGGTAAATTCCGTATTTATTATAATGATTTGGATATTTTTTTTATGTAAGTATGTATTGCGTTTGTGCAGTGATTGACAAGTAAGATAGATTTTATAAATAAAATTTCAAAATTTTACATTTTAGTAACAATGATTACTTACGAAAAGCTTATTGAAACAAATACATTACAATACAAAACAAAGAAGCTTTCAGTAAGAAACAAAAGGTTCGAATTAAACCAAGAAACATAATAAAAAACGCTACCTTTTAGCGAAACTTTTGTTGAAAGTTATCTACCTCCCTGCTTAATTTACGATTATAAGTTACCGGCTGCGAAGTAACTTGGCCAAATTAGTTTTAAAACAAGCATCGTAAAGCTTCGGTAGAATCGGTAGATGTTAAGTAGCCTTTATTTTGGTGTCTAGAATTGGCGGTAATGATGTTGAAAATGATTTAACTTCAAGTGGTTCGCCCCTAACTGAGATCTCGCGAGTCTCCCAAAACACAAAAAAAATATTCTGGGGGCGACTCTCGCAATCCTAAACGTATTGAGTGGCTAAATATATTATGATTTAAAGAGTTGTCAAATCATACAAATACGTAAAATTTAAACATGTTTAGCCGTTAAATACGTTAAGGGATCGTTTTGCAAGCCAGCCTTAATCTTTAACTAATAAAATAGTGCCACGAAATACGCCTCCAAATTACTTGACCTACAGTTTCATTCAAATTACAGGTAACGGGAGTTCATGTTAATCTTTTTGGGGTAGAAATTGTAGTTATTCTGGATTTTAGACTTTTCCCTATATGTATTTGTTTTTTTTACCCCTTTTGAACCCCAATATCTCAACAACCCCCCCCCCCCCCCCCCCCCACACACATTTTTAGCTCATTTAGTCACACCAAAATTGTGCCATCACTACCTACCTATGTACCAAATTTCACGATGATCGGATAAACGCTTCGAAAGTTATCCTTGGACAAACAAACATACGTACATACATACAAAGCCGATTTTCCCAAGTTGACTTTATTACTTTATGACTTTACTTTATACCACAAGAAAACTTTATTATAAGTACGGAATTTATAATGTACTGTTACGACCGACAATGCTCCGGTTCAATTCGTGAAACTTCATCAGGGTAAGTGTGATCCGCTACGCACTGCCTCTCTGTGTCTCATCACTATCATCATGTCAGCCACAAGACGTCCACTGCTGAACATAGGCCTCCCCCGTAGATTTCCAGAGCGACAGATCTTGCGCGGCCTGCACGCAACGGCTCCCAGCAACCTTTATCAGGTCGACTTTCCATCTAGTGAGGGGCTGCCCTACGCTGCGCTTTCCAGTGCGCGGTCTCGAGAACCTTTCTGCCCCAACGGCCGTCAGATATTCTAGCTATGTGCCCTGTCCCACTTCCATTTCAGCTTCCTAATCCTTTATGGTATGTCGGTGCCTATGGTTCGTCTACGAATCTCCTCATTTCTGTATAACGCCTATTCACCGTTAAAGGAATATTTTCCTTAAAATACAAGTCTCTGGGACCAAAGGTTGTATATGTAATAGTATATATAGCTAGCTTCCGGCCGCGGCTTCGCACGCGTGGTTTGTCAATAAAAACATTACCCTATTTCTGCACAGTCAGGTAAAAGTAGTTTACGTCTCAATCACGTTCATAACCTAGCAATATATTCAATTTCATCGAAATGGGTCCCGCCAAACAGGCAAAGAGAAAGAGAAACAAAGTACTTTTAAATTTATAATATTAGTAGTCAGTCAGTAAGGAGTTCGTTGCTCACAGCTTTATAGAGGTCAATGTCTCCTAATATCAAAGACGTCTATAATATAATACTGTCAAATAGTCAAACATTCAGCTGCTTTCAAAATAAAAAAAAAATATTTGAACACCCGTCAAGTAAAGTTCACATGTTGTATTATCTCGCGCGCACGCGTTAAGCCCAATGTGCGCGACAGATGCGCATACGCAGCAAAAAGTTGGTAGAGACTAGTTTGTAATCTGTGGCGCGGCTCGTCCAATCAGAGCGCGATATCCCGCCTCTAGGATTTTATCGGGTTATAGATCATTGTTGAATAAAAGGTGCTGCTTTTGTACGATTCGTTATCGTGTTTGATTACAGTGCTTGCTTCAATATATTTTATAGGTCTGTTCTCATAGGCCTTTTGTATTGAAAATAATGATATAGTGGAAGTAAAAAAAACTTGGCTACTGAAACAAATTTAGATCGAGATCGAGACTTGACAACAGCAAGTCAACTTGAAATACTATATATTAATATAAATTGGTTGAATTGATTTAATTTAAAAAAATAACTTTACTTATCCAATGGAGACACTCGGAGTTGGGATACAGATTTTTCTCGTCCGACCTCCAACACACCTTCATCTTAACAAGTAATAAAGAAATCTTAAACCTTAATTATTTTCATGTAAGTTTAAACTTAAAATTTGTATGTGTACTATGTTGTTATTAATTTCATAAACATCAATATGTATAAAAAAAACTAACTATGTTTCGTTTAGCGTTTTCTATCTTCTATCTATCTAGAGTATGGGGCTAGGACTGAAAGTTTACCAAGAAATAGATAGATACAGAAGTTAAGTCACAGCAGTATCTGACACCGCACTTCGTTATAGCTTCACTAATTTCGTTCCATCTAAAGGTTGCCTGGAAGAGAGCGCTCTCAGCGATAAGGCTGCCCATTGTATTGCCCTTTCAGTGTTAGTCTAGTGTTTCATTGTTACTATGTGGCAATTACAATCAAGAGTTATCTTATCTTAAGTTTTGCGATTTTCGCTCGTTGTTACTTTACTTCTGTAAATATCTATTTTGTGGTTTTGCAGTGTATAGATGACGTCAGCTAATTTATAGAAATATTTCAGTCTAGCTGTTTGTTTCAGCCAAATCTAGACAAAAGCCATTATTTGTGATTAATAGGCGGCCGAAAAATGTCTACTAAGTGCTAAGAACTGAACTAACCGGGACCGGTTATTTATTAATGGTTATTTCATTTCTGAACTAAGAGAAATGCAAGTATTTTTTATTAATTATAGTCATGCGCTTGACCACTATCTCACCTGATGTGTAGGATTTCATAGGTAAAGACCTAATATAAAAATCTGTACTCAACAGATTTTATGTTTTTAGTGCAAACAAAATCAGGTGAATTTTTCTTTCATAACCTAAATACCCGATTGTGTAAATCGTATCCAAATAAAAACAGACACATAAAATACCGTCAAATGGGGCATCTTTACCCAAAAGGATCAACTTTACCTTAGTCTTCCTTGCGTGACAATACAAGATAAAATGGTGATAGGGTAGAATTTTTATTACTATTTTAGTAGCTTTCTAATGAATAACTGGTATCCCAAAACTTTTTTTAAGCTGCTAACACAGACAGTTGTCAAAATCTTAAAGGTTGTTTGTCATAACGGTAATTTGACTAACAGGCCATGTTGGCAACACATAAACAAATGCTATATTTACCTAATTTGCTTAGTTCTAGCTGAATCCAAGTAAAAAATAGTAATAGGTAAAGTTGCCAAAATTGTAGCATCATTACCTAATTGATATTTTTCGTGGTATGAGGCTTAGGAACACAAATTATGAAAAGAACTAAAGGGAAAGACCGCACAATTACATAAAAACTAAATATTAGGTAAACCCGCCTAGTAAAAGAAATACGCAATATAGGTATTATCTCATAAAAATATAGTAAATATGGTCTACTTGATGGTATATTGACAATTATAATTTGTAATAATACAAGAAATTTCACTATAATTGTAATAAAACAAAAATAGTACGTTTTATTTCTAAAACTTTATACAATAACACATCCTGTAAAAGTAGAGCAACTGACTCAGTGGTCGTTAAGCAAAATCTATGTAAAATTTTCCGCCCTCGCAAAAATAATAGTGTTTTTAATTTTTACGAACATTGCCGCAGTAAACATTATCAAGAAACTCTATAAATCTTTCCCGCTTTTATTTTAATGGCTTTTTTGTTTTGTCCAATATCCATACATTTACTTTACATTAATCGACAATTTTTTTCCCAGTCTGAGTAATGGCCTCAAAATGTGTCGCCATCTTGAAATTAAGTAGAATTTATTGCTTCGAAAGTTACTTTTATTTTTATCTCTGCTATTGTATTTACTTAAATTGTACAAGTTTGGGATTAATATTTGTTAGAATATAGCTTTTATGTGCGATTATTCTAATGTGGACCATATAAAGTAAAATATTAGTCTTGTATCGTACGTTAAGTACCTATTTACATATTTACTGTTAGCTGTTACTAGGCCAACTAAAGTATTGTTTATTACAACTTATCGTCGCAAAAAATTATTGATCGAGGGAAGCGAGATCTCCAAATCAACTTGGGCAAATCGACGTTGTATGTATGTATGTATGTTTCTTTGTCCGAAGTTAACTTTCGAAGCGTTGATCCGATTAACGTGAAATTTGATACATAGGTAGGTAGTAATGGTACAATTTTGGTGTGACTAAAAGAGCTAAAAATGTGGGGGGGGGGGGGTTGAGATATTAGGGTACAAGAGGGGAAAAAAAATGAAAATGATACTATTGGGTCAAGTGAGACGTCAAATGAAAGTCTTCATTAGTACATTTCGACACCGTTTTCACTTTTAGTAAAGTTTTTTTGGTTTTTGAGTTATTAGCCATAATAAAAACTGAACTTTGACAAAATTTACAGGGTACACCAGTAACCCCACAGTGCTGTTATTTGGTATGCGTGTAGCTTTAGTATCACAAATATAGGAATAAGTCTGAAATCCAGAATAACTGCAATTCGTATTCCAAAAAATAGTATCCAATTTACATGAACTCCCGTTACCTGTAATTTGAATGAAGTTGTAGGTTTCTATTTCGGGGCACTATTTTGGAATATGGATTACGAATATTATTTTTTTTGTTTTTATGGAAGACTCGCGAGATCTCAGTTCGGGGCGAACCACTAGTAAGTATGTTTTTAAATACACCTAATGTGAAAAGTATTCACGCTGCAGCAAAAGCTCGCACAAGTAAAGTCAAAGTATCAACACATATCATCGCCAAAAATGTGCAAAAAACGTGTTCCATATTCAAAACGCTACCAAATAGCACGTGAGTCCACCCACAATGAGGCGAGCGATTATAACGGTCGGCAGGAGTTTACACTTTTGATTTTTTTTCTTTTTTCGTAGCGGCACGCGCCGGCCGGTGATTCACAGCCAGCGGCAGATGTTGGCCGAGCTTTTTGTCCTATCAGCTGACGTAACGGCAGGATCGACTTATTAATGATGCATCTTGCATGCTGTCGATGTTACGTGTAACAGGAATTGTTGCGTAATTGTTTTTTATTCGAGCTCGCGTGTGTTCCTTGCATAATATAAGATGAAGGTTTTTGTAGCAGTGGAATCTTGAGGTTAGCAGTTCATTTGCTAAGGTTAATTAGTAAATGTTTAATTTACTATAGCGTCCTATTACTCGGTAATAATTTTTTCCCCAATTCTTACATCTTAATATTTGAAGGTATTGCATAGACATAGCATCATCAACAGTAAAACTATTCAGTTCATTTATTAAGCTTTAGAATTTGAACTTGAAAATGCTCTTGGTGTAAGCTTTGTTTATGTCAACAGCAAATGCATCTATGTCCGTTGGTTAACAAAATAAACAGGATGCGAGTCAGACGCTATTTAACTTAATTTCAGCTTCCATTCAACTAACTAAATAAAAATAATAAATTAAATGGTTTTTACAGTACATATTTCACTGTAAAAATACTGGGGGCATTAAATATTAGCATTGCCTGTGTTTTTGATATTAGAATATACACAGTCATCTCAATGGACTCATTCGCGTTTGTATTCTAAAACAAAACCGAGCGGAAAATTAGAATTATTTTTTCCTCGGTTTTATATACATTTTCAACCACTGTACGGCACAAAGCAGAATGGTAACTTTTTATTTGAATATGAAACTAATCCTTTGAGACCGGAAACACGCTTTTGTTTTACTGAACGTTTATTTATAATTTTAAACCATTCGAAGGTGGTTTTCCTTTTTCAAACATTTTATTTTTATTACTTGCAATTCTACAAACCTGTTTTTAAATGTACAAATGCTCTTTTAATGCAATAAAAATAATAATTATTTTTGCACCGAGAATACGAATACCTACAGTTTTAAAATTAATTTACAAAATGAAATCCCGATGATTTAAATGTTCCGGTAGAACTTGCCTGTCATTCTTGACAGTTTTAATAGAAGCCCAGCTGCTACTTCCCTAGGGTTTTTCGTTGCTTCTTGTCTTTAAATTTACTTTAAAAGGTGCAAAAGTTCAAGCTATAGAAGTCTAATTAATAATAGAATATTTTTATAGGAGGCATTTGCCCTGGGCTCCAATTCTACTAAACCAATCGCTTTACTATAACAATGATATCGTCGCAAAATGCCCACTTTAGATACCCTTTGAAATTTTACTAACATAATCTTGTTGCTATGACAACACCATTGAAAATTTGAGCAGCTTATGACAAGAACAACAATTATAATGGTATGACTCTATAATAGTATTCTCTAATCAATTAGACGAACTGGGACCCTGCAGTGGGACTTCACGGGCTAAAAAAACCTCTTTTTTATTTATTAACCTTTACTTTCCCACTGCTGGGTAAAGGTCTCCCCAACATTCCTCCACATCTCGCGATCACTCGCCACGTCCCACCAGCCATCTTGAAAGGCAACAAGGTCGTCACGCCAACGCTTCTTCGGCCTGCCCCGGCTTCAACGCCCATCTGCAGGTACCCATGGTGTGACAACTGTTGCCCATTTGTCTGTGGGCATATGACTGACGTGACCAAACTCTTAGAGGAAAATAATATAATTCGACTAACTTCCATTAAGTAGGTTCACCTTGTTTTGTTTTTAAATGTCTTTAATAACAGAAATATTATAAGTAACAAAAGTCGCTAAACACAGTCCAGGTATTTTAACAACTAATAATTCATACTTATACTCTATTTCCAAAGGTAATGGTATTCTAACCAAGTTCCCATGTAAATAATGAATTAATGATCTTATAAAATACAAGCATGGTGCACTTGTCTTGTCATAAAAATGGTATCAAAATTGAATCAACAAAAAATAACAATCCGTTACTAAACATGCACCGAGAGTGAAACCTTTTTACTTATACTTCTTTTGTAAATGGATTACCATTTGAATAAAGAATCAAAGCTCTGTCCATAAAGGCGAAGCGACGGTTACTGGTTCTAGACCGGTTTTGGCATCTGCATAAACCACACACTCGTGAATATAAAAGTATTTTAACTGAAATTAAATAAATCTTTTTATTTCAATTTTTATTTTTGTTAATACAATTAGAACTGGGTAATTTTATTATTTGAATTAAGAACGTCAAACGTGGCAGATATTTGAAAAAGAGACGTTCCATTTTCATTATACCTAATTATCATTTTGCTTCACGTGATAACTTTGTATGAACGTCTACACAAGAAATCAAAAAACCAATCACATAATGCCATAAAAAGATTATATTATAGGCGTATATATTATAGTTATATTTACTAGAATAATGAGTATAATTAATAAGCACAAAGTTTCACTTTATGTTGTAAAATTACACTCGGAAACACTAGTTAATCCGGGATCCAAACTTTGACAGGACGATATTCCAATGTAATCATTTGGTTATGTGATTCGTTGGTAGTATTTTGACACCTGTCAAATCCGACCTATTAAATTTCTACGATAATTGATCGAGCGAAGCGAGATCTCCAAATCAACTTGGACAAATCGGCATTGTATGTATGTTTGTTTGTTGAGAATAACCTTCGAAGCGTTTATCCAAACATCGTGAAATTTCGTATATAAGTAGATAGTAATGGCACAATTTTGGTGTGACTAAATGAGCTAAAAATGTGTGGAGGTTGCTGAGATATTGGGGCTTATGAGAGGTAAAAACAAAACAAATTGGGAATATCCGGTCAAGTGGTACGTCTAATAATAGGTATTTACGAGTACATTTTGACTCCGTTTTTATTTTTAGTTTCAACCTTATAGTTTTTAAGTTATTAGCCATCATAAAAACTGAATTTTGTCAAAATTCACAGGGTAGGTACACCAAATTTCAGCACTGTGGGGTCACTGAACCCACAGTGCTGAATTTTGGTATTCGTGTAGCTTTAGTGACCCAAATATAGGGAAAAGTCTGAAATCTAGAATAACTGCAATTTCTACCCCAAAAAAGAGTAACCAATTTACAGGAACTCCCGTTACCTGTAATTTGAATGAAACTGTAGGTCAACTTAATTGGTTATTTTTTCGTGGCACTATTTTGATAGTCAAATATAACAAATAATATTTTTTTTATTTTTATGGGAGACTCGCGAGATCTCAGTTCGGGGCGAACTGGTAATAAACATTTTCTGTATCCTCAGAATTATTCAGCCATTATACGTAAACGGGAGAGAATGTATTATGAACACGATCTATTTTTGATGAAGATAAACCTTTAACATATTAAAGCTTGGCTGGGTTCATAATCGTTTTAGGTGCCTTTTTAACCTTAAATACGTTTTTTTTAAATTAATCGAATCAAAAATAAGGAGATTCGTAGACGAACCAAAGTCACCGACATTGCACAAAAGATTAGGAAGCTGAAGTGGCTGTGGGCGGGGCACATAGCTCGAAGAACTGACGGCCGTTGGGGCAGAAAAGTTCTCGAGTGGAGACCACGCACTGGAAAGCGCAGCGTAGGACTGCCCCTAATTAGATGGAAAGACGAACTGATAAAGGTTGCTGGGAGCCGTTGGGTGCAGGTCGAACAAGATCGATCGCCCTGGAAATCTATGTGGGAGGCCTATGTTCAGATTGGTCGTCCTTTGGCGGATGTGATGATGATGAGGTTTTGTTTACGGTTTTGTTGACATGTAACATTTTAAAGTAACATTTTAAATCAGTTAGAACAAGACAAACCAACTCATAAATTTTAGTTTTTAATATGTTCCTTACTCCCGACCCGACTAATATGTATTTCAACAATCCTCTCCACCCAAATGTTATCTGGAAGAACCTGCCTAGCGATAAGATTGCCTATTGCTCTTGCGACTATATCTTCCTTTAGGTTTGTTCCTGTTGTGGTTTGCAATAAAGTATTTTCATTCATTATTTCAAGACATAAGTTATTTAAGTTAAACAAGACATTGCTTAATTAGGGCATAAATAATATAAATAACTGAAAACTACAGTTTTAAAACATTTGCAGTGCCAATGTTTTCATTTTTTTCATACCCTGCCGTATTGTTCCTAATAAATATTATAATTTATTATAAATTTTTCGAAATGTAGAGAAACGTTTAGTCTTAAAACCGTCTTTAAGTGTGTTTCTGTAAGCACAATGTTTGGTTACAAGTTTATAACCAAGCAACGTGCTTACAGAAACGCACAGGACATTAAACACAGAGCGTCACGATTCGCAAAGCTCTGGCGTGCACCAAATCAATACTTTTTCTAGCAAAGACACCCCCAATGCACGCAACTAATTCATACTGCCTAGAAACGCGTATATAAATAACTCTGTGCCGACCTCTTTTCTGTTAGGGTTGCCATGATACTGTATTTATCGAAGTTTTTTTTTTATTCCGAAAGTATAATTAGTATTGGATTTACACGTATGTAATGTTGTAGATAAAATCAGTTTTTTTAACTTACTGAGAATTACTTTAATTGATACTATTGAGTTGTAGAGTCGTATGTCAAAACACGACGTTTTCATATAATACAAGCTTTGATGGAGCTTATAAAAAATCAGGTGCAAATTATGAATCTATGGGTAACGATAAGCAACCCCTTCGATAACTTGTAGTCTTTAACATAATATGACATGGAATTTGGTAAAAAAACAATCACCCTAATATCCACTAATATTCAGGTTTATATTTGGGTTGCGCAAATATGACCATGTTTCCCCTTATCGCATCATTCTCAAGTGGCTCCCTATTCGCCTTCGCCGAGATTTTCATATTCTGTCTCTTCTCTATTCTATTCTATTCAATCCCTTCTCCCCTTGCTATCTTAAAGAGAGGTTTGCTTATCTCCATTCTTCCAATACTTTTACTCTCAGGTCATCGGAAAACTTATCCCTCAAAACACCCGTACACTCTAGTTCCTTCTACGGGAAATCATTCACTGTCGAAGCAGTGCGCTTGTGGAATGCTTTGCCTGTGGAAATTAGACGGGCTCCTTCACACCACTCTTTTAAGCTGAGATTAAAGCAGCATTACCTTAATGCCTAGCTTTCTTGTCATTTGAGTTACCTATTTATTTATTATTTTATTTTATTGTCCTCATTTTAGAATATCTGTAAGGTTATTATTTGGGTATATATTAGTCTATCTTTAGGTATTTATTTATGTATTAGGATTATAAGTAGGTACCTACAGTTTTTATTTGATATAATTTTTATATAGATTATTTCATTCATTTGTAAATATACTCTGTGCACCGCTGCCCATTACTGCTCCGTTATTTACTTTCCACCCAAAGGTTGCCTGGAAGAAATCGCTTTCAGCGATAAGGCCGCCCATTGTACTTTATTTAAGTAGCTTAAATTTGTTTTTTTTTTTTTAAGTATTCCTGGTGTACAATAAAGAATTATTCTATTCTATTCTATTCTATTCCACTCAATAAATTAAAGTACCTATATTCAAACCCTCTTTTACCGATACTTTAAAAACAAAACTAATACACCTGAGTACTTTATTACACTCAACATTTCGTTGCCAACCCTACTGTATACAACTAAACAGGTACGCACACATAAATAGCGGTATCAACCAATCGCGGCCCAGTTTCTCGTAAGCTCTATATATTTTGTATGTGTGCGTTTTTATGCGTATAGACTGAGGGGTGCGTCGTTGCACCCTTACGGAGTTCCAACTAGATGCATTTTATTGTATTAAAATCGGGTTTTGTAGCTGTATCTGGCATATCTTGTAATTTATTACATTCTTATCGAGGGTAAAGTACATTTCTTAAATTAAATTATCATATTGCTAATAAATATTACTTATTTTTATCCGAATGCATTTTCTTGATTATAATTTAGGAACATTGTAGTGAGTATTATACTCTGTTGGTAAATTGAACGTAAGTCTAAAGACACCTAGATCACTTTACACTGCTATAAAAATGCAATCAATCTGCCAATAACTCAAACACACTTTCATAAATACGCGCAAAATATAAATTTGAAAATAGAACAATTTTTTTTTTAATTAATACTGGCACAAAATAATGACCGTGTCGTTCGCAAGGTAAGGGTGCGTTCAGAAGCAATGTGGCGGTAAAATCGCGCGTGCCCGCGCATACGTGCCCGGGGCGTTTACACCTCGCTCTAGAGTGCTTTTAACACGTATTTAAAACATCTTGATACAGGGAAATGATATTTTTGAACGAACTTTGTTGGTAAAGGAGATTTGTTTTTGGCGTTTGAAATGCCGCTGTATGTTTGAATGTGCTAAATGAAACTAAACGTTTTCTCTTTGTGGCTACTTTTGTAAGACTTTTTTAAAATCGGGATCCATTTTTATTTTCTTATTGGCTCAATACTATGACAAATGAGCCGGTTTGATTGAAAAAAAAAATTTGTTTGTGAAGTAGAATACCACAGACTACCAAAGCTTCAGAAAAAATATTCAACACAAATTCTCTTTTTAAAAAAGCTCGCGCTTATAGGCAGAATTAGATTTTTCTTGTTAGTTCACAAACATACAAAATGTATTATTCATTTATTACAGAAAATCAAAGTATCCAAACGAGGTTTACAATTTGACACGTATTAAGATCTAAGTATAACAATTGGATACAAATATTTCGTAGACAACTATTTTAATCGAAGGTAGTATTTGTCGGTTTCCTCACTAGGTGATGTCTGTATCAATTAACCTGGACACAAAATACAGTCGTTTAAACGTCTTTACCTAAGAAATTACTCAGTTACTCGGCAGACAGGCACCAGTCTCTCGCAAAACAGGTATCTGCCTACACTTATACAGTTATAAGTAATATTTGTTACCTGATTGTAGAGATAAAATAAATTACTTTTATTATTATTCACACATATTTATTTTAAAACTCGTTTATTAATATTATTATTAAAAAAATTATAAATTATATTGATTATTATCCCGCGTATTTATTTTACAACTCAGGCACTAAGCCTGGATCTCTAACATAGGCATTACCAGGGCCGGAGCCAACGAGAAAGAGGCCTATTTTCATTAGTCATATATATAATAGATAGATAGATACATAATGTATTTATTGTAAACCATTAAAAAATTAAACAAACAAAAGAGAATACACAATTAATTCAAAGGCATAATGGCCGGCCTTATCGCTGAAACTGTTCAGCTTCGTATCAGTATAGCTTAACAGATGGTTAAACTATTGCAACAATGGATTATGGGTACAGGTTACTGTATTATCACGAGTATCAAATAATGTTTCTTGGTATCAAATAGGTAGGTACATCGATGCATTAACATTAGACAGACACAATAACATTAGAAATACGCATGTACTATTATCATATTATACATCATATTGAACATGATAATACATATTACATAATATATATACAGGGTGTCCCAGAACTAAAACTATATATATAAATTAGTGGTTCGCCCAGAACTGAGATCTCGCGAGTATCGAATAAAAACAAAAAAAAAATTATTCTTACTATCAAAATAGTGCCACTAAATGCATAACCAATTACTTGACCTACAGTTTCATTCAAATTACAGGTAACGGGAGCTCATGTTACTTGGTTATTTGTTTTTGGGGATAGAAATTGCAGTTATTCTGGATTTCGGACTTTTGCCTATATTTGTGTCACTAAAGCTACACGCATACCAAATTTCAGCACTGTGGGGTCACTGGTGTGCCCTGTAAATTTTGTCAAAGTTCAGTTTTTACTATGGCTAATAACTTAAAAACTACAGAGTTTCAACTAAAAATAAAAACGGGGTCGAAACTACTCACAAAGACCTTTTAATAGACATGCGACTTCACTAGATATTCCCATTTTAGTTTTTTTTACCCCTCTTGAACCCCAATATCTCAAAAACCCCCCACCATTTTTAGCTCATTGAGTCACACCAAAATTGTGCCATTACTACCTACTTGTAGATATACCAAATTTCACGACGATCGGATAAACGCTTCGAAAGTTATCCTCGGACAAACAAACATACATACGTACAACGCCGATTTGCCCAAGTTGATTTGGAGATCTCGCTTCGCTCGATCAATAAAACAAAGTCGGGTTAGTTACATCATTTATAACTCAAGAACGGCTAGACCGATTCTGATGATTTTTGATTTGTTAGATTTGTCTCCGCCCCGAATAGTTGAATAACTATCAAAATATCGGAAAAATTCACGCAACAGAAAAATATAAAGAAAATGCATTTTCTCATGCATAGATGCAGCTAATGAAGTCACTATAACGTGCTTAGTCTGAAAACCAGCGTTGGTCTGGACTTAGCGCCTAAGCGTAACACAAAGCTGAGACTGGTCCTTTTTGGGACACCACACAGCATATAACCTTTTGGTGCCAACGTATTTATGTAGCTCTTGTTAGGCCTATAATGATATAATCTGTTGTTTTTATATCTGTCTTTCCTTGTTTTTATAGGTAGGTCCTACCATTTTCATAATCAGTGTTGTTTTTAATGTCTTTTTCAATGTATGTCTTATTTTATTTCCTTCTGTTTTGTCTGTGATGTACCGTTATTCTAAATAAATGTTTTTTACTTACTTTCTTTACTTATTTTAATGATGGTCGATTGACAATTCTACCGGGGTGACGTAAATTGGCAGCCCGCGTCAAGGCGGCCCGAAGTTCGGCGGGTCAGCTAATTATTTATAAATAGAATTGTTGTACTCTTTATCTTTGAGGGTTCGTTGCAGCTGGGACTAGAAATATCTGTTTCCCGAACTTCAGTGTTCTATTCGCTCTATTAATATTTGTTTATTATATCAAGAATAGTTCCCCTGTTCACTACGCATTAGGTGCACTAGTTCGTACAGTTCATTAGAGGTTCACTACGCGTGCAGCGTGAAGGGCCTTTCACGTCATAAATCTAATTCTGCACGCGTCTCTATAATACGCGTGCACGTAGCTAACGTAACTTGGTGAATTGCGCAACGATGCCAAAACGTATGATTAGAGAGTTGTCAAATCATACAAATACCTCAAATTTAAACATGTTTAGTTACCAAATACGTTAAGGGATCGCAGTGCAAGCTGGGCTAAAACATGGAATAAATTTTACCTACTATGCGCCTGCGAAATGTACTGAAAGTTAGTAGATTTTCAGATATATTACCTAGCCAATGTTTTGTCTTAACTATCCATCTACTATACATATAATTTATTTTCGACGTTTTTCAGCTAACATCGCTATAACATTTTATCCTCCATACAACTTTTTGAAGTTATACTCTTTTTGGCACGTTTGGATAAAAGTATGAGAGTAAAATTTTTACGATGCGACAAAAACGACAAAAAGTGACATGATGAAGTTAGCCGATAACTGTCTCATGCGCGCACTCACCGACAGCCAAAAAGTGACATGATGAAGTTAGCTAATCACTGGCTCATACGCGCGCACACTGACAGCCAAAAAGCGTCATGATGAAGTTAGCTACAAACAGAGTTGTGGCATACGGAATGAAATCTTTTACTATTTTTGTTCTGTTACGCCATAGAAGTATAACTTCTTACGTGCGTATAAGTAGGTACACACACACATTTTTTTACTTTGCTGCACACAATCTGACGGCCCTCCTGATGTTAAGTATGTCTCTATGTTTACTATAATCATCCATATAGTACTAACTTAGTTTAATTAAATTTAGTTTAAGTTGCATCTTCGGTATGGTCAACTCCTGGTGACCACAGATTCAGAAATTTCTTTTTGTAAATTGTAATAAATCGCTACATTTGTTATAAAGGCAATTTTATGATAAAGGCGTTGAAACTTGCGAATTCAAACTCAAAAAAGTACACAAGTACACTTAGCATCACAATTGTAATTATAACTTGTGTATTTTTTGACTTAAAATAAATAAGCTGCACACGAGAAAACTCCATTAAATTTTCATTAGTTTTGTTTGAATTTTCTCAAACCATTAAAAACACACGTGAACTGTTCACATTTTCTCGAAAGGTGTAACTCTGTTATTCTATGCGTAAAACAACATACGCATAGTATAACCCAGTGCGTTTGTGCCAAACCCCGCCCCTTTCTAGGGCAGGTCTTGCACGGGTAACCTATAAATCTAACTCACCACGCAATACATAGTGTATGTGTTATGTAAGCTGAAAGTAGTGAAACTGGCAGCTTTTCTGAACGCGAATCAGTAAATAGGATGATGTCAATCTAAATAGAAAACTTTGAATTTGGAATGCTGTTGACAATCACATATTTATTTTGGACTAAAATATAGAAAATAAATGTCATTCCAAATAGAAAACTTTGAATTTGGAATGAAAATTCAAATAAAGCATCAATTCGTTATGCATTTTGCATAAAAGATGAATTGATTTTTGTGTATAGAATTAGAACGATTAAATAAAAAGGAGAATGAGAGAGATATTTGGTCTAAGATTATTTTCACCGATTTTATTTTTAAATTTCACACATTATAAAATCATTTATTCGTATCTCGTAATTAATTACTATAATTTAGTGCCTGCATACTTTCATTAACTACCAAGCCCTGCCATTTTCCTTTACATTTCCATCATCGAACCGCATTTACTTACCGCATTTTCCAATTAATTAATTCAGAGTATACATAAAGAGTATTTACATAAAGAGACCTATATACCTACGTACATAAAGCTCACCTGAGGGGGTGCGTAACCTAGTGAACGCACACTGCACACCCTAGATTAGAGGGCAGAGGGAGGGTTAGGAACGAAACATTTTCACGAGCTAGGGTTCCGTGGCAATTAGAACATGAAAACGAGGGTTTATTATAATGAGGTTACTTTATATTTTTATTCAGATACTTAGCTTTTAAAGATTTAGACAACCTGATAAAATTTATAGCGTAAATAAAAAACCGAATGTATGTAGATAAACTGGTAGGTATTCATAGTTTTGACAAAGATTCTTATTACAGGGACGACATACTTCGATGCTTGCTTTTAAAATCGATCTGCTATCCAAAGTGAAGAAATATAATGCATTTTTGAATCTGTTTTGGTATCGATCTTAAAATCGGTCTAAAATTTGCGCTTATCTAACAAAAAACAATAATTGAGGGGAAAAATGAGAACACTCATCACCGTGACCTCTTCTCCCTAGGTACATATTTTCTCGTTTATTTACACACAGGCTCATTGGCACTCATTGAACAATCCAAGCCGGGCTAACGACCCCGCTTCAAGCCTTCCATACCCTTTCAGCAAAAACCAACCATCCAAGACCTGCCAATATTCACACTTTATCACAAAAATATGTGTCATGTGACGGGTCTTAATATATTGGTCTGGGGTCTTCAAGTTTATTGTGTGACCCAAGCAATGATAGGCAAATTGCAGTTTTTTATGCACCAGTAGGGAGATGGGGTGTAGGTAAATAGTGCAAAGATGGCCGACTGCGATAGTGAGATAATTGTGAGATTTGAATATCGAATAAGGCAAGCGTTGCCTTATTCACCACTGAAAAGTATGGAGCCAATATCTTTTGGGTCTTATTATTTCCACCTTATAATTGATATAGAGAATAATTTTAAACTATTTCTCACGGAAAATAATAATTGTCACTTCTAAAATGTAATAATTACGTAACTTTATCCCGGCGGGAACACAAACTGTAATTTATGATTGAGCATTCGAATTTCGAACGCTTCCGCCGCGCGCAAACAGTAACGCTATCCGAACGCACCTTTATTTGATTTATGCTTTTTGTTTTTTATAAGAAGGCTTGGAAGCTTGACGACAGCATGTTATTCTGAACTTCCTTTGCAATGGAAAGGTACTTAATTAGGTTTTATTCAATATTTATTATACCTACTTACGCATAATGTATTTGTAATCGTTATAATAATCTAGTTTTAAGATCCTAGCGTCTATTGTATGGATAGATGCATATTCAATGAATATTGAAATAAATATGTGATATATTTCTAGTACCTATAGATACCCATATCAACACCTAAATAACAAAATATAGATGAAAAATCTTTTTACTTGTGATATAAAAATACATACCTATAGTAAGTGCATAGTACATAGTTTGAGTTTCATTTATTCGCAAACAATACATATTGTGTTACATTTGGAGTAAAAAAAATATGTGGTAACTTCATTATAAAAAATAATCATAATAATTATGGTAATAATAGAACGTTATTATTTACATGATAAATAATAATATAAAGTCAAATTAAAAGATAAAAAATACAATAATCAAAACATGTCAAAATTCCATAATAACATTACAAATAATAATAGGTACATAATAAATAAATAAATAATAAAATAAATAAATATTGCTGGACATTACACACAGCGCTATCTAGCCCCAAACTAAGCAGACCTTGTACTATGGGAACCAGATAACGGATAGAATACTTATATACTTTTTTTGTAAATACATACTTATAATATATAGAAAAACACCCAGACACGGAACAAATATCTGTAGATCATGCAAACATTTGTTCCGCGGCGGGAATCGAACCCGCTACCTCCTGCGTCTCAGCCGGCTATACGCCCACTGCGCCACGGAGGCAGTCAAAATAAATATTTTGCGTCAGGTAATTAGAGACTTGTTCTTACAAAATTCGTCAATGGAGTAAAAACACTTTTTTAACAATAACTCCATAAGTTTAGTTTAGAATTTGAATGTGCTATAGATGGTTTTAAAGACGATAGGTATGTTATTAAAAAGCATTACACCCTAGTGCTAAACACTGTGTTTTGAAATTCTCAGTCTAAGTACAAAGTCATTTTTTAAGTGTACATAGTTTGTACATAAAAGGATACACAACATGACACTGAATGAAAATATAACAATAATTTTGATTAAAATAATATGGCCGCCGCAACAAAAAGTACTATTCCTACTCATTATAAAAAAAATCATTATATATTTTAAATGCGCCATGTTTCTGAAGACATTTAGATTAAATGTCTTCGGAAACACTTGGCGGCAACATGTTGAGTCATGTTACTTTTTACTTATTGTTTCATTGAAATTGTCACTAAAGATGATTTATAAATGCATGTGTAACGTCAAAAATGTCGCTCAGTAATATAACGCGACGACAAAATGTCATCTTATATGGTACAGAATGCATTACGAAATAATTATTCTCCATTACCCACCTGCAAGGAATTCAATGGAGTAATAAATACTTGTAAATGTTTGTTATGTAATTGTATTAAATATTTATATTTATAATTTTTAGCAGTTAATAATATTAAATATAATTAAGTGAATATCGATAAAAAATTTATCGTATTATACAGGGTGGCGACGTGACGTGAATGTTGAACCTAGTTAATTAAGTTATTAATTTTCCTGTTTCTTTTAAATATGTTTTGTATAAAGACGCCAAAATATGTTTTTTAACCCGTCACGGATGACTGGTAGAAAATGGTGTTTAGCACTAAGTCCTCTACCATTTTTCTGGTCGTACTGGATTTTTAAAACACATAGGAAATAATTCAAAATCCATATCAGTTAAAAGCATCCACTAAAATGTCATTACAATTTGCAAGAACACAAGAAAATGGACAGCCATGTGCATTACTGCACTGCGTTCGTCCTCAAATCGCACGTTGCATAAGTCAGGTAGGTATCATAATAAAGTAGGTAAACATTCATTGAAACTAATTACAATTAAACTTCGTAATTATTCCTAAAAAAAATTTGTTCGTTTTTATGTTTTATTGATTCGTGTTGTAAATCACATGCGTAATCGCCTTCTTAAAAACTGACACTGCTTACGTCACTACCCTGTATAAATAGTTAATTATAATAAATTGATAATTTTGGCATCAATTATTATTATAATTAAGGAGGTAAGTAGGTACTTACTTTTTTATAAACTTTTTCCCATCATCATTATTGATACTATAATTACTTAAAAGTTCAATTTACTTGTTAAAGTAATTAATGAACAATTTAAAGCTTAAATTTATTGAAACTATATATTTTATAAAAGTGTGCAGTGTAATTTACAAATTAATGACCATTTTCACCATTCTTAACTTTTTATTTTACGGAAAACGTCACTAATGGCAATTTTATTGGCTAAGTTATCAGAAAACTGTCAAACAATCGAAACTCATTGAAGCATTGAATTTTTTTAATTATACCATCTGCAAGTTACGTCAAAACTGACAGTAATGGTCATTATTGATGGCCGCCAAAACCCAAAGTAATTCAATTGTTGCCTTGCCGCAGAAGGCTATCAACCACATTGTGTGCGCTCGACCACAATCTAAAAGTGTTAATGAGTTTTGACATAATAATATTTGACATTATGGTCTATCTATACTAATATTATAAAAAGGAAGGGTTTGATTGTTTGTTTGTTTACATTGAATAGGCTCCGAAACTACTGGACCGATTTAAAAAATTCTTTCACCGTTGGGAAGCTACGCTATCCCTGGGTGACACAGGGTACTTTTTACCCAACTGCGCAGGAGGATAATGTTTTTATTGAAAAACTACGCGTGCGAAGCTGCGGATTGGTCAGCTAGTATTTAATAGTTATGATCAGCCAGCTAGTTGTTCTTTGTAATTAACGTAAGCGTTTATGTACTTATGCTATACATCTAAAGTTCTTTGGCGTGAGTGAACAAATAACTTAAAACGTAAAAACTTACTTCATTGTGTTACATCGGAGCGTGCAACTTCCGTCACATAATAATAATATTGCTGGACATTTCACACAGCGCTATGTAGCCCCAAACTAAGCAGAGCTTGTATTATGGGAGCCAGATAACTGATAGAATACTTATATACTTTTTTTTGTAATTACATACTTGTAATGTATAGGAAAACACCCAGACACGGCACAAATATCTGTAGATCATACAAACATTTGTTCCGTGGCGGGAATCGAACCCGCTACCTCCTGCGTCTCAGCCGGCTATACGCCCACTGCGCCACGGAGGTCGTCATGCTGCATATAAACTCTGATCTGTTTCTCAAAAATATAAATATAAATGTTTTTTTGTTTATCTCTCACCATCATCATCATAGCAGCCACAAGACGTCCAACGCTGAACATAGGCCTCCCCCTAGATTTCCAGAGGTTCCAAGCAACCTTTATCAGATCGTCTTTCTATCTAGTTGGGGGACGATCTACTTTTCAGTGCATATTCTTCACTCTTACTTTGGTCTGATGATCTACAAAAAAAAAATTAAAAACAGAAATATATAAAAAATCACTTTAGAACTTCGTGGACACGACTGTTTATTTATCTATATAATCAATAATATTGATGATTTTTTTTATTAATTGATTGGAAAATCTTTATTGTACAAAATATCTTATATCTGTACATATGCGAACTAAATGCTTAGCAATTTCTTCCAGTTAGCCTTTATGTAATTTGGAAATACATTTACTCATTTTCAGCTCAGTCAGTAGAACCATACATCATTACAGGTACTATAATAAATTATAGCAAATGATTAAAATGGCGCCCTTTGAAATCGTTACAAATTGGCAATTACTAAGGTATTTGATACACATCTGTCGTATTGTCTATCGCTGCGCATGAGTGCTTTTATATTTTAATTCAATGTTTTTTTTCAACAATGACTTCAAACAATTATGTTTTTTTACTTAATTATTAAGTGTCTAGAGAAAACTGTCACTTGCACTGCCACCTTTAAGTTAAGTGCTGTTGGTGAAAACGGACTTTAAGAGTAGCTTTTTTGCAACAGATTCTATAATAGACTAAAGAGTAGTAAAGTTCCTTGTAAAAGGGCTAGCCCGGGAAGTACTACCACCATACCTATTTCTCCCGCCAAGCAGCATTGCTGTGTTTCGGTATGGTTTCCGCTGAAATTACAAGCAGAGGAGGCTTTACACATGTATGCCTCAAGTTGATGGATGGTTTTGCATCGTAGGGCACGATTCTAAAGTGCGTGACTTGCGAGGCTATACTTTCCTATAGGCGATGGTTACCACTTAACATCAAGCGTGGCATATGCTTGTTCCATCTCCAGGTAGTATAAAAAAAGACTTGAAAATGTATAGGCATTGATATTATTATTTTCTGACATCTGCTAGCCGCGAGACCACTACTTGGATGGGTGACCGCTTATGTTTTAGTGCTTTGGAGGACACACTATCACTATGATGGTTATGATTATGATCTTGTCAATGTCGGTCGGTATATTAAGTACTTAGTTTTAGTTTTGTCTTATTCATATTTTTTTAAAGATCCTTATAAATAATAACAAGCCTTGTTTCTTACCTGATTCTTTCCTGGCTGGAACAAGGGGTAAAATTGACGTTTCAAAGTGATCCTTGTACTTTTAATCAATAAATGAATATTGACTATTGATCTTAACACCTATAAAACGCTACAAGATCTATCCCGTATCAGACATAATATTATTCATGCGGAAGTTTGTTTGTAACTCAATCAATTCGTAACGGCTGAACAGATTTAGATGTTTAATACATAGATAGATTTTGACCTGGATTGAAATAGGTTATTTGTTACTGACGGTCCACGCGTGCGGAGCCAGGCGAGGAAGCTACTTTAAAATAAGGGCATGCTGGAAAAAAGAACTCGTTCAGATGGCCTTAAAGTTTAGACACCATAATTTACTGAAATATATTTTAATAACAGAAAGAGTATACAATTATTTATAAGGCTATATACAGGATAAACAGTTGAATCATCTAAAAACCGTTGCAAACGATCTATAGATAGCTCAACTGGTCCAGATCACTACCAGGCGGAAGTGTCCCCAAGACACTGGCTCCATTGCCCCGCTGAATTGCAATGCTTATGCGTTGACCCAGATAAGCACCTGCTCTCGGATCACACGTCGCTTCGACCAGACGCCCCGAAAGAATTTTTAAAACGCAATGGGCCCCGGTACCCCATGGACCCAGGGTCTCGACCCCAAATGGCTCAAATGCGTAAGCTATATCGGGACTTCCAATTATTTATTTAAGTATACGAATTTGTTTGCATTTCAGCACTAAATTTTAAAATTGCATTCTGGTATACATATGAGCAGACAGATTTGACAATAATTTATGTAGCGATTCGTAATTTTATACATTGCAAGCTAACATTTCGTTTGATTTATTACGAGTACCAGCAACATATACTACCACAAGTTTTAATATATTTGTCAAAAATGTGTTTGTATGAGGCAAAATTAAATGAATGAATGACTGAAAATTCTTAAATACCTTATAAGCTAGATACAACAGAGTGAGAACAAGTTAATGTATAATGGGTGGTCTTGTCGCTAAAAAAGCGATCCCTTACAGACAACGTTTGGATGGCGATGAGTGTAATATATAAAATAGGTAATAGAGCACAAAAACCAGTGACTACTAAGTATTAAAGAACCTTTTTTGCCCCAACGGCCGTCAGTTATGCGAGCCATGTGCCCTGCCCACTGCCACTTCAGCTTGCTAATTCTTTGTGGTATGTCTGTGACTTTGGTTCGTCTACAGATCCAAGCATAGATAGAACTTCTATCGCTGACGACCTCCATGGCGCAGTGGGCGTATAGCCGGCTGTGACGCAAGAGGTAGCGCGTTCGATTCCCGCAGCGGAACAAATGTTTGCATGATCTACAAATATTTGTTCCTGGTCTGGATGTTTTTCTGTATATTATAAGATTTATAAGTACGTATTCACAAAAAAAAGTATATAAGTATTCTATCGGCTATCTGGTTCCCATAGTACAAGCTCTGCTTAGTTTGGGAATAGATAGCGCTGTGTGAAATGTCCACCAATATTTATTTCATTTATTTATTTTATTGAGCCTTCTTATAAGGCCTATTGTGAAAGACCACGTTTTTGCACTTGTACCATGATGAGGATACCCTAGGTAAATATTTTTTGGTTACATACCTACATACTTCAAGAGCACATGTCTTCATAGACAAATTCCCACAAAAAACTACATCCTTCATCTATGGTTTCACGACCCATACAACTACCTGAATACCATAAAAAGAGGTCAACGAACTCTACAAGACAGCTGCTCCATTTCAATATGGCGGTCTTTATGTCAAAAATTAATAAAATATGATGGATTGGATCGTGGATTCGCTTGATTTTGTATGCACGATGCGTTGTTGAAATATGGCGTTTTTAAGTAAAACTTTTTGTATAAAGTATACGTCGTTATGTAAATGGCTTCATTTAGTTAAATACTATAGTTTTTATGTTAACCATGGTTAAATAACCATAAAATTAATCAGTACAGTTATGAGCGCGTGCGTACTTAAGTACGCATGTAAGAAGTTATACTTCTTCGGCGTCAATAAATAGTATTATGTCATTTGCGCACCAATTTGCTAACTTCAGAGCGGAAAACTAACTTCATGGTATTTCATCGGCGTGCAACTTTCATCAAATGCTGAAAATACACTTTTTTTCTTTTAACTAGCCAAAATGAGTATAATGAAGGTATTTCGTGTGAGCTAGCCGTTAGGTACTTTGATGTTGAAAGTTTTAAAGTATTTTAACAAGAGCTTTAACTACACTTGAGAGCAATAAAATCGCACATCCGCACATTTTTACTTAAAAGTTAATTTTTTTTTTATTTGGAGGTTACAGCAAATTAAAATCAAATTAAATTAAAGTGCATAATCTAGGCATTCGCAGAACTGATAAAGGGTTGACATTTACCTTTAAAAACAACTCATTAGCAACAAAACAGTAGACCCCCTTATGTCGCTCGATCCAGGTAAGGCCGGCGGCGGGATTTATCGCAGGTATAAAAGAGTGCATATTGAGGGAATGATCATCATTTGCATACCAACGTACAGTGTGAAAGGTTCTCTATTGATATTGGCTTCAAACGGAACACGAAAATGGATACTACACCAGAAGTAGCCGCTCAAGTGGTTGCCCTTGTTGAATCGGGGCTTAAGCAAAGTCAAGTGGCTCGACAATTGAGTTTGAGCCGATTTACCGTTCGGCGTGTATACCAGAGATATCAAGAGAAGGCTACCAACGGCGACAAGGATCGGGCCGTCCCCGTGCTACAACAGAGCGTGATAACCGCTTTCTTATAACGACATCTTTAAGAAATCGTCGTTTGAACGCAGTTCAACTGGGCCAACGACTTCAAGAAGTTCGTGAAGTAGAAGTTAGCCGGTGGACAGTCAGAAGACGATTGAGAGAAGGTGGCCTGACTGCACACAGGCCAGCAAACGGGCCGAAATTGACCCCAGCCCACCGAGAAGCCCGCCTTCAGTTCGCTCGAGACCATTTGAATTGGACCGAAGAGCAGTGGAGTGCAGTCCTGTTCTCTGATGAGTGCAGGATGTGCTTGCATGGCAACGACGGACGGGGGAAGGTGTATAGAAGATCGGGAGAGCGATTTGCCCAATGCTGCATAACAGAACGTGTCGCCTATGGCGGTGGATCAATCATGTTTTGGGGAGGCATGTCTATGGAAGCAAAAACCGAGCTTGCCTTCATCACCGGACCGAATACTGGTCGCCAATCAAGAGGATTGACTTCCATACGATACATTGAGGAAGTACTCGAGAGCCACGTCGTACCTTTTGCTGGGTTTATCGGCGAAAACTTTCTGTTTATGCAAGATAATGCAAGACCGCATACTGCTGGCATAGTGATCGAGTACCTTCAAGAGGTGGATGTGACCGTTATGGAGTGGCCAGCTCGAAGCCCAGACCTCAATCCCATCGAACATCTATGGGACGAGCTGAAAAGAAGAGTTCGAGGCCGAGATGCTCCTCCATCGACTCTACAGGAGATGCAACAGGCGATCGCAGAGGAATGGGAGGCTATTCCTCAAGACTTTATCAAAAGTCTAGTAACATCAATGAAAACACGGATGGAGTCAGTGATTCAGGCTAGGGGAGGGAACACTCGGTATTAATAACAAACTTTAAATTAATTTTATCTTTTAATTTCATAACTTTGACACCAATACTTGAATAAAGAATTTTTTACTAAACATGCATTTTTGTTATTGATCCACAAAAGCATTTTTATGTAATGATTGAAAGACAAATCAGATACCACTGGATAGGTATTAAAATAGACTATGAATCTGCATTACAGAAACATAATATTTTTTGTTTTTTTTTTTAGTTATGTCAAAAAATCATGAATGTGCGATTTTTTTGCTCTCAACTTTAGGTTAGAAAAGTTGTATTTACACCGTCAACTAAACTTTCTTATTCTATCAGATTTTAATCGCTCATAATGGAACAATGCTCTAAATCTACCCTGCAGCTGACGAAAGCATATGGTACAAACCGTCAAAACCAAAAACCTTATTTCTATCAACATAGAGTCTATAATTCATACTGTATATATTTATATGCTTAGGTATAGTTCTCGCCAACTGTCAGAATAGCAACTATCAATCTTATCCTTAGATTAATAGAGTTGTATTTGGTGTGAAGATGAGGTGTTTCCTGGTAGTACCTGCTTGCAGCTGCTTACCTAGCGCGTGCGCGCGCGCACTGATAAAAGGTTACGTTAAAAGACGGCAAAAAGGTCAGTACAATTCTGAACAGCTGATAGAGCAGGTAATAGATAATAGCTATTAGAAAAAAAGTTATTTTTTATATTGATAGACATAACATGCTCCATATTTAATACAGCACTATCTAGCCCAAAACTAAGCAAAGCTTGTGCCATGGTAAATACATTTTCTTATAATATATATAAAAAAACAGCCAGATCCGGAAAATACATAAGTAAGGTACCTATTAAAAATCATCAAGTCATTCACCTCTGTGACCTCCGTCGCACAGTGAGCGAATAGCTGAGACGCAGGTGGTTGAGGGTTTGATTCCCGCCTTGGAACAAATTTTTGCATAATCTACAAATATTTGTTCCCGATTTGGTTATTTCTCTATATATAGGTATGTTTTTACAAAAAAAAACGCATGCAAGTATTTTATCAGTATCTGGTTCCCATAGTACAAGCTTTGCTTGGTTTAGGGCTAGATGGCGCTGTGTGAAATGACCAGGATTATTTATTTATTATTATTTATTTTCAACAAAGTAATATCCTATTTTTGTTCGTTTCAGGTATGTCCCTGGTCAATATTTCAGAATGTCCGACATGCAGTATGGTGACTACTGGTAAAAAAAGTAAGGAGTAAAGCTTTTGTATGTTCAGTTTGTTTTAAAAAGTTATTTTTGTATTTAGTTATTTTAAAACAAAAGGTGATAAAATGATAACAGATAAGAACCGTGATAAAGTTAAATTCAAAATTGAATCATAATTTGACGTATAGATTGAACAGTTTATGATTGGAAGCTGTCATAAAACATGCTTGTACTGTACGAGAATCCGATTCTGCAAAGTTTTATTTTTATTAATAAGAGAAAAAACAGCACTTGATTTCAATGTAAACCAATAAAAGATTCTCATTTTAAAGACCTAACTAAATAGAATTAGTTACATAAAGAAAAAACCTAAAATAATTTAAATACATAAGTATTAGATATTAATTAATGTTAAATAACTCTTTATTGAATTACCACACAAACCGAAATAATACAAAAATAAGTACTAAGCTACGAATCGAGACTCAACCTAAGATGTTAGGTATTTTTTTAGTAAAATTGTCAGAGGAGTTAAACATGAGTCTAGATTTAGTTCAAATTAATTCCAAATTGTACAGGTTTTGATTTAGACACAAACTTTTCAAATACGATACTAATGCAACGCGGGCAAAAATACTATAAAATAGATTCAAATAGATAACATACTAGTAAAATAACCAAATACATTTGTTAACAAACAAAAATAATTTACGTATCTCTTTAAATAAACAAAAAATAAGAGTTAAATCATCTAAAGATCGGTGCAAACGATATCGATAGCTCAACTGCTCCAGACATGTGCCTCCTGACAGTCGGAAGTCACTGTCTGCATTCCTAGTAAAATATAAAGGTCAAATTAAATAAACTCTACAGTTTTCAAAGCAAGTAAAATTAATGATCGAGCGAAGGGAGATCTCCAAATCAACTTGGGCAAATTGGCGTTGTATGTATGTATGTATGTTTGTTTGTCCGAGGATAACTTTTGAAGCGTTTATCCGATTATCGTGAAATTTAGTATATAGGTAGTTAGTGATAGCACGGTGTCGGTGTGACTAAATGAGCTAAAAATAAGACGGTGGTTGTTGAGATATTGGAGTTCAAGAGGAGTAAACAAAAAGAGACTATTCGGTCAAATGGCACGTCTAATAAAATGTCTTTGTGAGTCCCACATTTTGACCCCTATTTTATTTTTAGCTTAAACCTTGTGGTTTTTAGTTATTAGCCATAATAAAAACTGAACTTTGACAAAATTCACAGGGTACACCGGTAACCCCACAGTGCTGAAATTCGGTATGCATGTAGCTTTAGCGACACAAATATAGGGAAAAGTGTGAAATCCAGAATAACTGCAATTACTAACCCAAAAAAGTAACCAATTAACACAAACTCCCGTTACCTGTAATTCGAATGAAACTGTAGGTCAAGTTATTTGGTTATTATTTCGTGGCACTATTTTGATAGTCAAAGATTACAGTTATATTTTTTGTTTTTATGGGAGACTCGCGAGATCTCAGTTCAGGGCGGACCACTAGTATTTCTAAAAGCAAATAATTAAATTAGGTTAAATAAATTATTTTAATTCCAAAGTTTACCTAATTAGTTCTTTTAATAACAACACTTAAAAATCTTAAAAAAGTTACTCCGAGTTTTGTTGCTTTTGACTTAAAAATTTCGGTCAATTCAAAGACAAAACATAAATAGAACTATTCCAAGAAAAATACGAGTTTTATAGTAATACGGCTTATGATTTTTAACTGGTGCTATAAGTAACGCAATAAACTCAAGTGTAAAGGTATGTTTTGGTTTATTTTTCGTACATTTTGAAGAACCAATTTGCTTCTCAGTTTGACTTCACAAGTTCTATGCGTTCCAACCTCAAAACGCAAAAGTTGAAAGGTTGAATGAGTCATAGGGGCGTGGCTTGGAAAACGGAGGGCGAAAATGCGACGTTGCACTTTTCCCTCTCTTTCCCTCAAAGCTAGCCGTTTCTTTAATTACGGCAGCGTTGGCGATTTTCCTTTCTCTCGTTATAATTAGTTTTTTCTTTGCGATGCTAAACCGACTTAATTCTGTCGAAATGAATGAACGGTGGAAATCATTTTCTGCGAGTTAATGATGTACCTAATAATAGGTTACTCGATTACTTGGAGCAAATACAAAATAAAAAATTAATTAACCCATTGAGAAAGCTAGTTTAGCATTATTATTAGATATTATGATAAAATAATAAACTAGTGGTTCGCCCCGAACTATATCACGAGTCTCTCAAAAAACAAAAAAATATTACTCACAATCTTTGACTAATAAAATAGTGTCCCGAAATGGCAAACCACTAACTTGACCTTCAGTTTCATTCAAAATACAGTAAGGGGGGGTTCATGTTATTTGGTTACTGTTTTTAGAAGTAGAAATTGCAAATATTCCGGATTTCAGTCTTTTCCCATTATTTGTGTCACTAAAACTGCACGAATACAAGGGCTGAAATTTACTAATAAAGACCTTTCATCAAACGTCCCACTATCTTAACCATTTCTAGCTCATTTAGTCACACCAGGGTCGTGCCATTACTACCTACCTATGTATCGGATGATCGGATCAACGCTTCCAAAGTTATTCTCGGAAAAACGAACATGCATACAACGCCGATTTGCCCAAGTTGATTTGGAGATCTCGCTTCGCTCGATCTAATATATGCCTACTTCTAACCTAAGCAAATAATCGTAAAATTCAGTTATTTTTATACAAGGGAACTATCCCTTGTATAAAAATTAATATTTAGTTTAATAGAGATAATTGATAAATAACTTAATAGATTAAATAAAACTTAACTGTTGTAGCGTTACAACTATCTCTTTTATAAAAAGAGAGCTGTAAGCCAAATTGAATTTAGACCTACCTAACGGTTTAAAATGAAAGAGGGATTTTACAATGAGCTATGATTTAATACAATGACTGACTATGAATACGTTACTTATCAACACTTATTCTCCCACTATGCTGCGCACAATCGATAAATCCGGGAGTCTGCAGGACCCGTAGAATGCGCGCTTTCCTTGGTGTTGATGGCTAGTGAGGTCCCTAGCCAACGTCGACGAGAGGCCGATAAGACGAAGTAGCTCCACCGTGTTCTGGTTGAAGTAAGATCAAGATGTTAGTATAGTAGTAAATGCGGTGGGCGATTCCGAGGTTAGGCCACCAGATCTCGGTCGATGTAGCAGGCTAGACCTTCAGATCTGTATTGAATTAAGGTCTCCGGCCTCGAGGGTCCCTGAGGGAGACGTGAGGACTCCAACCTCGAGGGGGTCAGGCTCCCAGGCTCAAGCCGGTCGGGCTTCACCGTCAAAAATAAACTGTTACCGGACTGCGCTGACTGATTGATAAAACTAGACTGATTAAACGGTTACTCTACCAGATCTTTCTCCGGCTGTTCCCAAGGGCAGACTGTCTTTTTCAAGGATCCCAATGTCATCCGGATCTGTGCGAAAGTCAAAGATAGAATATTCTAGTTAGCGGCCAGTATAACCATACATTACATTCAGAGGTCCTATATTAATTCCAAGTAAAACCTTACGGTATTACCAAGAATTAAAAGGAAATAAATATATGTCTAAAATGTCATGTCAGTACCCATGTCAGGTCTGTTTATTTTTGTGTTTCTAGTCTTAAAAAGTTAAAATAAATATAGTATCATTTATACTCTTGTGACGAGAAAATTCTGCTCTTTCCATCCATATAAAAATGTAATAGTGGGTGTTTTAAGGGTTTGAGAATGAATTTAAGGTTTTTTGACCTAAGTAATTATGAAAATGTTAAAGTACGGTGGAAGGAAACACAGAATCTATCTCCCCATGTAAGTACATATTTACATTAGATAACGTGAATATCACGGTCAAAATCTTGATAACAAAGTGAGTGATATTACACTGTATAACTCCATTTTATAAATATTTTGCTTCATTAAGTGACTATTACCATCTCTGAGTTACGCTATCCAATATATAAAAAATATTTTAGGCTTTTGTTTTGAAATAAAAACAAATAAAGAGAGAAGGATTTTTATCCGCCAATTAAAGTTATTCGGAGGCATGAAATAGGCACTTATTCTTATCAAGGCAGCATAAAAGTTAAATTTAAAAAACCAATATTTCTGCGTTGGCGTTTAAAACATAACTAAGAACCACCTCAGTTAAACTAGCTTTCTATTTTAAAAAACCGCATCCGAATCGGTATATCCGTCTGAGAACTACGATGCCGCAGACAGACAGTAATAGGCGCCTTTATAACACCCTCTTATCCATCGAGGATTAAAAAGACTAAGTAAGTAAATTGTTTATTTTACATTTTTTATTCTACATGGAGATGGAACAAGCTTGTGTGGCCTGATGTTAAATGGTAACCATCGTCTATAACAAAGAATTACCTCGTAGGTCACGCGTCTTAGATATATGTCCTACGATGCACTGCCCTGCGTCCATCTACTTGAGGCATACAGGTGTAAAGCCTCATGTGCCTGTAATTTCACCGGCAATCATACCCTTCAAACCGATACAGAAATAGGTATGGTGGTACTTTCCCAGGCGAGCCCTTTTACAAGGAGCTCTACTGTTCTTGCTAATTAATTAAATGAAAATAAATAATGCTGGACATTTCACTAAGCGCTATCTAGTCCCAAACTAAGCAGAGCTTGTGCTATGGGAACCAGATAACCTATAAAATACTTATACATTCTTTTAGTAAACAAACGGATTTTTTTTATCTAAACCTAACACACGTAAGTATATAAAAAGTCAGTTACAATTAAGTAGGTCTACAGTTAGAAAAGTCAAAAGTTTTCAAAGAATCTTGATTGGATATCGCCACACGATAAAATCTCACAAAATGCTTCACCGATACTATCACCAGGTGCAATCTTCGCAGTAAATTAGCAAATAATTTATCACGCATTGTGCGCTTGCGCAACCAAATCGCAGCTTTTGTCGAACTCACAAAAAATCACAATGGCGGGCCTGTGGTTATAAAAACCTGGTTTTGCTGAAAAATCGGCTTTATTGCATTGAATTTGGATTCAATATCGCTGAAAACTCTTATAAACTTACCATTTAATCATCTCATCATCATCATATCAGCTATAGGACATCAACTGCTGAACATAGGCCTCCTACAGATTTCGATTGATCATCTAATTTTACAATTAAATAATGAAATAATTATTGTAGGGAATTTCTATTACTTAGGGCGACTTGCGCAACGATGCCTAAACGTATTTAGTGTATACATATAATTTAAGGAGTTGATAAATTATACAAATACGTCAAATTTAAACATGTTTAGTCGCTAAATAATTCGGGATCGTTGTGCAAGCATAGTACATTTTTAACGTATTATCAAAGATCCTTTTATTTTATGGGTCCCACGTTCTTAAACAGTCACCAACTTAGCGTTAAGTGAATCGTAAAAGTGAATCTTTCATATCGCTATTTCCCTAACAAAGGTCGCTACCTGGCCCGCATAAAGAATTTTTTGCACATTGCGTTATTCGCCTATCTAAACTGACAAATGTCAACAAGATTAGGTATTATTTGAAATTGTGCTTTATGTTCAATGATTTGGTTTGATTTCAATTGAAAGAAGAAATATACAAAAGCAGATGTGCAAAAGATCAAATTCATTTAAGTAATTAAAAACAAATATATGTTTGATTTGGGTTAATAAAACTATTCTATGTAAAGAAAACATTTAAAGTAGAAACAACTATTTTATTAAAAGACGACCTAATAAAGGTTGCTGGGAGCCATTGGGTGCAGGGCGCGTAAAACCGTCGCTCTGAAATGGGCGATATGCTTATCAGTGGATATTATTTGGCTGATATAATGATGATGATTTTATTGTTTCCCGCTAAAACTCAAGATAAACAAATTATGGTGAATCAGTAATTTCATAAAAAACTTTAATCCGCTAAGTTGGCATGCAGTAGTACCTACCTAATTGGTACAAGCCACCGCGAATACCAAACCTAAAAATTAATAAAAAAATGAGCGGTACCGACTCATTAAAAAAAATCGTTCTTATTGAAGGACTTCATATAGGAAAACCTTGGCAAGGAGACTGTTCCGCAACCTTTTTATTTCTTGATTAAATAAAATTTAAAAGCTTATTTCCCTACCTAACGAAAGTATCGATAAAAACAGGCTCGTGCTTGCATAAAAAATAAAAAAAAATAAAGGCATCCGCCTGAGGTGCGCGCGCAGAGCAAAAGCAAGATGGCGGGCGTCCGGCGTCGCTTCCGCGCCCGCATCCTGTAACCCGACTCCCGCGCAGCCTGCGGCGTAGCCTGATCGATTTGCAGGACAACCGTGAACTTGTAAAAGCCTTTATTTATAAACGACGCTATTTAAATTCCAGTAAGAAAAAACTTAGTTGCATTGATTTTGTTGTTTCATTTATTAGTATGCAAAAACTAGTAGAGATCTTACTTTTGCTTTAAACTTAGGCAAGGCAAAGCAAGGCCCAAGCGATCGGTGGCTAGGGCTGCAGAGAGAGGAACCTCTGTACTATGCGTGCCTAGTCCAGGAGTACTGCCTTTTGTATACAACTTCCTAGCGAGAACCTCTTAAGGTATTGGTCGAAGCTTTTCGCTATCAGTCCGTTGACCGACACAACTATCGGAACGGCGGTAATCTCATGAGCCAAGTCCAGGTACTTGATTAGCTTGTTCTTCTCAACAAAAAAAAAACGTATTATTATTATTATACTAAAGAACACAGTACACCTGAAAGAATCAGATGTAAATGTACCCATAGTCGCTGAATTTCGTTGCCCGAGACCTTGGCATTATCTTAATGGATTCTACAACAAAGACTTTGGGAGTCGATCGAGAGTTATTATTCAGACGCAAGTCATTCTCAACCTAATGGACTGGGACTACTGTATCTGTTATTCGACGGTACATTTTTTACTGATTGTATAAAATCGTGTAAATATTTTAGCATCTTTCGCGAATATTAAACAAAAACAATCTAATAAGTGCAATTTGACGTCTTATCATTTTTCATGCCGTAAGTGTGGAACGTCTACACAAAAAATCGAAAATCAACTTCTTAATGCCATATAAACATTATATTATCCATCTAAGTTACATACTTATACTTAAGTTTATACTTATAACATTAAGTTTATACTTATAACATTAAGTTTATACTTATAACATTAAGTTTAATTGTCTGGAGGACTGCCTCCGTGGCGCAGTGGGCGTATAGCCGGCTAAGACGCAGTAGGTAGCGGGCTCGATTCCCGCCGCGGAGCAAATGTTTGCATGATCTACATATATTTATTTCTGGTCTGGTTGTTTCTCTAATTATTATAAGTATGTATATACAAAAAAATTTATATAAGTTGTATTCTATCAGTTATCTGGTTCCCATAGTGCAAGCGCTGCTTAGTTTGGGGCTAGATAGCGCTGTGTGAAATGTTCAGCGATATTTATTATTATTATTTATTTAAATAATAAGTACAAATTTCACTTTATTTTAACACTTTATTTATATTAAAAACTAGCTGACCCGCCCGCGGCTTCGTACGGGTGGCTAAAAAGTAGCCTATGTCCTTTCCCAGGATATAAACTATCTCCTTGCAAAATTTCAATACGATCCGTTCAGCCGTTTAGTCGTGTAAAGGTAACAAACAAACACACAGAGTTATGTATGTATTATACATATAAACCTTCTTTTTGAATCATTCTATCTATTGCTGAATACTGCATTAAAATCTGTTGAGTAGTTTAAAAGATCTAAGGGAACAGACAGCGGAAGCGACTTGATTTTATACTATGTAAAGATACATTAATTAATCCTGGATCAATATTTCGACAGGACGATATTCCAATGTAGTAGTATCATTTGATTCTGTTGATAAGTGAGTATTACTACTGAGAGTAGTATTTTGAAACTTGTCAAATCTAACACAATACATTTCCACGAGTAGGTATAAGTTGAAAGAATGAATATGTATTTATTTTCAAAAAGAGGTTTACATAGTGCACTTATATAAATACATAGTTCTATTTCTAGGATACCTAGGGTGTTGTACCTTCTAATTCTGCACTACAACCTTGTTTATCTACATCAAATACTTTGTAACCTTGCTCTAACTAAGTTTAAAAACTTGTGTTTAGTTGCAAGAGATCTTTGCTTTGGCTTGATACAATAGGATGGCTATGACAGTGCAGGTATGATCGATAACAGATATTTTCTGTATAAGATAGCCAGACTAAGCTTTCTACTATTATGAGTACACATTATTGCTTCTTTAGGAACATAGAAAAAAACATATAGACTAAAAATAACTAGTGGTTCGCCCCGAACTGAGATCTCGCGAGTCTCCCATAAACAAAAAAATATTATTTGTAATCTTTGACTATCAAAATAGTGCCATGAAATGAACAACGGGTAACGGTAACGGGAGTTCATGTTAATTGGATACACTTTTTTGGGGTAGAAATTGCAGTTATTCTGTATTTCAGACTGTTCTCTACATTTGTGTCACTAAAGCTACACGTATACCAAATTTCAGCACTGTGGGGTCACTGGTGTACCCTGTGAGTTTTGTCAATGGTCAGTTTTTATTATGGCTAATAACTTAAAAACTACAAGGTTTAAACTAAAAATAAAAACGGGGTCAAAATGTACTCATAAAGACCTTTTACTCGACGTGCTATTTGACTGGATAATCCAATTTTTGTTTTGTTGTAACCCTCTTGAACTCTCAACAACGCGCCCCCCCCCCCCCACACGTATTTTTAGCTCATTTAGTCACACCAAAATTGTGCCATCACTAATAACGAAGCGATAAACGCTTCGAAAGTTATCCTCGGTCATAGGTACAACGCCGATTTGCCCAAGTTGATTTAGAGATCTCGCTTCGCTCGATAAATAAACTAGCTAAGACTTATCCAACTAAGAGCCCGTGTTTTTTTAATTTAACGATCAATCCATTTAATTAAAACATAAGATGAGCTTACGGAAGCTGGTCCACTTGGGCTACCACAACCAATAACAATTCCATTTCCACTCATTTTACGTCCAACTAAGACAGCTGACATGTCATTGCATAGCGCCCGCATATAATAAGCTTCCAAATAATATAAAATCGATTCACAGTCCCCATCTATCGATCAAACAAAAAAAAATACCCAAAGAGAGAATACAATTAATGAATATTTAAATAGTACACTATGACATTTGAGACTAGTTTAAATTTAAACCCATTCGCGACATATTATTATTATTTCGTAGTTATCCAGAATTTCTATAAATGTCATGTAATTTGCGCGCCAATAAGGTTAAATATGGTTATACTATTTATTTCTGTAACATATTATAAACCTACCCATGACCTGGTAAAAAAAAATATATATCGTTATCCGTCACTAGTGGGGAAAAGTCTACATGTGCACCGGTATAATTTCTCCGATGAACTCTTCCATCGATTCGACGAAAACAATAAATTGTGTTGAAACGTAAATAAATTCAGTCCCTTCCTCTTTAATTAAGTAAACTCGGTACATTTGTCATCACAATACAGTTTCAATTTAAACATTACGCGGACTGAATCATAATAAAGTGATGCACGAAAAATATTCAACGCACATCATCCCTTTGTGAGTCGATAGTCGTGAGAGAGAGATAGCAATACCACTCTCCCTTTCCTCAATTCGACGATGACACTTCCGAGAATCGTCTGAGCTTTGAAGTATTTGAAATGCCCCACACATAGTACCGTTAGTTTACTACAGGCTACAACTTTTTTGTGTCTCGGGCCTATAGAACCGTCCCCTATTTTATCTATGCGAATTAAAAGCAAAAGCTTTGTACGCATTCGAGATTTTCACATAACATTAACCGGTACTTAATACCTTAGTAATAATAGCTAGATAGTAACGGAATACTTGAAGTTCGCAATTATATTTTTTTATTACGTTGTTAGGCTAAGGTTTTTACCAACTGTGAAAACAACAACTATGCTTGAACCTTTTTGACTCTTGATTCAGTTTAATAGTCCTAGAAAACAGGATTTATAGAGTCGTTTAATTCATACACATATTGGAAATAGGAACCGCGATATTGGCCGCAAATAAAACCTGAATTAAAACGAAAATTTGTATTTAGAACTAGTCAGTTGGCACCCCGTAGCGTTCAAATGTCGACGAACGGGGGGGGGGGCGCGCGACGTTGCCAAAACGGAAAGTGAAATTTCGTCACACTCTCCCTCTCATTCACGCACACAACCAGAATAGTTCATTCGCCCACGCGTCTGTGTGAGAGCAATTCGGCAGACGATGGGCATGTGTGCGTTTGTTTTGATGAATACTGTACGAAGATGCGTCTGTGTGGGGTAGACGAAAGTACGGGAGTTGCAATGTTCCTTCCTTGTTCGATCGACTTCGTAGACGACGCGATTCTGAAGAATTAAAGTTATTAGATGTATTTGAACGGAAAATTGTCTCGTTCGAGCTCAGTTTAATTTAATGAGCCTCATTTAGCTGTATGAGATGGGACGTATTATTTCTTAATGATATTTTCTTGTAAGACTAGACTGTCGTGTAAAATTGGCGATATGAACTTTCCATGTTAACGTAATTGAATCTTACAGAAATTAATTCCAATTAGTAGGTATATTATCTACCAAATTCTTTCGTACATTTGTTATCTCACTGGTTCTTTTACGGCTCTAAAACTTCTATTGACAAAAACTGTCATAGTTTTAGAAATATAAACAATAGTTTTATAGAATAAATCAAACAGTTCTATACACTGCTTTAAATAAATTACATTTTACGTAGGTTAAAAAAAAATCAAATGCACATTAAAATATAGAACAACAGAACTTATTTTTATACATTTGTTTGCAAAGAACTCTACAATATTGATTATAATAACTGCTAAAAGACTTACACCAACCCAAATCAACTAAAACAACGTCAAACACGAAATTAGCAACTCAACCGGCAATTGACACCAACACAATTATCACACGACGAATAAAGCTGTTAACCTTCGTACCGATTGTTGAGGGTATTCGCTGGAGGCGCGAAAATCCGATAACTTTCACCCCCCGTACCACCACCCCCCCCCCCACCATACTCCCCTTTAATGGCATAAAAAATCAATTTCCCGCCCAAATTACGCCGAGTCGACAAATTGCAAACGCGTCTAGTCTATAATCGAGAGTTTTTCGGTCTGCTGTACAGGATTTTTACAAGAGGTCGTTGTAGTGTAAGTAAGGTTTTTGGACCGAAAAGTTTGGGAACAAACGAGGGGCGCCAGTGTCTTCTAGATTTGTACAGTGGTTTTAAATATATACATTTTAAATTTCAGAACTTTCAGATTTGTTTATTGGACCATTACCTTGGTTGTTTAATAAATAAATAAATATTACTTTATATTTCACACAGCGCTATCTAGCCCCAAAATAAGAAGAGCTTGTACTATGGGAACCAGATAACTGATAGAATATTATGTTTATTTTTGTAAATACATACTTATTATAATATACAGAAAAACATCCAGACTCGGATCTGTAGATCATGCAATCTTTTGTTCCGCGGTGGGAATCGAAACCGGTACCTCCTGCGTCTCAGCCGGCTATTCGCCCTCTGCACCACGGAGGTCGTCGAAGATACAAGGCATGTAAATTATTATATTTATTGCAATTAATACGTAAGCTTCTTTATCAAAGATATATATCAGATACAATTCATTTCAAGTTTCTTCTATAGATATTTATATAACACTTTACCGTCGACTGTTTTTCTCTTTAAGGCAAGAATGAATATGTAGCTGCTAGATTTTTGTGCATCTTAGATCACATCATCGCTTACCATTAGGTGTGTTGTTGTCAAACGAAGATGGATTCACGATTTAAACAAACAAATACATTACTACGTTATGTTAATAATGTGAGTCTAGCAATAGTTACTCCAACGTTAGATAGTATGGCAAATCAGCTGATTTAAATCCCGCACATAATTAGACAAACCGCAAACCTGATCCTCATTACCTCCCAACTAACATTTGCACGCTAAACATAAACTGTCCAAAAGCCAGACGTGTACACACACAAGTGCACCGCACACTACATGTTCTGTATATACATACGTATTATGTCCTATTGCAATGTCCGCGTGACCTTGAAGTGAGGGTGAAAGTGCCTCCCCCCGCTTCACCGCACGTGCCTTCCGCGATCTATTTGGAGATCAACCTCAATTCGGTTTTCAAATTTTGAATAGAGGATTGATTGGGATCCCGTTTTGGCGTTGACAGTTCGGTTTGCTTATTTGTTTGTGGCCAGAGACAATGTGGCAAAGTAAGTTTTCTCTTTTTTTGTGGTATTTTGGTTGAGTATTTTCTGTTTACTATTATGATATTAAATTATATTTTTAGAATTATAGGAAAACTTTCAACTAGATTATAGAAAAGTTACGTATTTGAGTAGATAATAAACAGCGATAAAGGCTAATTAAAAGATTCCGCAGATAAGGTAAGGGAATATAAATATATTTACGAAATAAATCATGATTTTTTTGTAGATCATAATTTTTTTACTAAAATGTTCCTGTAAAATACGTCGATCGATTATGTTTACATATATAAAAAAGTATAGAGTAGTAGAATATATATAATGTATAATTGATGTCGTCATAAAATTGATGACAATATACGAACAATGACTGGCATAAAAATGAAATCGATTCAAATATTCGAACCACAAAAGAATCGACATAAATTTGCTAAACGATTTGTCATTTTGTATCAACTTACGTTTTTTTAGATGAGAAAAAATATTTTAAACGTTTAGGGCCTTAGTGAACGCGAACCACGAAATCACGGAAGAAGTTTTGTATGAGTTTAGCATCGTTTTGCAATGATTTCGCGGTTCGCGACGTCAAGTCCCTTAAATCATGAACAAAGTAAACAGAAATTGTTAGTATTTTTTCGCCATGGAATCGCCATGTAAAATCTAGGCTAGCTCATACATCGTCTAAATTCCAGTACAAGGTACAACAGTGACTGTCCTTTACCAAGCAATTCATGAAATCGATCACCAAGCGATATAGGTACCAACATGTTCGGCACAAAAGCCCAAATTCAAAGTTTTTGGATTGAAAAAAAACCGTTGTTTATTTATTGTATATCGTCTCAAAAATAAATTCCGTCATTATTTGTAGTTAAAATTGGATCACCTTATACAGGTTATGGTTGGCTATGGTTGCCGGTGAAGTTACAGGCATATGAGGTTTCACACCTATATGCCTCGAGTTATGGATGCAAGGCACTGCAACGTAGGGCACGTTTCCAAAGTGAGTGACCTACGAGGCAATACTTTGTTGTAGACGATGGTTACCATTTCCAGGTCTTATTAAAAATAATTATGGTACTAGCTGAGCCGCCCCGGTTTCGCACGTATTATTATTAATATAAAATATGTACTAGCAAAATAATAGCACTCAGGGATGATGTAGTTTCCTATTAGAGTAAAAAATTACCTGCGTCTCAGCCAGCTGTTTATTCAAAAAGTGCATAGAAAAAATAATGCTGTTTTCGAAAACCACCCCTTGAAAGTAAATGTCTTTCAAGACCGACAACAGACAAGTTATTTTTTTGGCTTAATAATGTTAATATAATAAGCTACACAGTAGTTATTAACATTAAGTTTGATGTTCATTGGATGATGCTTTTAGCCCACCCCCACCAGTGGGCCCACTAATAAGATAAGCTGGAATGCCACGGGCAGCTTATAACAGGCTTTAAAATACCCCTCACTGTTTTGCTGCTTGATTTACAAAAACGAATGTATTCATTCGGTCGCTTTTGTTAAGTCTATGGCCATCTAAGGAGGAAATATAGTAGAATTAAAAAATATCATTATATTGTATTTTTTTAATATTACGTTTTTATGATTTCTTGTTTGACAGCAAAGAAAATCTAAAACACAAAATATATATAAAAAAAAACATTACGATTCCACCACAAAAAATGAAGCTAAAATAAAATATTCGATGCCACGGCAAAAAATAAAGCTTTAAAGAAAAAATGCGCAAGGTAGAATAAAAACACCGTTCCGTAGCCTTCGTAGCAAAGTTCTCAAAGCGCTACGAGAATTCGTAGCTGCGTAGCCGCGAGCTACGCGTCTATTAAATACTTCCGCCAACAGAAACGTATTATTATTCCTCTAGAGTAGGAAAAGCTAGGAAATGTGGAAATGGTATTTGGTAAAAGATATATAATAATAATAATGGTAGAAAGGTAGTCATCAATACTTTTCGTCACTGCTAACAGTAGGTATTTAATTTAAATTACCTACCTAAAGTCTTTACAGTTTGAGTGTGTTGATAAGTCTTTTAGAAAACTTTTGATTTATATAGGTATCTTAACAGTTTCTGCAATGTAATATTTTAAGTTTAATAATTAATACATGCTTTGGGCACTTGTCCAAACCTACTGTACTATATTGAATCTCATTTTAAGTGAACTGTAATTGTTCTTATAAGAATAAACCTTTTAATCCGAAACCGATAATAATGCTGGACATTTCACACAATGCTATCTAACTGCCCCAAACTAAGCAAAGCGTTCACTATGTGAACCAGATAACTGATATAATACTTATATACATTTTTTTTGTAAATACATACTTAGAATATAAAGAAACATCCAGACCCGAAACAAATATATATAGGTCGTGCAAACATTTGTCGCGCGGGAATTGAACCTGCCACCTACTGTGACACAGCCGGCTATTCGCCCACTGCACCACGGAGGTCGTCGTCATGATCATATCATCATTTCAGCACGTCTGCCGTCTGCACACACTGGGTATAGGCCTCCGCTTAACTACGCCATTCTTTCCTGTCTCTTGCGAGTCTTATCTATTGGCAGCGATCTATATTTACGTCACTCAACCGTTTTGTTATTCTTTATAGCACAAACAGAAAATGTACAATTGAGGACTTAATGCTAAAATAGTTTTCTATCAGTCATTCGTGACAGGTACATAATTATGTTGGCCAACGTAGTGTCCCACTGAATTCGGACAGTTCGTTATTTATACACGTCGCTAACTTCGAAAAAACAAGTTCGAAGTTGAACTATATATTCGACAAGCATTTTTTCGACAGAACATACTTCGATAACACACACTTTCGAAAGACCTCTACTTCGACAGATCGACATAATACTGCTATAAAATGTAACAAAACTAATTAAATTACGTGTTATAATAATATTTTATGTCAATTTAAATACACAAAATAACAATCATTAATATTTTTAATTATAATCACTATGTATGTACCTAATCTTTTTACATTTTATTCCCGTAGTTGTCGCACAAGATATAAAAAAATCTATACAAACAAAACAAAGCCGGGTTAGTTACACTGTTTATAACTCAAGAACGGTGGGACCGATTTTGATGATCTTTGACTTGTTGAATTTTTCTCCACTCCGAATAGCAGAATAACTATTAAAATATCGGTAAAATTCACGCAATTTTTCACAAAAAAAATTATGAAGAAATTTTATTTTGCACATAGATGCAGCTAATGATGGCCTATTGACAATTCCACCGGCGATGTAGATTGGCAGCCCGCGTCATATGCGTCATATACATCACTAGCAAATGGTCATGATTTGAAGCGATAACCATCGCTACCCCTTCAAATCAAAAGTATAGCCTCGTAGGTCACGCACCTTAGGAAAATGCCCTACGATGCAAAGCCCTGTGCCCATTAACTTGAGGAATATAAGTGTAAAGCCTCATGTGGCTGTAATTTATTAGATATCTAAACGACATTTAAATGCCACATCCGAGTTTTTCCTCTTCTATTTCCCTGCCAACTGTTTCATGTATTATTTTTCCCTCTCAAAGGCGAAGAAAAACATATTTTCAGAAGTTACGCGGTATTTACTTTTAGTTTATAGCTGTACGCGTAATGAGTATTTTGCAAAAGGCTTTTTTCTACCTTGCTCTAGTTTATTTGACTAGTGTATACCTTTGTAGGCTTTATGGTGCTTTTATATTTTACAAATATAAAATACTTTTAATCACTAATGCTCTGAAAGTTGGTAATTGTTAGCTCGTACCTGATGCGTAAATGTGATTTATGCCCCTAGGGCCATAAGTAAATTTGAAAATAGAATGAGGCTCATTTACTAGACTATACTAGTTTCCGAATAGTAGTCGAACAACTTATGTCTGTAGTTGAGTTTTTACACAATTTTTAATATCGTTCATACAAAATTATCAAAATCAACTGCATAATTAACTTTGTATTTTAATATGACTAAGATACAGCGGTACTGGATACGGAACCCTTTACTCTGCGTGGTTCGACACGCGCTTGACCAGTTGATTTATACAGATGTAAATTATTGTACCTATATTCTTGTTCTGTATAATACAATTATTATTAAACACCAAAAAGTCACTTTAAACACTGTTATGCATATTAGCAGTTTTTCACTCATTTAAGGTGAACGCAGATTCTTTCAGAATTTTAAAGTAATAGGGACTTACCTCAAATAAAATTTAACATAGTTTAGCGCGTTTTTAAAATAATCCTATACAAAAATTAGAAAGGATCTTTTAAGCACGCGTTAAACAGCTGTTTAACTTTTTTGTGGTAACATGAGTGTTACCACAAATAAAATTAAACACAGCTTAGAGCGTGGTTAAAAATATCCTATACAAAAATTGGTAAGGTATTGATTTGAACACGCGTTAAACAGTCGTTTAACTTTTTTGTGGTAACAAGGATTGTGAAAACAATTTACGTATTCAAAAAAGGAAACAAACATACCACGTGACCGTAAACCGTACGTAAACAAAACGTACCGTAACCTTGGGCCATAGATAGCATTAATCCGGCAGACGGGGCTCAGACGACCCGTAGGGACGGACGAAGGGTTGCGACGTGCGTGGATGTTATGTGATATTTGTTATCCGAATGACCATTTAACTAGACCTTTGAAATCTACTTACAATTGGTAAAAAGATTTCAAAGTATAAATCAGCTACCAATCTACTAAATCAATCGCTTCACTATGACAATGGTATCGTCGCATAATGTCCACTATAGATACCTTTTGGTATTTTACTAATTTTAACGACCGCCGTTGCTATGACAACACCTTTTGTACAAAGCGATTCTCTTCGATTTTTATTATGCGCACCGCCAAAGAGTGGAACGCCTTTCCTTCAAATCTCGAATGAATAAGTTTCTTCTAGGCAAGCGTGATCCATCGTAGACGGCATCATCGCTTACCATCAGGCGTGATCGTGGTCAAACGCAAACCTATAATGTATAAAAAACTTTTGAAAATTTGGCAGCTTACGACAAGGACATCAATTATAATCGTTATATAATGGTATAGCTCCATAATAGTTTTTTTTATAAATTAGCAGGAATTGGGCCCCTGTGTATTAGTGTACAGTGTATGTCCCTGATTTTAAAGATATGGAAATAACCCACATCATCTACATATAGGGTTGCCAGGTCTATAAACCGAAAAGTCGAAATGACCAGCCAGTTTAGACAGACATTTGGGTAAAAAAGCTGGACACCCTGAATTTTTTAGTCTTGACATGACAATTTTTTTTAAAGTAATACAAGGCTTTTTAACATTTAAAGAGGGATTTTCAAAGTGTTATGATTTAATAGAATGATACTTATTAAAAACACTTAAAGTCCCACTAAGGTGCGCACACACGATGAATCCGGGAGTCTGTTGGTTCGGTAGAAAGCGCGCTGGTTGAGGGCTAGTGGAGCCTCTAGCCTACGCCGACGGGAGGCCGAGAAGACGAAGTAGCTCCACCGTGATCTCCAGATCTGTATTAAGCAAAGGTCTCAGCCTCAAGGGTCCAAAGGGGAGATGTGAGTACTCCAACCTCGAGGGGCTCCCAGGCTCAAGCCGGTAGGGCTTCGCCGTCAAGAACAAACTGTTTTTGGGCTGCGCTGACTGATTGATAAAATGAGACTGTTTTCAAAGCGTTTCTCTCTCAGATCTTTCACCCTCCGTTTCCAAGTCCAGACTGTTTTTTTTTGAAGGATGCTCTCGATGCCATCCGGACATGTTCCAAAATTAAATTACAAATTTATAGTTAGCGGCCAGTACAGCCTTACATAAAATTCAGAGGTTCTATGTGAATTCCAAGTAAAACCTTACGGTTTAACCAAGAATTAAAAGTAAAAATATATAAAAGTCTAAAATGGCATGTCAGTACCCATGACAGGTATTTATTATTATTGTGTTTCTAGTCCTAAAAAGTTAAAATAAATATAGCATCATTTATACTCCTGTGACGAGAAAATTCTGCTCCTTCCACCCATATAACAATGTAATAATGGTCTTTTTAAGGTTTCGAGAATGAATTTAGAGTTTTATGACCAAAATAAAGATGAAAATGTTGGTAAAAGGATGTAGAAGGAGTATGGTAAAAGGAAACACATAATCTATCTCCCCATATAAGTATTTACATTTGATAGCGTGAATATCACGATCAAAATCTGTATAAAAAGAGAGTGATATTACAATACATAGGTAGGTACAGATAATATGGTCTTACGTGCTGTGTGGGTCAAACAGGCCCCGTCTCAGCGTATTGCTGCCAACCATCTGAGGACGGTAAGCGCCGCTGGTTTTCAGATGGGACCCATGGGTAGCCTCACGAACGCAGAAAAATAAATAAGTAATAATAAAACAAACTTGAAAGAATAAAATATATCAGTGTAAGGTGGAGCCAATTTATGATGTCTGTGGTAGGTGACAAATGTCATCCATAGTGTTACAATAGTGTTTCGTACTGTGTGGGAAAAACAGGCGCCGTCACAGCGTATTGCTGACAACCATCCGATGATAAAAACAAAAAAAATGCTGGACATTTCACACAACGCCATCTAGCCCCAAACTAAGCAAAGCTGGAACCAGTACTATGGGAACCAGATAACCGACAGAATACTTATATTTATTATTTTTGTAAATACATACGTTACAGAGAAACAACCAGACCCGGAACAAATATCTGTGGATTATTTGTTCCGCGGTGGGAATCGAACCCGCAACCTTCTTCGTCTCAGCCTGCTAATCGACCAATGCGCCACGTAGGTCGTCTGATGATATCGTTGGTTTTCTATTATTTATAAATGTTATAGGGATGTACATACATTATAAAATTGAATAAATAGGCAGGTATTAATATCAAAACGGTATGTATTAATATTACTTATTTTTTATATCAACTCGAGATGGAACAAGCCCACCTGAGTTAAGTGGTAACCATCGCCTATAACAAAATATTGCCTAGTAGTCACGCAACTCAGAAACGTGCCCTATGATGCACTGCCCTGCGTCCATCAACTTGAGGCAAAAAAGTATGTATACAAAAAATATATAAGTATTCTAGTTCAGTTATCTGGTTCCCATAGTACAACCTTTGTTTAGTTTGGGGCTAGATAGCACTGTGTGAAATGTTCAGCATTATTTATTTATATAAACAAAAAATTCCAAACAATATGGAACACTTTGCCGTCGTCTGTTTTTCCTGAAGAATACAATGCGGGCCTCTTTAAGGTAAGAGTAAATAGGTTTCTTCTTGATCTTCGTGCTTCACCTTAGCCATCATCACTTACCATCAGGTGAGATTGTGGTCAAACGAAGTTCTATCCATATTTAAAAAGAAAATAGTACAATGGGCGGTCTTATCGTTTAAAAGCGATCTATTCCAGACAACATTTGAATGGCTAATAGTTGTTAGCTATAAAAAAATAACTATAAATCTCGGTTTTAGGGCATGCCGATTTCAATGTTTTCCATCACCGTTCTGAACACGAGCAAGATAAAATATTAGGAGTTTCAGTACAATGGTCTGTAAGTTTTCGGCTCAGCAATACATTACCACAGCTATTAAAAGTCTTCACTGCCATTTTCATTTCTCAGTGAGTGCTTTTGACTATTATCCGAACTTTACTATTTTGTGTAAAAGCAAACATGTTCAGCCATCTTTCATCATGGAGGTGCATTTAGGAGATCAGCTTGAAATGAGTCACATATTAAAAACCATCACTTGTGGTCTTTGCTAAAAAAGACAGGTAGGTATTCTATTTCGGAAATTTATCTACCATATAAAACCGTAACGAAGCTTGGATGACACGTAACTATGGCAAACCTTTCTGAGAACATCCAAACTGACTACTTTACGCAACTTGTAGAATATATACGCGTATTTACTGAGTGTCTTACGTACATCGTATACATATATATCATTTATTGATGATATTTTATTGATTTAAAAATACTCTATGTATGTACAATACAATAACTTATGTAATGGTGTTATTGGAAATTAATATTATTGTATTCTATCTAACACCCACAAACAATACAATACAAAAGTGGCCTTATTGCTGAAAACGCTCTCTTCCAGGCAACCTCTGGCCAGTACGAAAAGAGCGGGTAAATAATAAATCGAATTTTAAATTATTTGCTTATAAACATCTAAAAATAAAGAGTCCAATTTCTTCCTTAGATATACCCGGGTGAATTGACAGGAGGGAGGGACTTGCCTCAAACGGAGCGAATCGAGGCCTGAGGTGGCGGCAATTTGTACGCTTGCCCTATCTATTAGGGTAGGATACCTATCTCTTTACTCTCGCTTTTTAGATTGGAAATACCTTCTAGTTCTGACATTACTACGATTTTTTTAGTATTTGAAAACCATTTTCGCATTTTCACACTCTCTCCTCGAAGTTCCCACCGGAGCGTATAGGCCTTATAACTGGACAATGATTACAAACATGCATGCTTCAATACGGGTAAAATTATATGAAAAGAAATAACAATGTTAATTTGACATAATATTTATTATAACACCTTTTTCGGTAAAATACATGTTGCAACAAAGCCTCATAAAATAATTCACACCACCGCTGTTAATTTCAGGACCCCCTTTCCTAGAAATGACAGGGGAAACACAATTGTAAAATTACATACTTTTCGCATCGCAATTACAACCACTGAGGGATGTCCCCCGCTTCCTGGCTAACCCTGAAAGGTCAGGTTCAAGGGACAAGCCCTCCGGATAGCTGAATAAATATTTTATTTGAGGAGTATTCCTCTTTTATCCAGTCTCTTTGAATGTGCCGAATGGGCAAGTTATATTTGTATGTATTTCAACTATTATAAATGTTTGGGGTTTCGGTTTCATTATTTGTTTATTTATTTATTTAATACTTTCACGAAAGACAAAGTATTATTATATTGCATTGCACTAATAAAATAATAGGTGAACTCAATGTTTATTAGGATTTAATCTAGTTCACCTTTAGATCGTAGTGCTTGATAGATATAGAAATATTAAATTCACAAACTTACAAAATTAATAATAATATTAAACATACATGCATATGCTAATAACATTATCTACCAGTCACCCCGGGAATGCAAAAAGAAGGTTAATATTTAAAGAGGCAGCATCACCTTACTGAGAACATTGCACTGACAGGCATCGAGATTAAAATTCTTGGTGTTTCTTCACGAGATCGAATCAGAACTGAGAAGGTTCGTAGACAAACTACGGTCACTGACATTGCCCTAAAGATTAGCAAGCTGAAATACCAGTGGCCGGGGCACATAGCTCGAGAACTGACGGCCGTTGGGGCGTCGAATGGATACCACGCATTGAAAAGTGCAGTGTAGGACGCCCCCTCACTAGATGGAAATACGACCTGATAAAGGTTGCTGGGAGCCGTTGGGTGCAAGCCGCACAAGATCTGTCGCTCTAGAAATCTATGAGGGAGGCTTATGTTCAGCATTAGACATTTACTAGAAACAGTTGCTGTGATAAGGACAGGTTAGGTTAGTCATATTTTATAGAAAAAATGATATTCATTATTCTACTTTACTCGTAATTTTTTATATCCATTGATCCCGTACTTTCAACGTCAAAAGGGCCACATCCTTTTTATGGGTATTTGCGGATCCAAAGGTCGTATAAGGAAAACCCGGGTACCCTTAGACCCTGGTAAGTACCGACATTACCCTGCCGTGACCTAGGTCAGTGACACGTGGACCTTGGGACTGAAACTTGTGTTTACAATATTTTTGTTTTGTAAACAAGTAAATCAAATAAGGCGCAGAGTTTTATGATAAAAAAAACTGAAACATAAAACTAGCATATATAACAATAATACGATATGAGGTATGTTTATTTACAGGAATAAGAATCATAAAGGTACCTCATCGAGTACTACGTCATTAGTTCAAAGCCAAGGGAGGGTTTAGTTTTTAGCAGTCTACTGTCAGTCTAAACTACTCATCTGATTTTGATGAATAAGGTGTCAATCGATTCGTTATTATAGTCCAGTGACATAAGCTACCATCGACATAAAGGTATTACGTAGTCGGGTTTCAGTTTTTAGACTTATATAGCTTGTTAACTAATTAACTAATTTACATCTGACAATAAAACTAGACTTGGGAGGTATTTTCAGATACCAATTTCAAGAGAGGTTACGAACATAAAGAGTTTCTATGATTCTAATCTTATTTTAAACCAGACAGAATCATACGAGCTCTGTAGTTACGATAGCCAACCGTAGTTATGAAAGCTATAAAATTCTATCGATGGCTTATTTAACTTATTTACTAAATAAGACACCTATTAAATGTGGGCAATAAAAATTTTCGTCAATTCGATGCGCAAATAACCACAGCATATGTACATATTATAACTTTCGTTCAAAACTGTACAACAGTAAACTCAGCATACGAAGCCAGATATCACCTCCGTGGCGCCGAGGGCTAAGAGCCGGCTGAGGTGTTTGGGATCTAGATAGCGCTGTGTGAAATGTCCAGCATTATGTATTATATACTATTAGCTGACCCTGCAAACGTTGTTCTGCCATATAAATTATCCAAGAAATCAAATGCAGAATGAAATGTCAGTGACGCAAAAGATAATGTCAATGACTTCACTTCAATGAACGACGGTTAAATTATATGGATATTGTTCATACAATAATACTAAAATCGTGATTAAAAAATGGGAGGTTAGGGTAGGAGGGTGAAAAATACATTACGTCCTATTCTCAGACCTACTGAATAAACACAAAAAATTTCATAAGAATCGGTCAAGTCGTTTCGGAGGAGTTTTGCTACAAACACTATGACACGAGATTTTTATATATTAAAAATATACTATATAACTTTTGAAACTATCATGGTTAATAACATATTTTTACTAAAATCGGGATACTCAAAATCTTACAAATCATGGTAAATATCCCGTTTTTAGTGAAAATAGATATACTATAGTCACAAATCATACGACTTTCTCAGCTTGCACGCATATCTCAACTTGCCATTTACAAATTGCAGAATTTTCTAAGTGCTGAACTCGTATGGTGGGTTGATACATGCTCTAGACAAGATTTATTATTAAAGCCACCGCGTCTGGCTCCTCAACTTTGGCTAAACCAACAAGTACTAACCAGCACCATTGAAAAGAAACTAACATACCTAGATTAGAACATCGTTAGTTTTTCGAGTTACTAGTTTTTTTTTGGGACTGTCGATGTCGGTAATCGATGGTAAAAAAAAATTAGAATTTTTTTAGTGTGGCTTATTTGATTAATTCTAATATTATAAGTTTCAAATTAACTCTGTCTGTATATCTGTCTGTACAGTGAAAACGGCTATACCGATTTAGATGAAATTTAGTTTAATACCTTGATTAAGACATAGACTACTTTTTATAAACAAACCACGCGTGCGGGCGGAAACTAGTTATCGGAAGGTCAATTTCAGTAAATAATTCGAGTAAAATTTAAGTATAATTTAAGAGAATGAATGAATCATATTTTTGTACATCACAAAAGAAACAAACATAAAAATAAATGTAATAAATGAATCTCAATGTCTGTTAATGCATGTTTTATGTAACTGAAAAATAATGCTGTTTCTATAGATCGCAATTCGACCAAAAGCTGACTGTAGCCAATATTAAATTGGGGAACGTAATTAAGAAAAATCAGGAGCAAAGGGTTAAAGTATTTTTACGATTCGACTGAAATTTGTATTAACCTAACAGTGCCAATTTTAGTAAAATCTCTTAAATTTATACGAAAATACAAAAAACACCTATTTGGAATCAAAGCACCGTCATTACATTGTTTTCGTTGAAATTAGTTTCATGCCGATAATTTTATTGTTCAAACAGTCAAATCGACAACACCATACTTCAAATGCTATAGTAGGAACGACGCAGTTAAATTACATTCGAATCTGAACCTTATACCCTGATTGTAAGGTCACAAATCTGAACTTTGATGATAGAGTCGTATGCCGAAGGATTTCGAATCTTATTAGCTATGTAATAAAGGATTATTGTAACGTGTTGTCGGTAAATGAGTCACTTGTGGTTCACAATGACTGACTCACGCCAATCATGATGAGCTTTTACGAGAACTACAAATTTGGCGTAATTATTATCCGTTTCAAAGTACAAAGTATTTGTACTGTAATCAACTTGAATATACACATTTTTTTCTTTATTATAAACTAGATGGTGCCACCAACTTCGTACGCGTTACACTACTAAATGTGTAGGTAACCTCGAAATAAAGCTAAACTCGCTGTTGCAACATGACTTGACATCCCATTTTTATCCCATGGAAACTGATTTATGGGATGAAAGGTAGCCTATGTGGTAATCCAGGTTATAATCTACGTATGTATATACCTAATTTGATCGAAATCGGTGCATCCGTTACGACGTGACTGAGTAACAAACAAACAAATAAATAAACACACATCGAAACTTTTACATTCATAATATTCGTGTGATATAACAGTCTTCTGAAAACAGTCGAAAATATGCAGATTCCTTCGTAAATTGGAAAGTTTGATGATTTTCTCATAGTTCTCACCATCAGATCTTAACCAAATTTATATGGGACCACCACTAAAGTACCCTCTTTCTAACAAAAAGAGAATCAATTAAATAAGACAACGTGATAAATAATTATCTCTGAACATACATAGAATAAAAACGAATTGAGGACTTTCTTTTTTTATGTCCGTTAAGAAAGAAAATAATAATAATCGAAATCGACTATAAAATAAAAGTACGATCAATAACACAAAACTTTTATTGGAAAACTTATAGTAATAAATTCTGAAGCCGTATAAATCTAACTAACTCTATAAAATTAAGGACATTAAGATACAGATAAAATTAATAGGTAAGACAAAGAACTTTACTCTAATTTGTTTACTTTATAACCATTTTATGTAGGATTAGTAAATGTAGGATATATACTTAACTGATTTTGATGAAATTTCTATGGGATCAATTTGAAAGTATATCGTTTCAGATAAACGAGGAGTTATACCTTCCATCATCAGCTCACCTGAATAACTCAAAGGAACATAAATAGCTGTCCATACGAGCCTATAATATTTAAAGAATTATCCACTAACTCCTAATAGCTAAGGAATTATATTTTTGGGATCCCATCATCAGATCCTGACATAGTGACAATGGGACCACCCTTTTAAACTAAAAATAATTTTTCAAATCGGTCCAGGCGTCTTCGGGTAATCGGGGAAATAAATAAAAACAAATACGATTCCGACGAATGAATGAATAAATGAAAACACTTTATTGTACACAATATAGTCAGAAAAAAAATACAAACAAAATAGAAAACACAAAGCAAATAGTACAATGGGCGGTCTTATCACTTAGAAGCGAGGATTTTAGTATAACAACGATAAAGGTCGGGGGTGTACATTTATGGATAAACTATAGGTATTTATTAAAGAGAGTGCGTCTAATACCAAAATTAAAATATAATTAAATACTAAAAGTTATAAATAAATATGAGTACAAGTAGAACATAAATGTATTGCGAATGGAGAACATCCTCCTTTTTTTGAAGACGTTTAAAAAGAAATAGCTATAATATTTACAAACTTTGCTTTATCATTAATCCTTTCAAAGTAAAAGCAATGGATTTTAACTAAATAATTTAATTTGATGCTAGGTATAGTAGGATAGGGTAGGATGTAGGCATTGTATTATTACATTCTGGTATATAGTTATCAGTTGAGATCAAGAGCGGATCCAGCTTTGGTGCCAGGAGCGGGGGGGGGGGGGGTCACATAGACGTGGGCAATGTCATGTGTTATGTTTAACAATTTTAATTAGTGGTCCACCTAGGTCCTGGACCCAGCTCGGGGGGGGTCATGGCCCCCATGACCCCCCCCTGGATCCGCTGACCCCTGGATGGTTGAGGTTATATACAACTTGGTAGTAAATCGCTGCACTATAATTATATAGGTGGGCGAAGGACGCAGCCATTGTAGTATTGTTATAACTAAACCAGGTAACTAAGAAAAAATAAATAGTAAAACAATACTAGATAGGTGTTATGTAACAATCCCGCCCAATAAATACAGAAATTGATTATGTAGTTATCCACGCGCGTCACAGAATCATAGCGTATCCGGCAGTCGGCAGGATGGCAGACAATTTGTGAATTGAACACATGCCGGCGAGAAGGATACTACCTATTCGGTGCATCGTAGTAATACCTACCTGTGGCGTACCACGTGCAACAATATTCAGATCAAAATAAGATAGGTTAAGTCCTCTTCGACGTCAGCATCGACCTCGGGGCCTCTGGAAAACTGCTACCATCAACCCAAAGTCCTACTCTGCTACTTTAAGAAGTTGGGATGGCTGGGATCAGGTTAGAAGAGAGGTAATCACAATATACCCCAATGCAGGACCCAATTGCCATTTGGGCAATTGCTCTGCGTATTAGACAATACTATACTAATATTATAAAGAGGAAAGATGTGTATGTTTGTAACGAATAAACACAAAAATCATGGGTCCGATTTCAAAAACTGTTTCACCATTAGAATTCTACATTATCCCTAAGTAACATAGGGTTTATTAATAGAAAAAATTAAGAATCCCTGCTAAAACTTCAAAAATGTAACCAAAGGTGTAAAAAAATTAGCTATAAAAAATGTTTAAAAAATAAATGTCTATCCGTGTGAGGCCCGGACGCGCTGCTAGTTATTATATAGACAATAAACGTTGATCACTGAGTGATTTCTCATTCCAAATCACTTTAGTTGGCTTCGTTATTAGGTCCGCTACTCGCCGCTTGGAGCGCTGCACAACTAGTGTGCGTCTCGCGTCGCAGTGATTGGGCTGAATTGAGCTTCCGCCGCCGACAGGATAAAAAAACCCGGCCGTGTCCTCGGTGCCATTAAACAATAGCCAATCTACCGTCTGAATGATGGTTATTCCGTAAACGAGGCAACTGTTGCTACGCTACTTTCTAAAGTTGTTTTTTTGCTTCTTTTATTTTTGCGCGTTGGAAATGTGGCTTTATGTTACCAAATTTACTGAATTTAATTTAGTATTTCTAGTGAAATATATAGTAGGAATAGGTACCTTTTAACCTTTTTGTATCTTAAATACAAGACTTTACATAAGTAAAAACATTTCAAATCATCGTCATCCGATGATTGAGACGACCTCCGTGGCTCAGTGGGCGAATAGCCGGCTGAGACGCAGGAGGTAGCGGGTTCGATTCCCGCCGCGGAACAAATGTTTGCATGATCTACAGATATATGTTCCGGGTCTGGATGTGTTTCTATATAAGTATGTATTTACAAAAAAAAGTATTTAAGTATTCTATCAGTTATCTGGTTCCCATAATACAAGCTCTGCTTAGCTTGGGGCTAGATAGCGTTGTGCGAAATATCCAGCAATATTTATTTATTTATTTAATATCCACGAGTACGTACTGAAAAGGACAACTGATTAATTACCAACATAAATAGTGTCAGTTATTTCCTAACAATATTGCAATATATATTGTAATGTATGTAGAGTCATCTACACCATGTGCAAAATTAAAACGGCTTATACATACGGGCAACAGCTGATCAAAAAAGCCAGCTGATAGCAACAAAGCAACTAAATTGCCACGAACCCCACAACAAAGTTGTCCGTCAGTAGCGGGCCTTATTTCGAACGAGCCATGATTGGAGCCTGATTGAATTGTCGGACGATTTTGTGGCAACAAAATAAAGGATACAGTGCATTGATACAGTTCATATTTGTTGCGGCATCGCTTTTGCAAACTCGATTACGTTTTTGACATGTTTTAAAGACTAATTAAGACAAATAATAATACGGCTAAAACAAATTATACTCAACGCATGATTTATACATTTCTTTATTTCATAAACATTCTATCATCTAGATGGTGAATAATATAATTTAAAAAAACATAAAAGATATAAAGATACATGGAAAGTTAACATATGATCCAAACTAAAATTATAAAATCAAAAATAACTCAGTTTGTAACAGACTTCCCAACTAAACGGCCGGACCGATTTCGATAAAATTTGGTACAAAGTTTAATAATAATAAATATTGCGGGACATTTCACACAGCGATATCTAGCCCCAAACTAAGCAGAGCTTATACTATGGGAACCAGCCAGACCCGGAACAAATATCAGTAGATCATGCAAACATTTGTTCCGCGGCGGGAATCGAACCCACTACCTCCTGCGTCTCAGCCGGCTGTTCGCCCACTGCGTCACGGAGGTTAATTGTCATTAATCTTTATTTATTTAAAAATTTTATCACACACATAGGTGCAGTACTAACCATGTATGGCCATAATACGTCTGAAAGAAATTTATTAAATTGAATTGAATAAGTAGATACATGTTACACACATGTTGCTAAGAGATTCATTACGAGTAGGTACTTATTCAACACATCGATAGCGACTCGCAAAACTCGAATCGTATTTACCCTCTCATAAACACGGATTATGAATAACCAAATAGGTAAATACGATACATTTCAGGGCAATTTGCACCCCATCAGAATATCCCTAGCACCCCCCGATCGAAACACCTGTAACCTTGGGCTGATCGATAAGGGTTGCAGATTTGATTTGTTTTACCTGACTGCGTAAGGGGTCGTGAGTTTGAGTTGATTTTACCCGCAAATTAAGCAATAGTCTGGTTTTGAAATACTTTTTCGTAGCTAAAACAAAATTTCCCAGTTACCTTAAATGAAACTTCACGACTGTTTTGCTATTTAAAATTAAATAAAGGCTTTACGATTAAACAATTTAAGGTTTTTATGTTGAGAAGAGTCTAACGTTTAACCACTACCTGATGGTAAGTGATGGTGTGGTTGATGATGAAGGCCGTTTCTAATTATAATGTGGGTAGAATAAAATCTGCATTGATGTCCCACATTGGAGTGTATTGCGCATTACCCCCCTTCTAACCTGACCCCAGCCATCCTAACTCTTTGAAATAACTGAGTAGAACTTTGGGTTGATGGCAGCAGCCTTCCAAGATCCCCGTGGATGTTGTTGTGGTGTTGGCGGATAAGGATTCGATGAGCTTCTGCAGTCTCGTTTTCTGTCTGGCATCGCTAGTATCACGTCCACCGTCTCTTCTTCTTGAAGACATCTGCGACTGTCAGTGGCCCTGGTCTCCAATAGGTGATAGTTAAGTTCGCAGTGTCCCGTGATGATTCCTACCATCATCTTTAGATCTTCGCGTTTCATTTTTAACAGGGTGTATGTTGTGGCCAGGCACCAGGAACGCAGGTCGTCCGCCGGCAAGATGGGTCACGACATTATAAAAATCGCAGGTCGTATGTGGGTTAGAACAGTGCAGGACAGAGGCGAATGGAGACAACGAAGAGAGGCCTATGCCCAGCAGTGGGATGAGATGGGCTGACGACGGTGATGATGATGATGATGTATGTTGTATGTCAATTATTTGTAGGGAGCATTGCCTATGTTAGCTTGCAGTCAGCTCTACGTTTCCAGTCTTTCTGGTGCTCCTTTTCAGAGAAGAGCGTTTGTATAACATGAAAACTATAGTTTTTTCTACAAATAAGTCTAGCCCGACAATGCACGGCAATAAAACTAGAATAGAAAACTGCAGAAGTTTAGGCAAAAATTGTATTAAAATTCAAAACTTTAAAAGTCCAATCTTAAAAACTTTAAATTGCTAGCAAAATTATTTTACCACTTTTAGATTATAACACAGCTGTTTCTCAAAATTTGACTAAACAATTGCATGTATTGTTTTTTGTTAGATAAAGGTAATTCTCTAAACAAGAGTAGATTTTAAAACAAACACCGTAGCTTTTCAAGAACTCTACACAATGCAAAAATAATTCAATAAGAAAACTCGTGTCCAAAAAAAAAATCCAGCGACAATAGAAACGTTAAAGTTACCGAAAGTTTTTACAACAACTTTGTTGGAAAACTAACAAACTTCTACAATAAATTATAATGCGAATAAACTCATTTAACCGGTGAATGGGTTTATTCAACGAAAGATAGTTTTTTTTTTTTCTATTTAAGTACCTACCTTGTGTATTAGTTACATACTAATTGATCGAGCGAAGCAAGATCTCTAATTCAACTTGGGGCAAATCGGCGTTGTATGCGTGTAAGTATGTATGTATGTTTGTTTGTCCGAAGATAACTTTCGAAGCGTTGATCTGATCATAGTGAAATTTGGTATATAGGTAGGTAGTGATGGCACAATTTTGGTGTGACTAAATGAGCTAAAAATGTGGAGAGGTTGTTGAGATATTAGGGTTAAGGAGGGGTAAAAAAAACCAAAATGGGACTATCCTGTCAAGTCGCACGTCTTATAAAAGGTTTTTGTGTGGACATTTCGACCCCGTTTTTATTTTTAGTAAACTTTGTAGTTTTGAAGTTATTAGCCCTAATAACACCTGAACTTTGACAAAATTCACTGGGTACACCAGTGACTCCACAGTGCTTTTATTTGGTATGCGTGTAGTTCAATGACGCAAATATAGGCAAAATTCTGAAATCCAGAATAACTGCAATTTCTACCCCGAAAAAGAGTATCCAATTTACATGAACTCCCGTTACCTGTAATTTGAATGTAGGTCAAGTTCGTGGCACTAATTTGATAGTCAAATATTACAAATAATTTTTTTTTGTTTTGATCGGAGACTCGCGAGATCTCAGTTTGGGGCGAACTACTAGTACGTATATGTAAGTATAGTAGGGAGAAACTATAAAGATATAAAAAATTATCAAGAGGTGACTCCATTATTTGCTCATTAAAATCAGTGTATTGACTACTAAGATAATTTTAAAATGACATCTCAAAGTATGTTCTTTGAGGAAATTTTGACCACGATGATTATGTACTAGTTAGAGTATTAAGTCAGATTGTAGAAAGGCCAGTCCAAAGCTGGCTAAAAACTTTAAAGACTTGTTTCAATTTGGCCCACATGGACTAAATAATTATGTATTATTCAACCGCGTATTTACATGTGCGTAGTTCCGCAAATTACAGCGCCATCTGTCGCCGAGTAGCGGCACTAAGCATAATTTACTAACGGTCTGCAAAAACAAAACATCCAATTAACCACGCTGTTCCTACAGATTAACGTACGAGATTATCTTTGCCTTTATTATCTTGGATTGCACCTGCCTCAACCGATTTTGAATAACTGCCATTTACATCCATCACGGCTTGTTCGACTCCGGAGGTACTTTGGTACCTACATTTTATTTTAATGTTTAAAGTAATTAACCTACAATTTCACGTTGTAAATGGCCTTTTTCGATCGTATTTTTTTACAATCTGATCATATTTGTTTTACAATCGTACTTACATCTGCGACCTTAATTTCGAAGCTTCGATGTACATTTTTAATTAATTTTAGCTAAAATACTGCAGCGTCAAAACTACATTACAAATAACCGCTTAAAAAAGATGTTTATCAATGAAATGGGTCGTAAAAAACCTACATTTAAATGTAATTTTTTTACGAAATTTGTTTATTGGTTCTTGTGCAGAGAAATAGTCACCGGGTTAACGATGGACTCTCCACTAACTTAATGTTGAAAAGTAAAGATTGTTCCTACTTAGTTAGTAGGATTTTATACAAATTGGATATTAAAAACTTATATTTATATTAATACTAAGCCTTTATGATCTAAGAAAATGTATTTTCATGTCCTCTCAAAAAAAACATTTTCAAGGAAAGTGCGTACGTGACGAAATTACGCGTTCATAAGCCGAAAGCCGGCTCATTTCATCAATGAGCCAATTGGAGATCGCGTGTCGCCACGACCTGCCTCAACCTGCCCACGCACTACGCATATACGCTACTTCCTACGAGGTTTACTTATAGTGCTAAATATAGATTATATACAAGTAACGAATAAGTAGACCATCAATTAGAACGCGCTTGAATAGAATGTGTACTCCAATTCTTGTTAGGGCTTTTTATTACCGATTTAACTCGTCAAGGACATCGCTAATACATTTTTGTTTCGTTGTGTTGTGGTGCCTGTAATGGATAACGCGCTGTCTAACTTGACTGTCAAAAAATGTTATTCATTATTTTTGTTTATGTCAAAATAAACTTTCGTTATATATTTTCTTTCTCGTCAATATAATGGAGTCCACACACGTCAACGATTTATTTGCGCAAATCTTGCACAAGCTTAGATATTTGACTAAATTCTTCCCACAGATACCTACTTGCGCAAAGAAATCGTTGACGTGTGCGGGGCCCATAACGTTTATCCAAAGTTTATCACAATGCAATGTCATAAACTTGATTCGATACATGAAACCCCTCATTCTGGTATTTTGGTTTTTTTGGTTGCGATTTAATGTATGTCAATGCAATCACTAAAGGCAATGCTGGCTTTGAAATTTGACACATGTTAAAATTAATTATTTATTTACATAATTATAAAAATACGGGATATGTGGTACAGTTTAATATGATAAAGAGCGTCATGATTGATTAATACGGTATTGAAAAAAAAAATAAGTTAATTAGGTTTAATAATCAGTTATTCTCAACAAGATAATAATTTTAACTTACATGAGAATCAGTAGACATAGAAAAAAATGGCACTCCGGGAGTCCCGACAAAAGTGAAAACTTGAATAAAAGCAGACTACACTACAGATACTTATATACCGAGGTGTCGGTAACGGTAATAGTGTCGCGAGTTTAATGGGTTTTTCCCACCTCATAAATGCCCAACGCGCCTAAAGAAGTGTTCACTTCAAAAATAAATAAATAAATATTGCTGAACATTTCACACAGCGCTATCTAGCCCCAAACTAAGCAGAGCTTGTACTATGGGAACCAGATGACTGATAGAATACTTAAATACTTTTTTTTTGTAAATACATACTTATAATATATAGAAACACATCCAGACCCGGATCAATGACCCGGAGAATCGAACTCATGCGTCTCAGTCGGTTATTCGCCCACTGCGCCACCGAGGTCGTCAAATATTGTAGTTCGTTCTTGTTGAGGTAGATATTTACTCAATTAACGCATTCAGATTACGTTAATTATGTCTACAGACAGAATATGAAGAACTAAAAAATGCTAATGAGTTACGCAGTGTTGTACCTACCCAGATACTCTGATAGCTGTTCAGCAAACATATCAATAAATCTAAAGTGTGCCTAGCTTGTAAGGCTTAACTTTACTCCTATTTATGTAAATTAACTTTACATATCGTCGGCCTAATAATTAGAATTCGTCCATATGGGCAAATTTTACAGGAGTAACTAAAAACTGAGTCTCTCACAAAGTTTGAGAGATTTTTATTGAGTCACTTTAAGATATAAAAATACCCTCATTTTATACCTAAAGTAAAAGTAACTCCATATAAATCTCTCAAACTTAAGAAACTCAGTTTTTTGTTGCTCCTGTAAAATTTGCCCGTGTGGACTTACGAATTCTGATAATTAGGCCGAATATATAATTTTTTTTAAATACAGCATTCGCTATTTATGACGTAAAATTTCAGCAAGTTACATTTGCCGTTATAATACGCAAAAAACACGAAAAAGCAGCCACGTTTATGTTTAATTTTTAAGAACCTTTAATTTTATCAGTTCTTACAAAGTAAAAACTATACTTAATTGCTTTTAATAACCTTTGCAATAATTTAATCTACAAACAAAGTGATCAATTCTTAATAGAAAATTAAAAACAATTCAAACTAATATTATAAATTCAAAAGTCGGTTTGTTACGTTTTCACGGCTTAACGTCTGGACCGATTAGGTACGATAAAACTTCCAAACATTGAAATAAATGATTAATATATCCTGTGAAATCCTGTCTCATACATCTGGTAGGTTAGGTACTTACATACATTTAGCCAGAAAAAATCAAATTCGAAACAACAGACCTTATTCAAAATGCAATTTTATAAAAGTCAAAGTACCTACCTATATCTGTTTTATGGTAATTCTTATAGATCGTAATTCATTATCATTATCAATCGTAATTTTTTTCTTAGCTAGGCTGACAGATGTTTCACACGACTCTTACGTTCCTAAACCCGAAATAATTATCACAATTTGAATGAGAATAGTCAAGTGAGACAGAGGATAGATCAGAGTGAAATAGCAATAGCACAAATGTCGTTCTAACTAAAACAGGACCTACTAACTATTATAATATTCTATGGTGTTATTATGTGAATTACTATTATTTATACTGTGTCAGGAGTAACGAACTAAAACGCCAGGTGGCATGCCATGTGCTCGGAAAACTATATTTTTGTAATCGTAACATCAATTTTACATACTATAGCATAGCAGGAAATGTTTGAATAATGGAACTTCGGGTATCGATAATATTGCTAGGACTAAAAATCAATCCCAAAGAAATATATTTCAATGTCAATTATAAATTATTACATTTTCGATTAACTAAAATTAATTATGCATTTTCTTTACTGTCTGCCATTTGAAAAGGATAATCATGTAAGTAGCCAATTATATTTATCCCAAATAAATGTAATTTAAACATACAAAATGATTGGGATCTCTACATCTTCATGAACTCTACATTTTTAGTTGCAAGCATATTTAACGCCATCTATACGTTAGCTGTAAAAGTTCTTCACTAAAACTCCGCTCTCTGGGCCACGCCATCTAGCGGCGAATAGTGTATCTAAATGGCTCTAGTAAGCAACGGAGCATACTGCAATTTGAACCCAAGACTGGTAGAGCGGGTAACATCGTGTTTGCAAACTTATTAACTAGATGGCGTTGTTACAAATTGTATACAAATAGAAACTCTACTAAAGCAGACTTTCGCGAACTAAAAATCTTCATCAGGCTCTCTTTCCAATTCAACTGTTCTAAAAAGTGACTTGTCTGTTTACAAACACCATCATAATCACTTAACCACTAATCAGTCGCCATCTAACATTGCATGTTTCATTTTCTCCCCTTTTGTGTTAACTTTTCCTTTATTTTACTTACTTTTATTTGCTTTTAAGTTCTTGGTGTGTCTGTGTTGTTATAGCTTATTTTGGCTCCGGACGGGACACTGCAGACGGTCAAGAGTGAGTCAAGGCGCGGCAGAGGCAGGGGGCGATCTACATCTACACCCGTGAGTACAACTTTCCTTTTCTGTTTTTCCTTTATGTTCTTTGTTTTATTAACACACTCATATTAACAATCATTCATTCATGTTTTGTCTGTATGTCAGTCATAATATTTAAGTTTTATATGAAGTTTATGTGAATAGGTCTATATTCTACTGTTGAATAACTTAACGATGAGTCAAAACATCGATGAATAAGTATGTCTCTACATAACACTGCACCATGTGCTAAATCATAATATTAACAAGATTCACGTTTATTCAATATTTTGGGTTTTAATCCAAGCATTAAAAGCGATAGCTCTACCTTTTTAGGAAGTAAAAACAACTACATGAAAATAGGTATCTAGATAATATCACTAAACACGTAATTATAATTTAAAAAAACATTTAAACGCCACAACATATCTATCAGAAAATAGGATTATTGCGGAATATAAAAGCCTTGTCGTTGTCTGGCTCAAATGCTCAAAAAAACACGTCCCCGCAGCAACAAACTCTAACATTCTCATAATAATTTGCCAACTAAAACGAAGTTGTATATTCTCGAAGTTTTTATTCTAAAGAACTAGAAAATAATCCTTAAATTTCCAACGACATAATGATAAACTAAAAAAATCATTCGTAAATTTTCAACAGCATCAATAGGTAAGTAACTTAAAAATAATTCGCGAATTTTCAACACACAATGAAAACCAAACATTGGAAATACAGACAGGTACAATACAACTTGTTAAAACTAGTTTCATAGAGGAAGTTTCAATAAACGGTAATTGAATCTGATTAGAATTGCTTCGCAATCGTAAAGTGGTTTTCATTCAAATTATACTGGATACTACTTATTCAATCATACAAATATTTGAACCTTGAAATCATAAGTAGATATTTATTTGTGAAAATTAATTAACATGTCATCTTCTATTTTCTACTTCTTCGAAATGTTTATAACTATTAATTTTCAATGCTATTTATTGATCGAGCGAAGCGAGATCTCCAAATCAACTAGGACAAATCGGCGTTGTATGTATGTATGTATATGTATGTTTGTGTTTGTCCGAGGACCTTCCTTTCGAAGCGTTGATCTGATAATCGTGATATACCTATAATATATAGGTAGGTAGTGTAGGCACAATCTTGGTGTGCCTAAATGAGCTAAAAATGGGGGGGGGGGGGGTTCTTGAGATATTGGGGTTCAAGGCAGGTAAAAAAAAACTGAGACTATCCAGTCAAGTGGCACGTTTAATGAAGGGTCAGTACATTTCGACCTCGTTTTTATTTTTAGTTTAAACTTTGTAGTTATTATTAGCCAAGATAAAACTGAACTTTGACGGAATTCAAAGGGTACACCAGTGCCCACAGAGTGCTGAAATTTGGTACACGTGTAGCTTTAATGACACAGGTATAGGAACAATCTGATATCCAGAATAACTGCAATTCGAGTAAACAATTAACATAAACTCCTGTTACCTGTAATTTGAATGAAATTGTAGGTCAAGTAAGTCGGTTATATAGTCAAAGATTTACAATTCATATTTTTTTTTACTCGCGAGATCTCAGTTCGTGGTGAACCACTAGTATATTTAAGAGTGGTAAATATAACAAGATGAAATCACAGAAAAATAATAATTAATAATAAAGAATGTAGAAACAAGAAGCGCTCTTAGCGTGCTTAGGCGTTCTTAGCAGATCAGTAACGACTAAGTTAGACAACTTAGTTAAACAACGTTACGCGGTAGCTACTTGGATGGGTGATCGTCAGTAGTAGGTATTTCAGGGCGTTTGTGCTTCGGAAGGCACGTATAAACATCGGTCCGTTAAGTCCTCATGCAGAGCATTGGGTCAAAAAGATTCTCGAGTAACTACGTGGGAAGCGCAGCGTAAGGCGGCTCCTCACTAGTTGGAAAGACGACCTGATACTTTTATCTTATTGGAAGCCGTTGGGTGCAAGCCGCACAAGATCGATTGCTTCAAAAATCTATGGGATAGCCTATGTTCAATGATATGATAATGATGAAGTCGTTAAGTCGGAAGCCTTCGGCGGGCTTTAAAACTTCGATGCGAATTGTCCATTACCTCATACTAACATACATTACCTTTGTCCTTTGACCTTGTCTGAATACAAAAAACCCGTTTCCCTAAACGAAAGTGATCTACAAATCCCAGCAGTGACTGAACGAGCCATGAATTTATTTATTTCCGTATAAATCAGCGAACAAAAACGGGGTTACTTTCGCTCTCGAAATGTCCGAATATAGGAATAAACTGTAACGTTTGTCGTCGGTTCACGGCCGGGGCGAGTAAACACTGGATTAATCTGCACACCTATCAAATAAATCTCACTTTCACTTCCATTACTGGCTTTCCTCCCGTTTTTAAACCTACATTAAACTGTTTTCACTTCGCGCGCGCAATGTATTTACTACACAGAGTTTCAGTCAGAATTGCAGAGATTTTTCCTTATGCATTCGTTAGTGACTATGTGATTGGCTGTGGCGCCACCTGTTAGTTCATTTCGATGAGTGAGTTCGGATTAATGCATAATTGGACAAGGCCATTGCCTCGTTTTCACTCGTTAGCAGACTCCATAAAAGGAGATTATTACATTTTTCTACCGCTAAGCACTAATGCTCGCATTGGGTTTCGGTTTGAAGGGTATGGGTAAGCTGAAGTTACAGACATGTAAGACTTCTCACCTGTCTGTAATTTAGACTTTAATTTATGCACATATCAATCAACAAGAGTCAGTTGTTATTTTTGTTTAACGAGAGCACGAAGCGAATCACTGTAATCCTCACAACACAGGCTCGCCAGAGACTTAGTGCGAGAAACAGAACTATGTCAGGTAATGCCTGCTCTTTGGTCTTACATGTCACTTAAAATGTTCACTGCTAATTTAGGCTAAAATTTCATGTAATCTAATGGTACCAAACATTTTTAAAACTCGATAAATTATTCCTATTCTTATTCTCACCTGCATCTCTCAGATTGGTGCAATTCAATGCCATTTAGGCTACGTTTTAGTTGAAAGTTTTACCTGTGAGGTATTGCAAAAGGCAAGGGTAAACACAACATTTTGTGGACCACACAGCCAAATTGATTTTAAGTTATATTAAAAATAATTTCACTGTAATCGGAAGCATTTCCATTTTGTTCCATTCTAATCGGAATGCTATTACGACAAAGATATTTTGTTCTTTTTTGTAAATTTTCCGTACCTACGAGTATTACAAAAATTACCTATCTTTAAAGGCTTGTTTAATCGGTAATGCTACGAAGGTCTACGAAAGTACTACGCGGCGTAGCACTCCTAAACGAAGTGCTACGCCGCGTAGCACTTTCGTTTATCAACTTTGTATTTTTTTTCAGTACTTATTTATTTTTAAGATATTTATAATAAAATTGTACTTCTGCATTTATGTACGAAAATACGTAATTGTCTTCACTTTACGAGAACAATGACAAATTAATAAACTTAAAATATATAAACGTAATAAAAAAACTAACTTAATGCCCACTAGATAACCGTTGTATCTTTATAGTCGAATATCTTTTACGTTTATATCCTAAGACGATACTCTGTGGTGAGATAAGCGAGTAGCCGACTGAGACGCAAGAGGTTGAGGTTCGATTCCCGCTGCGAGAATAATTTTGCATGATCTGCATAATATTAGTACTGGGTCTTGTTGTTGTGATACCATGGTACTCGATTCTGACACCCACGATACAGATAATACTAATTTGGGGTCGGGCGGGACTATGATAACTATTGGGTGCATTGATTTATACAAAGGATTCGCACCCCGTACTAAGCACTGCGAAAAAAGTTTCGTATTATGTGCGATGCAAGTAATTGAGGCTTTTGCAAATTGGCTGTTCAAACAAATAGCGAATCTACACAAAAATATGCTTCGGCATGTTAACACCTTGACAGCTTACAAGTAACTAGATGCAAACAACTGGTCTGATGCGTTTTCGAAGAGTTTTCGGGAAGCTGCGACCAAGCGGTTGGTGCAAAATCCTCTGTTATAATAATATCCTATCTTTTTTTTTTAACTGGATAGATCTTCTTTCGACCACAATCTCACCTGATGGTAAGCGATGATGTGGTCTAAGATGAAGCACGAAGATCTAGAAGAAACCTATTCACTCTTACTTTGAAGAGACCCGGATTGTATTTATTGTATGAAAAACATTTATTAATAAATCAATGGTTGGGTGTTTTTTAAATATTTATCTTAGGAACCAAACTTGCATTTAACGAAATACTTTGAAAATCTCTTATAGTTTTGTAGTTCTCTTAAAATGTATCATAACATACAATTATTAAATTAATAATTATTTATAAAATACACACTAAATGCAAAAACTAGCCGATTTAAAGACGAGATACCAAGATTCTGGTATTTTCTAAAAAATTGATTGTACGTGTATAAGGAATTTAAATAACTTCATGCGCTGTACGGGCCTTAGTTTTAAATTTACTTCTCAATTTGTTTTTAGTTTTAAATTTAAAATTTAAATTTAGTATGTATTTAATATATAGTAAGTTGCATGCTCGCGAAGCAGAAACATTTGCTCCTCACACATAAGTAACACAATCGCGAAAGTTTGAAAAATTGTATACATAACAACGAGTTCTGGAGTGGAGACCACGTCTAAGCAAGCGAAGTATAGGACGCCCTCCGGCTAGATAGAGTGACGATTTGCTGGCTGGCAAGGATTGGATGAGAAGAGCTGAGGATCGGGCTCAATGGCGCACCCTGGGAGAGACCTATGTCCAGCAGTTGGCTGTTATAGGTTGATGATGATGATAATACATAACACTACAATGTATTCTACCGTGTTAAGTAAATAAATTGATTAAATTTCCTGTTTTTTGGTGAAAATAAACTTTATTCTTTTTCTAAACCACAAATAATGAAAGAGTATATTTTTGAGACCATAAATATTAAATAAATAAAAAACTATGTACGAAAAATTTCATCAAACAATCATAAAACTATTTGTAGCAATAATGTATAAACTCTTTCAAATAGCTTTTTACGTGAAACATTTCAAAACGTCTGTTCCGAGACACAAAGGAAGCTCGTAACGAGAGTACTGCCACAGAGTAATCAGCGGATGAGACACTCGATAGAAACAATATATTAAGCGTAAAAATGCCTACAACACCTAACTGGTTTATTTTAGAAATCCCCACCGCTACGTCCCCACAAATGCGTAGAGGTCCTGTAACTGGACAATTACTACAAATATTATATGCTTCACACGAGAAATTTACTTTTAAACTATGTGAAAACAAATTGCCAGTGTTGAAGAACGCATGTTTGTAGTAATTTTCAAGTTACAAGGCCTCTATTCACCGGTGGGGACGTAGCGGTGGGGATTTCCAGGATAAACCGAAAAAATAATTGGTTAATTATCACTTTTTGGCTCGGTTTTTATTGACTGATATGAGTGAGGAGCGGGTTTAATTCTTGTTACGGGAGGCCTATGTTCAGCAACGGCTCCCAGCAACATTTATGAGGTCGTCTTCCATCTAGTGGGGGGCCGGGCCGTCCTACGCTGTGCTTTCCAGTGCATGGTCTCCACTCGAGAACCTTTTTACCCCAACGGCCGCGTGGCCGTCAGTTTTTCGAGCTATGTGCTTATTTTTTATTTTTGAAGTTAAACTTCTTTTGGCGTGTATGTAAATAATATGCGAGTAAAATTTTGACGATTCGCGCGCACACCGACAGCCAAAAAGCGATATGAAGTTAGCTGATAAAAAAAAGATATATTTTATATAAATATAAAGATTTTTTTATATCAGTGGAGGTAAAAAATATATATATTTATTCATGTGTGGTGATAAATGATGGGCCATTGTAAAATTTTGTGATAAAAGTTACTTTTGTTTATTAACTTATCATTCCTTTTACAAACAAAGAGTTGTGGCATACGGGATGAAATCTTTAGCTATTTTTGTTCTGTTACGCCAAAGAAGTATAACTTCTTACGTACATACATAAGTACACACACACGTTTTTTTTAGCTCCTATTTTATTTCTATCGGGTTACGTACCTGTTTATTCTTTGCCGCCATCGGTATACATAGCCACAGATTGTAGAACAGATAGTGCAGTTTTTCAGCACGGCCCGTATGTTCCAAACTTTTGAAAGGACTTGTTTGCTACTTACGACAATGAGGCCTGATAGAGGAAAAAGCAGCTCGTAAAATGTACCTACACCTAACATATTTTTAATCGACCTTGAAAATAGGGTCTCACAATGGTTTCTACTGTTTGGCCCCATGGCTCAGTAGGCGAATAGCTGAGACGCAGGAGGTAGCGGCTTCGATTCCCGCCGCGGAACAAATGTTTGCATGACCTACAGATATTTGTTCCGGGTCTGGGTGTTTTTCTATATATTATAAGTATCTGGTTCCCATATTACAAGCTCTGCTTAGTTTGGGGCTAGATAACGCTGTGTGAAATGTCCAGTAATATTTATTGTTTATTCAATAGTTCTCATTAGATTGATCAAGATCGCTCAGCTGTGAATAGCTATGGCTATGCTTGGTATTTCTTGAAATATCGTCTAAGGAGAAACATAGACAAACCAAAATCAATGATATAGCCAAGAGATTAGCAAGCTGACATTGCAGTAGTTGGGCACATAGCTTAAAGAACTGACGGCCGTTGGGGCAGAAACGTTCTCGAGGAGACCACAGACTGGAAAGCACAGAGTACAACGTCCCCCCACTAGATGGAAAAGACCTGATAAAAGCTGCGGAGAGCTTTGGGTGCAGGCCACGCAAGATCGGTGGCCCTGGACAACTATGGGACAAGCCTATGTTCAGTAATGGACGTCCAATGGCTGAGATGATGATGGTGGCATCCATAAAACCTATCCCAATTTAGATTTCGTGCATTAGAAATTGAATTCACTCATTATCCCAGCTTACACGGCTTTGCTCTCCTGTATTTCATCGGAGTGACGTCATCCTATCCTACAAGCTAGGATTGGCTATAGTTAGACTAGATTGACACCTGTGCACAAGTACAAACTATTTCAGCGCAAACGAGCAATCCTGTTAATGAATTAGGGGATCGCCCGCAACTTTGTCTGCTGAATAAAACTTTCCCATTCTGGTTGGTTTTTACGTCTTTTTACCAACATACTATTTATTTATATATTTTTATTTATCACACTAATATTATAAATGCGAAAGTTTGGATGTTTATTTATTTGTTTGTTACTCAATCACGTCGTAACGGCTGAACCGATTTGAATTAAATTTGGTATGTTCGTAAATGACAAACAACGCATGCGAAGCCGCTGGCGGAAGCTAGTAAAATATAAACATGAACATCTTGTACCTACATTGTAACCTAAATCCACAAATAATAAGGTGTTTTTATTTTTTTAAATATTAGATAATCCTAAACTTATTTAACATGTCCATTCTGACAAAATAAAGGAATTAAATATTTTTTGTCATACATAATTCCTCTTTTAACCCGCCGAGGGGGTGCTTTTCGAAAAATTAACTAAGACATATTTACCTTCATGGACGCGTGCATTCTCCCCATCCTTACCTATGGCGCTCAAACCTGGTCTTTGACAGATCAACAAAAGTCCAAACTCGGGGTTGGTCAGCGAGCCATGGAGCGCAGTATCCTAGGAGTCAAACTAACAGACCGCATTAGAAACAGTGAACTGCGCTCCCAAACACAAATCGCGGACGTTGGGCACCAAGTAGGCAAGTTAAAGTGGGACTGGGCGGGACACGTCTGCCGCATGTCGGAGGAGTTATGGGCAAAATCCACCACCGAGTGGATCCCAAAAGATAGAAAATGACCACGTGGCAGACCGCGACGCCGATGGAAAGACAAACTCGACTCGTATATGGAAGACTGGACTACACAAGCGTACGATAGAATGGAGTGGAAGGAAGGAAGGGAGGCCTTTGCCCTGCAGTGGGACAGTACAGGCTCCAAATAAATAAATAAATAAAATATTTACCTAGATGAATATTTGTGCGTTTATAAATACATAGTCAACGGGTTTTAATACAAACACATACTTACACACCTTTTTTCAGAATTTAAAATTTTAATATTCATTAGTAGGCGAACCGCCCCGAACGCGCGTCTCCGATTAAAACAAAAAAATATTATTTGTAATCTTTGACTATCAAAATAGTGCCCCGAAATATTAACCAACTTACTTGACTTACAGTTTCATTCAAAATACACGTAACGGGAGTTCATGTAATGTCGTTACGTTTTTTTTCAGGTACAAATTGTAGTTATTCTGGATTTCAGACTTTACGCCTCAGTACGACTCAGACGCATACCAAATTACAGCACTATGGGGTCACTGGTGTACCCTGTAAATTTAGTCAAATTTCAGTTCATTATTATTTTTAATAATAACTACTTTACTAACAATAAAAACGGAGTCTAAATGTACTAATAAAGACCTTTCATTTGACGTCCCACTTGACTTAATAGCCATTTTATTTTTACCCCCCTTGAACCCCAATATCTCAACAACCCCCCTACATTGTTAACTCATTTAATCACACCAAACTTGTGCCATCATTACCTACCTATGTATCAAATTTAACGATGATTGGATCAACGCTTCGAAAGTTATCCTCGGACAAACAAACATACATACATACAGCGCCGATTTGCCCAAGTTAATTTAGAGATCTCGCTTCGCTCGATCAATTAATATCACAGGGATCACTTTGATACGTAAATTTTACAGGCGTTCCTATGCGACAAAACAGAAATTTTGAGCGATCCGACAGCTTTCCGACATTTCAAAATAGCCCCACAGGTCTAACTCGATTCCACGCGATTGAATCTCCTCATTTGCTTCAAAAGGATATTCCTCATTCAATAACCAAAGTTACAAGATATTTTCAAGTCTTTGTATGTATGGAATTTAATTTCAAGTAGAAAAGTGTCGTATTGGAAACTAAGAAATTATTCGTAGGATAAGTAAAACAAAAAATAAGATAAAATAAGATATGTATAAAGAGACATATGATATATATTTTTGAGATGGTTTTAAAAATCTTAGGGTTCCCCGTAAGTGTCGGATAACACTTTAAAATTAAAAATACTATTAATATATATAATTATACATACTTATAATAAATTATACATTCGAAAGTAACTTTGTCTCTCTCTCTCTAACACGGCTAAACGGTTGGACCAATTACGATGTATGGTGTATAGATAGATAATGACTTTGAATTACATATGCCACTATTTATTGATAATCGCATGCAAAGCTGCGAGCGGAAGCTAGTGGAACTATAATTATAATGTCAAAATTACTACTAAGCCCGGTTTAAACCACAATCCCTAAACGTATTTAGCTACTACACATGTTTAAATTTGACTTGTTTGTATGATTTGACAACTCCTTAAATCATATTATGCCACTGAACACATAGGCATGGTAGAAAGCAGCATCCTTCAGCATTTTTCATTGACAGCTACCCGTGAATGAAAGAATGTTGAGTTTGACTAGATTCTCCTAACGGCAAACATTGCATTGAAATTAGATCAAAACTGCATTTGAATAAAATATTCCTCAAAGATTGCATTGACAGCCACCAAGAATAAATTAAAACTTAAGTTTGACTATAGATTTACGTAAATTGGCGTTTAAAATCTTTATCGTGAGCCCATTTTGCTCGATATTTTAATGCTCATATTTATTTTAAGCGCGTAACACACGATGATGATGCTATAATATTTTATGTTAAGATAAAATATCGTTCGCCATGTAATTGGACCGTCGCACACGGCGAATATAATATTTATATAATATATATTTATATCTTACATTGGATAGTATGGCGAGCGATATTTTATCTTAACATAAAATATTATAGCAATAATATTTCAAGCGTCAGGTCGGATAATTCCCGTCTCTTGCGTGGTATTTTCATGATAATTTCGACCAGACCTGAAGTTATCAAACCAATCTATAGAAATTCGAAACTAATACAAAATCTAATCATCTTTTACTTCCAAAATAAATTGAAATCCGGCATAATGAAGACGGGCGCACACAGCCTGCAGACGGACTAATTTCGCGGCCGCCATCTTGCCGTCGCCATAGCAACCAGACTGCCCCCCCATCCCACCACCCTGCACTTGCATTGCACTTCCTAAAGGCTACACCTTAGAGTAAGAAAACCTTCTACGGTACTCGCCTAGAGACGCTATCAGACATATTTAGTAGGACAATTTTCAGACTTAATGCTCAAACATTGCTTGAATTCTGTTTGTCACTTGTATAAAAAAAAAGCCTACGGTAGAGATCCATCTAAAGTCTCGTCTCAGAACCTCACCGGTTTCGTCCTTTAGTGCTGCAACTTGCTACCAGAATATGTTTTATTTGACAGATGTGAATACCATGAGCGTACAAAAACTCTGGACGGAGTACAACTAACTGGAAAAGTAAACTTACAACTTTTGAAGATCTTCGACACATAAAAACCAGTAAAACTATTTAAAACTGTCATAGCTAAGGACCTACCCAGTTAAACTAGCTTTCTATTAAAAACCCGCATCCAAATCAGTCCATCCTTATAGGTACTACGATGCCACAGACAGACAGGTCTCAACGTTATAACACTCCTCGTTTTGCGTCAGGGGTTAAAAATGGTAGAGTTCTATACGTAACTTCACGCAGACAACAATGCAATGCAATAACATATTGTCCAAGCCTTAGTTGGTCGTAACCTGTAAGTTAGTGCAATTATAATTAAACTGTCAGTCAGGTAACTCGTCGCGCGATGCAATGATTTTAACAATTATTGTTGTTTTGATGTTTTACAAGCTCCTTTTCGTATTAGATATAGACTCAATAGTCATTATGTAAATTAAAATCACAACGATCATCTAGTATAATTATAGTTTGACTCTAAAATAATAATGTAAACAAAATGTTTAAGTATTTCCTATATTTTAACTACCTACAATGTTCTGCATGCTCACTGAATATTTAACCTAAGTTTAAACCTATTGTTTCTCATTAAGTGAAATGTATATTTTCTTTTGATTATAAATTCTTTAACCACATAATAGGCAGTGGTAACTGTTTAATATCAGATGGGTCATGAGCTTGTGCCGTCATCTCCATAATATGTAAAAAAAACAACACTCGCGCCAATTGGCGCCATTGCTCAGCGTGATAACACCGTTAATCAAATCACGCACACATATGTAGATTGACGTAACCTTCAGTGAACGATACGGCGTCGATCCGTCCGGAGTTTTGTGCATCCGTGACAAAAACCCAAATTGATTTTGATCGTGTCTAGAAACTAGCCAATTTCAATCTCTGTGCGTTAGACGTAGACTAGGGTAGGGGTAGTAGGGGTATATATCCAAGGCGCTCGGCTTGATTAACCAATTTGTGCTGGATTAGATTGAAGGATATCAATTTGAACCCAATTGAGTAAGGTTTTTATTTTGAGGTGAGGATATATTATATTATCCTGGATGATAAAATAACTAAACTTTTATCGACTTTTCATACGCTGCAATTTCCGCTCGAAAATTCTGCTTAAAGGACACTGTTCGTTTTAGGACTAGTCATGAATGAAAATAAATTTATGACGGTTTTTTATCATTAAAGTATATAATTAGGAAGGAAGAAATAAAAAAGAAATATTGAAGTTCAAAAGTATATGTATATAAAAAGTAATTCTTTAATTAATAATGGCCTGTTTTACTTACATTAACGCAACTTTTATAACAAAAACACAAGTATTTCGAAAATGGCGCACCTAACTTTAATTTATGACGTCTACGACCGTCTCTTTCTCACTGGCAGTGTGCATAAGCGAAATTCGACGTTCGAGGCTACCTTCGAATTATAAACTCGGACGAAATTTGCACAGAGCACTTTGTAATTGCAAATTTTGTCGTTCCACGCATGCGCGGCACGCCGATCGATACCCCAAGACCATAGACTTTTGTTTTTTTTTATTACATTAAACTTTTCGCGCCAAAACATGAAAGGATAGGTTATAAGAAATAAAAGTTTGCAAAAGTTATCGTTTTGATATATTCTTTGGATGATATATATTTAATATGTTTCCGCCCCTTCAATAAGGGGTGAAGCGATGGGGTGGTGGGAGGGGGTGCCTCCCGTTTCTATTGGATAGTTACTCTAAACTATTGCCTGAAACTTTCATTAATGCATTCTATTACCTCGTTTATGCTACACTTGATTTTCATTTCCTTGCTTTATACCTATAAGTTATTATTTTCAAGATAGTTAAGTCAAAAACTTGTTTCAATAAGTTTTCCGTTCAAAAGTTTTTCATAATTTGCTAGATAAAAAGATAATTAAAAAAAACGTATCTTACGCTTTATAATTTTTTTAAAACACCTTTTATTCGAAAATGATTTAATTCGATAAATAGTGAGCTAAGTTAGCGCGAGGATAAATTCTACTAATACTAAACTACTAAGACTCTAGGATTAATACTGCCTCCGTGGCGCAGTGGGCGTATAGCCGGCTGAGACGCAGGAGGTAGCGGCTTCGATTCCCGCCGCGGAACAAATGTTTGCATGATCTACCAATATTTGTTCCGTGTTTGGGTGTTTTTCTATATATTATAAATATGTATTTACAAAAAAAAAGTATATAAGTATTCTATCAGTTAACTGGTTCCCATAGTACAAGCTCTGCTTAGTTTGGGGCTAGATAGCGCTGTGTGAAATGTCCAGCGATATTTATTTATTTATTCTCGATTAGAAACTAGTGGTTCGCCCCGAACAGAGATCTCGCGAGTCTCCCTAACAAAAAAAATATTCTAAGGCGACTCGCGCAACGATGTTTAAACGTATTTAGTGCCTAAATATAATTTAAGGAGATGTCAAATCATACAAATTATAAAATTTAAACGTTTTTAGTCGCTAAATACGTTTAGTGATCGTTGTGCAAGCCGGCCTTAATCTTTGACTAATAAAATAGTGCCACGAAATGCGGATCCAACTAACTTGACCTACAGTTTCATTCAAATTACAGGTAACGGGAGTTCATGTGATTTGGTTGTTTTTATGGGTACAAATTGCAGTTATTCTGGATTTCAGACTTTTTCCTATATTTGTGTTACTAAAGCTACACGTATACCAAATTTCAGCTCTGTGGGGTGACTGGTGTACACTGTGAATTTTGTCGAAATTCAGTTTTTATTATGGCTAATAACTTAAAAACTACAAATTTAAACAAAAAATAAAAATGGGATCGATATGTACTCACAAAGACCTTTTATTAGACATGCCACTTAACCGTATAGTCCCATTTTGTTTTTTTTATCCCCCTTGAATCCCAATAACTCAAGAACCCCCACACATTTTTAGCTCATTTAGTCACACCAAGATTGAGCTATCACTACATACATATATACCAAATTTCACGATGATCGGATAAACGCTTCGAAAGTTATCCTCGGACAAACAAACATACATACATACAACGCCGATTTACCCAAGTTGATTTAGAGATCTCGCTTCGCTCTATCAAAAATGTACGTACGCGAGTCGTAATTTCCGGCAGATAAGTACGAGTATTTGAAAATTTCATAACTTTACAGGCTGTTTCAGTGTTAAAGGGTCGTTTAATATTTTATTTCGGGCGCAGTTCCCTCGGATTGCTCCTTTCATTACAACGGAACAACAGACAAATAAAACTCAAATTATTTTATAAATATTTTATTAACAAACACGCATTTTATATTGTGTTATTGTGATTTCTTTTAGAAATGGTGTCTTCTGTTGCGAAATGCTATTATTTTTGAAAGCCCTGTAAAGTTTTGTTTTAGATAAAGAGTGTGTGAAAAAAAAGACAATGTATAACAAAAAGTTTGAAAAAAACGCTGTTCTTTTTTAACATTTTAATTTTGAGCATTTTTTTATAAGTTAGTTACATCAAATCATGTCACACACTCAAATTCTTTTTTCGAATTTCATTTTCATTTTTCTTGTATTGGCAAGGACTTGAATGAAAAATCCTGTCTGGCTTCCATCGCGATGTGGCATTCATCATTGCATAAGTACCTGCATTCATTCCGATCGCAACTACCAACGAACCAATGCGCTTCGTCTCATTTTAGGATTTCCAAACGTTTTAATTTCTTTTATTGAAGCCTTTCTGCAGCGTTACCTTCCTATAGCAAGAAGTCAGGGTAACACTTATTTTTTTTAATATAAAATTTATAAATACAAGTTTGTGTATGTTTCCAAATATGTTTGAATACTACGTGTTTTGTTATGTACGACATGAATGAAAACACGGGTAATGGCTAGTATTGTTGTATATATAATTTTCAAATTCATTACCATGTAAAAAAAACTAAAACTTAAACTTACCTGTAATAGTACATTATGATATAAGTGCGGTAAGTTGAAAATTACAGCCGAGGCAATATTGCTAGCCCGAGACCTAGGCGAGGGCTACGAGAAAGCAGAGGCTGTAATTATCAAAGCGCACGTACTCGTATGTCATACGACGTTTTATAACATATTTGCGAGGAAATAAATAAAACTCGAACTTTCTCGGAAAGGAAAGGAGGACTTTTGACGATTTGTTAGCGACCAGGTTTGCGCACCAAAGGTAAGGTACAAAATGTATTTACAAAAAAAAATTATATAAGTATTCTATCGGTTATTTGGTTTCCATAATACAATCTCTGCTTAGTTTGGGGCTAAATAGCACTTTGTGAAATGTCCAGCAATATTTATTTATTTATTATTAATTTAACACCTACATTGGGTTCAGCAGCATTCAATTAAACCGGAGAAATACAATTTTCTTCTTAATTTTTGATTGAATCAACCCTCGAACATGAATATTGTCCAATTGGTATATCTAAACACGCCTTCAAACGAAAGAATCCGATACACGCCATTACATTTTATAGACCAATTCCGGAGGTATTTGCACCATCTCCTTTAACTTTGCATGATCATGAAGACTTTTTGCAATTCCGATGTGATGTAAGATATTTTCTGAGTAAAAACCTACAAAAAACCTGAGTATTAATTGAAACTATTTTTAGTAGATACGAGTAAAAGGCAAACCTGGATACCGGCGGTATTTTTTTCGGAAAATTTTTATCTCGGATTCTGCCAAAATGACCATCTGCCATCAGATGGTCAAACGCTCTATACTATACAATAAAAAAGTACACTCAACTCTTACATGTAAAACGACGTTTTAACTATAAACCTAGATCTAACATACTTTTAAACAACCTCAGATAGAGTAGAGAGGTTATGTCTAAATGTCCCTCGTCCTTAACAAAATAATGGAAATAGTGGTCATGCGCCGCTGAAAACGATTAACTTATAAATGACTATTACTTATTCTATGGTAGGTATTTGCTCGCAATCTCTAAGACGGTTTTTGAACGAAATAGAACGGAATGGTGATTTTTCTTTTGTAATTAATGGCTGGTTAGCACGGAAGTGGTTGCTAACGAATTATAGGCGTAAAGATGATATGAAAATATCGGAAAATGTTCACATTTCTTTTTGCAAAATATTGACGGTAAAAGGTAGATATTTTGTGATAAGACCATTGTACTTTTATTTATTGGGTATTCCTTTTATTCTTCTTTTAAAAACGATTTATTACAAACTCTTTATGGTCTAAAAACATACATGTATTAAATAGGTAAAATACCTAGGCAAAAATTATGTATGATTAAGTCATATGAGTATGTAATAGGTACACACACGGTACGTCGCCGTAAATTAAATTTAATGTGCTCGCTGAGTTATGAACATAATTTACGTGAATTTCATTTTATTATTTCAACGTTCGTATTACGATTCGCTCTACATTTATTATAGTAAAGGTATTCATTAAATCGTAAATTAAATCATCTGTTACTGAAAATTAAACGTGAAACATGAATAACAGAAGAATCTTATATATTAGGATGTTTCACAGAATTTTAGTAAAATACGAGTGTTGTAAATAGTAGAGTAACTCTTCAACTAAAATAAACCTTACTTCAGATAGTCATCGAAATCGGTTGACGTGGTAAATAATTCGATGACCTCCGTGGCGCAGTGGGTGTATAGCCGGCTGAGACGCAGGAAGTAGCGGGTTCGATTCCCGCCGCGGAACAAATGTTTGCATGATCTACGAATATTTTTTCCGGGTCTGAATGTTTTTCTGTTTATTATAAGTATGTATTTACAAAAAAAAAGTATGTAAGTATTATATCAGTTATCTGGTTCCCATAGTATATGTGCTTAGTTTGGGGCTAGATAGCGCTGTGTGAAATGTCCAACAACATTTATTTATTTCATTATATCCCAATTATGTTGTATAGATGCCTTTGCGTATTGAAGAGGTGATGATTTTCTGATGGATCACATCATCAGATATTGACCAAAAGGTACATGGGACTACCCCCGAGGTACCCCCCTTTCTAACAAAAAAGAATCATTAAAATGGAATTGAATGAAACATACATAAAAATGGCGAATTGATAACCTCCTCCATTTACAAGATTTTTATTAACTTGCATTGTATGTATATTATGTTTGTCCGGGTGGAATCTTGCAACTGAATTTTAAATCCGTTCCCCTCAACCGATTGAGCTGAAATTTGGAATACATATGTAACTTCGGTGACAATGCAATAATATGGTACCATGGAGGTGGTTTCATGATGGAGATGCATGCTAGACAACGGAACTTCTGAATGGATTATGATGTCCTCCTAATCGTTTTCGATTATGGCGAACCCTCCCATCCTTAACAGATGAGCGGAACATTTTCATGATATTCTTAACCCGATTGCGCATAGTGTAAATTTAGTCTACATAAATTCTATAGAAAGTTTGCCAATGGATTATATAGTAGGCTACTAGTGTTTGAGCTCATTTGAATCTGCTTGCGGTTCCGATTATGAATTTTATAAAAGCTTGTTTTAAAAAGGTTATTTTTAACAAATACTTATTTAGAAGTAAGTTAAAAAAGGAGGTTAATTCAGTATCTGTCATAAGATATGCCACCGTCAGTGATTCCCTTATGCTTGTTCAGAATAATTCATTGGCAGGACCAATTCCACTGCTATTTTATCACAGTTATATTATAAATGAGATAGATTGGATGTTTGTTTAATTGTTTGTTACTTCATCACGACGTAACGGCTGAATCGATTTCGATTAACATCAGTAACACATAGGCTACTTTTTATCCCATAAATCAGATCCCATGGGATAAAAATGGGGTGTCAAGTCAAGTTGCAACACCGAGCTTAACTTTATTTCTAGGATACCTACACATTTAGTAGTGTAACGCGTACGAAGTCGCGGGCAACAGCTAGTAATATAAATGTGAAAGTATGGATGTACGTAGATTCTAACCTGGATTAACACATAGACTACTTTGAATTGGTAAACTATGCGTGCGAAGCCGAGGGCAAAATCGGAATCGGTTCAGCCGTTACGATGTGATTGAGCAACAAACAAATAAAAAAATAAATAAACAAACATCCAAACTTTTGCATTTACAATATTAGTGTGATAAGTAGTAACATTATACATTCGAAAGAGTAATTTGTCTCTGGACCCGTTGATATTTTTTAATAGATAATTCTATGTAAAAAATATCAACCCACCTCATACAAATACCAGAAATCCCAGGCTGCGCCAATGGTGCACTCTGGGATACTTGTTATACGCCCTATACTACCTAAGTCCAGCAGTGGACTGTTAGAATAGAATAGAAATAATCATTATTGCACACCAACAAAATTAAAAATACAAATAAATACACAAAAATAAAGGTTAGTACAATAGGCGGTCTTATCGCTAAAAGCGATCTCTTACAGACAACCTTTGGATGGACAGGACAAAGCAAAATCAAAAAGACTGCGGTGTATCTATGTTTATAAACCTACATAAACTATATATACTTACTAATAAACTAAATATATATACAAATATATATATATGTAATACAATAAAGGAGATAAGTATAGCGATAAACTAGCAATGCGTAGACGAAGAAAGGAAATGGTTGTATACCTTAGCTTTAAAGATAGGAAGAGATTTAGATGATCTAATAGAGAAAGGTAAAGCGTTCCACAGCCGCACAGCTTATAGGTTGATGATGATGATGATGGTGTAAACATATCAGATCTTTAACATACCACATTTTCATAATAAAGAACGCAACAATTATACTACTTTACTGGACACTGCCAGCTAAATAACTGGATCTGACTTGAAACCGTGTCCTCGCAACTAAAATAATGGTCCTCAGCTGAAAAGTGGGGATTACACATCCTTTGTCCGGACCACAAATCCCAGGGGTGTCACGCGTGGCGCCGCAAGTGCCGGCAACAAGTGAATCGATGTCACGAACCTGACACTAATAAGACTCGGGGGCAACCCTGCGATGGATGTTTTATCTTCGTTGTCGGGAAAAATGTAGCACTTCGTTTTTCGTGTCAGTTTTGGTTCAAACGATGTTTAGAGATTTTTATCGTTTCAAGAATCATGTCATGTTTTAACTTACGCCAATATCATCGTCGATTTAAATATATTCATAAGATTGACAGATATATTACGAATTTGTGTAATAAATACAGAATACTAGCTGTTGCCCGCGACTTCGTGCGCATTACACTTCTAAATGGGTAGGTAACCTAGAAATAAAGCTAAACTCGCTGTTGCAACTTGACTTGACACCCCATTTTTATCCCATGGGACCAGATTAATGCGATAAAAAGTAGCCTATGTGTTAATCCACGTTATAATCTACGTACATACCAAGTTTCATCGAAATCGGTTCAGCCGTTACGACGTGAAAGAGTAACAAACATCCACACATATATCCATGGAAACTTTTATAATATTAGTGTGATTGGTGTGATATGATGTAATTAGAAAATATCTTTTACGAATTGTGAGACGTCTGGCAATCTCTGATAGGTACCTACTATCCCAGATATACTACTATTTACCTTTAAAGCCTCGGATACACTAGGGGACATTTTGTCCCTCAACATGACGCGCAACACTCAATGTACGTGTCGCTGCAACGTTGCAAAGTGTTCCGCAACAAGTTCCGTAACAACGTGACGTTGCTTGCTCCCGCTCCGAGAGCGAGCGCTCGCGTTCCGCGTCAGTGTCGCGCCATTTGTTACCGAGTGTAGTCGTGTGCGCAACGTGCCCCTCAACATGTATGTAGTGTGGGGAAACGAAACCGTCCTTTCGCTTACGTTTCACTCTTGAAATAAGTATGCAGCACTAATCGCCAAAACCTCCTCGGGCGACATTTCTATAAGCACTGACTAGTGTGGCCTGAAAAATGTTCCACGGCATTGTCTCTCGGGACATTCACGTAGTTGTTGAGCAACATGTTCCGCAACAAGTTGTTTGTCCCCTAGTGTATTCGATCCTTAACTATCAATTAAAGATGATATATAAAGAGCCTAGGAGCAAGTTGCAGTACCGTGAGAATAGAACATTATATTCGTTATTTTAAATACGGGATTTATCACGTACCGTTTCACGGTTTTAACGGGGTTTCGATCGACAATTTATCGGTTCAATTCGTGAACCTAAGCACTGCGTCACGCCTCTATTTATTATTACAAATAATCCCCTATTTATAATAATAATTAAAATAAATAACAAAAAAAAAGAGTGTGCTTTAGACCACACGGCTCTCAACTTCCGTTCGCCTCGCCCGATCACACTTTTCGTAACGCTCTTGTCACGTATTCACCAGCTTACTTCCCAAGTCCAGCGTGCGTAAAGAAGTTTTACTTCAAAAGTTTCAAAATAGAACATTATACGAGTCCATTACTAGTTGATCTGCCCAGGCTTCGCAAGGATTTTATCATGTTCAAATATAGCCTATAGCTCAAGGATGTAGGTAAAGCTTTCTGTTTCTCAGATTACCCTTTACAAACACACAAACTTTAAACAACAAACTTGCCTCTTCATAATATTGTTATAGATGTACCTAAGCACTTACTAAAGATGTATTTTTAAAGACAGGTGCAAGCCTAACGACAACCGAGGAACTGAAACTAAGAACTTACTTTTTTCTAACTCACAGTAAATATTTAAATTAAAGCATAAGTTTTTTCTTGAACCAGATAATATGTAAATGGCTTTGTGGAACTTTCTGGAAATTGACATTTCACATGAATTATTCAAAGCATACATAATGTAGGTATAGTTTGTTATGTGGAACAAAGGACCCTGTATGTAGCTTTAAAATGTTGTGATTAATTTGAATAATATTAGTTACAAAATTATTCTAAAGAATAATTTCGAATACCAAAAACGATTATGCCTAGTTTAACACGTAGAACGTTTAATTTATTTATTACCTGGGGGGCAATCACGCTAATTTTGAATATTTTAAACCTCGGAACGGAACGTATTTGGTTTTGGTTTAGCTTTGCTTTGGCTGATGTCATAACTGGTATCGCTCTAGTTTTTGACCGCGTATTAATGTTTCGAACGAAACGTTTTTGGTTTAAACGTTGTCAAAAAATAGCGCAATTTTTAAAGTTCGTTCGTTCACTACACGAACGTATCTTCCAAAGAAAAGTCAATTCGTTTCCGTTCAAATAATTAGCGCGATATGAAATGTGCATAACGCTACGTTTTTACTCGTGGTATTGCTTTGGTATGATTTTGGTTCAAAATTAGCGCGATTGTTTGGATTTAATTTTGGATAAATAAATAAATAATATTTCTGGATAAACTACTATAATTGTTAGATAGATTTTCGTACAAAAATTTCCATTTTCTTTTATAACCTTTGAAATTACGGTTATATAACTACTTTCACTAAAAATGCGAAATTTATGAAGGGTTAAAATGTTGACTTGTAAGTTGTACAACATTAAAGTGTTGTTTGCCAACATTTTTGTTAAAAACTCACAAATTAGGGTAAATGTCCCGTTTTTAGTAAAATAGGTAACATTTTTTTTTAGGAGTCCTCACCAGTGGTAAAACTTAGTGCTATTATAATTAAAGATAACAGGCTGCATGCATCAATATTTTATGTTAAGCGAGTAAATTGATTATATTTAAATAGTAAAATAAAATATAGTAAAAATACTTTTCTTTAAAACCGTCAGATTTTATAAATACCTAGTCAAACTTTGTAGTTGTTGGAGCGTATATTTTGGTATAATAGTTAAATCTAGAAATAAACGTACAATGTAAGTAAAACCTTGAAAAAACAAAGATTTACGGGTAAAAATCCACAGCATTGCCTAGTAACGTCAGAGATTACTGGATACCTTCCTAGCGAAATGTTTTATTACTGCAATATATTTTACGGCGTAAACCTTTGTTTTATCGTCAGCTCAATTTTGTTATGAAATTGTCCCTGGAAACCTTTGAGAAAGGTTTTTTCTGTTTATCTTAAAACTAGCTACCATCTGCGGCTTCGGACGCGTGGTTTCTCAAAAAAAAAGGGGAAAAGTAGTCTTGATCTAAATCCAAGTCATAATCGATCTACGTATCAAATTTCATTCAGCCGGTCTGACGTAAAAGCGTAATAAACTAACAAATAAATAAACAAACTCACTCGCATATACAAATAACATTAGTATGATGTATACAGACGTACATATATGTATATCTTTATCTCACTTTTTCTAAAAATTCACAAATCTAAATACCTTCGGATCTGTAGTTGATATTGTCGTAGTAACAAGTAATATTATAAAAAAATAAAAAAACCCCCGGGCCCCTCTTTTTGCCTCGGAGGATAAAAACTGTCATAGCTAAGACCATCCCAGTTTAACTAGGTGTCTGTTACGCAGGAGATTGCAGGGTCGATTCCAGCCGCGGGAGAAACGTTTGCATGTTCTACAGACATTGTTCCATGTCTGGGTGTTTCTTGAATTATTATAAGAACTCAAGTAATTACACAAAAAAAGTATTGTATAAGTTATCTGGTTCCCATTGTACAAGCTTTGCTTAGTTTGGGGCTAGATAGCTCTGTTTGAAATGTCCAGCATTATTTATATTAATTCTAATCAAAATCTAATACTCAGTTGAATATTTCTTATATTTTATTTATTTAAAAGTAGATATGTTATAGCAAAAAGGTGGGCTACTTAGCCGCGTCAGATTACAACCGTTTTATTATTACACTAGCTAATGCCCGCGACTTCGTACTCGTTACACTTCTAAATGTGTAAGTAGCCTAGAAATAAAGCTAAATCCGCTGTTGCAACTTGACTTGCCACCCCATTTTTATCCCATGGGAACTGATTTATGGGATAAAAAGTAGCTTATGTGGTAATCCATGTTATAATCTACGTATATACCAAATTTCATCGAAATCGGTTCCGCCGTTACGACTTGATTGAGTAACAAACAAACAAATAAACAAACATCCATACAACATACAAGTGTAATGTAAAAAAATTGCACAAAATAATACACACCAAATTAAACTTCTAAGACTATTTTCTTCTGACCAAAATAAATATAAATAAATAAATATTGCTAGACATTTCACACAGCGCTATCTACCCCCAAACTAAGCAGAGCTTGTACTATATTAACCAGATAACTGATAGAATACTTAAATACTTTTTTTTTAATACTTATAATATATAGAAAAAACAACCAGACTCTGAACAAATATCTGTAGATCATGCAAACATTTGTTTCGCAGCGGGACTCGAACCCGCTACCCCCTGCGTCTCAGCCGGCTATTCGCCTACTGCGCCAGGAGGTCGTCAAAATGTTCTACTCGTAGTCCTTACAATTTCAAATTTCGTACTCTACGTCCCTATGAGGCCGTGTCCTAAAAGTGCATAACCTTTTTAAGCTTAGAAACCTTCAAATAAGTTACTCATATAGTACGGTGACTTTCGTGACATTCCAATTTTAAAGAGTATTTGCTTATGTTTTAAGTGAGTTCAACCTTTTTTGAATAAAATCGGATTGAGTTTTAAAACATGTGTCAAAATAAAATGTAATATATATCAAAAGCACAAAGGAGTATTGCTATCAACTTCGAAGCAGATCACCGCCAAAACAACTTTCTAAACTTTTTAACCCCGTGAGGGGATGAATTTCAATAAAATACGAAACACGGCTTCCATAAATTCTGTTAAAAAAGGTTTATGCAAAATTTTAAGTAGATTGGACCAAGGAATCACGTTGTCCTGTACAAATTTTGCCCCCATTTTCACCCCCTTAGGGATAAAATTTCGGAAAATTCTTTCTTATCGGATGCCTACGTCATACAAAGAACACACCCTCCAAGAGTCAGGTCTCTACAATCAGCGGTTTAGGCTGTGAGTTGATCCGTCAATCAGTTGTTCAGGACAAAGCATTTTATATGTATAGATAATGTTTATAATATAATATACGATAATGTAACTGTAAATCTAAATATAAATAAAATAATAAAAATAAATGAAACTTCTATATTCTTACTGCAAAATGATAAAACTCCAAAAGATGTTTCTACTGATTAATGAACCCAATTCAACCTGGCTCCTATCAGTTTTTAGTTCCGTAAGTTGTAAGTTTTGAACGCTCTCCTACTGATATTCTTAAAGAATAATAATTTCAAGGAACGTTCTGTGGGCAGAGCAACTTTTTGACGTTTCCTTGTAGTAAGATGAAAAAAAAACTGTTAAAAGTTTAGAAAATTGACAGTCATACGTCGATCTTGTCCGCAGGCAATATATTCGTTTCGTGAAAAAATACAGGCTATTATTAAGTGAAAAAAACAGAAAATCTGAACCTACAATAGCATACCTTGAACAAATTATTTGGTGAACCTTTTTGTAACACCGCAACACACATATATGTATATATGCAACGTAAACAGTATGTTATTTTCATTAGTTACTAGCTGACCCGTCCGCGGATTCGCGCGCGTGGCTTGTCAAATTGACAAAAAACAATATTACATAACTCAATCCTAGAAATAATATATCTATATACCAAATCTCATCGAAATCAGTCCCGCCTTTTAGTCGTGAAAACAGAACAAAGAGGCAGACAGATAGACAGAGTTACTATGAAGTTGTAATGGTAAGGATGTTCTTTTTTTATCATACTAACTAACCCGGGGCGGGCTTCACATGGATTTCAAAACAAAATATAGTCTATGGCCTGTATGGTCTCGAGTTCATACAAAAATCCCATAGAAAGAAGCACTTTCAGTTTTACCCATATTTTCACATTTTCCGGGCTTCTTTTCCATTTTCTTCCAAAACCTTTTTCCAACTGATAGGAAATTTAAAAAAAAATTTGAATTGACAGAAATTGCCAAATCTGTCCAGCAGTTCTCAAGTGATGCGCGTACCAACGAACACCATTTCATTTCTATTTATATATAGATTTTGTCCGTTTCTTTGATTTTTGGCATATTCCTAATTTATTTAAGAATCTGACTTTTTTATATTAATATGTATGTGTGTTAAAAGATAAAAAGATAAAAGATATTTATTTGCAAATACATGTGTAGGTTAACATACATTTAAGATTATCTTTTAATTAGCATGCTTATCTTATTGTGGTGGTAGTAAGAACATGTTTTACCAAGAGTGGTATGCAAATAGTGAGATGGCGTGCCAAAACATATTGTTACGCCGAGGCTGTTAAACAATGAGTAATAATCGTAACTTCTCGAACGCTTTTGTCTTGCTGCGTTATTGTTGTTATTGTCTGCGGTTGCGCACAATGGAGTGGCCATTGTGTCGAGGGACCGACCCTTTTCCTGGAACGATCGAGATCCTTCTCGAACAATCGAAATGTGTGGATATAAATAGGCCGGAGAGATGGCCGGACAGTCAGTTGTGAGTCAGTCTGAGTCTCAGTGAGTTAGTCTCAGCGAGGCCCTGGAGGACTGACGTAGAGAAGGGTCTCGCGTTAACAGTAGTAGTTGCTCCCGAGTCAGTCTGGATTCAGCTATACGTGTGAACATTTCGGTGACTTTTAGTGGTGCAACTGTGGTGTGAATTAGTGTGTTGTGATTACGTGTGACCAAGTTCGTGTATTCATCGTTTAGTGCTGAATAAAAGTGTTATTTTGGTTGGATCGATTCCCATTATTTTATCCCGAACCTTCAGCTCGTAACAATTTGGTGTCAGAAGTGGGATAAAATAATGCCGGTTCTACCAAAGGATAACGTGGACGGTGTCAGGACGAGAGGTCAACGACAACAGGTAATGGATGAAAGGCGGTTTGGGGAGTCTCCGGTTCAAGAAGCTCGGCAGAGTCGTCAGCCGATGGAGATGGAATCAGCCGCCATCGAACCATTTGGAGCTTCATCATCATCACCCGTGGGCCAAGCTCCTGTGACAGGCGATCTTGCTGCTATTATGGCAATGCTTTGTCGTCAAGAAGAACAGCGTCGTCAGGATAAAGAAGAGCAGCGTCGTCAGCAAGAAGAGCAGGCTCGGTTGCAGGAGGAGGAACGCCGTCAGCATAAAGAAGAGAAGCGTCGTCAACAGGATGAGCCGGCTCGGTTGCAGGAGGAACAACGCCGTCAGCATTAAGAAGAGAAGCGTCGTCAACAGGAAGAGCAGGCTCGGTTGCAGAAGGAACAGCGACATGAACAGGTAGAGCAGACTCGGTTGCAAGAGGAACAGCGACGTCAGGATAAAGAAGAGCAGCGTCGTCAACAGGAAGATCAGCGACGTTGGCCATAAGAGCGTGCTCGACTGATGAGGGAATCGTTCGGTTCATCTGGAAAGGAATTCCAGGAAGTGAAAGAACAGATAGAAATCAAGAGAGCCGTGTTTTGGAGGCTGGAATTGGGCTCGACTGATGAGGGAATCGTTCGGTTTATCTGGAAAGTAATTCCAGGAAGTGAAAGAACAGATAGAAGTCATGAGAGCCGTGTTTTGGAGGCTGGAATTGGGATCGCTGATGAGAAAGGGACTCTGGGTGTCCTGAAGTACTGGAGACGGCAATGTGGCTCCTCTAGTTGCTACATCTTCAGCGCGAGGTGCGCCTAAAATTGTTCGTGTTGATCGGCTGCCGCGATATGAGGCTAAGAATGCTCGGGACGAGCATGTTTTAGGAGGGGGCAGTGTTACGCCGAGGCTGTTAAACAATGAGTAATAATCGTAACTTCTCGAACGCTTTTGTCTTGCTGCGTTATTGTTGTTATTGTCTGCGGTTGCGCACAATGGAGTGGCCATTGTGTCGAGGGACCGACCCTTTTCCTGGAACGATCGAGATCCTTCTCGAACAATCGAAATGTGTGGATATAAATAGGCCGGAGAGATGGCCGGACAGTCAGTTGTGAGTCAGTCTGAGTCTCAGTGAGTTAGTCTCAGCGAGGCCCTGGAGGACTGACGTAGAGAAGGGTCTCGCGTTAACAGTAGTAGTTGCTCCCGAGTCAGTCTGGATTCAGCTATACGTGTGAACATTTCGGTGACTTTTAGTGGTGCAACTGTGGTGTGAATTAGTGTGTTGTGATTACGTGTGACCAAGTTCGTGTATTCATCGTTTAGTGCTGAATAAAAGTGTTATTTTGGTTGGATCGATTCCCATTATTTTATCCCGAACCCTCAGCTCGTAACAATATTTACAATTATCAAATTAAGATACTTATAATAAATTAATCAAAAACATCAAATATAAATTAAAAAATTAGAAATGTATTATTTACTACAAATTAATTAATGCCAAATGCCTATAACAATAATAAAATAATATATAAAACTAAATCAAAACAATAAAAATTAACAGAATTATTAAAATTTGTCATTTAAAAATTCCTCAATAGCACTTGTGTAACAACATTTTTTTTAATTTTCATTTGAATAAATTAATATTAATATCCTTAAGATCCTGAGGTAGTTTATTAAAAATAATTGGAGCCATGCATACAACACTACGAGTACTACGAAGTACCGTAGTTTTTGATGGATACAGACATAGTTTTGTGTCATCACGTCTGTTACGGATGACAGTGTCAGACTGACGTGGAAACAGATGGGTATTGTATCTTACAAATAATGCCAATTCAAGTACATATTTACAAGGACGGAAGTGTAAGAATTTTATGTTTAACAAATATTGTCTTACAAGTATCCGTAATGTGCATTTTAAACATAGCTCGTGAGCATCGCTTCTGCAGTTTGAAAATTACGTCTTTATCAGAAGAATTGCCCCAGAAGATAAAACCATACCGGGAATATCCTGGATGTTATCTAGCTTTTATTTTCAGTTTTATAAATTATCACTCAGCCGGTCATCTAAGGACCATCTCCTAATTACCAGCTTTCAAAAAAAGTAGTCGTTTGATAGCTATGATACTTTAGACAGGCAAATTTATAAAACCCCTTTTTACGGTTTAAAAATATGATAACGAAACGATTTAAAGCGATAAAAACGTTAAATGCAAAGAAAATCCACTTACCTTACAAAATACCCACAATGTATTTCGGATATGAAACCGCTCTAGCTCGCTATAGCCTTAACTTTTTCCGGGTGAACGGAGAATTTAATTTTCCCGGGAAATTGGTATCCCGGGAACTGCGGTACTGCAATGAATCGAATTTGAGGGCAAAGGCTCTTGTAAATATCTATTGTTGTCTTAAAAATATAATAAAGCCCATTTTATATGCTAACGGGAATAATCCGGCTCGAATGACGTTTTGGTTGGCATTTTCGTGTGTTTTATTCGTGATATAGGTTTATATTATATTTTAAATTTTCAATTTAAATTCAATTCAATTAGGTACTAACTAGAGGGCTCCTTGTAAGAGATTTCGTCCGGGGAAGTACCATTCTACTTATTTCTGCCGCAAAGCACTAAGCCGGTCCAATTCTACTAAACCAATCGCTTCACTATGACAATGGTATCGTCGCAAAATGGCCCATATAGTACCAAAAACTAGTTTTGGTATTCTACTAACACAATGTTTTTCATTGACCGCCGTTGCTATAACAAAACACCCTTGAAAATTTGCCAACTTGTGACAGGAACAACAATCGTTATATAATGGTATGGCTCCAAAATAGTTTTTCTTATAAATTAACTAAACACCTTGTACCTACCTATATATTCCATATGTATATTGTACCCATATTACGCAATAAATAGATTTGTATTGTATTAGCAGAATTGGGCCCCTGATGGTGAGTTTTTTCATAATCTTGAGATCTTCTCAATGCAGTTGCACAATCTATCAGCTATCTGGTTCCCATAGTACAAGCTCTGCTTAGTTTGGGGCTAGTTAGCGCTGCGTGAAATGTCCAGCATTATTATTACTATTATCTCTTTTTTGGGGTTTCTCTTTGTCTCTTCTGCTACGGCTTCCAGTTAGTCAAGTACCGACATCACATGTTTTAAAAAGATAGGTGAGGTGTATGTGTCTTATTGGATACCTACAAAGTTTGTAGCTGGACGAGCGGGATTTAGGAAGAAGTTAGTAGTTAGAGTATATAGGAGGAAGTTTATATTGCTTTTACTTAGGAAGCACGTACATAAATATCAACTTCAGATTAAATAAATAAATAATGCTAGACATTTCACACAGCGCTATCTAGCCCCAAACTAAGCAAAGCTTGTACCAGATAACTCAGAATGCTTTTTTTTATACTATGGAGATGGAACAAGCCTATGGCCCACCTGATGTTAAGTGGTAACCATCGCCTATAACAAAGTTTGCCTCGTAGGTCACGCTTATTAGAAATGTGCCCTACGATGCACTTCGCTGCGTCCATCAACTTGAGGCATACAGGTATAAAGCCTCATGTGCCTGTAATTTTGTAATTGTAATGTTGACTGCCTCCGTGGCGCAGTGGGTGTATAGCCGGTTGTGACGTAGGAGGTAGCGGGTTCGATTCCCGCCGCGGAACATATGTTTGCATGATCTACAGATATTTGTTCCGTGTCTGGGTGTTTTTCTAAATTATTAGTACGTATTTACAAAAAAATATATCTATAAATATATCTGTAGACCATGCAAACATTTGTCCCGCAGCGGGAATCAAACTCGATACCTCCTGCATCTCAGCCGGCTATAAGCCCACTGCGCCAGAGAGGTCCTCAATTATCAATGCAAGAGATTAGTCAATCATGTTTAAGAATTTTCAATCTATCTCTATTACCTAAAAACTAAACTTGTGAAAAAGAACGAGTGGAGACTGTTCACTGGTAAGACAATTTAACAAATGCTGGGAGCCGTTTGGTGCAGGCTGCACAAAATTGGTGGCTCAGGAAATCTATGGGGGAGGCCTATGTTCAGCAGTGGACGATGATTATAACAGGTCGCAATCATTCAGGTTGGTACTAACAATGTGGGGGAGCCCATGATTCACTATCACTCTTGGCGACCGATAAGTGATCTTTCAACCTACCTATCGGTATTCATAAATCATTTATCATATTTTAATTAAACATCCTCAATATATCAGTGAGATAGGGCGTAGGGGGGAGGAGGGAAGATGTGGGGTACATTAATTTAATTTTAACTTGATAATATATCACGCAGGCAGCACGTAATAATGGAATTATGTTTGTTCTGAGAAAGCCATTTGCATTCTTAATTGATTTGTTATTCGGGATTTCTCTGAACATACACTCATAGTTCGTCCAAATTTAGGTTAAAATCTTGTTCAACCTATTTAACCAATTTAAATTTAAATAATTGTCTAGTACCTTGGTAAATGATTAGCAATCTACTCCAAACTTCAGTGAATGTATTTTACATTATTAAATTCCTAATTATATGTGATAGACCTTGAATTTTTTTTTTAGGTATTTTGTTTAGATTTTGTAAATGTTCAAGCTTTTAGAGACATGCACTTTGAAAATAATTTATCCATAAACCACACCACCCTCGTTCACAACATATGCCAGACACCATAATCCAATGGCTAAACAGAGCCAAATATGCAAGGGTTTATGCACTATACATACCTATGTGCACATACATAATGCTTTCCTCATCTATGTGGCTAATGTGCTTTCGTAGGCCTGATGGCCGCACCGCCAGATATTTCATTCGACCTCCCCGACTATTCAGACTCCCTAGATTGCTATTCTGCCCCCTTTTACCCCCTTTACCCCATTAGGGGATGGGGTGCAGTCTACCCCACAACTTCGCCCGTCCGTACAGTTTAATTTCCGTATCGTATGGTCATTAATTTGTAAAGTGATATTTTGGATATGTCGAACTATCTTACTTAAAATGAATAAGGAGATGCACAAAGTTTTGTATTATTTATGTTCTTTCAGATAGTTTATCTACTTACAAGCCTACTTCTTCAGTATATTTTTGTAGAAGAAAAAATATGTTCAATATAAAAAATAAGCATTTTCCCAGTTATAAACCTACGCTTGCACATTTCACACCTTATATTATATCTCAGATCAGTGAAAACGCTCCTAAGGTTTCCATTTTTAAACATTTTTAAGACAATTTCCACAAGCTTTGACGCCACCAAAAATAGTGCAACAAAAACCGGAAGTTGTTTATCTTGGAAAGTTTGGCGCCCTTTTTGCCAGCGCCCTCTAGCGGACTGGCGCTGTCACCGGTGGCAGCAAACTTTTAATTACTACCATTGTGGAACTTTAACACGACAAAGACTTTTTGTAATGAAACTTTGCCTCTCTCGTTATTTTTTAAGTGTTGGCCTGAAATTGGCTAAAAAGATTGTGAAGCATAAGTTATTCAGGCTGGGTTAAGCTGATTTAAATAAATTGTAATGATGATGACGATTGAAGAGGTCAAGACTAAACTCTACATATGTAATGTACACACACGTGATGTGGCCACTTTTAAAACGTAAATGCTACGTAGGTACTATATAGTAGACTTACCTACTTCTAATTAATATAAAGGTAATCCATACGTTATCCGTATCTAAATGATCTACGCATAGTTACTACACTCTCGTCACATAGACAAGAAACACTGCAAAAAGTATCGTGAAAAAAGCAATTTTCCCTATGCACTCAAGAATCAAAATGGAGGCTTTCATCTTAATGTTTCCTTCAATTACCCGTTGCATTTCAGGACGAGGCTCTGTTTGTTCTGAACAGAGCACTGAGACACGGTCGTGCATAAATTGCAGAGCTATGAGAGCTCCACATAATTAAAAACCAACATTTACTTTCGATTCGATGCTGGAGCGCTATCATCGCCATCTTTGTGTTTTCTTGCGATCCTGTGCTCGCTACGTAAATATTCCGAATTCAAATGCGTAGTTTCGAATTTCAAATGTTGTAATTTGAATGTTTTATATAGAACTATTTTATTTAAATGTAACCCAGATTAAATTCGAGCTCGTGTCTTCGCTTCTAATCGGCGATACCTTGACCGATTTGGTTGGAGATCGAGCTGACTGGCCACGAAATTTATAAGCATATTATCATATCGACTAATACAGATATGGTCAACGACATAGATGGTCACGTTCTAAAGGAGCTTAAATCGGACCCACTGCATAGAATTTTTTGACAAGTTTTTTGCACCATTTATACACATGCCTTTGACGCCATGACTTTGACGCCACGCGACGTAAAAACATTTGAAAGTCAAAAACAATAATATAAAAGCCATTGATACCTAAAATCGCCTATGAGAAATAAAATAACCGTATCTTAATACTTTCTGAACAGACATTATTACCGAACGATAAAGTAGAAAACTTTAACAAATCTATTTGAAGCAAAAGAAACTAACAAAGCTATAAAAGCGAAATAATAGTTATGGAAATAGTCTTTCATTTTCCACGAAAGAAAACTCCGCTGAAACTACCGGCAACAATATGAATGAAACTATAATATTAGAAAAGTTTCGTCCGGGAAATGAGAAAACGTTGTACGAACTCGTTCGTCTAATACTCGTAGTTATAAACTTGTTCAATATTATATCGAGAGGCGGGTGTGCTGTCTCGCTCGAACCTATGATCTATCCCTGCACTACTGAAACTGCCCTCATTTAATTGCATATTCAGCTGAATAATGTTGCCCACATTATACCCCATCTATAACGCAAAGATACGCAAGTCTATCGCCTGCCTATAGCTTGCTTGATAATTTTACGTAAATTGATGTGCTGTCTGCCTGCAAAATTTCAAAAAATAAAGTTCTTATTTAGAATTTCAGCAGTCTATAAAATTAAAAAGCCTGATTTAAAATTCGAGTGTGTATTAGTGTTGTGCTTTGTTAGAATTGTAATCGATATCTCGATCAAAGTCGACCGAAAAATAATATGACGTTATTCTTTTAAAAATGTATTATTTAAGTTATCGTTGTTAAGACAATCTACTCTTGACATTTATAGAATGATGATATAGACAAACGTTATGTCGGTGGTTTGCATGTGAAGCATTTTGCTATGTGGTAAGCTCAGTACATAGCGATTGTTATGATAATGCGGCTGCAATAGACGGAGGAGCGATGAAATATTGGCCTCTTTTGCATAAGCACCGGCGCGTACCTCAAGCGAGACTGTGCTACGCCGGCAGTAGACACTGCGGTCTAATCTGCGGCTACGGAAACGTTGCAAACAAATTGCTCATTAACCTTTACGCTGATTAAAACAAATAGTAATGAATTTTGAACTTCTGCGTTGTAGTGATTTCAGTTTGGAATGTTCTTACTTAAGAATAAAACTAGGAGCTTATTCAGTTTTGTACCACGTTAATATTTTGGTTCTCGAAGAAACCTTTGATATAATCTAATGTCACTATTATTTTTAGATAAATAGTTATTTATGTGAAAAAATTAATGACAATTCTAATCACACTATCATAAAACTATTTATATATATTCAAATTATAGGTAGGTACGTAACAATTCTTCATATTGGAATATTTTAAACCTAATTTATACAACGACAGATTTGACATGGTGATACCAGCAGAATATGAAACAATGACACTATAAATAGCTATGTTGGTACATACCTACTTTACCTTGAGGTTAAGAATTCGTCTGCCTGGTACAAACCGGTAGAAATATCGAGTTCGAGCTACAATTTTATTTGCTGAATCTAGGCGAACTTATAAATTAAAAATAGTATGAATTTATCCTCTGAACACAACGGAAATTTGAAGCATAGGTAAACCATTTTCTAACGACCTGACCGACTCATTATCACCACGAAAACTCGTAAGAAAATATAAAAATACCTTTGTTTTTCTCTAACCTATCTCGTCCCACTGCTGGGCAAAGGTCTCCCCCAAGTTAAAAATACCTTATTGTGAATAAATATAAAATATGCAGACTTTAATGGGTTTATTTTCAATCGCATAATTAAAACCGTGACCGCCTGTGTATCTGCCACGTTTTCCATTTAAAACAATTTTCTTTTTAACAAAACTTGTACTGTATTGAAAACTTTTCAGACAAAACCTTACTCATAAAGGCGCAAAGACGGAGTACGGTATAAGCCGAGCTAAAATTTAGTAATTTGTTTATCAAACGTCTGCGCTACGTGACGATTACATACTACGTTTTCGTATGTATACGTCGCGGAGAGGAGGGCTCGGGGTGCGGGGGCGGGGCGAGCTTACCGCTCGTTCCGTCACACAGCCAGCAGTCACGTGCGACGACGCCGGCCCACAACGCGCCTTCACCTCACATATCGATTCTCGCTGCAACTATCGATCGCCGATCGCTCGATGCACATCACTATTCTTCCATTTCCCGCGCGATTTTAATCTTTAACTTTCAAACTCGCGTGTGTTTTGTGTTATATTTTTTTGTGACCTTGGATTTTTTTCGTACGTTTTATTAAAGTTCGGTAAGTTTTACATTCTATTACACGCTTACCTGCAGGTTGACCTCGAATAAATCAATCTATGAAACCGGTTCGATTGCGCTAAATCGCTTTAGAGAAAAGGTCAATACACCCCGCGGCACGCGAGCAAGACGCAGCGATGGATGTGGACCGATGCCGGCTGGAGTCGATCATACGATGACTGACGCTCTACTCTACCGTCTACGATGCACATTGTTTTAGAACTGGCAGAATGCATTGCACCACCCTTGTCAATTAAAAGAAATACCTAATATCTTACTAGAGCGGGGACGATGCCTTTAAAAATCCCGGGGTTAGCTGTTAATTACGCATAAATATTAAGTTTTTCTATTATCAGTCAAGTATATTGTGTAGATAATTAATACTGTACAAATATTTCAAAAAAATCTTATGTTTCCTACCTATTTACCACCTCATTAAACTATGCTATTGAGTAAGTAGGTAAGCAGCTATTTTGCCTAACCACTTGGTGTCTTGCTTGGCCGAAAATGCGCGCTACCTTCATGAAATACGTGCAAAAATTTGTTTACCTACTCTACAAGGCTGTCTAAATATGAAACTCACCTGTAACGTTTCAACCTCGTATTACCTAATGTTGGCTTGACCCAATTTATTACACTCCTATAGTTTCATAATTGGCCAATAAATTTACTATAACTCTATTTGGGGTAGATATAAATACAGAAAAATAAAATAAACGATTTAAAAAAATATTATGAGACTTAATATGTTTACTAGATACGTCGATGGTTATAAACAAGCTTTCAATTATCTCAACTAACATGTTAATTCTGTTTTTCACATAAATACAAATATAATTCGGATTTTAAATCAAATACAAACATTTAAAATCTCCAACAAATACATAAACCTCAAATTCCGGTGCTGAATCATAGTTCTCATTCCTTATCTTCCGTTATCGTGATGTAAAGTTTACACAACGTTATATATTTACGTTGTTTCTAAGATAAGCGTTATCTGTCGTCCCCGTTTTTGATTCGCTTTATTTTATAGTTTCTTGAATGATCTTTAGTTGACCTCCGACCGCCGTAAAGAATATGGCTGCCGAAAACGTTCTAAATTTAAAACAGTACGATTGCGTGGGGTATTGCTCCGTTTGCCGACAACTGGCTACATATTAAAATTGCCACACGCGGTGGCGCGACACTAAAGTCAGGCCATTTTAATAGGTAACATTTGACGTCTGTTGTCGTCTGTCAGTTTTATGTTCATAGTGAGGTGACCTGCTTAAAAACATCGATTAAAGTGAATGAATCGAGACGGACTTGAAACATATGTGAATTTTAAAAATCATCAGGCAAATCCCTGTCCCATTATTATTTTTTCTTTCGTAAATTTAAGTAGCAAAAATAAGATAAGTACATAATTTAACAAAAAAATTGCATTTATTCAGTTGAACTATCAGAACTGTTGTATTCATCTTCATCACTGCTGTCAGCACTCAGAGATATTCTTAATTCATTTTCAATAATATTGTCTATTCTCACATCTCGTTCAAAATCTTGTAAAATTATTTTCTTTGTTTTCTCTACTACTTTTCTCCAGTATTCTGTAGTGACTTCTGCACACGCAATTTGTAGCAGAGTCATAATTTTAGCAGTACTGAAGGGTGGTTCAGTATTGTTCCGCGCTGCATTACCCTTTATTTGTGCCCAAATAAGCTCGATGGCGTTATACTGGCAATGGTAGGGAGGTAATCGAATAACTTCGTGTCCATGCTCTAGGGCTAGTTCATCGATTACATAGCGGAGCTTGGACGGCTTAGTTGCTTTTACCAGATTTAACAACTCAACTTTTAATAAAGTTGGACTTGCATCCACACCATTTCTTACCAGCCACGAGACAATTTCTTGCTTATTATTTGCTGGAGTTGGTGGTTTATCAATTTGTACAGAATGATACGGTGCATTGTCCATTATAATTTTCGATGGGTTTTCTAAGCTGACTAGCAGCTTCTCAAACCACTCTTTAAAAACCTCAAAGTTCATTTCCTCATGGTAATCACGTGTAGTTTTAGAGGCGAATGCAAGGAGGCAGTCTGGAATAAAACCTTGAGAAGCTGATCCCGCGTGACATATAATAAGTCGGCCTCCTTTTCCCGATGGAACTTTTGAGGTGGAGGCCGCTGTATCATCGGTCCATGTCCGCGAAACCGTATGGTTCGCATTCAACCATGTTTCGTCAATAAACACGACATTGTCCCAATCTGTAATTTTATTTACTTGACGTAAGAATGTTACTCTCTTCAAAATAATATCGTAGCGTTCTAGCAGGATTTTCCGCTTGTCAGATTTTTTAAATCTAAAGCCAATCGATTTCAAAACCTTTGATAGAGACGATTTACCGCCAAAAAATAAGCCTGCGTCTTTTAATGAACTCATTAGCTTTTCCCGTGTAGGATATTCTTTTCTCGAGTAATATCCATAAATGTGGTTGCGAATTGCAGCAGCATCAAAATTATCAACGCCAATAATTTTCTTGTCCCTCTTTCTTTTTTTCGGTGTACGTAAAGTATTATCTTCTGAGCCTGATGGTCCGTATTTCTCTTTTAGAATTTGAGTTACTGTCCTCTTCCCTATTCCCAATGCTTCGGCAACGCGTTCTCTCGGTTGTGTCAATGGTAAAAGAGGCCCATCGTTAACTGATTCACGTTCAAAATAATTGTACAATTTCACCACTAGTTCGCGAGATTGACTGTTTAGCGTTTTCCCCCGTTTCGACATGGTAAGACTGTAATGTTGTTCTTGTTTACTAATCGTTAAGCAATCGGAGTCCAATTTATAGCCAGGTAAACGAAGTCAGTAAGATCAGTCCAAGAAAAAAGCCCGGTCAGAAGAAAATAACAGAGAGCAAACCAAAAACGCACAGTCACTTCGCACAACGACAAAAGACTGCGTCATGTAATGGCGACATGACATGGCGTCATCGACAGGCACTGGTGTTGCCAGCAACATCCCACCTAAATTGTACCTAACACAATGATTTTTCTATTTAGTTATTTTTTTTCATTTCTATACAAGTAATCATTGCATTCGATTCAACTTATCAGCTTTCGATTTTTAGAGTTACATCCCTAGTGTTTAAAAAGAAAAAGGGTTAACTGACGCAACATTGTAACGACGTTCAGCTGTTTAGATCAGAAATTGTTTATTATGTTTAGAATGGTTTATTAGGGAAAGCAAATCGTAAAATTACTCGTATCGGTCATTATTACAATAAATATGTAATCGTAATTGAAAAAAGTTAGCAATTGTGCAGTTCTAAAAAAACGAAAAAATACATTATTTTATGCCCGCTGTTACAAGGTTACGTTGTTGAATTTTGATGAATTGTCAAATGTTACCTATTAAAATGGCCTGACTTTAGTAACAAACATTTTATGCGTGGCGAATAAAAATTTAGGTCACTCTCGCGGTCTGGCCTCGATTCATTGAGGCTCGCCGATAGTGTAAACTACTATTGACTGTATCGGCCGATGCGTGATAGAGTTGTAAATAAAAACACGTGGTGCACGCCGGCTGAATGAGATAACGTACGCGTTTCTATGTGAGATAACTTATCACGCGTTGGAAATGAAATTATGCAAGCAATTCAAACAACGCAGTCCATATTAACAACCTACATACCACGCGTATTCTCACAGAAGTTAAGATTAGGACCACAATTATCACTCTATAGAATATTTACCGTGATGTGGATATCTAAGATTAGAATCTGAGACCGAGTTATCTTTCTTTTCTCATATAATATTTTTGCGTGAGATCGTAAAAAAATACAAATCAGAAAATTGCTTCCAACGACCCAGCCAATAACAAAGCAAAATATAATGAATGCCATAAATCTCCTTTCCCTTTTTTACAATTTTGTTTTGAAGCGCACGAACCATGATTGATCGGGCGAGACGGACACATGATTTTAATAAACCGCATATGGAATTTAAAAAAAGAATATGGTGGCTCGCAATTCTCGCAAAAAAGTGAAAATCAATATTGTCGGCTGCACGGCTGGCGGAGGCTGCCTAATTGGAAAATTCGTTGGACGCTGAAAGGCGATAAATTTTCACTTTTGTCCACGCTACAACCTTTATCGTATTTGTATAAAACAGCTGTAACATAAAAGTTGCTGAATAAACGAGCAGATTTTATTAAACTTTTTACAGCTTCATATAAGTCTAAAATGTTCAAGAAAGAGTTTCAAGAAACTTTAGAACCTCGAGGTATGATGTTATTAAAGGAACAAAGTTATAGCATAAGATCACAAGGATCTATAAAAGAGAGCTGTTGGCTAAATTTGCATTTTACCTGCCCTCAAAGCCTTCTAGTAGTATTCACATTAAAAAATGTAAAGTAAGCAATTTACGTTCACATAAAGCTTTTAACCGTCAGCATAAATTTTAATCCTGGACGTTTTCATGAGGGCCATAATTGACTTTACGAGTCATATCAACTGCAATTAGATAGACTCTGGGCTCTCTCATACTTTAATGCCTTTATTTTTAATAAATAGGTAGGTAGTACATGAGCCTCAAGATCTTTTCACATAAATCGTTGAAAAACAGAAAATGCATTACAACTTAAATTATTTTACAAGTCTTTACTTTTCGGTATTAATTTTGGTTTAAAAACAGGAAAAAGCATAAAAAAATATTATAACAGTGACGCAAAGTGTTTACAGAAGGGCGTTTATGTAGGTCTTGCATTGTTTCTAAACTTTCACTACTAAAATAACTTTTGACTTTCTAGTGAAATGGGGATATTTAGCAGTTTTTTTATGAAAAACAAGATAATTTAGGCGTTTATATTAAGCTCTTACACTTAGTTCTAGATGTATTTATCAAACTTTCAGGATCACTGTACACAATTACTGATTAAAACGGGTATTTCGATTGTGTTGCAATATCAAACGTTAAAATCGTAAAACGATTTTAACAAATAAAACATGTACATACGCGATAGATATCCGTTTTAATCAGTAATTAAGTTCTAGATGTTTATCTATATGTTGAGGATAGGGGAGGATAGATGTAGACCTTACATATCCGTTAAATAAATATAAAAAAAATACTACTGTCGCTAGTTACTCCGACCGACGAGAGCCAAGTGCTTGGTCCTGTAAAAAAAAGAGTAACTACTTTTTTTCCTTTGTCCGCACGGGTAAAGAAAGCTGGACCGGATTTATATCTTATACATATGTGCGTAAACACATATAAGTTACTATCACTTCGATAATATGATTAAAAAATAAACCACGAATCATTCCTATTTATTATATTATTATACGTTTATTTTTTATTTTATACATTACAGAATCAACAGCACTTGATATCAATGTAAACAAACTCGTATAGCTAATGCTTAATGCTATGTTATAAATCATTCTTCTTTCTTCCTATTACCAGACGGATACTATCACTTATATAGGGTACGTCGAAAAAAATTATTAGATTAGATCAGAAAATTCTTTATTACACTAATAAAAAAACATAGGCGAACTTAATGCTAATTAGCATTTTCTTCCAGCTGACTTTTGGGATACATAAACTTTAACTTAGCTTCTAAAAATACCCTTGCAATAATTAATAATATGAATAATACACATACATAAACGAAATACATAAAACTACCCACATAAAGTGCTCAATTTTAAAAATAAGCATGGTTATACATTAATATTATACGTGTCGAATCGTACCTATTTTTGTTGCAGGTTAAGAACGTGCGTAATACTCTAAGAAAATGTTAAAAGAAATATAAGTACCCCTACCCAAAGCATTTAAATATATTTTTGATGTTTATAGCATCTCCGTATCTGACTCGTTTTCTCAAAATATGACTGTCTAATGTCTTTAAAACATCATAAAACGTATCTAAAAGGTTCAGTTTCTAAATTTTAGGCATCGTTATCATCAATTACTTTCGTAATGAAAGTAAAATCACCTTTAATTACGTTTGTTTTCATTTGGCGTGTATTCGTGAACGGTGGGCGTTGCCCGCGAATCGTATCACGCACGTGTGACATCCACTTTATTCCATTCATGCCCAACAAACCTTACCTCACTGTTTATTTACTGTGAAGCGAGAACACATACATGCTTCGGTGAAATATAACTTTCGATAAAATGAATAAATGCGAGCGTTAACTAGAAACTACAGAAGCCGTAGAATGTTTCGGTTAACAAGATAAATAATAATTCGGATTTTACTGGTTCTTATCGGAACGTACATGGATCAGGGCAATACCGTGACGAAATAAACAAATTCATTCACAAATAAACCAGCGACTTATGTAGCATTTACAACCTCCTATAGCCCAACTTTGAATCGCGCCGGTCCTATTTACAACTTTTAAGCTAATTTACAAACAAAATACGGCAAATCAGCAACCCTAATCGTTGTTTACAAACAGTACCGAATTACATTGAGATTCCCGAGGAGCAGCTCATATTTCCCGGCAGGCCGGGTCCCGGGATCGCAGACAACCGTAAGACATCACGCAGATCCCGCACTCCACTCAACCGATCCGCCCTTGAACTTGAATCCGTAGCGCCTACTGGGACGTTTGCCTCGAATAGAAAATAGATATTTATTCAGTTCCCGCTCTCTTGAATGTTGATTCGAAATTCAAATGTAAATATTCGAAAACCGAATGTAAATAGGGCTGTTCCGGAACTTTTCAAAAGTTTGACGCATCGTTACCGATAAAAGTTAATGTGACAAATATTTTGAAACGATACCACAGCCTCAGATAAGATAATTTTATCGAAACCGACAGCAGGTCTTCCTCTGAGTAGTGGCCACATTCTTACCAATAACGTTTTATAGTGAAGTTATATTTGTTTTTTAATTAAGATAAGTAATGCACTTTTAGTTTTTCTGCAAAAACATCTCCTTAGAAAATAAATAAGTAATAAAAAATGTATTCTGCCGGAATTCTGGACAAAATAAAACACAAGTCTGAAAAATAAAACTCGCATGAGTAGCGACAAAGTACGTGTGAACTTTCACCGAAGGTGTTCGTGCAAAGTATTGGAGTATCCTGCCAAGTGCCGGGTGAAATATATCCGGCTGGGAATACGCGTAGACGCGGCTCAGACGACCTGTGAACTTTGACCGGGCACACCCGGGTGTGGTTGCGTGAACGCGTGAAGCATGGTTGACAAATAGAGCGAGCGGTTGTCGTTTATCTTGGGACCGTCTCGTCTTTGAGTGAGATACTCGTAGTATTGGTGATTTATGCTTTCGGTTTGAATTTAGAAGAGAACGTGGTTTGAATTTATTGGCTTTGTAAAAATAATAGCTGAAATATAAATCAATGCGGCTATATTCAAGTATTAATTGCATAAATGTAGCGAAAAAATGCAAATCATGACTTTCTTTTTCCTTTGTTGAAAATAAAGCAAACGGAATGGAATTTACTTCGAACGAAAGTTGTTTTTGTTTTCCTTGCATCCTCTTGTGAATTTCCATTACTTCGTATAGTTTTCACTGGGATAAACCCGGACCTATCTCAAGGCGTTACAAGCGATTACTTGTTTGGGTCCAGGCTCCACCCGGGTCGTCCCAGGTTCGGTCGATAACCCTCAGGGACCACTACAACCTAGCGATGGCGTTTATGTATAAAAATTCGGGATCGCAGAAAGATATTTCGTTTTATTTTTGTGACTAATTCTGAGGAAACAAAATTGCGGTTGCAGTTTAAACAACTTTATTATTTAAACCTTATTATTATGTAAACCTTAGGCATCAAATCTTTTTAAATAGTAATGTTGATAATATTACGATGTTTTCATTTTAACTGATATGAGAACTCATGTTTACAGACTAACAGCAGCATCGGTGTTTTATTTTCGCAGAACTTTTTTTCATAAACAATTTAAATACACAGTGTGTGTTAATAAACAGATACTACATACACTTACGTAAAGACATACACTAATTTAAACTTTACACAAGGAACTAAAAAAAAACTAAAGGGTATTAATTTTTAACAAGTGAGGGATGCAGCTGTATATTTGACTTTGTCAAATAAAACTTTAAAAAAACCTTCGATAACAATTAAAATTAAAGCGGCCGTAAAGAAATAATATACAAATATCTACATATTTTTAGTTAAAATCTAAATACAATATCAGGAACTTGTATTTTGGATTAGTAAACGCACGATCTCGCATCTATCAAGTAGAAAAAGCAAACAAACTGTTCATAATCGATTTATCGACGCTCGATTTAAATAAATTCGTCTTATATATAAAAAGCACCTTGACTAATGCCTTCCTTCTTGCGATTAACATTAAAATCATTATAACAATAGTCTATGAATAATTCATTTGGTCGCAATAACGACCAAACTAAGATTCTAAAGTTTTTTTATTAGATTTGCTTTACAATTTAAACTTGACCCATAGACATTTTCGATTTATTCGGGTTTCATGCACGTGTCAATACGGATAACTTTACCCACACACTATTATTTTAGGTATATTTTCGTAATTTCAGTTTTTGACAATCATTTTTAAAAGTCAGGTGTCAACACTTGCTATTTTGAGTGTAGAGTTCGCAAGCCAATTTCATGTTTCGAACGCGACGCGTCAGAAAAGTTTTAGAAAAATAAATGATTAAACTGTCAACGTCATTGTTCGAATTCAGAATTGAAATTTGTGTTTTTTTTATATAATGAATTTACATAAGACTTTATTTTTCAAATTTGGAATTGAAACTTTGATTCTTTTTTTTATCATTGCGGACTATTCTACCCGGCCAGTAGTAAATACACTTGTAGTAATCTCTTTATTGTGGTTTCCCGAATAAACACTAATGTTTCGTTTGATTGTTTGCAGGTCTTGCAAGACATCAAGGTAAATAACATAGATTAGTTTTGTCTGTCTATGCTACTATTTGTTTTTTTTAATTTGCACTCGTATTATCCTTATCTTCTATTGAATCTACCTTATTGCACGTATTTCGTTAATCTTTTTAATTAATAACAACACGCAATGTGATAGCGTCTAACTTAACTATAAGCTGTGCTTTAAGTTCGAATTTATTTATTTTGTTGCTTAATCTATTAAAATACTCTACTTAGTTAGTATATTCTGTAGATTAGATAATATTCTAAAGCTAAGCTTTATTTACGGTTAATGGTCAAAGGTTGCCACTAACTATATAGTTAATAATTTAAAAAAATATATTGTATTTATGGCAATTATAGTAATGGACATTAATTTATAAAAATTATTAAAGCATTTCGGTCTAATTATGGTCTTTGCTAAATAATCCTACTGAAAATTGAAAGCTCTTACGTCAAAGCTTACGTCAAAAATATAAAATGCCTGTCCAAAAGTACATTTGGAATAGAACCTCCAGGAACCAAGACACATCCCTGAAGGTTCGATACGGGGCGGTCGATGGGTCACCGACCCCGGGGGTGCCACCCCACCCGACCAGGGGGTGTCTGGGGGTGTACTTATTTATTTATTAAAATATCCTACTTTGTTGTTGTATCGTTGTCTTTAATGAAGTTCCCGTAAATTAAATTTTCGATCCCTTGCTGTTACTTTGGTGGATAAAATTAAACTTTCGAAAGCAGATTTTAAATAAAAGTGAGAAGTCTTGTGTTTGAAAGTAGTTTTATGAACTTTGAATGGAGATTGTTCTGCTGCCGTAAGTAAGTCAATTTTAAAATACTTCGGAATATTTGCATCTTTGAAATAATCGCTCGGAAAGGTCAGATTTGACAGATGTCAAAATACTATCAATTAACAACAAAACCAAATGATACAACATCAGAATATCGTTCGTAGGATTAACTAGTGTTTCTGGGTGTAATTTTTATAGTGTACTCGTATGTATGTATGGATGGATCACATAATAATTACAGCATAATAATGAATGTGGCCTCTTTCATTTATAAATAGAAATGAGGATTTGTCATGGAGATAGTTTTTCTTTTTAGCCTATAATGAATGCAATGAACCTAATTCTATTTTCAAATTATTTATTTTAATACTATGTACTTACCAGGGCCGTAAATCGCATTTATGGAGCCGATATCGAGTTTCCAATGACCCACTATCAGAGCATGAGTGATGAATAAATACCTATTATTAATAATGTATCAGACGTTAATAAATACGATATTTTTTTTTAATTAGCTTAAAGTCAAAAATAGCTTAACATAGGGACACTATGGAAGGGAAGAGAGGCATCCAAAGGTTGTCTGGAAGAAATCGCTTCTAAGCGATAAGACCGCCCATTGTACTTGTTGCTTTGTGAATTTTTATATTTTTTGTTTATTTCTTGTGTGGTGTACAATAAAGTATTTTCATTCATTTATTCATTCATCTTTCTGCCCTTTAGTGGGAAATATCTAATATATAAATAAGAATTAAATCATTCTTATGGTTTTTAGCAAATAAAAAGAACCTTCCAGAAACAAGTTTTAGCAGTTTCAAACAGACCTCACCCCACCCAAACCCTATTTCAAATGAAGAAAAATTCTAATTTCGAATAGTAAAATCTATTTGGAAAATGAATGCATCACACAGGGACTCGCTCAATCGAAGTCATAACTGTTTACGATTTCTCTCTCACCTGCATTACATCTTCGTCCCTAAACACCAGGAATAGAGTCCACTTTTATAATAATTTTGACACACATTCCCACCTCTTCATGCGTAACCTCTCTTGCTCTCACAACAATGTTCTATTTACAAAATATTGGATGCGGCGTTGCCGCTCCGACGTGCGCCTGAGTGACGTCACGAGCGGATTGTTTCCCTCTCTTTCAAACAGGCTATACCATTTGGGATTCTTGCAAGATTCGAGAAGGTTGATAAAAATACAAAAAAATAAACTGGATTATTTGGAAGCCATTGTTCAAGACACTCTCATATCGCCAGTTCAATTTGACTTAAAATCATAAAATAATGATAGAAGCTCTACATAAAGTGGTAGAAAACGAATCGTTTATTTTATGTATATTGTAGTAGGTACTACTTGGCTGGGCAGCGTTCGGGAATCTGCGTGACGCCTTCTCGTCCTAAAATTCTTTGATCACTGTGTGTTATGACTATCAGTGATGATATACTGCAGAAGCGTGGTATTTCACTATGAGCCTCATAAGAAGGCTCAAAGTCACTCAGCGTGCTATGGAGAGCGCTATGCTTGGTGTTTCTCTTCGAGATCGAATCAGAAATGAGAAGATTCGTAAACAAACCAAAGTCATAGCACAAAGGATTAGCAAGCTTAAGTGGCAGTGAGCAGGGCACATAGCTCGAAGAACTGACGGCCGTTGGGGCAGGAAGGTTCTCGAGTACCACGCACTGGAAAGCGTAGAGTAGGACGGCACCCCACTATACTCGGCGCGGCGAACCTTGATCCCTATGACACTGACAGCTAATGTCACCATATAACATTGTAGTGGCGCCACCATTAAATTGGGATCATATTGGGGACGTCTAAAAATGCCATTTATAAATTTTACGTAGCTTTATACCATTAGTAATGATATTCCGTTGATATTTTTAACAATTCTTAACATTTACAAGAAGTTATCTCAATCTGAATTTATGTTTACGTCCTGCAAAACTTAAGTCGTGTGACGTTTATCGACTAGGGCGGCAAGTATCGATAAAAAAATGTCGGTAATGGAAACGAGTGCACAATTTTTTTTCATACTCACATTTGAAAAAATATATACTTATATAGCAAACACGTGTTTACCGGGTTAAACATTATTAGAAAATAACAAGGTTGGAAACTTTCGTTTTACTTACCTACTTAATCTATGCCAAAAATCTTAAATTAATACAACAACAACATAATGGACATTAAAAATGCACATTATAATATTTTTTAAAACATGTTTACCAACGTGGCTGAATGCAACCCACGCCTTTGTCTAAAAAAAAAATTATCGACACGACCAAAGACACGACCCATCACTAACACGAACTGTCATAGGGATCAAGGTTCGCCGCGCCGAGTATAGATGCAAAGACGACCTTATAGAGGTTGCTGGGAGCCGTTGGGTGCAGGCCGCACAAGATCGGTCGCTCTGGGGGAGGCTTACGTTCATCAGTGGTTATCCTATGGCTGATACGATGATGATGAGGGATACCTACTAGGTCGTAAGCTGAGAATTTCCGTGCTTTAGAGAACATTTTGCAGATGTCACAGAAAAAGTCTTCATTGCCTATAAAAATAATATCTACATACAAATTGAATTAACTTATATTATTATTACTTATAACTTATATTATGAATAACTTATTTGTACTAAAAACGGGATATTTACCATGATTTGTGAGTTCTTGAGTGTCCCGATATTTCGACGCAATTGCATGCGCCATGATCACGGGTAAACTCGAAATATCGGGACACTCAAGAACTCACAAATCATGGTAAATATCCCGTTTTTAGTACAAATAGTGTTAATAACCATGATAGTTTCAAAAGTTATATGCGTTAACTTAGTTAAAATATACACACATATACATATATATTGCTAAATATTGCTGCTGGACATTTCACACAGCGCTATCTAGCCCCAAACTCAGCAGAGCTTGTACTATGGGAACCAGATAACTGATAGACTACCTATATACTTTTTTTTTGTAAATACTAATAATTTATAGAAAAACATTCAGAAAAAATATCTGTAGATCTACAAACATTTGTTCCGTGGTTACCTCCTGCGTCTCAGCCGGCTATTCACCCACTGCGCCATGGAGGTCGAAAAGTAATACTATTTTGTGTAGATAACCAAAACCCCGGTATTACTACTCACTACCTAAACCGTTCAATTAACAGCATAATACGTCGTGTTTGGACATAACAGAGGATGTTTCCAAAACACAGCGATTACAAACGGCTGTTATCAATCGTTATAACAAACATCGCTATTGTTGTTCCGTCGCTCGACATTGCCGCTTTTTTTTTTTTAAATAATAAATATGGCTGGACATTTCACAGAGCGCTATCTAGCCCCAAACTAAGCACAGCTTGTACTATGGGAACCAGATAACTGATAGAATACTTATACAGGGTTACAGGAAAAATCGTGCTAGATCCGTTAAGGGCGTGGAGTACCCATCATTTCTGACTTATTTCACTATGAAACACCCTACCCTAAACTTAACCCTTTTCGAGATATTCGACTTTTAATTTTTTTATTGAAAATTGCCGATTTTTAGGCTACTAAATTTATTTTTGTTTATTTTGTGTATCTTATTATTATTATTATTGCATTTTTACATGTGTAATAAGATGCTTTAGGACGTCAATCATTAAAATAGTGCATAAGTTAATTGAATAGACCGTAGTAGACAAGTGAAAGTTAAGAAATAAAAAAAATATTAGAAAGTTTATTTTTCTCTAAGGGATATCTAAAAAAAATATTATGGCAATGGTTCGGCAGATGTTTTTTAAAATATCTACGTTTCATCAGCTATCTAACGAGGTATAACAATCTAGGGTTTGTATTACATTTTCTAAGAATTCTAAGATTTTCTAAGAAATATCTTGTGGACGGATGAGTCCAAATTTGATAAAGATGGCATAACTAACTATCACAACGCCCATTACTGGGCCCCAAAAGAGCTAAGGAATCCCAATAAGAAAAGAGTGAAGGGGTCCCATCGAAGATTCAGCGTGAATGTGTGGATGGGCATTATCTCCAATCATTTGATTGGACCTTACTTTCTCCCGGATAATCTAAATGGGGAAAGCTACGAAAATTTCCTGAGAGCAGACTTAAGTGATTTGCTGGATGATCTGCCACTCAACCTGATCAGGGACATGTGGTTCCAACACGATGGCTGCCCTGCCCATTTCAGGAGAAGTGTCAGAGACTGGCTGGACACAAATTATCCAAACAAATGGATAGGACGAGGTGGACCGTTGCCATGGCCAGCAAGAAGTCCGGACCTAACCCCCATGGATTTTCACGTGTGGGGGTGCATGAAAAGTCTTGTGTACAGCGAGCCGAATCCAGTTTCGTCTGTGGAAGACTTACGTGAAAGGATTGTGGATGCAGCCAATAAAATGAGGACCACGTTAACCACTGGAGTAGTAAAGACTGGTCTCCGTAGAAGGATGCGACAATGTATCAGAAATAGAGGCGGCCATGTTGAACATGAACTGTAGAATAAGAAAAAGTTGTGTGAAAATCTTTAATAAATGACATTTCATGCTTACCTATTATTTTATTTTACTTTTTAGGGCTAAGTATAAATTTTCTTCTCCACTGTCGCCTATAAAACTAAATTTTTTTCAATGCATTTGAATAAAACCCTAGATTATTATACCTCGTTAGATAGCTGATGAAACGTAGATATTTTAAAAAACATCTGCCGAACAATTGCCATAATATTTTTTTTAGATATCCCTTAGAGAAAAATAAACTTTCTAATATTTTTTTTATTTCTTAACTTTCACTTGTCTACTACGGTCTATTCAATTAACTTATGCACTATATTAATGATAGACGTCCTAAAGCATCTTATTACACATGTAAAAATGCAATAATAATAATAATAAGATACACAAAATAAACAAAAATAAATTTAGTAGCCTAAAAATCGGCAATTTTCAATAAAAAAATTAAAAGTCGAATATCTCGAAAAGGGTTAAGTTTAGGGTAGGGTGTTTCATAGTGAAATAAGTCAGAAATGATGGGTACTCCACGCCCTTAACGGATCTAGCACGATTTTTCCTGTAACCCTGTATACGTTTTTTTTTTGTAAATACATACTTATAATATACAGAAAAACACCCAGACACGAAACAAATATCTATAGATCATGCAAACATTTGTACCGCGGCGGGAATCGAACCCGCTACCTACTGCGTCTCAGCCGGCTATACGCCCACTGTGCTACGGAGGTCATCTAACTATCACACTATATTCTCGTATACGTTAAATCATATTTAGCAACTACATACGTTGAGGCATCGTTGCGCAAGTTGCTCTTAGTATATAGTGCGGCCTTATTGCTGAAAGCGATTTCTTCCAGGCAACTTTTGGAAACGGTGGAGTGCTTGCCACGAAATCACCACGTCTTGTAGTCATTTGAGGAACCAACGGTTATCAGATAAAATAAGGTACATTACTTACCTAGAATATGAATAAAATTTATTTGCAACAAATCGGTATGAACACGGAAAAAAATTTTTGTGTCCTCAGTGCATACACTTCCGTGGCAGTTAGCGAATAGCCAGTTTAGACGCAGGTTGCGGGTTCGATTCCCGCCGCGGAACAAATGTTTGCACGATGTATGTGAAAAAGTGTATGAATATAAGTGAAAATCTGCCCCAACGGCCATCAGTTTCTCGAACTATGTGATCTCAGTTTAGTCAGCCGTCCGCAGGAAAGATATTCAATACATGCTAACATCAAATCTCTAAACCTTTGTGTTTTTTTATCAGAATCTGAAATAATTTCCAGTATTTTGATGTGAGTAACCTTTCAAGGAAAATAAACTTTAAACCTTTTTAATATTGAGAATTACAAAAGAAATAAACATGTCTTTTCCGATAAACATGCCTTATAAGAAGATAATTTGTTCCATCAGTTATATTCTACTAGCTTCTGCCAGCGGCTTCGCACGCGTTGCTTGTCATCAAAAATAAGCCTATGTTTGAATCCAGCTCGTATTCTATCAACACAAAAAATTAAATCTAAATCGATTAAGATATTACGACGTGATTGAGTAACAAACAAACAGATACACAAACACCCAAACTTTCACATTTATAATATTAGTGAGATTCTATTCCAGAACCTTATTAATAAGCAGGAATCAATGACTTAATAAAGAGGTAAAGTTAGTTGTTTGTGTGTTTTGGGGGTAATCTCAAAAACTAATGCACTGATTCTGAAAATTATTTTACTGATAGAAAGCTACACTATCTCTGATTGATATTCGTACTGACATTATAAATTCAAAAGTATATTATAATTCTGTCTTAGTACCTCTGTTACGTTTTAACGACTGAACGGCTTGACCGATTTCAATGAAATTTGGTATACTTACAAATAAATAATGACCACGGTTGGGGATATAGGCAACTTTTTATCCGACTGCGCAAAATGAGGGTAATGTTTTTATTGAAAAACCACGTGTGGGAAGCCGCGGGCCGGTTAGCTAGTAGGTAATAAAGGAAAAAGAGCATCGTAGGGAATAGAAACGAACTGATTTAATTAGCTATTACTACTACAGGCGCAACAGCCTGCCTGCTCACGGTTTACGATGCTACTTTACGAGGGACAATTAATTCTATTAATAAATAAATAATAAATATTTCACATAGCGCCATCTAGCCCCAAACTAAGCAAAGCTTGTACTAAGCGAACGAGATACTCTAAGAACATCCTACAGTTTCTAACAGCTGTAGGAGGTTTAGTGGTAAACTTTGAACGCCCCCATAAGCTAGGGGCGATATAAACACAGGTGGCGTTCACAATAATAGGTCTCGTGGCCGCAGTGATATTAAAGACGCAAAAGCTAATTTAAAAAACTTAACCAGTTAACTGATAGGATACTAATTAATACTAATCTAGTTCAGTTTGAGCCTACTCCTGGATTAAAGAACTTATATCATTTTTTCTCTACTTATGTAATCCAACCTCTGCAGTAGCAACACGCGTTAGAAGATGCCAAAGAGATAAACGCCTAGATAAACGCTCCCAATAAATCAATTATAACTCCATTCATGTAATAAAATAGAGCCACGTGCGGAAGACATCAATCTGTACCACAATAGGGTAAGGTTAAGGGTACTGTGGTTATCTTATTACTGGACAAAGGATAGCCTTCAGGAGACCTGGGTCTTAAGGTATGGGCTTGAAAGAAGCGTTGAGCGTTATTTTACGTCCAGACCTTTAGTTTCCGAAAGCGTCGCACAGCTTCCTAAACGCTGCCCAGCCGATTCGTCGACTGACCCCTGTCTCAAAACTGAACTATTTGTCCTACGTCCGGTACCCGTTTTACATAAGTTGTTGTCGTCCGCCTGCCGTTCAGCCAGACCGTTCCTTCACACCGTTCGTACCTTACAAGTGTAAAGGACGGCCTGACCCGGCGACAGCGACTGGCTTTCGTAATAAGGCCACCATCCTATTATTCATTCGTTCATCGTCTCTAAAAGACTTCATCCACAGCTAGGTAAGGCTCCCTTTCTTTTTACTCCCTTTTTTGATCCTATATCCTTACATTCAGGTTTCAGACAGCTATTTTTATGATATTACTTTACTCACTGAACCTTACGGCCTATACTATAGAAATAGTTTACGTTTTATTTTGGGGTTAATTTGTTCTACCTAAAAAGCGATAATCGGCATATCCGTCTTGATAGAAATAATATATTACTCATCTCATTTATAAAACGACCGTAGTATAACGGACACCGTGTTTAAAACTAAGGTCCTTAAGGACGACTGGAGAGGAATTACAGATGCAAAATGCAATTCTATTTTTAATACCAATACTAAATAACCTGGTGACCGCCGGAACTAGTAAGAAGAAACGTGCCTACTAATTATTTATAATAACAGAATTAATTTTAATTTACATGTCTCTATAAATAACATAAAGGAAACAGTTGAGTGATATAAAGACCGTTGCAAACGATCTATAGATAGCTCAACTACTTTGTGTTACTCTTATGGCCAACCCTATAAGGTTTTTTAAGTGTATTTATTTTATAAGTAAGTAAAATAAAATATAAAATAAATAAATATTGCTGGACATTTCACACAGCGCTATCTAGCCCCAAACTAAGCAAAGCTTGTACTATGGGAACCAGATAACTGATAGAATACTTATATACATTTTTTTTTGTAAATACATACATACTTATAATATATAGAGAAACAACCAGAGCCGGAACAAATATCTGTAGATCATGCAAACATTTGTTCCGCGGCGAGAATCGAACCCGCTACCTCCTGCGTCTCAGCCGGCTATTCGCCCACTGCACCACGGAGGTCGTCAAGTCGTCGTAAGTGTTACTTTATGATGAATAATAAAAACAAAAAAAACTGCTCCAGATCTCTACCAGGCGGAAGTGTCCCCAAGACACTGGCTGCATTGCCCCGCTGAATTGCAATGCTGATGCGTTGAAGGTTCCCGGTTCCCTTGGAATCAGGGTCTTAACCCTAAAGATTTAGAAGATTTAAAGATATATTTATTAAATTAAATAGTTGCTTACAGTTTTAACCAAAGCGCAAACTTCTTTAAAACTAACACTAAAATTAAACAAATTCTAATATATAAAAATCTCGTGTCACGGTGTTTGTGGTCACACTCCTCAGAGACGGGTGAACCGATTTTTTTTTTTTTTTTTGTTTATTTGGTAGGTATGAGAATAGATCGTAAAGTATTTTTCACACTCCTACCCTCCATTTTTAAATCGCGATTTTAGTATTTTTGTATGAACAATATCGATATAATTTAACCGTCGATTGACGTGAAGTCATTTACATGAAGTGTCGCGTCACTTTGACAAGAATGTTTTATATAGTTTTTATCCCGAAGTTCCCACGATAATGGGAAATTTCAAGCGTGTGAAGCCGCGGGCGGGTCAGCTAGTAACTTATATTAAACTTACATATACCCTAAGGGGCACATAAATAGAACTAAGTAACTTACTATAAATCTGAATGGCGCAAATGCGTAAGCTCTGTCGAGATCTCCATATTTGTACCGCTTGAGATCTTCAGCTGGATTTACCGCCAATAGGTATACACAAATATAATTTTTCGAGACAGGTTATTAATAACTTTTGAATTGACATTTTATTGTCCACGGGAATTTCAATTGGAAACCATCCATTATCTTTAATGGGCTCATAAAGCTATTCATGCATTCATTGCACTAATAAATTAATTTTATTATTGAATTAAATCGACATACTCGTCGAAATTATAAAAAATAATCCATTAAAAGCCGTTCAGAAAATAAAAAAGATGCAACCGCCGACTGTATGGTGCAAGACAAAAGCGTTCGTTTAATTATAACTAAAATGAGTTCATAAATAGCATTGGGTTGCTTAGTATAAAATGCTGATAAGTTCACGGTCAAACAAGTATAAGAACAGCCTATTATTATACCCTGGAAAGCGCAGCGTAAGACGGCCTACACTAGATTGAAAAACGGTATAATAAAGGTTGCTAGGAGCCGTTGGCTGCAAGCCGCATAAGATCGGTTGCCCTAGAAATCTATGGGAGAGGCATGTGTTTAGCAATGGACGTCTTATGGCTCATAGGTTTTCTCTGACTTATGTTTCCTGATAATTGCAACCTGTGTGTCTTTAAGTCGCAAGTGAACAGGTTTCTTCTAGGCGTGGTCCATCGTAGACTTTATCAGCGCTTACCAACAGGCAAGATCGTGATCAAACGCGAACTAATAATTTATAAAAAAGTATCATAATGATCATGGTACTCTGAACTAGTAATTATCTCTTTCAGCTGCTAAAGTAGCTTCTTTAGATATTTTTGATCAAAACTAGAGATATTAAATAATGCTTAATAAGCTTATGTCTTTCGCCTACTCTCCCACTGTGTACCAGAATAGCCGGCCAACGTAGCGTTACACGTGTTGCTGGTGTACCTACACATGTAAGTGTACACTGTGACACACATTACCTACATGAACTCTAAGTAGTCTATTAGGAGTAAGAGCTTATTTAGGGTAGGCAAAGCTAACCCGAAGATAAACTACGTTTATATATAAACGCTAACCTAACTTGGAAATAAACAGTGAATCTTAACTACTTTAGTTTTGTGAACCATCTGTCATCAATTAGACAAATAATTTAAATTTAAATTCACTTTTTGAAGACGGGGTAAATTTAGAGTTTTAAAGTGTTATTTTGAAGGAAAAAATCTTCCAGAACCATAATCAGAATCAGAAATCGGGGTACAACCCAATAGGCAGCTAGCCTAAACCAATATACGTTTTTATTAACGTACACACAAATAACAATACAAAAAAATCTTATTTTCACGAATTTGCAAAAATGCGGGAACATCAATTCTTTAATGTTTACAGAATGTACGAATAAAACAGAGTAAATAGCACAGAGAGCGAAGCCAAGCTAAACATATGAATTGTTAATGTCACAAATCGTAATTTACGATGAATTCGCGCAGCAACAATAACTATTGTATGAATTTATTGTTTCAATTTAGCTTATAAATTAAATTTTGAATCAGAATATAATTTTATCGTAAGATTTTTATTCAATGAAGGCCTTTGAAATATAATTGTAGAAACAAGTTTTATTTAGCACACAAAATATGATTACTAAAATTATCTCCATCCAAAAAAGTAATCGCAGCTAAGCGATAAGACTTAACAATAATAATGTAAGCTAAGCGATAAGACCTTGTTCTTTTTAATGAGTGTTTTCTTTTTTTTTCATCAAATAACTTATAGTTTTCTAAGAAGCGGCAACCGCCATAAGATGGCAGTAAGTTTCCATGATACTTCAATTGAACGAAATAGCAAAGTAAAAGAAATACATAATCGCGTAGTCGCGTAACGTAGCGCGTTGAAATCTTTTATTGCGGATAGTTTAGTAGTTTTCGTAGAGGCTCTACGATAAATGTCTAATCGAATAGAACATCGAAGTTGATTTGCTTTTCGTGTAGTTTATTCGAAAATTACTGGTATTGGTTAATCTGTACCTAGTAGTTTATTTTTAACCCCCCACGCATAAAGAGGGATGAATGTTTGTTATCCATCTAGCAGGACTACAATGTCAAACAACAGTGTTTTTGCATGGAACCGGGGATTTATAATAATATACATTGACATTTTACAAATATTTTCCACCGATCTATTTAAAATAAAATTAAAGAAATTATTATGTGCAAAAGCCTACTATAGTGCGACTGAATCTATGTGAAGATTTTTAGTAAGTGGTATTAATTAATTTGTTTATGTAGATTTTGACATTTAAATCTAATTTAATTTGACCAGAATGATTGTTTTATAATCACTGTTGACATTTTTTTTGAATTTTTTGTTACATTTTGCATACTGTAAAGTAGACCATGGCTGTATTAGATTCATACCTTCTTGTTATCTTTTTTATGTCTATGTTTCGCAAAATATGATATTATGAATTATAACTTTGACGATTTTGTCTGTAGCATAATACTTAACTTTTAAAAAAGGTAGTTTAACTGAAGTGGTTCTTAACTATGTGTGATGACGATCAGGTCAGTCGGTCCGAAGACTACCAGTACTTTTCGTTTTTGGTGAATCTCAGTTCTAAAACGGATTTGTTTAAACTTTTTACATATTTTTAGGTGTTATGTATTTAAAATTTTATAATAATTTTTTTGTGTGAAGAAGGCTGTCATCTGACGATGAATTCAGTTTTAATTTTGCGACAAGGTAATAATTGACGTACTTATGTATAATGAATAACTTAACTTCTTAACAGAATTTGCGTTTACCGCTGCTTCGGACACAAAGATTTTACAGAATAAGAAGAATGGTTTTAGAATTTTTATAAAGCCTATTTTGTCACACTGCTGGGCAAGACCCTCCCTCCTCCTATCTCTTCACTTATCCTTATAAACCTTATAAAAAGCGTCCAAATCATCGCGCTAAAGCTTGTTCTGCCTTATACATCGCATTCCATGCACAGGGATTCATCCAGTTACGACCTTGGCCCATATATCTATTTGCATCCGATAGACATGGCCCTCCCAATCCCATTTTAAATTGGCAGCCTTAAAACGGACGTCAGCGATGCTGGTCTTTGAGCGTAGCCAGGTGTTCCGAATAATGTCGATTCTCGGGATACCTAAAATACTGCGCTCCATCGTTCTTTGGCAAACCCCAAGCTTAGACTTTTGAGATTCGGTCTAAGAGTAGTAGAGTTTTTTTGTGAAAGGGCTCGCCCGGGGAAGTACTATTTCTGCCACCAAGCAGCATTGCTGTGTTTCAGTTTAAAGGCTCCTTCCCCTGCAGGCTGGATCATAAGCATACGGCGTATTTTAAACGTGCAGAAGACGCGTAGCTTTTTATTAACTTGCAATGTATGTATGTTTGTCCGGGTGGAATCTTGCAACTGAATATTAAACCCGTTCACCTCAACCGATTGAGCTGATATTTGGAATACATATGTAACTTTGGTGACAATGCAATAATATGGTACCATGAAGGTGGTCTCATGATGGAGACGGATGCTAAACAACGGAACTTCTGAATGGATTATAGTAGGCTACTAGTCTTTGGGCTCATTTGAATCTGCTTGCGGTTTCGATTATGAATTTTATAAAAGCTTGTTTTGAAAATTTTTTTTGTCAACAAAAACTTATTTAACTTGGGTATTATCTATAACTTTTTGGTAATCTAAAGCGCTGTAAACGCGCGTTCGTAAAACGCGCTTCGTCAGCACGTTTACAATACGCCGTGTGCATAGGCCTTGTCATAAACTTTAGAGTTACCTTTAGTCCGTCTTTGATACCTACATCTATTTCATATTATGAATCAAACATGCGGTAAAAAGGTAATAATCAGATTGAAGAAACCAACATGTTTATTACATGTAGCAGGCCAAGGTCGAAGTATCTTTGATCTTTGGCACAATTTCAAAAACCGTCTCAACTAGGGATGCCATTCGTTTTTGGTTGTAACACAAAACAAATAATAAAAAAAATATAAACAATGTTGCTAGAAGCCGAATGCAGCCTTCATAAGATCGAATGCTCTGGAAATCTGAGAGGCTCATGTTTAGTAAAGGACGTCATATAGCTGACATGATGATGGTAAAGTGAATTAGAAAATGTCACCAACCTACATTCTTTTAATTTATTTTTTTGTTTTTTAGTGGCAATTTTAAATTTAAATAGACTTGTATTAGTTTGTCTGGAATAAACGTGTTTTGTTTTTATAAAAAGAGATGAGTTTTCTCGAAGTATTCTTAAAATCATATTTTTCTAGACTGCGAAATAGCAGTCATTAGAACTTTTGAAGGTGGTGGGTGCTAAGAAATTAAGAAATTTGGGAATAATATATCGATGAGCTGAGCGAGCTTTTAGGCACATGTAAGCTGATATGAGAAATACCGCTGAGCTGAGCGAGCCGCGAAAAAGTCATGTACCAGACGCCAAGACAGCTAAAAAAGTCTGGGTACTTTTAAGCTGATATGAAAAATATCGATGAGCTGAGCGAGCCGCGAAAAAGTAATGTACCAGATGCTAAGACAGCTAAAAAACGTCTGGGCACAGTCATGTAAGCTGATATGAAAAATACCGATGAGCTGAGCGAGCCACGAAAAAGTCATGTACCTACCAGACGCCAAGACAGCTAAAAAAAGTCAAACGCCTGCCCTGGCCGGATGGTAAAAATTACTTACTCATGGTAAATATAATGGTAGTAGTTAAGTTGCCATCCCTATCTCTCGAAATGGACCAAATATCTACAAAACATTTGGTCAAGTTAATTTATGAGCATGTTAATTAATTTAATACTCTATTGTTTGTTTTATTTTAATGTAACATTTTCGTGCATTTAATGTATAGTTTCAGATAATCTTTATCGCTTTAAAATTTCAAAATGTGAGTTAATTGCGAATTTGAATTCGAAGCTTATTTTTTATTGGATAAGGAAAATAACATTAAAAACATTGTTATAGTTTATGTTTATGTAAATTATTAACTATGTTTCTAGATAAAACTGAAAATATACTCGTAAAGTTTTGGGGTACAGTTACTATAGAGAATCAATGGTACAAAACTTATGGTACATACTTATAGAACATTTTAGATTTTTTACCGATTTATTTATAATTTTTCTATGTGAATATACTTTTTATACTTCAGGTAATTTGAAAACTGAATAACTAGTTTTTTCATTACTATGAAATTTGATTTTTTTATAAAAAAAATTTTTTATACTACATACTGGAAATGGAACAAGCCTATGTCCCTCCTAATGTTAAGTGGTAACCATCGCCTATAACAAAGTTATAGGTTAGTTACAAGTTAGTTAAGTTATATTTTTTAAGTATATAGATTGTTTGAGTCAATCTATTAAATAGACTCATGCACACCGAATTTGGAAACATAATAATAACTCAAACATTAATATTTCAATTAATTTGATTAAATATTTTCTGACTTTAATTTTCATGAAATTTAAGAAAATAATAGATAAACACAAACACTTTTTATTTTCATTAAATTAACAAATGGAACAGGTTAACTGAAACCGTTGATCAATGGTGACCATAGCGATAGCAATGGCGGGTGTGGCCACGACCCAATTAGATAGCGTTATCACACGGACACAGACGGATTTCACGTAATTAATCACCTTTGAAAATAGAACGCAAGGCGATGCTTCCTTCGGTTTATAGCGATGATAAGGTTCGTAGCGATCGTGGTATCTGATGGTTCCTTGTTTAAATTATGTAAAAAACATGCAATTTGTATGTATGTATAATAAACCTAATATGTTAATTTTGTGCTACCGATACTTTATTTTCTGATTATGATTATTTATCTTTATTTTATTGGCCTTTTTTTATACTACTTGGTGATAGAACAAGCGTATAACCCAGCGGATGATAAGTGGCAACCATCGCCTATTACAAATATTGCCTCTTAGGTCACGCACATTAGAAACGTGCCCTACGATGCACTGCCCTGCTTCCATCAACTTCATGCATACAGGTGTAAATCCCCATGTGCCTGTAATTTCAACAGCAAACATAATATCATTCACAAAAAATACTCTTACAATGAACAAAGCTCTTAATAAAATATATTTTGGTGTCTTAATTTGAGGTTTTAGTTGAACTCGGTACCCTTATAGTTTCACTATAAATAAATAAATAGAAGGCATAGTAGGTAGCACATAGGTAGAAGGTGTTGGCAAATAGGTCGAGGGCTCAACTACGCTGGTTTTAGCCTCGCCTTGGCAGAAAAATCTGCAGCTGCCGCCACCACAGATATGGTTCTCGGGAACTGTCAGCTATATGCACTGAATTAACAAGTAGTAATTGATGAAAAAACCAGACAATTACCGAAAACCCATAAATAAATAAATATTACTGGACATTTCACACAGCCAAACTAACAGACTAAGCAGAGCTTGTACTATGGGAACCAAATAACTGACTTATAATATATAGAAACTTATAATATATAGAAAAACACTCAGACAATATAACAATAAACAAATATCTGTAGATCATGCAAACATTTGTCCCGTGGCGGGAATCGAACCCGCTACCTCCTGCGTCTCAGCCGACTATACGCCCACTGCGCCACGGAGGTCGTCAAATAAAATAATAAATATAAATCCATCGCGTAAATATTTAGATTAGAAAATTATTGCACTTATAAAATAATTCATATGTACGTATAATAAATGCTAATTAGCATTTTATCTCTGTCCGTCTGTCCATCCGACCCTTTACAGCCGTTTTACTCGTAAACTATAAGTGCTGTAAAGCTGAAATTTGACATAATGATACGTTTTAGTAACTATGATTAGAAAATGCTAGAAGACTGTTTCGTCGAATCAAACAAGTATCCGAGATTAAACAAAACACTTTTTTTTAGTTACAGGACAGTCTACAATTTGTCCTTATGCAAACTTTAATATCATACGCGACGCAAAACCGAATACAATTAACTAAAGCCTAAAGCCATTTACACGAAGTTGGACAAAAGCGGTGTTCCTACAAAAGGCTTTTGTTTATGTAATGTATAGCCTGCTTTGTGGACTCGGCTGTATTTTGAGTTATTGTGCCGGCTGTATGCACCTTAAGTTGGTTGTAATTTTGAGCATCAACTTTTTCGTCATCTATCGTAATATAGTAACAATTATGTAGGTTATTAATTAAAATTTTAATAAGAAATTTTAGCTAAAATGGTATAAAAGCCCCATCGTACCTTTACTAATTTATAACAAAAAGCTTAAATATAAATAAATAATGCTGGACATTTCACACAGTGCTATCTAGCTCCAAACTACTATGGGTAAAGGATAACTAATAGAAAACTTATATAAGGTTTTTTGTACTTATAATATTTAAAGAAACAACCAGACCAGGAACAAATATATGCAAGCATTTGTTACGCGGTGGGAATCGAAACTGCAACCTCCTGCGTCTCAGACAGCTATCCGCCCACTGCGCCACGGACATCATCTAATATTGGTTGAAGTATGTAGGTTTATCATCATCATCATAACAGCCAAAGAACGTCCACTACTGAACATTAATAAATATTATGACATTCCCTTGTCAATACATCTATGAAAATCTGATGTATGTTCACAAAAATATTAATTTGTTTAAGAAAAATAGCGATAATCATAATTTTAATACTAGAAATAAAGATAAACGCGCTGTTGCCACTTGTAGACTGCATTAAGTTATTAAATCGTTTAAAGGGCAAGGTGTACGCTTTTATAACAAACTCCCAAGTGATGTACAAAAATTAACTATTACCAATTTAAAAACTTAATTAAACAAGTCTTTACAAAAAGCTTACTGTAAAATATCGGATTATTTAGATGATAGAGAAGCTCGGGATTGAAATTGCTCCAACTCGTTCAAAATGTTACAATTTAGACGTAATTTATATTCTGTATTGTTATGTATTCTAAAAGGATCATTTAAAAAAAAAAAAACCAGCCTTGTTTCTTGTCTTTCTTTCCTGACTTGGTCGCGAAGGAACAGGCAGTAAAATTGACGTTTTAAAGTGATCCTTGTAATTTTAATGAATAAAAATATTTGAATTTGACTTTGACGTTGAACATAGGTTTCCCCCAAAGATTTCCAGAGCGACTGATCTTGTGCGGCCTGCACCCAACGGCTCCCAGCTATCTTTATCAGGTCGACTTTCCATCTAGTGGAGCGCCGTCTTACGCTGCGTAGTTAGGTTAAAACAAATAAAAATATATATAAAAACAATAAAAAACATGACTCAGAAATCAACTTAAAAGAGGTAAACAATAGCAAGCGGGGACTATTATTATAATCAACAAGTAAGTTTAGGACGTAAAAATAACTAAGCTTTTTAGCTAAGCAACACATGCGGTCTTATCACTAGCAGTTAGCGGTTACCACTAGACAAACTTTCTCATTAAATCGTTCGATATCTTTGTAATTCGATACTTTTATTTTATTTCTCACAATTACATGGAATACATTCTCATCCGTTTACTCATAATATTCAGGCAGCTCCAACAACCTACAACTCATTGCAGGAAGGCTGGACTTTGACTGTCCCTTCATGGAACACTGGAACGCTGTTCATTACTGCTTCCCTCATTACTTTCCATTCAAAGGTTGCCCGGAAGAAATCGCTTTTAGAGAAAGGCAACCAATATTTAGCACTAACTAGCTCTTTTAGGATTCCTGGTGTATAATAAAGCACTATGCTATTCTAGACGAGAGCACACATTGTCCACGTATAGTGTCTCCGTATACCTATTGCCTTGTTGTTCATCATCATCAACCTATAGCAGTCCACTGCTGGACGTAGGTCTCTCGGATAGAATCAGAAACGAGGTTATCCGACAGAGAACCAAGGTGATCGACATAGCTCAGAGGGTCAGCAAGCTGAAGTGGCAGTGGGCCAGTCATATCTGCCGCAGAACCGATAACCATTGGGGTAAACATGTGCTGGAGTGGAGACTCCGTCTAGGCAAGCGAAGTGTAGGACGCCCTCCGGCTAGATGGAGTGACGATTTGCGCGCTGTGGCTGGCAAGGATTGGATGAGAAGAGCTGAGGATCAGGCTCAATGGCGCACCTTGTTGTTATTTTTATGTTGTACTTCTTTCTTTTGTTCTTTGTCAATGGGTGAGACTAGCGCAGGGTCGTGGCGGATGGCACAAACTTGAGGAGGCCTATAGACAGCAGTGGGTGAAGTCATGCTGTCGATAATGATGATGATGATGTTCTATTTGTGTGTGTGTTCTTTTACTTGTTTTATTGCTAACCAAATATGGATTATGTACCTGCTTTGTTGTACTAGCCTGAAAAAAATATAGATTCGAATTGAATAATTATCTACAGGTAACACCAGGTGCAAAATTTATCATAACTAATATTCGTAGAGTGTGTTCATTCGAGCAAACAAGAAATTATAAAGTAATTTAATATTTTGTATTTTTTGTTGGCTAAAAGTAAAATGCATTCGAATAATATTTTTCTAATGGGTATCGTAAAAACTTTTGACAGCTCTTTGTGCAACTTACGAATTGGTACAGTTTTCGACACAAGCTATTCGCAAGTTTCGTGTTTGGTTAAATTCTGGTGTTAACCAGAATTAATTGAAAAAAACATATTAACTGTTTATTAAAAAAAATAACATTAATATCAATCTGTTAGCTAATTTACATAATCGTATTTATTTTATTATTATATTTATAATTCCGTGTGTTGTATCTTTAGTCTGCAACTAAAGATACAACACACGGAATTATACAACATATAATAGGAAAAATACCATAAAATCTAAGGATTTCCCGTAAGTGTCGGATAACACTTTAAAAAAATAAAAATACTATTACAACATACAATTTAGTATCGCATAAAGAACAAAAATACATACTTATTACAGAGAGATAGAGTTACTTTGGAATCTATACGACCAGGATGACTGGTAGATAATAAATAAAATAAGTAAAAATAAAAATTGTTTATTTCAAGCCATTGACTCATAAATCAAATTACTAAAATCAAATCAAATTAAATTAAATCAAATCAATACAATAGTACTTAATGCTATTAGCATTAAGTACTCGTCACTACTCGTACTCTCTATTCTGTTTTGTGAGAAAGTATGCAATAAATATAATATTATCAGTATGGATTATTAGTACCTTGTTATTTTGCGCACGAGTGTCCGAGCGTATGCAGTGGAGCGCGCTAGCTCACGATCTCACGGCGCAATGAGCACAGCCTGCATTGTGGTGCATCTCTCTCTTATCCAATTAAACATACCCATATACCTAGTCAGGTCATAAGTATTGTCACACAGTAAAAACTTTTCTTTTAGAATGCTGGCCACAAAAAAGTTTATAGAATACGAATTTGGAATTGTTCATGAAAATAAAAATGTATACTTTTTAGAATTTTACTCATTTTTAAATATGGAGTGGACGCTTAAAGAAGACCGTGTTGCAGTTATTGCGTTGCATCGTTGCGGTTACGCGCCAATTCAAATTTTTGACATACTGAAAAATTTGAATATAACCAAAAGATTCGTTTATCGCACCATCAAACGATACAATGAAGACTCTAGTGTAGATGACAGGTCAAGAAGTGGTCGCCATTGCTCTGTTAGGACTCCAGCAGTGATAAAAGCTGTGAAGGCGCGAATTCAAAGAAATCCCAAACGTAAGCAGAAACTGTTGGCCCTTCAGATGGGGTTAAGCAGAACCACGGTGAAAAGGGTGTTAAATGAAGACTTAGGGCTTCGGGCATATCGAAGAAAAACAGGACATCGTTTGAATGCTCGTCTAATGGACCTGAGACTGAAGAGATGCCGCGCTTTGTTGAAGCGGTACGCGGGAAAAAAATATCGGGAAATTCTTTTTTCGGATGAAAAAAATTTTACCGTAGAAGAGAGCTACAACAAACAAAGTGATAAGGTGTACGCACACAGTAGTGAAGAAGCGAGCAACCGTATTCCGCGTCTCCAACGAGGTCATTTTCCATCCTCGCTCATGGTATGGTTGGGAGTTTCTTATTGGGGCTTAACAGAGGTACATTTTTGTGAGAAAGGTGTAAAAACAAATGCAGTTGTGTATCAAAATACAGTCCTGACGAACCTTGTGGAACCTGTTTCTCATACCATGTTCAATAACAGGCACTGGGTATTCCAACAAGATTCGGCGCCAGCTCATAGAGCGAAGAGCACACAAGACTGGCTGGCGGCGCGTGAAATCGACTTCATCCGGCACGAAGACTGGCCCTCCTCCAGTCCAGATTTGAATCCGTTAGCTTAAAAGATATGGCAACACTTGGAGGAAAAGGCGTGCTCAAAGCCTCATCCCAATTTGGAGTCACTCAAGACATCCTTGATTAAGGCAGCCGCCGATATTGACATGGACCTCGTTCGTGCTGCGATAGACGACTGGCCGCGCAGATTGAAGGCCTGTATTGAAAATCACGGAGGTCATTTTGAATAAACTTTAGTGTCATAAGAATCTATGTTTTGTTAAGTTCATTTTGGTATATAAATGGTTACATAATGAATAAACTTGTTTCAATTATTTTATATTAAACATGTGACAGAATTTATGACCTGACTAGGTATATACTTGTCAATATGACCAATTTTAAATAAAGAATCAATGCTGTGACCATTGACTATACCACTGTAAAAAAGTATCTACCTCTTTTTGATATTATTATTGAGATACCGGTTTTTGGTATAATCAATGACAGAGCAAGAAAAATATCATAAAAATTAACGAAGAAAATAAAAAGCAAAAATCCTAAATTACCTAGGTCGAATCGGCTTTTCTAGGAATATACGCATTTTGCTAATGCCCATTTTCTAACCCTTATCACGTCCGGGCCGAAATACTATTTATGTACGGTCTAGAAACTGATTGGCAGCAGAAGATATTCCGCAAGAAAATTCAATTAGTTCCAAAGTGCAATTACCAATTCATTTCGTAAAACCCATGTTTACCCGTAAGCCAATAATCGTAAATAACCAGTGATTTCTTGTAATATCTGTTTAAAACGCGTTATTTCATTTTCTATTTCGAATCATTATTACGAAGCTCAATGCAGTTCATTGCTCGCTCTCCGCCAATCAGAGCGCAGTATTTGAAAAAGGAAGACGCTATTTGAGTTAGCTGTTACCGTTAATATGCGTGGACGCTGGTTGCTACACACCGTTTTATAATGTTGTTGTTATAAGATTGTTTTATAATATTATAATAATTTATAGTATTATAAGCTTTCCCCCACGAATTCACATGCGTGGTTTGTCGATAAAAATGGCATAGTCAGTTTATACTACGTGTATTGTTATGTACGACATTAAATGAAAACACGAGTAGGGCTAATGTCTAGTATTGTTGTAAGCTAGTTTTTTTTTTAAATTAATTACCACAAAAAAAATTCAAACAACCCTAAGATAATGTTTATTTATCTTTTGACATTTACTTAGATATACTACATGTACTTAGATACGTCATAACAATAATATAATAAATAGAACAACTTACGAGTCACACTATAAATAATACATTTTCTACAAAACTAACACTACAAATTAGAAAAGTAATTAATACATAGCAGTATTTATTGAATCCACGTCAAATAAAAATTAACGTAAGTAGAACCTGTTTTTACCCAGAGTTATTATGATTACAAAATATGTCTTTATTCGTCAAAGCTTCGTCAATTGTATAGTAATTTTTACATAATATTTTTTTTTACATTGTTTAAAAATTCTATGTTACTCTTATTTCGTATGTCAATTGGAATATTATTATACAGCTTATTAGATACGTAAACAAAACTTTCTTTTATTTTAGCCAGTCTTATACATGGCTTAATATCAAGTCCTAAAATATCAATGAAACAGCCTGTATAAAATGGGTAAATAAATCATTCATTCATCATGTAAGTCCCTGTTTAACTATTAGCGGCATCGTCGCAAAGGCGCCGCCGATTACCGTAAAAAATTGTTTATCGGAAATGTTTCGATTATTGGATAAATATTCAAGCTAACGGTATTCGATTTCGGATGTGTATTTTAAATTAATGTCGTACATAACAAAACAGGTTTTATACAACATTTTAAGAAATCGGAAATCTAAAAAACGCCTACAAACTTTGAAATCACGATTGTCCATAAGCCACTACTTCATCATCATCATTCTCAGCCCGGGCATAGGTATCTACTTGTTTCTGCCACTCTTCCCGATCCTGTGCCAGTCTGAACCACGTACGACCCACGGTCTTATGGATGTCGTCGACCCATCTCGCTGGACGCCCACTATTTCGATGGCCAGTTCTCGGCCTCCACTCTGTTAGTGCCTTAGTCCAACTGTCGTCACTACGTCTGGCCAAGTGTCCTGCCAACTCCACTTGAGCCCCAATATTCGCTTGCTGACGTCTTGTACTTTAGTCTGCTTGCGAATTTCGGTATTGGGAACTCGATCTAAGAGTGTGATGCCGAGCATGGCGCGCTCTATGGCTCTCTGTGCTACACTAATTTTGTGCACATCCTCCTTCGTGAGCCTCCATGTCTCGGCACCATAAGTCATAGTCACTACTTACCTACCAAATTTTTCATACATTTAATTTTGTTCTGGTATTTTTTGTTCATACACTTTATAAGTTTAAATAAATTGTTTGATTAAAAAAACTTTGGTTTATAAAGCTTAATATATTTTTATTACTATTTCACAAAATTGATCATAAATTCTATTTATTAAAATTAATACACGTCAAGGTAAAAATTCTCGTTATAATATTAAAATTTCACCGTGAAATATAGCCCAATTTCACCACCTTAGCTGACAAAATTAGCGTCGTCGCACGCCACTTTGATCTAATGGGCACTTACTTCATTTACCTCTTTTAGGTTAATGAGTTGTAGCAGTCTCTTTTTACGAGCAGCGTAACAGAATAAACAATCTTTTGTTATTAAATAGTAAACAAGACCAACAACAGATCTGATAGGAATTTAATTTATTAGAAAATAAACAAACAGTGGTAATATTCGAACATAATGTCGTACCTACCGGGTTCTCAAAAAATATAGGAATTCATTCTAAATCCATATCAATTAAAATCATCCACTAAAATGACATTACACTTCGCAAGGTAATTACGAGAAAATATGGCCCCCCTTGTGCATCATTGCATTTACTGCACTGAGCATGTCACCAAGTCATACGTTGAATAAGTTAGTTAGGTAGGTATCGTAAGAAAGTAGGTAAACATTTATTAAAACTGATTTCAATTTCGTTTTCGTACTTTATGAACTTGGGATCGACAAAATAACAAAAAATAAAAACAAATTAAAATATTTTTTTATTGATCACATCAAATGTATATTCACCTTAAAAACTGACACTGCGTCGCCATTTATTATCACGTGGTGCGTTCGTATTTTTTTAATATGGTCTGATGTTTACTAATTAATCTGTGTTAATTTTATCGAAATATTGAGAAATTAAATTATCTAAAACCACAATGAACGAGGGTAGATTTTTAAAGATAATATCGGAAAAGTAAGTTCTTGGCTAAACAGTTTCATTTTGTTTGTAGAGCACATGTTAGATCAGTATCTATTTGGAGTGTGGTCCTAAAAAACCTTGTGACTGTTGGTGAAAAAGTAGTTTGCGGACATTGTTACAAGCCACTTGGAACATAACTTTGAATTTTTGGGATTAGAATATCCGGTTTTCTACTTCTTGATATACTTCATGATTGACTCTAGGTAGAACCAGTAAATGGGCAGCATCACAAATAATCCAATGCTGTTCATATTGAAGAAGTGGATTCAATCACTTTCTACTTATAACCATCTTACCGAAGAAGCTCTATATACAAAGTTTCTTATTTATCTGAAAGCCTCTCACTTTACTCAACTTTGTGTCTTACTGTCCAGTCATGTGTATTTTTGTGTGCAACTCCATAGAGTGTGTCGATATCTTAGACTCCTCTTTAAAGCACGCCAACGAACATTTACTATTCCACTTAAACTCTCGCATCAGAGGGTCCAACTTTATATTGATAGTTTTGCTTTAATAAATCTGATTTGTTCAATCAACTTTGTGTCTTATTCCCCAGTCTTACGTTTTATTGTTGTCTCCAGAGCTATCGTGGCCGCAAGCCCTTAGGCGGCACCGCTGGTCTCCCAGGCGCCGTGGCAGTCCCCGGAGTCCCCGCGGCCGCGTCCCCGAGCCCCGCCCCTCAGGCCCCCGGCGCACCCAGCCCTGCCCCCGCCACCACACCCGGCATGAAGCAGGAACACCCCAGCCAACCTATGGTATGTAGATTTTCATTACACAGGCAGTTTGTTTTAGACTTCAACTGTGTTCTCTTACACTTCTGTCTGTCTGTTCTGTCTTCTGTGCTCGTTTATTTTCCGTGACACAACTGCTTGGCCCAACCAGTAGTGCCATAAGAAATGTTTCTTTCCCGTTTACCTGTGACACTACCTATGAGGCCAGTTGTGTCATAGGAAATTAGTGTTTCCCCACATTATAGTATTTAGATTAGATTAGATAATGTTTTTGTTGCACACCATTAAAATAAACAAATCAAATAGAATACACTTTTAAATCAAAGGTACAATGGCTATATCGCTAAGAGTGATCTTTTCCATGCAACCTTTGATGGACAGGATCTAGATTAATTCCTCTGTCATTTCACAGCCAGTTTTGGACCCCTGGACTAGCACTAAGACTAGTTCAAACTTCGATAGACTCTAACTAAGCCTAGACAGTTTGAGCTTAGGTCTTATTTCCATCAATGCACACTGTGCACAAGCCATCTTGCCTAGTCTTGTCACAAGGTCTTGCTACAGGCACATCACTTCCCCCTGTTATTCTACTATCCAGTCAGTTTCAGATCAACACAGACTCTAACTAAAAAATACAGCCATTCTATGGTATAAAAAGTTTCACTGCACAGCGAACTAGGTTCATTCAGGCTCTTAAACTACAGAAAGTTAGATATTTGATTTAAGTTCGATTGATACTGAACTTCCTCTAAAAGCTTACCACTGATACTAGATCTTGCTTAAACAATATGGCTTTTATACCTATAAATAAATGCAAAGGCTTTTTTCCCTTGAAACTGGAGCGCACCAATTTCTGCTAGCCTGCAGTGTTTAAAACTTTAGTTTTAGAGCTAGTCTCTAAGCAAATTTTATACTTTTTAGAATATTCAGAGTTTAATCTTATCTAGCTGACATTATTCACGGTGCAGGTTGTTATTTGCTGACAAAAATAAGGAAAACAACAAGTATTCAAGCTCTCAATTATATCACATTATTAAGTTATTATAGAGTATTATATATTTTAAGTATTCAAGTTTATTATGTAATAGTAATATTACATAATTACATTTAAATGTTAACCGTTACACGTATACACCTACACAATATTATCAGCCAGTATTATCAGTCTACGCGAATTGGATAACATATTGGTACATTCTAATAGGGTTGCTACATTACCATCCCTAATAAATAGCTATTAACTGTTTACCGCAGTAACGAATTGCCTATACCATTTACCGTAAAATGTACATTTGCAAACAAAACTGCTACATTTACCTAATTAGATACAGTCATGAAAAAAATGTAATGACAAAGCTAAAACAATGTACACAAAAGCAAGTGCAATAACGTGTAATTATACGTTTTATGGCACAAAAACTAGCGATATTTCCATAACGAGTACCAACGTACCATGTTTTACATAATTGTCGTTCTCATAACGAGCTTGATTGCTTTATAAATAAAGTTTTTTTTTTTAACTTTGGCCTTCGGTATCTATTCTAGCTTCCTTTTCCTGTTAGTTTGTCTAAATTTGCTGTTTTCTTGATTATTCTTGATATTATTCCTCATTCGCTTAACCATATTTTAACAGGCAATTAGTTTAAACATACTTAATAACTCTACGCAATAACAACCTACACCCTCTTTTAATGTGCGTTCTATATATTTTATTAGAAATATGTTTACCCTGCTTTAGAGTTTATTCTAAATTATTCAGCTATTCAAACTTCTGACATAAATTTGGCTTTTTGGCGTTTTCTATACTCATCACAAAAACATTAGTCAATGAACTGCAGATACCCAGGTCTGTACTCTGTACCGTTATTCAGCTCATTAACATCATTAGGTCCTTTGATCGTGTTTTCTAAGAAAATTATCACGGCATTATGTCTGTTAAGATTTCTCTTCCGGGAACAAAAGATGAAAACTGTGGTTTTATAATTAGCACCTAACGAAAAAACATAGAACAGAAAAAATAATCTAAATAACTTGTGTAGCCTATCTGCTATCTTTTACGCAAAAAATAATAATGTCACATAAATTTTGCCGAAAAAAATATATAACACTTTTGTGTGTGACTGTTTTAGGGTTGGGTAATTTTTTAATGTTTAAAGAAGTTTTTGATAGAGTTTTAATTTTGATTATTATTATTGTTTAAGATTAAAGAAGAATGTGAGGATTGTGAGGGATGTGCCTCGAATCAGACTCGGGAGTCGGTGCTGTTTCTGGGGACGCCAGCCTTCATTCCCGTCTCTACCGTCTATACATCGGTTCATATCTTTTTATTATTTTTTGCATCGCCGACTGTACTTGGAGCCTTACGAGTGCTTTTGATTTGGCTTTCAATATTTAAATACCCGTACTTAATGTCGATTAATGCTCGGTTTACATTATTCCAGTAGCACTCCAGTCCAAATCCAGTGCTGCATTGTAACTGAAATAGTCTTAACCAGCACTGGAATGGATTGGATCCAGAGAGTTTGGCGCTGGAACGGACTCGCTGGACAGTGAACTGGAACAGTGTAAATCGGTCATCGCGAGTCGAAATATTTTTGAAACAAATTGAAAAATATTCCAATTTTTCTTTCCGGAATGTGAGTGCGAGTTCGGATAAGTAGGACCATTTTAGTTAGTTTTTTTATTACGTGCTAATTTACCAAATATTTTCGGAAAACTACTCAAAATTTTAGGGTTTTGCCTGAATGCATGATCACTTAACGTAGTTACTGGTAATGGCAGTTTATTGGCTAACAATTTCTGTTTTTGTGTCATCAATTTCTCTATTTAGCTTTCAACAGGATTTTTTGAAATTGACTTTGTATTTCTGTGATGAGTAAGGATTGTTTTTGTGTAATAGTTTCGGTATGGTGATGGTGGTGGACTATTCGCATGGTTTTTATTCTGGGAATAAAAATATTTACTTAAATCATCCAATTTTAATCTAAACAAAAAAAACTATTTTAATTTTTCACGTTAGATAGATTTCGATTTTTCACGTGCTGAGAGCAACTAAATTGAAATTAAATAGAATAAAAAATAAATAATAAATTAATTTTACATTAACTTAGAAACACGATTACATAAACTTAACCAATAACTCATTCTTAAATACTTTGCTAAGTTCCGCTTTATGCATATTTTATTTCAGTACAAAACGCTACGAAAACTAAAACTATGAAACCCATTAAAGTTAAATTTAACTTCAAATGAAACTCGACTTTAAATAAATGATGTGTAAGTTGAAAGTTTTAATTTGCGCCGCGCGGTACCGAACTTTAGTAATTTCTGCACTGCCTTGGTATGCACTTGATTTATCACCTTAAGAAGCTAGTTATTAAACATATTTAATAATAAATGTGCTTATTTTAAACCTGCAATTAAACCATTATTCATGCGGAACAGTAATTATTCCTTGATTTTATTTTTACATTTAACGTTTTCGAGGTAATTTTTCCCTTTTAAAAGCCGTATTATATTAATTTAAAACACAGTATTGTGTTTCAAATTTATCTATAATTACTTTTATACCTACACTAATACTATAAAAATGTGAAATTTGTCAGTAAGTTCGTTTGTATGTAATGGGGAATCGCCATATCTAACTACTGGACCAATTTAAAAAACTATTTTACTGATAGAAAGCTACACTATTTCTGTGAGCTAAATGCTATATTTTATTTTGATCATTTATTTAATTGTAACTTTGCATAACAATTTGTGTAGGTCAAATCACTGTTACTTACAGTCCATTTGTTCTGGAACTATGACCATTGAAGGCCCAGAAAGCTAAAAGGCAATTTCGGCATTCCACCGGCAAAACTGTGCAATTCACAAAATTCAATTTTAGTTGGAACAATAGGGCTATAGGTAATCGACGTAGTTCGAGCCAATATCGCTTTGTTCTCGAGAATTCACGACCGTAATTCATTTTAACGACAACAGTCACTATAAATTATTTATTTGTTATTAGTTGTGAGACTATTTTGTACAAAGCTACTATGTTATTGAACTTTGCAAGATGTCGTTAGATAAATAGGTTCATACAGGACTCATACAAATAGAAAAAAGTAAGATATATTTGAAACGTTATCAGAATTGATCACACGATATCAAACTTTAGTGACACGAACCTAATTAATCAAAAATTACGAGTTTTGTGCAAAATTGAGCGCGATTTTGTGTACAGTCGTAACTTACGCCTGTAATTGTGTAATAAACAGTGTAACCTCGTTATAGAGACTCATTAGAGCGACAACAAACTTTTAATTACGTACGACTTACGCGATGCCACGTTAATATAACACACTAAAACTTCGCTCAAAAGCAGGTCCCTTCGTGTACAAATTAAAATATTTCAAAGTTGAACGAGTTTCAAAGTTACATATACTTAATATGTTCTAACATGTTGTCGGCAGGCGTTTAACGTATTTAAAGTTTCGTAATTTAATATATCTCCGCGTGGTTATTGAAAAAGCGTACTTAATCCGTTTTCTTTTGATGTTATAATTTAGTACGAGATGTTTTCTTGATAAAACTCTTACTTCAAAATAACATTTGTATTATTAAGAACAAATGAAGTATGTCAGGATGTAGCAAGTGGAAATCCGTTGCCTCTTCTTATTCCTCCGAGAATGAAGCATGCCAGTAGGTACGTTTTAATACTCATCATCATCATCGGTCGCTTCACCTCGACTCTCTCCTTTTCCTTTCATGACGGTCCTGTGCTAGCCTCATCCAGGTTTGACCCGCGATGCTTGCTACATCGACTGTCCATCTCTCATTTAATATTAAATAAATAATGCTGGACATTTCACACAGCGCCATCTAGCCCCAAACTTGTACTATTGGAACCAGATAACTGATAGAAGAAATATACTTAGATACGTTTTTTTTTGTAATTTTCAAACATGTTCCGCGGCGGGAATGGAACCCAGAACCTCCTTCATCTCAGCCGGCTGTTCGTCCACTGTGCCATGAAGGTCGGCAAATATTAAACCTGAATGTAAATATTACCCAGCAGTGGGTGAATGTGGGCTGAGATGTTGATGATGACATGCGGTTTTAAAAATATGGCCTATTTAATATGTTAGATGGTTGAGTACAACTTGAGTGTATTAAACACATGTACATAGTAAATTATAGTTTGTCGACCTCGGTCAACGTGCGAGGTTCACACGATACAAACAATGCACAAGGACCTCACAACCTCGACACACAACATTTTATCACATGTGCGCTAACGCAAAGAAATAACTATGAAATTATTGCAAGGTTAACTACGAGGGCAGTAGATAGAGATCCTTGTAAAAAGGCTCGCCCGGTAAAGTAAATAACTATTTAAGCTACCAAGCAGCATTGCTGTGTTTCGGTTTGAAGGGTATGGTTGCAAGCGAAATTACAGGCACATAAGGCTTTATACCTGTACACCTCAAGTTGATGGACGCAGAGCAGTGCATCGTAGGGCACGTTTCTAAAGGGGCCGTCCATTAATTACGTGAGGTGTTCAGGGGAGGAAGGGGGTCTAGCCGAATCTCACCCAACCTCACGTGTGGGAGAGGGAGGTCTCGGCTAATATCACGTAATTTTTATTTTATTTCATCACTGTAAATCTACATTACGAGAAGCAATCTTGAAATAATGAAGCCAATTGTGTTTTATTAAATAAATATAACGCATTTACTCTATGAATACAAATTTTGAAAAATCCCACGTGTGATAAAGGGTGGGGGGGGGGGGGGGGGGGACAAATCTCGCGACATCTCACCAGGGGGGGAGAGGAGATCAAAAAAATTGTCTATAACGTCTCACATAGTTAATGGATGGCCCCAAAGTGAGTGACCTGCGAGGTAATACTTTGTTATAGGCGATGGTTACCTACCACTTAACTTCAGATGTGTCATGTGCTTGTTCATACCAAGTCGTATGAAAAATAAAACTACATCATAGGTAGCAGAGAAAAACTGTGCCTGAGAAAATATAATCCACCAGTAATCGTTTTGCGTTTGATAATATTTGATTTGTAAAGCAACGTGACTTCGTCGTTCGTTGCTTTATCGTGAATCGATACAAATTCCTAACGCGAATCATACGATTTAATTCATAATGGTGACAAAGCACATTGCAATACAATGCATTGTGCTTGTCTCTATCGTCTTGGTTAGACGTAGCCTATGAGATAATGCAATTGTTTTAGGCAGGAGTAACGGCTTAGGCCCGTAAGATCAATAGCAGTTTAAACTAAAATTCTAAGCTTAAACTAAATTTTTTTTTGTCAGGGATGGTTTGAGTCTATAATTTTAGTTTAAACTGCTATTGATCTTACGGGCCTTATCTTGTTGCGTCAGCTTAACAAATAAAAGATTAAATATTACAAAGGACATAACATTCATTAACGTACGATATCTTAGCGAACGTTTATTTCTCTTGTCTTCTATGCCGTAACAACTGAGCAGTATGTTATATTAAACGATGCTGTCATTTACAGAAATCTAATGAAATTACGATGAAATAAAATGGTAATAAAACTTTTGTTTTGGTTTCAGGCGCCAATGCCGTTCTACGCTGGAGATCCCAACAGATTTCCGACCGCATGGCAGGCAGATCCCACGCAAGGTAAACACAAACACACATATTTAACACAAGTATTCTAGACCTTTTGATCTAATATAAGTACCCAAGGCAACTACCCATTTCAATTGAGTGTCATTGTACAATACTCTAAAATCTATTTTTTATATTTGTTACAGGTTGGCAAAATCAGTTCATCCAACAACTCCCAACGCAAACAGGTCAAACCACATTAGACTACCAAGGCAACCACACTCATGCCTACGCAGCCTCACCTCACTACCAGACCAACACAACATACACCGTCCAGAACGTCGCTGCGACCTTTGACGTTGCAAACAATACGTACTATCAAGCGGGCGTCCAAGCTGTACCAACGCAGAGGCCGCCGTCAAATCGAGGAGCGTACACCCCTGTTCCATCGCCACGAGCGCCGCACTACCCAACGGAGTACCAACAGCAATACGCCCAACAAACACCAACTCCAGGCGCGCAGTCAAACGATTCCCGACCCAACTCTGCCGTGTCATACCCCAACTCAGTACCAACAGCAGCCACACCGGTCTACACCGTCAGCCAGCAGACCTACGAACGTACTGATTATTCCTCTGAACATAACGAGGAATACTCTAACTCTGAGAATGGGGCGGGAGATGCTAGCAACGACGGCGAGAGGCAAGAACAAAACACTCCGAATGGACAGCATTCGGGAAACGCCGAGCCTGGATACCTGCAGGGGAGCAACGGTCCGCGAGCTTCACTAGATTGTAGCGGGTATTCGGGCGCCTACAACGGCGGACAGTACAGAGAGAATGGCCAACAACAGCAGCAACAACAACAGCAGCAACAGAATGACTGGCAACAACGCCAGTGGCAGCATAACCAAAGATTACAACAGAGCCAACAGATGCAGACGCAAATACAGAGCCAACAACAGCAGATGCAAACCCAACAGCAGCAATTGCAGAGTCAACAACAGCAATTGCAGAATCAAATACAACAGCATCAGCAACAGCATCAGCAGCAGCAACAGCAGCAGCAACAACAACAACAGCAGTTGCAGAACCAACAAATCCAAAACCAACTGCAAAATCAACAGTTGCAAAACCAGCAGATGCAACAACAGCGACAGGAGGAGAACGAGCAGCAGATGTTCTTGCAATCCGACAGGGTCAATTTGAACTCGAGACTGAAAACTATGATTTTAAACAAGCAGAATCATACACGAGACGGCACCAATACACCACCGGACAAAGGCGACCCGGGCGAGGCGCCTCCCAGAGTAATAGACGATAGGAAACCGGGGGTAGCGAGCGATGATAGGAGTACCACCGGTCATTTTTTATCGTATAGCCACCATCTCCGAGATAATTACCGCATAGGTGAGCAGGCCTATCCTGCAGCCGGTAATTATTCACAGAACGCCCACGCTTTTGGCGTAGGCGAGTTCGGAGGTGGTGGCCACCACGTATGGGAGGGGGGGACGGAGGTCCCGAGAGGTTACGATAAACACGCTTCGTCTAAAAACGCATCCAACGCGAAGACTCCTCAGAAACTACCGTCCTATGCGGACATGAGGGGGCAATACGGCGCATATCCGGCGCCGTACGAAGGACAGAAGTACGCAGAAGTTTATGGTAGCGATAGTTTATGTTATCAACAGCCTGATAGTAAAGATTTTCAGTCAAAAATGCTCATCGGACCGGTGTCTGAAATGAATCAGCAGAACTGTAACACTACGAGAGACACGAACGCACAAAGTAGAGCTTACGAGAGGGAGGTTTACGATGCCAAGTTTAGGCATCCTTCGGCACCTTTGATACCGAAATTGGAGACACCTGATACTTACCAGTTTCCGAAAGATGAAAGGTTACTAAAACCTGAACAAAGAATAATTAATCAAACAGCATATCCTAAAGGTAATGAAATGCATGCCAACTCGTATAGGGACTACCCAAATGGAGTTATAGCGCCAAAACAAAACACGGTCTTGCCACCGATCTCGACGATAAAGCAAGAAAACATGGGTCAAAAGACCCAAACCTTTCAAAACTTTCAAAATTTTTCCTTCGACCGCCGTCAGGAGCATGTCGAATATCAGCAAATTCCTCGATTACAAGAGAACGTTGGCTTCCAGAAGTACACTAGAAACTTCAGCGATCCAAAGTTTAAGGAATCTGAAACAAGAGGTTCGAATAAGGGCATGTCAGAACCGAAACCACCTTACTACATAGAGCAGATCAAATCAGAGCATTCACCGCCAGGCCATAAAATATACAAGAACATGTGTTATAACGTTCCACCTAGAAATGATCCATTTATGTACGCTGGTGACGGCGGTCCAGTAGCAATAAGAAACGAAGTGGGGTATTCCTGCTGTCGACAGGGTTCAACTAAAAAGCCGCCACCAGAACATCTGCGGGATGGAGCTTGCCCTGGCCTTCAGACCAAAGATGAAATTCTTGAAGATGATCCTGATGCAGACCCCAAGAACTCCAAACCTAGTACCCCAGTACAAGAACTGAAGCCTAAGGAAAATCAGTTCAATTATTCAAAGGAGTATTTGGAGAATTTAGAGAAGTTGAGAAATAATTCGAGAACAGAAGTGCCTGATTGTAACTGCTTCCCGGCTGATAAGAATCCTCCGGAGCCTGGCAGCTATTACACTCATTTAGGTGAGTATTGTCATTCTTTAATCTATTTTAACTCTGTTATTTTTATGGCCAAAAAATGTTTATTGCTAACTCTTATTTCACAAAAAAACCCCAAAGACGTTGGACGTGGGTAGCTCCCAACCCAAGTATTAAAAATGAAATAGATTACGTACTTTGTTCAGAAAGGCACATAATTAAAGATGTAGGCGTAATAAACCAAATTAAATTTAGCTCAGACCACAGGCCAGTTCGTGCCAAACTTACGTTTAACTTTAGTGTTCTTCGTGCTTCTTTGTTTACCAAAAATAAAATTAAAAAGATATAAAAAACTTCGCTTCTGACTAATAAAAATCAATTTAATTTGGATCTCTCTAATTACTTTAGCCTTCTAAAACAAGATGAGACTGATACTATAGATAAACAGTACAACGATATTATAGCGGGAATACGTTGTACTAGTAAGAAAATAAAAAACAAAAAGGGTAGAAATAATTTTAAGTTAACTAGTAGCACATTAAAATTAATTGAGACAAGATCCGAAACCGAAATTAGAACACAAAAATACAGTCTACTTGATAGGCAAGTCAAACGTAGTATTAGGAAGGATCTGAGACAACATAACTGTTACCTTATTGAAGAAGCGCTCGAAAAGAACAGATCGCTTAGAGTAGCTAAGCAGGGAATATCTCCAGGGAGATCCTGGATCAACAACTTGCTGGATGACAAAGGTGTTAAGCATACTAACCGAGATAAGCTAATAGAAATATGTACTAAGTTTTACAATAAACTCTACTCTGATCTGACTAAGAACATCCTAGATCCGGAATATGCTCGTCCTGATACCATCCCCTACATCACTGGTCTTGAAGTTCATAAATCTCTTAAAAGCTTGAAATACAACAGGAGTCCTGGAGATGATGGTGTTACGACTGAAGCATTGAAAATAGGTTCACCCACCCTCTTACCCCATATTACTAACCTATTTAACAAAATACTCTTAACAGGTAAACTTCCCTCCCAAATGTGCCACTCAAACATCATTCTCCTGCATAAAAAGGGATCAAAATCGGACATCAGTAACTATAGGCCGATAAGTCTGGTTTCCCACTTGTATAAAGCATTTATAAAGATTATTTTGGCTCGAATAGAACAAACGCTCGATAAACATCAGCCACCAGAGCAAGCAGGATTCCGGCCAAACTATTCCACCACTGACCACCTCCATACCCTAAACCAAATTTTAGAAAAATACCTATAGTTCAACATCCCCTTATACATAGCATTTGTTGACTATACAAAAGCTTTTGATAGTCTGTCACACTCATCCATATTCTCAGCCTTAAGTAATCAAGAAATAGAAAAAATATATATAGACCTTCTAAAATACATTTATAACAACAGCACAGCCACCATCAAGCTAGACAATTGCGGACCATCTTTTAAAATCGAAAAAGGTGTAAAACAGGGTGATCCTCTATCGCCTAAGCTTTTCACAAGTACGCTTGAGGAAATTTTTAAAAAGTTGGCAATTTCCTGGAACATGAGAGGGATCAGCATCGGTGACAAAAGACTCACAAACTTACGTTTTGCTGACGACATCGTTCTCTTCGCTCCATCCGCACAAGAACTTCAACAAATGCTCCAAGACCTGAGCACAGCAAGTCTTGAGGTGGGACTGGCCATGAATAGATCAAAGACTCAAGTCATGACCAACAGTATAAAACGTAGGGTCGAAGTTGACGGGCAGGTCATACAATATGTCGATGAGTATATTTACCTGGGCCAGCTAGTCTCCTTCCAAAACCGCCAAGACACAGAAATCAATCGTCGCATTGAAAACGCTTGGAGGAGCTACTGGTCCATGAAGCAGCTTATGAAGGGTTCCCTTCCACTGACACTGAAGCGAAAACTCATCGACATGTGTATCCTGCCCATATTGACCTACGGAGCTCAGACTTGGTCCTTGACAGAAGCACAAAAGTCCCAACTCAAGATTTGCCAGAGAGCGTTGGAGAGAAGCATCCTTGGAGTGAAGCGAATCGATCGAGTCAGAAATACCGACCTACGAGCCAAAACCGGCATAGCCGATGTAGGCATTAAGACCGCCCGCTTAAAATGGGATTGGGCAGGCCATGTGGTTCGAATGCATCCAGAACGATGGGCGAATCTAGTCACCCAGTGGATACCGAACGGACGACGCAGCCGTGGTAGGCCCAGAAAAAGATGGAGAGACGACCTGGATGCATTCAAACCAGATTGGTCAGATCTGGCTGTGGACCGTGATGGATGGAGGGGAGATGGGGAGACCTTTGCCCAGCAGTGGGACAATATAGGTTAGTAAAAAAAAAAAAATTATATAGGTACATACTCGTACATACGGCCACAATCCCACATCATCTTTGGGTTTTATTTCACAAATATCGTTATCATTTTTGGGATTTAGGATATGCCAATTTCTGCACAATACTTCATTTGGCCGTTATTCTTCAGTAATTCAAATAAAAAATAAAATAAATAAATATTGCTGCACATTTCACAAAATGCTATCAACTTTAAACTAAGAAATTGACTAACATCATTCAAATATTTTTTTACCTATTTCAGGATGTGCATCGACTTTACTAGAGTTGCGGAAAGAGCTAGAAGCACGAACGGGTCTATCTGGAAAAGAACTGAGAATAGAGAAAGTGTGCTATACTGGCAAGGAAGGCAAAACTGCGCAAGGATGTCCAATGGCTAAGTGGGTGAGTGTATGGATCCCAAGTTTGGTTAGTTGAATGTCCCAAAATTGAACATAATGTAAATTGGCCTTCATTCAGTCATTGTATTGTCCTATATCATCTCAAACATTAACAAAGCCATTCTCTGCAGCTAAGCTTTTGAAAACTTGAGAAGAGCTTGAGAAGTGGCTGACTCCTGAACGTACAAGTCCACTCAAGTTTACACAACAATTTTATATTATTTATATATTTTATGGAAAATCAACAGCTAATATTAACTTATTAGCAAGCCAATTATAGGTTTTAACGTAGATATAGCAACTTTTTAGCAACATAACTAGGTGAGAACATAATTTGTACCAACACTCGGTGAAACAGTTATCCAAATATGTAATTAATTTACTAATTAGTAAGTTAAACCCTACTAACGTTACCGCCAACACAAAAGTCTTTGCTCAATCGCTGTCTAGCTGAGTTGACACTCGTGCTGAATAGATCGAAATCATTGCTTTTGCACAATTTATTAAAATTGTTGTTTGCACCTACCCTAACTTAAACCATTAATAGTGTTACGAGCTGAGGGTTCGGGATAAAATAATGGGAATCGGTCTGACCAAAATAACACTTTTATTCAACACGATGACGATGAATACACACACTTGGTCACACGTATCACAACACACTAATTGACATCACTGTTGCAGCACTTAAAGTCACCGAAATGTTCGCACGTATAGCTAAATCCAGACTGACTCGGGAGCAACTACTGTTCACGCGAGACCCTTCCCACGTCAGTCCTCCAGGGCCTCGCTGAGACTAACTCACTCACTCAAACTGAGACTGACTCAGACTGACTGTCCGGCCATCTCTCCGGCCTATTTATATCGCACACATTTCGATTGTTCGAGAACGATGTCGATCCTTCCAGGAAAGGGTCGGTCCCTCGACACAATGGCCACTCCCCATTCTGCGAAACCACAAACAATAGCAACAATAACACAGCAAGACAAAAGCGTTCGAGAAGGTTCGATTATTACTCATTGTTTAACAGCCTCGGCGTAACAATAGTATCACATGTTTAAAGTTTTGCCATTAATTAGTATCCAGACTCAGAACTAAAATTGTACAGAAAATGTCCTTGACTGTAGCATAGTGTGTCAAGCAGTATAGTCAGGCCTAAGTTCTTTATTTTGTGGTTTACTAATTAATCTCTCGTCATTACTGTTTCATTTCTTGGACTACCAACAGTGTATCTGGAACATCACCGTTTTTCAGGTCATAAGGCGTGCAAACTACACCGAAAAGGTCTTAGTGGTCGTAAAATTCCGCAACGGTCACAAATGCTCCACATCATGGATCGTAGTATGCCTGGTGGCTTGGGAAGGGATCCCGCAGTCTGAAGCGGATCTAGACTATACGCTACTGAGCCATAAGCTGAACAGATATGGGCTGCCGACGACAAGGCGTTGTGCAACTAATGAGAATAGAACGTGCGCCTGTCAAGGTTGGTAAGAGTAGTTGCAATATTTAGTTCGAAATTAGCTTTCGCCGTTCGTCACTTTTTTTAGGCTCACCATATGTACTTCTAAAGTAGTTTGCACAAACTGTATCTATCTTCGAAGTGAATAATGATTGATTATAATCAAGGATGGATTTATTATTATTATTTATTTCTAAGAAAACCAACAGCTTTGTTATTAATGGGTTATATATGACAAGCAAAACTATTAGTAATAAGTACGTGTCGTTCTAGCGAATGCTTGCATCGGACTACACAATATTTGAATTTAGCTCAACTATTGTGCCTGTTGTGTCGCAAAACTCGCAAACTACTGAGAAACTTTTAGCATCAGTATTTAGTACAAGACTAAAATATATTTATATGAGTTAGTGACAACTTCTGGTGTGAGTTGTATACCGCCCCAAGGCGTCTGACAAGGCTTGACGACTTTTTATAGCCAGGGCCAATACCTTAACGCTTCGAAGCGCGAAAGCTCTGTTATAAATGCCACAAGTTCAGGCATTCTGCGTTTTTTGTATTGTGTATCGTCACATTTACATGCTGCACAGCAGGTATTCTGTTGTGGAACGTAAAATCCTTAACCTGGCTTGGTCTACGTGGTTACGAATAATTCAGTCTCGCTTATAAAGTAAGGCAAACTTCTCAACAGTAGTGAAGGAAACTCCTAATGTGTTCTTTCCTCCAGGTCTGGACCCCGAAGCCTGTGGCGCCTCCTACAGCTTTGGTTGCTCCTGGTCCATGTATTACAATGGCTGCAAATACGCAAGATCTAAAACCGTACGCAAATTTCGACTTTCGGTCAAGACAGAAGAATCGGAGATCGAAGAACGCATGCACGTACTTGCGACGTTGCTGAGTCCGCTGTACATGAATCTAGCGCCGAAGAGCTTTGAGAACCAGTGCCAGTTTGAGAAAGAGGCCTCGGACTGTAGGCTGGGGTTCAAGCCGGGGAGGCCTTTCTCAGGTAAGCATTTTTTGATGAACCTTGTTATAGAATAAATCTATTAAGTGGGAATATAGGTAGTGAAAAATCAAGCGTAAAGTTTGCGTAATCTCCAGATAGAGCTCGTACCTTACATAAGGTAATAGAAGAACGGAAAAATGGGCAGGAAGGATCACATTTATTAGGTTAGGTCCAACAGGGATTAGCTGAGGCCAACACTTAAACTAAGCACTGAACGGAGGAGATACAAATCTACTCTTGCCTTGCCTTACCACACACTTAAACATTAACATCGTATTTACCTTCTATCATTTCATATATTTTTTTCTGGTTTTTCCCATTTAACCGATTTCTTTGCCTTTTCCAGGAGTAACAGCCTGCATAGATTTCTGCGCGCACGCACACAGAGATCTCCACAACATGAACAACGGTTGCACCGCCGTGGTCACTCTCGCCAAGCACCGAGCTATTTCCAAACCAACAGATGAACAACTACACGTATTGCCACTTTATGTTCTGGACACGACTGATGAGTTCGGGTCCAAGGAAGGGCAGGAGGAGAAAGTGAAGAACGGGGCTTTAGATATGCTGGACAAGTGAGTGGTGATGTACAAGTTTTATCTTTTTATATTGTTCTTCAGGAGAAATCTATCCGCTTTATATATATATGTATATTATTATACCTAGTCAGGTCATAAATTCTGTCACATGTTTAATATAAAATAATTGAAACAAGTTTATTCATTATGTAACCATTTATATACCAAAATGAACATAACAAAACATAGATTCTTATGACACTAAAGTTTATTCAAAATGACCTCCGTGATTTTGAATACAGGCCTTCAATCTGCGCGGCCAGTCGTCTATCGCAGCACGAACGAGGTCCATGTCAATATCGGCGGCTGCCTTAATCAAGGATGTCTTGAGTGACTCCAAATTGGGATGAGGCTTTGAGCACGCCTTTTCCTCCAAGTGTTGCCATATCTTGTAATCTAACGGATTCAAATCTGGACTGGAGGAGGGCCAGTCTTCGTGCCGGATGAAGTCGATTTCACGCGCCGCCAGCCAGTCTTGTGTACTCTTCGCTCTATGAGCTGGCGCCGAATCTTGTTGGAATACCCAGTGCCTGTTATTGAACATGGTATGAGAAACAGGTTCCACAAGGTTCGTCAGGACTGTATTTTGATACACAACTGCATTCGTTTTTACACCTTTCTCACAAAAATGTACCTCTGTTAAGCCCCAATAAGAAACTCCCAACCATACCATGAGCGAGGATGGAAAATGACCTCGTTGGACACGCGGAATACGGTTGCTCGCTGCTTCACTACTGTGTGCGTACACCTTATCATTTTGTTTGTTGTAGCTCTCTTCTACGGTAAAAATTTTTTCATCCGAAAAAAGTATTTCCCGATATTTTTTTCCCGCGTACCGCTTCAACAAAGCGCGGCATCTCTTCAGTCTCAGGTCCATTAGACGAGCATTCAACGATGTCCTGTTTTTCTTCGATATGCCCAAAGCCCTAAGTCTTCATTTAACACCCTTTTCACCGTGGTTCTGCTTAACCCCATCTGAAGGGCCAACAGTTTCTGCTTACTTTTGGGATTTCTTTGAATTCGCGCCTTCACAGCTTTTATCACTGCTGGAGTCCTAACAGACAGAGGGCGACCACTTCTTGACCTGTCATCTACACTAGAGTCTTCATTGTATCGTTTGATGGTGCGATAAATGAATCTTTTGGTTATATTCAAATTTTTCAGTATGTCATAAATTTGAATTGGCGCGTAACCGCAACGATGCAACGCAATAACTGCAACACGGTCTTCTTTAAGCGTCCACTACATATTTAAATATGAGTAAAATTCTAAAAAGTATACATTTTTATTTTCATGAACAATTCGAAATTCGAATTCTATAAACTTTTTTGTGGCCAGCATTCTAAAAGAAAAGTTTTTACTGTGTGACAATACTTATGACCTGACTAGGTATATTTAAACCCTCTAACTTTAGGGTAATTTTAAAACCTGCATCAAAACGTATCTACGGTTCGTCTTCGGTATATTAAATGATACATTCTTCATTCCAGGTACCCAATGGAAGTACGCGTACGCTCAGTTCCCTTGCAACCATGTCGTCGCCACGGGAAGAAACGCAAAGACGAAGACACTACTGACTCCGCTAACACCTCAGCAAACAACACCCCTCAACAGAGTCCGAACAACAAGAAACCAGGGTGCAATACCCCCGGCCCTCGAACCCCACAGCCAGATATAAGGAACAATGCTAGTCCACGCAGCCAAAGCAGTGCTTCCCCGAGAGCACTCACACCAGCTCTTAACCAATCAAACCCTTCTGCATTCACCAACAATTATAACTCAGCGTTTGTCAACCCTAACATGCATAACCAAATGCACAACCCTAACTTAGGCAACCCAGCTCTACTCGACATGGCGACCATGATCGATAATTTCACAGACGCTCAGTTACAGAGCAACCAGATATCCAGCACGGTGCTAGATTCTCCGTACAATCCTTACGATCAGAGCTATAATCTCCATCATCAGAATGCGTTGTACAATCCAAATCATGCAAATCACGTATCACCTGTGCTGGAAAATCCCTGTCAGAATCCAAATCCAAACCCACTGCCAAGTTTTGCTTCAGGTTTACAAAAAAGAGAACCACAATTTCACCAGATTCCTAACCAAAACCAACTTCCCCAAAACCAATGGCCAGATTTCGCCAACACAGAAATGTTCAATAACGTTGTGAAGGAAGATCCTGACTCCACAACAGCACATTTGAATGTCCCACCGAATAACTACAGCCCCGATTCCAACAGAAGCGAGACTAGTACCGATCCGATGTCACAGAAAAGTGTGGAGCCAGAAAAGACCAATCTAATTGTTGATATTACAAACAAACTACCCGAATTTGATATGCCTACTTCACCAAGATTGACAGAAATCAGTCAACATTCCCAAAGCACACCTCAATCTCCTGCACCAACTCAAGTTCCTGAACTAAAATCTCCGGGTAATGAATTGATAGCTTCACCTGATGCGAGGAAAAGTGTTTGGAAATCTCCCGAGTCTAAATCCCAACAGCAACAACAATGGGATCCGTCCAGACCAAAAGACCCAGCGACACCAGATAACGAAATTGCTTTATTCAGAGTCCCTAAAGCCAGACCACCGTCAAGGTCACAGCATACTAACCCTGAGGGCATGGAAAATTCGACATTCTTAAAACCCTTTCCACCAACAGAGAGGCCACATCTAAGCCAAGGTTACGAGCACAGAAATCCTTACGACAACCGATTGCCAAACGTTAGCACACCGCAAAGTCCGCAAACTACGACCTCGCAAACCAATTTCACAATAAACCATGATGAGGTCAACCAAAATATGGCAGCTTCAAAACCAGAATTCACGGGGAATAACTTCCATGCTGTGAACCAGAACAGTTATGGCAACCAGGCGCCAATACAAGGCTATGGAAACTATCCTCAAATGACAAATGCATATCCATTTTCTTCTAACCCATACGGTCATGTCAACCCTTATGAAAATACGTATAATGACTACAATAGCTTGGCATATTACAACGCAGAGAAGTATAGACGTGAAGAGCTGTTGAGGAATTCACACTGCTATAACTCATACGGATATCAATACAACCCCAACTTTGCTCCAAACTTCTACCAAAACTCAAGCCCAAATTGGTGTCAATCGTCTCCAAATTGGTGCATATATCCACCACCGTTCTCCATCCCCTATCCGCCAGAACCTCCAAAAGCTGAACCTATTGGGGAAGTAACAGAATTCTCAGAAAACTTAGACTGTTTCAAAGACGGCCAGATGGGAGGAGTAGCCATCGCGTTAGGCCATGGAAGTGTACTTTTCGAATGCGCAAAACACGAGATGCACTCCACTACGGCTGTCAAAAGCCCAAATCGAGTAAATCCCACGAGAATATCACTAGTTTTCTACCAGCATAGGAATTTAAACCGTCCGAAACACGGGTTGGAAGAATGGGAGGAGAAAATGAGGTTGAAAAAGTTAGGGTTGACGCCACCTCCACCGGGAACACCTGGACCCAATTCCAATACAACCTCACCAGCGACCACACCTGGTCCTAGACAAACCCCTGGTCCTGATAAATGGAAAAGTGATGAGAACACGATACCAGGGGGTTACGCTTCTTTGGCAGCGTTGGTTGAAGCGACGAATAAATCGAAACGTAGCGGGCAGATTATGCTAAGGACTGATACACAGACAACAATGTCTTGGACGACTTTGTTCCCGATGCATCCTTGCACGGTGACTGGGCCGTACCAGGAGTCGCCCACCTGACGTAAGCCTGGCCCGATGGCGGCCAGCTCTCTCGCTTCTAACGCCCAGCGTCGGAACGCTCTTCCCTAGTTGTAAGCCTTGTAAAGGCCTGTAAACGAGCAGGAATTTAAGAGCCAGTAATGGCTTGCAGCAATGAGGTAAACATTATGACAGTATAAGACCAATAGATGGCAAATATATGTGATGGTACGACATATATATATATTCAGCTATGATAAGACAAAAATGGCAATATATTACAGCCTATAGCTAGGATAGTATTGAGTAATGCCGGAAAGTAGAGCTCGTTTACAAGGTTCTTTAGGACATGCCTTTCCATTAGTAGTGTTTAGACAACGTGCTTTCCAATCTAGTAGTTCCTGACTGTCTGTCGGCGGTCCGATGTGCCGAATATTGTAATTTGTATCGTTTTTCGAGATTCCTTTATGCATTTATCGGAATTGAGTACCGTTTACGAAGTATTTTTTTATCATACCGAGTGAGTTTTAATCAAAGATGTAACTTTAAGTTTAATCGTAGTTCGCATTTCAGCTAGTCTTACGTTACTGTAGTGTCGGAGTGACCGTATTTAGTGGTTTCTGTATATTTTAGTTTTACTGGATTCGACCGGTTCGATAGTTTTATTTTACAGTGACGTAAAAGTGACGTAGGTTCTGTCTGCATATTTTGATGGTGTTTTTTTATCTAATTAAGCGCATAATGTTCGTTTTATGCGAGGCAATGATCTCATACGCTACTAACCCTACATTTATCTAGAACAAAGTACAAAACGTCACATGAGGTTGTATTCCGGCGGATGCGTCGCATTCGACATCGTGCTATCGATATGTTTGTACCTTTGTTTGTATTAAGTTTTATTGTAAAATTACCATTCCTCTGAGTTACAGACGTTTGTTTTGGCTTGTTTAGTTAACCGCGAGTCGGTACCACAGATACGAATGCTTTTCTATTAGGTTTAAGATGTGTGTATTTTTAACTTTTTAGAATATTTAACTTATTTATTACGTGAACCAATGTCGAATCATTTTCTTTGTAATAATTTAGTATTACTGTAGTGTTTAATATTTAATATATTTGCTTTACGATTTAAATTATTGCCTTCTTTACTTTCGAACGGAGTGCCTGTAGTTCGGCTATTATAATAATGTTCGTTGATATTATTAAGAATCTGATTCCTAAGTTGTACCAAAACGAATTGTGACCTTATAATTTAATACGAGTACTGTACATCACTTGTAACTTAGCGAAGGTAAAATTTTATAAATTAGATACCATACAATAAAATGATGAGTTACATTAAGGATAGAATATTTGCAAAGAAAAGAATCAATTCAGGCGCTTGGAAAGATTATAAAGTAGGCGTATTATTAAAATTGAATGAAAACATACTGAGGAATAGTTATTAATATATAATTAGAGTTAAGGAGAAAGTTTGTTTTAAAGATTAAACTATTGATATAGTTTATATTTTTTACGTGTACGTATTTATTGAACGGTAAATTTATTGGGACGAACGTGAAATTATATTATAGGTTAAAAGTTTTGGCAAACAAAACTTATAAAAAGTAAGCAATAATAGACATGTTGTCTATGTACATTGTATTTGTAGGAGTGAAAAAATAAAACGAATGGTGCGAAATGTCGTCGGTCTTATGGTAATATTTTCGAGTTCGGTAACTATTGGATTGCCTAAAATTGTATTCGGATTTTTTGTAAAGCATTGGTATAGCCCTGCTCTTGCCGTCACTCAGCCCTCAGTTCTCAACGCGATAAGACATATCAAAGCAAACACAGTATTTTTAAACTTATATTACAAATCATGTATACTTCCGAAATGTTATTGGTACAATCGAAGGCAAATTTTATACACCAATTCGTGTAATGTTTATTATAAAATTGTTGTCAAATCTGGGTGTTTTGTAAGGAATGTATCATTTAGTCACACTAGAAGCCTGTGATATACTTATACATTACTCACGAGTGCTTGACTGCTTGTATGTATGTCTCCTTCAGTGTGATTGATCATGTCGAAACAGCATTTCAAACCAAAAACGACCAGTATTGTCTGTTTTTAACCAAAAATTTGTTTGTTTTTATGTTATTTTTTTTGTAACTGGGTTTATTACCAATGTGCGTTTAAGATTAGGTTTAGGGCGCAAGCCCCGTTTGTATTGTGTAACAATATTTTTATTGTCTTTGCCAAAACAAAAGAGTAATCGAATGTGTCATGTAAATAGAACTACCATTATTTATTAATACAATTAATTTAAAAAAACTTCTGTTTTATTTAATTACCCTTAAAATCCACACAACCCGTTTTCCAGAGAATATCATACACATTGTAAGAGATTTAGATAGAATAGTTTTATTTTGTAAATTTCAATATAGTTGTGGTATAAAAATACAAACATTAAGTACATTGATTATCAATAACACTATCACACAGATCTTTGAACTGCTAGATACAATCACAATACATAATCTTACTTAAAAACTATAAATATTTGTATATCACGAAAGCATTTGACTCTTCTTTACAATTTAAAACAACCATTTAACAATTTAATTCTAGCTCGAAGGATTGCTTTATTAAAGTCTGTTTAGTCAGATTAGGTACGAGTTAGCGTATATAAAAAGTATTGCCATCCAGAATCGATAGTAACGAAAGGTGTTCCGCAAGGTTAAACTTTCGGAACAATTCTATTTTTTTAATCTATATACCTGAACGATTTATATCAGATATAGGGCTGCAAGTGCTTTCGTAAGATGCAAAGTCATGAAGATTTCATTAACAGTTTTATACTACACAAACAAATCAATTAGTATATTTTATATACAAGAGATTTAATCTGTTCTCGCTACCTTTTGACCTTTTATGGTTTTAGAAAATCATCAGTCATTATCAACTTTGATTTATATTTCTTAAAGCAATATTAAAATAGAATTTGGAATTTATACAAAATTTTCACTTACAAAATATCAATAAGTACATTTTAAGAGAATTTATTAATATAATATTATTTTATCCTACTATAACACGATTTTCTACAAAAATAAATTCCTTAATTATACATTTAAAATAAGCCTCTATTTTACATTACTTTGTTTCTGGGTAACTTCAAAATACTTTGAATTTTTTTTTTGCATATGTCTCATTGGTAACATATTACTGCGTTGTTCAAATAATCTACAAAACTAGTGATGTTATTTGGTACAAATAATGTCGTTATTTATAAATGTAGTTTGCTCTCTTTACGATTATTGCTTTGGATTAAGTTGCATTTATGAATATTATGATTGATTAAAAAGACATTGAAATAGACTGCAAGTAAACTTTGCCTTAGCAGTCATTCTTTCTAACCGACAAAATCATCAAAATTATACTAACCAATGGCTTTGGTCGTACATACTTACATCGTTACTAATTGGTATTGTCACACTGAGGCTAAACCGCGCTTACAAATAAGACTTTCAAAGCATTCTCCGTAAAAGGAAAACCGGTAAAATTCCAACACAAATTAGGTTGAATCTAAATCACAAAATATGACAAAAACAACAATTAATGTTAAATACTTTAAACAAGGTACACTGATTTCGGTTAAAATTAGGTCGACTTTTGTTAAACTTTTTACCCATATCTACTACGGACAGCGATTTTTAATTCAATGCTTATTATAGTAAAAGTCGTTAGTTTTAATGATTACTTTCGACCCCTTTAATTATTTGCTGGCATTTAGTCTCAGCGTCGTTATTAAAAAGTAAAGTGAGTTCAAGCGTGGTGTTGTTGCATAGCTACAATGATGTTGTTGAGCGCGGTGCGCGCGTCGCAGTTCGGGAAGCTGTCGAGCACTGCGCACGCGCGCTGTATGTGCTCCTGTTGTAGTTGTTTAGTCTGCTCTATGCCGTCGCCTTCTAGGACTGCGTTGTACAGCTGAAGTACAAACAAATAAAATCAATAAAGGTAATGAGGGAATTCCGTAGGGCAGTGGGTGAATTGCTGGTGGAAACGCAGGAGGTTGCGGGTTTGATTCCCACGATCTACTTACTGTCTTCTACTTGGATGTTTATTCCGGGTCTGGATGCTTGATAATTTAATCGATCACTTTATATTCTGTACACCTATTGACTGAAACGTGTGACGCAACTGCGCAGTGTTTTGTATCTGTCCTCAGAAACGACGAGATACGATACTCTGGTCAAGAATATTCCTTCATGAAAGTCGACAGATGTTCAATTGGCACTCTCCCCACGTCGAATTAAAATTAACCCTGTGGCGGGACTCCAACCGCTCGACCCTCAAATTGAAGTTGGTCTTTGCGCAAGGACTCCTCAACCTTGAGTTCTAAGAATGGTTCATATAGCTACTCACAGCATAGTTGTTGACAGCATGCCTCCAGAGTGAACACCAGCGGCGCCCCCACCAGCGAGAATAGAACCGGCTCTGGGCCAGTGAACGCTTCCAGCTCTAAGAACGGTTCATATAGCTACTCACAGCATGGTTGTTGACAGCATGCCTCCAGAGTGAACGCCAGCGGCGCCCCCACCAGCGAGAATAGAACCGGCTCTGGGCCAGTGAACGCTTCCAGCTCTAAGAACGGTTCATATAGCTACTCACAGCATAGTTGTTGACAGCATGCCTCCAGAGTGAACGCCAGCGGCGCCCCCACCAGCGAGAATAGAACCGGCTCTGGGCCAGTGAACGTTTCCAGCTCTAAGAACGGTTCATATAGCTACTCACAGCATATTTGTTGACAGAATGCCTCTAGAGTGAACGCCAGCGGCGCCCCCACCAGCGAGAATAGAACCGGCTCTGGGCCAGTGAACGCTTCCAGCTCTAAGAACGGTTCATATAGCTACTCACAGCATAGTTGTTGACAGCATGCCTCCAGAGTGAACGCCAGCGGCGCCCCCACCAGCGAGAATAGAACCGGCTCTAGGCCAGTGAACGCTTCCAGCTCTAAGAACGGTTCATATAGCTACTCACAGCATAGTTGTTGACAGCAAGCCTCCAGAGTGAACGCCAGCGGCGCCCCTACCAGCGAGAATAGAACCGGCTCTGGGCCAGTGAACGCTTCCAGCTCTAAGAACGGTTCATATAGCTACTCACAGCATAGTTTTTGACAGCATGCCTGCAGAGTGAACGCCAGCGGCGCCCCCACCAGCGAGAATAGAACCGGCTCTGGGCCAGTGAACGCTTCCAGTTCTAAGAACGGTTCATATAGCTACTCACAGCATAGTTGTTGACAGCATGCCTCCAGAGTGAACACCAGCGGCGCCCCCACCAGCGAGAATAGAACCGGCTCTGGGCCAGTGAACGCTTCCAGCTCTAAGAACGGTTCATATAGCTACTCACAGCATGGTAGTTGACGAGCTGCACACTCGTACGTCCAGCCTCGATGTACTCGTAGAGCTCGGGGCGCGCCTCCAGAGTGAACGCCAGCGGCGCCCCCACCAGCGAGAACTGAGCCGGCTCCGGCCCAGTGAACGCTTCCAGGTCTAAGAACGCCTGCCAGGCTAGGGCGAGATGGCAGCCGAAGAGGTAACCCTAGAAAGACAAATGGTGTGGTGGTAAGTTAAGCAATTTGATTCGTATAACGCCTAGTGGCAAGTTAGTCACTCTATTTGGGCCTCAACATTTCTTAATTCAATGAAATTTTTTAGACTTAAAGCCTAGCCTGTTCTTATTCTAATTAAATGAAGGTAGGATAAAATCCGCACTGACGTCTCATATAGAAGGTATTTGGGTTAATGGCAGCAGTTTTCCAGAACTACTAAAGGTGTTGACGTTTTATCTGACTGAACGAATAACAGGCTGTAGTGCCTGAGACAGGATTCTAGATGGAGTAGGCTTGTCCACTTGAAATACATGGCCAACACCTGCAGATAAAAAAGCCGCGAGTGTCCGCATTATGTTTTCCTTCACTGTTATTTCTTACTCTATCAGGATCTGCATTTGCCAAGCTGAGAAGTATGCACAATTTTTTTTTCGTATCCATTGTTTCTCATTGTGCTAGCAAATGGGCATTGCTACTTTTGAAGCTCGAAAATAGGAAATTCTACTAAAATATACCCATTTTCACGTTTCAGGAGTTTTGGGCATTCAGTCTTCCGAATTAATTGCCATTAAGCTACCCCATTTGCCACAGGAATTGAGGGGCGAAGATTCAAATGCACAACCCCTCAGATCAGATATCGAAGTAGGGATAGGGATCTTCAGCGCACTTTTCCACCCTACTTCATTATCAAAGCCTAATCTTTACATTGCAATCACGTGAATAACTTTAAAATGTTCTAGATATTGTGAGTGAAGACACGCAATTTTAGGTTAGAATTTCTTTATACCTATTAAACGCTATTAACGACATCATAGCTTACCATCAGGTGAGATTGTGGTCCAAAAAAAATCGTTTTAAAAAATAAATACGTACTCTGTGTTTTAAACGAATTCTGCTTTTGGCTTAATGCTTGATTTACCTGTGTATGCAAAGCAGGAGCATGACCAGCTAACTTCAAGGTGGCAGAGCAGGACTTGCCGAGTAGCGCACCCGCAGCCAAGACGTGTCGGGCCGCCCACTCGCGTCTAGCGCTTCCTAAGACCCCACACATTGGCAGGGGGTCGAGAATGCAGTCCCATTCTGAAATAGGAATAGGAATAATATAAATAACACCGAACATAAATACATAGCTGTTTATTGCTGTGTTTCGGTTTGAAGGGTATAGTTGCCGGTGAAATTACAGGCACATGAGGCTTTACACCCGTAGAAGTCGATTGACGCAGGAACTGCCCTGTAGGAAATCGTAGGGCACGTTTCTAAGGTGCATGACCTACAATGCAATATTTAGTCATAGGCGATGATTACCACTTAACATCAGGTAGCCATATACTTGATCCATCTGCAGGCCATATAAAAAACCAATTAAATAAATAAATATTGCTGGACATTTCACACAGCGCTATCTAGCCCTAAACTAAGCAGAGCTTGTACTATGGGAATCAGATAACTGATAGAATACTTATATACATTTTTTTTGTAAATACAACCTTATTATATATAGAGAAACAACCAGACCCGGAACAAATATCTATAGATCATGCAAACATTTGTTCCGCGGCGGAAATCGAACCCGCTACCTCCTGCGTCTCAACCGGCTATTCGCCCACTACACCACGGAGGTCGTAACAATTAGGTACCTAAAAGAAAAACTAATACGCGGTGATTGTCTTTCAGGCAACCTTTGGATGGACTATATTGAAATGATATGAGAGGAAGCTTTGTTCTGATTATATTCATTTCATGATTACATTATATTCTGTTCTGATTGTATGATAAAAACAGTTGACATAATCTACTATCATTAGAGAGTATTAGGAACAATGAATTAAATGGTAGATATCGTCTACTCTAAAAATGAACGCATCATTACTGCATTACATATCATTACTGTGCGTCAACATCATAGCAAGACAATTCAAAATTAGCCGTCTGATAACAGTGAATAAACAGCATTTCGCTCTGACATAATGAAGAGGAGGAGCATTCATTTCTAACTGACTTCAAAACCTATTTTTGAAGTCAGTTAGAAATGAACGCTGAAGGTTCTCAATTCGGTTGTATTATTATTTTTGAAGTGAAAACTCCTTTAGGCGCGTTGGCATTTTTGTTATAGGAAAAAACCATTGAACTCGCGACACTGTTACCGTTATTGACACCTCTGTATATTAGTATCTGTAGTGTAGTCTTTTTTTATTCAAGTTTTCACTTCTGTTGACACTCCCGGAGTGCCACTTTTTTTTTTATTTGCCTCAGAACTCCGCCATTTATCAACCGATTTGGAAAACTCTTTTTTTATTTGAAAGGATATTCTTTCAGATTGTTCCCTTTTAAATTTCATCAAAAAAGTTACTTGTTAGAGTAGACGGTCTCTAAGTTTATTTTACAATTGCTAGAGCTAAACAAATTGCAGTCGTTACCTAGTTAAATGTTAATTGACTATGAATCGCAAAAGATTTAGGCACGTGATACGTTACTTCAAACAAAAGAAACCTTCCATATTAATCAGCATACATTCCGCACTGGTTCCTATTAAAATTCACCTCTATGAGCCAAGCCAAGATAAACAGGCGAAACTAAGCTTGGGCTCATTCTATGCACACGTCGGTCATGATAAAGTGTGTCTTAACAACACAACAACTAGCACAATGACGGTTAATAAGTGCACGTAATAGAGATAGCGACCGACGCAGCTCATTAGTGCGAGCTAGGTGACGACTATTTACATTGTTAAAGCAAACGGGAGCCAGTAGTTAAGTACATAAGTTAATTGGATGAGAATGCTTTTCATAAGGTTTGAAAGAGGTAAAGTTTGTTGTTTGTATGTTTGTAGGGGGTAATCTCAGAGATTACTAAACCGATTCTGAAAATAATTTCACTGATAGAAAACTATACTAAACAGTGAGTGGTAGGTATAAGCTTATATTTTATTTTGATAAAAATTCGTGCGAAGCCGTGGCGCGTCATGTGCAACAAAGAGTTTTCTTTCTATTTACAAATTATTAAATATACTAAGCATAGCATAATATCTATAGCATACGCATATGGGTGAATAATAAACGTTAAGCTATGCTCCGTTATTCTGTGCTATACTATGTTTAGCCAATTCGCTCTTAATATATTATAAAATATTATAACGAGGAAAGATTTGATTCTTTGTTTGTTTGTCTTGAATAGGCTCCCAAACTACTGGACCGATTTAACCACCGATTACCTTTTACCCAACTGCGCAGGAGGGTAATTTTTTTATTGAAAAACTTCGCGTGCGTAGATGCGGATTGGTCAGCTAGTATATTACAATGAGGAATTAAACAAAACGTGCTGCGCTGCGCTTTGTTCAAAACAGCACATCACAAAACATTGTTAATAACAATAATTATAGTATAGAAATTATTATTATTCATTACATATTTATTATTATTATTATCAGCCATTCGTGTCCCACTGCTGGGCAAAGGCCTACCCCATTCTTTCCAGACTTCGCGGTCCTGAGCTGATTGTGGCCAATCCGTTAGGAATTTATCCAGCTCGTCCCGCCATCTACGTTTCGGTCTGCCGCGTCGCCTTCTCGCTGGATCAGGACGCCACTCGGTGGCTATCCTTGCCCACAGCTCACTTGGCATGCGACAGACATGCCCAGCCCAGTTCTACTTCAGCTGAGCGGCTTTGGTGGCTACGTCAACAATTTTGGTCTTTTCATTACATATAAGTTAAATAATATATATATATATATATATGTGTATAGATAAAAACAAATTGTGTTTAAGTATCCAATCTACGACCCGACGCAGATTGCACTGATCGCTAATAAATAGAGTAAACAGTTACGAAAACGTACAAAATGTTAGCCTGATGTTAAAAACAAAACAGCAATGCACAGCGCAGCATAGTTCAATGTCGATTAGTCAGCCTAAGTACGGGTTAAGTAACGCTTATTTATATCAGTCCCAGTCATAGCTGGGGACTGGACTGGCCGATACGAAGCGTGCACGATGTGATACGAATATAAAGTGCGGGATCTAGAGTACTGGGTGACGGTGACCACTGCTGGGAGATATTCACTATTGTTTTGATTATAAAATAAAATCAGTAGGTCTTATTACAATGTACCAGCCCTTTCCCACGGCAACATCCAGTTTTTTGCAGGATCCCGTTTAGTAGTGAACGTGATTCAATACTAGTATTCACACGAGTATCTTGTTTCCTGTTTTTTGCTGGATACTGCAAACAGGACACTCGTGTGAATACTAGTATTGAAGCACGTACACTACTACTAAACGGGATCCTGCAAAAAACGGGATGTTGTCGTGGGAAAGGGCTGTTATAAGTGGTAAGAAAATTTTAACAGCTAAACCGATATAAATGAAAAAATATATACCTATTACAACTAACTTTTAACAAAAATATAACCTTCAGATAACAGAAAAAAACCATACTACCCTACCGATTTTGATGAAATTACTATGGGACCAATTTTATTATTATTATCGACCCACTGTGTCCCACTGCTGGGCAAAGGCTACTCTATCCAGACATTTCTTTCAGGCACTAAGATGGTCCAGTCCCCTCGGAAATGAGTGAACTCGTATATCCTTTCAAATAAAAAATATATTTCCAAATCGGTTGATAAATGGCGGAGTTCTAAGGTAACAAACAAAAAATAATACAACCCAATTGAGAACTTCTTCCTTTTTATAAGTCGTATAAAAATGTATGTAGACCCAAAATAAAGCAGCCAAGCTTTGAGGCACAAAGGTTCTTGGGTAGAGACCATAGGCTCCCGCTAGGTGTAAAGACGACCTGATAAAGGGTTCTGGGAGCTGTGGTGGATGAAGACCGCACAAGATGGCCACCGATGGATGGAGTGGAACGCCTTCATGTCGCGAGTGAATAGGTTTCTTCTAGGCAAGCGTATACCATCGTAGACTGCATCATCGCTTACCATCAGGCGAGATCGTAGTCAAACGCTAGCCTATAACTAGGTAAAAAAAAAATCTATGGGGAGGCCTATGTTCAGCATTGGACGATCTTTGATATGATGATACAATCCTACAAAAGATGGCGATTTCCCTAGCTATAAACAATCTTAAATTGATTCAGATATTATTACTCTTTTATTTATGATAATGTCAGTATATTTTTCATTATAGATTAGTTATTACTATTCCAAATGTATAGTCGAAAGCTCCAGTAGGTGCTGAAATAATCACCAGTTTTCACTGACAGACGAAGAGACAGATTGACAAGTCGCACCATAAATTCAGAGTTTATCATCATCATCATATCAGCCAAAAGACATCCACTGTTGAACATAGGTCTCCCCATAGTTTTCCAGAGCCACCCAACGGCTCCCAGCAACCTTAATCACGGCACATGCTCGAAGAACTGACGGCCGTTGGAGCAGTAAGAGTGGAGACCACGCATTGGAAAGCGCAGCACAGGACGGCCCTCCACTAGATGGTTTTATGTATAAATTGTTGTAACTTTCATCTACTACTGAGGTACCCATCAAATGAGATACCGCGATAAAGTAGGTTCTATTGCGGTTTCGAGACCAAGCGTAGGAAAGACTTTCACTATGCAAGGTGTCCTCTTTCTAATATTTGTAATTCGATTACTTACAACTCTGCCACTCATTCTACATAACACAATATTAGAAGAAAATGTTGATTAGAATTAAGTCCGTCTACGTATTAGTTTTAATATCGCAATAAGTAAGCTGCCGCGCGCGGCTTCGCTCTCGTGGTTATCAATAAAAAGTAGCTCATGTCTCAATCCAGGTTTTAATCTTTATATCAAATTTTATTAAAATCGGTCAAATCGTTAGTAGTAAAAACGACAGATAGAGTTTGTTTCGAATCAACACCAAGTGTGGATAAATTAGACATTTCACACAGCGCTAACTAAACTGACCGGCACGTATATAAAAACTATGGTTCTTGTAAATGGCCTACTTTAGTAAATGTGTACGGTTTAGTGCTAAACCAGTTTTCTAAATTAGACAACACTAGGTATTTGGCTGTTAGTTCAAATGAAAGAGCTTAAATTATGTTCTAAATGAGTTTAGAATAATAAATAATACAGATTTTTAACAGACATTCAGGAAGGTACTCATATCGACAATTTTATTTTATGATTAGCCGGCTAGCATGATTTTAGAAAAGTTTATCTATACTCTACTCTAGCATAAAATGAAACTTTAGCGTAGAATGTAGAACTATTTATACTGTCTCGCATAGAAATATGTCTACACTCTACTCTGAAATGCCATTTTCTTTTTTTTATTAACTTTTTCTATTAACTTTTTACTGAGTAAACCGATTGCGAATTTACGCTATGATGATTATATCTTCATTGCGAGATATCTATCAAAACGTATACATTCTTTATACTCAGCACTCACCTACTTTTGGCATGTCTTTGCTCATCGCTCCAACTTAACTTAAACACGTGAGTGACCTATGAGGCAATTTTTTGTTATAGGCGATGGTTACCACTTAACATCAGGTGGGTTATAAGCTTGTTCCATCTCAATGTAGTATATAAAAAAACATACGAAAAATATCTACAAATGGTGCATTAGCCTAGGTACAGACGGCATCATAATTTTTTTTATGCTACCTGTAGATAGCAAAGTATTGCCTCGCAGATCACGCACCTTAGAAACGAGCCCTACGATGCACTGCCCTGCGTCCATCAACTTGAGGCATACAGGTGTAAAGCCTCGTAAGCCTGTAATATCACCGGCAACCATACCCTTCAAACAGAAACACAGCAATGCTGCTTGTTGGCAGAAATAGGTATCTACTAATGTTAAAAGATTGAAATAAAAACCTGTAGGATTATTACCAAAAAGTTTTTATCAGGTACACGTGTGCTTAGATTAAATCAATATTTTAATGAACAAACTTTTGGAAATAATTGTTGCATCATTTTTTTTAATCCTGGGACATCCAGGCTGTTGCCAATTAGCGATGCAGCATCGCTAACTGGTTACCCCCATTTTGGTACAACCGTGCTGTGTGTACATCTATAGATTAGAATAAAACGTCAGCTCTTCATATTTGCATCCTTCTAATTAAACAACGGATCTATCCGTATTTGCTCAAAAGCCGCTCCGCAAATATGTGCCAATCATATAACTTAGCTGGTAATGTCAGGGTGACAGAAGTCAAGGATACGAAACTTACCAAGGAGATGATTTAGCATTATCTAGTGATCTAAGAGTCTAAGATCTATATCTATAATAATATAATAAAGAGGGAAGATTTGATTGTTTGTTTCCATTGAATAGGCTCCGAAACTACTAGACCGATTTGAATAATTCTTTCACCGTTGGGAAGCTACACTATCCCCGGGTGACATAGGCTACTTTTAATCCTACTGCGCAGAAGGAGGGTAATGTTTTTATTGAAAAACTACACGTGCGAAGATGCGGATTGGTCAGCTAGTTTAACATAAATGTGTACAAAGTTTCATAACTAAACACAGTTTAGTACGACAGTAAATAAAAATATATATATATATTAATTACTTTGTAAAATATGTAAGATAAAAAATGTATACGTCTATTGTTTTCACATGAAAACAGATAAAGAGATAATGATTTGCATCCGTTAATTAATAAATAATAATAAATATTGCTGGACATTTGACACAGCGCTATCTAGCCCCAAACTAAGCAGAGCTTGTACTATGGGAACCAGATAACTGATAAAATACTTATATACTTTTTTTTTGTAAATACATACTTATAATATATAGAAAAACACCCAGACCCGGAACAAATATCTCTAGATCATCAAATGTTCAATCATCATTAAAGTTACTTTTTAGTCTTAAAACGGAGACTATTAGAATTTTATGCAGAATATACATAAAACAATAGAGAATAAGTTGTTATGAGCACTTTGTATCGAACATTTTTAATATAGGGTGTTTGATAATATACGCACAAAAATCAAAGGGGTTATTTTGATGAGCATAATAAATAAATTTGTGAAATATTCTACCACAGATATATGAAATTTATTTTGGCATGTAAAAACATACTTATTAAACTTATGTTGTGCTATTGCATAATGCCTTACCTCAGATTGGTAACATCTCGAGATATCTCTTGTTGTCCCTTTCTAACCCAAAACCCGCAGCCATTTCCGAAAGAGATATCAAAAATGCATGCTTGCCTAGATCTACGGTAGTAGGTAGGTATTAGTAGCAAATCTACACTTTTGTGGATTACAGCCTTTAATTTTGGATGTCGATTGCAAGAGTAGCCAGTAAATTTTATATCGAATTAATCACCGAATTAGTCGATTTTCTTTAAAATTTGATAATATAGTCTTTTTATGGTTTGAGAAATCGTCACTTGAATATCGTCAGTATATTACCAAACACCCTGTATTGAAATGCACCTAGGTTATTAAGGCATATCTATCATCTGAAGAAACATTTTGTTTGATACATAAAATATTAAATACTTTATTACAAAAGTGTCAACATCACTGTCGGGGTTTCTTACCTGTGGCAGCTAGTCTCTGGTCCTCCGGCAAGGGTCTCGACGGTAGAGGGTTGTTCTGCTCGTCTCTCTCGCCCAGGAACTCTGCCTCGGCCAGATCCCGGACTGCCGAAGACATCAGCTCTACCAGTTCTTGATTCCTGTAGAGTTAAGTTAGATAAATATTACTGGAATAGATCACGTGATATTTCGATAGCATGTTTCAATCCCATACCGATATTTTGTGGTTTTCTACTAGCGACCGCTAATTGAATGTTACTTTGGATAGACCCTCTGGTAGCCAAAACACTGCTACTAATACGAAAAGGGAAAGAAAGTTGATATGGGGTTGGACGGAGATACGCTAATAATGATATTGGCCAGGCCGTTTTCGTCCACGGCGACATATTTTCTGCATTGCAGAGGATTTTCATTGGTGTGCTCCTAAGACTTATGAGGAAATCTGGCCTGCGTTTCGCCCATACAAACGTAGTCCCCTGTTTCCTCTCTGGATAGTGATACTAGAGCAAATGTTTTTTTACCATACAATCTACAAGTACCACGGTCATGTCCCTACGTTTAGTTTTTCTCCATAAATTAATTATTATAAGAACTAGGAACCTTCTAAAGTCACAGAAATTGCTAATTTTTACTGCCCCTTTTCAGACATCCAGCAAACAAATTTGACGAATATAAATAAAAAAAACGAAACGTACAACCATAGCCAAAGCCCTTTTTATTACATATTTGAAAAAAATAATTAAAATCGGTCCAGTTTTGGAGGAGGAAACAGGGGACTACGAAACAGTGATTTCGTCTATTTTAAATAGGTATAATCAGTCCGACCTGCAGTTGTCTCTATCGCACGCACATAGGGCATATAGGGCACAGCGCGACAGCAATAGATTTGTTAAATACCTATTTTCCGAATGTCTTGCTACCCGGATTTCCTCTTAATAAGACATCAGTCGAAACACCGATAAAACGGTACGTGATAAATCCCGTATTTATATTAAAGGCATATTTTGTTTTCAAATGTGCGTTCAAAGATTCATGCATACTAATATTATAAATTCGAAAGTAACTCTGTCTGTTTGTTTTGTTTTCACGACTGTACCGATTTCGATGAAATTTAGTATGAAGAAAGGTAATGTTTATATTGAAAAACAACGCATTTGAAACCGCGGACGGATCGGTTAGCAATTCATATTTATAATTTATTGATTTACTTATACATTGAATTAATTGTTCCGATTACTATAAAACTAAACTATACTAGATTCTGCCATTTCAATATACATAGATTGTACGGGAACGTATTGTTCTCAAAATGGTACATATATAATAAACTAGCTGAGCCGCCCACGGCTTCGCATGCGTGATTTGTCAATAAATGAGTAAAAAGTAGTTTATTTACCAAATTTCAACAAAATCGGTTCAGCCGTTACGAGGAAAAGTGTGTCATGAAAAGGTAACAAACAGACGGAGGGGCAGAATTACTTTCGAATTTGTAATACTAGTGGTTCGCCCCGAACTGAGATCTCGCGAATCTTCCAAAATAAATACTATTCTTAGAGCGACTTGCACAACGATGCCTAAACGTATTTAGTGGCTAAATCATACAAATACTTCAAGTTTAAACATGTTTAGTCGCTAAATACGTTTAGTGATTTTTGTGCATGCCGGCTTTAATCTTTGAATAACAAATTGGTGCCACGAAATGCATAACCCACCTACTTGACCTACAGTTTCAGTCAAATTAGATGTAACGGGTGTTCTTGTTAATTGGTTATATTCTTTTGGGGTACAAATGGCAGTTATTTTGGATTTCAGACTTTTGCCTATATTTGTACTAAAGCTACACGAATACCAAATTTCAGCATTGTGGGGTCACTGGTGTACACTATGAATTTTGTCAAAGTTTTGTTTTTATTATGGCTAATTACTCAAAAACTACAAAAACTTTACTAAAAGTAAAAACGGGAAAGTCGAAATGTACTAATGATGACCTTTCATTTGACGTCCCACTTGACCTAATAGTCTCATTTTAAATTTTTTTTTACCCCCCTTGAACCCCTATATCTCAACAATCCCCCAATATTTTTAGCTCATTGAGTCACACCAAAATTGTGCCATCACTACGTACCTATATACCAAATTTCACGGTGATCGGATAAACGCTTCGAAAGTTATCCTCGGACAAACAAACAAACATATATACATACATACAATGCCGATTTGCCCAAGTGAACTTAGAGATCTCGCTTCGCTCGATCAATTAGTACGGATTAGAAGGCGATATGTTTCGTGTTTCTTTTCAGATCGTTGCAGGAGTGGCACAATTGGATTATCCAGTTTAATCATGAAACAGATATTAGGTGAAACAGGACACTTAAAAAGAAAGTATTCGTTAGTTTTATTCAGTCCTGAAAATTCTAAAGATCTGCTAAGGTCACGGTCTTATAGATAAACTAGGTAATTCCATCTTCTTTTACCGTAAAGTGACTTGACACACGTGTCAGGAGACAAGGTTTCTTCACTGTTCTCATACCCAATAAGCAAAACATTATTTTTAATGGTTCAGGAATTAGGTTAGCATTATTTCACTGTTATTAATGGATTATAATTAATTGTTCGGTTACGTAACAAAACAGAAGGTTGGATAATTAGTAAATGCTAATTCTTAACTACAAAATCAATGCTCGCTCAAACTTCAACAAGTTAATTACGAATAATGGGTAATTCGTGCGAATAAATTATTGAGGGCCTATTTTATGAACAAAACGCGCTAACTTTGTAGTATGTATTTTTATTTGATATTTATGTAGTACTAGCTGACCCGTCCGCGGCTTCGCACGGGTGGTTTTTCAATAAAACATCACCCTTATTTTGCGCAGTTGGCTAAAATGTAGCCTATGTCCTTTCCGAGGATAAATCTATCTCCTTGCAAAATTTCATTACGATCCGTTCAGCCGTTAGTCGTGTAAAGGTAACAAACAAACAGAGTTATGTATGTATTATACATATAAACCTTCCTCTTGAATCACTCTATCTATTGTTGAAAACTGCATTAAAATCCGTTGAGTAGTTAAGTAGGTAAGTTGAGTAGATCTAAGGGACCAGACAGCGGAAGCGACTTCATTTTATACTATGTAAAGAAAATGTACCTATATTATGCCATTTTATTAGTCCTGTGCAAATTTTCAGTAGTTCTCTTTTCTGTGCACTGCCCACACATCTTTACCTACAATACACAAAGGTTATCTGGAAGAGAATGCTCTTTAGCATTAAGTTCGCCTGTGTTGTAGTTTTATAAGTGCAATAAAGTATTTTCAATCAATCAATTAACCTTAAATGCATTTTATTATGTAATATCGTACGTAAAGGGCACATAACCTTATAAAGTACAGTATTGTAGAGTTCAAGTACTCAGGTATAGCTTCATAAAATAAATTTCAAAATCGGTTCAGTAGTTATTAATCTAATCGATCATATGTATTATTTTATTTTTATTATTTTCTGGATACTTACAGCTAGGTACACAGAAAAACTAATTATATTAAAATACATAACACGTAACACGTGTTATATTGTTTAACATACGTTCGTAACACCATGCTGCGCTCACTTACCGGCATTGCAGATGTAGGGAGGAGATCGGCTGGACTTAAGTGGGACTGGGCGGGCCACGTTGCCCGAATGCACTCCGAGAAATGGGCCCATATTGTGACACCATGGACGCCTGAAGATGGAGGGCGACGTCGGGGTCGGCCGAGAAAGCGTTGGCGGGACGATTTGGTCACCTTCCAAAGAAGATGGTGGGAGATAGCGACGGATAGGGATACTTGGAGGGACTTGGGGGAGACCTTTGCCCAGCAGTGGGACGAGATAGGTTAGAGAAATTAAAATACATGCAAAAAAGACATGTACATATGCTCAGGGCCAATTACAAATTTCAAATTTTTAAAAGGGTATAATTAAAACACAGCTACAGTGGACGAAAACCTTTTGAAATAAAATAAAATAAATAAATAAAAATAAATAAAATAAAAGGGCATTTATTTACACACACACCTCTTATGCTAACAGAAGTTGGTAGGTACAATAAGTACTAAATAAAGCTAGGTAAGTTTTAATAGTAGGCCTAATTCTAAGTAACATTAGTACATTATCGTAGGTAGCACTAAGGTAGAGGGTGGTGACAATTACAATATTGTTGAGAGTTTTAGGTAGATTAATTATCAGAGAAGAATTTATCCGCAAGCTGGTAAAACTACACATCTTCTTAGCTATAGGACGTCCATTGCTAGACATCTTCCCCCACAGATTTGTAGAGCAACCTATTTTGTGCGTCATTTAGCTATGTTAGAGTTGCAGTAATCTTTTCTTTTTATCTAGCCTACATTTTCCCACTGCTGGGCAAAGGCCTCCTCCAACTCCTTCCACCTATCGCTTGGCAAATTCCCACCATTCTTTCTCGAATCCACTGATGTCGTCGCGCCAATGCGTATAATCTTAATCTTGCAGTAATCTATGAAACGAAAAATCAAGGACCCTACACCATATCTATTTAGAAGCTCGATTTTTCAAAGATGCCCTATTAATCATGAATGTCAAACTGAACCCTGCCTTAAAGACCAAAAAAAAACGAGTGTCACCCAATTCGCCCAGTGAAAGCAGTAAGTAGGCCAAAAATCAAAAACCGGTACCATTACCCACCGAATAAATATTATAAACGTGGTATATTTTGAAAGTTTACCTACAAACATACATAACTTCGATAACTTTCACATGCGAACTGATGTACCAACAAGTTTTGATGGAAAATGGTCTCTATTGTGGTGGAATAAGGTTGATAAGAAACTGGTCGAACCGGTTAGGATCACATAACAATACAAATCGATATATACTGATTACCTACTCCCAGGAAATTATTTTTCTTTTTTATACCACTGCAAACAAGCATACGGCCCACCGGATGGTAAGCGGTTACTGTAGCCTATGGACGTTTGTAACACCAAAGGTATTACTCGCGCGTTGCCGACCCTTTAATTTTTTCTTTGTAATTTTATATTTATAGTTTAGACACTAAATAGAAAGGCACCAACAGAAGTTAAGTACAACGAGCGATAACAGGTGCCCCGCACACATAAACGCGCGCGTACGTGGTTTTCGATCGACTTGTTCCGAGACGTACGCGCGCGTCTATGTTTGCGTGCTCCTCACTGATGCCAGACCGACCTTATAAGGACGATTTTCCATCCTATTCAATGATGGACCGTCCTCTAACCGTCCTTTTTAGGACATCGCCAACCTAAGGCAGAAGGCTCAATAATTTAACTCTGCTAACTTTTCAGATTTAACTTTTTTTTTTATCTTCCCTTACTTATTAACGAAGACAACATACGGTCCATAAAGTCAACATAAAGTTACTGCTGGAGCTGCAAAACTGGTGCTCCTGTTATCGCTCTTTGTACAAAACTTAACTTCTGTACTTAACTATTTTGTGGTCTAGCTAGAGTATCTTATCTTAACGTTTGCTGCAGCACAACTTAAGCTATGTGTGTGCATAATGAAATAGGTAACTAATAACTTAGTTATTAGTTCTCACTTCATTATGCGCACACACACTTATTACTGATAAGTAATTAACCTTTAATGACGGCATGGTGAAGGGAAACCTTATGATGAAACTGGCGGCAGAGTTTTTTCGCAAGAGAACTATTATGAGAAAATAAGGTCTCAATATTTTCAACTTAATGTCTCTTACGTAGTACGTCACACAAATAACCACTTTTTTTGACACGATACACAAACACTATATTCTGTGGCCAGTCTACATCTATCATGTTCAGTTCAGAGTGTTTGAGTCGTGCGTGGGAGGAGGTATGAATATCTTTAAATAATCCAGTGTGTAAAGTTGTGAGATCGTGGGCAGATGTTACTAAGGGGTCGTCCTTTAATCACGTGAGGATACAACAGGGTGGGAGGGGGTTAGAACATCACGATTGATCACGATATCCGCACGTGAAATCCTGAGCGAACGAATTTATGTCTAAAAAGCAACGTAACAACAATATTTAGCGTTCAACAGACTGATTTAATAAAAAAAATACACGTGGTGTTGGGTGTGGGGGGGGGGGGGTTGGAGTAGCCTAAAACATCACTGCATATCACCAAGGGGGATGAAGGGGTAAAAAAATGGCCGAAAAACCTCACGTGACGGTCGTCACGTGAGGATTTTTCTTTACAAAAGTGTGTTTATGCAACACTGTCAATTCACTCAGCTTAAGCTGCAAACTTCTAAACTAAAAAACATCTTGAATGTAAAGATTTTTTACCTCAAATTAGCCAGCTCGGAGCAAGAGTTAGCGAGCAGATAGTCTCCACTGAGCAGCGCTATCTTGTTGCCGAACATCATGTCGTCAGGCTGCTCTGCGTGGACTTGGCGCGCGTTCATGTTGACTAGTCCCTTGTGCACCAGATGCGATGTGCGGATCATCTCTGTCACTTCGGCTAGAGCGCGTTGACTGGGAACAAGAGAGTATTCATTTTCAATACAAAATATACGCCCGACCACATGGCGTCGTTGTGGTGTGGTTGTGGCTGTGGTGTGGTTGTGGCTGTGGTGTGGTTGTGGTACGTGTGAATTGACCCTTAAGAATATCATCAATCAGGGCTTTTCATTTTTATTTGAAACCAGAAATCCGGATCTCTTGCCAGTCTGCATCGTTTACAGGCGCTACTATGAAGCAAAATCTTCCAAATAAATAAAAATGTTAGTTTTAAATGTATTGTTTTATGTATGTTTAGCGATAAGACCGCCAATTGTATACATTCATTTGAATATGTAACCTATGTTAATCTTTAAAGCATTTATAGATATTGCTCTTGTAATCATTATTTGTATGTTGACATTGTTGCCTCAAATAAACGTATATTATTGATTGAGTAAAGCTAGATCTCCAAATCAACTTGTGCAAATAGGCGTTCAATGTATGCATGTTTGTCTGAGGATAACTTTCGAATCGTTGATCCGATCATCGTAAAATTTGGTATATAGGTAGTGATGGCACAATTCTGGTATGACTAAATGAGCTAAAAATGTGGGGGGGCTGTTGAGATATTGAGGTTCAAGAGGGGTAAAAAAAACAAAATGGGACTATCCGGTCAAGCGGCACGTTTAATAAAAGGTCTTTGTGAGTACATTTCGACCCCGTTTTTATTTTTAGTTCAAACCTTGTAGTTTTTAAGTTATTAGTCATAATAAAAACTGAATTTTGAAGAAATTCACAGGGTACACCAGTGACCCCACAGTGCTGAAATTTGGTATGCGTGTAGCTTTAGTGACACAAATATAGGAAAAAGTGTGATATCTAGGATAACTGCAATTTCTACCCCAAAAAAACCAATTAACATGAACTGTCGTTACCTGTAATTTGAATGAAACTCTAGGTCAAGTTAGCTGGTAATGCATTTTGTGGCACTATCACGTCGTATCACATCGTGGCACTATGTGGTCAAATACTTAATATTTTTTTGTTTTTATCGGAGACTCGCGAGATCTCAGTTCGGGGCGCTACTTCGGTTTTACGGGTTTGAAGGTTATGATTAGAAATTACAGGCATATGAGGCTTTACACCTGTATGCCTCAAGTTGATGGACGCAGGGCAGTGCATCATATGGCACGATTCTAAGGTGCGTGACCTAAGGTAATACTTTGTTTTAGGCGATGGTTAAAACTTAACATCAGGTGGGCCATATGTTCCATCTCTAGGAGGTATAAAAAAAATAAGACTTGCAAGTTTCCGTTGACCTTCGATTCAATGCATTCGTGATGCGAATCAGGAAGACACGATGACCATTCACCACTTTCTAAAGGTGAAGCTATCCTTGGTCTTTCTTTGTGGGGACTTTGAACTTTCTGTGATTACATATATGGGTTTTATTGGTTTGGCGCTTCCTGTCTGTACAATTGATTTATTGCAATATTTTTCGTTGTTGATCGAAGAATTTAATAACAATGAGAAGATATTTACTTCCTCGTACCTACTTTATTTTATAACAGGTATTACAGTAGGAGGATTTTCCGTAAATGCTCTACCGGAAGGAAAGTAAAGAATACCACGAATATTACTTACAATTTTACGAATTTGACGACCTCCGTGGTACAGTGGGCGAATAGCCGACTGAGACGTGGTGGTAGCGGGTTCGATTCCCACCGCGGAACAAATGTTTGTATGATCTGATAGATATTTGTTCCGGGTCTGGATGTTTTTCTATATATTATAAGTATGTATTTACAAAAAAAAACAGTATATAAGTATTTTATCAGCTATCTGGTTCCCATAGTTCAAGCTCTGCTTAGTTTGGGGCTAGAGAGCGCTGTGTGAAATGTCCAGCCATATTTATTATATTTATATTTATTAATTTGAGCGGCACTTGAAGATAGAATTTCTTCCATTTGCTAATTAACAGTACCGTCTGTTTAAAAGCAACGCAAGTGTTGACGAAATGTAGGTAATGTTTGGACTTCCTAACAAAAGAATATCTTCAGGGATCGGTCTACTGATTATAAAATCTAGTGCCATACTACGACCAACTTTTTGAGGTGTATGTAGTTCAGTAACTCGTCCAAAACTGTTCAGTACATGATTGATTTTCCTTTTGTAAATATTTTAATACTGGGCACTGGGCCCTAGGCAGTGGTGCTACAAGATCGTAATAAATGGCGGGAATGGGGGAGGCCTTTGCCCAACAATGGGACAATATAGGCCTGTACCTGTATCAGTGATACCACGTAATACTGATTACCTACTTTTTAAACTGAAAACTTAATGGCCCGCACAAAATCGGTTGCTCTGGAAATCTTTGAGAGACAGAGACCTTATCTTCAATAGTGAATGAATGATATGACCAGCTCGCTTCGATTCACCAAGTGAAGTGAGTTTGATATGATTAAAAATTATGATTAGAAAGCTGATTTAAAATGTCGGGGGTTAAAATTTAAAATTTACCTATGCAAGACTCCAGCAGCTTTATCCTGCTCCATGTCTGGTATTTCTGGGCTGTGGCCGGCTGCCTTCGAGACTAGCAGCACAATAAGGCCCCACGCTTGCATGTTGTTTTTACCATTGTAGATGAGGTTCCTGGGGAGAAATGATGTGATTAGGATCAACTATCGAAAATTGTGAAGAGTTTATTTATGTATTTAGAGAGATGGTTTATTTATTTAGAGATAAGTTGATCTCATATGTACATTTGAACCCTCAATAGGATCTATTAAAAATACAAGTAAATATCGCTCTTCACAGAGCTTTTTTAGAACAAAATTTTTGACAGGATTACGACTTTTTAACGTTTTTGTTACAACCGGGACTTAATCCCACGACCCCTATGATCGGTTGGGGTTACCACCTACCAAAATTTTACGAACCTATTTTGGGTCAAAGGCGCTGCATAGCCAGATTCATATCCGTGTTCAACCTAATAGATTTAGTTAGGTACTTACTTAGCAGTTTTCAGTAGAGGATGATTACTGCCGACCAGCTTACGCAAATGGAGAGCAACATTCGCAATTTCATCGCTTAGCACCCAACGAAGGCTGAGGAAGGAGGTCGGATACCCGACGATCTTCTCAGCCTCACTCACGGCTCTGTTCCAATCCGGCTTCGAGCTGTGTTGTGCAACACTAGCTCTATGCGAACTGTATGTTGAGAACTCCTTAGAACCGCAAGGTCCCCAAAGTTTCGAAACGAGCGCGCTAGATGAAGAAACTTTCACCAAATCGCGACTCGCAATAGACAGACGGCTCAAACTCATCTTGTTAATCAATATGGTAATTTCTTGAAACGAAAACACACTTTATTGCTCAAATTAAGTACGCGAAAGGCTTTATTTTATGCGAACATTTGTTATTGGAAAATTAGGTAAAACACGCGTCAAGTAACACTATTACACTTCATTTATAGAGGTAAAATCACTACTTTCTTATCCTTATGAAGACTTATTACAAAACCAATTATTTATGCTGTTATTGCATAAAACAATTTTGTTTCGTAAATAAATTCGTAGGAAATAGAGACATACTCCTCCTACACGTACATTTCTGTGACTGATTAATTTTTGAATGAGTGAAACTATAAGAGTGAATTAAAAAGAAATAGAATGAAGGAGTTTGTGGAGAAACTGTCAATGTTGCCATCGACAGATTGATTGCAGAGTACAATTTCATGTTTTTGGGATTCGGTCATCATTTTTACAAATGTATTAGAACTTTGTAATCAGATTATTTAGTATACATACTTACTGATACTATTTATAATTTTAAGTTAAATTTTAGTGACGTGATAATATTCTGACAAAAGGAAATTAAATTTTGTTATCTGCCTACCACTAATTGCGACAACAGATTGTTGCCAGATTACAATGACGGGTATCTATCTTGAATCAAGCTTTTCGTCTTGTTACATATTGCTATTGATTATTTATTTTTTAAGTGACATAATTGAAAATGACATTAGTGACTGACATGCAGCACCATCTAAGTATGCAAGCAGTTTTTTTATAAAGCTTAAGTACCTATTACAGATGTTTTATTATTAAACTATTACATATGACACGTGATAAGTATTTAATTAAGCACTTCCTTTTTTCAGTAAGGATGTTAAAGTTTACTTTATTTTAATTAAATACCTTTTCCAAATCTAAGTATACCAATTAAAATATATTTTAATTATTTTACAATTACTATTTATGTCTGAAAAATAATAATCTGTTGACATTATTTGAAATTTTATGACCTACCTACAGTAATTACAGTAAATATTGAATATCATTATTTTTATCACTTCATGGTAGTTAATCAGGTTGTAGGTAGATGTGAAACATCTATAGCCGCACGTAAAACCAATTTCTGGCGTGGCGACGCCACGGCAATCGACAATCGGAATTAAGTAGTCACGATTTGAAATAAATTCGTAAATTTTTGTATTTAATGAAAATAAATGTTTATTCAATAAATAGTTATCGTTATCTGGAAAAAAAATCGTAATATTTTATTTTATCATTATGACATATTTAGTTCCTATCACAATATGTTCTTTTCTGCATATTACTTTTACAAAATAATGTCGATGTTTCACATCTGCCAGGCGTCACGTGACGGCTCACATTTTTTTTATTTTAAAAAAGAGAGAAAATAGAAGGCTCTCTAACATCTATTTATAACAAATCAAATTTAAACTTATGCTATAAAAAATCTAAACTAAAATTATTTTGTGATTTGATAGCGCCGTGTGAAATGTCCTGAAATATTTATTTATTATTTATTTATAACCTCTTTACACTTTGCAATATTTAGGTGCACTAAATTCAAACAGACTAAATTCACCATGATGTAAAATTAGTGTGTCTAACTGGCTAAGTATCTTTACACGGGTCTGAATTCAGAATCTGTGTCAATAAGGCTGCCTGAATATTGCAAAATGTAAATAAATAAATAATAAATATTGTTGGACATTTCACACAGCACTATCTAGCCCCAAACTAAGCAAAGCTTGTACTTTGAGAACCAGATAACTGATAGAATACATATATACTTTTTTTTGTAAATACATACTTATAATATATAGAAAAGCACCCAGACACGGAACAAATATCTGTAGATCATACAAACATTTGTTCCGCGGTGGGAATCGAACCCGCTACCTCCTGCGTCTCAGCCGGCTATACGCCCACTGCACCACGGAGGCCGTCAAAATGTAAAGCGGGTTATAAGGGTAATACTTGTGTGTATGTATTGAATTTGAATTTGTGTACACCTACTTCTGGTAATTTTAATGTTTTATATGATAACACTAAAAAAGCATCAACCACTTAAAATTTGTTTTATTTTGTCCAATGAAATACGTAAATTTTGTAATCGATTCGACGTATGTTCGATCAACCAATGAAATTAATAAAAACAAAATCACTCATTCAAAAATCAGGTAGTTCATTCACTAAATGTCAAAATGACAAAATTCGCCAATCAAATCATTCAACTCGTTCAGTAAATCGCGGAGCGCCGGTCGTGATAGTCGTCTGTTAGAACGGTCACTACGCGTTTACCGGTATTTTCTGTGTTCTTATTGCCTATTTATTATTAATACGACAGAATCGTTGTAATTTGATATCACTTTTCTGTGAAAGTATTATTGTTGGTTTGTGTTGTCGACGGACAAAGTTTTCTGAATCCATCCAACGCACTCTAAGGTGGGTTTTCATAAGGGTTTTATGGAAATAATTTCATGGCTGACCGTTCGTTCGGTCGGTGCGCATTTTGAAAACTCACTACCGTGCGCTTCCACGTGCAGTGCATACGTGGTACTGTTATTGTTAAAAATTACTAGCATTTTCCAATTTTGGCTTACATTGTATATCTGAGACAATGTAACTGGGTCTGGTTCTAGTTTTTTGCACGCTACACCTTGGAATAAATAAAACTCGGGAAAAAAGGAATTACTCGATATTGCCTGTCGAATTAGCTCAGCTGCTGTTTACAATTCATTGCAGTTTCATTTAATAAGATCCGAAAAACAGGTCTCAGCTACATTTGACCTCAATAAAGGTCAGGTTTTGATATATTTTGTGTCCTAAAAACTAGTTTCCCATGCAAAATTTGTAAGTAAGTATTAATTTCAATGAGCTTCCGTTTATTCCATTTAATTTATCCAAAGGGGATTCTTGAAGTTCTAGAAGAATAAAGCATCTCATTGATCTCAGTCGCCAAAATTTTCCTTAGATACCTACCTAGTCTTGTTAAATGTATTTTAGTTAACCGTCATCCATCACTGTCAGATTGTATGCATTAGTAATGACAAAATTCTTAAAATATCCACTGTTCTATATTAACTGCACTTTCTAAAGATTGTGAATAGTGCATTGACCATCTTAAAATACGCTGGAAAGTAACTGATGCTGTCATGAACTCGAAGTCCTTCTCCGTTACTCAAGGAGTTGCAATGATTGAAGTCTATGTGAGACATTCATGCGTGTTGAGTTGTTATACAACAGAGTTCCACTTATTTATTTTAACCAGCCAATACTTTTACAATTACTACTTCATTGCACAAAATACTCATAAATATAAAAAGGTGGGCTTAATGCTAAAAGAATTTCTACCTGCCTACCTCTGAGGTAACGATAAAAGTTGGCGTGCAATATTAACAGAATTGTACTTAAAACCCAATATTATACTCTTAAATATATCAAAGATTGATAACTACATTAACCTTGAGTAACTACAATATAAAATATTTACTAAAATCACTAAATTAAATATTGAATCTAGGTACTATAAAGTATGTTTAATGTTAATAAACTTAAAACTGGATTTGTAGCAGATTAGGTACCTACAAAAAACAGTTCAATGACATTTAAAAGTGTCATTGAACCTTATCTTTTAAACACTATTTGTGGGACAAGGTAACATTGAAGATAAAAAATGATATTTTTTAAACACATAATACTATTTTACCTACTTGATAATGTTATAAGTAAATAGAATAAGCTCCCATGTTATAATTAGCCTCGTTGTGTAAGCTGATCAATGTTACATAACAAATTCTGCTCTAAATAACTGCTCCAGCACATATCTCTATTTTTACTTGCAATAAAAGATCTCAAGTATTTTAGGTATTTTTTTGCTTCCAATTAATATAAGATGTATTTCCCCTTGTCAGGGGAAGTGGTCGATCCGAACATAAATGATCGAAACATAGTATGATTTACTTAAAGTGGCCACCAGGAAGATCCAGCAACTAACCTACCTGGTTATCTCTTTTTCTTTTTAATCATTGAAAAGGGCTTTGTCTCACATGTGATTATGCCGCCCGGGTAGGTAATTAATGGTTTAGTAACTAAATTTACCCTAATGTAACTAGTTTGTTAAGTGTTCTGAGTCCTAAAAGTTTCAGCTAGAACACTGTACAAATACATATTTATCTAAATCTTAAAGATAGGGTAGGTATTTCTGATAGCTTCGTTGCATACACACTCTACTAATATTTGATATACCTATACATCGTGTATAGTGTTACAATTACAAAGCAGACAATTCACAGTAGGTGATTTTTTCATCAGATGTAAAAACTTATTGCATAGGATGTGCCCGGAACGAAGTTGTAGCGCAATGATTGTCTCGTGTCTATTCAAAAATGGGTTGTTATCTTTTTAGGAAAGTTCAAAGTCATGACGTTATACACTTTATCTCAACCACAACAAAGTAAATTTTAGCTATTTTTGGTACCCTAATCTTATCAATCACCTTTTGCTCTCTGTTCCAAGCAATTTGGTCTATAGATGCTAGACATCTGAGCAATTCAGTACTAGAGCACATTGCAGTAATACTAGTATTTTGTGTTAAGATTAAGTATCCCTTGCCGTGTCGTCTACCTGTTTGTATAAAACCCATTCATCTCTTACCTTATCTGTGGAAACTTTTAATTGGCCTTTATACAGGGTGTGGTGTAATGAGTGGATAATAGGGTACCTGCGGGTAGGGGCCATTGTGGCGGTTCAGAAAAATATTTGTTATGCTCAGTAAAAGTGCCTCGGTTTTCGAGATATTCGACATTTTCGAAATTTAAGAAATATTTCACCCTTCGTCACTATTTTTGGCGCCAAGACTGCAAATGAAATTTTTTTTTCTATCTGTTTTTTGGATAGTATTCTTGGATAGATGTGCTATCGAATGGAAATTATTATTTTTATAACACAAGCACAGTTATGTTTTTAAAATAAGATTTCACTAAAATTTTACTTGCTTTCGTTTGTTTTCCTGACCTTTACCCTTCTGTGGTGTAAAAAAAATGTATGGTCACTTGAATGCCAAATTTTAAAAAAATTAGCCTATTTCATCGAGATTCCGAAATGGTATATTACATATCATTGTCACAACTTGATTCAAAATGAATTCCTACCAAACTTATCAAGGCGTAATTTAAAGAAATATTTTTAACTATTATTAGCAATAATTGTCTACTGTTCGCAGAACTACTAGTAATTCTTGGAACAGATTGGTTCCCGGCCCAGCGGCAATCGACACTATGTCTATCTTGCTCTTTCATGCTATGAGTGAAAGAGAACTATCGTTTCGCGTAACGCATTTTTATGATTTTCGAGTCAGTGTGCTATCATACTACTCGCGTACAACAACGTGTTATCCTGTTTTGGATTGATACTCGTCGATTTTGTGCAGTGATTTCGGACTTTGTTTTGCCTAGCGATTTGGACGTCTTAATTTTGTGAACCTAACGATTTTGTGCTGTGATCTCGGACTTGATTTGCTTTGTAACTTGGATTTTTTGGTATTGCATATTGATTGCAATGCCTCAGCTATACACTGCGTCTGAATATGCGCAAATGCGTTTAATCTACGGCGAGTGTGGTGGTAACGCCAATCGAGCAGCAGCACTGTATCGGGAAAGATTTCCCAATGCACGCCATCCCGATTATCGTGTGTTTATTCGCGTACACAATGCTTACATGGAAGGTCGAATTCCTGGAAGTGGCATCGGTGGCACGAGTTCTGGGAGACCACAAGTACATAATGAAGAGGACGTACTTGATGAAATTGCTGCTGATCCGACCACATCTGTGCGCGTAATAGCCTCTAATACTGGCATGTCAGCAAGAACCAGTGCACCGAATTTTAAAAAGAGAAAAATTACATCCTTTTCACTACCAGCGCGTGCAATGTTTGCAGCCAAGAGAATTACCCTGCACGAGTTGCATTTTGCCAAACAATGCTGAGAAAAATGAACGCTGATCCCGATTTCTTCGATAAAATTTTGTGGAGCGACGAATCCACGTGCAAAAAAGATGGGTATTTTAATATGCACAATCTGCACAGTTGGCAGCGTACAAACCCTCATTTGGCCAGAGAAGACAGGTCCCAGTACAAGTTCAAAATTAATTTATGGACTGGAATTCTAAATGGCAAAATCATCGGACCATTCGAATTGTATGGAACATTGACTGCAGAAACGTATTTACATTTTTTACGACACGAACTTCCACTTTTATTAGAAGATGTTTCATTAGAAGATAGAAGAAGAATGTGGCTGCAGCACGATGGTTGCCCCGCTCATTACGCCCGAAATGTTCGACAATACCTCGATGAAACATATCGTCAACGATGGATCGGTCGTTTGGGGACAATTTTGTGGCCACCTCGTTCACCAGACCTCAACCCATTGGACTTTTTTTACTGGGGATGCCTTAAAGAAAAGGTTTTTAAAGACCCAATCAATACAGTGGACCAGCTACGGGAGCGTGTGCGATTAGCTGCTCAGAAAATCACAGAGCAAAGAATTGCGAACAGGATTAAAAGATCTTTTATCAAAAGGTGCAGAGCATGCATCAGAGCACGTGGTGGCCTTTTCGAACACCTTTTGTAATAGTAAATTTAATAAATGAAATGCATTTAAAATTTATTGTTTCGTTTTATTTCATTACCGAATTTTAAACTAACGTTTTTAGGTGATTTTAAGTAATGAAGTAAATTTTAGTACTATTTGTAATTTTATAATAATTAGCTCTACCCATTTTAATAGGAATTACTTTTGAATCAACTTGTGGAAATACCATGTAATATACCATTTCGGAATCTCGATGAAATAGGCTAATTTTTTTAAAATTTGGCATTCAAGTGACCATACATTTTTTTTACACCACAGAAGGGTAAAGGTCAGGAAAACAAATGAAAGCAAGTAAAATTTTAGTGAAATCTTATTTTAAAAACATAACTGTGCTTGTGTTATAAAAATAATAGTTTCCATTCGATAGCACATCTATCCAAGAATACTATCCAAAAAATAGATAGAAAAAAAATTTCATTTGCAGTCTTGGCGCCAAAAATAGTGACGAAGGGTAAAATATTTCTTAAATTTCGAAAATATCGAATATCTCGAAAACCGAGGCACTTTTACTGAGCATAACAAATATTTTTCTGAACCGCCACAATGGCCCCTACCCGCAGGTACCCTATTATCCACTCATTACGCCACACCCTGTATATTATGGCGTCTTCATCTTGTGTGACGCGCTTTAGGGTTTTAAAATAAGATTCAAAATCCAAGCTAAAGGTTCAGGCCGCACAGGAACGGTCGCTCTGGAAATCTATAATATATTGACTCATATGATGATGATGATGAATAGGTAATTTTAGGTTGATAAACAACGATCAATAAAATACTAGATATACGATCGGCCCGTCAAGGATGTCCACGCTGGAGAGTGCTTAAACGCCGCTTAAGCACTCTCGGCTCTTAGTCGCGCGCTTGCCGTCGAAGTGACAACATGCCCAAGTGCTCCGTCAAAAGTTGCAAAAACAACACTTTAACTACATTAAAAAAAGATGGAATTTCGTATTTCCGGTGAGTATTACCTTAAAGTTTGATAATTTGATGAATTTGATTTTGAATTAGTCTATAATATGCTTTAAAACAATATTTTACGGAAATATTTGTAACTACAGACACACGACTACGCTACGCTACTGTCCCTTTCCCTCGCGTTGCATCGTTCATTTATCTGTACGTGACCGAAGACCAATGAACCGGACTACATTAAATTTCGAATGAATGGAGTCGCATACTAAAAACATTTTAACAAGTTTAAAAAACAATTTTATTAGTAAGCATTATATACTAATCAGATGCGGCCAATTCTAAAACTACCTTCATGAAACAAACAACTCTCGTGTTTTATTTTTATCAAATTCATTAAAAAAACACGCGGTAGCCTACCCTACCGTTAAATTGTGGGCAACGAGATAACTTTTCGGTACTAAAAATACAGGCATTTTTACCACCAGCGCCACCAAGCCCCTTTATCTGAAGTACAATAGCCTAATGTCAACTGCTCGTTATCTGTTACAAAATACACAATTAACAGCAAAAGAGAAATTGAAACTCTTAGCTAGGCTTACAGCACTCTATATCTTTGTCCTACTTCTTGCAATATTTACTTTTTGCTGATTTCTGCCTATACTGTTAAAGTTCTAGTACTAAACATGGTTCTGCAATATTGTATACAATACAAAATTCGATTTTATCCAAAACTAGAGGTTGCCCGGGAACTTCGTACGCGAGGATGAAAATGTTATGACCCTCCTTTTTGCATCATTGACCTCGGTCTCATACATTGAAGGGAGATTTACGATTTTATTATTGTAGAGAAGAGAATTCATCTAGGACCCGAGTAGTCGGCAAGACAAATTAATCGAGCCCAAAAACTCGATGAGGTGGCATCGTTTAATCACAGTTCCCATAGCCATCTTCTGGCTCCATCATCAGACCCTGGATATCATCTAGGTAAAGAATACTCTTTAACACTAATCGAACGAGCCCACACTCGATGTAACTATGTCATTTTATTACAGAGTTCCCATAGCCTGGCTCCGTCATTAAACCCTGACCTGGATATCATTTAGGATCCGAATACTAGTTAAGACAGATCAAATGAACCTAAAGTCGATGTTGTTGTGTAGTTTAGTTTAAGCATCTGATGATGCACCATCTTACTGCATCATGAGATCAGCTTCATGTCGCATATGCATGCAAAATTTCAACTCAAATCAGAAACCGGGCAGGTCTAATATCGCAATATTTTATTACCTATAAACGATAGACAAGACAACGAGGCACATTAAACTGAATAGGAGCCTGTAAAAATGAAAGATTTTATCAAACTATCAGATTATTAAAAAATCCGACTTTTGAATTTGGTTAACAAATGATTTATCCCTACGTAATAGATTCGAAATTTCATTTCTCAACAAAAAAATATTGTGTACGTTTCTACTCCTCCACACTTCTGTTCCGAACGGAGTAATTTTACGATCTTCGAACAGCACATTTTGAATCCGACCTTATTCCCATACCGTTAAAGTCAACAGTTTTTTAAAGGACAAAAGAAGGCAATAAATTTTTACGACTTAACAGCTGCTTCATTTCATAACGTCATATCTCCAAAATGCGAATGCTTGAAATGAAACTTTTAATCTGCGGAATAAAGTCGAGTTTAGACTATTTAACTTTTGGTATTAATAATGTTAGGCATTTTCGGCACTCACACAAATGCAAGGTATCGCTCGCCGCTTTTCGGCGGTGAGTTTTTTAGGGACAGTGATTCCTGAGATTATAATTTCTTTGTTGATAAATCTTTGATTGTTCTTCTCTGATTAGGTATGGAGTGGGAAGGGCCGGCCAAGCAAGGCTTGTACGACCCTCAAAACGAGCACGAGGCTTGCGGAGTTGGTTTCGTGGTTGCTATCGACGGGAAACGTTCTCATAAAGTAAGTATCTTACTTTTATAATTTCATTGCTGGATCCTTTAAATCCAGCCTTAGTTACAATTTCGTCAATGTTAGGTACCTTTACAACATGTACCTAATAAAATCGTACAAAAAATATTTTATCAAACTACTTAGCTGACGAACCAACGAGGAAATCTGATCTTGAGGCATGGATGCCAACATTGGGAATTTTAACTGACCCGCGTCTTACCTGCCATTTCACAAGCATCTTTCTTATACTTACCTCAGAAATAGGTATTTATCGTACAAACCTGAATTATGCACCAATTATAGACAAATTTTAGACTGCCTCCGTGGCGCAGTGGGCGTATAGCCGGCTGAGACGCAGGAGGTAGCGGGTTCGATTCCAACCGCGGAACAAATGTTTGCATGATCTACAGATATTTGTTCCGTGTCTGGGTGTTTTTCTATATATTATAAGTATGTATTTACAAAAAAAGTATATAAGTATTCTATGAGTTATCTGGATCCCATAGTACAAGCTCTGCTTAGTTTGGGGCTAGATAGCGCTGTGTGAAATGTCCAGCGATATTTATTTATTATTTAATTATATCATAAGCAGAGCTTTCTGGACCTATTACAATGCGTGATCGAAAATACCTGTCTCCCAAGACCTGTACCATCCAAATATGATGGTCTATAAATTAGCGGTGTAATAAATCCTTGTTCTCCTAGGGGTCTAAAGTGGCCACCCCATAGCCGTAGTGATGAGAGCACCAAATCAATAGATATAGCAACAAACTAAAACAAACTTGTCCACCAGATCGTTCGCGATGCCGAGGTCCTCGCCAAGCGCATGGAGCACCGAGGCGCGTGCGCGTGCGACAATGACACCGGAGATGGCGCGGGAGTGTTGACTGCCATCCCGCATCAGTTTTACTGTGCTCAGCTTAGGTAAGTCTTCCTCCTACCAAGTCTTAGGACTATGTTATTGAAAATTTACATGTGGCTGAAACTTAGGTTATTAACTGGTTACTTAGGCCGAGTGCATACATAGCATTATAGTGCAATAAATACTAACGCCAAGTTATTGAGAAGTTTGAGAACTCTGAAAACTCATCAGAATCTCTAAAAATGAGTGTTGAAAACTTGGAACCGAACATAATCGATAATAATCACATTAACTCAAAATTTAAGATTAACTGTTCCAAGCTTTGCTGTATAAATAATTATTAATTTGGGCTCAACTTTAAGGTGTGCTAGGAACTTCATTTTTTTTCATTTGTTTTTCATGGTTGTTCTTGCGCAACCCTATAGTTTTTGAGATATTAACTCGGAAATCAATCTGAAGTGAAACTCGGAAGTCTGACCGTTCAGTTTGCGTACTATCGATTATTGCGATACTAAATTGAGATGACAGTGACAGATAATAAGGCGTTTTTGATAGGTTTTGCATTTTTATTGGGGGAATTTCGCATTGCAATGACATTGACATTTCTTTTACAAATTTTACAATACATTTGTTCACTGATGATGGATTTGGTCGTGTTATCTTTCTCTTGCGGTCGAGACGTTTTCGTACTCCTGTAAAAGAAAGGGACATGCCCATATAATGCTGTCAACTGCACAAAAAATTGCGTTCATCCAAAAAATATGTTACATTTTTTCGTTAATCTACGTATCAATCGATTAACACGAAAAGTATCCTACAATATTTTAAAATAATAATGAATATGAAAACGACAGGAAATGAAATGGTAGCAAATTGCCTCCAGTTGCAAACATTAGTGTTGAGCCAGAGTTGTTCTGAGACAATAATCGATTGTTGATAAAAGACCATAAATAAAACAATCGATTTATTTGACTGTATTTTCACTGACACGAAAAATCGGTCACCGATTTCAGAAGTACGAAACCAAAACGATATTTGTTTCCCAATAAGCGTTATGTAAATCGTTTTTTTTTTCTCTTTAACTAACCCGGGGGTGGTATTATGCTTGACTCGCGCTGGTAGCGAGCGCCCGAGCGAGATAATCTCAGCCAATCGCAGTGCGCGCTGAATTTGCGCTCAGCTGTTGACGCACCGCAACTGATCTAAATCCTCTCGCTCTCAGCTAACCTTGATCATAATCGGCCGGCCGTTGATCTCAGCGCCACCTTCTAGATGGCTTTAGGATTAACCAGTGGAGAGAAAAAAGCGGAAAAAAATAACTCGGCTTATCTGTAGCATTATCTCGATTTTAATTCGATCAACAGATGAGAGGTTAAAGCTTCGCACGATTTTTGCATAAGGCCATGCAGAGACGAGTTAATGACACAGACATGAGATATTTTTTAGTTAGGCACCTATCACTCGTTATTCCTCCCAAATCATCGAATTAAGAACTAACTCAAACGATAGTCGATATCGACTACCTATTCAATCCAAGTTTACAAAATCAACACAGAAATACATAATGAATTCTATTAAACATCTCCAAAGGCAAAATAGTACATTTTTTTTTCGTTTGGGTACAATTGGTACTTACATTTTTCGTACATTTTATTACCTTATTACTACCCCTGACACACTAAATATCTGATTTTCAGAAGTAAATAGGTAGGTATATTTTTGTATTTTTCTGTGGCGCTCGTGTTGAATCGAAATAAACTCGATTTTACTTCGATTCAACATTTGCTCAACAGAATCAGATGATTATTATTTCTTTGCATTAAAATATTGAATTTTGATTTACTGGAATAATTGCCCCCGTCTGTTGATTGTATAGGAGCGCGATGTCAAAAATGGCACTTCTGTGCGCGCGCGCCTTGAGATTAAATATAATCGATTGCTCAATTTGACCGATTATTTTGCGCCGATATATCGATATTTCGGATAATAGTCGATGGTCGATATGCCAATCCCTATGACTGTGCGCGTACGTCATTCACAAACAAGTACCTACACAAGCCGTTTCCTGTGATCTGTGTCTGTGGCCGTTTCGTTTGTTTTCTCGCGTATTTTTGTTTGTTTGCTGACTTAAAGCTTTTAAAATGGACTCCGATACTTCTTCTAAAATTGATAGTAATTATCAATATCATAATTTATCTAGGAATCGTTATAATTACAATAATAAACTATTTAAGTTGTAGTTGAATACAGTGATGTAAAACTGGTTGTATGTGAAAAATAAAAACTGTTTTTTCTCATTATAGTAAACTTTTTTATAACTAACTCCTTAGCTCTTTTATTACTAACTAAGCCTAGAATCATTAGCAATTAGTTTCAAGTGTGTGCAGTGACAGCATTTTTTACAAGGGGGAGTGGGCATGCCCCTTTACGTGGCTACTATGGCGTCCTCTTTGAGTTTTGCTTCATCCCCCGCTGCGGATTTGAGTGTGGTGCAAATGTTGGACTAGTGAGCCGCTTGTTAAAAAAAGCCGAAAAATAGTAGACTGAATTGAGACGGGGCCTTGCAACTTGAGTAGGTTAGGTACAAAAAGACTGACAGAATCGACACGGGGCACCCAGACTCTACATTCCAACATAAAAAAAAATATTTTCAAAATCTTAAGTCAGCCGTACCGTTTTGTCAACATACAATAACTGTTAGAAAAATAACAATACCACGCATATTGTGGTGGTGTTATTGGTGGCACCATTGGGTGGTTAGCAGTCATCGACCCCCATCTATTCATAGATAGAGACTTAAACTTAAAATCAGCTAAGACTAGTAATCTGGCATATCGCCAATTTACAAGAACAATCGATTCCGGTAACATAACACTTGGCATTCTTCCAGCCTCCAACGAAATCGATTTGTTATACAACCCTGGAACACCATGCTTGAAAATATTACGTAAATATTGCGCCAGTAAAATTTAAAATGTAGCCAAATTGTTTGGCCTGTTATTTTCCGTTATTCCTTGGTGGCTCCTGCCAAGTAGTTAAGTTTTTGGAAGCTTTATTGTTCTGTATTTTATGCGGTCCTATAGGTTTCGATGAGCAGATAAAAAGAAAGCAAGAGCGAAAGAAATAATTTTATGTAAAGAAGGCCGTGGAAGGCCTATTAAGCTGTGGCGAGATGGTGTTTATAGGGACTGGCGGGATTCGGTACAAGATCGAGATAAGTGGAGAGATGAGGGGGAGGCCTTTGCCCAGCAGTGGGACAGCATAGGATAGATAAAAAAATATATAGAGGGTGTTTGGTAGTATACTGACGATATTCAAGTGACGGCTTCTCAAAACATAAAAAAGACGTCTCGAAAAAAACTACTAGTTATAGTATCAAATTTTAAATAAAATCGACTAAGTTTAGGTGGATAATTCGATATAAAACTTACTGCCTACTCTTGCAATCGACATCCAAAAATAAAGGCCGATTTGATATCTCTTTCGGAAATGGCTGCGGGTTTTGGGTTAGAAAGGGACAACAAGAGATATTTCGAGACGTCACCAATACAGTATCCGTGGTTAGATGGCAAGCATTATGCAATAGCACAACATAAGTTTAATAAAGTGTTTGTTTTTACATGCCAAAATAAATTTCACATTTCTATGGTAAACATTTCACAAATTTATTTATCATGCTCATCAAAATAACCCCTTCCATTTTTGTGCGTATATTATCAAACACCTTAAATACATTGAAAAAAATCCACATATATCTATTTCAATATTTGTATTGCCATAGATATATGTGGAACAAATTGTAGTGATATTTTTATCTAGTCCACAGAAATTGTAATACATTTTTACTTGAAATTATTTATAGTGTCTTGTCAAGACACTTGTCAACAGTTTATTAACAATACACAACATCCGGTGTTATCTGTGTCTATTGTAATGACTGGGGAGACCTACCAATGCCGTGGGTTACAAGGACATCGCAATCAACCAGTGTATTTGCACTCAATTTGTACATGACCTACTCACCTATCCACTCCTCCAGCAAATAGATAATGGTACCTCATTGATAGCTACTGCGTCTAACCAGAGACCAGATATTACTGGTCTCTGGTCTAACTACGCAGTTGTTCGACGAGTTACGACTTACGACCCAGTCTTATCGAGTAGATGGCACCACAGATTAGTGTTTCTCAAGGATATATTTTAGGTCTACTTTTATTTCTAATGTATATTAATAATGACAATAGTAGCAATAAATATAGCTAGCCAGCATGGCAACATTTGCACTAATCATTTTTTTATGGCAATCTTAACCTTCACACGATCTTACACGTAATGGATATACTCAGTGAAGATCTATAGGTAACCACTAACAATATTGATATAACGCTAACACTTGCCATGACATGATCCATAATCCATTACGTCAAAAATATCAACAAACAACCGAAAAATAGGTACTTTATTAAAATTGGTTCAAAATGAATATCTCCAAAACATGCTAGGCACCTTTTACAAAATGTTATGAGATGAAGTTTGCTTGTTAATATTATAGGATGCAAATAAAAACCTGGACGGGTAATATAATTCTTATGCTTTTTTTTGCTTAACTAAATGCATTTGACAACTAAATGCCGTGACGAACTGCAGACGACTCGTTTTACTTGGCTTCCTAAAATAGTTGAAACGATGCCGCGTGCGCGATGCCAGCTACGATTTTGCGTAGATTTAGTGTGATTAATTAGGCAATTTGCAAAATTCCATTGATGCACATTAAATATTCTATAGACACTTAGAGTTCATCTCATAAAACTTGGCACGATTTTCATCGCGTCTAGATTTCCACCTGAAGCCTCTAGGCGTTTCAGTTCAGCCTCTATGCCTAGGAGAACGGGCCTCAGTAGTGTGGTGTTGATAATAACTAGAAAATTTTCCATATCTAAAGTTTATAAATCAGTGACACAGTATGAATAGGCTTATCTACACAATTGCATTACAACTTTAGCACAATTTGCAATGCATATGCTAACAAGGAATTATCATAGTCGTGATTAAACAAGTTGCACTGAATTGTTGCGTATTTGTCCACATCTAATAGTAACAAATTGTCGTCATTGACCGTGACCTGAAACGTTATTTATAGATAACGGCCAAATAATCTTCTCTTAGCAACCATTATACCTTTTTCCCCTCTGTAACTTTTAAAGGTCTTTTCAAAGGCGCTAGGTTCGTCACTGGTTTATTATAATCAAAGAATAAACGACTTCAGAACAGGACCAACGTATTGGTATTTTGACACAATGAACGGGCTACTTGATTCTAGGACGAATAAATGAATGCCCCTAAAATGGTATATTTACAAGGAGAATTTGATATTTGTAATTTTGATAAAGCATTTGAGACCCTCACCTCATATATATCAGACTTATCTGCATTACGTTAATGTTTACGCAGTTGTTAAATAACGCGCAAACACCTCAAAATAATTTTAAAATTAAATTCATTGCACAGACGCAAGAAACATCGTTTTCCTAATAATTCTGTAAAAAATCCTCTTGATGTTCCTCAGGGACGTGTTTTGGGTTCAAATTATTTAATTATGCATGTTAGGTCTACCTAACTCAATAAAACTAAATGTTATTTGAGCAATTGGTAGCTGAAATGTAGCTAAGTTGTTCAAACTGTGAATTATTTTTCTGAAATCAACTACTAGCTAGTGTAAATAAAATTACATGGTCGCTGCCAATGTAGCGTCGTAACTCGTAATCATGGATCATGAATAGAATCAAATGAACTGGATTTGAAAACCAAACTTCGCTTTGTAATTATTTCATATTAAGCGGTTTGTCAATATAGGCGGAGTCATAATAAACGGATTCTACTGTAATTTCTTAAAATCTGTGATTATAATATTTGGTTCGGGATTCATTTTCAACAGTGTTTATCTATTTCAATATTGATAATAGTTATGACTGCTCTAATCATATCGTCAAATGTCATAAGAGCTCATTTATTTGTGCTCTGTAGATGTACAGCATCTATGATCATTTTGTATATTTAATTATGGTTAAAATAATCTATTATGTTGACAACACACATCTTAAAACGTTTGTTCTTATATTATTACCATCAAGCGTTTGTTGCAGAGCGTTGCCCCCCCCCCCCCCCCCTTCGGTTGAGTCCACTCATAAAAGTGTTATCGTCGATACATCTTTCCTCTTTCCACGACATTCACAATGACATTCTTCATGTAGGGACTGACTGCTTATTTAAAGACCGGTTCCAACCAAAGTAAAAATAAATTCTATAAAATCGCCTAACTCATCGTCGCTTTAGTGGATTCCGACCTTATAAACTAATTACATAATTTCCTAGCAATATATCCCAACTGTCGCTAAAAGTCTCGTCAGGTGTAATGTAGTGTACTAAAGAAATTAGTATCTATTAGTTACTGGTTGCGTATATTACCTGTCCGTCAAGCACTGCGTAGTAGCATTCAAGGTCGTGTTTGTATAATGTGCGTCGTGTACACGACTTTGTTATGGGAATTTCTTTGGAAATTGTGGCCAAGTCCTCGGCCTCGACCTTTTTATTTAAGTACTAGCTGACCCGCCCCGGCTTCGCACGGATTGTAAATTAAAATATATTTTTAAAAATTGTCTCTTATGTCCAAGTGATGCGCTTACCAACGAACACATTTTTATTAATAGACTTGCTGCAATATGACGTTTACTATTCTGCATTTCCTTTTTGAAATGGTGGTAAATTCTCTTTTAGTTTTATCAATATTTTGTTTGTCTCATAATAATATATGATCGCAATATCCCATTATTATTAGAAACTCATGACAATTATATAAAAATTGTATGCCATTTGTTGCCAAAACCTGATGTAATTAGCACTTAACCCGAACGTATCGGTTCTGTCAGAAAAACCAACACTCGATTTTCATGAGCTCGCTTTGTTTGTCCATTAGGAAGTTATTTAGCGGTCGCAAGCTATCGTGTTTCAACAATATGCTGTGACAATGAGCTGAGAAGAAAAATGTTCTTAGGCGAATGTAGAAATCCGCTGTGATATCCCATTTCTCTACTGAAGCTTTTACAATAGGTATAGGCATTCATTTATTTACTACATTAGCAAACAATACAACTACATTTTGAAACAGACAGAGAGATACTATGTTATACGATAGAGCTTATCAGGTTCTCGATAACGTGGCTTCTGGTCAAGAGTTATGTTAATCTGATTAAAAATAAGCATTCATTATAAAATTTAAAGGTCTTATCTAATAATGCAAAGGTACATTAGCTAACAATACCACCAATAAACTTATCTTTATATACCTCAAGTGCAAATGCAATTATAACCACGTTCTTCTCGTAAATTTTATTACAGACTAGCTGATACGCTCACGGCTTCGTATGCGTGATATTTCAATAAATGCATTTCTCTCCTTTTGCGCACTCGGTTAAAAACTAGCATATGTCCTTCCCCAGGATATAATCTACCTCCTTGCCAAATTTCATTACGATCCGTTCAGCCGTTTAGTTATGAAAAGGTAACAAACAAACTAACAAATAAACAGTTACTTTCGCAGATTGTTTGATTAGTCACATATATACTCGTATGCATACAATAAATAGAACTCTTACACATGGTAGAGCAACATCATTTAAAGTATCGCAGGTCCAGGGAGCGTATATTTAATCTTATCTCTACTAGTCATCAATTGGTCTTCTCTTTAATTGTTTGAGTTAGAGCTTTGACAAAAATTAAAACTATTTCGGAAAATACATAGTTAATTCAACAGCAGTAACTCTGTAATTTGCAATTGCAAATGTACCTTTTCCATTTATAAATCAGTAGTACGTAATAATAACCCCTCCTAATAATAATAATAAATAAATAAATATTGCTGGAAATGTCACACAGCGCTATCTATCTCCAAACTAACTAAATAGTTTGGAGCTAACCAAGCAGAGCTTGTACTATGGGAACCAGATAACTGATAGAATACTTATATTATTTTTTGTAAATTCATACTTATAATATATAGAAAAACATCCAGACCCGGAACAAATATATGTAGATCATGAACACATTTGTTCCGCGCCGGGAATCGAACTCGCTACCTCCTGCGTCTCAGCCGGCTATTCGCCTACTGCGCCACGGAGGTAGTCATCCTATCTAGGTAGTCATAATCTATATATATTTTAGTATCAATGATCACAAAAGCCAAGATGGTTCGTATTCGTCTTGTTATCCATCGGCAAATGGTACTCCATTCCCTTAACACATGAAGCAATCTATATTAGATTAACACTTAACATATGATTGCAGTTGTAAAAGTGTTTATGAATTTACAGCCTCCTAAATAAGTAGGGTTGGATAAAGAGATTTTGTTACTGGGTGAGCCTTGATAAAGGATTAACATAATATGCTGACGCGAAGCATCACGCGACCAAGTCGTGATACCATTCTATACTTTTCTGTATCGTAGCTATTTGTATTTTGTAATAGTCTCTTCAGTTCTGCAATTTGCTGAAAGCAACTGTCTAGTAGATTCAATTATCGTGACGAACGATCGATGGTAGGTAAAGTAATTTGTATTGGATAATTTTAGTAAAATGCTTCGTAATTACTGATTATCTGATTGGATTATTTGCCTTGTTTCAGTTATTTATATAAATTGTATGTAAAACATTTGCCAGTAAAATTCCATTATTCTTTTAGATAGAGTATCTTTTTTCCACTATCACTATTCACCAGTATCGAAATTACCTGAATCTTAAGTTATATATGTAGAATAGAATATATTTATTTGACTCACACAAAGAAACACAGAACGGATCACAAACAAAATAGTAGACAGACAGGAAAATACAGTAGAATGATATATTATAACATAGGTAGAACACAGGTACCCAGCCAGTAGGTAGCTACTAACTAGTCCCGCTCCGTGCCACGCATGGCCAAACAGGTCCTGCCTCAGCTTTAAGCTCTTTCTCTTTCTCTTTGTCTCTCTTTCTCTTTATATCTATGAAAGCATGACATCTCCACGGGCTTACTCCGTGTGGGATTTAAACATATATATTCTAATCTTTTGTTTTTTTATTATTGTTATGAATTAATATCTTCACGCAATAGCCTCGTGTTATATTTTTATCGGCCGGGGTTGACTTTATCAGTGTAGTGCTAATGACCGTTGCTATGACCGTCTACTAAGATCCGTCTTTGGATATCTTGTTTCTAGTTCTTCTCTTCAATCATTTTCTTCTTTTTCTTTGCCGTCGTCTGTTTTTCCTAAAGAATACAATCCGGGCCTCTTTAAGGTAAGAGTAAATAGGTTTCTTCTAGATCTTCGTGCTTCATCTTAGACCACATCATCACTTACCATCAGGTAAGATTATGGTCAAACGAAGTTCTATCCAATTAAAAAAAAAACTTCATTAATTCAAACTTCACACATTAGAATCTATATCATTAATATAATATAACTAGTGGTTCGCCACGAACTGAGATCTCGCGAGTCTCCGATTAAAACAAAAAAATATTAAGTATTTGTAATCTTTGACTATCAAAATAGTGCCAAGTAATAAATAACCAATTTACTAGACCTACAGTTTCATTTAAATTACAGGTAACGGGAGTTCATGTTATGTGGTTATACTTTTTTGGGGTACACATTGCAGTTAATCTGGATTTCAGACCTTTGCCTATATTTAACATTTAAGCTACACGCATACCAAATTACAGCACTGGGGTCACTGGTGTACCCTGTGAATTTTGTCAAAGTTCAGTTTTTATTATGGCTAATAACTCCAAAACTATAAAAAATTTACTAAAAATAAAAACGGAGTCTAAATGTCCTAATAAAGACCTTTCATTTGACGTCCCACTTGACTTAATAGTCTCATTTTTATTTGTTTTTACCCCTTCTTAACCCCAATATCTCAACAACTTCTCAACATGTTTAGCTCATTTAGTCACACCAAAATTGTGCCATCACTACACCTATGTATCAAGTTTCACGATGATCAGATCAACGCTTCGAAAGTTATCCTCGGACAAACAAACATACATACACAAAACGCCGATTTGTCCAAGTTGATTTGGAGATCTCGTTTCCATCGATCAAATACGTGAAGAGAAAACTTTGTACCTCTTTTCAGACTTATTGCGCGCACGGATGAGTGTGAGATTTGACATAGTTAAAGTTTATATAGTGAAGAAGGACGAACGCTAAGATTCTGCTAAATAAATAAATTACGATCGAAATTCGACCACTGTGCACTTACAAATAGTATCGTTAAATTGATCAAATATAAAAATATGTATTTATAGAAAATCTTGCACATTTTTTTACAGTGGAACAATGCATATTTGCTGCTTCATTGACGCTCTCTAAAAACTTTTTATTATTATATTTTGTGTTATTATTAGAGATCGGATAAACGGATGCATATTTACCTAAAGTTAAAAGTTAGCTAGTATGGAAAGTACTTTTTTATCGAAAAAATCCCGTGATTTATCAACAAATGTATCATGTTGTAATTTTTTTTATTTATTTATTTACTTAACCAAGACATCCCTTGAAGTTGCATAGGTTTTTATGGTATGTCATTCATCCCTCATATAGTCTAAAGAAATTCACATTCTATGAAAAAACTCACACTTTGGCACATAGGTATATTAGGTATCCATACTCTTAATACCTTGTTACAACGTAATACGGTTGCTTTTCCCTACTTTTACCGTCGGTAATTTTGGATGAAGCGAAAACAACCTTGTAACAACTCAGGGAATATAAGCATTTTGTAAGTGTTTGAGTCGTCAAATACGTCAAATAAATATGCATCAAATCCCGGGATTTTATTTTTAATAAAAATATTCTAAGAAGCCGCTTCCATATTTTGTTAGCCAAAAACAAACTTTAGGTAAATATGCATCCGAATATCTGATCACTAGTTATTATTATAGATTAAGTATGCGTTATTAAAATTGTAAACACAAGTAGGTATTATAAAGGAAGTAATATAAACTAATCGATACCGTTGATAAGATAGGTAGCGTCTGTATTACAATCACTTGAAGCCCGAGTATTATGTTATGATTGACGGCAATCCGTAATAAAACATATCATGTTTATTCATTGTCATTGTCTATAGATGTATATAGATCTCTTGATAATTTTGTGTTTATTAGATACTAGCTGACTCGCCCTGAATTTGCACAGATTTTTACCAAAATAAAATATAGCACTCAGGTATAATGTAGCTTCCTATTCCTACATTCAAAACAAACAAACAAACTGATCAACTTTACCTGTTTATAATTTTAATAAAGATTTAATCAGAGTATAGGATTGAGGCTTGAGGTTACTGCGTTTGCGTACTGAAATAAAGCTTGAATAAAGAAATACTTAGTGAATAATAAATTGGCAATTGATAATGTTGTTTGTTTACCATCACCCATTTACCTTTTTCTAGACCAAGATATGTCATGATGAGTCATAGGTTCTATTTTTACTGATTTAGATAATAGTTTACATAGTCACTGTTATAATAAATTGCTATGTATTCTTATACTATGCCATTCTTGTTTTAAATGTTACTGCAGTATGTTTGTAATATAACGGTAGCTTTTTAACATTGTCTGCGGATATTATTCTTGGCTTTATCTACGCTTGATTTTGTTTTAACAACTATCTGATCTATAGTTTTTGTAAATCTAATTTCAACATTCATACATAGACAAGTACTACAACTTGTCTATTGTATTTTTAAATTAAAAATATGAATTCGTTTCAAAAAAAAATATCGAGGAATGCAGTTCAGGGCCCGTAGCCAAATTACATTCGCCACGAATCTATTCGATTTCTACATACATTTATTGTCGCTGAATCACGTGGTATTTCTATAGCATGTGTCAAATCCCATACATTTTCGGACGTATCGACTAGCGTCATCGCTAATCGATTGGAACTTGGCTAAGCACTCAGTTCTTGTTTGTGGCTACTGTGGAATGTCATAATTCCGCTAATGTCAATGTCATGATATTTTCATAAACTTAATATGAGATAGTACATCAAAAATATGACCGGTATATATAATATATATATATATAAAATGTTTTACTATGACATAATGTACTCTGTGACAATGTAATGTGTTGCAATTGCAATTTAAATTATTTATATTTAATACCTTCAATATAATTAAGTAGTTTAAATTGCACAAAAAGCAGTTTCTACACAAAAAATAAATGTATCTACTCATAACATTTTCTTCTGTCCTTATCAAAATCTTGAGAGCGGTGCGTACGGCAGGGCGGTAAGTACCTACATGTTAGACACAAAATATCGAAAATAAAGTTTTTTTTTATATTAAACTTGTAGACACACAAGCTGACGGGACTCCTAATGTTAAATGGTCACCGCCGCCTATAAATTCCTGCAGCACTCGAAGTACTGCAGTCGCATTGCCTAGCACTTAGAACCCTATTTACACCTCTCTTGAAGGCGTTCATTTTGAACCCACTGGAAAAACCTCCGGAGGAAGGTCATTCCACATCTTGCAGGTGCGTGGAAGAAACGAGCGCGTGAAACACACCGCGTGAGACTTTCACGCATCTACAATATGTGGGTAAGCTCGTTGCCGGTTGCGGGTTTTTTGGATTTAAAAATATATATATATTTTCTCGAAATATACTCCGTCATTATTTGTAGTTAAAACTTCAACACCTTATATTTGTGTAACTATTGTATTATTGCAATCGTATTAAATAAATATAATAAAAATAAATATTGCTGGACATTTCACACAGCGCTATCTAGTCCCAAACTAAGCAGAGCTTGTACTATAGGAATCAGATAACTGATAGAATACTTATGTATATACATTTTTGGATCGACACAATTACACAAAGTAAGTAAAAGATCACATATATGACCTTTCTACGTCAGATCGCAGTCTAATTATAATCTTTCAGTTGGCGATGGCATTTCATTAAATGCCACTCTTTGGGCTAAACGAATTCTAAAATTGAATTTAATTATTTTCCGTGAAATAAAATATTGGTAAAAGATATCCTTCAACAAATTTACCCTGTGCCTAATAGTTATTTTGCCGTTGGAGCTGACAGGTATTCGAGTGGATACCAAGCACTGGAAAGCGCAGGGTAGGACGGCCCTACTATTTGTACTAAAAACGGGATATTTACCATGATTTGTGAGTTCGGCCCTACTAGATGGGGAGACGACCTGATAGAGGTTGCTGTGAGCCGTCGGGTGCAAGCCGCACTAGATCGGTCCTTCTGGAAAACTATGGGGGACGCCTATGTTCAACAGTTGACGCTGTGGACGTCCTATTGATGATATGATGATAAATAGATATGTAGGTATTGCTAAGCTTGGCTTCAGGCTCTCTGTAAGCTTTGTATATCTTCCTGAAATATATATGATTTGATTGTAGAGCATAGCCTTAACCGAGCATTAACTTTAAGAAAGGATTTGCGCGGTTGTTACTTAAGTAACCGCTACTAGCACTTTCAACTGATCGCTTCTTGCTTCGGATGGCACCGGGCTATAAACGTCATCTAGCCATTTCGGAGGCAGTCGCGTCGGCTTCGACAGCATAGTTACCCACTAACTTGTCTAAGACACTTCATTCAACATTCAACGAAGTTGTGTAATATTCTTTCAATTCTGATAAGAAAGATCCTTCTTATGCTTTATACATTACTAGCTAAACCGCCCGCGGCTTTGCACGCGTGGTTTGTCAATGAAAACATTTCCACTTCTTTTTTTACTTTTTTTATACTGCTGGAGATGGAATAAGCATATGGGCCAGCTGATGGGTAAACGCACATAACAAAGTATTCTTCTTCTGCGTAGTCGGGTAAAAGTAGGCTAAGTCTCAATCCCGGTTATAATCTATCTACATAAACCTAATTTTATTGAAATCGGTCCGTTTAGTCGTAAAAACGTAACAGACAGAGGGATTAAGTAACTTTCGAATTTATGATATTAGTAAGGATTTGTACCAAGTCAGCAAGAACTGTAGCAAGATAATTATTTCCATTAAATTTCACTCTTATTACGATGATATAATATACAAGAGATAACAATGACGTAATAAGAAGTACGGAAACAGATACCACACATCGATACATCGTTACTACAGGTTATCGAGACATCGGAGACGTTAACGACCGCCAGTTGACCTACTTTAGATCGGGAGTCGGGACTAATAATTAACTACATATAGTTTTTGTCCCACTCTATCACCCTCATATTAAAAATGCGAAAGTTTCGATGTTTGTTTGTTTGTTATTTAATCACATCGTAACGGCTTAACCGATTTCGATGAAATTTAGTAGGATGTACGTAGAGTATAACCTGGATTAACTTGGCTACTTTTTATCCCATAAATCAGGTCCCATGGGATATAAATAGGGTTTCAAGTCGAGTTGCAACAGCGAGTTTAGCTTAATTTCTAGGTTACCTACATTTAGTAGTGTAACGCGTACGAAGTCGCGGGCAACTGCTAGTACTTAATATAAGAGCAGGGGACTAAAGTAGCTGCTTGAGGTGAATCATATACATAACCATAATACAAGCTCTGCTTAGTTTGGGGCTAGATAGCTCTGTGACATTTCCAACAATATACGTTTAATCAGCAGCTCTGTAAGCAGATTATATTCCTCTATTATTCATATACATTTAAATTCCCCTTCCTGTTAACCCTTCAGATGAACAGTCCGCCGGCGATATCAACCTATCAGTTTAGTATTATGTAGTTCCCTTAACGAACTGTATGTTTGGTCTATGGAAGTCTTGGACGGCAGGGCCACCCCATAGAATCAAAAAATGCAGGCAGATTGTTAATCAGTAAATAAGATAAATTGGAAGCAAAATTACGTATACTGAATTCATTCAGCCTCATAAATTTTACATGTGACTTCATTTATCAACATATATGACAATCAACATCAACGTTCAACAATTATGACTCATGATCATAACGGAGCCAAAAGTACAATAAGTACGGTAAATCACGCGATATTTGATACTTATTTCATTTGAATTCTATAAGTAATTGATGTTTGAACTTTTGGCAAAATAACCGACTTGTAAAAAAATTCTATTGTCGATCTGGGTCTTAAAAAGTCTTGAAAAGCTTAAGCTTTTCACGAAATATTAGGGAGGGATTTTTAACAATTACTAGCTTAGCGTGGTGTGGAAACTAGCAGAATAATGGAGATGGGCTTAATCTGTCCACTGTCAATACGAGGAACCTCCATCAATAAGATACTAAATTTTTAATCTTCGAAGAGTGCTAGATTTTACTGACTGATTTCGTGACCTCGATGGACTGGATCAAATGGAACAGCTAGCTAGAATGTACCTAGATAGTCCATTTATAAGCTAGGCTTAGTTCAGAGTCCTGAGTGACATGACAAGCGCTAGTAAATATCCCGATTTGGCGGACGCCCTGGCGCCTCTCCAAGATTTGCATACCGCGCTAATGGTAAACATAGATCGCACCATGTGCGCTGTCACATGGAGTAGATGAGACTTAGCGGTTGAAATGGCGAGTTGTTTATGACTAAAGGACTTTATTTCTGACCGGGGAAGGTTATTATTTGCACATCTTGTTTGAGCATTCCATGAAAACGCGTTTCACTCTTAACAATACAGATAGAATGTGACCGAGCGCCCTGATTATTGTTTATTGATTTGGAGCAAATTAAGTAGGTACGAAACATACCGATTTTGTTGCATTCTAATCACATCGTAAATCAAAATTTAAAAGGTTTTTAATGAGTATCGTGAGATTCATCATCTTTCTGAGAGTTACATAATCATAATAATAATAATATAGTGTCAGTAGTCAGACCTGAGAAGATATCCCGAAAGGGTGTAGTCAAGTAAATCCAAACGTTACGTTTGATACGTACCCACTTTTTGCAGAGAAGTTGGCATTCACGTGACAGGTTGCAAGCCCATCCCCCCTTTTAGAATACTAACCGCATGTACCGCCTTTAAATTGTTGGTTCTAGGGCATGCCAATTTCCTAACGATTTTTTTTTTAATATAAATTATAGGCTAGCGTTTGACCACTATCTCGCCTGATGGTAAGCGATGATGCAGTCAACGATGGTACACTCTTGCCTAGAAGAAACCTATTCACTCGCGACTTGAAGATCCCTAGGTTGTAGTTATCAGGAAACACAGACTCAGGCAAGGCGTTCCACTCCTTGGCGGTGCGCATAATAAAGGTGGAAGAGTACCGCTTTGTGCGTATGGGAGGTACGTCTACCATGTAGCGGTGGCGCATCGCAGAGCGATGTTTTCCTTCACCGTTTTGAGCACCTGTAAATCTGCACATAATTTTTTTGAGTAGAAAAATCCATTGGTGCACGGCCGGGATTCGAACCCACAACCTCCGGATCTGAAGTCAGGGTACGTGAAATGCCACCTCGGCTCTTAGCCTCTTACTGGTGATACCTAAAAAAATTAAGATACGCCAAAAAAACCACATTTATTTCCCGGCTGGCGGCTGGAGGCAATATTCAAGCTACATGTAGGGTCCGTAGCTTTTATGCAGTTCTTTATACATAGTCAAGCAATTTCATGCAGTTATTCTTGGAACCGTTTCAAAGTTTGTGGGACGCAGTAATTTATCTTTATGACTAGCGTGCCTACCTAAGTATTTAGCTATTATGTGACTGAATGAATCTAAATCGGGATGCGAGTGGCATGATTTAGTTCAACAGACGCCGACATAATTCATTGTTCCTTCATCCGCTTCGCCAACGTTTTTTTCTCGGTCATACTGTGTTGTGACCATACTCCCTCTACCAGAAGGCTACTACAGTCTACTAGCTATGTTCAGGTATCCTGAATGGCCTGCTGACCCTGAACGGTCAACGGATTTATTTTAAAGGGCTTCGTAGACCCTCTGATTTCAGCTAAAGCGCGTCACAATCGATGAAGATGCTATAATATTTTATGTTATTATAAATATCGCTCGCTATACAATTCAATGTATGATGAAAATATACTACGTGTTTTGTTATGTACGACATTAAATGAACACACGGGTGGGGCTAATGGCTAGTATTGTTATAAACAAGGTTTTTTGAAATTAATAACATAGAAAATGTTAAATCTTTTAACAACCTTAAAATCAAGTCCTCAAATATCAATGAAACAGCCTGTATAAAATAGGTAAACAAATCATATTAATACATGGTAGGTACCTGTTAATCTGACTAAGTGGCATCGTCGCAAAGGCGCCGCCGATTTACGTTGAAAATTGTTACTGGAAATGTATCGATTACTGGTTAAATATTCAAGCTACCTGTATTAAACTCACCCCTGAGGCTCGGACTATGACATATATGACATCCGGGCTTGTCAGGAACCGTTGTTTAACGGCCCCTGACCAATCTGTCGCGCAACCAAACATTTGAATTTTTCCTGCATCACGGAGCCATCCGACTCCGATTTTTACCTTGAAGCAACCGAGACATGATCCAGATTCGCAGGATCGGGGAGACTCGGATGCCATATAGCCCGAGCCTAAGATTAGTTAATACGATTCCGGATGTGTGTTTTAAATTAATGTCGTACATAACAAAACAGGTTGTATATTATCTTCGCCGTGTGTGAAGGTCCATTGGATTGTGTGCCGAGCGATGTTTTAACCTAACATGAACTATGCCAATAAGATGTGTAGTGAGATCGGATACATGACGTTTTACCAAATAAAGCCATTTATTATGTAATTTAATAGTCTTATGCCTTTTTATTACGACTCTGATATCCTGAGATCGGCTAGGAAATATCTTGAAAACCTGGGATTATAAAACCAAATAAGGATCGAATTCTCTAAATGTGATGAAATAAGCATTCCTCTATTCTCTTTTTAGAGGAAACTTAATATATATTCTGCATGATATTCTGACTTGTTGTTTGATAAATTATTTGAAATAATGCACCAGGAAAACACTTACATACTGCAGTCATTGTGGTTACCTTAGTGGGGCACGTTCCTACTTCTAATTCGAAAAACGTTATGAGAGTCAGTCTGTTTATTCAAGAGACGTAATCTTCTATTATATGCTACAATACTGTAGTTGAATGGTTGGTTTTTGTACTAATTATAATATATAATTATTATAATGTGAAATGTCCAGCAATATTTATTTATTTATTTATTTCAATTAAATCGAATACAGCGTGTTGCCTCCTCGATTGTGTAAAACTTGTCGGCAACGATTCTGCATGGAGTCAATTAGGTTATTGATTTTCTCCTGGGGCAATGGGTCCCAGTGGAACTTGAGCAGGTTTTTTAGCTGGTGTTCTGTTAAAACTCCATCAAGATCTTTCAGGACCCTTCTCTAGAGCATATCCCACACATGCTCAATGGGATTCAAGTCAGGCGATTGAGCTGGCCATGGCAAAACGCGTATATTTTCGCCCTGTAGCCATTCTTGAGTCCGTCTCGCTGTGTGCGGACGGGCATTGTCGTGCATCAATGTAAACTCAGGTCCCAATGTTTGTGAAAATGGACGCACATAGGGAGCTAGCACATGTTCCACATAATTTTCAGCATTCAGGTTGCTATTTATAAAAACGAGATCGATTTGTCGGTTTTTAGCTATTCCAGCCCAAACCATTACTGCCGAACCGCTTTATGGATGGACTTCCTGGACACATCTTAGACGTTCAGCGTTTCCTGGCGATTGGTTCACGTGCACGTAGATCATACTCTTGCAGTCTGTTTCGCACAGTTTGGGGACAAACAGCGGGACCATCAGCATTCTGTAGCCTTGATGCGATATCTTGGGCAGTCAGCTTTGGTTCACGTCTACATGTTACCTGGTTGTATCGGTCTTGACGACGAGTGGTACTACCTGGTGAAATAAATGAAAGAAATGAAATCGTTTATAAGTACTATTTAATTGTTTCTTTTTTTGTATTTTCTCTGTTTTAAAATGTAACTGTATTGTATATTGTGTGCTAATGTAGTGAATCAATGATTTCTATGTCTATGTCTATCTATGAAATACCGTTGAAATGGAAAAAATGTTTTTATTGTTTAAAAACATAATTTACTGAAAAAAAACTATATATTTGTTTATCAAACATTTTGACTATTAAAAGGTTCGATATTCCATGAAAGTTTAAAACGAAGTCAAAAATAATAATACTAAAAAAGTTATGTGTTGCTTCGACTTTTTTGATGTGTGTAACATACGTTTTTTTTTGTATATATATACCAACACACTTATAATATATAGAGAAACAATCAAATCCGGTACAAATATCTGTAAATCATAGAAACATTTGTTCCGCGGCGGGAATCGAACTCGCAACCTCATGCGTCTCTGCTGGATATTCACCCACTGCGCCAAAGAGGTATTGTTCATGTTTATGAGGTTTAAGTACATTGCTGTTTTAGTGGTTATAAAATTGGGTCCATGATTATGCTGCTATGTATATCAATACTAATATTAATAAATCCGAAAGTAACTTTGTCTGTTTGTTACGTTACGTCGAAAATTGGTATATAGTTAGATTATGACCGGGATTTATATATAGGTTACTTTTTACCCGACTGTAGAAGGAGGGTCATGGTTTTATTGAAATAACACGCGTTCGATGCCGCGGACGCAAGCTTGTAGTAAAAATAAACATGGCGTTATCAATCACGGAATAGTAGTTAGTTTTATCTGTGGAGCGAATTTGAATCGTCTGGCAATGCAAGATAATAACATAAATAATAATAATATACATATATATAATAATAATGTTAATTAAATAGAAAGAAAGCAATTTATCATAACTTCGTTTACTTATTTCTCCAACAAACATTATTCTTGTTTTATACACTTTTACTCTTTTGGGACGCCATTACGAGTAGGAGGAGGTAATTACCATAGACTGACAAGACAGATCTAGTCGTGCACAGACAACGTAGAATATAGATGTACATAACACACACACACACACACAGCACATACACACACACACGGCACAGGGCTCATAGTGACTGGGTACGTATTTTTAGTACTATTTATTATTTTTTGCTTAAGTAATGTTTATTTAATTGTCTGTCTTCACTTATCCACTGTATGTAGTTTCTGTGTGTTTGTTACTTGTGTCGAAATAAATGTCTATATTTATCTATCTATAACCAACAAAAGCATAGTCTTATTCATACTAATATTATAAATTCGAAAGTTACTCGGTTTGTTACGTTTTTACGACTAAACGGCTGGACCGATTTCGGTCAGATTTTGTATACACATAGATTATTACCTGGATTGAAACATATGCTACTTTTTATCAGACTGCAAAAGTCAAAGTCAAAATCATTTATTCATTAAAATCACAAGGATCACTTTGAAACGTCAATATTACTGCAATATTACTGCCTGTTTCTGTATAGAAGGAGAGTAATGTTTTAATGGACAAACAATGCGTGCGGACCCGAGGGTGGCAGCTAGTGTGCCTATAAATTTACCGGAACCCTTCAAACCTTCATCCTTGGTTACCAAGAAAGAACCTGTGGTAAAAAATATAATATATTTTTTATCATTATGATTCTTATTATTAACGGAAAATTTATATCAGATAAACAAATTCTAAAACTATTATTCAAATCATCTGCTATCATAAAGCTATCACTCAAGTTCAGACGAATGAACCAAGCTATTTTCAACCTTATATCTTTTGTTCAAGTTTGATACTTTTGTGCATCACGAAATGCAGTTCGCATTGCAACCGTTTAAATCCGACATTGCAATATCAGCGAACTTTGCCCCCTATTTACTTTGCATAATAGTATGTAATCGTTTCACTAACTTGTTTACGACATGCAATTTGCAACATGCAAATAGTATTTTAGTACTTAAAGCAACTTTGTGGCGAAACCCGAAAAAGTATTGACTAAGTAATTATGTAGGTCTCTTTTGCTTCTGTCCAAGTCTTCTTTCGAGACCAGACTGAAAGTAGCATTTAAAATCATTTATTTATCACATAACACATGATTTCACATACATAGATTAATAATTGAATGTAAAAATAAAGATATCGACATTATGTAGAAAAAGCCTTAGATATCTAAACTAAACGCCTAGCCTGTACGAAAGGCATCTGCATTCTGCTGATTTAATATAATAGCCGGCTGAGTGAGACTCGGGTAGTTGCGGGTTCGATTACCGCCGAGGAATAAATGTTTGCATGATCTGCAGATATTTGTGCAGGGTCTGGATGTTTTTCTATATATTATAAGAATGTATTTAAAAAAAATATTATATAAGTTTTCTATTAGTTATCTGGTTCCCATAGTACACACGACTACATCTCAAGCTATAGTTTACCAGAATAAGCTGACCTCGCATTGTATACTTAGGTTTTCCGTACGATGGGAGTTCAGCATAGACTGGAAATGTATAGCTTGATGTGTAGCCGTGTGTACAAGCTCTGCTTAGTTTGGAGCTAGATAGCGCTGTGTGAAATGTCTAGCAATATTTATAAATATTTATTTACGTTCTATATTATGTTACATCCACGCACTGGAAAGCGCAGCGTAGGACGATCTCCACTAGATATAAATTTCTAAAAAAGTGTTGCTGAGAGCCGTTGGGATCAGGTCGCACAAGATTGCTCTGGAGATTTATGGGGATATGATGATGCAACATCCAAACAGATAAACTTTCGCATTTACAACATTAGTATGTCTGCTAATAGGTATACCTAGTAAATGCGAAATGTCGTCTGATTTGGATTATATAGGTCCCACCAAAAAGATATCACCGAATTCCCTAGGTCACACAAACAATCCCCTACATGATAGAAGCCCTGTTAACATTGGCTAATGGCATTTTGCTCTTTTTCCCACTTTTTTAACTTTATTCCACAGAATATGGTGTAAATGAAAAAAGGGATTTTATTTTACGAATCGCCATCATATCAACCTTTAAAAAGCGACTTTAAATTCTTAGGAATTACCGATATAGTGATTTCTTGATGATGAGATATTGTATATTTTGCAAACTTTGTTGGTCAGCACTTAGCAGTACAGTAAACCCACCCACTTAAACTATTTTCCTCCATTTTAGGAACGAAAAGAACATGTTAGGTTATAGTTGTATGCGGGTTTCTCACGAGCTTTATGTTAGATGATCTATAAATTTCCTCTAATGTGTCAGGGATTATCTCTATAGATAAAAAAGCACTGCGTTAGCAGATTTGCTTAAGGAAACAAGAGATTTGTGTTTAAACATATTGCTTGCGTTACAGAATGTATTATCATCAAATCAACCATAGAACGTCCACTGCTGTCCATAGATTTCCAGAGCGAACGATCTTGTGAAACTTGTGTTTAATGTCTAATATATTTTATTTTGATTGATAATAAGTATTGGTTATCATCACAGATTGCGTATTTATCAGAGGCCCGCTTATTGATTTTAACAAGACCTAATTTACCGTATCAAAGTTCGCGTGAAGCAGCGACGGCGATATCTCTGAAAATATTGTTCTGTCGTTGACGTCACCGCCTGTTGTTGCTTTGACTAATTGGAGACCGAAATATCTGTAAAGTTCGTAATCTGGTTATGACGTCTAGTCGCTTATACTACTGCAGATTAATGTTATCTAGATGTACTTCACGTTTGCGTTGCCAGGGCTACAGGTGTAAAATATGTCTGAATAGCGTTGTTCTTGACCTATTGTATTCCATAGAATCTGCTAAGGGGTATAACCATCTCCGCTCGCCAATAGACAATCTAAAAATTGCTTATTGTATCACTGGTCTTCGTGACTAGACCACTTACGACGTTTTCAAAGTTTATAGCAAAGTAAAATGTCGCAGAAAACTTTGAACATTTATAAATGTTCAAATCAAATCAAATTGTATATATTGCGTAATATGTGTAACAAACAAGGTGTAGTACAGTTTTTGTGTAGGTACAGCCATATTCAGCGCTAACGCATGCAATGTCAAATCTTTACATGTTAATTTTATTATTAAGTACGTTATTTATTTATAATAATCATAATTTTCGCAGCTCTTACCTCATATAAAATTTAAAACAATAAAAAAGTATTGATAAAATTAGTCAAACTTAAAATTAAAACACAAAAAATTAAATTATGATGGGTCATACAAAATTGTCATCGGCTAGGTAATCATTAACACTATAATATGCCTTTTCTATTAATAGCTTTTTCAATTTCAACTTAAATAAATTTAAACTAGGAGCATCTAGCACACTCTTTGGGAGATGATTGTACAAACGCACAGCCATGCAGATTACACTTTTATTGTATAAAGCCGTCTTGTTTCGGGGGAAACAAATTTTATTGTTGTGTCTTGTTTTAAAAAGTTCCATATTGTTTTAACCAAATGTCGTTGTTTCACAAATATAAAGGCAGGGAAGCGTAAGTATCTTAAGTTCAGTGAAGTAAGGTTTGCAGATAGGTATCAGTTTTCTTGAGCTTGCATATAGCTCTGATACATCGTTTTTGACTTATGAATACTCGGTCTTTTAATGTGGAATTCCCCCAGAATATATACTGCTCAAAACAAAATAAGAGACAAAATATTTACGGTTAAATGATCAAATTACACGTTAAACTTCCGAAAATAACCGTAGCGGTCAGTAGACTTGTGTTTAATCTTAAATCAAATGACAAAATAAACAAAACTCTACCCAGTTTATAATATCTGAGACATCAACATACCGTCAACACCAATATCCCTAGTGCTTCACTGTTATCGTTTACTCGACACTTGAGAACAGAGTGGCATTCATAAAAAATAATTCTCGCAACGAAGGTCAGCAAAAAATGGTCTCAAAACAAAAATACTCAGGTGGCCCTTATTTTGTTTTGAGTAGTATAATTCCATACCTTTACGGACTCTGCATATCCGCATGCATATGTTCATGGAAACACCAGTCAGACCTACTTAAGTTTGGGTTTCAAGTAAGTGAATTCACGAGACTGCGATATTTAAATTGCTAGCTTATTCACCTGTGTGGTGTTCCTATTTATACTCTGCATGTGAACTCTAAACGAAATGAGATGACCGCTTCGCGAAGCATCGCAGATGAGGCATCCAAATGAAATTCCAAAGCAAAAGCTATGGCGTATCTGGCATTGCTGAAGTGCTTCTACGGAAAGGCAAACATTCCACTCGACTGAATGAATGAGCGTGGAAAGTTTTAGCGTAAAAATTTAGTTCTGGTATTCAGAGTTTACTAATGGAATCGTTTATGACAAAAGGTTGGTTAAATGCTTAGAATGATCTCATTTATGTAAAAAAATATGTGATTATTTACGCATAGAATTGTGAAAGAGGTGTGGCTAAAATCTTGAAAATATTAATTAGCCACATTTCAAACTACACCTAGCTAAATGCTAAACGTTAGCACTGGTTGATCGGGCTATGATTGCTGATTTTTTTTAATCACTAGATTTCTGATGAGTTTTAAAACCTCTTTCAAGCAAAAACATACCATGTTACCACAAAAAAGTTAAACTACTGTTTAACGGGTGTTTAGAAAATTCGTTACCAAGACTCGGTTTTTATTCCGTCAATATAGCCCTAAGTCATACCTAAAATATTTGGTCAATATTTTGTTAAGGTCTTGATGACGTCACAGTTCCGCGCATGCTCTTTTCAGCGTGTCCCTATGACCTTTACAAAAGCACTAACGTAACTTTACGTCGATGTACACTAGGAGGAATGTGATTATGCAATTAATTTGTTATGAGGGGGAGATTTATGTATTTATTTGTCATTTTTTTAGACGTTCTACGTAGACAGGTATATAAACATACTCGTTATTGCACACTAAACAAAATTAAACATACAAAATACAGAAAAATAAAGATAAGTGCTATGGGCGGTCTTATCGCTAAAAGCGATGTATCTATATTCATAAACCTACATAAACTACCTATACCTACTTACGTAGTTTCTCGCAAGTTTCGTGGAAAGTTAATTTAGCGTGCATATTTTTCGATAGCATCGTCTGAAAATATACTGGGAAAATATATAACAATATCTGCCAGTCAGAGTGGAACCCATCCAGATCGTCGCGCCAACGTTTTCGCGGTCTGCCTCGTTGCCGTCGTCCTGTAGGTTGCCAGTCGGTGGAGATCTTAGTCCACCTTTCAGGGAGCATTCGAGTGACATGACCCGCCCACTCCCATTTGAGTCTTGTCTTGAGTCGTGTGTTACAACAATATATAATAGGAAATGAGTAGAAAAATATAAAAAAGATTTGTAGACGTTGCAATGAGAACGACATAGCTCGCTAAACCGAAGTTCTCGCCTGGTAACATCTGTGTTTAGTAAATGTACGAGACATTACTTCGATTCATACTGCGGGGCAAATATGTGCATGATCCACAAATGTTTATTCCGGTCGGGTACCGTTGCACTTCAAGATTTTGATACTTAAGACACAAAATACTTGTATGGGGTCAAGGGATTTACACTGTGTTATTTTACTTCAAAATCTATTTATTAATAAGTGAAGAGAAAACATTGTACCTCTTTTTAAACTTATTCCGCGCACGGAGCAGTATGAGATTTGGCATAGTAAAAGTTTATATGGTGAAGCGAATGCTAAAATTAAGCTAAAAAATAAAAATATATCGGTCGACCACTGTTGCCAATCCCGTATTTTAATAATACTTTGTTATTTATTCGTTCTTATTTATTTACAGAGATAGCCACCAAATCGATCTGCCCCCATTCGGGCACTACGCCACCGGCATTTTCTTCCTGGACAAGCTCCATCATCAGGACATCGAGAAGAGGTTCCACGTGCTCGCTGAGAGCCTCGGCCTTCGCATCATTTGCTGGAGGACTGTCCCCACCAATAACTCTACTATTGGTAAGATTATCTAGAACCAACAAGTAGCTTTTTGACAAAAATATAACCGAGTTAACCAAGCTACTGAACCTATTTTTATGAAATTTCTATGGAACCAATCTGATAGTATATCCTCTACAATAACATTATTTTTCCAAATTGGTTGATAAATGACGGAGATCAGAGGTAACAAATATTAAAAAAACCTGAATTGCAAACCTCCTTTTTTAAGTCGGTAATAATTGGGATGGCTATTAAGCGGCGATGGCCTTGCAACCTGTTAGGTATGGAATACTCGCTAATATGCAAAAAGTTTGCGTAAAATAAAACAAACTATTAATAAACTTCCATGGAACTCTGTGTTTTTTTAATGTAACTTGTGGGGAAACAGGCTTAGGGCCCTTGTACACGCTAAGAAAATCAACCGTGTCTGCGGCAGATTCATCATGATCAATTCATCATGTACGTACACGATTAGAATTTAGTCGGATCTAGCCACGAAAATTTGTCGTGTCTGCTCCAAACAAGATAAATAGGAACGTGTAAACGATGAGATTTTTTTCGGACAGTCGTGCGTAGTGTGGTAGGGTGCACTAGTCAAGTTTGACTCCGCCCCTCCCTTTACCGCAACAACACAGAGCGCATCGTGTCTAGCGCAGACAAGATTGTTTTCTTGGTCAGCGTCGAAGCTATGTACACAGTTCGTGTGTAGTGATGACACGAATTCTTGCGTAGACCCGGCGACTTTTCTTAGCGTGTGCATGTAGCCTTACGGCCCACCTGATGGTAAGCGGTCACCGTCGCCTATTGACACCAGCAACACCCGGAGAATTGTTGTAGTTCTGATATCTGCTTTATGAACTCTACATCAAGGTCAACTTGGATATCTGCGACTTGTCGTACATACTATATTTGACGACCTCCGTGGTGCAGTGTGCGAATAGCCGACTGAGAAGCAGGAGGTAGCGGGTTCGATCCCCGCCGCGGAACAAATGTTTGCAAGATCTACAGATATTTGTTCCGGGTCTGGTTGTTTCTCTATATATTAAAAGTATGTATTTACAAAAAAAATGTATATAAGTGTTCTATCAGTTATCTGGTTCCCATAGTACAAGCTTTGCTTAGTTTGGGGCTAGATAGCGTTGTGTGAAATGTCCAGCAATATTTATTTATTTATTATCGATAAATTATTATTTATTATTGATAAATACGTTTTAGAAACTACGTGCTCCTTTTTAACCGACTACAAAAAAAGGAAGAGTTTCTCAATTCGGTTATATTTTTATGATTGTTACTTCAGATCTCCGTCATTTATCAACCGATTTGAAATAATTATTTTTTATTTCAAAGGATATACTTTCAGATTTGTCCCGTAAAAATGTCGTCCAAATCGGTTCCATAGTTTGGGTTTTCTGTTTTCTGAAGTCTGCTATAGTTTTATTAAAAAGTTACTTGTCACTACTACATTAAAGAATGTAGGTAAAGAATCGCATTTATTATCGAGGTCTTGATTGTGTTTATATGTTGTTGCAGGTCAAGTGGCTCGCAACTCCGAGCCGTTTATGCGCCAGGTGTTCGTCACCGGCGATACTTCAGACGAAACCCAACTTTCCCGACAGGTAACCAGCTTTCTGTAGCTCAGGAAGTTGCAAACTAAGGGCCTGTACACGCGGCGTATTTTTTATGCGCAGAAGACGCGCGTAGAGGCCCAAAACGCAGATTAGCAGCTTTTGTATCGATTGAAACGCGCGTACAAAGCGATACAAACTTGAGCGAGAAGCGCGTTCGCAGCTCGTCTGTAGGTATCTGTAATCTGTATCGCAGTTGAATCTATTCAAACGCGCGCAAGCATCGCGTTGCAATGTTGGATAGAGGCGGGGCGCGCGCTTACGCCACCGCACTCGTATGCATCGACGTATCTGCGCGTTTTTATCAATACTAACGCGCGTTTACGGCGCCACTGAAATAGCAAATGCGCGACAACATCGACAAACGCGAGACTGAATTTATCAACGTGTGCAAATATTTACTGGCTGCGACTGAATCTCGTTTGGAGCGCGTTAACGTGCTTCATCTGCGCATAAAAAATACGCCTTATACATAGGCCCTATAATTGAATTGATCAGTGGGTCTAAAGTGGCGACTTTATGCGTATGTAAGCAGATCATATTGTATTCCTTTATTATTCGTAAGTGGCCATATATTTTTGGATGAATTGGAAGCAAAAAAATTAATTAATATCTAATGTTTGTGAACAAATGTGCTATACACGGTTTTAGTTATCTTTTTGTGAATCGTGCCTTGGCGCTAACCCAACCCACGGCCACTGACCATTTTGTTTCAACAAAAAACTTATTTATTTTAGATTTTTGTGCTGCGCAAACGCGCTTCGCATGAGCTCATCACACCAGGCGCCCGGTTTTACATCTGCAGTTTGTCATTGAAGACTGTGGTCTACAAGGGTCTGCTCACCTCTGAACAACTATGGGTAAGATAATCATCTTGTATATTTTATTTTGATGCTTTTTTTATATATCATCTTTATGGAACAAGCATATGACCCACCTGATGTTAAATGGTAACCATCGCATATAACAAAGTATTGCCTCGTAGGTCACGCACCTTAGGAATGTGCCCTCGATGCACTGCCCTGCATCAACTTAAGGCATACCGGTTTTATATGTGGGAATTGGGTGTAATATGAAGTTCTTACATATTTCTCTACTAAAATAGAGTTGGACGGAACTGGTGGTCTATATCCATCAGAGGTGATTTTGAATACTACCTTCTCTTACTTTGAATATATCCACTAATGAACATAGGGCTCAACCAAAGATTTACACAGTTACCATCTTGTACGGCTTGCACCGAATGGCCCAGCAACTTTTATCAGGCCGTCTTTCCATCTAGTAGGGGTCGCTGCGCCTAGCCAACTACTTGTAACTACATACGTAACTAAATGTGTAGTTAACCTAGAAATAAAGCTAAACTCGCTGTTGCAACTTCACTTGACACCCCATATGTATCCCATGGGACGTGATTTATGGGATAATAAGTAGCCTATGTGTTAATCCAGATTATAATCTACGTATATACTAAATTTCATCGAAATCGGTTCAGCCGTTATGACGTGATTGAGTAACAAACAAACAAAAATCCAAACTTTCGCATTCATAATATTAGTGTGAAGTGTGATGTGCACTTAGTTACGAGAAATAAAAATGATTACAAATTACCAATGTGCCATATATGTTACAGAAATATATTTTTTTTAAACTTGGCTATTTTCTATTGCAGCTATATTTCAAGGATCTGACAAACCCGGCGTTCACCACCTACCTGGCTTTAGTCCACACTCGGTTCTCTACCAACACCTTCCCCAGCTGGGAAAGAGCACATCCTTTGAGGTATGATTTTCGACTTGCTATTTAATTTCATTTATTTTCCACTGTAGGTACATTATAGAACACTAAGTTACGTCAAATTTAGAATATAACAATAACAATTGTGATAGAATTAACATTATTGTAGCTCAAACAGACAGGAATCGGGACTAATTAAGTTAATATATCAAATAATGTCAACTTAAAATAATAAAAGTAAAACAAAGATCAATAAAACACAGAGCAAAACAATGTCAAATAAGTCAATCAATCAATCAATGTCAATACTAAATCGATAATTCATGTTTTGATGTCAAAAAAAAATAAGCAAAATCTTACAAATTGCGGCTGTAAAGGAGCCTTGTCATTACGATAAATTATAATAATTGCAAAATGTCAAAAATATATACTTAAAAGAAAATAATTGTCTATCAAGATGATAATGTTTAAAATGCCTTGAGGTATTAACTGGTATCATTTCTTGTTTACATAGTTCTCGAGCAAATATCTGATTCCCTGTACTTTTTTTAAAGTTAAGCCTTAGTTTAACCATTAAACTCGCCTTGTCTTGTTTAACAAGTTAAACAATTATAAAAATGTTTGCGTGATACTATCGCAACACTTAGGAATAATAGGATGGCTTGTTTGGGCTTATTTTCACAAACTTGCTATGGAGAGTTCCATCCAGGCTTTAAATGAAAAGCCCGATATTCAGCAAAATAGACTGTTTTTTAGAAATGTTTGAGATGGTTTTAAAAATCATAATGTGTACGATATTTCAGAGTGCTTGCCCACAATGGCGAGATAAATACGTTGCGCGGTAACGTCAACCTGATGAAAGCTCGCGAGGGAGTCATGAAGAGCGAGCTTTTTGGCGATGGTAAGAAAATAACATATACGGGATTGTTGTTATTAACTGGTTAATTTGAGTGTTGGAACGTTTTTGGGGTTTTTTGCAAACAGTTTAAGCCTCTTGATCTTGAAGATAGGTAGTGTGAAAGATAGTGGGAAGGAAAGGAAGCAGGACTGAGATGGCAGGCACGAAGAAATGAAGATACAAGATACGATACAAGTGAAATTGGTATTTTTTTTTTATATTTCTTACGTAATTTTCTGTATATGTTTTTGGCTGCATTAAATATTACTTTAATTTCTTATTTAAATATTGTGTTGTTATGGGTTATATCTATAAGCATAGCTAACCCCTAACTCGGCAGTCTCCTATAAGTCTCCATAGCTCTCAGATGGTATTAAATCATCCACAGATCTGAAGAAGCTCTACCCAGTCGTAGAGCCCAACCTCTCCGACTCAGGGTCAGCAGACTGCGTATTAGAATTCCTGCTTCATTGCGGCCAGCGTTCCCTCCCCGAGGCAGTGATGACCATGGTGCCTGAAGCGTGGCAGAACGACGCCACTATGCCGAAGGAGAAGCGCGACTACTACCAGTGGGCCTCTTCTGCAATGGAGCCGTGGGACGGACCCGCGCTCGTCTCCTTCACCGACGGACGGTACATTGGTAAGTAGTACTCACAGGGTATGGTCCAACAGGTCGGTCGCTGCAGCGTCAATATGTGCAAATGGGGGTTCAGGGATCCTAGCCTACCGCAATGCAACTGTGGTGATCCTGCACAGTCGATGAAACACCTGCACAATGGAAGATTTGAAAACGGCTTCTCCTGATGCCATCAATGTGGCCAAGTACCTATCTAACACAATATGAGTAGAACTATTGACCCGCTAAGAAGAAGAAGGATATGGTAGGCATGCCGAGAGAGAAGCATGACTATTACCAGTGTCCACTAAAGACGGATCTAGTGGGAGCTATCTTGAGATTTTATATTATCCAGAGGACAGGTTTTTTCCCCAGATTCTAAATTTACAGCCTTTATTAAATCTTAAATCTGTATTTGTTTATTGAGAGTAGTCAAGCGCTTGATAACTCACCTGATGGTAAGTGATGGTGTGGTCGAAGATGTAGCACGCTTGCCTAGAAAGAACTTGTTCACTCTGACTCCGGACTGGACTAAAGGAATTTTAAGGCATATAAGGAATATTATAGTGGTCCAGAAAAATACATCCGAAGTGAGATCCACTTCATACTCTTAACCAATAAGTTCATTTGTTAAAGAATTTTTTAAACACTTGCTAATCAGTAATTTATCTTTATTGAAGTAAAAGTTGAGACGAATCGCTTGGTACGGCAATGTGGTTTGCCGACGGTACATGTGATACTTTTCAGTATGTTTGCATGCAAGCAATTCTGCTTGAAGTCTCAATTTAGACAAACGCATGCAAGGTATTTTGTATACAATTGACAAACTTTATTGAAGATAAGAACTGTATGTTCGTTGTTTCAGGCGCAATCCTGGACAGGAACGGTCTCCGTCCCTCTCGGTTCTACGTGACGAGCGAGAACATACTGGTGATGGCGTCTGAAGTCGGCGTCTACGATGTCGACCCTCAGAAGGTTATCCATAAGGTACGCGGAGACAGTGACTTCTTATTTACCCAACTTATTGCTACAATTTCCCTTGTAGTAATAAGTTGGGGCAAAAGGTTCTCGAATGGAGACCACGCACTGGAAAGCATTGCTAGGAGTTGGGTCTAGGCTATACAAGATCGATCACTCTGGAAACCTATGGAGGAGGTGTATGTTTAGCAGTGGACGTCTTATGGATGATAACATGTCGAGACATTTGGAGACATCTAGGGACAAGGGAAAGTTTGAATTAGCTTATGATTGAACACCTATATTAACTTAAAAAATAATTACCTTGTTACCACAAAAAAGTTAAACAACTGTTTAACGCGTGTTTAAAAACTTCCTTACCAATTTTTAAATACGATATTTTTAAACACGCACTAAACTGTGTTTAATTTTGTTTGTGGTACGACCCTTAATCATTATGTTTGTGTCTGTTTTGTACTGTATAACTTTGTTTATGTTCATCATTGTTATTTTTTTTGTCTATTTGTCTATTTTGTGTTTCATAAATTGTGTGCTAAGTGGCAAATAAATAATTGTCTATGTCTGTCTTTGTTTTCTATTGATCAGGCAAACTGTCTGATTAATCCAGTGTATTGTTTCCAGAGCCGTCTAAAGCCCGGCAGGATGTTGCTGGTCGACACTGAAGAGAAGAAGATCATTCAGGATGTGGAGCTGAAGCTGAAGATTGCCCAGAGCCGGCCTCACTCCCAGTGGTTGAATGAGCAAGTATGTGATACCCTAATGTTCTTAGTTATATAAAGCTTTCGGTTTGAAGGGTACGGTTGAGGGTGAAATTACAGGCACATGAGGCTTTACACCTTCAAGATTCTCTTCACTCTTTAAGAGAAGCCGATATCCTTGTAATTGTTGTTATTTTCGCCGGGAAGCAGTATTGCTGTTTCGTTTTGAAGGGTATGTGTACCGGTGAAATTACAGGCACATGAGGCTTTACACCTGTATGCCTAAAAGTGATGGACGCTCCTAAGGTGCGTGGCCTACGAGGCAATGATTTAATATAGGCGATGGTTATCACTTAAATCAGATGAACAATTGGTTCCATTTTTTTTAAACAACTTTACGAGAATGGTCGTAAATGATCTTTTTGCCAAAATTATTGTAAATTTGATTGCCCAGTGTACTTTAATTATTACTTTGTCATTGTCTTGAGGGGAAATTGTATACTGGGTATTTACATACATATGTCAGTAAATAGTCAATACATTTTTCTCATAATTTAACTTAATTTCATTTATTTGTAGGAAAACCAACAACTGTTATAATATAACTTATACATAAGACAGATTGTTTACCAGATAGTCAATAACAGGTTTCACAGTATAAAAATAGGAAAAATGTGAACAACCAATCGACATCTCACAATACAGATACAATGAAGAAAGAGTGCCTACCTGTACTAATTATTAATAACTAAAGAATTCACGATTCAACCGCTGTCGAATCGAACTGACGTTCATGCGGACATTATTGAAATTGTCACTTGCTCGCCACAAAAATGAAATTTGCCTGTAGTTTGTAGCAACTATGGGTATATTTATAGGAGGAATGAACCTAGTTCGTTTAAATGGAACATAATTCTAATACTATATGTATAACAAGTCAGGACAGTTAATCACATTAGAGGCTCTTCTCATATATTACGGCGTCTTTATTTTCGTTTCCTAAAAGTCAACTGTTTACAAATTCACCCAGTATATTTTTGTCGACCATTTTGTATTTTTATAATTCTGTGGGACTAATATCACAGCACTTTCACATACACAATAACACCAAACTTGGTCACATTTCTTGTAATAAAAGAATGTCGCTCATTTCCAAGAAACTAACGTGACTTTTTGTTTTTTTCTGTGCTGCGGTTTCGCTGGTTGGATGTTAAAATTCGTAATTGAATTAAATAGATGGTGAGTTGTAAACGCATGAGTTTGAAAAACGAGAATTAACGTGTGGATTGGCTGAAATAACAGGAATTGTACAATGAAGAATAAGGGAATCTTCAGAGTTCTAACGAAAGTACGCAGTGTTGGATTTAAGATAGCTTCTGCGCGTATTCCAGAATCAACGCTTTTAGTGTGTACTACGGTTCGAATACACCAAATCCATTATCAGCCGTATTATGCTCGGACGTTGACGGCCGAACTCGGCCGACCAAATCAAACGTATGAAAAATAAAGTGATCGAGTAGGTACACCAGAACCGGGGCGATGTCGGTTGTAGTAGTATACGCATTCTAATAATTTACATTCGTTTTATTTGGTTGGCCTAGTTCAGCCGTCAACGTCCGAGCACACTACGGCTGATGACGGATTTGGAGCTTCATACATAGAACGCGGCTCGGAGCGGCCCGGAGTGATTAGAGACCGTCCTAAAAAAGTGTATCTCTATGGAAGAATAGAGTTAAAAGACTTTAGAGTAGAGAGTAGAAACACAACCGAACAAAATGTTCCTACTGTGTACCCTAAAATAACATTTTACTGTATTCTTCTGTGTAGATAAACTTTTCTAAGGCGGTCATGCTAGCCCAGCTGGTGTGCATTTGGGCGGAACGGCGTTGGCAACCGCCCCGCCCCGCGCCGCGTTTGGTGTGTGCTCAGGGTGTATAGATGTAAAATAACCGATTTAAAACGTTTTAAATAAAATGTTGCCGTTTTAAACCCCAAATAAATCGTTTTAAACGGTTGAAAACTCGCCTACAAAAATAAATTAACTGTGTTTTACACTTCATTGTGGGCCATTTTTGGTCACCTGACGTCATGTTTCGTTTTAATTAGTTAATAGAAAATCAATAGAAAGTACCTACCTACATTACCTACTACACGAAAACTTAAGTATGTACCGCTAACGACCTTATATCTATATCAGGGTGCATAGGGTGAAATTTTGAAACGCAAAGAGCAGCTACAAGAACCGTTATAGCTACAAGAATACGTTTGTTACTCTTGCTTTTTCTCACAGACTGAAAATCTGGGTTTCATTTCAACAAAAAGAAACCGTTGTCACCAACCAATTATGGGTTTTCTATCATTTTTATGGGTATGAATGAACGCTAGTCTTATTGTGGAACCTTTACCGGCCCTAAGACGCAATTGCCAAGTTTGGTCTTAAAATATTATCTCTTATAAATAGATTATTAGAAGTCCTGTTTTTTTTATTCTGCAATTTTTTGTTTTAGTTAGATTTGTAGTGTCAAATAATTTTTTTTTTTAGATTACAATGGAAGACATCCACAAGTCAGTAAAGCCTGAAACCGGTGTATTCCAAAATGGAGTGGCTAAAACCACAATCACAGGACTAGAAGACAAACGGCTCGGCCTCTTCGGATATACTCTGGAATCTATCAACATGCTACTGCTGCCTATGATACAAAACAAGTAAGGAACTAAGCAATTACAGCTTTAATGAAAGGTTTCAACACGGTGATAAGAAACTAACCACTGCATTCTAAAAAGAAATCTAGACCGGACCACAAAACCTTTCAGAGACTCAGATTGTCATAAACTGCATATACCCCAAATTTCAGTGGGTACATACTCCTTTTTCTTAAATACAGTGTTCCTAGTTTATTCCGGACGTTTCGGTTAGAAACTTATTCTGTAGAAATACATGGTTTGTATCCCTGTGCTGGGGTATTTGTATTTGCTTTGGCATCCTAATTGACAGATAAATCTAATTCATATATTAATACGCGAAGAGAAAACTTTGTATTCCTTTTTAAGCTTATTGCATGCACGCTCCTCCGTGCGTGCGGATTGGACCATCTTGGTCCTTGAAATAAGTGTCTAGAAATAATGGGAGCCCTTTGCCCAGCAGTGGTACACAAAGGGCTAGAAATAATATAATTAATAGTCAACTTCTACAACGCTTCTAAACTAAAACTATAACAGTATATTTTATTTAACAGGAAAGAAGCTCTCGGCAGTATGGGCAACGACGCGCCATTGGCGTGCCTGTCTCTGTTCCAGCCGCTCCCGTACGAGTATTTTAAGCAATTGTTCGCTCAAGTCACCAACCCTCCTATCGATCCGTTCAGGTACAAATACTACTTATGTTCAGATACGTAAGTTTTGAAATTAAACGTGTGAAGAATCTTCCAAGAAGATAAAGTACTAACAGGTTCTTTATGTGATAAAACTGTGTGTAATAAAAAAAATAGACTTAATACAATGCGACGTCTTCTCGTCCAAAATACCTCAGTGTCATATACAACCTGATCCCAACAAAAACATTCTGCAAAAACGAGCAAAGTCGCGATTAAGATTACTGGGCCATAAAAAGTGGTGAAGTCAAATAAAGAGCCAAGTCTAAGTGAATAAAATAAATTGAGTGACTTGAGCGTTTAACGTTTTGTAAGAGTAGTACCAAAATGAACACTTCTAGTTGAAACCCTTCTAGTTGACCTCCATGGTTCAACTAGAAATGTTCAATCATTATTAGAAATGGTCACCTCGGGATTAGGTTTCTTCTCAAATAGAATTTATCTAAACCTGCGCTCGATAAGGATTCTTGTGAAATTCTAAACACGATTGCAGAGTACACTACCTTCGGGGAAAATATACCACCTGCGGTGAAAATACACTCTTCCTTCGGTGAAAATCTGTGATTTTGTTTCAGGGAGAAGATCGTTATGTCCCTCCTATGCCCGATCGGGCCTGCGCCGAACATTCTACAGCCGAGCGCTGAGTTCATGCACCGGATCTTCTTGCCCCAGCCGATCCTATCACTACCGGATTTAGAGGCGCTGAAACACACCACGCATCGAGGCTGGAAGGTAAACAACTCTGTTCCTTTGTTGCTAATAATTAAAATTCTGATATTTCAAATACTGGCGGTGTGCCTTTTCTGTGCACGTGACAAACAATATAATCAACTATCTCTATTTTCAAAGGTTTACTGGAAGAAACCTTTTGTTAGGGTTAAACTCGTCTTTGTAAAAGTCTTGTTTGTAAGCTTATTATCTGTAATCTATTTGTGTAGAACAAAGGACTAGAACTAAGTTTCTAAAAAAAACCAGATCACAAGCGAAATTACGAATTCAATTACGAAATAATTGTGTAGGCTAATTATCATACATATTTATTGAATTGACAAGAGATAAATGTTCGCTTAGGCTCTCGGATTGTCTCATTGATTTGTACAGAACTCACGATCAAATTCTTTTTAAAGGATCTTCCATATTTTAGTTTGTCACTTACTATGTTATCCATTCCACAGACAAAAGTAATCGACTGCACATTCGACATCACGGACGGTCCGAGCGGGCTCGAAGCGTCGCTGAACGTTATCGCAGCAGACGCGCTACGAGCGGCCACCGAGGGTTACAAGCTGCTGATCCTCTCGGACCGACGCGCCGGTCCGACGCGCGTGCCCGTCAGCTCACTGCTTGCTCTAGGTAAGTGACCGTACATTCGACATCACGGACGGTCCGAGCGGGCTCGAAGCGTCGCTGAACGTTATCGCAGCAGACGCGCTACGAGCGGCCACCGAGGGTTACAAGCTGCTGATCCTCTCGGACCAACGCGCCAGTCCGACGCGCGTGCCCGTCAGCTCACTGCTTGCTCTAGGTAAGTGACCGTACATTCGACATCACGGACGGTCCGAGCGGGCTCGAAGCGTCGCTGAACGTTATCGCAGCAGACGCGCTACGAGCGGCCACCAAGGGTTACAAGCTGCTGATCCTCTCGGACCGACGCGCCGGTCCGACGCGTGTGCCCGTCAGCTCACTGCTTGCTCTAGGTAAGTGACCGTACATTCGACGTCACGGACGGTCCGAGCAGGCTCGAAGCGTTGCTGAACGTTATCGCAGCAGACGCGCTACGAGCGGCCACCGAGGGTTACAAGCTGCTGATCCTCTCGGTCCGACGCGCGAGCCCGTCAGCTCACTGCTTGCTCTAGGTAAGTGACCGTACATTCTACATCACGGACGGTCCGAGCGGGCTCGAAGCGTCGCTGAACGTTATCGTAGCAGACGCGCTATGAGCGGCCACCGAGGACTACAAGCTGCGTGTCCGAATGTTCTGGAGTTAGCTACATAATTCCAGAACATTCGGGAATATTTCAGTCAATGTCCGACGCGTGCGTCTACTATTACCTATTTTGTGATCTAGTAAGTATACCTACGAGATGCCTACACTATTACTTATTCTTATAGTAGGCATTTGAAACAACTATTATGGCTTATTATGCGACATACTTCGGCGTATGTTAATATTAGCATTGTTCCATCTATGACCTTTGTTCACACAGAATCCAAATATTTAGGTGTCGTTTTTTTCTGATTATTAAACCATGTCGTGATTCATTATGTTCAGGTGCGGTCCATCATCACCTGATTGAAACCCGTCAGCGTATGAAGGTCGGAATTCTAGTGGAGACTGCTGAGGCAAGGGAGGTTCACCACATGTGCGTACTACTCGGTAAGGACACTTTAAATAGCAATTTTTTATATGTGATTTTCAAGCGCTTTAACATTACCTTGATCTGATGGTAAGTGATGGTGTGGTCGAAGATGGAGCACGTTTACCTAGAAGAACCTGTTCACTCTGGACTTGAAAACTCCAGGATTATAATATTAACTGCCTCCGTGGCGCAGTGGGCGTATAGCCGGCTGAGACGCAGGAGGTAGCGGGTTCGATTCCCACCGCGGAACAAATGTTTGCATGATCTACAGATATTTGTTCTGTGTCCGGGTGTTTTTCTATATATTATAAGTATGTATTCACAAAAAAAAAAGTATATAAGTATTCTATCAGTTATCTGGTTCCCATAGTACAAGCTCTGCTTAGTTTGGGGCTAGATAGCGCTGTGTGAAATGAACAGCGATATTTATTTATTTATTATTTATTTACAGTCACACAGCGCCATCTAGTTCCAAACTAAGTAAAGCTTTTTTTATAAATGCATATTTACAATATATAGAGAAACGATCAGACCCGGAACAAATATCTGTAGATCATGCTAACATTAGTTCCGCGACGGGAATCGAACATGGAGATCGTCATTAAATATATCGCTGGTTTGCGAGAATACCGACGTAATTCAAAATTCTGTCAAATTGAATTCTGTATGCCAAACAATCATAAATCTTTGATATTTTATCGTGAACAGAGACGCAACGCCAATATCGCGCCAGCTTTCGTTAGAAAGAGACAGCGTCATTATTCACTTGAGACAAAACACTCGAAGCGTAATCACAAATAAAGACTCATCTCAGTTGAGCCAATGACAACAGAGTGAACGCACGATCGATTCTCGAAAATACCGACGTATTTACAGTTTGGTTGCAACAATTATTGTTGATTTTTTTTCAAGAATAGTGACTCATTTAGTGATCCGTCGTTGTTCCTGATAAAAGTAAGTATCTTTTTATGTCTCATTTCTATTTACGCCTGTATTCTTGAATAAATATGAGTGATTGCTTATGATATTGTATTTTATACCGACTTTTTGTAACTTGAGTCTATATTCACGAAAAATAAACGGATTTTATTTTGTCGTAAATAAGAAACGTCCTTATTTTTGAATAAAGTGGGCATGGTTTTGCTTCTTATTACGAAATGCGTCTGTGTTTAAGAGATTTTGGGATAGAAATATTGAGTTAGTTTTTTACATGGTATTATTTGATGATTAATTATTTACGTTAAATTATTTGTTTTAGATAATTATCTTTATCAGAGTTATTCAAGATGGCAGAAAGAATGTTATTCTTGGGAAAGTTGAAAGAAGCGGCCAGTCAAAATAAAGGAAATGAAGATCAACATGATTTAACGAATAGTAAACAAGGTTAGCCTACAATTTTCGTATATTTGCAGTTTATCTCAATTTTATTTATTCTTTCAACTATTTAACTATTTAAAATATTTTAGGTTCCAATACACATAAAAGCAGTTTGCCGTTAAATGCAACAAGTTGCGATGAAAATATCGAAAATGATATAAATTATAATAACACATCAGGTAAGCAAAATAAAATATTTGAATTCAACCAGTCGAAAGATTTTTCGATATCATTTTTATTCCGATGTAGTAGTTTGTCCTGTTGCAAATAGTTTACGCTCACGCTAGTGGCTGATCGTAATCTCCTGGGTTCGATTCCCGGGAATTACAAAAATGTGAGTGTTTCTATTACATAATGGCTTGTTCCTCTGCAAGAAACCCGTGAAATAACTATTGCTTTTTGTATTTATTCTGTTAATAAATAAATGTTTATTGGATTTCAGGTAATAATTCAGAAGAAAATAAATTGATTTTGCGACAAAGATCACCATCCATATCGTCATCATCATCTTCTAGCTCATCTTCCTCGTCTTCTAGCTCATCTTCCTCCAGCAATAGAGAAACAGAAGAATGTAATAAAGAATCCAATAACATTATAAATTTAAATGAAAAAGGACTCCACGGCCATAGCTTAGAAAATAAAACCAAAGAAAATAAGGTAAGTATAGAGTCAGTAAATGATAATAAAAAAGATGAGACTGCAGTAGAAAGTATTTCACAAATAGAAAGTGAACCAAAAGCTGTTGAACTGACCAATATGAATGCTGAAAGTGAAGAAGAAAAGGAAGAAAGAGATTTTTCATCGGATGATAGTATCGCAGATCCTAATTATCACATTGAAAATAATGATTTATCGTCAGATTCGGTTGAAACAGTAGAAGAGAATGAAGAAGAAAATATTTCACGTAAATCAAACCAAAATATTACACGTAAGAGGAAAATGCAGCCAGGACTTTGGAAATCGAATGTAGCAAAACGTCTACGAAATGCAGGGAAAGAATATGTAGGCAAAAATAATAAAGTTATACGAGAGAGACGATTAGGACCAGGATGTACAGAAAAATGTAAGTTAAAGTGTAACACAAAGTTTGATGATGAGACTCGACGCCATATTTTTGACGCATATTATAAATTACCTGATTTGCAAAGTAAAAGAACTTTTGTAGCATTCAATATGTCCTCTATTGTCCCGACATATCAATATAAAAAAGGAACACGTCGAAATAATAACGCATTTTATTTTAAAGACAAAGATGGCGAAAAAATTCGGGTTTGTAAGAGTTTTTTTATGTCTACGCTGGATGTATCTGATAGATTTATTCGAACAGTTACCGAAAAATCAAGAAGTGACGTTTCAGGCATTATAGTGGAGGATCTTCGAGGGAAACATGGCAATCACAGTCGCGTAGATAATAATATTAAAGATAGTTTGAGAAATTTCATTAAGGCGATACCAAAAATAGAAAGCCATTACTGTCGAGCGGATACGCAGAAAGAATATATTGATGGAAGTAAGACTATTGCAGAAATTTATAGAGATTATGTGAAACAGTGTGAAGAAAAAAGAGAGAAAAGTGCTAATTATATCATGTTTAATAGAATATTTAATGGAGAATTTAATATAGCATTTTACCAACCAAAGAAAGATCAGTGCGAGGATTGTGTTGCCTACAATAACGCAACTGGAGAAGATAAAAATTGACTGAAGTCTAAATATGAGAACCATCTAAAAGAAAAAGAGCTTTCAAGAATGGAGAAGGTTAAGGACAAGAAAGAAGCAAAAGATAAAGAATCAACTATTGTAGCAGTTTATGACTTACAAGCTGTGATGCCATGTCCTAGGGGAGATGTGTCTAATTTTTACTATGTTTCAAAAGTGAATACCTTAAACTTTACGATCTATGAGATGAAAAATAAAAATGCGTTCTGCTACGTGTGGCATGAAGGAGAAGCAAATAGAGGAGCTATAGAAATAGGGACCTGTGTTTTAGAGTATTTAAAAAGTCTTGGAGATCTAACATCTGAAGCCAAACTTGATGTTATTTTTTATTCTGATAACTGCTGTGGACAGCAAAAGAATAAATTTATTATTAGTATGTACATGTACGCTGTTTCTACTTTAGCTCATATAAATAGTATCACGCATAAATATCTGATAAAAGGACACACACAAAACGAAGGAGACAGTGTGCATTCTGTCATTGAAAGAAGCATCAAAAAGACTCTGAAATCTGGCCCTATCTATACACCGGATCAGTACATTTCAATTATTCGCACTACTAAAAAGAAAGGATCTCCTTACAAAGTCGTAGAAATGAGTCATAGAAGTTTTTACGAATTAAAGTCTCTAGCTTCTGACATGGGTAGAAATTTTAATAAAAATACTGATAATGAGACTGTGAAAATGGCAGATATAAAGATTTTGAAAGTAGATGCTGACCACAAAGGGTTCTTTTTCTATAAAACATCTTACGGTGAAAATGAATTTAAATGTGTGAAAATTACTAGCCGTGCATCAAAAGCTTTGGACGAAAATTGCAGATTGCAATCTGCTTATAAAAAAAGGAACGGAATCTCAGAAAATAAGAAAAAAGGACTAGTAGATTTAGTTAACAAAAATATAATTCCAAACTATTATCGTCAATTTTATGAGGGGTTGTAAAATAAATGATTTATTTTACTTAGATTTCCTTTTAAGAATTAATGTTCCTGTTTTAGATATTTTTTCATTACTTATTTTGAAGAATTTACGTTTATTTTTATTTCATTTATTTTGATAAACAGGGTTTTTAATACCTAAATTTAAAGTTCCTATTGTATTGTTATAAAACTGTTTTTTTGTTATACTTATAAGTACAAAAGTTTTAAACACTGTTGTAAGTTTTAATTTGTATTTTTAAGAGGCTTTAAAGCTAAATAAATGACATAACTTGATTTTTATAATTTGGTGTCTCATGAATAAAGACTGATGTCTGAAACCCCCCTTTGTATGACGATTTTTTAAATAATTTTAATAAAAGTTCGAAAATGTTTTTATGTTTTTTGATACTACGATAAATTTTCCTTTAATCAGTAAAGTCAATCCCTCAATAAATTATTTACATTTTGCGGTATGTACTAAAATATTTACAAAGAAATTAAAAAATGCCATTTTCTAAAATCAATCATTTTTAGTTCCGTCGCTATTCTCGCAAACCAGCGATATGTGTATGCCTGTCAGATCTATCTTAATTTGTAATTTGCTCGTCAGGTTACGGCGCCGACGCAATCTGCCCATACCTAGCCTTCGAGTTAGCATTCGCTCTCCGCGCCGACAACATCCTTGACAACTCTCTGTCCGACGATGACGTATACACCGCCTACCAGAATGCCATAGAAACCGGCCTGGCAAAGGTCATGGCGAAGATGGGCATTAGCACTCTTCAGTCCTACAAGAGTGCGCAGATATTTGAAGCTGTGGGACTGAATGAGGAGGTCATTGATAAGTGCTTTAGAGGAACGCAGTCTAGGATTGGTGAGTTTCATTATTTTTACAATTTTGGGAATATTCACAGCTAATGTAAATACTAAACAACAAATATATGAAAACTTCTATGGAGGAAGTACATATATGCTCAGGGTCAATTACAAGTTTCCACAGATGAGATAAACATGAGTTTAACTGGTTACAATAGACGACGAGACATAAAAAAAGGTTAGCTAAGAAGTTGGTTACGTAGAAATAAAACTCTGTACCCCTTTTTAAGAGAGTTTATATTGAGAAGAAGGATAGAAAGCTCAAATTAAAAAAAATGTTGAATTTCGACCACTGTGCTTGGCCACAGCTATACCCAATAGGCTTTCGCCCGTGGCTTTGCACTTGTGCAAAATGTTGTATAAAATGTTGATATATCTTAATATAATTTGTTTTACCTATAGGTGGAGTTAACTTCGAGATTCTATCAAAGGAGATATTCGACAGGCACTCAATGACATACGGCGGCCCGGCTGACTCCATAGTACTGAGGTAAGTCACACATATATTATATTTTCTATAGGATACTAGGTGCTGCCCGCGACTTCGCACGCGTTGTTTGTCAATGAAAACACTGCTCTTCGGCGCAGTGGGGTAAAAAGTAACCAATGTTTTAATCCCGGTAATAATTTATCTATATACCAAATTTCATTGGTACCAAAAAGGTGATAATGTTTTTATCGACTAATGACGCGTGCGAAGCCGCGGGTGAATCAGTTAATAGGTAATAAGTTAAGAATCGCGTCTAAAGCGCGTCTTCTGCGCATATAAAATACGCCGTATGCTTAGGCCGAAGAGTTACTTATCTATATTTTTAAAATGTGTTTCACTTAACATTTAGTTAAGTACTTTTTTACTACACTTTTTATAAATTTTGTTTATTTTTTCTTTTATTTGTATGTTGTTCTATGCCTATTATGAAATCAAACTTTTACTAACCCATTTGACATGTTTAATTAAGTTCATACCAACAAATATGGATGTTTGACATCTGAAACATGAATGAATTGAATTTACAGAAACCCGGGGAGTTACCACTGGCGCGCGGGAGGTGAGAAACACATCAACGACCCGATGTCGATCGCCAATCTGCAAGAGGCTACCCTCAACAAGAGCGACAACGCTTACGATAAGTTCCGGTCAGTTGTGTGTTTTTATTATCGGAAAAATTCAAATAATTATTAAAACCAGTAGATGTTGTACAGAATTCTTCATCATAGGCAGCTTGAAAGCCCACTGCTGGGTATAAGCTTCCTCCCTCAAACGCCACTCGGAGCGAATCATTAATTGTAAAGGATTGTTCAGCCATAATTATGTCGTGCAGAGTCTTTGCTAATTGAAAAGTTTGATGATTTTCTTATGGATTCCAGCATCAGATCTTGAACAAATTTATTTGGGAAGACTCTAAGGTACCTAACAAATATGAAATCTGACATCGTGGTAAAGATTTATCGCTAAACATACATCTAGAATAAATATCTTTAGATCATGTAAACATTTGTTCCTTCGCAAGAATCGAACCTGCAACCACCAGCATTTCAGCCTTCTTCTTCTCGTGTCAATGATTCATTAATCTAAATTAAATTGATTTGGAGCAGTAGGTGAGCTCTACAGCCACATCAGTTGCCTCAGTTGTGTTATGTGGAGCCCTGCACTCGCACTGGACATGTTTGTTTATTTTTATTTTTTAGATATGTTGGAGATGGAACAAGCATATGGCCCTGATGTTAAAAATACGCATTATACAAAATGCTCATATCTACTTTTTACTAAGTACTTATTGTATTATGTTTGCTACATAAAATTTATAAAATAGTCAAAGTCTAACTAAACTATAAATCGTAATTTTATCAAAAAACTTATAAAGGTGCCTGCTGAGCAATTTTAATTTAAAGTTAGATATTGTCGTACTAAACTGTTTAGCTATAATTATTTATGTTGAACTAGCTTATCCGCACGCAGCTTCGCACGGGTTATTCAATAAAACATTACCCTCATTTTGTGCAGTTGGCTAAAAAGTAGTCTATGTCCTTTCCCAGGATATAATCTATCTCCTTGCAAAATTTCATTACGATCCGTTCAGCCATTCAGCGTATTTAGTCATTTAGGGTATGTATTTATAATTGGCTTTGAAATACCTTTTTTCCTGTGTCACGCCTTACCTTCTTTTAGCACTACAAGGATGACTGGAGATAATGTTATTAGCATTAAGTCCTTTTAGCACTATTCTGTTTTGTGTGAAAGTAATAAATAAATAGATAATATCTTTATTGCACACCATTACACTAATATTATAAATGTGAAAGCTTGGATGTTTGTTTGTTTTGACGGTTCGTGATTTGTCAATCACGTTGAGTGAACCGATTTCGAAGAAATTTGGTGTGTTGATAGATTATGACCTGGATTTGAACATAGGCTACTTTTTGTTGAAAAACAACGCGTGCGAAGCCGCTGGCGGAAGCTAGTTAAAATATAAATAATAAAAAGAACAAAAAAGCAATGTTTAAATTGGGCGGCCTTATAGCTAAAAGCTAATATTGAGATGAGATGTATTTACTTATTACAGAGAGAGTACTTTGGAGTCCGTCCGCGCTTGCACGCTCCGAGGCCAGCTGGAGCTGGTGAAACTGGACGACCCCGTGCCTATCGACGAGGTTGAACCCGCTTCGGAGATCGTCAAGAGATTCGCTACAGGTACAACACCTAAATACATATTTCTACACTAAGGCGCCACCTCCACGAGCGTAACGACTCGCCGCTCGCTCGCCCCAAATCTATCTATAATATATGTATGTATATAAAAATTCTCTTGTCACAGTGTTTGTAACAAAACTCCAAAACGGTTTAACCGAAAATTCCGCTGACCAGGATACCGAAAAGGTGTCAAGTTCGTCGCGCCATCTCCGCCTGGGTCGACCACGTGGTCGCGGTCCTTGTGGGACCCACTCAGTGGTGATTTCAGGCCAAAAGTAGTCCGGCATGCGGCACACCTGCCCGGCCCAAACCCATTTTAATCTGGCGGACTCTTGACACCTAGAATACTGCGCCCCATCACCCGCTGGCAACCCTCGACCTTGTACCTTTGAAGAGCCGTCAGAGACTAGGTTTACGCACCGTATGTGAGAATGGGAAGAATGCATATATATATATATATATCCATGATTGTTTGAGGTAGAGTGGCAGACTACCTTTTAGAAGGTATTTCATGGCCCAATAGCCTTGCCAGGCGTTTTCGGTACATCGAGAAATTTTCTAGCCTATTCGTATTATTATTAGCCCGTAGAGTCCCACTGCAGGGCAAAGGCCTCCCATCCCTCCTTCCACGAATCCCGGTTATTGGCTATCCTATTCGTATATACTAAAAAAAAAAATATTCATGTTGTTCATATCACATGCATATTCATTCACCTCCTTAGAAATTGATGAGTACGTCGCCACCCTGTATATAAAGTTTGTGAAATTGTTTGTATGAAAACTAACTGATGAAATACGATTTTATTGAAATTGTTAGGTGCGATGTCATTCGGCTCCATTTCCCTGGAAGCCCACACGACTCTCGCCATCGCTATGAACCGCATCGGAGGCAAGTCCAACACTGGGGAAGGCGGTGAAAACGCTGACAGATATCTCAACCAGGTAACTTGTAAACAGATTATGTAAAAAACTAATTTTATTTACTCTTTAGTTTTCGTTTATTTCTGGTTCGTTAGATCTCGTAGAGATTCGTAGACGAACTAAAGCCACCGACTGAAGTGGCAGTGGGCAGGGCACAAGCTCGAAGAACTGACGGCCGTTGGGGCAGAAAGGTTCTCGAGCGGAGAACTGGAAAGCGCAGCGTAGGACGGCCCTCCATTAGATGAAAAGAGACTTGATAAAAGTTGCTGGGAGCTGTTGGGTTCAGGCCGCACAAGATCACTCGCTCTGGAAATCTATGGAGAAGGTTTATGTGTGGACGTCTTTTGGCTGATATGATGATGAGTTTTCGTTAGTTTCTTGTAGACGTGGCCAAAGTAGTATGTAGGAACTTTTACTTTTCGATATAACAAAAAGAAATAGTCATGGAAGCCTAAGAGAAGGGTCTTGAGTTCTTCTAAAGCATTTTTTTAATATCAGTCTGTAAGCGAAAATAATCCTATGAACAGCGCTACTTCGCGGTAAGACCACCAATTATTTTGCAATAAAGTATTATCTAACTATCTATGTATTCTAGGATCCGGAATTCAATCGTCGTTCTGCTATCAAACAAGTGGCATCCGGTAGATTCGGCGTGACGGCGTCTTACTTGGCGCATGCAGACGATTTACAGATCAAAATGGCTCAGGGGGCTAAGCCGGGCGAGGGTGGTGAACTACCAGGTAAATTATAAGGCCAAGATAAAACTCGTTACTTATGACATGCTAATGCTTTTTGTTTACTTTTACCCGACTGCGCAGAAGGGATACATTTTTTTACGTGTATCTAAGATCAACCCTTTTTATTTACGTATTGGCGTGCCGTACTCCGTTCTAGGACATTATAGCACTTTAACTTGTTTTTTTAAATTTAATTTTGAATACATGCGATGGTTACCACTTAATATCTGGTGGGACATAAGCTTGTTCCATATCCAGGTCATACAAATGTTGTTTGTTGAGTCAAACCATTCACGTTCAGGAGTTTTATACACTCTGTTGCGACGTTTTTGTGACAATAATACAATATTTCCTTTTCATAACATCCAAACATCATTTACATCGGTTCATAAACAAAAAAGTTACGTCCGAACATACATAAATCCGACAAATTGAGAACCTACTTCTTTTGTTACCCGACCAAAGCCAAAAGGAAGGTACGAGGCATGCCTTTTAAGTTCTGTCGTTTCCATATTTTCCGGCAATTTTGAATTTGGAACTGTTCTATATTCGAATGTGTTTACATTTTGAATCTCAAAACAGTTGAAAGTATTAGGATTAATGCTATTGTTTAGTCACAGTTTCGATTTGAATCTGTCAGGTCACGTACGAAAATGAATCTTTCTAAGGAAAATGTTCGTGCAATAATTTTCTACAACTTTAGAAGAGGCCTGACACGGCTTCAGTGTTTAGAAGAGCTAACATCTGTGTTCAGTGATGTAGCCCCATGTCTGCGGACTGTCGAACGCTGGTATTTAGAATTCCAGCGTGGACATACTAGTGTTAGTGACAGATTTCGCGAAGGACGCCCAAAATCCGCCTTCACTGAAGATAACATCATTGCTGTGAGACAACTAATTCTCGAAGATCGTCATGTGACGTATCGAGAGATAGAGGCTCTATTAGGCATCTCAGGGACAACCATTCAGAAGATCTTGCATGAAGCGCTTGGTGTGAGAAAGCTAGTTTGCCGTTGGATACCGCATCTGCTTTCCGACGATCACAAGGCGGCCCGCGTCAGATGGTGTAAGAAAACTCTGCAAAGGTTCAACCGAGGGGAGTCAAATCACGTCTACGACATCATAAGTGGTGACGAATCTTGGATCTATGCCTACGATCCTGATTCCAAACAACAATCTACAATCTGGGTCTTTCAAGACGAGCCAAAGCCGACTAAAGTTGTTCGTTCTCGAAGCACTTCAAAGAGGATGGTGGCCACGTTCGTTGGAAAAACCGGCCATGTTGCGACTATTGCACTTGAAGATCGTAGAACGGTTAACGCAGAGTGGTATACTACAGTTTGTTTACCACAAGTCATCGCCGAACTTCGAAAATCTAACTCAAAGCGACGCATCATCCTGCACCACGACAACGCAAGCTCACACAGCGCTCGTCAAACGATTGAGTATTTGAAGCAGGAAAAAGTAGAAATTCTTGACCATCCTCCATACAGTCCTGACCTAAGCCCTAACGATTTCTTTACATTTCCTAAAATTAAGAAAAGTCTTCGTGGTCAAAGGTTCCAGTCCGGTGAAGAAGCAGTCGACGCTTTCAAGTCAGCCATTTTGAACACCCCCACTTTAGAGTGGAATAAATGTTATAATAACTGGTTTGAGCGAATGGAAAAGTGTATTAAGCTACGCGGTGAATACTTTGAAAAACAATAAAAAGTACTATAAGGTTCTAGTTGTGTTTTTTTCTTCAAACGACAAAACTTAAAAGGCATGCCTCGTATGTTCCATCGTAGCGCCTAAACTACTCTGGGTGACAGGCTACCATCGACATAGGTATAACGTAGTCTGGTTTCAGTTTTTTTCTTATAAAGCTTGATTGAAATCGGTTAAAAATCTCTAGAATAACTAAAAGGGATTCAACAACATTCCTATTGGAAGGCTGCGTTTCTTAAAACCTTATTGTACGCTCTTTCCTAGGCTACAAAGTAACAGAAGACATTGCCAAGACCCGTTGCTCTGTCCCCGGAGTGGGTCTAATCTCCCCTCCACCTCATCACGACATCTACTCCATCGAAGACTTGGCTGAACTGATCTATGATCTCAAATGCGCCAATCCACGGGCAAGGATTTCTGTGAAGTTGGTGTCTGAGGTTGGCGTTGGAGTGGTCGCTTCGGGAGTCGCTAAGGTGAGACTAAAATATTTCTAATAGTCCAAGGTGTTAGAGAGAGAGTGTAAAAGGTTTATGTATGTACTTGACTAAGCTCAACTGAGATTGATGGAAGCGAATGACAATGTGTCTGACACACTCCAACTCAGGACACTTGTACACTGCTCCCCCTACTTTGATAAGTCTTTTACAGTGCAGGCTGTCCGGTTATGGAACGCGCTGCCGGTGGCTATCAGATGTGCCCACTCACTTGCCATTTTTAAACGTATGCTCAGAGAACAGTATCTGAGTATTCGTCGCTAAATATATATGTGTTTATGTTATTTTTACTATTTATATTATAAGTATATATATGTAATATGTCAGGTACACCATTACATTCCAGATAATATCCACACAGTCCATACCATCCAAAGGTTGTCTGGTAGAGATCGCTATTCAGCGATAAGACCGTCAATTGTATCACATAGTTTTACGGTGATCTGTTTAGCTGTATTGTTTTCTTGGTGTGCAATAAAAAATTATCTAATCTAATGTTGCGAAAGCGAGCTAGTGAGAAATGCGTGCGCAAGCATGTCTCAACTCGTGCCGAGCGGTAAGTGGAGTGGCTGGGGGAGCCACCGGATGACGTCACGTGCTTGCGGCGTTCAATCATACAAACGTATAGAAGTGTCCTTAGTGAATGAAGCGTTTTCATGACGTACGCCCGCCTCGCGTCACGCCCCGCAGAACGCTATTCCACTCAGTTTGTACAATAACTAGTGAGGCTACTTTGGGCAGCTGTTGAGGAATGTCATTGATAAATGACAAACCCCACAAACTACAATTCTTCTAGTATTCAGAAAGAGGGCTAGGCTAACATATGTGACTTGACTTTTGTCTGTTATTAACTCAAATGAATGTTGTATTTTCAGGGTAAAGCAGAACATATAGTGATCTCGGGGCACGATGGAGGCACCGGTGCCAGCTCGTGGACCGGCATCAAGAGCGCGGGCCTGCCGTGGGAGCTCGGGGTGGCCGAGACGCATCAGGTGCTCGTGCTCAACGATCTACGCTCCAGGTAACTGATACACTACTCATTATACAAAAAATAAATAAATATTGCTGGACACAATGCTATCTAGCCCCAAACTAAGCAGAACTTGTACTTGCACCAGATAACTGATAGAATACTTATATATATATATTTTTTGTAAATACATACATATATAGAAAAACATCCAGATCCGGAACAAATATTTGTAGATCATGCAAACATTTATTCCGCAGCGGGAATCGAATCTGCTACCTCCTGCGTCTCAGCCAGCTATTCGCCCTCAGCGCCACGGAGGTCGTCAACGCTCCTGGCAGACGGGGTCATAAAACGTGTAACAAGCGACGATGATATTGCTATCTCGCTCTTGCAGCCCGTACGGGAGCCGTTAGTTGATGCGCCGAGTGCCTATCGGTAACACTAATTACCAGTAATTGTATTGAAAAGGAAACAAATGTTTTTTTGGTTGACCCCGTCTGCGTTAGTATAGCGTAGTTACAGGATACTATAGTTGCTTGCACAGTGGTTGAAATTCGACAATTTGTTTATTTCATTATATTAGCTTTCTGCACTCCTTTTCTCCATATAAACTTTAACTATGCCAAATCTCACACTCCTTCGTGCACGCAATAGGTTTAAAAAGGTATACAAAGTTTTCTCTTCACATATTAATATAATGATTATAGTAGTCCGCTCTATGACCGGAATCATCGATGTGGGGTACAAGGCTGCAAGACTCAAATGGGAGTGGGCGGGTCATGTCACTCGAATGCACCCTGAAAGGTGGACTAAGATCTCCACCGACTGGCAACCTACAGGACGACGGCAACGAGGTAGACCGCGAAAACGTTGGTGCAACGATCTGGATGGGTTCCACTTTGACTGGCAGGAGATTTCTGGAGAACGCAAGGAATGGAAGGAAATGGGGGAGACCTTTGCCCAGCAGTGGGACAGTATAGGTTATTGAAAATAGTAGTAGAACTATTTCTGAAAGGTCTCCCCGGGGAAGTACCCACTATACCTGCCGCCAAGCAGCATTGCTGTGTTTCGGTTTGATAAATATGGGTGCCGGTGAAATAACTGGAGGTATTACAAGAGACATTACACTTGTACGTTTCTAAGTTGCGTGACCTACGAGTAAAGATGTAAGGCCACTTTTTTCGGTTTAAAACGGTTGGTGTTGATGACTGTGTTTTTCTTGATTTTACCGAGGTAGGGATATAACGGAGTATAGATAGTTCAACTCAGATGTGCGCGCGGCCCTATGTGTGGGTAAACCTTGTACATATACAGTGACTTTGTGTGCGTGACAAGAGGTACAGTCGGGTACAAATACAAATACAGTTATTTACGGGTTATATACGGGTTTTAAAAAAAAGAGTTATTTCGTAATTTAATGTTTATTTATTGAACATTATTCTGAATCGCTACTTGAAAAATCAAATGATGAATTTTCGGATTCGCTGCTCTCACCAAGGTTAATTATGAATTCTGACTCCATGTCAAAATGTCTATAGTATTCTTCTTCTTTCTTTTGTATGTACATGTCGACAAGTATTACCCCACATCCCTTCATCAATATGACTTAAACGTTCATTTATGAGTTTCATTATTTCCGTCACATTTTGGTCGACATTATGCGAAGCAATATAATTTTTTTAAATTCCCCACACATTTTCTCTGGGGTTTAGTTCAGGATGATATGGTGGCAGTCGAAGAACTTTTATGCCATATGGCTGAAGTGTGTCGTCAATCTTGTAACAGATATATTTTTCTTTATTTTTTTTAATCAAATCATACAGTTCAGTTATCGTTCTTCTTACAGTACAGTTTCTTGAGTCTAAAACAATAATACGTAAACGTCAACAAGGATATATTTTTTCGTATATAGAATCATAATAAATATTAATTACCTACATTTAAATTTAAAAAATATTTACCTGACTCCTTAAACATTTTCTCCATGAAGAACTAGACATTTTCGTAAACGACTGTACCCTTAAGAAAAAGCGATAAGAACACGTCTTGCTCGGACGACGACTGCCTCGTCACTGCCACACGAATGAAAGTTGTATATTTACAAGCCCACGCACACATAGGGCCGCGCGCACAACTGAGTTGAACTTACTATACCTGTAAACTGTGTAAAGATTTTTAAATGTGTGGTATATATATTGATATACTTAGCGGTATACTTAACTATATACCTACATACTTAAGTTTTCGTGTAGTAGGTAGGTACTTTCTATTGATTTTCAATAAACTAATTAAAACGAAATATGACGTCAGGTGACCAAAAATTTCCTATGATGAAGTGTTAACACAGTTCTTTTATTCTTGTAGGCGAGTTTTCAACCGTTTAAAACGATTTATTTGGGGTTGAAAACGTTTTAAATCTGTTGTTTTATATATGTATCTATGAGGCAATGCCTTGTTATAGATGATGATTAGCACTTAACACCAAGTTCCAACTCGAAGCTGCATTAAAAAAACCACTATAAGTAAATATTTATGTTATAGAGTGGTGGTGCAAGCTGACGGCCAAATCAGAACTGGTTTCGACGTGATGGTAGCCGCTCTTCTTGGCGCTGACGAATTCGGATTCAGTACCGCACCACTTATTGCATTGGGTAAGTTATTTTGCTCTCAGAATAGTTCTGACGAGATTTCTACAAAATACCATTTGTTTGGACGAATAAAAAAAGTAATGGATGTTTGAATTTCTAGTAGCGTATTCTACTGGGTTATTTTTATTCATCATCATTATAACTATTGAACCACTTATGTATTTTCTTTTGTTATTTAATGTGGGAAGAAAAACTCCTGACATACAGCTCACGCTAGTTCAGGAGCCAGGGCTTCAGCCAGAATTGTAAAATCGGTTTAAAACAAATAAACAAAATTCATGCATTTATTTATTTTTCAGATGTCAAAGATACATAGACAGATAAAGCGATAATGTTATCAGATAAGATCCATATTTATTTTGTTGGTTAAAAACTTAATTGTATCGTCAAATGGGTTAGTACAAAGTATTGGCTTATTAAAAAAAACTTAAATAATAATAAAATTTTAAGTAAAAGTCTCTCACTCAAGGCCTGAGTCAATAGTCTCCCACAAAGATTATTCGATCAGAACCCGATTGAAGGAATTTATAATCTTTTTTTTTTTTAATGAGTTGACTACAATAGAGTTTATAACGATTTAAATGTTGTATTTCAAGTTGTACCGATAATATTTCGTCTACGCTCATCCTAAAGACAGCTTGGTCGAACCAGCTTGGTTTTCTTTTGGTATCGCTAACAATGCAATCAAAATCAAAATTTATTTATTCATTAAAATCACAAGGATTATTCTGGGACGTCAATTTAACTGCCTGTTCCTCCGTGGGGCAGGAATAAAGGCAAGAAACAAGGCTGGTTGTTCTTTTTAATGATCCTAGTGATTGGGGGTATGGCAACATTACGCATATTGACATTTCATAAACATCATAAATATTTAATTACTCATTAAAACGGGTAATTATCGCGTATGTACCTATTTTATTTGTTATCCCAACGTTTGTTATAACAGCCGAAACATCGGGATAACAAATAAAAACGGAACATACACCATAAATACGAGGCACGCCTTTTAAGTTTTGTCGTTTGAAGAAAAAAACACAACTAGAACCTTATAGTACTTTTTATTGTTTTTCAAAGTATTCACCGCGTAGCTTAATACACTTTTCCATTCGCTCAAACCAGTTATTATAACATTTATTCCACTCTAAAGTGGGGGTGTTCAAAATGGCTGACTTGAAAGCGTCGACTGCTTCTTCACCGGACTGGAACCTTTGACCACGAAGACTTTTCTTAATTTTAGGAAATGTAAAGAAATCGTTAGGGCTTAGGTCAGGACTGTATGGAGGATGGTCAAGAATTTCTACTTTTTCCTGCTTCAAATACTCAATCGTTTGACGAGCGCTGTGTGAGCTTGCGTTGTCGTGGTGCAGGATGATGCGTCGCTTTGAGTTAGATTTTCGAAGTTCGGCGATGACTTGTGGTAAACAAACTGTAGTATACCACTCTGCGTTAACCGTTCTACGATCTTCAAGTGCAATAGTCGCAACATGGCCGGTTTTTCCAACGAACGTGGCCACCATCCTCTTTGAAGTGCTTCGAGAACGAACAACTTTAGTCGGCTTTGGCTCGTCTTGAAAGACCCAGATTGTAGATTGTTGTTTGGAATCAGGATCGTAGGCATAGATCCAAGATTCGTCACCACTTATGATGTCGTAGACGTGATTTGACTCCCCTCGGTTGAACCTTTGCAGAGTTTTCTTACACCATCTGACGCGGGCCGCCTTGTGATCGTCGGAAAGCAGATGCGGTATCCAACGGCAAACTAGCTTTCTCACACCAAGCGCTTCATGCAAGATCTTCTGAATGGTTGTCCCTGAGATGCCTAATAGAGCCTCTATCTCTCGATACGTCACATGACGATCTTCGAGAATTAGTTGTCTCACAGCAATGATGTTATCTTCAGTGAAGGCGGATTTTGGGCGTCCTTCGCGAAATCTGTCACTAACACTAGTATGTCCACGCTGGAATTCTAAATACCAGCGTTCGACAGTCCGCAGACATGGGGCTACATCACTGAACACAGATGTTAGCTCTTCTAAACACTGAAGCCGTGTCAGGCCTCTTCTAAAGTTGTAGAAAATTATTGCACGAACATTTTCCTTAGAAAGATTCATTTTCGTACGTGACCTGACAGATTCAAATCGAAACTGTGACTAAACAATAGCATTAATCCTAATACTTTCAACTGTTTTGAGATTCAAAATGTAAACACATTCGAATATAGAACAGTTCCAAATTCAAAATTGCCGGAAAATATGGAAACGACAGAACTTAAAAGGCATGCCTCGTACCCGTTTTAATCAGTAATTATGTACACTGATCGCGAAACTTAGAAAATACTATCATAAATATTAATTTAATTATTTATCTGAGCATAAATCTCAACCTGACTAATGATCATTCAGTTAACAAAAAAAAAATGATTAACGAAGTGTAAAATGTAATGATGAATTAATTCTCCACAGGTTGTACAATGATGCGCAAATGCCACCTGAACACCTGTCCGGTCGGCATCGCTACACAGGACCCGGTTCTCCGCAAGAAGTTCGCGGGCAAGCCGGAACATGTCATCAACTACCTATTTATGTTGGCTGAAGAAGTAAGTATAGGACGAATTAAAAAAATCTAGTAAAGGCCACCTGTGTGGATATTTTAAAACGTCGGAAAACTGTCGGATCGGTCCGACAGTTTTTGTCAGATGTGGTTTCGAATCCGAGAATGCTATTTTGTAAACTACCAACCTTTGAATTCGTGTCGGAAAGGTATCTGAGCTTTTGGTCAATCTGAAACATTTTTAAAAAGAGTTTTAGATTCGAACAAAAAAAATTGTCTGACTGATCCGACAGCTTTACGACTGACTACGTTTTAAAGAGGATTTGACTTTAAATAATTCTAGAATGAAACGGCCATTTAAAAGAGACAATCAATTGGATTAATAATTTGGATAACAATTAGGTATGTATCTATCTGATTAACTATTTACCTACTTACTGCCGAAAACGGCACAAAACTTACTTATAACTAAAAGCAGTAGAAATGCATAATGAGTGACCTTATTGGCGATTTCTTACAGACTACGGATAGCAAGACCGAATGAAATACTTACGGAATTAACCAAATGTTTGTTTTGATATTATGTATTATTTTTTAACACAACATATCTACTCTTGATTTGGGAAGGTAATAATGTAACATAACTCTAGAAATTGCTTTGCAAATGCAGAAAAAACTATATTTCTAACTTAATCTAAGGCAGAGGGATGAGGGGTAACCGTAACTACCTACATGACACAATATTCTCACTTGACAACACAATATTCTCACTTGACAACACAATATTCTCACAGGGTGTAGTGGCTAAATGGAGCGGTCTCTACAGAATATCAGCGCTTGCCATTACGGCGGGCATAATGCTGAGTCGAGTCCCATTTACTGCTGCAGCACACAGTATTTACCAAGTTCTCCTATGTTTTTGTCTTTTCTGTCTTTCTTTCTGTATTGTTATTTTTCTATAGATTATAAGTATATATTTACAAAAAAATTATACAAGTATTATATCAGTTATCTGGTTCGCATAGTACAAGTTCTGCTTAGTTTAGGGTTAGATAGCACTGTGTTAAATGTCCAGTAAAAAAAATGTATATTGTGTGGTAATAATGTAATGAATAAATGGCAATGATTGTCTGTCTTTGTTCTAGGTCCGCCAACACATGGCCGATGTGGGGGTCCGTAAGTTCCAAGACCTGATCGGGCGCACCGATCTTCTGAAAGTGCGCGAAAACAACGAGAACCCTAAGGCTCGTCTGCTGAACTTGAGTCTGATACTGAAGAACGCCCTGCACATGAGACCTGGCGTTAACATCATCGGGGGATCTAAGTCTCAGGTAACCGAATAAAATAAAATTAAAATTGTTTGAATTTTGTCGAAATTTGTCAAGCACATGTCTCATCTATGTCAAACTTTAGTATGTTAAATAGTATTCATATTTTTATAGTGTTATCCTAAAACTTATGGAAAATTCCAAGATTTTAAAATCATCTCAAAAATTTTCAAGCCTATAAGGGACTTGAACCCGCAACCTTCCTCTTGATACGAGGATGCAGTAACCATTTGTGCTACCGGGCTCTGTCACGTCAGGGTAGAAATTAGTAAAATGATTCAGATTACGACTTCAATACTATGTTAGTTTTCAGAGTTCAGAGTTGAAGTATCAGATCTTAGAATTAGATCTTAGAATTTTAATGATTTGGTCATGATGTTTTTATTCACTGTTTAGGTAGGTAACATTGAACTTATTTTTAGAGGAGAAAATAACATTTATTTTGTATTGTCTTAAAAAAGGATGTTTTTTTTTCAGGACTTCCAACTAGAGAAGCGTCTGGACAATCAGCTGATTGAGCGATGTGCGGCCATCCTCGACGGCAGCGCCACGCGTGCAGATATCACCATGCACATCACTAACGAAGACAGGACGTTTACATCCACTCTGTCCTATCATATCGCCATGTAAGTACAATGAGAACGAAACGCTTTATACACTAGCTTCACTCTGCTGTTTTGCACTTGTAGTTTGTCAATAAAAAGCAGCCTATATTTTATTGTAAAGCATAATCTATTTATATACCAAATTTCATGAAAGTCGGTTTATCCGTTACGGCGTGATTGAATAACAAATCAATCGCATTTGTAATATTAGTGTGATCACACAAATAAAAAAATTAAAACATATCACGTGATAATACAATTGGCGGTCTTATCGCTATGGGCTATATCTTCCAGACAACCTTTTGGTGACTTTAGTAAATCATAATAATACATCGGTTATTTCTCTTCACAAAGGTCATCATTAGTGTAAATCCTTACAAGCATTATTACACCGGGAACCTGTATTGTGAAGAGCTAGTGCCTGATATAGGTTTAAAAAAACCAATGCCACCATAAATAAAAAAGGGAAGAGGGAAAAAACAGATTTCAATGAAACTTGGTATAAATCGGTCAAGTTATAACTCGCTACCTGGCTCGAAACTCGACCCCTCTCCCGTTCCCCTGCTTCACTCCTGCCAGTAGCGTTGGCATACTAGGCATGGAAATTACTGCTATTTTTAATTCATTTTCATATGACGAAATTATAATTACTATGGGAACCAGATAACTGATAGAATACTTATGTACATTTTTTTTTGTAAATACATACTTAAAGTATATCGAAAAACAACCAGACCCGAACAACTATCTGTAGATCATGCAAACATTTGTTCCGGGGCGGGGATCGAACCCGCTACCTCCTGCGTCGCAGCTGGCTATTCACCCACTGCACCACGGAGGTCGTCAATCTTAGTACTATTTTTTTTGCTGACCGTACTTAACAGAACTGTCATTCGAGCCAGGACAAATTCTACTTTTTACCCAACTGCGCAGAAGGAGGGTAATGATTTTAATAACTAATATTAAACGGGTATTTATCGCTTATTTACTTCGTTATTTATCATCCCGACTGTTGCAATACAGTCGAAACGTCGGTATGATAAATAAAAAAAACGCGATAAATATCCATTTAATATTAGTAAATATGTACTGTGATCGCGAAAGTTTCAAAAATAGTTACATCTGAAATAAAATGTGTATATTTAATTTATGATCGTGTTGTAGGAAGTACAGTGACGAAGGCCTTCCAGACGGAACACAAGTGAACATTAGTCTGACAGGCTCGGCGGGACAGAGCTTCTGCGCGTTCCTGTCGAAGGGCATTACTGTCACCCTGGAGGGAGACTCCAACGACTATGTCGGTAAGTCAATGCAAGCCCGCGCCCAACACTTGATCATACATTCAACACCTCAAGTCGCCGCACTCTCCCGACTTGGATACAATCTTTCAAACTTTCGCGATCACTATACATAAATAAATAAATATTGCTGGACATTTCACACAGCGACATCTAGCCTCAAACTAAGCTAAGCTTATACTAAAGGAAGTGGATAACTGACTTATGTACTTTTTTTGTAAATACATGCAATGAGAAATAACCAGACCCGGAACAAATATCTGTAGATCATGCAAACATTTGTTCTGCGGCGGGAATTTAAACCGCTACCTCCTGCGTCTCAACCGGCTATTTGCCCACTGCGCCATGGAGGTCGTCATGATAGATGTACTCTTTATTGCACACCAAACAGAATTAAATATACAATGAAATACAGAAAAATAAAGGTAAGTACAATGGGCGGTCTTCTGGGAAAAAGTGATCTTTTATAGACAACCTTTGGATTGACAGGACAAAACAAAATCGTTCCTAAGGGGCGTAACTTACAAAGTAATACTTTGCTATAGGCGATGGTTACCACTTGGATGAAATGGCGACAGAACTCGACTCGAATGCCTCTTAAACTTAAGGGGAAATTTTACAAGACGATCATAAGACCTGTCGTAATCGTAATGTTTGGTTCTGAGTGTTGGGCCACGAAAAGCACGGATGAAAGAAGAGTGCACGCGGCGGAAATGCTAATGTTAGATGGTTGTGTGTAACGAGAATGGATAAGAGAAGGAATGAGTGTATTAGAGGGAGTTTGAAAGTAGATAGTAGAAAGTAGAAGTGATAGAAAAGTTGAAGAGTAAGAGGCTAGCGCGGTATGAACATGTCTTGCGGAGGGAAGAAATATATGTGACTAAACGGAGTTGACAGCTGATAAGGAGGTATGGAAGAATCAAACATGTTGTGCGGACCCCGCGTATTGAGGGAAAAGGGCAGAAATAAGAAGGCGATGGTCACCACTTAACATCAGGTGGGCCATATGCTTGTTCCATCTTACCTTGGAACTTATCGTCTATTAATGTATGTTTCAGGCAAAGGGTTATCAGGTGGTAAAGTGATCATTTTCCCGCCGAAGTCTTCTCCGTTCGAATCTCACCTCAACGTGATCGTTGGAAACGTGTGCTTGTACGGAGCCACCTCTGGAAGGGCTTACTTCAGGTTATTATACTTTAATTTTATTTATACATGATAGATAGGCTTACGTTTTACCATGATCTCGCCTCGACCTCAGGCGGGATTTAAACCCGCAACCTAAAAAAATCCTGTAAGTATCGGATTAAAATAAAATAAGTAATGTGGATCAAGTATATTGACGGAGATGGCGGAGATGGCGCGACGAACTTGACACCTTTTCGCTATCCTCTACTGTATTAGCGGAATCTCAAGATCGCATAGAATGAAAAAAGGGAAGGGGGAGGCCTTTAACCTACAATGGGATCACTTGGGCTAGTCAGACTAGATAAGAAGTACATTGACGAGAGATGTCAATGTACTGAACTGCAGTGTTGGTTATTGAACAGATCAATCCAATAGTTTCTCTATATAACCTTGGGCCTCTTTATTAACAATAAATAAAATACATTTATTTCAAGAAATTATGTAGCTCATATATGAACACAACACAATAGGTAACTATTTATATCATACAGGATTTCTGAGAACATGCCTGTGACAGCAATGTCTTGTTTTAATACTGATGGTAAGCGATGATGCAGTCTCCGATAGATCACGCTTGCCTAGAAAAAACCTGTTCACTCGCGACTTGAAGTCACCTGGGTGTTTTCAAGTCGCAAGTGAACAGGTCGAGTAGTGTAGTTATCAGGAAACACTGACTCAGGCAAGGCGTTCTACTCCTTGGCGGTGCGCATATTAAAGGTGGAAGAGTACTGCTTTGTGCGTATTTCAACCACATAGTGGTGGCGCGCGCTCTGTTGTACAATCTCTTTTATTTTTGTAAAATTTTATAAAATAAAACTCTATTTGAACATTATCTTTTGTCAGGGGCATAGCATCTGAGCGGTTCTGCGTACGTAACTCAGGTTGCAGCGCCGTCGTGGAAGGTGTGGGCGACCACGGCTGCGAGTATATGACCGCGGGAACCGTTCTTATATTAGGACTCACTGGAAGGAACTTCGCGGCGGGCATGAGCGGTAAGCTTTTTACCTTTACCTTCGTGGATGCGACATGTCTCAACTTCTATTTTCTAATCTGTGACGCAGTTCAAGCTTCAGGGTTAAGATGGATTTTAAATTTTTATGGCAATACATCCTAATATTCCTATAAAAATATTCTATTTCCTTTTTCATTATACACCGTATATTCTTATTAAGTTTCATTAAGATCGATCCATCCGTTTATTCGTGAAAACGTAACAAACGAACAGTATGGGTTATCTTAGACCCTTAGGTATCTGTGGCTCTGTCTGTCTATTTGTAACGTGTTCAAGACTAATCGACTGCACCGATTTAGATGAAATTTGATATACAGATAGATTATTATCGGTATTGGGATATAATCGAAGTTGGCATCTAAAAAGCTCGGTGTGCTTAATAGGGCAAAGCCTTACTTTAGTGCGAGGCAAAGATTGCTTATCTATAAGGTGCAAATTCGGCCCCACATGGAGTACTGCTTTCATTTATGGGCAGGAGCACCTGGATACCAACTAGGGCTGTTTGACTGCTCAAAGATGAGCTGTGAGAATTTTTGATGATCCCATTCTCACAAGCAGTATTGAGTCCTTAAGTCTCAGGAGGGACTTTGTCTGCCTGTGTGTGTTCTACCACTTGTATAATGGGTTGTCTTCTGAAGAATTGTTTGGCACGGTGCCTACAGGTATCTTGTTATCATCGCACCGCTCGCCATCGGCAGGGAATCCATCCACACACCTTGGATACGATGTGGTTGCGCACAGTGAGGTTGCAGATGAATTTCCTCCCGTGAACATTTGTTTGTGGAATGGTTTCCCTGCCGAGGTTTTCCCCAGTGACTATAGTATGGGGTTCTTTAAAACGGGCGTTTTAAATTTTATAACGGCTCGGCAACGCGCGAGTTATGCCCTTGGTGCTACAAACGTCCATAGGCTACGGTAACCATTTACCATTAGGTGGTTTTCTACCTTAGTAGAATAAAAAAATAGGCTACTCTTACCCGACTGCGCAGAAGAGTAATGTTTTTATTGACAAACCACGCGTGCGAAGTCGCGGGTGGGTTAGCTAGTTATAGTATAAATTAAATTAAGTATGTTCATTTCAGGTGGCATTGCGTACGTGTACGACGTCGACGGCTCCTTTAAGGGCAAATGCAACCCGGAAATGGTGGAGCTTCTGCCGTTGGAGTTAAAAGACGACCTGCTCGTAGTGAAGCAACTGCTTGAAGAGTTCGTTGAGTATACTGGGTAAGTGTGGCGGGCGGCGGCGGCTGGCCACTAATAGCAATCGAGATATGTTTTTTAGAAAACTGCCTTACTAGTCAAAAAAATCTCGTTTGTTTAGATGTGGCTTAAAAGTTTTCCTGGTTTATCAGTCACATAACCATATGGCGCTGCTTAATTAACATAAACAAACGTATCTAGGTTCGAAGAATTCGGTGCGCGAATCCTACTTGTATTTGACCGGTCTTATTTTAAAGTTACACAATCACCATATCATAAATTATTCATTACCTAAAATTACTAGTTGCTCAAAAAACACCAATTTCAGATCAATAATCGCGTCCGATTTACTGAAAACGTGGCCAGAGCCCGCCAAACAGTTTGTCAAAGTCTTCCCCTACGAGTACCAACGGGCCCTCAAAACATTAGCAGTGAAACAGCCGTCGGCTCCCAAAGTGGACAGCAATGGCGCTGAGAACGGACTCATGGATATTGAGGAGGCCGTTAGGGACGTGGAACTCGATAAGAAGAACTTGGAGAAGATTCTCGATAAGACTAGGTGAGTTATCCATACTAATATTATAAATTCGAAAGTAACCCTGTCTGTTTCAGATCCTAAACACAGGGAAACTTAGCTAGGAGTTAGAGATTAGTCATGTACTCGGAACATATTGGTTTAAAGCGTTTATTCTCATAAGAACAAATTACAGTGACTTAAAATGAGCTTAAATATTATATAACAGTAAGTTTGCTTATTTAAATAAAAAGTTCACCAGAAGTAGGTACCAACACACTCAAACTATAACGACTTAAGGTAGGTTATTGAAATTAAATTCTGTTAATAGATATTGCTATGTATATTGCAATATAAAATATTGCTATGAAATATTAATTTAGACTACCTACCTATCATCTGCTAAGGCCAAGTTATACCTACTTTGTGTTAAGATATAGGAGTTTGTGTTTGTAAGTAGTTAAAAAAAATAAGTTTTGTATTCTTTTCGGATTTCAAAGATCAGCTGGACCAATCTTGATCTGAATGCGTGCCAGGACGCACGACTTTTTAGCAAAAAACTGATATTAAGATTAAATTTAGACATTTTTATTTTCCTTGCATTCGTGACAAAAGGTTATATTATTCTCGGGTGTACGCGATGTATTATACTCGGGTGTAATTGATCGCTTACGGCCCTCGTATAACAATATACTATTTCACTGTGTAGTTACTTCATTAGAGTAATGGTTATCTCACAGAGGCTTCATAAAGTACCCTCGCGAGACATCCATGTACCGTCCAGCGGAGAAGCGGCTCCGAGACTGGGAGGAGATCTACAACCCGATGCACGTGCGGCGTGGGCTGCGCGTGCAGGCGGCGCGCTGCATGGAGTGCGGCGTGCCCTTCTGCCAGAGCGGACACGGCTGCCCGCTCGGCAACATCATACCCAAGTGGAACGATCTCATATTCAAGGGCAACTGGAAGGAGGCGCTTTATCATCTACAGCAGACTAACAACTTCCCCGGTAACTATTTTATACTCTGGACAAAACATAACACCCAACACATTGTCTTACGTTAGCATTCTAACTACTCGTGCGATTACTAGACCTACAATTGCATTCAAATTACAACTAACGGGAGTTCATGTTAAAATGGATACTGTACGTGCCATATTATCTGCGAACACTTCCCTCAGACAACCAGTTAGTTTGTTGTCTCTGAATACGTTGAACGCACCCAGGCCTACGTTCTAGGCAACCAGAGGCCATCACCATGACGTGATATGGAGACGGCAAATAGAGCGGTCTCCCGCCCATGTCACATCACACGCCACATGACAAATACCTTCCATTAGATGTTTAATCTAACCTGATATTCTCACTTATATTTTTTTTACCTTTCTTGAATCCCGATATCTCAACAACCCCCACATTTTTAACATAGCATACATACATTAAACGCCGAGTCGTCCAAGTTGATTTGGATACTGGCTTCGCTAGATCAATTACACGTATTTGTCTTGACAACTATGTTTAATGCCCGTTCGGTTTTTTGTGTATATCAAATAAATATAGGATCTTGCAATTTAAACTAATTTATTGAAAGAACAGATTGTCCAAAAAAATAAATGTATCCATAAAATGTTCTTGCTTTATTATAAAATCTCGAGAAAAGCGATATAATACTGCTCGAAGAAATGTTACAGAACAAGTGTATTGTGCGGTACCACAGATTACTAAAAAGTTACTACGAGCTGTTCAACTACCCCGCTCATTCGATGTCCCGACACGTCAACAGGGAGCGTACGACAGGGCGGTATGCAACTAAATGTTACTCGTAGGTACAAAAACATATAAATAAAGTTGTTTAGATTTAAAAAAATACAGTATTCATTTATTATTACGATCTCAAGAATATACTCCGTCATTATTTTTAGTTTAAATTGCAAGACTTGTAGAAAATATATTCTATAGCAACCGAGCTTAATTAGTTATTATAATGTTATTTTTTAGAATTTACCGGTCGAGTTTGCCCCGCGCCGTGCGAAGGCGCGTGTGTGCTTGGAATCTCAGAGCCGCCAGTCACCATTAAGAACATCGAGTGTGCTATCATCGACAACGCGTTTGAGAGCGGCTGGATACAACCTGAGGTGAGCCAGGGGTTGAACGATGTTGCGTTGTAGGTGCGACAGATAAAGATTAGACAGAGGTTACCTGCCTAGTAGATAGATTAGTTGTACACTCACCAATATTTGGGTTTGTTCGACCGAAGTCACGTAAATTAGAATGATTACATTGTGAGATGTTGACTGGTCAAAGGCCGGGCGAAAAGACCGTGCGCTCCGCGCCTTATATACTAGCATCATAACAAAATTCCAATCCAAGCAAAATAACGAAATTCCAAGGGGATTTTCCATTGCTTAACAGGCCAGCGCTGTTTGTACCGGACGAACCAAGAAGTTACTGCTAGATATGACTTGCCACAACGAATGAATGAAAACACTTTATTGCTCACCATAAAAAAAATTACTAACAAAATAGAAAACTCAAAGCAAATAGTACAATGGGTGGTCTTATCCCTTAAAAGCGATCTCTTCAAGACAACCTTTGGATTCTAATATCATAAATGTCATGAATTGTTTAAGATTATTTTTTATACCTAGTGTACCTACCTTGCTATTAGTGTAGACCATGTAATCAACACTTGACGACATAGATTTGTAACACTGAATTTAAGCATGAATTACTTGTTAATGTGTTTTACGCCTATGTTAATAATTGTTACGGTTCAAGATATTTATTTCTTTTGAGAATTAGTAATTCACTTACAGAGAAAACTTAAAAATAATGTAAAACTAGTGTGCCTTACAGCGTAAATTTATATAATTGTATAGTGCATATAAAAAGTATAGTAAAATAACATATAACAATCACACACAACAAAACAAAAAAAAAATGTAAAAGTGGGAAGGCCTAAATTGTGCATCTGAACAGCAGCGAGCGAACGCTGAGCTTGCTTTCCGCGATAGTTGTCTAAAGCCTAGGTCATAGTGAGTTAGTATCAGTAAAATGTTGCACTTAAGTAATAGATGCATCAGCTTAGTTATGGTTAGGACAAACTTGTAAGTTTTTAATTAATGAAAATCCTTTAAAATGTGACTTTCTTTTAATTTCCGTTAATTTAATATAATCATGACATGAGTGTAGGCCCTAGATAAACAATATACTCATTAGGCTCGGACTATATGGCATCCGGGTCTCCCTGATCCTGCGAATTCGGAGCATGTCCTGGTTGCTTCCAGGTAAAAATCGGAGTCGTATGGCCTCGGGATCGTATGTAGTCGATATAGGAAAAATTCAAATATTTGGTTATGCGACGGATTTGTTAGGGGCCGTTAAAAAACGGTCCCTGATAAGCCCGGATGCCATATAGTCCGAGCCTGATTAATTACTAGTTGCCCGCACAGTAGTTGAAATTCGACCGTAATTAACTTTTTAAGTTTAATTTTGGCATTCTGCTCTTCTATATAATCTCAATTATGCTAAATCTCATATTCTAGCGTGCGCGCAATATGTCCCAGTCTGGGTATATTGTATGTATTAAAGAAAATATTATGTAGGGAGGCCTTTGTCCTGCAGTGGGAAACAATAGGCTTATAATCATAATGATGATAATAATAATAAAGTATATATATTTAAAATATATATACATCAGTTATCTGGTCCCCATAACACAAGCTTTGCTTAATTTGAGGCTAGATAGTGTTGTGTGAAATGTCCAGCATTATGTATTTATTGGCAGATCCCAAAGTTCAGAAACGGCAAGTCGGTCGGCGTGGTCGGCGCCGGACCAGCGGGGCTAGCGTGTGCGCACCAGCTCAACAAGGTAACACTAATATATATTGTTTTGAGTTCTGATTATTTTCTTATGTATTTAATTTTTGTCACGCTTTTTAATCATAGTGCGTTTCACTCGCCCGTTTCTTCTACGCACCTGCAAGATGTGGAATGATCTTCCCCCGGTTTTTCCAGTGGGCTTCAACATGAATACCTTCAATAGAGGTGTAAATAGGGTATTACATGGTAGACAATGCGACTCCAGTACCAAGAGTGCTGCAGGAGTTTATAGGCGGCGGTGACCACTTAACATCAGGAGACCCGTCAGCTTGTGTGTCTACAAGCGTAATATAAAAAAAGTATTGTATTAAAGTTGGTTTGTTAGAGTTATGTCCGCCAATCAGAATCGCTTCTAACGGAAGACCAGTGTATAACATATAGTTATATAACAACCCGTAGCATGCTGAGTTAGGATCCATTTTGTAGTAATAATTTAAGTTGATTGGTTAGTTTTTTAATTTATTCTTTGTTTTATATCATCCTTTGCAAATAAATCTTATTTTATTCTATATACATATTTCTTACATTTAAAATATTTAACAACATCAAATATTTTACTAATATTATAAATTCGAAAGTAGCTCTGTTACTCTGTCTATCTGTTTGTAATGTTTTCACGACTAAACGGCTGAACCGATTGCGAATAAATTTGGTATATAGCTATACTATCACCGGGATTGGGACATAGGCTACTTTTTACCCGACATCGCAGAAGGAGGGTAATGTTTTGGTTGACAAACTACGCATGCGAAGCCGCGGGCGGGTCAGCTAGTTACTTATATAGTTTAAAATCAGTTTGTAAAATTCGTACAAGATCAGTTGCTGTGGAAATCTATGGTCTATGTTAAAAACGATCTTAAAAGATTTCATGGAGTAAATACATTTTGATATCTCAAATTAAATAGAGAATAAATAAATAAATAATAAATATCGCTGGACATTTCACACAGCGCTATCTAGCCCCAAACTAAGCAGAGCTTGTACTATGGGAACCAGATAGCTGATAGAATACTTATATACTTTTTGTTTGTAAATACATACTTATAATATATAGAAAAACACCCAAACACAGAACAAATATCTGTAGATCATGCAAACATTTGTTCCGCGGCGGGAATCGAACCCGCTACCTCCTGCGTCTCAGCCGGCTATATGCCCACAGCGCCACGGAGGCAGTCAGAATATAGGCCTTCTTCTTCTTCTTTCGTGTCAATGGCTGTTTGACTTCGAAATTGTGTTAGCCCAATAGAGAGCAACTTCCACACCCCTCTCTGTTGACGGCATCTGTGTCTGCCAAAAAGTGACCAATATAGGGCTAAAAGATGAGTCTTCCTCAGGCCGGATACACAGTAACAGTGTTCGAGCGCAACGACCGCCCGGGCGGGCTCCTGCAGTACGGCATCCCCACCATGAAGCTGAGTAAGGAAGTGGTAATGCGCCGCGTCAAGCTCCTCACAGCCGAGGGAATATCCTTCAAGTGCAACGTCGACGTCGGCAAGGACATATCCGCCGCTGAACTGGCCAACGAGTTAGTATTTACTATTTTATCGCGTTCATACAAAGTGGATTAAAATATTACAATGTTGTTAGTAGTACTCTCATATTTATCTCTCATATGTAACAATGAATTATGAAAAACTACAATACTTCAGAACGGCTCGGTTTCCTTGATTACAGAATGTAAACTTATGGCGAGTTCCTATATCCGTCGTCGGTAACCGGCTACGACTGGTATCTCCTTGAAAAAGTACCGAGCTAATATCAAATTTTTGAAACGCTTTGGAGAAGAGTCGAAACGAGTCGTAGCTGTTTACCGACGGTTATAGGAACCCGAATACAACTACCTACACAAGGTATTCGGGACAGTCAACGTCATAAGGAATGACAGGTGTCACATTGACACTTCGTAGAAGAGAAGCCATCGATTATGTACTTTATTTTATGATTTCCTTTCCTTTGAAATATTTGTAAAACCCTGATTAAATCCTGAATATTGAAGATTATAAATAATTTTTGCATCGTCAACCTTCCTGCCCAAACACAAAGTCCTATTTTTGAAAATTTAATAATAATAATAAATCTTTAATTCAGGGGACAATAGAAGAGTACAAGATGTTAAAACTTAATTCTACGGTCCATATAAATATGACTTGACTAACATACATATTATAATACTTAAAACTATTTGCTGACTCGTAAAGTTTGTGACTTGTGACGCACTTGCGCTGTGTCGTGTAGTCGCCCGCGAAAACGACGAAACAAAACACTTTATTGATATATTTTGTTTATATTTCTATTGATATTGTTGTTTCGACAGATACGACGCGCTAGTCCTGTGCATGGGCGCGACCTGGCCGCGCGACCTCCCCCTCAAGGGTCGCCAGCTCAACGGCATTCACTTCGCGATGGAGTTCCTTGAGAATTGGCAGAAGAAGCAAGTCGGATCCACACGACAGAAAGACGCGCCTGAGCTCAATGCTAAGGACAAGAATGTACTGGTTATTGGAGGTGGTGATACTGGGTTAGTGTTACTATACAGGATGTTTGGTAAAATACTGACGATATCGTATATATAGTAACGGTTCTCAAAACATAAAAAACGATTTCTCGAAAATAAAAACTACTAGTTATATTATCAAATTTTAAAGAAAATCGACTAAGTTAAGGTGATTAATTCGATATAAAACTTACTGCCTACTCTTGCAATTGATATCCAAAAATAAAGACCGATTTTATATCTCTTTCGGGAATGGCTACGGGTTTTGGGTTAGAAAGGGACAACAAGAGATATCTCGAGACGTCACCAATACAGTATCTGTGGTTAGATGGCAAGCATTATGTAATAGCACAATATAAGTTTAATAAAGCGTTTGTTTTTACATGCCAAAATAAATTTCATATTTCTATGGTAAACATTTCACAAATGTACCTATTTTTTATGCTCATCAAAACCCCCTTTCATTTTTGTGCGTATATTATCAAACACCCTATATTATTATCCTTATCATTTGTTTATCCAAAGCATCAATAGAGAAGTTGTAACCTAACCTAAGTCTAAATCTTGGCTTATTATCTTGTTATTATCTTATTATTATCTTGGCTATTTAAATCTATCAAACCGCAACTATTTAATTAATTTTTTTAATTTACTTAATTTAAATTAACTTAATTTAAATTTTGTTTTACAGTTATTTATATTTCTTTATATTAGACGAGCAGCATTATTGCTGATATGTTCACGTCACACAGTGCTGAAAGTCGAGCTATGTGCCTCGCCCTTGGTTCGTCTACGAATTTCCTCATTTTTGATTCGATCTCGTAGAGAAACAGCACGCATAACCCTCTCCATCTCCATAGCACGTTTGGGTATAATTGTATACTACGTGTTTACTAATGTACGACATTTATTGAAAATAAGGTTAGGGCTAATAACTGGTACTAGTATTGTTGTAAAATAGGGTTTTCTCAAATTCATTACCATAGAAAATTAAAAATTCCAAACAACTTTAATATCAACTCCTAAAATTTAAATGGAAAAGCCTTTATAAAATAGGTAAACAAATCATATAAATTCATCATGTAAGTAGGTACCTGTTAAACTGACTAAGCGGCATCGTCACGAAGGTACCGAGGATTAAAAATTGTTTATTAAAAATGTATCGATTACTGGATAAATATTCAAGCTACCGGTATTAAACCCACCTCCAAAATCAGTTAATACAATTCCAGATGTGTGTTTTAAATAAATGTTGTGCATAACAAAACCGGTTCTATAATTTCCATTGAATGTATGTTAATAGATGCGACTGCATAGCGACGTCTCTCCGACAAGGCGCTAAGACGATCACGACATTTGAGATCCTGCCCGAGCCTAAGCCCACGCGTGGGAATGACAACCCGTGGCCGCAGTGGCCTCGAGTATTCAGGTATTATACTCATTTATTTATACAGATTCTAGCAATATAAACTAAATTAAATTAGTTACTGGCTGTGTGCTAGTATATACATGTATAATGGATGACCAGTGGGCCAAGCTGACCACCGAGTGGAACCCTGACACAACCCGAAGACGTCGTGACAAACCAAGGAAAATATGGAGAGACGAGCTCACTAACTTCCGAGGAGATTAAACCATCTTGGCGCTGGAAGAAGTGACTCGAAAGAATGTGGGGAGGCCTTTGCCCAGCAGTGGGACACAGACGGCTAAAAATAAATATAAAATTTATTATTACTATGAGATAAATGGTTTTTTATACGACCTGGAAGTTGAAACAAGCTTATGGCTCGCCTTGTTAGGTGCTAACCATCGACAAACGAAGTATTGCCTCGTAGGTCACGCACTTTAGAAACGTGCCATTCGATGCACTGACTTGTGTCCATCAACTTGAGGCATACAGGTGTAAAACCTCATGTGCTGAAAACCATACCCGAAACACGGCAATGCTGCTTGGCGGCAGAAGTAGGTATGGCGCATGGTGGTAGTACCTCCCTGGGCGAGTGTTTAGTACTAAAATTCTCATAGTATAAGCTTTGCTTATATTGGATCTAAATAGCGCTATGTGAAACGTCTAGTTTATTTATTTATGTTTGTTTTCAGGGTGGATTATGGTCACGAAGAGGTGAAGGTGAAGTTCGGAAATGATCCTAGGAAGTTTTCAACACTCACCAAAGAATTTTTAGATGATGGTACGTTTTGTTTAACCGACTTCAAAAAAAAGAGGAGGTTCTCAATTCGGTTGTTTTTTTTATGTTTGTTACGTCATATCTCCGTCATTTAGCAACAGATTTAAAAAAATCTTTTTTTATTTAATTAATATACATACATAGATACTTTCAAAATTTGTCACATAAGAATTTCAGTAAAATAGTTCAGTAGTTTTGTTTTTCAATCAAAATTAATGGTTTCGATTTTCTGTTGAAGCCAGTTATATTTTTGTTAAAAATTACTTGTTTTTAAAAAGGGGTACAAAGTTTTTCGTCGTGTTTTTAATATATGAGTACAAGTGATTATTATATTATATTTTGTATCACCAGGTGAAGGTAACGTGTGTGGAGTGTCGGCAGTGGAAGTGGAGTGGAACCGCGGCGCCGGGGGCCGCTGGGACATGCGGGAGCTGCCGGGAACTGAGAAGATATACAAAGTGGAACTCGTTCTGCTGGCTATGGGCTTCCTCGGACCCGAGAGATATGTGGCCAATCAACTCGGTGAGGATTATACACAACTCCCTATAGTACACGCCAAGACTCGTGGCAGACTGATACACATGTTTGTTTCCTTTCAATGCAATTACTGGTACTTAGTGCGGTCGATAGGTACCTACTCGGTGCATCACTAACGGCTCCAGTTAGGGCTGTAAGAGCGAGCGAGATGCCAATATATCTTTGTGGCCAGTAGAAAATTTCAATTTATATCCTGTAACTATTTTATTGTCGCCTGAATTAAATGATTTATTATTATTATTATTGATCGAGCGAAGCGGGATCTCTTAATCAACTTGGGCAAATCGGCGTTGTATGTATGTTTGTTTGTCCGAGGATAACTTTCCAAGCGTTGATCCGATAATCGTGTAATTTGGTATATAGGTAGACAGTGATGGCACAATCCTGGTGTGACTAAATGAGCTAATAATGTCGTTGGGCTGTTGAGATATTGGGATTCAAGCAAGGTAAAAAAATACAAAATGAGACTATCCGATCAAATGGCACGTCTAGTGAAAGGTTTTGATACGTACATTTCGACCCTGTTTTTATTTTTAATTTAAACCTCGCAGTTTTTAAGTAATTAGTCATAATAAAAACTGAATTTTGACGAAATTCACAGGGTACACCAGTGACCCCACAGTGCTGTAATTTGGTATGCGTGTAACTTTAGTAACACAAATATAGGGAAAAGTCAGAAAACCAGAATTACTGCAATTTCTACCCCAAAATTTGCATGAAACTGTAGATCAAGTTAGTTGTTTATGTATTTCGTGACATTATTTTAATAGTCTAAAGATTAGAAATATTTTCTTTTTGTTTTATGGGAGACTCGGGAGGTGTCAGTTCGGGGCGAACCACTAGTTATTAATATCATCGTCGCGTGTATGCTTTTATGAGTCGGTCTGCCAGAGCATTGGCGTCTGGTATACTATATTTCATGACTCCTAAATTATAATAACCTACTAGAGATATTCCAATCTAGAACTTCGCAAAGTCGTGATGTACTGTTTTGATAATTTCCAATTCGGATCGCGGAGTAAAAAAACCATTTTTTTACTAGAAAAATATATGTACGCATTTACATGTGCCCATAAAAAATGCAATAAATAAAATAGAATACATTTATTTGAAACAATTATATAGCTCATTTATGGACACAAAAGTATATGTGCCTATAATCTGGCTGGATTATGGCATTTCAGAGAAAAGATAAAGTAGATATTTAAAACTTGTTCTATTGTTGTACTACGTGTTTTGTTATGTACGAGATTAAATTAAAACATGGGTAGTATTGTTATAAAATTGTTTTTTTACAAATTCATTACCATAGAAAATTTTAAACCTTAAAATCATGCCTTAAAATATCAATAAACAGCCTGTATAAAATAGGTAAACAAATCATATTCATTCATCATGTAAGTAGCCTGTGTACCCGTTAAACTGACTAAGCGGCATCGTCGCAAAGGCGATTTACGTTAAAAAAATCTTTTTGCAATGTACCTATTACTGGGTAATTATTTAAGCTACCGGTGTTACCTAAAATCAGTTAATACGATTCCGGATGGGTGTTATAAATTAATATCGTACATAACAAAACAGGTTATATTTTTGCAGATCTGCCGCTAGACGCCCGCAGTAACATTGAGACGGAGAAGTCCAATCTGTACAAGACTCCGATCAGCAACGTCTTTGCTGCTGGAGGTAAGTTCATATTTTTTTCACACCACCTGCTCGACAATGTCAAATTACATGTCCTGTAAACGTTATAGAAAGCAAGTAATTAAACCCCTACGGCTGAGCCTTGAGTAAAGTTGTACTGAATCACATAATGTGATTTGAATTTGGAACCTCATCTGTATTAAAATTTGAACCAAAGAGTACTTACACAATAAGTACTTGTTCGTAAATAGAACTAACCTCTGCACAGAATGCACCAACCTAGATTTGGTTTTTATTGTCTCGCAGAAAATGTGAAAAGTAGAGTATTCTCCTCGTGGATAAAGCTGTCTGCATCTCGGGCGTGCTTATATCGTTTGATATTTCATTGTATGCAAATAAAAAACGGGTAAAAATGAAGACAAAGGTTAATACAATTTATTTATATTTAGCAATTATTTTTTTTATCATTTACTAGTGATATTTTTATGCATAATAACGTCTTTGTTATTCGCTAGAATATATGTACATAATGTTATAACAACATTTTTTTTATTTTCGAATAAAGTTTTTAAGTAAAATAATTGGAATATTGGAAAATTCTGGAAACACTGAAAGTGCTTTTTTTTGTATTAACTCAAAATCGTGATTTGGAATCCGTGGGAAACTGGAGCGGGACAGCAAGTTTAGGCTCGGACTATATGGCATCCGGGCTTGTCAGAGGCCGTTTTTTAACGGCCGCTGACCAATCCGTCGCGCATCTAAACATTTGAATTTTTCCTGCATCGACTACACACGATCCGAGGCCATCCGACTCCGATTTTTTTTTTGTAATATAAATTATAGGCTAGCGTTTGACCACTATCTCGCCTGATGGTAAGCGATGATGCAGTCTACGATGGTACACGCTTGCCTAGAAGAAACCTATTCACTTAAACTATGAGACTTGAAGATCCCTAGGTTGTAGTTATCAGGAAACACAGACTCAGGCAAGGCGTTCCACTCCAATTTTTATCTAGAAGCTACCGGGATATGCTCCGGATTCGCAGAACCGGGGAGACCCGGATGCCATACATTCCGAGCCTTATACTAATTAAAAAGGATCGTTTAGTTTTAGATATAGCAGCAATTTACTTCTTGAACTTGAACATTGGGTCTTATAGTATTTTATTTTTATAGTGTTATCCGAACACCAACGGAAAATGCTGAGTATTTTAAAACTATTTCAAAAACTAGTATAGATTTAACCACAAAACAAGTTACACAATGTTTAGCGCGTGTTTAAAACCCCTATATAAATTGATAAGGATTTATTTAAATACGCGTTAAAAAATTGATTTTCTTATTTGTGGTAACAAGGCATAACCTATTTACGTCTTGTTTTTTCCCCGAGGTACATTATACAATTAATATCTTAGTATATTGTTCCTATGTTTGTTGTATGTAATTTACTGTTTTTTCTTACGTTATTTTATGTTTTTCTTTGATGTTATACCTTTTTTAATGTATTGTGTGAATTTGTGTGTGCTATGGTAGCAAAGAAATGTCTGGGTATATCTATAACTTTTCCCAGATTGCCGCCGCGGCCAATCCCTCGTAGTATGGGCGATCTCCGAGGGCCGACAAGCAGCGAGGGCCGTCGACACCTTCCTAGCCGGCAAGTCGTCTTTGCCCGGCCCCGGCGGAGTCATCTACGACCATTGAACGTAAGGGCTCTACAACTATCATCCGTAGAGATTTTCCTTGTTACCACAAAAAAGTTACTTCAACAACTGTTTAACGCGTGTTTAAAAAATACTTGTTTTGTGTAGATTTTTTTTAAACACGATTTAAACAATTTTAACAATTTTTATAGTAAGACCCCTTAGGTCTACTGAGGCGATGAGTGATATCGAAACTTAGTGGTTGAAGCCGCAGATTCATTAATAGTTACTACGTGTTTTTGGTCTCAGTCTCGGCCACTGAGAAACGAACTTAGACAATTTTAAGATAGTTGTTGTAAAATTGTTTCGATGTTACAGTAAATGAAACTGTGTATTTTGTTTATTGGAGGTTGATTGTTGGAAAATATATGATGATTCATTTATAATATTTTGTTGATACAATGTTGACCAATATATATTTTCCTCTGTGAGCGTTAAACATTAAAATGTATGAACAAATCACGGTATCGAAAAATTGTAAAGAATAATAGTTGAGTTTTGCAAACGACTTCAAGAAATCAATCATAAGCACTATTTGGCCAATAATAGGTCTTAGACTAGAAGCTTTAATAGAATCTAAATTGCCAAAACCCTCGCTACAAATATTAACTAACTCTAATATCAACAGCGTTCGTATCTGCTTATGTAATTAAAAAATTATAAAATGTTTTGAAATTATATATTTCTTAGTAAATATGGCTAATGTTGTTGTCTATAGTAGATGTATTTATAATTCTACATCGGTAGAAATATCCATCAATGGTCTGAATGAAACTAGAGTTGAAAACTTGTAACAGCATTATAAATCATACATTTTAGATCTTATTATTTTATATACACCTTATATTAGATAAATAAACCGTTTATATTACCGTTATATTTGATTAAGAAAACTTTAGTGATTTACTACAATCATTATTATAAACAGGAGGTATCTATCACGTATCGTTTATCGGTGTTACGACAGACAATGTTTCTGTTTAATTCGTAAACTTTCATCGGGGTGAGTGCGATCCGCTCCGCGGGTCATCTGTTCAGCCCCGGATCTAGGGGGGGGGGGGATTTCAGAAGCGCCAAATTCTTTAATAAAAATATGTTTGAATAAAAAAGCGCTATGCATCCAGCACACGTCGTACTATCGATTATTCCACTCCCTGCCCGTGGTCCATAGTTAATCTGGCGGTACGTTTTGATTTTTAAAGCTTCAAAATTTAACTCCTCCCTCAGACTCAAAACGCGATAGAGAGGGAGCGCCACATCAAGTTTCTGTCCCGGTTAGCAAAAATTCTTGATCCGGGGCAGCATCTGTTCATCTCCATCAAGTTTAATGATGAAAATGAAAATAATAATTATCAGTTTCCATAAGATAAAGACAAAACTAAAAAATATGTACCTGACCCAGAGTTATACTATACAATCAATGAATATTTAAATGATACACAGTGACATTTGAGACTTGTTTAATATTTAATCCAAATATTGCATTAAGTATGTTCTGCCATTATATTACCTATTATTATTTCGTAGTTATCTAAACATAATTTAATTTTATGTGACATGTAATTTGCACGCCACTATGGCTGGATACGGTACCCATGTTTCTGGAAAATAAATAAATCTTTAATTATTTCCAAACGTCAATTTTAGCGTCAGCACGTCCACGACCCAGCCAGAAAAGATCCGTCTTCGGTGCCGCTCGGGTTGCGAGGAGACGATGCAGTTCAAAAACTATTTAATACAATAATATTGACATAAAACATTACCCTCTGTCTGCGCAGTCGGGTAAAAAGTTATCCGACTGCGAAGGAGCTAGTTTGTGTACTAGTAAAAAATTGTGAAATAAAACTATTCAATGTATTTATTTATATCTTCCAAGCAATTGATTTTCCTAGATATTTTGTAAAAAAATCACAAACTGAACGATATATCGTTATCGAATATCGAGACTAACGTAACACCGATTAAACGGTACGTGATAACTCCCGCACTTTAAATAAATACCTTTAATATAATTTTGTCACATTCCGATTCGATAGAATTGTATGATGAAATCTGAGGCATATCTAGAACCAAACGTTTGGTACCAGTGATCTCGGAAGAGCCATATATCATGTTTGTTACTCGACTGTTTTTAATGTTATTTTATCGTTTAGATAGTAATTTTTGACTATTAGTCAGTATTCATGTTTACAATTTTTTTTTAGAAATTCTATCTATATTTTCTAAAATGCCAAGCCAGGGTTGGAGTATGATAATAGAACATAGTGTAATACTGGCTTGGATAATGTATGGTTCATGTTATTAGAATATTTAATCTTGTTAATTGTTTAGTAAATAGATGAAGAAATATAGTGTTTTTTATCGTAAACTCAGTACAAAATTTATGAAATAAAAAAAAAGATTATATGATTTTATTATACCGGTTGATTTAAAAAAAAATTGTAATCTTTTTCACAAAAACCTATACTTATCCATCTTATACTGAATTTAATAATAATGTGTTGTACACAATAAAATTATTTATTCAATATCTGATTTCGTATTTCTAGTTTTTAACTGTGATGTAAGATTTATGTTACAGTAAGGAAATTAATTTATTTAAGAATTAAATTCATAATTACGTATGTAGAAGTTCCTAAACACATTATAATTACTGATTTAAACGGGTATTTATTGCGTATGTACATACCTTATCAGTAATTATGTACATTGATCGCGAAAGTTTGTGAAATACATATGTAATGATGTCTCTTCGGGGTATAAGTAATTATTATTTTTAACAAATAAATGTATGGGATACCAAAATATTTTAATTATCAAACATATAATTATAATACTAGGTGTAAAAATACTACCCCAAAGTTACTTAGGGCTAAAAAAGATACTTTTTAATCAGTATTTTTTTACACCCCTGTATTTAGTGAAACAGGTTACCTCTTTAAAAAAAATTGTATGAAACTATTTCAGTTTAATCCGAAGAGATATAACTTGTATGAACTTACGTTATTTTAAGTTTTTATTTAGTTTTAAGATTAAAGTGTCAAACAGTAAGCCAATATAATAAAATATTCAATTATTTATTCTAATCAAAAAAAATAAAAAATTGTGCACAAAAAGTTTCGAATCAGAATTACCTCATTGGTTATTTTTATATATGTAGTTTTTTTTGTATTTTCTTAATGAGCATTTTGTCTATGTCAATTACATGATAAATGTATACGTATGAGAAATATTAATGAAACAAAAACGAAATAGCGTACAATGACCTAACACAATGAATTTGAAGATAAAAAACAATGAATGAATGTACTGAATTACAAATGAAAATATCTCGTACCTATGAAATTATATTTAGCAATCATGTTATTTAGAAATGTTAGCAGTTATTGTAATTCAATATGATTGACAATAATTAAAAGTTTATGCGTAAAAATGTATCGATTATTGTATTGGAGAAATAAACTATTGCAGCACATCATTTTGAGTTTTTTTTTCACTTATTAATTTGACTTGTTTCCTAGAATAACATAAGTTTTAGTCAAATGATTACTAAACACATATGTATATTTATATTCTTCTGAGATATACATCGCTTTAAAACTCTACGAATCTTAGGACGTTATCACACTGGCGATTTGCGAGCGTGTTTCTAACGGGGCGACTTGTGAACATTTTTTGCCGTGAGCTCGTCGCAACACCGCAAAAAGGACGCTGCGTTGTGAGTGTCAATGGCTGCGCCATCTTCTGTATTGGAAAATTATTTTCAAATATCAGGCGTTGGAAGTCACAGCGCACAAATCGTCACTTCATCTAACCGAAGGGCGTCCTACACTTCGCTTGCCTAGACGTGGTATCCACTGCAGAACACAACTGACTGTGGCTGGCAAAGATTGGATGAGAAGAGACCTACGTCCAGCAGTTGACTGTTATGGGTTGATGAAGATGATGAGGCGTTGGAAGTATTCATTTTAGAAATAGTTATTTCTTAATAATTATAACGAATTTTGAATATGTTTAGTTGAACTCTGAAGGTACCCATTAGTAAAAAATTAATCTTAGTCTAGTCACTTTAACCCATTCACTGCCTTACTGAAAAGTAACGACATTACCCAGATGCCACCATACTGTGATATACAGCCCGCCTATCGGCGGTCCCGGCATCTTGATTAACTATCCTTGCCCGCCCATTGGCGTTTTCGGCATGAAGTTGCAGATTTTGACATGAACCGTTTGATATGTTCAGTTTACATATACTGTACCGTGTGTAAAGCGTGTATGTGTAGTTTTCTGCGATATTTGTGGCAAAATTGTGACAATTTTATTGGTTATTAGCTGAAATAGTAATGGAGCATGAAGGTAAGTCATAACTTTCAGTTAATTAATCTAAGATGAAGGAAAATAATATAAACCTGTGTATCAGATACAATTAAGCTAATAACTTTATGTAAAGAAATCTAAAATGTCTTTAAAAAGCCTATATTTATGGGCTTTTATAAAAGTCACGTGTCGTCAACCTTTTACCCCAACTGCATTAAATTAGTTAAAAATAGGTTCATTATGAAAATTTATTCAAAATTATTTTTTTAATAATATAATTTTTATTTTTTCAGACAGTAAAACTGAATTTAATAAAGACGATAATATGAAAGAAATTAAACGACTAATAAAAGCGAAGATGGAGAACATTAGCAGTAGACAAACAAAAGCTGCAAGTACCCAGACTAAAGAGGATATTGGGATGTCTCTATGCAATTGTAAAAAAAATGTGGTAGCTATTTCAATTAGACAATTAATAGAGACTGTGCCAGACAACCGTCTAATGGAATTTCTAAATGACGTCGAAATTCTTGTAAATAATTATAAAGAAAACTGAAATCAGTCATGTCATCAAACCTTTTACGCTCTTTTTTAAAATGAATATTAAAAATATAAAGTAAAATAAAACAAATTTAATTAATTCAATAAGTTTTATTTGACAATTAACAACTTAAGCACTTATACACTATTTTTATTACATCGTTAAAATCATACATTACGAGATATTTTCCCATATTTTGGGAAAAAAAAATAAAAATATATAAAATATCTCGTTCACAATGTACATAATTAACATAGATCAGTACCGATGGTATGGCTTAAAACAATTTAAACAGAGTCCTGGTTTATCATGGCAATTAGGGCAGTAAAATACCGTGTCTACACGTTTTTTTTCCTTCGCACATTGTCGGCACTGTTTCCTTTTTGCGCGCCGACTATTAGGTTCTTTAATAATTTGTCGAGGAAAATGTATTGGACAAATCGCCAAAGGTATTTCCTCATCGGGAAATGCAGGTGGCAACAATCTTTCCAAAATGTTTAGTCGAAAGTCATATAAACTAATATTTCGATTTTTTTCTGATTTAAATAATTGATAAGAATTAATTAAACACATTTCAATCAAGTGAATAATAACTTTCTTATACCACCGTATTGACTTATGTTCACCTGTATAATAAGACAGCATTTGGTCATGTTTGTCCACATTTCGCATATGTTTATTATATTTAATTATAGCACGTGGTTTCAATGAGGTGCTGTTTCTAGTACGATTTCTTACTTCTTCTAAGATACTACTGTGCTTGCTTGAAAGAAACAGCACCTCCCGTTTGTCCATCCATTTTGCCAAAGTTATATTATTGCTGTCATGCAGTATTATACATTCTCCTTTTTTAATTTTAGTTTTTAATAATTCTTTCGGATTCCCTTCTCTATTGATTTTAAGTGTACCTGTACAAAATGTACCGCTATTTAATAAATCTCTTGTAAGAGGGATGCTACAGTAAAAATTATCTACATAAAGCGAGTGGCCCATATTTTTAAGGCCATCCATTAGTAAATGGACAACTTTATTTGTATGCCCGCGTCCAGAAACTAAAGGATCTTTTGATCCAGCATATAAATGTGTCTTAAAAATTATGCCTGTATTATCGGCTAAATTATAAAATTTGAGTCCATATCCACTGGCTTTGGATTTCATGTACTGGCGGAAACTAAGTCTTCCTCGCCATAACATCAATGACTCATCAATTGTTATTTCTCTAGTTGGATGATAAATATTTTTCATATTTTTATTTATTTCGTCAATTAAAGATTTAATTTTATTTAAGCTTGCATTTCCTACTATGTTTTGGACGTTCAAAGCTCTCATTATATTTAAAAACTTGTTTCTAGACATGTATTTTCTAAAAACATTATTATTAAATAAATAATGCGTTTTCCAGTAGTCAGATATTCTGTTATATTTAATAGTCCCCATGTGAATGACCAACCCAATAAAAGTTTTTAACGTCTCCATATCTATTGGCCGCCACTCTTTCAATCTACCTTGCGGAGCAGAAGCCGTCTTATGTAATTCCTCGCCATATCTGTTGGTGCATGTCATAATCAAATTTAAAATTGAAGGACATAAAATCAACCAAAAAAAATCTAACGGCTCTTTCTCCCTCATGTTGACTTTCAGTCCAGTAGTCGCCGTAAATTCCAAATTATTGCCGTTTGGCGCATTTCCATAATGCCATTCATGGGTGGTTACGTTCTCCTCAGTTTCGTCATCGCATAAAGGGTCTTGAGACAAATAATGTGCTTCTGTTTCGATGCCCTGACTGTCATTCTCTAGCATATCATCGACATTATCCGCCAATATTCCATAAAGTTCGTCGTACGATAAACCCTCATTATGTAAAACTTCCTCATTAGCGATGTAGGCAGAATCCCAAGTAGCCAAGGTATCATAAATTTCATCGCGAATGGCAGCTGACTGAGAGGTAGATGGCTGAGGATTCATTATTATCCTAAAATAGAATAAAAATGTTATCCTAGTTTGGAGAATAATTGTAGGTTAATAACGTAATTTAAATAATATATGTAATTTTGCTCTTGATTAACTCGTTGGTAGGTATCTACTGTTGTGAGTTTGTAAAGCACTAAAGTTTTAGACAAAGAAGTTTTTTTTAGATATCGATTTAGGGTCCAAATATACCGATTTTACTCGGCAAATCTACCGATTTCGCATTTAAACTTTCGAGACCATTATTTTGATCTATCTCATATAGTTTAACCTGCGGTTACAATGGAAGCTCACAAAAATATGTTTTTTTACGATATCACATAACAAATAATAATAATAATGTTTTATGCTATGTAAAGATAAAGATCAAAAACTTACCTATAAGCCACAGCAACTCAAGATATCTCGGAGTCCAGGTATACAGGCCACAGTCACCATAAATTCAAGATTAGATCAGAGTCCAGGTACAAAAGCGAATATCGTCGGAAGAGCAAACAGGAACGGAATACACGTCTGATTATTAAGATTAGAAAAACAGAAGTGAAGTGATTTTTAAAGAAAAACGCAAAGAACGAGATGCGCCGGCGCATCCTATTGTTATTTTTTATCTAGCCAGAAAGATACTTACAAAGTACCTTATGTCCTTGTACGTAAGGTTCATTTGGCTTAAAATAGCACGGACTCATAAAAAAAGCCGCCCTTTGTTTACTGGCCGGGCCGGCCGGCACTTTTTGCAATACCGCGTCCGGGACGTTTTAGGCAAAAATAAACTCTATGTCGAAGGCATTAAAAGAAACGTTCAAGAAAGTTGTTCACAATTTATGTACATATTGCATTTTTGACAATAATTTAAATATACCTACTTTCAGAGACACTATCTATGACAACGTCTAAATGAGTTTTGTTGTATTTTACGAATTTGTAGGTAGACATCTTAAAAAACATTACTGGTTATTATGACTACCTATTTGTTTTTAAGACCAAATATTAGTGGATGTTGTTATAACTTATAAGATATTTTGATTGTAATATGTAACTGAATAGGCTATTTAAAAACGTATACAAAATATATTTTAGGGTTTTTAGGAAGAAATATAACAAACGAGAGAGACTAGATAGGTTTTTACAGAATGATCGGTTGGGATCTTATATTTTTCTGAAACCGATTATTAATAAATTATTAAATCAAAATTTCGCAAAAGGTTTGTGAATTCTGAACAAGCGTATTGCCCGCCCATGGGCTGGCTCGGCATGAAAGATCGGAATTGACTTTTTCCAAAACCTTAGATATCTGCAGGCCGTTTTGGTTACGAATCAATTTTAGTAAAACGAATCATTTCGCAAAATCTTCCTTTTTTCAAAAGGTATTTGGCTTAGATATCGGAGTTTGAAATCCAACCGCCCATGGGCGGGCTTGGCGTGTCAGTTAAAAAGTTTCACCCGCCGATGGGCGGGCACGGCACTGAATGGGTTAATGCTATGTGTTATAATTTCCGAGTATCAAAGTGGTTCCGCGCTGCCGCCATCTTGACGATGGACTCTGGCGGCGCCACTATAAGATTTTAAATAATTTCTAATCTATTGAGATAAGTACTAAGTACCGAATGTGTACTAAATGTGGGTGAAAATAATTTTCCAATACAGAAGTTACCGCACACGCCGCGTTCGCTAGATACACTCGCGCTCGCGCGTCACACTTCAGTGAGTCACATATTGTATTGTAGGAACATTGCCGCGTGCAGGTAGCGAGCTCGTTCACTGATCGCCTCGCTGGAAACACGCTCGCAAATCGCCAGTGTGATAACGCCCTTTTTTTTTTTTAAATTGGATAGAACTTCGTTTGACCACAATCTCACCTGATGGTAAGTGATGATGTGGTCTAAGATGAAGCACGAAGATCTAGAAGAAACCTATTTACTCTCACCTTAAAGAGGCCCGGATTGTATTCGTTAGGTAAAACAGACGACGGCAAAGTGTTCCATACCTTAGCTGTGCGCATCAAGAACGTAGAACCAAAACGGTGTGTGCGAATGGGTGGTATATTGACTAGGTACGGGTGGTACTGAGCCGTGCGCCTGCTTGTCCTTTGATGGAAAGGAGATGGCGGGATCAGATCGTACAGTTCCTGGGCACATTCCCCAAAATGTATTCTGTAAAAGATCGATAGGCTTGCAACTTTACGGCGGTGTTCGAGACTTTGGATCTTAGTCACCGCCATATATTGCTCACCTATAAGCCTAAAAGCCCTACGTTCTATCGAGTCTAAGGTAGCGAGCTGGTATTTGGCCGAACCATCCCAAAGGTGGCATCAGTACTCCATACCAGACCGGACTTGAGCTTTGTAAAGACTAAGAAGCTGTCCTGGTGTGAAGTATCTCCTGACCTTGTTGAGGATGCCCAGCTTCATGGCAGCTGTTTTAGCCTTAGACTCGATGTATGAGCTAAAGTCGAGGTGATCTTTTACAGATAACAAAGCCCTTAGATACATACTGCATTACGGTACTTTATTGGCTGTAGGCACTGGTTGATAAATCTTAGGCACGACCTTATGGAAAAAAGGAATTGCTTAGGTACATCGGTTCTATGTTCTCTCGATTCTTATGACGACCTCCGTGGCGCAGTGGGCGTATAGCCGGCTGTGACGCAGGAGGTAGCGGGTTCGATTCCCGCCGCGGGACAAAAGTTTGCATGATCCACAAATGTTCCAGGTTTGGATGTTTTTTTATATATTATAAGTATATTTACAAAAAAAAGTATATAAGTATTCTATCAGTTATCTGGTTCCCATAGTACAAGCTCTGCTTAGTTTGGGGCTAGATAGCGCTGTGTGAAATGTCCAACAATATTTATTTATTTATTTATTATACTTTTAGGAACTGCGTTATTTCCATAAAATGTTGTATAACCTTCATCTATATGGGTTAATAGGTTACTAAGTATAAAGATTTCCGATTAAATTACAATTAACATCAAGTTCACTGATACGGAAAATTTTAAAAGACATCTTTTCACACATCGTCTCACGTGAGCTTTAATTTCCATAATCACTTATAGTACCTAGGTATTTATAAGAGAACACATGTGGGATGTGCCTACCTGTTGCGTACTTATCTATTTCAGTCAGTCTTGCTTCAGTCAGCTTTCAAGACCTCTCTTAGGGTAAGTGATTCTTCAATATTTCTGTGTTTATATTCTAATATATTGTAATTATATTCTGTGTGAAATGTCAAGCAATATTTATTTATTTATTTTATTAATATTATAATCGCGAAAGTGTGTTTATAAAATTTATTCATAAGGTACCTATATTATACATACTGAAACAGGTGAATTACAGTATTGGATTGAAATAAACACAGATTTTTGTGCTGAGAAGAAGAGCCGTTTCTTTTCGTTGAATGCTAAAGGTAGTTACAAAATCACTATTATAACGAAAGACTTTCACAACTCTAACCGAAAAATCACAAAGGCATAAGGTATCGTAATAAATGACGTGAATGGGGGGAGGCCTTTGCCCAACAATGTAACAGTAACAGGTACCTACCTACTTCTAGGTTATATTTTTGATCTCCAGATAAAATGATAATTCTGAATAATCTGACAGCTTTATATAAAGCTTCCAAGAAGAAGTTTTTCACACAATTCGGATTTAAGATCGAAGATGCCACATTCTCCAAAATGGTGGATTACATGTACACTCCTAAGGATTCCTCTAGTTTGGCGATAACAAGAATATTATTCGGTAAGTACCAACTGCTAATAACTTATTTAATTCGGTAATCACAACTTTCGTATTTCTGTGCGGTCTGTCCCGACTTGTCAGAGGCCTTCGGACAATTTGCAATTAGACCCTTACGCCAGAGTTGACCGGTTGATCCCTAACAGATAATATTCCTAAGGTTTGAAAGTTCTTCAGCCATAAAAACCACTTATTAAACTAAAAGAAGTGCAAATTGAGAGATTGTTATCAAGATTTACCTACTGTTGGTGTATCGCAAGGCTTACCGCTGGGCCCGCACTCTTTTCACGCATTAGCTGAAGTGTCGACTACTTTCACAAAGTTGTATTGCTCAATATAAATAAAGTGTGACTCATTGACACAACAGACTCGACACTCTATTTACCTGTTAACTCTGATAAAAATCCCAGGTCTAGCAATGCTGTTTGACATCCCGGACGAGCGAGGTGGCGCCACTATGGAGAGAAGATGGGGCGACCCTAAGACCTGTCACTTTCCACTGCTGCCGTTTATCCAACCAGCTCCTATGCCGTTTATGGCTGCTGTCTACGCCGGACTCTGGTTTGGTAAGTACCTAGATGTGCTAGTGGCACGTTTAAATATCGGACCGGTCTCTAACCCAGTAGGGCGTTCTTTTTGACAGCCGGTACCATATATTAAATAAAATAAAATGTATTCTAATCAGACAAATTAGATCCACATTCCACACTTATTACAGCAGTATTTAAATGATAAAACAAATGATTGATACAATAAAAAGACAAAAATATTTATGCCATTAAAATTAGAATTAAATAAACTAGTGGTTCGCCCCGAACTGAGATCTCGCGAGTCTCCCGTAAAACCAAAAAAAAATTGTAATCTTTGAATATATACTTATTGATTATAAATAACCAACTAACTTGACCTACAGTTTCATTCAAATTACAAGTAACGGGAGTTCATATAAAGTGGTTACTCTTTTTTTGGGGTACAAAATGCAGTTATTCTGGATTTCAGACTTTTGCCTATATTTGTGTTACTAAAGCTACACGAATACCAAATTTTAGCATTGTGGGGTCACTGGTGTACCCTGTGAATTTTGTCAAAGTTTTATTTTGGTTAATAACTCAAAAACTACAAGAATTGAACTAAAAATTAAAACAGGGTTGGAATGTACTAAAGAAGGCCTTTCCTTTGACGTCCCACTTGACCTAATAGTCTCATTTTCATTTGTTCTTACCCCTCTTGAACCCCTATATCTCAACAACCCCCCAATATTTTTTGCTCATTGAATCACACCAAAATTGTGCCATCACTACCTACCTATATAGCAAATTTCATGATGATCGGATAAAGGCTACGAAAGTTATCCTCGGACAAACAAACATACATACATACAACGCCGATATGCCCAAGTTGATTTGGAGATCTCGCTTCGCTCGATCAATACCTAATACAAACGATTAATCAATAAAATAAATAAGAATTGAAGAATGTGCCATGAAGAACTGTCCTTGGCCGTCACCCTGTTAGTTACTTAGTTACTTATTCCTGCAACTGTTTTAATATCATCAGCCCCTTTTCTGTATTAGGTACTTATGTAAATCATCGGTTGACAAGTAAAACGCTTATCAACTGCACAAAGTTAGTTACTTTCAAGAATTGTCAAATACTCTCAAGAATTTCATTGCGAAATCACCATCTCTCGCTGGGCAACTTTGGGGCCGTCCATTAATCACGTGAGGTGTTCAGGGGGGGGACGGGGTCTAGCCGAATCTCGCCCAATCTCACGTGGGGGAGAGGAGGGGTGTGGGCACGCATAATTTTTTTTATTTTATATCTGTAAATCTAGATTACGAGAGAAGCAATCTTGAAGCCAATTGTGTTTTTTAAATAAGTAAGCATTTAGGTACACTATGAATATAAATTTTGAAAAATTCTTCGGGGTCGAAACAAATCTCACGACATCTCACCAGAAGGGTTAAAAACGTCCCACGTAATTAATGGACCTTTCAAGATCGAAAATAGGATGGCAATTGTCAGGACATAGAGTGGAGTCATTGGATCCATATTCGCTGCTCGAAAAGCATTATTTAACAACGATGTTCGGTGCTGCGTGCTGTAAACCCTGCCTTACAAGTCAGCAATGTGATGTTTTGAAAACTTACAGGAGCAATAGGTATAATGCTAGGGTACAAGTACCGCTACAGCGCGTGCGCATTCACCGTCTGCTACTGGTACCTGTTCCTCGTTGAGAAGAGCTATTGGAATAACCACAGCTACCTGTTCGGACTGGTGGCTCTACTGCTGAGCTGCACAGACGCTGGATCTTATTGGTAAGTTTACTTTCTACAGCTTAGATAGTTATCTGTATTAAAACTGGATATTTACCATGATTTGTGGTTTTTGAGTGTCCCGATATTTCTACGCAGTTGCATGATCACGGGTAAACTGAAGTTTTTGCGAGTGGGTAGTTATTGGCAGATATAACGATCTACCCTCTTTCTTAGTCTCTTGCTAGGAATGAATTCACTAATACTCGTACTATCACTACTACCGGTTTCATTCTTGATCATAACTCGATCGATTATCCCGCTTTTAGTACAAATAGTGTTCATAAGTTGTATAGATAGGTATCATTTTATTGTACTTCCACCATACATAATTAACAAACCAATACCTATTCAAAACAAATAATTAGACTCGCGGTAATACAAATAAGCATTGAATTAGGTGGAATTCACAAGAAATCAATACGAATATTATAAATTTGAAAGTAACTCGTGTCTCTCTCTCTGTCTGATCTCTCGTCTGTTTGTCGATGGATTATGATAGGGATTGAGACATAAGCTACTTTTTACCCGACTACGAAGGAGGTTAATGTTCTTATTGACTAACGAACGACGCGTGCGAAGCCGCGCGCGGTTCAGCTAGATGTTTCTAAAAAAATAAGGATTATTTATTGACTCGAATTTTGACTAGCGCTTAGGGGAATTGTGCTTAAGATGACATACTTTTTGTTTCAACATAAGTATTAAAAATAAATGGAGTTATATGAGATCAGTATCAAACGTATATTTATAAATGATTCATGACCAACGAAATTATTATAGGTTTAGAACAATCAACGTGATATACAATTAAAAAAAAAACATTAATTGCACTAAGGTCTACATGTGTAAGATGACATATCAATAGTGTAAGATGGCATAGTATGTCATCTTAGACTTTAATGGTATGTCGTCTTATACAAGGTGTGACAACATGGTGCGATAATACTTTAACTGTAGGACCAACCCTGAAATCGATAGAAATAATCAGCCCCACTGTAGAACAAGTCCATCGACTTAGGAACAGCTGGTCTGATCTTTATGTCACATCTTGTATAAAGTTTATTTTACATACACAGTTCGCAGATAAATTGTTTCTTTTTTGCAGGTATACCTGCGCATAGTGTATGACACCAATTGGAACACAGTTGACACTTCACCCAATGTTCTTTTGGCCTAGATTGACTAAATAGTCCATTGCAGTAAATGCAAGCTGCATCATCTTCACCCTCGTCCTTACTGGCGTAAGGATTCTCAAGTTCCTCGTCATCATCAATAATAACACACTGTTTCAGCTTTCGACTTCGCGTGGGTCTGCTTTTTTTAGGCGCAGACTCATATTCCACGTTGTCCCATTTCTCCAGGTTTTTGTCATCGTCCAAAATAATAGGTTTTGTCTGCTTTCGACCTCCTTTGGCTCTAGATGTTTTAACCGCACCATTATCTTCAAAAATGACACGCTTCGTTTTCTTTTGTTTTTTAAGGGATATGCGATTTTCCTTTTCTTTTTTCTGCTGTACTGCTGCTTTTACTTCATTCATAAAAGGACTAGACGTGAAAACTTGCGATCCACCGACTTTTCTGTTTACTCTCAATTTTCCCGTAGAAGTAGCTTTTGGTAGAGGTAAAATTTCTTTAAGTATGCAATTTGTGGTAGAAATTATTTCTGGTTGCAAAAGTAAATGTCCAGAAAAAATTTGATCGGTATCCAACAATGCTTCTTTATCATTTTCACAGATAGTTCCTGAAACAGCTTTATCATTGTGTATTTGCCCTTGATAGTTATTTTTTGGAGAAGTGGTGACATCAATCTGTTCTTTTCCATTTTTAGAATCAGAATCTACAAGCGTTGGCTGGAACCAAGACGAAATATTAACGTCATGATCTTGTAACAAATTCATAACGACATTTGCTGATAACTGTTTGAGTGATAATGGACTATTTTCAGCTTCTTGATGAGTAGCGTCGTTGTTCGGTGCAATCGTGATATCCATTTGTTCGTCGAGATTGTTGGGTTGTTTAAAACCAGACTCTAGATGCAAATACGTAGCAACATTTGGGGACAAGGTTGTAGGAGATGAGTGACGAGTTTCTATTTCTCTAACAGTAGCATTTGCTTCAAAATCTATTTGTTCGTCAGAGTTACCAACTGCTAAGCTCATCAGCTCTTCTTCAGCGTCAGTTCGTTCAGAGGAATCGGACTCATTGTGATTTTGCTGGGGCTGAGATGGGCTACTCGCAACTGGCCCGTCATCGTTTAGTTCGTTTTCTGTAACTTCGCTGGGTAAGTACATGTCTTCTGGGAAAATGTGTGGATTGAACGGATAAATCCCAGTTTTCTCAAAACCACTTGTTATATTCCTAACGGTGGCTGCGTTTTCATAGGCTCTTCCAAAAATTTGAGCAACTTGGTATAGGCTTACTGTTCTGCCAGGATGGTTCTTCATCCAGGTTGCAATCTCGCGATCATAATACGCTTTCAGCGGACCAAAAAATGACACATCGGTTGGTTGCATTCGGTGGGTGCAATGTGGTGGTAGACATAGCATTATCACGCCGTTGGCCTTGGCAAATTCAAGTGCTTCCAGATTTTTGTGGCTGGAATGACCATCTAGAATAAGCAATACCTTGTTTATTACAGATGCATTCGTAAAAGCAACAAAATGGCGCATCAATCTCAAAAATAGGTTCCCGACCATATACCCAGAGGGGTAGCACAGCTCTAAAGTGCCTGGTGGAGCACCGTCAAAGTATTCGGCTTTGTGATTTTTTCTTGGAATAATTATTGCGGGTGGAACAAAATTTCCGATGGCATTAGCACAGACAACTATTGTGAAATGTTGACCACGTTCCTCACTAGTAACCGCACCGACTTGTTTTTTTCCTTTGGATGCAAAGACTTTGGGGGGCTTTTGAACAGTGTTCAGTCCAGACTCGTCCATATTGTAAATTTTATGTGCCTGAATTCTATTGTCAGTCACTGTTTTTTCCAAAAGTGAAAAAAACTTCATTACTTGAGGCTTATTGAATGCCTTCGCCCTTGCTGCTGACGTCGGCTCTGGAGCTCTAAGTGAGATGTGAGGGTTGCGTTCTCTAAACCCTTTTAACCAATCCCAACCAGCAATTTTTTCATTCTTATCAAATCTGTGATCCAGCCCCAATCTTTCAGCATATTCAAATGCTAATTTCCTTATTTCGGTTGTATTAAAACCAAAAAGTCGACTTTCGAACTCGAGCATATGATCTACTAGTGCTTTTTCCATATCTGCGTCAAAAGTTGGTTTAAAACGACCAAGATTTACTGGAACACTGTAAAAATGACGACGAAGGGTTGCTTGTGGTACATTGAAATGTTTGGATGCTAAAAGCCAACCCATGCTATTTTCTTTTACAGCTTCGATTGCCTTATTCATGTCTTCTTGTGACCAACTCTTCCGCGTCGATGTTCGTTTGTAATTGCCAGGCATCCTGTATAGAAATATTAAAAATAAAAAAATTAATAAATATAAGGGTGAGAGTTTTGGCAGGAAAATGAACGAGAGCTATTGTTTGTTTTAACTTTTTGTCTAAACTTGTGTTACTTCGAGTGTTGATGTGTAATAATAGTGGATTTGATTATTGTGCGTTAATGTCTTGCGTATGTGGGTGAGTGTAGGCAAAATGTAAAAAGTGGAAATAACGTGATTTCTGTTTTCCGGAATTCCCGGCAAACCGTAGGACATGACTTGCCTAAGCTTTTTGTTCGAACTATCTAACTTATTTGACCACGATTGCTCTTTGAAAATTTCTAAACTCGACACTGGCAAACACTAAAGAGTGTGACGCCAACCACAAAAGAAAAAAATAAGGGTAAGATGACATAGTATGTCATCTTGTACCGATGTCTAGTATGCCATCTTACCAAATGAATGATGCAAGTTTCATTTAAATGTCGTGACAAAATCTTTTAGGTTAGAATATGTTGCTATCAATATTTATGGCATAAAATAATCCCTGTTTACAATAAAAATAGTTCAAACAGAAGATCCTTACCTTGCGTGTATTTTCACCAGCAAACAAAAGCGTGAGAGAAATTTTTTGCATATGAAAATCACGAATTTGTTCACTACTTTGCAATGCGCGTCCGCTGTCCGCCATACTGAACTTCGGTACTAGCGACACCTATGGGCACTCTCTTAAACGTCATGTGTTCACCTGTAGCGCGAATATTTAAAATAATACTGCGGTGTGTCATCTTAGCTGACTATGTCATCTTAAGCACAATTCCCCTACATGTCGAGAGTTGTCAACAGTCGTACGCCTAAAAATGCTCTCTAAAGTTTCAAACTCATCAACAGTTCACTGTAGGCAGTGGTTATGTTGCACCAATACTCAGGTAAGCTATTATATTTTGGGGTAATCAACTGGAAAGGAATCGGTTTTTAAAGCAAAGAAGAAACGTGTGAGGGCAATATGTAAATTAAAACAAACCGACAGCTGTAAGCCTTTTTTCGTTGACCTTATTATCTTGACATAACCCTCACTGTATATTAGTATATGAAATACCTTTATTTGTAAAAAAACATGACATTATTTAATAACTTTATAAGCCAATGCCATGGCTCTAAAATTGGTTGTCCTAAAAGCAGTACTGCATTATATAATAACAGTGTTTTCTATATGGCACCTAGGATATTCAATCACCTACAAATACCTACCTATATTTAAGAAATTGACCAAATTCATAATTTTAAATTAAAACATAATACTCTTACAGAAGGCGCACTAAGGCATAGACGAATATTTAATACACAAATTCCAATTACTTGATAATATTTTTTATTTTTTTATAATGAGCTGATAATTCATGTTTAATATTTGTTAATTAATTTTGCATGCTTGTATGCTGATCATGGCTGTACCTAGATTATTTTATTACCAACTAATATAAGCCATGTATCGCAAATAAATGAATTTTTATCTTTTTATCTTTTCTATTTATTTAAGTAGTAGTGTTTTGTTTGAAAGTTAGTGTTTGTGAAGTTATTCTTAAATTCTTTAAAACTATAGATTATCTTATTTTATTTTCAGGTCTATAGACGCCTACCTAGACCCCTCAAAGTCAAAGGCTGAGGTTCCGTATTGGCACTATTTCATCCTGAAATACCAGTTCTTTATCTTGTACTTCATGGCTGGCCTGAAGAAAGGGACCGCGGAGTGGTTGACAGGATACTCCGTGCAAAACCTTAGCCAGCACTGGGTGTTTGAACCGTTCAAGTAAGACAAGTTCAGAAGTTGGAAGAGCTGTAATAATGATTATAATTTATAAAAGAGTGTGTGTACTTATGTACACGCGTTAGAAGTTATACTTCTTTGGCGTATGGAAAAAAAATAACTAAAATGCAGTACATAGTGATTAACGATAAATATTAAAATTAATCAAAAAGATTTTATTTAAATAAATAATAAATTATTAGTATCACCGTCGTATATGAAATTGATTTAATAAAAACACCAAAATAATATTTATTTATTCACACTGTTTAATTGTACCCTTACGAAACACGTGTTCTACATATAAAAATACTAGAATATACAACTTGAACATAGTTATCAATTTTCATACCACCTAGAACTAACTTCATGCTGTTAAATTTAGGTGTCGGTGTGCGCGCGCATCGTAAAAATTCACTCTCATCATTTTTCTCCATCGCGCCAAAAGAAGTAGGTATAACTTCAAAAACAGAAACAAAAGAAAACTCAGCAAGATACTTTTTAACAAAAATAACCGACTTCAAAAATCGGAAACGACTTGAGCTTTCTCAATATCACACACGCATAGGGTGCAAGCAATTTATTTTTCCATTCACTATTTTTAACCGCCTTCAAAAAAAGGCGGAGGTTCTCAATTCGTCGGAATCTTTTTTTTTAATGTGTGTTCCCTGATTACTCGAAGACGCCTGGACCGATTCGAGAATTTTTTTATATGTAAGGGTCCCATTGGCAAAAAAATCGGGGCTGCCTGCGGTTTTTTTGGGATCATAATTTTATAAGAACGCATAAGTTTTTACCTCAGAATTTGAAAGGATATACTTTCATATTGGTCTCATAGAAATTTCATCAAAATCAGTTCAGTAGTTTGGTTAAATCGGTTATATTGTTGTTAAAAAGTTACTTGTACCTATCTCAATAGAAACTTTCAAAATTATTTGACCTCATCATCTACAGCCAATAAGTACCTCGTCAATGAATCTTAAATGGGACCACCATGGACTTACACTGAACCCAACGCAAAAAGAATCATTCAAATAAGTTCATAAACAAATGAGTTATAGTACATACAACATTAAGAATTATTACATAGGGTAAGGTAACCTATTGTTGGCACTCTACCAATTTATTGGCACGTTGCAGTTATTTATCAATAATAAGGTTACCAGTATACGAATACAGTATTTTTTCTGGTAATAAAATAGTAGGATTTACCTTCTTTACTACTGGCAACACTGAAATTCTTCCTTTTTAAAGATGGCGTCGCAATGAAAACGTGTTTTGACGTGCTCGGATCTGTTATAAAAAAAACTAACAAAACTGTGTTTTTGCTAAGGTAAGAAGTTCACTAATCTTAATCATTTTCGTAAATCTTTTGAACTATGGTTACAGATACTGTTTAATTCGATTATTTAATTGTTTAGCTTTCTTTTTCAATCATGATTTTTAGTGTTTAGGCCATTTTCTTTATTTTTTTTGCGGTGCCAACATTTGGTACACGTATTATGAATAAAACCTTTTTATTGGCGCATGTGCCAATATTAGGTTATAATGATAAACTGACTTTTATAGCAAAATATACTTTAGACCTATTGTTTTTCGATTCAGATTTCAAATAAATGCATGTCGTAAGTTAAGAACATATTTTTCCAAATGTTGGCCCAGTGCCAATTATATGAAAAACTATTTATTAGCAGCAGTGTCAATAATTAGTATTTGGGGTGCCAATAATAATTCAATAATTATCTATTTTCAGTTATCTTCAAAATGAAGCCTCGCGCAAAAAAAAATAAGATTGGTATGGTTAAGCGGAAGGTCTACACAGAAGAAAATTTACAAAAAGCCCTTGTAGAAATTGCTTAGGTCATGAGTAAAATATTTCCAATCATACTTTTTGTAGACGGTCACAAGTCTCACCTAACTTACGCCGTGAGTGAGCTTTGTTCAAATTTGCAGATAGTTCTGATTGCACTTTACCCTAATTGTACAAGGCTTTTACAGCCTGCTGACGTTGCCGCATTCAAGCCTCTAAAAACAGAATGGCAAAAAACTATCTTAGAATGGCGGAGAACAAATCCATCCCAAGCACTAACTAAGAATCAATTTGTGCCATTGCTTAAAGTCACAATAGAAAAAAGTATAAAGCCGCAAACTATTATCAACGGGTTTAGAGCAACAGGGATTTGTCCATGGAACGAAGATGCAGTAGACTACAGTAAATGCCTCGGAGCTAAAGGCACAAAAATAACCAATTCATGTCACATCCCTCTAGAAAAAGAGAAATTACTCGCAAAAGAAGACTATTAAATTAGTAGGCAAGAATAACATTAATTGCATAGAAAAAAGAGAGTTAGCACTAGAAGAGTCCATTGAATTGATAAAGAGAATCTGGAATTTTTTCGGCACATCATCAACCGGAAATTGTAAAGGATGTGGAAGACTTAAATAATTTAGACATCGAAAATATGCCAATATTAATCAACGATTGTCCAACCGAAGAATCAAGGTTACTCCCTATCTCAGAAGAAATAGTTTTTAAAGTAATCGTAGAGTGCTCAAATGAAGGGAACATGACAATTGAAGATTTATCACAAGAACCTCATTTTGAATTAGAAACCCACAGTGTTCAAATACATAATAGGTACTTCTAAAGACCAGAATATAGATATACCAAAAGCACAATCAATACAAATTATTTCAGATCAATGTAATCCATCTCTCACAGCTTCAACGACCATGAAAAATCTTACTCCCGTTAAGTTACATGACATTTTGATATTACCTAAAACACCAATAAGAAAAGGAGTTAGAAACCCTGTTAAAACACCGTTTGTACTTACTTCAGAACAGTGGAAAGCACAAGAAAGTGAAATAATCAGAATAAAAAAAGAGAAAGTAGAAGGGATCAAAAAAAGAAAAGAAGAAAGGGAACGAAAGAAAATAGAGAAAGAGGCGCCAAAAAAACAAACCAAAAATAAAAAGAAGCCTAAAGACGAAATATCAAAGATTTTATTTTCTGATAAATTTTATAAATTTGATGCTGAAGAACCACCTACCTACCACTGTTGAAAATAAAGAAAATGATCAGGAGTTAATTGATATAAACAGAATGCATAGAGGAAGTAAAGCATACACCACGAATGAAATAGAAAAAATGTTAACTGAATTAGATGATTAGTATACAAATAAAACGATCTCAGTTGATTACATTGTTATGTAGCTATAAGTACAGAAGTTAGTTAAGTTTCGTTAATGTTTATTTGATTTTCATGACATTTTGTAAGAATTAATACTTAATTAGAAAAAGTTCCTAACCCATCTTTCTGTTCCTTGATAAAAATATATATTTTTTATTATTCTTCCTGGATTTTTTTGCAACCTAAATACCTAAATTAAATAATCCATTACATGGAAACTACCTACCTACCTATGTTATGCACATACCTAGGTACTTAAAGTAAGATACAGGTGAGCCAATAATAGGTTACGTTCACTGCCAATAAAGGGATTTTCTATGCCAATGACTGGTCTTCATGCTCAACATCATTAAATTAAAAAAAAATTTAAATAATACTGCTTAATCTAATATAAAGTCCACTGAAATACGTTCTCTAATAATAATGAAAGAGTTTAAATCCATTTTCTTTGATTAAATTTATATTATAATGATAATATTAAAAGTTTTTATGGGATAACCACTTAAAGTGCCAATAAATGGGTGTCTTACCCTACATTATTAAGAAAAATTATTTGTAGAGGTAGGTAAGTCCTAAAAATTATAAATTCAACAACTAAGGAGAGTATCTATAGGTAATTATCCTATCTGGAATCCAGGTACCTTTTACCCCTAGATACTCTGGGACTACCTAGGAGATTTCGCTTGGGAACCAAGTAGATCCGATGTGTTGCTTCCAGGTTATTTCTGACGGTGCCTCAGACCGATTACTTGATTGTTCACTGGTTTGTCTTCATTTTCGACCTGACTGTGGCTATCTGGATGATGTTATCCTACACGAGGAATGTGGCCATGGTCTTCTGCGCCTTGTTCCATCTGATGAACAGCAGGCTTTTTAGAATTGGTTTGTCTTTTTAATATTTTTCGGGGCTGCGTGGTTGGCCCATTCGACGATGACGCTGACGCTACAAACTTGACAGAGATAGATACAGTAAGCCCATAATCGGGAAAGAGAAGTGGAGGAAGAGAGCAGTTGGTTCCAGCGGACTCTTTGGATTAGATTTAACCGGACCACAAAGATTCTCGAATAGAAACCACGCACGAGATGGACGACTTAATAAAATTTGCTGGGTACCGTTAAACGGGCTTAATACAGTGCAATATGCAGAGTATGTCTGAATATTGCAAAATGTAAATCCCGCATTAAGTGCAGCCCGCACAAGCAAAGGACGTCCTAATGGCTGATATAATGATGACTATTACCTAAACGTGCAGAATTCGGGCTCGATCAATTAAAATTACTCTTCTAGTCTATCTGCTTAATAATATTTATGGTGGTATTATTAGTGGTAATATCAAATTGCTAACGAGCATATTTAAATTAAAACTTACATAAAATCTACTTATTTAATATAATTTTGTATTATGTCCAGGTATGTTCCCATGGGTTTGCTTAGCAACAATGCCATTATTCTATCCTTTCGATTGGCCCAAGAAATTACCAGAAAACCTGATGATAATCAAGTCAAGTATTTCCATCAAAATAGCAAAATTTAAATCTAAGGAAAGTGTTATTGTTAAGGAAAATGGCGAAGAAATCAAACATATTAATGATTATTTCTTTGATAAGGAAGATAATCTAGACGATGATCTTGACGAAAAAGTTTCAGAAGAAATAAGCGATGATTATAAAATGATGGACAAAAGAGAAATTGTGCAAGAAACATGTGAGATAGCTAAAATTAATTGCAAAGGCAATAAACATAGTAAACCGACTTCGTACGACGAATTTAAAAGAAAGAAAATTACAGTCTTTTTAATAATATTCCACGTAATATCTCAAGCGTTTTTACCTTACTCACATTTTATAACTCAAGTAAGTCATGATAAACAGTAAGTATAAATAAATTAATAAATAACACCAACCGAATCTCAGAAGTTCAAACTCGGGGTTTCACAAAGAGCGATGGAGCGCAGCATTTTGGGTGTAAATCAGATCGATCAGATTTGAAAAACCTGGCTGCGCTCGAAGACCGGCATCGCTGACGTCGGTATCAAGGCTGCAAAGCCGAAACAGAACTGGACAGGTCATATCTCCCGTATGCAACCCGATAAGTGGACCAAGGTCATGAATAGAATCCTAAAGACGGAAAGTGATGTCGAGGGAGGCCTAAGAAGCGCCGGCGCGACGACTTGTACCTTTGTGATGCAAAATAGACGTTTTTTACTTTACTTGGACGTCTACCAGAGGGATTGACACTGGATCGTGATAAGTGGAAATATGTAAGAGGGAGCCTTTTCCCAGCAGTGGGACAGTACAGTATCGTAAAAAAAAAACTTGTAATTCTGACACTACTCTAAAACTCCCAGTATTGTGGAAACTAGTACCTACCATGATTCCATAATACACGGAATCAGATTATTATCGGATCATGTATCATATCTATCAGCTATTTGATAGATAAAGATTATGTGTCTTCAACTATCTGATAGATATAATGTATTAGAATAATCAAATCTATTGAGGTACATATATCAAGGTTAGTTCAGAATGTTCCGACATAATCCACTTCCACTTAACATTTTCAAGCAACCCAAATTCTGAGTAGCTTTTTACCTACATACACCTTTGTACTTCGTTGTCAGTGCGTTATAAGAAGATTTTTTTTTGTCAGAATTGGTGGCGTGTGTAATGAGCATAATATGTTTCCCATATAGTATACATATGCCCAGTATAATTGACGATAATGCTTTATAACTTTTGAAACTATCTATTAAAACTATGTATATATTAAAGTTAAAAAAGTTATGGTGTTATATCCCGAAATATACTCAAAAACTCACAAATTATGGTAAATATCCCGTTTTTAATACAAATGACGAAAATGCTGCTGCAAAATTTTCAGGGTTACAACAACTGGACGAACGGTCTGTACGGCTACTCGTGGGACATGATGGTCCACACGTGGGATACACACGCTGTCATCGTACAAGTTGTGGACAACGAGAGGCACCACGTTCACTACATAGACCCATACATTTACACTCCTAATGAGCGTTGGACTCGACATGGTGATATGGCCTATCAGTATGCAAGATGCTTAAAAGATAATTTGATGGCAGATGCTGAAAGATTTAGAGTGAACAATAAAATTTTGGTTTCTGATAATATCTCGATTTATGTAGATGTGTGGTGTTCTATGAATGGGCGGTTTACACAACGTATTTTCGATTCTAAAGTGGATCTTTTGAAAGCTGAATGGCATCCGTTTGAGAAGGTATCTTTCCTAATGCCTCTATTGGACGAAGCTCTCGATTGGAGAACAGATTTAGAAAAGATCAAGAATGAAGTGCATTCGTGGACCAATTACAGCGATGTTATATTTTTGGCTGATTTTCCAGGTTGGTTTATCTATCAACTTGTTACCACAACAAAGTAAGTGGGTGTAAGTAAATTATGATGCTCAAAAAGTCAAATAACAAGTAATCTTATTTTTTGAGCATAAACATTTGAAGTCAAGCCTATAGGTAAATTAGTAGAGTACCTACCAAAAATGTATAATGCTACTTACACAATATTACGATTAGAATATATATTATTTAAGGGCCACCTACTCATAGTTACGCCGTATAAGTACGTATTGAATAATGCAGATAGGTCAAAAGTCAAACAATGAATTTTACAACATCTAATTGATGTCAGAAGTCTGCCCTTAACAGTGGTCTGTGTTCCACAGGTTACGAGCAAGAGAAGTACATCTCAGAAGACCTGAAAAACGTTACCCTGACTGTGCTAGAAGGCATCGTGGCATACCAACCAGAAATCACCAAGGCACTCGACGGTCACTCAGTCCAGTTAGAAACTGGAGACCAATATTCAGTTGACAATGGCATTTTTCATAAGGTCTTGAATATTGGACACAGACCAGCGTTTTATATGTACTCATTTTATAACAGCACCGAGGCAGAGTCTGATATGAAGGAAGTTCCTATGTTGCCAGTGATGACGGAATTGTTTATTAGGTTTTATAAAATGTTTTCTTTTTGTACTAAGCTGCTTCAAAATTTGGTTCAAATATTTTTCTATTTTTCGAAATGCTATTAATAAAAGAAATTTTATTTATATACTTACATATAAATATATAGAACGACAGTATAAAACAATATAGAAAAATATTGAGTAGTCGTAATTATTATGTTCCCAGTTAGGTTAGGTTCCTCCTACTGCCTAATGTTATGGAGCTTATAATTAGATATTTAGTTTAGGAACCTAACTAGGTATTAACTTCTAGATAGATTCAATGTTCATAATTTGGTTTTACATTTGTTAAGATAGTAATAAATCAATATTATTATGTACCTACATAGATCAGCCTTTTTTCTCAAATCATATAACCTAAGGTACCTACCTAGGTAGGTAAGTTTATGTTGATGTATGAAAAGGACCTATTCAAATACAAATTCGTTTATTACTCCAGAAATAACATTTCAGTTAACAAAAACCAAAGCGTTATTACCTATAACTTATCTAAAATTATTTCTGTTAAATCTCTTCATGTAAGGGCAATTAAATAGACTAGATATAGGTACAGTAAGATAAAGAGAACCAAGTAGGCTGGGCTAGCTATTCTGTGAGGCTGGGAGGCTGGGCATCAAAGTCTCGACAATCCAACAAGCGCGGCAAAAACGCGATTTGCGTTCCGAGTCTAGGCAACGTGAGGGTGGGGCATTCTACCTCAAACTGATTTGTATTATTTAAAAATACCTATTGGGTATATTGTTGGATATCTAGTAAAACTGCATATAAAAAAATAATAAATATGTTCATATAATATATGAATGAATTTCTGTTAACGTTATGTTTTGATTAATAGTTTCTCTTGCCATTTTCGATCAATTCGTTCGGATAAAGTTATTGAACGAAATGCAAAATGTCTAACTATAAAGTGTTACCAAATCTAACAGTTATCCATATAAACAGGGAAATAGAATAGAATAAAATAATCTTTATTGTAAACTGTTTTCACAACAGGGGGTAAGTAGGTTTTTTTTAAAAACGTAAATAAACAGTTACGTACTTAACAACAGAAGGGCAAACTGTCTCGGACATACAACAGGTAGGTACTTAGTAACTAATATTAGTTCTTACACTCAACACAGTACTAAGTATATAACTAAGTAGGTAGATACATAGTTATGAAAAACATTTTTGCAAAGGGCATTGCAATATTAAAATAGAAGAAGCATAGGCAAGACATATATATATACACAATATAATACAATACACACGTATAATATATACTTGTTACAATATAATTTAAATTCTTTAATTCCTGCCCTTAGTCGATCCCATTCTGGTGACAGTTATATTCTTTGTTTGGTGTGTACAAATAAAATCATTGATTAATTTGTTTAACGTAGGTATGTATGTATGACATTTTAATTCCATGTAACTGAACAAACCATATTATTTGATTTTGGATTTTATTTAAAAAACCGATAGGTATTTTTATAAAAAACTTTATTTCAGACGTATGTCCATAGGTACTTGTAGTTATTACACAATAATAACTAGTATTACTACTTTTATTTTTATTTATTGTTTCTTTATTTATTATATTAAACTATTTAACTATGAGATAGGTAGTAGGTAGGTAGGTACTTATAATTATTAGGAGTAAATCTAGTTTAAAATACGAGCTTGGTCGCGAAGGAACAGTCAGTAAAATTTACCTTTCAAAGTGATCCTTATAATTTTAATGACTATAACATTTTGAAAGAAAGAAAGACACAAAACATTTTATTCAAAAAACCACACAGTAATAAAGGAAAATACACACAAAAACAACAACAAAATCTAACCTAAGCAACTAAAAAGCTCTGTGTGGAGATGAATTGGTACTCTACTCGGCATGATGCTACGGCATGTTAGTATGCCGCAGCGCTGATCTTCCCCTGAGTCCAGTTTAGATTACCTCTCGTACATCTTGATCAAGAATAGTTTTCATAAGAAAACACACTATTGTTAAATTCAAACCAAACCTTATTAAATACATACATACCACAATAAAATACCTACTATTTTAATCCAATAAAATTATCACACTTTTCACTTTTACGAACATTTCACTGAGATATTTTAGACTAGTTATGGAGACCAGGAAAAGAGAGATAGAGAGAGAGCTTCAGCTACTGCCACTACGGTTGATTTAGCTGCGTTGACAGAATATCAGCTTTGAGTCTTAATCTAAACAAATTAACTGTAGGTACTAATATTACATAGAGGTGGAGGAATATTGTTCCAACACTTCGTAGCGCAATAGCTAAAGCTGCCACGAAAAGCTGCGGTGTTATGTGCAGCCGTCACTAGAAGAGACTCTGTAGCTCTAGTATTATATTTATTATAATCGTGGAACCAGGTTAATTTGTGAAACAGATATTCTTATTTCCGGCTCTTGATGACACCAAACAGAAGGATAGCAAAATGGAGATGTCTTCTGGAGGAAATTTTAAGAAGTTTTGCTCTATTTATAAAAGGTGTTACATGTGCCCTAGCTGGGATTGAAAAACAAAACCTATCAGAAGCGTTCTGTACACGTTGAATTAACTTCTCAGTCCGAGCCAATAATCTCGGGCCATAGACTGTATGTGGTAATTAAGCCTGGAAAGGAATAGTAAAGATTCACATAACCGCACACGTAGATCAACATTGAGATATTCACGAATACTACTACTAATTTTGATTGATTGATTGATAGAAGATTATACTAAAATTAACATCAAATCAAATAAACAATGTAAACAACTACCTAAACAAATAAACCATCTAATATTACTCTAATAGAAACACTATCACACTCTAATATTATAAATGTGAAAGTTTGGATGTTTGTTTGTTTGTTACTCAATCACGTCGTAACGGCGGAATCGATTGCGATGAAATTTGGTGTATTGATAGATTCCTGGATTCAAACATAGGCTACTCTAAATTGGCTAATAGCGCGTGCGAAGCCACTGGCGGAAGCTAGTTTAGAATATTTTTAATATGTAAAATAATTATCTTTGACTTATGCCATTTTAATCAAGATGCTGGCAACATTTGGTCCCGGGTTCGGGAGATTAGGAGGTGGGAGGGAATGAAGAGAGAGGGAGCGAGGTGCGCGCGGCGGGGAGGTGGGCTGTCAGAAAATGAAGGCGAGACACGGCGTGGCGTGCGTGATTCTTCTTCAAACAAGTTCATTCATCTTTCCCTCTCGCTGCTGACAAGCAAGCGAAGAATCTGATTCGAGGCGGGCGACGTCGCGTCGTCACCGCGATAAATAGTCATTGTGACCGCATCGCGCACTCATTACTCAAATTAATATCTCGAAGGTAGCACGCCTTGCCGCGCCGCCCTCGACTATTGACATTTTCAGTCATCTGTGATAAAACGTTACGGCGGGTATCCTATTATCTTTTTAGGTTAAATTACTTTGTGATGATCAGTGTTACGATTTAGGTAGGCTGTCTTCGGACTGTGCGTCCCCAGTGACCGGTAAAAAGGACTTAAAAAATGGAGTCGTCAAAGATGACATACAACTTGGACATTACTCCGAATTACTCTTACATTTTCGATTTCGAGAGCGACTTTATTCATCACGATTATCGGAAATGGATGACGGAAAACTGGACTGTGGCATTTTATTATGTCGGGGTTTATATGGCGTTCATTTTCGGCGGGCAATACTACATGCAGAACCGGCCGAGGTAAGTGGTCTAAAACATTATTCTAAGATCGTTCGGTTGCTTCAGATACAGCCGTTGAGTACCCGGCTTCCTTCCTCGTTCATGTGAATTCATTTCTGCTCTTGCCAGTTCCGGCAGTGTGGTGCAATCATGTAAACAATTTCTTAAAATAACTTTTGTGTAAACCCACACACCCTTGCTACAAAATTTGTATTTGTATTTATTTTCATTACTTTTTGGTACATTAAATGTACACTAGGAACCGTCACAGCAGAATATGTTGTAAAAGTAATTATCATACCATTCTAATAAACACAGAATGACATTTGGGCACACTTAGGTACAAAATAATTCATCACACATACAAAAGTCTGTGCTAAAGTCATCAGCTAGTGCTTCATCAATATAGGTAATTTAATCCAGTTCAATTCAATTCAGCTTAATTCAATAAAATACTGTACAACTTTTCAGTACAAGACCAGTATGACTACAAACAAATTGAAAAAATTAAACAAACAGTTATACTCACATAAATCAAAACAAAAAGAACAAGAAAAAAATCATAATGTGATACCTTAATAACAATTTTATAATTTAACAATCGTATTTTTCAAATTATACTATGAAATTCCTTACAATCTACTTAAATAAAACCTGTACCTTCCCATATTACGCAATAAACTGATTTGATTTGATTTGAAAAACCAAAAAATTCTAATTATAAGAAGAAATAAAACACTTAAAACACGCACATACTTCGGTGGCATAAATAGCTTTTATTTACATTATCAAGTCTTTTCTATTTAACATCTTATTACGTGTATTGTATGCAACTAGTTGTGTCTATTTTTGCTTTGAAATTGTCAATACTTTAATTTTGTATGAATTAAATTTTGAAAAATAATATTCACCTGTAAATGTCATAAGTATCTATACATTTACAGTTAAGATTATTTCTTTCTGATGAAATTTATATAACAAATCACTTCTTGAGAAATCATAAAACATATGCGTAATTCTACATATGTAGGTACACAATTTATATTGCAATGAGCTACCTACCTAACTAAAAGCTATCCACACAGGTATATCTTCCATTATGTTATCTTCAAACAATCTCCAATTAAATAAATATTGAGTCACCAAACAAGTTTGTTAATTAAATAGTTAAGTTATGTAAGTTTTTAATAAAATAAATTAATAGACAGACAGCAAAAAAACAATGCCATAATATTACATAATTTTACTTTCGTGATTTATTTCAATCATTATTATAAGTACCATAATTATTATTATTATCAGCCCACTGTGTGCCACTGCTGGGCAAAGACCTCCCCCCCATTCTTTCCAGACACTTCTTTCAGGCTCTAAGATGGTCCAGTCCGCTCGGAAATTAGTGAGCTCGTCCCTCCATCTCTTCTTTGGTCATATTAATAATATATTAATATCTAATTCCCTAAATATCCAAAAAGTGTAGGAGTAGGAGCTTGAAAATAGAATTCATTTCACTAATTTAAGGAAAAAAGGCTATTGTAACTACCACGACACAGAAATACCTACATTATTATTATAATGTAGACTAAAAATAATTCATTACAACAAAAAAAATGATAATAAGTACGTATTAGTCTTGGTTTTCTAGGTTAAGTTTCTAGGTTAGGTTAGGTTAAGTTATTGTAATCATGTGTAACAATAAAGAATTATATATCTATCAATACACCACTTAGAATTGTGTAATTTCTACTTCAAGGTTTTTAGGTATAATCTGGACAAAAAACATAAATTCCATTTAAATTGCAAGATAAAATCAGAAACAGTTTCTGTTAGCAGTCCACTGTGGTGAAAGTTCAATATTTTTAAAAACAAAATGTGAAAGTTCTCAGTGCATGAGTCATTTAAAAAATAGTCTCAAGCATTGCTTTCAAGTCTCATTATTACACTCTAAAATACTTACTAATATATGCATTTATTACCAAAATGAGTACCTATACAATTATTTACATCTCTCTGTAAAAATACAAAATAAACAGTTGAATCATCTAAACACCGCAAACAATCTTTAGATACCTTAATTGCTTCAGAAAAAGAAATAAGCAATAGCTTTTGAGTAATTACACTTTGGATCGGATCGGAGTAAAAGGGCTTACCCAGGGAAGTATTACTACCATTCCTATTTCTGCCACCAACCAGCATTGATGTGTTTTGGTGTGAAGGTTATGGTTGCCGTTGTAATTACAGGCACAGGAGGCTTTACGCCTATATACCTCAAGTTGATGGATGCAGGCCATTAGGCACTTTTCTAAGATAAGATAAGATAACTCTTTATTGTACACCAAAGTAAAATACAGAGCATAATTTTTACAAATAGATTTAGTACAATGGGCGGTCTTATCGCTAAAAGCGATCTCTTCCAGCAACCTAAGGTGCGTGTCCTATGAGGAAATACTTTGTCATAGGCAGTTAGCTGACCTGCCCGTGGTTCGTCAATTAAAACATTACCTTCCTGTGTAGTCAGGTAAAAAGTAGCCTCAATGTCTCAATCCTGGTTACAATCTATTTATACATTTACCAAATTTATTGAAATTGGTGTAGTAAATTTCAGTTCTCTAGGTATATATCTCATATGGGACATCCATGGGACACATGGACTGTCCCATATGAGACAGGTTGGATACAGGCTGCATAAGATCGGTTACTCTAGAAATGTATGGGGAGGCCTATGTTCAGCTGTGGACATCCTAGGGCCGATATAATGATGATGATAGTTTATACAGCCACAAGCACTTATCTACTTGTACTCGGCTTAAAATAATATTATAGGTAATACAAATATAGGTAGTAAAAAGTAATACATCATGGATTTGGTCCATCTTTTTCGGGCTATGATGCCACTGACCGACGGACACATACAGGCTTTAAACTTACAACACCCCTCATTGTTAATTGGGTGTAAATAAATAAAAATAATATATTCATATACTAAATATAAATTCATTGAAATGTTACATTCACCTGTGACTTTTTTTGGCTGATACTGTTTTAATTTACAGAAATTATCATACAATTGACTTAAACTTACATAATACGAGCTAATTGAAGTCAGTGAATTTATATATGATTTAACTGACCCGCCCCGGTTTCATCCGGATATTAATCGGAAGGTATCGGCGGAAGCTAGTATAAGTCTTTATTGATTTAACGTTATATTGGTAATGGGTTATAAAAAAAAAATTAGGTAGGTAGGTAAGTAGATATATATAAGTTTTATATGAGTTATCTGGATCATATAGTACAAGCTTTGCTTAGTTTGGAGCTGGATAGCGCTGTGTGAAAAACTTGACGGGACGATCTCAACACCTTCGAAAGAGGATGGTGGGAAATATCGACGGACAGGGATGATTGGGGAGACCTTTGCCCAGCAGTGGGACGAGATAGGTTAGAATGAAAAAAAACCGGCCAAGTGCGAGTCGGACTCGCACACGAAGGACACAACGAAGGGTTCCGTACCATTAAGTATCTATAATAAATTGTATGAGAACCCATACAACTCAGAGGACTATCTTAATTTTTCCTTCATTTGTGCTGTAAGACCTTGCTTTTTGCCAAATTTCGTGATTCTAGGTCCACGAGAAAACCATATAGGTTTTCGACCCAAAACCTATAGTGTACTTCCGGTTGATCTAGAATTGTCAATTTTGGTTAAAAGCAAGGTCTTACAGCACAAGTAAAGGGAAAATTCTCAAAATAAAAAAGTTGAAAATTAAGGTAAAATATCTTTTTATCGTGTTGACTCAGGAATTTGATTTTTATACACTTAATAGGGACTATAGACCTCAGTATCGGGTATAAATTTCAGCTTGCTAGAAACTGGCGGATCCTGATAAAAATGGTGGTGACTCACGGACAGACAGACTCACAAGAGAGTGATCTTATAAGGGTTCCTATTTTACCTTTTGAGGTACGGAACCCTAAAAAAGAAAATAAAGCATATTCAGTTGGTCCGATATCTCAGAATGTTTTTATCTATGAGTTGACGTCACAAGCGCCTTTATTAAATAAGTGATCAGTTAACAAACTCGTAAGCCTAACACACGACATCAGTTAGATCTGTTTTACATATCTACCTATTTTGTTGAAATCGTCTCACAATAATCTTGATTTTGATTACCGGTATTGCTATAAATAGAAGGAATAAATGTACCATGTTGCCTTTTACATCATCTCGTACGATACTCATTTCAAATTACTTTTTATTACTCGCTAGCTTCCAATATGACGTCAGCTTGTTTTTTCATAAGGGTAGGTAAGGTACTTAGTGTACCTACCTCGGTACTAACAGTTTCTCTAATAGAAATACCGATATTCCCTATACATTTGAAATATAAGATATGGATATAGATTGACACGATGTCTTATTGTACGGAAATGTGAAAAATATAACGTCATTTTTCGCACCATTCGTTACTCAAGTGTTCTATGAAACTACGGGCCAAGTTCATGGTAAAACTAAAACGCTAGTCGTAAACCAGTTTTTAATTATACTTTAATAGCTGAACTTAAAACCTTTTTATGCTAAACAATTACTAATTATTACATTAACATAATACTAGGTAATCAATTAATCGTAAATCAAGTTCCACACACCGCTTGGCCTGGCGCACCGCCCGGTGAGTAATGCACACCGGAAGCGGTGCGGGGCGGTCACCAACCGCACCGGCCATAGGACGCCCACTGCTGAGCATAGCCCTTCCCTCATAGATTTTCAGAGAGACCGCTCTTAAAAATCCATCGGTCCATACAAATCCCACTGTCTAACGCTAAACATGAGATGGTGTATTCTTCTTCCTGTCCTATTCCCACATTACGCAGGATCGGCACAACACTATTTTCCTTTCATATCTCTATCAGCCGCCATCTCTGTCACTTCTTTCCTACCCATATCATTCTTCACACAATCCATCCGTCTCTTCTTCGGCCTTCCTCTTCTATATCCATTCACACTCATATCTAACAATCTTTTAGTCAAATAATTTTCTTTTCTCCGGTGGATTTTCTACTTCATATAATTAAAATAAATTTAGACTAGTGGTTCGCCCCGAACTGAGATCTCGCGAGTCTTCGATTAAAATAAAAAAATATTATTTGTAATCTTTAACTATCAAAATAATGCCACGAAATAAATATCCAAATAACTTGACCTACAGTTTCATTCAAATTACAGGTAACGGGAGTTCATGTGATCTGGTTACGATTTTTTGGGGTACAAATTGCAGTTATTCTGGATTTCAGACTTTTGCCTATATTTGTGTCACTTAAGCTACACGCATAGTAAATTATAGCACTGTGGGATCACTGGTGTACTCTGTGAATTTTGTCGAAGTTTTGTTTTTATTATGGCTAATAACTCAAAAACAACAAAAACTAAACTAATAATAAAAACAGGGTTAAAATTTACTAATGAAAACCTTTCATTTGACGTCTCACTTGACCTAATAGTCTCATTTTCATTTTTTTTACCCCTCTTGACCCCAATATCTCAACAACCCCCCAACATTTTTAGCTCATTTAGTCACACCAAAATTGTGCCACCACACACCTATATACCAAATTTCATGATGATCGGATAAACGCTTCGAAAGTTATCCTCGGACAAATAAACATACATACAACGCCGATTTGCCCAGGTTGACTTAGAGATCACGCTTCGCTCGATCAATTATTGTTCAATAACAATTTTGTATTTTTAATGAGATCATGCATGTCTGCTATATTTCCTATAAGTAAGGTAAGGTTGGAAGAATGATGGGTACCGGCAAAAGCTTTCGCACCTAACGTAAGGGTGACTAATCATCATTGAGCTGTGCTGCGCTGCGCTGTGCTATGCTCTCATTTACCCAACTCGTTCGAGAGTAACAAGAGTTATCAAAGCTGAGTAAACTTTACTAGTTTACGAACAGTAGTCGACCAACTTATGTCTAGTTGAGTTTGTAAACAGATCATATAAATGACCAAAGTAAACTGCAAAATTAACTTAACTGGCTATGGAACCCTTCACTGTGCGTGGTCCGATACGAGCTTGACCTATCATTTAAAAATTAAGAGATAATAAAATGTAAAATCTTACAATCAAGACGAGCCCGGAGACTTCTTAGGTCAAAAGAATGAATCTGTGTAATTGATAAGGTTATCATCTTAATTGTTTCTTTATAAGGTTAAAGATCTTGCCACTGGAGCAATTTATTTAATAAAAGTGGTATTTAGTGTAAATAAACAATCTTCATATCTTTAACAGAAAAATAAACAGTTTAATATCACGTGTATATTGTATTTATGTGTTTCTTATTAAGCACTCAAACTGTTTCTAATTAGGATAGGTAACAAAACAAACATCATCTCAATCCCCAATGTATACATACAACGCTTTTCGTTTCGCCCCGGATTAATCCTTTCAAAAACAACAATCTCTTTGAACATGTTTACCAATTTTTATGTTCCTCTGCTAGTTATTTCAGATCTCTGTGCCCCCCCCCCCCCCCCCCCCAGGGGATGCTCCTAGTGGTGGCTGGTGGCATTTGGGCGGTGGGAGGGCACTTATGAATGGAGGGCCGCCACTGCAATATTACGTAATCGAGTTGGCACGCTCCATGGTCGAGTCTGGGGCACCGTGTGATGGCATACATTTCTTGCTAGGGCTGGATGTATGGCCGGCGATGGAAGAGATTAAATTCTTGGTGATAGGTTGCTTGTTTCATCGTATTTCTGGATTTCTGCTAGTATATTTGTATCGTGAAATGGAGAACTAGTGAGCTTAGACCTGAATCTATTTAACGTTGTGTGTTATGTAATGTTTGCAAATATTCGAAACATGCATATATTCGTATTTGAATAGTATTCGATCAATTTGGGGTAGTATGAAACTTTTTACAGTCAATTTTAATTAGCAAATAATCACAAAACCGTTTAGGAATACTCCCAAAAAGGCTTTTAAACCCGTGATACCAAAACCACCAAATTTGCAAAAATGGTTCACGAATATAAATCGAAAATTAGGTATTACTGTTTACTATAGTATTTTGGCTGATAAAATCAAACAAAACGGTGTGTTTAATAATTACAAATAATCAAAACAGTGATTTTAAGGTTTATCAAGCAAATAGACCATTGGGTACTCTACGACTACCCGGCTGACTCTCACACTTTAAATCAGGGGTCGGCAACCTTATGCTATAGCCGGGCCACATATGTTGCCAGAGTATCAGTGCGGGCCGCACTTATATTTATATGTTCGGGCATGTATTTTTAATATTTGAAATAAAACGCATATATATTCATACAATTATCTCTTTTTTAATTGAACTACTATACTAACATAAAAGTAAGAACTAGTGAGATTTTTGAGGCTGCATTTGACTTGCAAGTTTTTTAACGTCTGCTTTCATTTTAGTAGTAGACACGCGCAGTATCGCGTCTAAATGTTCATCCGTTAACCGCGAACAATTCTTATTTTTGCGGTAGTTGAGAATTGAAAAAGTCTGCTCACACAAATATGTACTACCAAACATAGTTATTATCTGCTGAGCAAACTTTTTCAATTCTTTGAAGTTTTCAGAACTCAAACCTCCGTAGAACTGTATCAAGTCAGTGCTTTCCTTAAATGCCGTTTTAAGTGTGCTATTACTTTGCAAATCTACTATGTTCATTTGCAAATTGCTTGGTATCTCACTAATATCAATTGCAAAAGGGTTTTGGAATATTTCCATGTTAAGGGAGCTCTTTTTAAAGTCGGTGAATCGATTTACAAACTCAGTTTGTAGTTGTGTTAACACGTTTCTCATTGTAATATTTTGCCACACAAAATTATCTCCAGCTTCTTCCACGGCTTTCTTGCAATTAGGAAAATGGTCAAGCTTTTTTTCATCAATATGCTTGATAAACAGTTTCAGTTTCATTTCAAATGACTTTACATCTGTATACATATCGCAAATCAATTTATTTTTTCCCTGCAAGCGTTTGTTGAGCTGATTCAGGTCCTTAGTCAAATCAGTCAAAAAACCAAGATCGATAATCCACTGTTTGTTAGTAAGCTCTTCTACTGGCTTTCCTTTCATCTCCATGAAGTTGCCAATTTCTTTCCTCAAATCAAAAAACCGTTCCAAAACGGCACCTCGACTGAGCCACCTCACTTCACAGTAGTAAACCACGTCACCATGTTCAGCTTCCAGATCTTCCAAAAACTTTTGGAACTGACGGTGTGTGAGCCCATTTCTTCTTATAAAATTAACAGTGGATGTTACAGTATCCATTATTTCTTTCCAGGATATAACTTTGGAGCACAATGCCTCTTGATGGACAATACAGTGAAAAATCAATGGCACAGTAGATCCAGAATCTTTCACTTTGCTGATGATTCTCCCAACACCTTTGTTTTGACCGCTCATGTTCTTGCCTCCATCGGTAGTGACACTTGTTAACTTTTCCCAGCTTAATTGCAATGAATCCAGAGCTTGTTCCACATGGTGAAATAAATCTTCTCCCGTAGTTGTACCTTTCAAACTGCACATTTTCACAAGCTCTTCGTAAACAGTAAAGTTTTCGTCAATGCCGCGTACAAATATGAGTAACTGTGCTGTATCCGACACGTCCGTACTTTCATCCATCGCTAAAGAGAAGCAGTCGAAAGACTGCGCCTTATCCCTGAGTTGTTCACACAAATTAGCACCCAAGTCTTCAGTACGTCGGGTGCAAGTTCTTGCAGAGAGACTAAGACTTTCAAACATTTTTTTCTGCTCTGGGCATATTTCTTCTGCGATAGCTAAGACACACTCTTTTACTAATTCACTATCGGTAAACGGACGTCCACTTTTTGCAAGAATCTCTGCTACCCTGTAACTGGCCCGAACATTCGATTCGCTGTTGTCTGCCAAAACCTTAAATATGTTTTGTTGATTTTGTAATGACGATTTCAAAGTGGAAATTTTCCTTTTCCGTATTTCTCCTTCAAGACAGTCAAATTTAGCTTTGTGCTCGGTGTCGTAATGTCGCTTCAGGTTATATTCCTTTACTACAGAAATACTCTTTTGACAAATCAAGCATAACGGTTTTCCTTTAAACTCGATAAAAAAGTATAATTCTGTCCATAATTCGTTAAAAACTCTTTTTTCTTCTTCTATCTTCCTTTTTCTTGAAGCCATGTTTATATAATTATTCTGTAACAATAATGAAAAAAATTAAATTCGTTGTAAAATTATATGTTCCAGTTAGCACCTACAAATTCAACTCCACATTCAAATAATAATTAAAACATGACACACTCGTAACTAACTTCATGTCATGTAACTACTATCCCCGTCCTTATAACATTTACCCATCAATCTGAAGGTTCACATTAACAAGCAGTAAATAAAATAAAACAAAATGCTCGCGAGTGCATACAACTTACCTCATACGTCGTGCGTGAGAAGCTATCAGCGAAGGGAAGAAAGGTGAAACGAAACGCGTAGCTAGCAACCAGATGAGACGTGAGTTTCCGGCGAATTTCCACAACCGAATGTGGCGAGAGCTGCGCGCGGCTGTGATTTTAACTAAAACCGGTCGCTTTGAATTTTTTCGCCGCCGCACACCTGCGTCTAATCAAAGACTGCCGCCCCGCCTATTGTCTCAAAGGAGCCGCCCGCCGCCGCACGTGCGGCGGATAAACGCAAAAGAAATTGCCAAGAATTGAATAAGTACAGCAAATATTTATTTTCGGTAGAAACAATACATAACATCACAGTCTTGATAAACAGTTCTTAAGAAATGAAATAGAGGTACATTTTTATCACCCCGCGTGGGAGCGAGCTTTCAAGAATACTCTCATGGCCCAGCAGCATGGTCGTATAAATTCTAGTGAATTTATATGGCCTTTTGCTTCGGTATTTTTTTCTTACGGACCTCAGGGTTGCGGGCCGCACCGAGATAGTCTACGGGCCGCATGCGGCCCGCGGGCCGCCGGTTAAGCTAAGCTAAGCACTCACATTTCGTTGATATCACAAGGAGACCGCAGCAGGCTGTGGCATCCCGAAACGTTAGTGCTAAAGGTATTAAAATAAAATTCATAATCATTTCTCCGTACATAAATCCTTTACCATGCCGTTAGTCAGCGTGAATGTAAGTGTGAATGCAGACTCAACCGTAGATTTTTTGTTAGTTTTCAATGAAACAACTTGTCAGAAATCTATGCTTGAGTTTTGAGTTTAATTCTAGAATTTAAGCCATTAAGAATGACCAAACTTGATGTTTAACAGGTAAAGCACAAATCAGCCTAATAGAATTTAAATTTGCACGTGCTGTTTTGGAATTTAATAAAAACAACCTGTTGGATTGACGTAATACAAATAAACTTATGTGGACGGTTGGACGGCTCTTGTTAATTTGTAATGGCACCGGTTTTTGTCGTCATCTTGTTAATTTTTGTTCATGGCAGAAACAAATATGAATAGTACAGAAGGCAGAAGGAAGGAATATCTCTATCTCAGATCCTTACGTAGTTTTCTCAAACTATCTCTTTCAAATTACAAAGCAATATTCTGTACGTATCTAGTATTCAAATAATATAAACTAGAGGTTCGCCCCAAACTGAGATCTCGCGAGTCTCCCATAAAAACAAAAAAATATTATTCGTAATCTTTGACTATCAAAATAGTGCCACGAAATACTTGACCTACAGTTTCATTCAAATTATTATAGGTAACGGGAGTTCATGTAAATTGGTTTTTCTTTTTTCGGGTAGAAATTGCAGTTATTCTGGATTTCAGACTTTTGTGTCACTAAAGCTACACGCATACCAAATTTCAGCACTGTGGGGTCACTGGTGTACCCTGTGAATTTGGTCAAAGTTCCGTTTTTATTATGGCGAATAACTCAAAAACTACAAGGTTTAAACTAAAACTAAAAACAGGGTCGAAATGTACTCACAAATACCTTTTATTAGACATACCACTTGACCGGGTAGTCCCATTTTGTTTTTTTTTACCCCTCTTGAACCCCAATATCTCAAGAACCCCCTAACATTTTTAGCTCATTCAGTCACACCAAAATTATGCCATCACTACCTACCTATATACCAAATTTCACGATGATCGGATAAACGCTTCGAAAGTTATCCTCGGACAAACAAACATACATACATACATACAATGCCGATTTGCCCAACTTGATCAACTGATCTAGCGTGGAACTAAGACACCAGTTGGGAGTCAGAAACGTTACATCCAGACCAGGTTCAATTTACGCAGATCATGCGAGTATTTGCACTTTTTTATTTAGTGCGCGTGCCAATTAGTTGCAATTAAAATACAACTGATATATTTCCTGTTTTATTCATACAATTTAATAAAATATTCATGTCATTAAAATTAGAGTTTGAATTAAAAAAAAGACATAAAACATCTTAATATATAAAACAAAGTCGGGTTTGTTCGAACACTTATAACTCGAGAACGGCTGGACCGATTTTGATGATCTTTGATTTTGTTGGATTTGTCTCCATCCCGAATAGCAGAATAACTATTAAAATATCGGAAAAATTCACGCAAAAAGAAATTATGAAGAAAATTAATTACTGATACATAATGATTTTCAATTCTACCGGGGTGATGTAAATTGACAGCCCGTGTCATATGCGTGTCAAGGCGGTACGAAGTTCGCCGGGTCAACTTATTCAATAATAAAAATAAAATAAAGTTGTGTGAGCTGACATGACACTCAGCATCTTTGCATGCAATATTTTTAACCCTATCGAAGTTTTGAGGAGTCTTTTATACTCCGAATCCATTCCGACACCAGTTGTCCACTATAACCTAATTCCAGAGTCCAGTAGTATTATAAGAACATTGTTTTCATATTTGATGTATGTTGGCCTTGCTGACGTATTCTGGATGTCTGAAAATAGAACTGATTTGAGTGCGATATTTATAAAATGTTGTAACATTAATTAATGTACTAAACTCGTCGGAAGCAGATAAATCACCAAAAAAATATACTTACCTACTCATTAAAATTATGAGCTCAATCAAAGTCAAGGCCAACACAATGTATTTCGAATTTATTTTCAACTTTTCTCTTTGCTTCGATCTGTATAGCTAGGCATTGTCTATTTAAATATTCTGTTCTTGTACAAAACTCTTTTGAAGTTTGAATAATCCATTTATTTTTCCATAAGCCTATTTTCCGAGTATTTTGTCTTCTCAAGGCTGTCTCAAAAAGGGATGGAGCAGACATCTCTGTAATTCTTTCACCTTGTATTCTGAATACGTTTGCGAGAATTCTTTTGGTGCCAGCATTCTGCTTTGAAGAGTCGAGCGCTTGGCAAGTTGGAGTGCTGTTTCGAATGTACCTAACCCTTTCAGAATATTATGTTGTTTTAAAATGAAAAAGATAATAATTTCAAGGACGAAGGTTTTGAGTCGACTTCGGAACTTTATATCCAATTATAGACACCTTCGTGATGCATTGGGCGAATAGCCGGCTGAGACGCAAGAGTTCGCGGGTTTCATTCCCGCTGTGGAACAAATGTTTGCATGATCTACTAGATATTTGTTCCGGGTCTGGATGTTTTTCTATATATTATAAGTATATTTTTAAAAAAAAAGTATATAAGTATTTTATCAGTTATCTGGTTCCTATAGCTCTGCTTAGTTTGGGGAGCACTGTGTGAAATGCCCAGCAATATTTATCTCTTTATTTATTTATTAATTACTCGTGAGCCGACAAATTAAACCTGCGTAGGTACGGTTTTTATCTGCTACGAATCAGGAAAAACATTTTTCCCGATTTGATGAAATCAACACAAATTGTTCAGTGCCATATTAAAAATAGGTCGTCTAATGTTTCCGCTTAGACTTGCCAATCAAAAGCATCAAACCTAAGAGTCGACTGGCGTTAACCTTAAGAGTCAGTAATCTGTCTACTTCGCATTGACATTGACATGGGAACGAACGATGGCTCTTTGCTAATACATGGATTTGATTATGAGTGTCAATATTGTACCTATTAGGTAAACAAATGTGTTTCTGATTATGTTAGCATGAGAACGTATTTTAATAAGCATGAACTACCAATTACCATCATATATATGACTTCGCGCGTTTTTTTCTAACAGCATATTTTTTGACTAATAGTTACTATGAATCTGTTGATTGTTAATGACGACATAACAATGATCTAGTTCACACAACCGCGACTTGTATAGAGTTGAAATTGAATTGATGAGATGTGAACGCATCCACCGATCAAATCGCACGAAGATGTTTTAATGTTCCCGGCCAAAATGGTAAAACGGAACCTTTTTGGTGCTACTTTGTCCGCCCGTCCGTCTGTTACATACAGCTGGTTATCTCAGACTACTCAAGCTATTGATTTTTTTTTTGTTTTTTTCGGCTCTGAGAAGAACCTTATCATCCATTAAATCAAAATTAACTTTATTTACTTATACTTTACATAAATATATTATTTATTTATTTAAATCTTTGATGTCGCGTCCGGTTTCTTGTTACTATTATACATCGTAACCGCCTTTAAGCCTTCCATGTTTGCATGTTTTGTCAATTCTCCTGGTACCAGCAGTTTTATAGCAGATTCTATTTCTCGATCGGATAGCGTGTTTGTTTTGCTATGTTTCACTAAGTTCCCTGCGTCAATGGCGATTTTTGTGAACATATCATTGACAAAATTATTGAAAGAATGAATGAATGAAATACTCTTTATTGCACACCAAACAAAAATACAGTAACAAAGGAAATAATAAATAACGATACAATGGGCGGTCTTATCGCTAAAAGCGATCTCTTCCAGACAACTTTTATTATTCATAATCATCATAGATTTTTTCGATATTCCCATATTATCCTTTGCCACGCTTCGAAGCAACTTGTAAAGATACGCAGAAAAACTACTATAGTTTCTCTTTTTTGCTGATTTCGACTTCATTATGGGTTTTTCGATGGGTTTTTCCATTGTTTTCAGAGATTTCTTCGGTAGTTTTGGAGGCGCCATGTTGTTTTCTTATCTTTTTCTTGTTCTTTAAAATGTGGAATAGCGATGAATAATAATGAATTAAAATAACTTATTTTTATGCCTACAAGGGGTGATACTTGTGGGCCTAAACATAGTCCCTAGACTATGCGGGTATGGGACATGAAGTGTTGCTAGCGCAGTTGGAACATCCTATACGATAGAAGGTTTTCATCGTATACAAAATTCTCTTGTATACGTAATGTGATTTCAACTCCAAAGAAACATCCTCATAATTAGCAGAACACGCGAGGCCTTTAGAGTATCTTAGCTAGTATCTTATCAATTTGACAACTTACAATAAAATTATATAGGTAGGTAAGGAAAACCAGGAAACTGTAACCAGAAATTATTTATGTAAAACATGTTTAAAATAAGACATAATAACACCTCACCTCGCTATTATATCACAAACTCTATTTTATGAGGAAAATACATAACTTAAATATCTACAACAATAATAATAAATATAGCTCGACATTTCACACAGCGCTATCTAGCCCCAAACTAAGCAGAGCTTGTACTGTGGATACCAGACTACTGATAGAATACTTATATACATTTTTTTTGTAAATACATACTTATAATATAGAGAAACAACCAGACCCGGAAGAAATATCTGTAGATCGTGCAAACATTTGTTCCGCGGCGAACCCGCTACCTCCTGCGTCTCAGCCGGCTATTGGCCCACTGCACCACGGAGGTAGTCATAATAAAGTAATAGTGGACTCTGTAATTATCAAAAGTGTCATACCGATCAATAACTCGTTTGTATTTTATAATTGTAAAAGTAAATAAAGGCGTAGGTATTAATTTTTCAAACAATATTATGTATTCGAGACTTCACATCTAGCCTTGAGTGTTTTAGTTTTAGACGTTAAGAGGAAATCTGGGATGCGCTTCGTCCATACAAACGTAGTCCCCTGGTTCCTCTCTGGATAGTAATAATTCAATGACGGTTGTTATGGATTGCTTAACCGGAATTAGGTCATAGTTTGCAGTCATAATGATCTACAGCAAAGGTGACTTAACTAACGATAACTATGTCTTTAAACGTAGACGAATCATTACGCCAGAAGTTTAAAGAAATAAATATTATGACATTCCCTTGTCAATACATCTATGAAAATCTGATGTATGTTCACAAAAATATTAATTTGTTTAAGAAAATAGCGATAATCATAATCTTAATACTAGAAATAAAGGTTAACTCGCTGTTGTCCCTTTTAGACTCCATAAAGTTAGTAAATCGTTTAAAGGGCAAGGTGTACGCTTTTATAACAAACTCCCAAGTGATGTACAAAAATTGAAAATTAACAAATTTATAAACGTAATCAAACAAAATCTTTACAAAAAAGCCTACTGCAAAATATCAGATTATTTAGATGATAGAGAAGCTTGGGATTGAATTGCTCCAACTCGTTCAAAAATGTTACAATTTAGACGTAGTTTATTTTCTTTATTGTTATGTATTCTAAAAGGATCATTAAAAAAAAACAACCAGCCTTGTTTCTTGCCTTTGTTTCCTGGCTTGGTCGCGAAGGAATAGGCAGTAAAATTGACGTTTCAAAGTGATCCTTGTGATTTTAATGAATAAAAAGATTTTTTTTACTTGCTGAACGTTTGAAAGCCAAAATTCGATCTATAAGGACAAATTTGTTCTAGTGATAAGGTGATTGCAAAGATATCTTCACATTCTAGCGTGTCTGAATTTCGAGCGTTACAAGCTACTATCTACTACAAGGCAAGGCACTTAGCATCATGCATGACCCACAAATGAATATCAAACTATCTATCTATCGTCTTTTCTGATACTGTAACAGGAAAATAAATTGTAGATGTGATAACGTGTTCAAGATAAATCGTAAACCTATGGTTATGAACAGTGCAGTAGCCAGTATGTAAGATTTCAATGCAAGATTAACAATAAGTATACGTATTTTATAGAAAACCTGATATATTGCATACTAATGTACTGATAGAGCAGTGCATCATGGGGCACGTTCATTAAGAGCGTGGTCTGCGAGTCAATGGTGGCGATTCTGTTGTTTACGCTGACTAACTAAAATTGTGTAGAATACGAACGGTCTTATTTTGTTTACGCTAAATATCAAATTAGAATGACATTTAAAGTGACATTTCTAAAATTAAGTATTTTTCACTAATATGGCGTGTTTTTGGTTTAGTTTTAGTCAGCAGTCAAATTGGTGCTGATTAAAACTAGCCCACAAACACGCCATCTTAGTAAAAATTACTTAATTTTAGAAATGTCACTTTAAATGTCATTCTAATTTGATCTTTAGCGTAAACAAAATAAGACCGTTCATATTTTACACAATTTTAGTTAGCGTAAACAACAGAATCGCCACCAATGCTTTGTTATAGGCGATGCTTACCACTTAATTTCAGGTGGACCATTTGTTTGTTCCATCTCCATGTTGTATTGAAAAAAACTTTATTGTGCTGTCGAAATTGACGAAGATTAAGGTTCCTAAAATGCCTCCCTTCCATTCTTCCAATCTTCGCGAAGCGTTTTAGCTTAATTAACGTTATAAATCATAATTATGATTGTTCATTTTAGGATTTCATTCACACTGTAATTGTACTAGTTAAGTTTATATTGGTGGCGATTCTGTTGTTTACGCTGACTAACTAATATTGTGTTAAATACGAACGGTCTCATTTTGTTCACGGTCTTATTTTGTTTACGCTAAAGATCAAATTAGAATGACATTTAAAGTGACATTTCTAAAATTAAGTATTTTTCACTAATATGGCGTGTTTTTGGTTTAGTTTTAGTCAGCAGTCAAATTGGTGCTGATTAAAACTAGCCCACAAACACGCCATCTTAGTAAAAATTACTTAATTTTAGAAATGTCACTTTAAATGTCATTCTAATTTGATCTTTAGCGTAAACAAAATAAGACCGTTCATATTTTACACAATTTTAGTTAGCGTAAACAACAGAATCGCCACCAATGCTTTGTTATAGGCGATGCTTACCACTTAATTTCAGGTGGACCATTTGTTTGTTCCATCTCCATGTTGTATTGAAAAAAACTTTATTGTGCTGTCGAAATTGACGAAGATTAAGGTTCCTAAAATGCCTCCCTTCCATTCTTCCAATCTTCGCGAAGCGTTTTAGCTTAATTAACGTTATAAATCATAATTATGATGGTTCATTTTAGGATTTCATTCACACTGTAATTGTACTAGTTAAGTTTATATTGGTGGCGATTCTGTTGTTTACGCTGACTAACTAATATTGTGTTAAATACGAACGGTCTCATTTTGTTCACACTTAAGATCAAATTAAAATGAAATTTAAAGTGACATTTCTAAAATTAAGTAATTTTTGTTATGATGGCATGTCCGGGGGGTAGTTTTAGTGATCAATCAAATTGGTGTTGACTAAAACTAGCCCGCAAACACGCCTTCTTATTTAAAAATACTTAAATTTAGAAATGTCACTTTAAATGTCAGACTGATTTGGTCTTTATGTGAACAAAATAGGACGTTCGTATTTTACACAATTTTAGTTAGTTAGCGTAAACAACAGAATCGCTACCATTATCTATTAAAGAACTTGTAAAATTTAAATTGATAAAACAATTGAATTGAATCTTCGCGATCTAACGCTGAAACAGGCCATGCACTTGATTATGAGTCAAGTTCGTCCAGCCATCTCATACAAGTTAATAGAACCTGCCATTATTTTAATGTAATATTTTTAGCAGAGAAGTTATAAACTGTAATATAGTTCTCTTATCAGACTCACAATGTTGTTATCACTTATACTATCAATGTTCGCATGATTCTGATAGTGACTGACTCTGTTAAAGGTTAAGCCAGATACAATGAACATAATATTTATGGTGTTCGTCGATTAGCGTAATCATAATGCCTTTACTGCTCTGATGTTTACGAGTACTTTTCCAATCTGCTTTAGGTTAAGTACTAAAGTATTAAAAGATATTATTGAAATTATTAAACACCTTGTAATGCAAATAAAAGTATACATCGAAATTTACACCTCCATTAAAACTATGAACTCGGTAAAAAAAAATGTGAATACGCAAAGCAAAATGGCCTGTAGCCAAATTACACTATTCGATTTCTACATACATTTGTTGTCGCTGTATCACGTGGTATTTCTATAGCATGTGTCAAATCCCATACATTTTCGGACGTATCGACTAGCGTCATCGCTAATCGACTGTAACTTGGCTAAGCCCTCTGTATTTTTTATTGTCTTAAAAAATACTTAACTTTAAGGCTAAAAGAGAGGTTTAATAAGCCGTCGAAGATTGTATGGGAGAATCTAAACGCGCAAGGCATGACACACACAAGGTTAATCTTATTAACCATAAAGTGTTTACTTTTTGTAGTATTAAAAGTTGTGTAACTCGCGTTATATTCGTATTAAAACTAAATCTCTCTGCTTGTTTTAAATTTACAAAAATTGCTACTTTAACAGTCACAATATTTATATCGTTTTCCTATTTGTTTTAATCATGGTTAATTATGTGGCAAGGATAACAGGAAGCATTCAACAATGTAATTACAAAAAACCACCAGTTCGCGAAATCGCGAGTCAACGACCTGATCTTGAACCAGCCTAAAGTAGGATCTTTTGACCGCGTTCAATGCTGTCTGAAATCTTTCTGCATATTTTATTGATGGTATCCATGCCGGGGCTTTGGCTGAAACCATTGTAGAGATATATTATTAACTTTGAGTCTACATAGAGAATCAAAATACCTGCTCGGCTTTGGAGCTGAGGTACTAACTTCTGCAAACTTTAAACATACAGACACAAAACAATCGTTGACAATTATCTTCGATCAAACATAACAATATTGATTTTTTGGATTTAATGTGATAATTAGAGATTGGATAAACGGATGCATATTTACCTAAAGTTAAAAGTTGGCTAGTATGGATAGCACTTTTTTATCGAAAAAATTCCGTGATTCCGGGATCAACAAATTTATCATGTGTTAATTTTTTTAAATTTAATCATCTACTTAACCTAGACACGCCCCACCCCCCCCCCAAGCTGCATAGGTTTTATGGTATGTTATTCATCCCTCATATAGTGTAAAGAAATTCACATTCTATGAAAAAACGCACACTTTGGCGCATAGGTATATTAGGTATACATAAGGCCTTGTTACAACGTAGTATGGTTGGTTTTCCCTACTTTAACTGTCAGTAATTTTTGACGAACCGAAAACAACCTAGTAATAAATGTCAGATCGGGCCTATTAGACCTCAGGGAATATAAGCAATTTGTAAGTGTGCGAATGAGATGGCAAATTCTACCTGCATAATATAAATTAATATGCATCCAATCCCGGAATCCTGAGATTTTATTTTCAATAAAAATATTCTAAGAAGTCGCTTCCATAATTTGTTAGCCGAAATCAACTTTAGTTAAATATGCATCCGAATATCCGATCACTAGTGATAATATATATTTTTTTCATATTGAAGGTTTAGAAATAAGCCAACCTTAGAAATAATATGCAGCGACGAACCCAATTATGATGAATGATATAACAGCGTCAGATTTAAGTGATTCTTAACGATCTTTGTTTGATAAAGTAATGTGTTAATCTCACCTATTTGCATTTTCTTGGACTGTAAGCATGTTCGTCATCATGAGTGGGACCATGAATTTTATGCCGTGGTTGACGTATTAACTTATTAAAATTAATGCGATTTTTATATCCACGTCAACTATTTGTAAAACGAATACTAGTAGAAAATGAATAATTAATGCGAACGTGAACTGTGGGGTGTATGCAAAAGTGAAGATTTCAGTTTATGGTCAAAGTTTATCTCATAAATTAAATAATAGCTTTGTCCGAACTAGATACCTAGGTACCTAATTATTTCTAGATTTGTAAAGAGAGTTAATTTAGGAATGTTATTATCGGGCCTTATAATAGTTATTTATGATTTTTGTACATATCTTCATATTAGTCCGATTGCAGCTGCTAGGTATAGGCCGTGTCTTTATAACATCATTTTCTTCGGTTCCCCGCGAGTCTCGTCCATTAATGTCCAGCTCCGCTGGACACCATTCTTTCCGGTTCCCGCTCCCGGTGCCTGGTGGCAAATTGCAGCGTTAAGGTACTATTCTGAGCAATGCTGTCGACTGCAACTGACAACTGCAAGTGCCGCGGCAGCTGCATGTGCAGTCAGCAGCGGTGCACGGAATAGTACCTTTAGCTGGGACGTCACCGCTGCAAGTTGTAGCGCCTGAGACTAGATTTTGAGGGTGTGACTTGGTCAGCAACCTATATCATCCCCTCAATTTAGTCAGCTTTAATCTGCAGAAAGATGAAATCATTGAATAGTACAGCATACTGTAAACCAGCGAATGGTTGGTTACCAATATTTATTTGATAACTTGAGTTGACTGATACTTTTCCGTAGAGCATATCGTAACTAATCGAATCCAAACGTACATTTTGGCGCGTTTGTTACGTAACTCGAATGTATTGAGCACAAATAGACAATTTGTGTGCTGTAATATAGCTTTTATTAGATTTTATTTAGCTACACACGGAACTCTTACATACTCACCTATTTATTCTATTAGTTACTAGCGTACTTAGCACTGTGCGTGCTATAATTTTACAATCTTTTGGGAAAACCGATGTGGCATTTTATGTATCTTGGTCAAAAAACCTATACTACGATTAAAAAAAATGTTAAAGAAACCAACTGATAAGTTCCCATATAGGGTGTTTGATAATATACGCACAAAAATGAAAGGGGTTATTTTGATGAGCATAATAAATAAATTTGTGAAATGTTTAACATAGAAATGTGAAATTTATTTTGCCATGTAAAAACAAATACTTTTTTAAACTTATGTTGTGCTATTGCATAATGCTTGCCATCTAACCACAGATACTGTATTGGTGACGTCTCGAGATATCTCTTGTTGTCCCTTTCTAACCCAAAACCCGCAGCCATTTCTGAAAGAGATATCAAATCGGCCTTATTTTTTGATGTCGATTGCAAGAGTAGGCAGTAAGTTTTATATCGAATTAATCACCTAAACTTAGACGATTTTCTTTAAAATTTGATAATATAACTAGTAGTTTTTTTTTTCGAGAAGTCGTTTTTTATGTTTTGAGAAACTGTCACTTGAATATCGTCAGTACCACCCTGTATTTAATATCCAAAGGTGGAGATCGCTACTTACCGATGAGACTGTCAATTGTATACATTCATTTAAGTTGTGCTAATCTTAATTGTTTTTTATCGTGTGCAATAAAGTATTTTCTATCTATCTATTTATTTTAATCGTTTCGTTAGGCGGGCGGTGACCATTTCTTAAAATACCTTCTTCTTGATATGACAAGTACTGGATTCGTCGACTTCTTGTTAAAGATTGAGGACAGTTCTAACGAGGACCATTTCTGGATTTGACCACTTCGCTAATATGCAAAATGATTAAAAAAAGTTTTTTGAATTTATATATTATGAATGTGTATAAAATTATAAATTCAGAAGTAACTCCTGTCTCTCTGTCTGTCTGTTTGTTCCATTTTCACGGCTAAACTGCTGGATCGATCTTGATGAAACTTAGCTAGGAAATTCTATGTATCATGCTTGACACACTTATTTCTGCCGCAAAGCAGCATTGCTTTGTTTCGGTTTGAAGGGTATGGTTGCCTCTGAAATTACAGGCACATGAGGTTTTACACCTGTATGTTCCGGAGGACCAAAGAGTTCGGGAAGGACTCGGAAAAAAATATGACAATTTAAATCTACGCGGACAAAGTCGCATACTCGTACTTATATGTATTACTTTGTGGTAGGTTTTTCTATAAAATGTTGCAATACCACATTTTGTCTAGATCTAGGTCTGGACACCTTGACATAGGTCGTTAAACTGTCTAGTTCAGAGCTAAAATAGCAGCTAAACGCCACTTTATAATTTTTTAACCTGACCATCAGACCTCTGACAGCAATAATAGCTTAATTATCGTTTTAATTACACCTAATTACTCATTATTAGGATCTAAATCCAACTAATTAGTGTGTTATTATCACCTAATTGTACAAAAGTTTTGATGAAAACAGCTCTCGGAACATGATTACCAAGATAAGATTCTTTAACGACATTTAAATACTTACATAAAAATAATTCTTCCGCATCACTGATAAGTAATCTTTTACGCTAAAACTGAAAACAAAGTAATCAGTTTGTAAACAAAATTTAAATTGATTATATAAAATATATATAATATATATGATATAGGATAATAAAATAAGTCACAAAATTCGCAATTTACGAGCCAACTACGTTCACCACACTGCCAGAACAGTGTTATTTTAGTCAACCAATCTAGATTGATAAAATTTTTTGATATAAGCCTACTATACTAGGTAGTGCTTGAAGTCAAAAGTCAAAGTCAAAATCTTTTATTCATTAAAATCATAAAGATCACTTTGAAACGTCAATTTTACTGCCTGTTCCTTCGCGACCAAGCCAGGAAAGAAAGGCAAGAAACAAGGCTGGTTGTTTTTTTAATGATCCTTTTAGAATACATAACAATAAAGAAAATAAATAACGTCTAAATTGTATCATTTTTGAATGAGTTGGAGCAATTTTCATACCAAGCTTCTCTATCATCTAAATAATCCGATATTTTACAGTACTACTAATGTTACAAAAGTTTTGATGAAAACAGCTCTCGAAACATTATGATTACCAAGATAAGATTCTTTAACGACATTTAAGTACTCACATGAAAATAATTCTTCCGCATCACTGATAAGTAATCTTTTACGCTAAAACTGAAAACAAAGTAATCAGTTTGTAAACAAAATTTAAATTGATTATTCGCAAATAGGATAATAACATAAGTCACAAAATTCGCAATTTACGAGCCAACTACGTTCACCACACTGCCAGAACAGTGTTATTTTAGTCAACCAATCTAGATAGATCAAATTTTTTGATATACGCCTACTATACTACTACTCCTTGAAGTCAAAAGTTAAAGCCAAAATCTTTTATTCATTAAAATCATAAAGATCACTTTGAAACGTCAATTTTACTGCCTGTTCCTTCGCGACCAAGCCAGGAAAGAAAGGCAAGAAACAAGGCTGGTTATTTTTTTAATGATCCTTTTAGAATACATAACAATAAAGAAAATAAATAACGTCTAAATTGTAACATTTTTGAATGAGTTGGAGCAATTTTCATACCAAGCTTCTCTATCATCTAAATAATCCGATATTTTACAGTAGGCTTTTTATAAAGATTTTGTTTAATTACGTTTTTAAACTTTTTAATTGTCAATTTTTGTACATTACTTGGGAGTTTGTTATAAAAGCGTACACCCTGCCTTTTAAACGATTTACTAACTATAACCCCCAAACTCGTTGCACGCGAACTGATTTAATAACCTACTACAACAGGACCAGCGTCCTCTCTGCACACGTTTTGTGTATGCTATTGTTAGAGATTGTGCGTGTTTTGCTTATGAATGTGTTTGGTCTCCAGGTTTGAGCTTCGCCGAACACTGCAGCTATGGAACTGCGGTCTGGCCGCGTTCAGTATCATGGGCGCGTGCCGGACTCTCCCTGAGTTCGTGCATGTGCTGCGGAACTACGGGATCTACCACTCCATCTGTGTGCCAAGGTTAGTCAACTTTTTCGTCATATGGCCCACCTGGTGGTAAGCGGCTACCACTTCCTATCGCAATTGCATTACCTTACAGGTTACGTCCTAAGTTTAAGCCTAGGATGAAGCCACCATTGCATTGCATTGCGCCTATCATCCTGGGACATACAGGGGAAAAGTCTTGTGCGCCTGTAATTTCAACTCTTCTAAAGTCTCCTATATTTAAGAATCCATCCTTGTCTATCAAAGAAAGCTGCACCGAAATTAAACTCTGCGGGACGTAATTTTGAAGACCAAGACGACGAAAAAATATATTAAAAGAAGATACATCATCGATCTCGGCTTCATCTTCATAATTAAACAAAAGCTCTTTTAAATGATAACCAGCTAGGGTGTACATCTGTTAGTTGTGGTACTGGGTCCTTTGAACCCAGCTTTAGGCAACAGAAAATTCAGGTACGAAATACCTCGAAAAAGAAAAGGACCTTGTGATGTGACCGATCGGATGGTGAAACCAGTATGGGTTTAGTGGGGTCAGTCGAGTTTATAAATAATAAATAAATATTGCTGGACATTTCACAAAGTGCTATCTAGCCCCAAACTAAGCAGTTTGTACTACGGGAACCAGATAACTGATAGAATACTTACTCGTATATACTTTTTTTTTGTAAATACATACTTATAATATATAGAAAACATTTGTTCCGCGGCGGGAATCGAACCCTCTACCTCCTACGTCTCAGCCGGCTATTCGCCCACTGAGGTCGATGATGGAATTCACTGGCTAAAATAGAACTGAGAAGAATTGGACAATACATGAAAATAAGTTGCCTCTATTCAAATTACAAACCTGGTATACACGTCATCTGACTTCAGACGAAAAATGTAACACTTCTTTTTAGGAAATGCTTTCTATAATTTAAATGAATTTATGAACATAAGAAAACTAGAATTATCTTCATTTCTCAATAAAAAACTTGTAAATTTTGACATCTTATTAATATTATATTTTGTACAACAAATTTTCGTTTATGAGTAAATATTTATATTTTAATTAATCAACATTATGTATTATTTTTTTACTTTGACATTTTTCTATTTTGTGTTGTGTTTTGACTTGCCTTGTTGACTAGCATTTAACTGTTATATGGTTAATAAATAAATACAATTTATTATATAAATTGAGTGTAACTTTCTGTAACGAAGAATCAACACGTCGGCTTTTCATCTTGCGTTAAGTCTATTACGAAATGGAACCTCAGAACATTACCTATATTTCGTAAATTTAGTCATTTTGTTACGTATTGTACACAATCACCAAAAAGTACTCGTCTTGGGAATTTACTGAAATTAACAGCACTTGAGAGCATGGAAATAGTGACTAATTTTAATTTATTATTTAAATATTAACCACTAATAATTAAATGTACTAACCTAGTCCGTGTATTTTTTTCTCTATACTTTTTATCTACAAGATAAACGAGATACATACATACGAGATTGTCCTTGTTGTTGATTTGTTGAGATTAAATGCAGGTTGTCCGAGTATGAGCCGACTGGCTCTTTCCAAAAGAAGAGATTTAAATAAAGATATATTGATTGACAAAAACTTCTAACTAACAGATTATATTCCTTTTTCTAGGCAGTCGTTTAACGGCTGACTTCCGCAGGATGGCAAACACAAACAATTTAGTAATTACGTCGATGGGTCATTACATTAGTGTCGCGTAGGAGTGGCGGCCGAGCCTTTAGTAAACGTGTTGAACTACTATCATAGTCTGAAAAATAATTCGATTCATAGTTTTAACGTTTAGTGGGATGCCACTTTTGTAAAAATAAATATTTACGTGAAAATATTAACAGTTGATCTGATGGCTCAGTAAGTTGATGAGAGTTAAAGAGACTTGAACGTGTCGAACGAAATGTAAGAAAATACAAGTGTAATTCAGCTGGATTGCATCACTCTCTCATTAAAATCTGCGTTCTACCAACCAACACTTTTTGATATTTCATAAATGTCAAAAATATGAATCAATTATATTTTTGGGAGTACAGTTCCCGACCAATTGTCCCATATGGCGGATGGTCTAGTCTAGGCAATAATTAATTACTGAGTGGACTCCCACGTAGGAAGATGGCATCGCGATAGATTAAAGTCAGATTGCGAGGCGACTGCACACGGGCTGGACTCGTTTGAGAAGCATTGGTCCCACAATACTCGACCGCGAAAAGTAGAAGGGGGCTAGGGAGGTATTTTCTCAGCACTCAGCATTTTATCAGAGATTAAACATATTATAAAATGTAGTAAATTATGTGTTTTTAGACTTTAATTGAACGAGAAAGAACTGGTTTAAACTGACAAATAGATTATATAATTAAATAATTAATATAGAAATACAATTTTTATCTGGCTCATATTTCTGCCTTACTAAGATATAACTTACTGATAGATATTTATCTCTATAAGAAAGATAAAATTCCTTCGACGAATGCATCGCGATATCAATGACTCGTAAACACGTGGTCCGAAATTTAGTCTACCAAATTAATATTTATCAGAATCTACGTAATTAGCCTGTGCTATCAACTAAGGTGAGTCATCGACACCACTGCCAACGTAAACTGTAATCCAGTGATTAATTTTATTAACAACTCCCTTTACTCACGCACACAGAGAATATGCGTGTATACTATAACTAAGGGTCAGGGTAAAGGGTGTTAACTTGAGACCCTTGTCGGTACCAAATCCAAACTTGAAAGCTCCTCCGCAAGACAAAGGTTTATAGATAACTCATACTGCTCCAACTAGGCTAGCCTATAATTAAAGTTTCTCTACGGCACACAGCGTTTTATGAAACCCAATTTTGTTGCGTGCCATATTTATTACAAAAATCATTAGTTCTTGTTATTTTAAGCACTAGAGTAAAACTGCAAAAAAATCACGTTTGTTGCATGAGAGCCCCCCTTAAATATATGTTTTATTTAAATTTAATTGATCGAGCGAAGCGAGATCTCTACATCGACTTGAGCAAATCGGCGTTGTATGTATGTATGTTTGTTTGTCCGAGGATAACTTTCGAAGCGTTGATCCTATGATCGTGAAATTTGATATATAGGTAGGTAGTGATGGCACAATTTTGGTGTGACTAAATAAGTTAAAAATGTTGGGAGGTTGTTGATATAGGGGGTGTACAAGAGGGGTAAAAAAAAAATTAAGATGAGACTATCAGGTCAAGTGGGGCGTGAAATGAAAGGTCTTTATTAGTACATTTAGTTTCCGTTTTTATTTTTAGTTAAGTTCTTTAGTTTTTGAGTTATTAGCCATAACAAAAACTGAACTTTGACAAAATTCGCAGGGTACACCAGTGACCCCACAGTGTTGAAATTTGGTATTCGTGAAGTTTTAGTGACATAAATATAGGCTGAAATCCAGAATAACTGGAATTTGTACCCCAAAAAAGAGTATCCACATTGCATGAACTCCCGTTACCTCTAATTTGAATGAAACTGTGGGTTATTTGGTTATTTATTTCGTGGCATTATTTTGATAGTCAAAGATTACAAATTATATTTTTTTGTTTTAATCTGAGACTCGGGAGATCTCAGTTCGGGGCGATCCACTGGTTATTAATTTTTAAAGTGTATATAACTAAATATTCAATGAATATTTCAAGCGTCTACCTGTTGCCATTACCAATATCGAGCAAAAACGAGCAAAAAAATCACGTTTGTTGTATGGGAGCCTCCTTAAATATTTATTTTATTCTGTTTTTAGTATTTGTTGTTATAGCGGCAACAAACTTACATCATCTGTGAAAATTTCTACTGTCTAACTATCACGGTTTATGAGTTACAGCCTGGTGACAGACGGACAGACAGACAGCGGAGTCTTAGTAATAGGGTCCCGTTTTACCCTTTGGGTACGGAACCCTAAAAATTTAGAAACATTTTCTACACGAGCCGTGCTCTCAGATCGCACGTTGCTTCGTCCAGACATCCCGAACTAATTTTACATACAATGATAATTCTGTAATTGAAATACTGATTATATTGCATGTGTAATTCAAGTTATAATTTATTTGAAACTACATAGGTCAGGTCACATACCGTTACGTCAGGGCATTGTTTATGATTTATAGCCAGTTGGGCACGCGCGCTGATAACGACCGACTCCATGACCTTTTCTGTGTATAAATAAACTGTATGTAGCTTACGACAGTTATTTATTAAAATCACTTAAAACAATGATATCTTTATCCTTTAGAATTTCGGCGAAAGTGTGAATGAGTTCGGATAAAAAATATGGCCACGTAAAACTAGTAACTTTTTTGCTTAAATAATTTGTACTGATGATTGCTCGTTTGAGAGCTTGTACAAGCTTACAAAACTGATAAAGTTGTGAACACTATTATATTTACCATTTAGCTTTAGCGAATACTAGGTCATCTTTACATAGTATAAAATGAAGATTCCGCTGTCTGTTTGCTTAGATCTTTTAAACTACTCAACGGATTTTAATTCAGTTTTCAGCAATAGATAGAGTGATTCAAGAGGAAGGTTTATATGTATAATACATACGTAACTTTGTTTGTTTGTTACATTTACACGACTTAAACGGTTGAACTGATCGTAATGAAATTTTGCAAGGAGTTAGATTATATCCTGGGAAAGGACATAGGCTACTTTTTAGCCAACTGCGCAAAATGAGGGTAATGTTTTATTGAAAAACCACCCGTGCGCGGGCGGGTCAGCTAGTTTTATGATAAACGCAAGAATCTAATAGGTCGAATTAATACGTGAAGAGAACATTTTGTACCATTTTGTACGAGGCGAGACGTTGTTCGTAGCGGATCGCACTCACCCTGATGAAGGTTCACGAATTGAACCGAAACATTGTCGGTTGAAACACCGATAAGAAGGCACGTGATAAATCCCGTATTTATAATAATGATTTTGTACCCTTTTTAAGGTTATTGCGCGCACGGATGCGTGTAAGATTTGACATTGTGAAAGTTTATATGGAGGAGGGGCGAAAGCTGAAATTGGGGGGAAAAAAGTGGCACTCCAGGAGTGCCGACAGAAGTGAAAACTTGAACAATTACGAGATACTTATATACAGAGGTGTTAACGGTAACAGTGTCGCGAGTTCAATGGTTTTTTCCCATCTCAAAATATGCCCAACGATGTTAAAGATGTTTTCACTTCAAAAAATGAATTACTTTCGAATTTCAACCACTGTGCACAGTGCACTGGTTATTATTACTATATGGTTATAACTAGTTATTAGTAAGTGTTAACACAAGAAGTTGGAATAAAAAATCATGTTCCTTTTTACAAGAAAACTTTGTAATTTACTTCAGTCAATATAATAAACACGGCATTTCAAATCCTGTTTTTAAAGATAAACTTTGAATTAGCTCATAATTGATCGCCATTAAAACTTTTCAAATGATTTCCATTGCCTATAAAATTAAGTCATAACCAGATTTTAACTTGTACGGTGGATAAGTCAAAGTTAAAATATTTTATTCATTAAAATCACAAGGATCACTTTGAAACGTCAATTTTACTGCCTGTTCCTTCGCGACCAAGCCAGGAAAGAAAGGCAAGAAACAGGGCTGGTTCTTTTTTTTAATAATCCTTTTAGAATTCAGAACAATACAGAAAATAAATTACGTCTAAATTGTAACATTTTGAACGAGTTGGAGCAATTTCAATCCCAAGCTTCTCTATCATCTAAATAATCCGATATTTTATAGTAGACTTTTTTATAAAGATTAGTGGATATGTTATCCCAATATTTAAATACCTATTAATTAGTATCTCGAAGTATTAAGAGATAAGTTAAGAAATAAGCAATTTATTTGGAAGGCTTTCGGGCAGCCCAATAACTCCAATACGAGTGGCTACTGGCTCATATTGAACGTTTTTGTGTGAAGTGATTGCTATAAATTGGATAGAATTTTTGGCACTAGACAAAGGCTTAATCAAACCACACCACTACATTTTTATATGTTTTTAGAGTTTCGTACCTCAAAAAAAAAAAGAACCCGGTTGTTCCACACGCGCTGGACCAATTTATTTTTAAATAACTTACTTATACTGTCCACTCTTTATGGTATGCATCCAGTTCATCATACCATAGAGTGGCCTCAATTAGCCAATAACCGGGATTCGTGGAAAGAGGGAAGGCTCTGCCCTGCAGTGGGACTCTACGAGTTGATAAATAAATAATACTGTCCCACTTTTAGGCAATTACCGAAAAAACTTTCCTCAATTGAAAAGTTCACATTGTAATAATAAAATGGCTACTATTTCCAATCTGAAACTTAATAATATTGTGATCTATCCATCATTACTACATACGACCTGCTTGCTCCTCATATAGAAACGTGCAAACAATATAATAATCCTTCGCAGTCTGACAAAAACACGGAAATTTCCATTGATACGCCGAAATATCAATTGATAAATTGATCGACAACAACAAACAAGATGTCTACTAATAAGTACTTATATCAATGCGGTAATTCGACCTTGCGGCTCTTGGAAAGGTTGCATCGTGTGGTTTAATCGGAATTACTTACTCGTAGGTAAACCACAGAATAGTAGCAATAACTTATTCGATTACGCACATTTAAATCCGGAAGAAATTTTCCATAGTTGATGTGGATTGTATGAAACACCGATGTTTGGTTAATAGTTTATCATCATCATATCACCCGTAGGACGTCCACTGTTCAACATAGGCCTCCCTCAAAGATTTCCAGGGTGGCCGTTCTTGTGCAGCCTGCACTCAACAGCTCCCAGCAAGTTTTGTCAGGTCGGCTTTCCATCTAGTGGAGGGCTGACCTACGCTGCGCTTTCCAGTGCGTGGTCTCCTTTGTAGTTTATAATCAATTCAATTCATTTATTCAATTTTCAGATGTCAAAGATCCATATTTGTTAGTAAAACACTTAAATCAAACATGTCACATGGGTTAGTATAAAATATAGTCACACAAACAACAATAAAAATTTAAGTCTAAGTTTAAGTCCCTCACTCAAGTCCTGAGCCAATAGTCTCTCACAATAGACTATCCGGTCAGAACCCGATTGAAGGACCTCATAATCGTACTTGTCTGCTATGACCTGCAGGATGGGGTTGGTGCTGCCTCGCACTCTACTGAGCAGTGAGGCAGTCTTTTTGCGGATGATGGCGTGGAACCCATCTACCCGTGCCTCTGCAAACATGTTCGAAGCGCGAAACAATCATGTTCAGAAGCGAGGCAGCCCCACCCAACATCCTGAATCTATTATTATATCGTACACGCAGTGCACTGAGTGACTTTTTGGAACAGCTGATCCACAGGCTGCTCGTGTAGAATGATTGGCAGTAGGCTTTGAAGAGTGTGGTTTTTACCTGCCTACTGCAACGGGCAAACCTGCGCGCCAGCATATTACTTCTAGCCGCCAGTGCCCGGCGTCCCCTTTCTATGTCATCATGGTCGTCAAGGTCGTCAGTAATGTAGTGTCCGAGATATTTAAACTTATGTACGCGTTTTAATACGGTTCCATTTAGTTTAATTGCTGGTATTGATACTGGAACTTTGCCAGCGGCCCAATGGTTTAGGTCAATAGTTTAAAATGTATGCGAAAAACCACATTAAAATTGTCAAAATCGTGAGATTCTTTCAGAGTTTTGGAGATATGTACTAGCGTAATCGTGACACCACACGAGAGTATTTATATTTTTTTTTCAAAAGCTTAACCCCTCATCATCATTATCCACAGCGTTACTGGCCCCACTGGTGGGTATAGCCTACCTTAGTTTGTGTCACGATCCTGAGCCAGTTTCATCCATCATAACCCGATTAACCTATTAGCAAACACGAAAGCAAAAACGAAATTTCAATCTTGTAGTTCTTCTATTTTTACCTTCCTCTCTTCTGGCATCCTGGTTGCTTAGCAGATTGGCATTTGCTTAGCAGTGGGCTGTGAGACTGATGAATGGACATTCTCGCCTAGTTTTCCTCAATCATCAAAACTCAAAAGGTAAAAAAAGGAACCCTTATAAAGATCATTCTCTTGTCCGTCTGTCCGTGTGTCACCACTGATTTTCTCAGGAACGGGTGGACCTAGCAAGTTGAAATTTATACCAGATACTGAGGTCTATAGTCCCTATTAGGTGTATAAAAATCAAGGTCCTGAGTGAACACGATAAAAAGATATGGGCAAATTTAGATTTTCGCGAAAACTTGTTTCTTATTACATAATATAGATATTATCTTAAATTTATTTTTCTTAGTGTGGTAACTTTTATTAATCTATATTATATAATCACATTTTTTTGTAATTGTAGTACTGTGCAGGCAGTCATCCGTGATTTCTTATTTTTTTAAATGGTTCTACCGGAAGATCAGTGTTGTGCCAAAAGCACAACAAATGCTGACTTGGACGGCTTTTGTGACGTCGGTCGTTTAGATATAGGTACCTAGTTAAGAGACACATTTGTTGGGTATTGCTGTTTTTTTTGTGTGTATGACTATGTTTTCTTGTATGTACCTTACTTGTACTTATTATTATAGGTATTACTTGTGTGCTGTGTATATTTTATTCCGTCGCAAATAAATGTTTTCTTTCTTTCTTTCAAAACAACGAAAGAAAGTAAATAAAAGGCAAGTTACCTGTTTTTATAAACAAATAAGGTGATGATCGAATCTGAACTATAAAAACATCGAATGCGACATTAAATAAATAAGACCTTACGAATTGAACCTTTGCGTTGCGGTCAAGGAACAGAACGCGCTATTTATTAAGAATTAAAATTCATTTTTATCACTCCTGCTCTGAAACTTGGTCATTGTTAGCTCGATACCTAATGCGTAAATGCGATTTACGCCCCTAGGGCCGTAAGTCATTTTCATTATCTAATGGGGCTCATTGCATTCATAATTCATAATATACTAAAATTAAATACAACCTCCGTGACAAATTCTTATTTCTGTTAAATAAAAGAGGTCATAGTTTGGTGTTGAAAAAAAAACAATGGATATCGGGAACGCAAATTTTCTTATCAGCAGCAAACTGTTTTTTTAATTTTAATGTAAAAATATGTTATGTCATTTTAATAGTTATGTGTTATACTCGAGTGTAAGCGATCAATAGCACTCTCGACTAAAATCCTCGACAATTGACCGCTTACGCTCCTTCTATAATAATGTAATACATATATCTTGAGTCATGTAAGTACTCTTATAAAAACAGTCTAGCAAGGGCTTGATTCGTAACTTAGACAGAACTTTCGCTTTGACATAACAATGATACCTGTGTCAATAAACGCTTCTTGAATACGGAATATACTTAGAAATACGTGATGTGAAGCGAATACTTATAAATTCGTCGACGGCAACGCGTGGGCGAAACATTCAGCCCACCAAAGTAATAATGGTAAAACGCACGTGCTCAAATGCCAGGCAAAGGCTCTAACTAAACAAATAAATCAAAGTGTTAGTTTTAAGTTTATTGTTTTATGTGATATTTATAGATAGATAGATAGAAAATGCTTTATCTTCAAATAAAAAACAAACAATACACGCAGAAATACAAGTGGCGGTCTTATCGCTAAAAGCGATCTCTTCCAGAGAACCTTTGGATGGACTGGATTCACGAGAACGTTATAGGACGTTATTTATACGTTGTTGCCTGAAATAAACGTTGTATTATTATTATTAAATAGCTGTTTCGAAATTGGCAAGAGTACTTTTGTATTTACAGCAAACGAGATGTTTACCAGCGACTTCGTTCAGGTGGACTTAAATTGCCATGGAATAGAATAGAATAATTATTTATTTGGTATAAACAAAATGACACATGAAACAATTATAATATAACATAATTATAACAGAGTCGATTCGCGCTTGATCAGAGTTCGGAAAAGAAATATCTTAATTAATAGTTTCTGTTTTACTTAGAAAACTTTCAATCATTATTATAAATACGGGATTTATCACGTACCGTCTTATCGGTGTTTCGACCGACAAGGTTTTGAGTGCGAGCCGAGACGTTATTCGGAGCGGATCGCACTCACCCTGATGAAGGTTCACGAATTGAACCAAAACATTGTGGGTCGAAACACCGATAAGATGGTACGTAATAAATCCCTTATTTATAATAATAATAGTTTCTGTATGTGCGTCCAATCTTAAAATACTAAAATTATTTGCAAAAAAAAATATTGATAAAAAAATTATCTTATCACAAAGGTTAACTGGAAGAGAATGCTATCTAGCATTAAATTCGCCTTTGTACAGATTATTTTTATTTTGTGCCATGAAGAATTTTACATTCATTCATTCCTAATGTCCTTTCTCATGATATTTTCTTGTTAGATAAGTTTCATCAAGATCGGTCCAGCCGTTTAGTTGTTAAAACGTAACAAATAGACAGACAGAGTTACTTTCGAATTTATAATTATTAGTATGGATACTATTTGTAGCATAGTGTCAACTCTGTTTTGAATCATTCACGAGTTCTTGACTGGACCAGTGACGTCAATAACAAGATCGCCAATAATGGATTGTATGCTGCAGTATAATATCTGCAACTGCAATCAGATAAATAGAGACATACATTGCGCACATTGCACACGCTGTGATGACTTACGCAGCCGAAACGTGGACACTTACGGTGGGACTGGTCCATAAACTGAAAGTCGCTCAGCGAGCTATGGAAAGGGCTATGCCTCGGAATTTCTCTGAAGGATAGAATCAGAAACGAGGTTATCCGACAGAGAACCAAGGTAATCGACATAGCTCAGAGGGTCAGCAAGCTGAAGTGGCAGTGGGCCGGTCATATCTGCCGCAGAACCGATAACCGTTGGGGTAAACGTGTTCTGGAGTGGAGACCACGTCTAGGCAAGCGAAGTGTAGGACGCCCTCCGGCTAGATGGAGTGACGATTTGCGCGCTGTGGCTGGCAAGGATTGGATGAGAAGAGCTGAGGATCGGGCTCAATGGCGCACCCTGGGAGAGACCTACGTCCAGCAGTGGACTGCTATAGGTTGATGATGATGATGATGCACACACTAAAAAAATAAACATTCAGAATAAAAAATAATGTTTTTATCATAGCTACAATGGGCGACCCTATCGCTAAAAGCAATGGTTGCCTTGAAGACTACCTACGAGTATGTGACCAAATAAGAATGGCGGGTTAATCAAATAGTTCTAACCTAACAGATAATTTTACATTAAATTAATACATAATATACTTATAGATAGATACCTAAAATAAACACATATAAATACATAATATTGATATAAATAATAAAATATGTACATACATGCAATTCATGGCTGATTGGTCGGATTTGGAATATATCCAGAACTAAATTAGATACGATCTTGCATTTTCTTAGTAGGTCCTATCTAGTCTTAAGTCCGGTTTGCACAACGATCTCTAAACGTATTTTGCATGATTAGACAACTTTCTTAAATCATATTTAGCCACTAAATACATATGTTTAGGCGTCGTTGCGCAAGTCGCCCTAATTGTAAATAAGTACTAGATTTTAGGGTTTTTGATTTTCGATTTGGTTTTACACTGTAATGGCAATGTAAAATGAATACCACACGATATAATACAAGTAACTTTTTAACAAAAATATAACCAAACTACTGAACTGATTTTGATGAAATTTCTATGAGACCAATATAAAAGTACATAATCCTTTCAAATAAAAAAAGAATTTTCCAAATCGGTTAATAAATGACGGAGTTTTGGGATAAAAACCTACAACCGAATTGCTTCCAAATCGGTTAATACCTACAACCGAATTGCGTCCCTATAAAATTTGAGGGTTGCCCACGATTTTTTTGGGATCCCTTCATCAGATCCTGACTTGTTGCCAATGGGACCACCTGGGAAGAAAACCCTTTTAGTCAAAAAAATAATTCTCGAATCGGTCCAGGCGTCTTCGAATTCAAAAAAAGGAGGAGATTCTCAATTCGTCGGTATCTTTTTTATTTCATGTATGACGCCTGTACCGACTCGAGAAATTCATTTCTTGTTTAAAGGGTATACTTCCCAGGTAGTCCCATTGGCACTAAGGCAAGTTCTGATCGCGTATGATTTGGGGGCAACACTCAAATCATACGCGTAAAATTAAACATGGTATTGTACATCCATACTGATATTATGTGCTAATAATATTATTAATTCGAAAGTAACTCTGTCTGTCTGTTTGTCTGTTTGTTACCGGCTGGGCCGATTTCGATGAATTTTGGTATATAACTGGATTATGACCTAAAAAAAGGTTAATGTTTTTATTGACAATCCACGCGTGCGAAACCGCGGACGGATCAGCTTCTAATATTTTAAATTCAAAAGTAACTCATTCTCTCTGTGTGTTTGTTACGTTTTCATGACTAAGCGGCTGCACCTATTTCGATAAATGTGAGTGGTTGACCAAAAAGGGACCTCAAGGGAAAATAATTGATTTCGAGTAAATCGCGTTTGAAGTTTCGTGTAGAAACAATTTTCTACGTACGTAACAAACTTTCTGATACGTACGAGCGTCTTTTTTTACCTAAAGAGACTTCGTTGTACTAAAGATAACCACAAAAGTAAAATAAAACAATAAAATTGATTGTATACACTTACCTGACATCACAAAAACTAGTGAGCGCTGTTTGTAAGGGGTATTATTTCCAAAACTACCTTGGCTCACAAAAAAATTCATAAAATAAAAACTAGGCGCCTAAAAATATTCTGTTAGACCAAAACAAAGCTAAAAGACCACAGATTCAAAAAATAAAAAAAAATGAATAACGGTTTCCAAACCCTCCAGGTCCCTTTTTGGTCAACCACTCACAAATATTGGTATACATATAGCTAGATTATGACATGCTACTTTTTTTGACAAACCAAGCGACAAGACCTTCCGTTGTACTATTTTTTTGATCAATAAAGTGTTTTCATTCATTCATGCATGCGAAGCCGGTGGCAGAAGCTTGTATAATATACAAGGTTATTCGTTTCATGACTTCTATACTTACAATGCATGTAACCCTTGCTTTGATTACATGCAATTTACAAGACAATTGCTTTAAATGATTACGAGAATATCACGGTCATTATGTGACCTCTTATTACGTCTTATTATTCACGTGCTTACTGTATATGACTTTTGCTTTTACAATTATTACATGCTGTTTCGTTATGAAGGGTATGGTCACGGTAATGTTATCTATACAGTATTCTGTCTTCATACAAACGGCCGGTACCCACTCGGTACCCAACCAGTCGCGAATGCGCCGCATCACGGGTAATGTCGTTGCCGCAGTGACGAACGGTGTGATTTGTTTTATAAGCAGTAAGTGTGCGATTTGTGAATATTTTATTGAAATATAACTTAATATGGTATAGAGCACTGAATAGAAAAGAATAGAATAGAGTGCTATTTTTGCTTCTTTTGTGTTGCGGATTTTTTATTCTATAAAATTTAACAGTAAAGCTTTTCGTACGTCTCAGTAAAATTTGTCTGTATCAAATTTATAAGGGTGGATTTTTTATTAAAACTACTAATTAAAAAAACACACGTGTATTTTTATTGAGCACTTCCTATTTCATTCACAACGAATTCATTTTTTTTATATATTAAATATACAATCACAAAACTATAGAGAAATTGAAGTAGGTATATGAAATCAAAATACTGCAGGCGGGCAGCCCTATCGCGTGTTTAGGTACCACGCGGGTGTAGGTAAATAGTTCAAGGACAGGGCCGAGTCACAATACTGTATAGTTATCATTACCGTGGTACGGTTGCCGGTGAAATTACAGGAACATGAGGCTTTACACCTGTATGCCTCAAGTTCATGGACGCAGGGCAGTGTATCGTAGGGTCCGTAAACAATACTTTGTTATAGGCGATGGTCACCGCTTAAAATAAGGTGGACCATATGCTTGTTTCATTTCCAGATACGTAGTATAGAAAAACAGTATCCGAAGCGACAGATTTTACAAATACAATATTAAATTTATTTATTGGAACGAAACAAAACAAGGAACCGTTTCCTTACGAACAGTTAACTGAGATAGCTATTAGAAACTGTGACGCAGCCACCAACGCCCACCGAAGTACCCATAAATAAACATTTTTCTTAAAGAATACGTTATGTTTTGAAAAGAGTAAAAAAATACCCAACGACTCCCAGCAACCTTTATCAGGTCGTCTTTCCATCTTGTGGGGACAGACAGAGTCTCCAAATATAGGTCGGAAAATTATTTTGGATGGTCAAATTAGGTATCCCACCAAAAACAGGTTATTGTGTTTTCTGTGTAGGTATGCCATGTAGTGTCAAATAAATATTTTCATTTTCAAATTAGTTTCTCATATAACTGAAATATACCTAAACGTATATTAACAAAAAGAAAAAATGCGCCAATTAAATTAATCTATTGATCCATCTATGCTTTTACGAAGTTGCATTAGATGAGTGCGAGTTGTGCGATGCTGTTTATTCTAGCGGTATTTAAACCTCCACGGCCACTCTGCTATTAGTATAAAACTTCCGCGAACAATTTCCATAATTTGTTCGTATTACCAGCGGAAACGTGTTTTTAGATCTACATTTTGATGTTGCTGTTAAGATAAATTATATCCAAACCCTAATTTATTAATTGGAAAGTAACTGTCTGTCTATCCCTGTGTCTCTGTTTACGTGGTTACGTTTTCACGGTTAAACGGCTGGACCGATCTTGATGAAACTTAACAAGGAAATACTGTGTATCATGCGTGAGATGATAGGATAGTTTTTTGCCATAAAATATTAAAAATTAATCAAACACTTGGACTGCGCCATAGATTACTAAATCTACTACAATCGTCGCGTCCGACCGAGTGTGGAAGGCGCTCAGGTTTACCCAAAGAGTGCGGAATATAAAATATTAATATGTATCTCTTTAGAATTCAAATAATAGCTTATGGTTCTGTTACAAAAATGATATTTAATTAACTCGTTGGTTCAGTATCTTACAGCTTAGCTTAAATATTTAACAACTACATATAACCTGTTTTGTTATGTACAATATTAATTGAAAACACGCATCAGGAATCGTATTAACTGATTTTAGAAGTGGGATTAATAGCGCTAGCTTGAATATTTATTCCGTAATCGATACATTTCCATTAAAAAAATTAACGTAAACCAGCGGCGCCTTTACGACGATGCCGCTTAATCAGTTTAACAGGTAGCTACTTACATGACTAATGAATATGGTTTGTTTACTTATTTTATACAGGCTTGTTTTATTTATATTTTAGGACTTGATATTAAGGTTGTTTGAAAATTTAAAATTTTCTATGGTAATGAGCTTGAAAAAATCTATTTTATAACAATACTAGCCGTTAGCCCTATCCGTGTATTCATTTAATGTCGTACATAACAAAACACGTAGTATATGCTTGATCCCACACAACACTAAAGGCTTGAATATACTAGGGGACAAACGGAGCGACATGTTGCGGAACATGTTGCTCCACAACTAGATGAATGTCCCGAGAGACAATGCTCTGGAACATTTTGCAGGCCACACTAGTCAGTGTTTATAGAAAGGTCGCCCGAGGAGGTTTTGGCGATTAGTGCTGCGTACATACTTATTTCAAGAGTGAAACGTAAGCGAAAACACGGTTTCGTTTCCCCACACTACAGACATGTTGTGAGGCACGTTGTGCACACGACTACACTCGGTAATAAACAAAGTATTTTTGACTTTGACACTGCAATGTTGCAGCGAAACGTAGATTAAGTGTTGCGGGACAAAATGTCGTCTAGTGTATCCGAGGCTTTAAGAAGTATCATGGGTCTAAGAAATTACTAGTAGCATTGTACCGTAATTTTAACTATTGGGTAATCTGTGCCACACCATATAGATAAACCAAGCAATTTTTGCAGATTCTGCTGCGGGTATCGAACCCATAACCTCTTATGTCACACTCGGAAACTCTGTTCGCCTACTGCGTCACAGAAGTTATCATTCGTCATAGACACTCGTAGATCAATGCAAGCGTAAATTTCCGTAACAAACACTCTAAGAAAAACCTTAAATGAATATACCAGTATTTATCATAGTGATAATTATATAATTTTCCAGGTAGGGTTAAAGTAAATTTACTCTAATATTAACATGTGTACGTGATATTCTATAGTTTTGTGTGAGTTTCTGTTAGTTAAAAATCAAGGCATAACGAATCCTGTTATTTTCGTATTAAGGTGGTTCGATTCGTATACAAACAATCAGTGCAAATTCACTAGATAACTGAACAGTACAAATGTCTAAACATATGCGTATCGAATTAGTTATGTTTTTATTATTGGCGGCAAATCAATAAAATTGCACACTTTCGATCATAAAAGACATAATACGCGACAAAATCACTTGTTTAATGACATTTCAAATAAGCGAAAATGATAAATACCTACTTATATATTTATGGAGGAAATTGACAATTTTATCGATTTGCCGTAACTAAGACGTAATAAGACGTAACTACTTCGATATGCATATGTTGCGGATGCAGATTTTTTGACATCCGCGGAAGCAGATAGGGATGCGGATCTTAAGATTTTTCTAAAGAACTTCGTCTTTGTGCAGAAATAAAACAAAAATATAAACCATTAACTGCAGAAAACTCGCTTAACATACAATAACACTCAAAAAATGCAATGTTCATATAATAAGCTGCAACTTCAAATCATAAACAATAACAGACGCGTCGGATATTGCCACCAAAATCTTCGCTCCTATTGGTCATTCAGCACGTGCCCACGGTACGCGCCACTCGCAAGACCCACCCAATGTCTTTCTTGGTCAATTCAGCATGAACATCTGCATCGATTATGCGTATGCAGACGCAGATGTCAAAATTGATGCGGATGCGAACGCAACATCCCTGGTTTAGAAATTTCTACTTTTCAATCAAGTATCTAGTGAATGTGCACTGATTGTTTGTATAGGAATCGAACCTTTTGTTATAAAAATTCGTGAACTCTTTGACGGAGTAAACAAGCTTCATCTAACCAATCCTATTGTTATGCTAGGTGAAGGATTATCATTCTTCTGTAAACCTGGAACGGGGTTAATTGATACTAAGAAAATTAACAATTTTTTCTCAAAACAAAGCCTATATTCGTGGAAATAGGTCGGATTTGGCAGGTGTCAAAATACTACCAAGGAACCACAAAACCAAATGATACGAGTACCAGGATTAATTAGTGTTTCCGAGTGTAATTTTAAAATTTTAAACGAACTTGGTGCTTATTAATGAAACTCATTTTTAAAGTGTATGGAAAACTAATAATTATTTGGCATTAGTTTGATTTTTCTATTTCTTGTGTTAACTCTTATTAGGGTTAATGTCGCCTTTGTACATGTCCATTTTGTCAAGCTGTGTCTGTCTGTAAAACTATTTGTGTACAATAAAGAATAAAGAACTTGCGTACAAAGTTATCACGCCATGCATAATCATAGACGTCAAATCCTATTAAATTTTCTTTGGTAATAACTGTTTTTGTAACTTATTCTTTAATAAAATTAACCTTTGAACTTATTTACAACACAAGAATTTGAATATCATGCAGATAATAAAAATAATTAAATAATGTAATTTACATTGATTTATGTATTTTTAAATGATGGTTTGTTTATACATCTTCTTTTCATAGATAAACCTCATGTATTTTATAAAACAAAGTGCTAATTGTTTGAATAATCAGCACTTTAAACATTACCATCGTCAACTTCTATGAAGTTTTAAAGCAAACAATGTTAAAGGAACTAACATGATTAGGTATTGTATTTATTTTTGATTAGATATTCCCGTTTTTGCCCACGGAAATCGCACATGCATCATCGAAATTTTTGTCCTTTTAAAATAACAAATAGCATGCCCTTGGAGTTTTTTGAAGACCTAAGTAAAAAAGACAGTAGTTAAGTACAAAAACGTAAATCATATTATATTAAGGTCATAATAGATTTATGATCGTTGACCGCAAGTATGAGAAAAAAATTTGTTTTAATTATCAAAGTCAAGGTTTGTTGTTGGATGTCAGTTATATTCTGAACTACAATGCTGGTCTATCGAACTACCGAATCTATCGAAATTATATAAGATTTTACTTGTATTTAGGTCATAGCAGATTTACCGATCGTTGACTGCGAGTGTGAGAAAAAGATTGTTATCTTAATCAAAGTCAAGGTTTGTTGTGTTTGGATGTCGGTTATGTTCTAAACTACAATGCTGGTCTATAAAAGTACCGAACCTATCGGATTTATATAAAATATTACAATGTATTTAGGTCATAGCAGGTTTACCGATCGTTGACTGCGAGTTTGAGAAAAACATTTTTATAATTATCAAAGTCAAGGTTTTTTGTTGTTGGATGTTGGTTAAGTTCTGAACTACAATGCTGTTCTATCGAAATTGTATAATATTTTACTGAATATAACACGGTATAGTATGTTATTATCAAACGAATGCAAGGATCCCCAGTAAGACGCACTGAACCCATTCACCAGTTCCAGTTCTTGTATTATCGTTCCCTGCCCTTCTCTAGACCACCTTAAATAATATCACTTTAGTAAGGACAGATAATGTCCAATTAAGACAAGTGAAACGACGAATATTCTTAATGAAATTATTACAAACTACGTGAATTTCATAAAAAGATTATTGCGTAAAACTTTATTCAAAGAGGCGGCAGACCTCTAGTAAAAAAATCATAAAATTCCGCTCATTCCTGCTTATCCCCTGATTTAAAATTAAACACCTGACCTCAGATTTTCCTTTCAAGGGGGAAGCCGCTCCAGTTTTACTCTCAAATTACCTTTTCATTGCTGAAAAGAACATCTTGTTTGGGATAATCATCCTTTAGTGATTTTTGTTGGAGATATATAATATTTTTCATTGTATTAATTCAATTGTTATACAGCTGTTTACATACATTTTTTTAATGAAACTGTACTTTTGGACTGTGGTATTTTGACCATAAAATCATACTTACAAAGACTCGAGGTTACCCCCCTTGAATTGAGGGAAAGTATTTGTACAGTTATACATATACTAATACAAAGTTACAACCATAGTGGCGCAGTGGGCGAACAGCCGGCTGCGCCACAGGAGGTAGTGGGTTCGATTCCCACCGCGGAACAAATGTTTGCATGATCTACAGATATTTGTTCCGGGTCTGGTTGTTTTTCTATATATTATAAGTATGTATTTACAAAAAAAGTATACAAGTATTCTATCAGTTATCTGGTTCCCATAGTACAAGCTCTGCTTAGTTTGGGGCTAGATAGCGCTGTGTGAATTCCAGCAATATTTATTTATTTATATTTTATATAAGATTTAAGTGATTCTATTATATCACTTGTCCTAAAATTATTATATTAGGATCTAAAATCCTTCCATTAATAAATATTGCTTCACGCCCCCCCCCCCCCCATTGGAACCTTAAAGGGCCCTCAAACCTCTTGTCGAGATACAAGCTCTTGACTCTCACTTGCAAGGTCGTTTGGTCTGTTATGTCATGCCATGCCCCACATAAACCTAGGAATCCACAGTAAATAGTCAAGTGGTCAGGCAACTAACGTGGCTTGAAGATAAATAAATATTGCTGGACATTTCACACAGCAAGCTTTGTTCAGCACCAAACTAAACAAAGCTTGTATTATGAACAGTTAACTGATAGAATACTTATACCTATACTTTTTTGTAAATACATACTTAAAATATATAGAAATACATCCATGCCCGAAACAAATATCTGTAGGTCATGCAAACATTTCTGCAGGCGGGAATCGACCCCAGATGATGAGTCGAGGATACGAAGGTATAGAATGCTAGAAAAACTATCGGAACTATAGATGTAGGTACTTTTAGGCGAAGCGAAATGTCTGGCAATGGAATTGTTAAATTGAAGATACTCAATACAGTAATAGACAGAACAATAGGCAGTCGAGACGAGTTGCTCTATTCTCGGAATGATAACCGGAAACGATAATTGGAAACGAGGAAAAGGTTGACGGTTAAATATATCATGCTGTTTTGTGTGATAGTAAAGATTGGTGACTAGGGACCAGACACATCAAATATTCTGATACTCTAGAACGAGTAAGCGAGTTTTAGATTATTATTATAAATACAGGATTTATCACGTACCGTTTTATCGGTTCTTTTTGATCGACAATATAATCTAATATATAAAAATCTCGTGTCACGGTTTTTGTGGTCGCACTCCTCCGAAACGGGTTGATTGATTTTTTTTTATATTAGGTAGGTATGAGAATAGGTCGTAAAGTATTTTTCGCCCTCCTACCCCCACACCCCATTTTTTAATCACGAGTAATTTTTGTATGAACAATATCCATAGATGTAATTTAACCGTCGTTCATTGACGACATTTACATGAAGTGTCGCGTCACTTTGACAAGAGTGTTTTATAGTTTTTATACCGAAGTTCCCACTGGAACGGGAAATTTCAAGCGTGCGAAGCCGCGGGCGGGTCAGCTAGTATTTTTATAATAATGCTTCAAATAAGTCACGGAAGAGTTTTACGTATATTGTTTTAAAATGCAGTTCATAATAAATAATGTACTAAAATCCACGTAATGGTTCCTTTGTCCTATTCAGTTACCTATAGTTAAGTGTATCCAAAATCCAAAATAAGTAGGTAATTCAAAACAATTGTATAAAATAGTAAAATTAAGTTTTTTTCCTATGATGTACCATCTGATTTAACTTCACAGGCGATATGCGTTACAATTGCGATAAGCTTCTCATGATTACCTGACGATTATCTCCACATTTGATACCGTTATTCGAAAGTAGATTGAAAGAATAGTTTATTCTGTAAGTAGGTAAGGTTGTCTGTCTATGATCTGCTCTGTCTAGAAACAATTCCGTTTAAACTGTTAAAACTATGTCAGCTTCCGCGCCTAGAACGTATTTGCAATAATTTTATTTCCTCATAGTCTATCAACTTTATCTAGTTATAACCGAAATTAAAAACTCTGTTGCTAAAAATTGCTGTATATTGTATAATATTTATTTCACCGCATATCATCATCTCATATCTCTGTTAGGTAGTTTTGTTTTGGTCATCCCTTAACCTTACTAATATTATAGGTAAATTCCAATGTCCGAAGACGGGACCGATTTTGATGCATAGGTATAGGTATATAGATAGATTATGACTGAGATTGAAACATAGGCTACTTTTAACCCGCATGCTCAGAAGAAGGGTAATGTTTTATAGATATACCACGCGTGTGAAGCCGCGGGCGGGTCATCTTGTATTATACATATATCTTGCCTTAACTAACAAAGTAACTTCATCGATTATAATCGAATAATAATAATTATTTAATGTATAATATACCTTTCATATACATATATATCATATGTATCTTTCACGTATATTTTACGTAAGGACACATTAATTGTTATGAGTACCTATTTAGACCTCAATTTGCATTACGCGACGATAAATCAGCTACAGATATTTGCGAATTCATTATGCACAGTTTAAACAAAAGTTTCCATTTACAATGTATCTGCGTAGATATTTGAAAACCTGTGCAAATATTGGTACGTCGTCGCCGGCCAATATTGACATCTTCCAGATCCGTTCTTACTTCTTAGTGCTTTGGAAGGTCGATTGGGTCACGTTTCGACTAAGTAGACAAACATTATGTTTGAGCATTATTATTTCCTACAATTACTTATTATAAGATATTATTATAGGATTTTAATTTAATTGTCTCTTAACTTGGTGATTTACATCCTACTTACTTATGGCCCACTTTTATAATCCACGACATTGAGACACGATTACAATAAGGGCTTTTAATTTTCCATTTTAAAATAAAAAACCGGCCAAGTGCGAGTCGGACTCGCGCACAAAGGGTTCTGTACCATTATCTATAAAAACGAGCAAAAAAAAATCACGTTTATTGTATCGGAGCCCCCCTTAAATATGTGCTTTATTTAAATTTAATTATTTATTTTTAAAGTGAATATATAATTAAATATTCTGTGAATATTTCAAATTTGTTTTTTCATAATTGTTGCCGTTATCAATATCAAGCAAAACGAACAAAAAAATCACGTTTGTTGTAGGGGAGCCCCCTTAAATATTTATTTTATTCTGTTTTTAGTATTTGTTGTTATAGCGGCAACAGAAATACATCATCTGTGAAAATATCAGCTGTCTAACTATCACGGTTCATGAGATACAGCCTGGTTACAGACGGACAGACAGACAGTGGAGTCTTAGTAATAGGGTCCCGTTTTACCCTTTGGGTACGGAACATTAAAAACTAGTCGCAACTAGCGTAATAGATTAGATTAGATAATTCTTTATTGCTATAAATACATAGATATTTAACGACAAATATTTAAATAGAATGGATCATAGACAGATGGCGCTGTCTGGAGATAAGTCGCCAAAAAATATGGTTTATACGCCAAAATCTCAAAGACACAGTATCAAAATGTGACTAAAACAGTCTTACTTCGACAGATAAACAAAACAAATATATTCTTTTAATAACATGTTCTTCGGAAAATTATGTTGACTCGACAATTGGCATTGACAATTCACTTTCCTTTGATAATCAGCTTATGACAGAGCAACGCCATCTGTTAGCAGTAAAAACAAACTTGACCGTGATATTGAACGCTTGTTTATTTTATATCCAATCTCAATTTATTTTTATCCTGTTTTTTTATTTTTCTCCCCTTTTTTTCCTCCCCTCCTCCTTTTTTATTTGTAGTTTATATCAAAAGGTCATCTCAAAACTACTCTCAAAAGTCTCTCGTTTTTTTATTGATGATAGCCGAGCGCTTGACCACTACCTCTCTGTCTGTTTGTTACGTTTTCACGACAAAACGGCTAGACCACTTTCGACGAAATTTGGTAGGTATATTATAGATAGATTATGACCAGGATTTGGACATGGGTTACTTTTTAGCCGACTGCGTAGACTGAGAAAGCACGCGGGCGGCAGCTAGTAGTTTTATAGTTCAACTTAAAACTTCAGGAAATTCCTTCTTCGCAAATGCTAATGGAGAAAAAGACATTTATGGAACTAAAATGTATGATTTGTTGGGATTTTATTGAGTTTCAAGGAATTTCTATTTAAGAGGATACCAAGTTAGCGTTAAAATTTAAACGATCATTATTAATTTAATCGTGATTCCTTTTGAAATATGCTTTGGCAATCTCTTTAAAAAGGTTTATACGAGTTTTCTACGACTTCGTTGACTATTCCTTTCGTTTACCTACGCCATCATTCAGTGGATTGAAATATAGTAAAATCTACTACTATAAATAAGATCCTAAATAAAGCTTTATGCCCGTACTTAGGCGTGTGCTTTAACCAAGTCAGATGTTTTTTTTCGCCTCGTAATATGCTTACATAAATAATTGGTTCTCGCCAGACGGCCAGACTCCGATGGTGAACTGTTTTTATCTGGTCAGAATAACAACTATATGTTCTGAGACTGCGAGAGTAAACAAACTTCTAATAGCACCGTTCGATCAGGAAATGAAATATGAAAATTGTTTGAGCGTGTCATCAGACTTATGTTTTCTCACGGAAATTCACTAGCCTCTTACTTAGCCTAATGTCTGATTCATTTATTATTTTGTAATGAAGTGAAACTAGTGTTGACTTGACACCATTTTGATGGCAGTTATTGATCGAGCAAAGCGAGATCTCCAAATCAACTTGAGCAAATCGGCGTTGTATGTATGCAATGTATGTATGTTTGTTTGTCCGAGGATAACTTTCGAAGCTTTTTTCCGGTCATCGTGAAATTTGGTATATAGGTAGGTAATGATGGCACAATTTTGGTGTGACTCAATGAGCTAAAACTTTGGGAGGTTGTTGAGATATTGTGGTTCAAGTGGGGTAAAAAAATAATGAAAATGAGACTATTAGGTCAAGTGAGACGTCAAATAAAAGGTCTTCATTAGTAAATTTCGACCCCGTTTTTACTTTTAGTAAAGTTTTTGTAGTTTTTAACTTATTAGCCATAATAAAAACTAAACTTTGACAAAATTCACAGGGTACACCAGTGACCCCACAGTGCTATAATTTGGTATGCGTGTAGCTTATGTATCACAAATATAGGCAAAAGTTTGAAATCTAGAATAACTGCAATTTGTACCCCAAAAAGGATAACCAATTTACATGAACTCCCGTTACTTGTAATTTCAATGAAACTGTAGGTCAAGTTAGTTGGTTTTTATTTCGTGGCACTATTTTTATAGTCAAAGATTACGAATAATATATTTTTTTTGTTTTTATGGTAGACTCGCGAGATCTTAGTTCGGGGCGAACCACTAGTACATATGAAAGAATATTATTTATAGCAGCTTATTTTTAGGGTTCCGTACCCAAAGGGTAAAACGGGACCCTAAGACCTAAGACAGACCGCTGTCTGTCTGTCCGTCTGTCTGTCTATCCTTCTGTCTGTCTATCCTTCTGTCTGTCCGTCTGTTACCAGGCTGTATCTCATGAATCGTGATAGTTAGACAGTTGAAATTTTCACAGATGATATATTTCCGTTGCCGCTATAACAACAGAAAAAAAGTAAAAACAGAATATAATAAATATTTAAGGGGATATACAAAAAACGTGATTTTTATGCTCGTTTTTATAGATAATGGTACGGAACCCTTAGTGCGCGAGTCCGACTCGCACTTGACCGGTTTTTATTTTGTTATTAAGGCCGATGATCGCCATGCGTTGCACGCAAACAAGTATTTATGCAGATACTCTAAAAATACTACTCGCCTACCTATCTATTCTTTCTCTTCTTGTGTGTTAAGTATGTACCTACTTTGGTCTGTCCTGTGTGTGTCGTAAATGAATTTTCTTTTTTTCTTTTCTACAAACCATAAAGTAACATCTATACTGCAAAAAGTAGCCTCTGCTCTCCCACTTTCCGCCACTGCAAATAATATAGCTGGAAGGAGGCCAGTATCTCAGTATCAAGTTAGATTCAGATATCGATTTGGACCGTAGTTTGGACAACGAGTTGACAAATTCTGCGGTCACGGTCAATGTCACACAACTTGCTATTTAACTAAAACTAAAAGGCCGAAGCGCTTGTTGTTTTGAAAGTGTATACTTCTGTATTTAATTAAACCACATTATGGGACATAAGCTTGAGTCCTTTTTTTAGGTTTCCGCACCAAAACGGTAAAAACGGAATCCTTATGTTGCGATTTTGTCAATTTTGTCCGTTTGTCACAGCTGATGATCTCAGCAACAGCAACAGTTATTGACTTGAAAGGAATAACTTTTTTCTTGTTTTTTTTATCTTCTGCTATTTTTGTTGTTACGCCAAAGAAGTATAACTTCTTACGTACCTACATAATAAGTACACACAAACGTTTTTTTATTATATTTTAATAGATAATTTTTATAGTATGAGTATTCGATGTCGAAATTAAAGTAAAACAGTAGTCTAATAATTGCGCCATGATCACGGGTAAACTCCCGGGAGTTTACCCGTGATCATGGCGCATTCAACTGCGTCGAAATATCGGGACACTCAAGAACTCACAAATCATGGTAAATATCCCGTTTTTAGTACAAATAGTGTTAATAACCATGATAGTTTCAAAAGTCTAATAATTGATCGAGCGAAGCGAGATCTCCAAATCAACTTGGGCAAATCGGCGTTGTATGTATGTATATTTGTTTGTCCTATGATAATTTTCGAAGCGTTTATCCAATCATCGTGAAATTTGGTATAAAAGTAGGTAGTGATGGCACAATTTTGGTGTGACTAAAATGTGGTGGGGATTTTTGAGTGAGATGGTGGGGTTCAAAAGAGGTAAAAAAATGGGACTATCTGGTCAAATGGCACGTCTAATAAAAGGTTTTTCTGAGTACATATCGACCCCGTTTTTATTTTTGATCGAGCAAAGCGAGATCTCCAAATCAACTTGGGCAAATCGGCGTCGTATGTATGTATGTATGTTTGTTTGTCCGAGGATAACTTTCGAAGTGTTTATACGATCATCGTGAAATTTGGTATATAGGTAGGTAATGATGGCACAATTTTGGTGTGACTCAATGAGCTAAAAATTTTAGGGGGTTGTTGAGATATTGGGGTTTACGTGGGGAAAAAAAAAGTGAAAATGAGACTATTAGGTCAAGTGAGGCGTCAAGTGAAAGGTCTTTATTAGTACATTTTGACCCCGTTTTTATTTTTAGTAAAGTTTTTGTAGTTTTTGAGTTATTAGCCATAATAAAAACTAAACTTTGACAAAATTCACAGGGTTACAGCAGTGACCCCACAGTGCTGTAATTTGGTATGCATGAGTATCACATGCTTATGTATCAAAAATATAGGCAAAAGTCTGAAATCTAGAATAACTGCAATTTGTATCCCAAAAAAGGGTAACCAAAATAATGAACTCCCGCTACCTGTAATTTGAATGAAACTGTAGGTCAAGTTAGTTGGTTATTTCGTGGCACTGTTTTGATAGTCAAAGATTACGAATAATATATTTTTTTGTTATTATGATAGACTCGCGAGATCTCTACCAACGGGCGAACCACTAGTGTACACATACGACGATCAGTTACCTAATTAGAGGAGTATTTTAAAACTGGACGTACAAAATGTTATTATTGTCCAATTCCGCATTCAGTATCCATTTATTCACCATTTCATTGCATTGTATAATATTGGTAGGTATGTATGTCAAAATACATTATAAATATCAGATAATAATATAAATAAAAATAAATAAATTACATATATGCAGAGCATTGGAAAAACAATTAACAATTGTTTACAGCTAGGGTTGCCAGGTCTTAAACCCGAAAAGCCGGACAGACTAGTCAGTTTAGCCGGACATTAGGGTAAAAAGCCGGACTATCGTAAGTTTTTATTCTTAGTATAACACGATTTGTTTTTTTTAATAAAACAAAGCTTTTTTATCTACCATAAAATCTTATATTTTAATGAAACAACAATAAATGGGGCAGCGCGCCCGTACCCGCCGATTTTTGTTGGAAATATTCAAGACCTTAACCACTACCTTCTCTGGTAATTAATGGATCAATCCATTAAATACCAGAGGAGGTAGTAAAATAAAAGATATTTCCACAGAACGACCCGTTCACTCAATAGTTCAAGACTTAAGCACTCCGATATCAGCTAACTAACCCGCAAAAACAGACGGCGATTATATTATAATAAGTCTTCCAAATCCTGGTATTTTTCCTTCACAATAAAGTTTATTTTCGTCCTTGGCCGAATCATTTGCAATGACTAGGCAAGTAATCAATTCCATTGCCGTCAAATTTTCATCCAAACGGAGAGCTACCAATCCATTGAATGTTTTTTTTTTAAGCTTAAACGAGTCTGTTGATGACTGTTTTTGCATCATTCTTCCGCGAACGGATCCTACAGTTACGTGATATCCTCAACTAGATGTGTGTTGTATAACCTCCAACTTGGCTTTCCTGTGTCTATTTTCTTTCTCTGATTTTAGCTTTTCAAGTTCCGTGTACGGGTTTCTTTAGCCCAGTTCCTGAATAGCGTACGACAAAGAAGGAAAGTGGATAGTACTTTCCTTCTTTGTCATACGCTTCGCGTCGCCTCGCGCCATAGCCACAAAACGCTGCCACCGACCTGCGGACTGCATTTTTCGTATATTTTATATGAACTCGCTGCACACGGTTTGACGCCACAAGACGTCGCCTCTCACTTCATGTGGTCGTGTGGCCACCTACCGAATGAGAAGGAAAAAAGTAACAAAAGTGGATGTTGCGCGCTTCCGTTACTAAGTGGCAGCTTTCAGCTTTATGTGGCGGCGTTTTGTGGCTCTGGCTTATTTTTTCTTCATCGTGTTTTTTGACAGTAAATCAGCTTGAGGTTGGTGGTGATAAAACAGTAAGATAAATACAAATCCAAAAACTTGCCATCGTATGAGTATAAGTGCTCATGTTTTCTTTCCCAATTACATCTATGTTTTTTCCTCCGAGATTTATTTTCATTGCTTCCCGCTTCTTAGGCCCCTTTTTAAGTAGGGAGTAAGTCCGTGTTTTGTTTGCTTTCGCTGTTTGTTAGAGATCAGGGCAGTTGAAAGTCGTTTTTAAGGTTCCGGACCAAAATGGAAAAACGAAACCCTTCTGCTTACCGACTTAAACTAAAATATTTTCGAGAGATTTTACTACGGTGTATTAGTTTCCGTGTTTTCACTACAGCATTTGTCTTGTGAGAGGCTGCAGGCATTAAAAAAATATTACTTTTTACGAATCGAATTTTATGTAAGCTGTTATGACGAAATTTTGCTATTTTTAATCGGCTATTATTGTGGTAAGACTTCCTTAATAATTAACGTACCTGTTATTTTGATATTAATATTAAAAATAGCATACTTGTTCTTCTACTAGTGGTTTTCCTTGTTCACGTTACAATTAATATTGATTTTATTAATAAAATCTGATAGTCGTCTTATTTGGACTCCTTTCATTATTACGAACAAACTACTTTTATTTGAATATCTGTGTCAAAATTATGTATGTGGGCATGCATCAACATTTTTGTCGCGTAAATTACATCAGAATCATGCCTCACCTGGACACAGCGGCAAAACAACGGCTGGTACGGTCCATATGACCTTTGGTCACAGTATATCGACACCACGTGTTCAAAATACATCTAAATGCTTGCGATAATTGACCCTGCAAGTTGGGAAGAGCTCACTTCACACAGGTCGTCCTGGCGCTCTACCATTTATAATAACATCAAAAAGTTTGAAGAAAACCGACTAAACACACTCTATCTAAAGCGCCAGTTACTAAAGAGAGGCCTAAGCCGCCCTTTTATAACCTACACGTACAATGATGCTGTCCAACTATATTGTCATTCGTGCAATAGGATTTTTAAAGCTAAGTTCGGTCTTGCCAGCCATATTAGGGCTCGCGCTAAAAATATGTAAATAATTTCTGGTTAGTTAATGATGTTTGTATAATAATTAGTTTTATAAAAATGTAAATAATGTCCTAGTTTTTTGGTTGATCGAGCGAAGGGAAATCTCTAAGTCAACTTGGGCAAATCGGCGTTGTATGAATGTATGTATGTTTGTTTGTCTGAGGATAACTTTCGAAGCGTTTATCCGATTATTGTGAAATTTGGTGTATAGGTTGATGATAATGATGGCACAATTTTGGTGTGACTCAATGAGCTAAAAATTTTGGGGGGTTGTTGATGTTGTGGTTCAAGAGGGGTAAACAAAAAATAGGAAAATGAGACTATTAGGTCAAGTGAGACGTCAAATGAAAGGTCTTCATTAGTACATTTCGATCCCGTTTTTACTTTTAGTAAAGTTTTTGTAGTTTTTGAGTTATTAGCCATGATAAAAACTAAACTTTGACAAAATTCACAGGGTACACCAGTGACCCCACAGTGCTGTAATTTGGTATGCGTGTAGCTTATATATCACAAATATAGGCAAAAGTCCGAAATCTAGAATAACTGCAATTTGTACTCCAAAAAAGAGTAACCATAATACATGAACTCCCGTTACCTGTAATTTGAATGAAACTGTAGGTCAAGTAAGTTGGTTTTTATTTCGTGGCACTATCTTGATTGTCAAAGATTACGAATACATTTTTTTATGGTAGACTCGCGAGATCTCAGTTCGGGGCGAACCACTAGTTAATTTTGTTTATCGTCACTTTTTAATTAGCTAGGGTCGCCGTCATCGAAACCAATCTGGAGGACTGTATATAAACTTGAGAGCAAAAAAATCGCACATCATGATTTTTTGACATAACTAAAAAAAAACAAAAAATATTATGTTTCTGTAATGCAGATTCATAGTCTATTTTAATACCTATCCAGTGGTATCTGATTTGTCTTTCAATCATTACATAAAAATGCTTTTGTGGATCAATAACAAAAATGCATGTTTAGTAAAAAATTCTTTATTCAAGTATTGGTGTCAAAGTTATGAAATTAAAAGATAAAATTAATTTAAAGTTTGTTATTAATACCGAGTGTTCCCTCCCCTAGCCTGAATCACTGACTCCATCCGTGTTTTCATTGATGTTACTAGACTTTTGATAAAGTCTTGAGGAATAGCCTCCCATTCCTCTGCGATCGCCTGTTGCAGCTCCTGTAGAGTCGATGGAGGAGCATCTCGGCCTCGAACTCTTCTTTTCAGCTCGTCCCATAGATGTTCGATGGGATTGAGGTCTGGGCTTCGAGCTGGCCACTCCATAACGGTCACATCCACCTCTTGAAGGTACTCGATCACTATGCCAGCAGTATGCGGTCTTGCATTATCTTGCATAAACAGAAAGTTTTCGCCGATAAACCCAGCAAAAGGTACGACGTGGCTCTCGAGTACTTCCTCAATGTATCGTATGGAAGTCAATCCTCTTGATTGGCGACCAGTATTCGGTCCGGTGATGAAGGCAAGCTCGGTTTTTGCTTCCATAGACATGCCTCCCCAAAACATGATTGATCCACCGCCATAGGCGACACGTTCTGTTATGCAGCATTGGGCAAATCGCTCTCCCGATCTTCTATACACCTTCCCCCGTCCGTCGTTGCCATGCAAGCACATCCTGCACTCATCAGAGAACAGGACTGCACTCCACTGCTCTGTAAAAATGTGCGGATGTGCGATTTTATTGCTCTCAAGTGTATATTAACACCTCTGAACTTGCCATGGCACTTATAATTCTTGACCACGACACCAGAGAACTATCGTGTGAGGTGTAGCTGTAGAATGATGAGACTAAGTAATTATTGAAGTAACTAAGTGTTCTATTGTGCCCTCACGGTTTGAATAAATGAGTATGTGTACTGTTATCTATTGATTTACTTGGTTTTTATGACCCACACGGAACTGGAAAGAACATTCTGCGCCACAATTCATGCCACGAGTTTATCTATCAAAATGTGATCATAAGTCGATTAAGATTCTGTTTATGTTCTCGCGTCACTTGCGGTTTGCGATTCAACCGCATTTTACTCAATACATTATCAAGGTCTAATTTTAGACCGCACCAATTAAGTGAAGTGAATACCAAGAATTTGGCGAGTTATGTCAGTTCATTTGCATTATTAACTTTACTTCTAGTAAGTTCGTATATCCTAATGTTGCAGTTGACAGGCGTACGATATAGTCTAACACGGCATTACCGTCATAATCGGACGACTTTCAAAGTCTACGAAAGCGTTTAGTTGTAACCTTCACCAAGCCAATGATTGCTTGATCGGTTAAAAACGCTCAGAAAACCAACGTCCTAGGTCAAGGGTATCTATTACATCTGGTTCATTCGACTCACGCCGTGAGTGACCTAGCCAACTATCATCACTGAGCTGTGAGCTGGTCAACAGTCAAGAAAATAGAAAGTGGTCGTGTGTTATGCAATGTGGGGAGAAATTACGCGTTCGATTACTATGCCGTAGTGGCCGTGGCGAATACATTTAATTAACCTACTGAGCTGGGCTACATGTGAGCTGTATTGTTCACATGTCAGAAAAATATCGCGTAATCTTCCTTTGGGGATTTATCCTTACTAATGAATGAATGAATGAAATACTCTTTATTGCACACCGAGCAAAAATACAGTAACAAAGGAAATAAACAATAAATAACGGTACAATGGGCTACTTACTAATATTATAAGTTCGAAAGTAACTCTTGTCTCTCCCTGCCTGTATGTCTGTTTGTTACGTTTTCACGACCGATTTCTATGAAATTTAGTATATAGATAGATTATGACCAAGGTTGAGACATAGCACCGACTGCACAGGAGGGTAATGTTTTTATCGACAAACCACGCGTGTAAAGACGCGGGCGGCTTTGCTTTTTCTCTGTACGTTCATGTAAAGAACAACTATTAAGACATAGAGTTATTTTCATGATCGATCATTATTTGATCCGTAGGAGGTCTTTTAAATACCTCCTTCATAGATTTTCGGAGCGGCTCATCTTGTGCGGGGCGACCTATGTGTAGACACCTGTTTCCAGCGACCCTTCTTATCCTTTTCAAAGACTTAAGTTATGCGGTTGACGTCAATACGTATCCTGGAAAACCCAAACGTATGTAGGAACGTTCCCGATGTTTAATGGCACTGATGAGAGCATATTGCAACTTGGCAAACTGGTTCCGGTCACTTGTCACATTGCCACGAGTTCACATCGGCCGTATAGATGGCGATACACGTGGATCGTTTGAACTTAATGTTATTGGTAACAAAGTGAGAATTACAATACAGAAAGAGCCGCTCTTGCGATTTTAGCCGATGTAATCTACGGTCACTACATAAATGCAGTTACACTTAGCATTCAAAAGACTGAATGCTGTGACGACAGCCTGTTACAATTGAGGCTGAAAAGCAACGTGGTAATGGCAAAGCCCTTTTCAATTACCTGCTTATTTATTTATTTATTTATTAAGGAATAACAAACAACTACAATATATATGTAAGGTACAGTCTGTGTTAGTACATAGTACACCATGTGTGAGCTATTGATACTGTAGTCCACGACGTTATCCACAGGTTAGTTATTTACGTTTCATAAAAAGAAATGTTTCAGCTACAGGGTCTGTTAGAGGGTAACATAGATTATTAAAGTTGTGTTAACAAAAACAAACAAAGACCCTCAAAGAAAAAGAAGATTAAACAATATAAAATCAAAGAGTGAAAGTAACTAATATAGGCACTTACTATCTAATCTAATTTGTCTAAATCTAATTTGAAATCTGCACTAACAAGTGAGATATTTAACATCTTTTTAAATTTATAGGGAGTACAAGCGAATATGTCAATATTTGAAAAGTTTGTATTATAGGACTCAACCATACGACGAATGGGAGCACGAAGACCCGAGTTAGTGCGGCAGGTGTTAAGTGCAAACAGAGACCGAGAGCGAGTTGCTCGTGGAGTGCAGGTTCTCGGGACGACGTAGCACAGCCCTCCTACCAAGTCAATACAATTGAAATTATTGTGTGCAATTTTAAAAAGGGTAACAGCTTCGAGGTATTTTCGTCTGGACTCAAAAGTAAGAAGTTTATATTTGGCTAATAAGTCGGAATATGAGTAGTATCTGCGAAAGCATTTGTAGTTCATAGTACGTAAATACTTACGCTGGACTCTCTCAATCGCTGTGGAGTATTTTTTATAAAAAGGATTCCAAACCGGCACCGCATATTCCAGCTGTGAGCAAACTAGTGTCTTATAAAGATAGAGGAATGTAGAGGCACGCCTGAAGTCTGCGGAAGACCTCATGATGAAACCATACATTTTAAAAGCCTTGTTAATGATGTTTTCAACGTGCTGGTTTAGACTGAGGTGACTGACTGTCAAGTAAAATACCAAGATCATGTATTAGTGTCTCTCTTTTTAGGGGAATATCACAGAGGTTATATGGAAAAGAGATGATATTAATATTTTTAGTGAAGTTAATGAAGTTACATTTTGGCAAGCTAAGGTGGAGTTTGTTGATATTGTATTAATACAATGTAATGTTGAATCGGTCAGGCCCACAACCATTCATAAATGTGTTGGCGTGATCCTTGACGGGATCAATAACCTACATTATTCATTGTTTATCACGTGATAAATCCCGTATTTATAATAATGTTTGAAATCAGTCACGAAAGTTCTCTAAGAAAATGAAAATATTTCTTAAAAATGAAAAACACATTAGCTTCTGTTAAACTTAATTAACATAGATAACTGTCATCAGTTTCTCGTCATGCATGTACAGTTTAGTAATCTTAAAATCAGTATTAAAAATAAATGTAACTTATAGGATTACAAATGATTACAAATGATAATACTTAATAATTAATAATATTTCAGCTGTATAGGGGCTTCGTCACTTAAAGAATAAAAAACTTTATAAAATAAATAGATCAATATCAAAATATAATATATCATCAAATATCATTGTTCACAGTCATTGATTTAACTTATTTATTTTTAAGTCCACATAAATGCCTATAATAGTTTCTAATAAATTCGCTCACATTATAATATGGTTTTGTCAAGAAGTAAGTAAGTAAAAGTACACTGTTCTAAATTGTAGTTAATAAATGTTTATTTATTTTATGTTTTTAATTACATATAAAAATAAATAAATGAACATTTATTTACCACTATAAACGTCTCACGCCAAATCTCCAGATATACGATTAGACGCGCTCATGACATTCGCCACCTTAACCTGTTTTCTCTGACGCACATTCAATATCATAACATTTAACCTCCTATCGGGATCACATATCATCAATTGTGTGTTTTATTTTATCTCTTCAGCGTCATTCATTGGTAACGTTCGCGTGTTTAGTAATTTACTCTGAAGTAAGGAAATTTGATGTGGCACCCACCCACCCCCGGTATCAACTAGGAAGTCAATTATGAAAGTTGTGGACGAGTACCTAGGACAAACAGTCCAGTTAGGTAGGTCCAACTTCGAGAAAGAGGCCAGTCGACGAATCCAACTCGGCTGGCCATCGTTCGGGCACGTTACGTCTTCTCGTCCAAAATACCTCAGTATCGGAGGACAAAAGTCTTTGATCAGTGTGTGTGATCACCAGTGATGACATCTGGCACAGAAACATGGAATTAAGGGCCTCATAAGAAGGCTCGGTGTTTCTCTACGAGATCGAATAAGAAATGAGAACAAACTAAGGGCACAGACATAGCCAAGAGGATTAGCAAGCTGAAGTGGCAGTGGGCGGAGCACTTAGCTCGAAGAGTGGATACCAAGTGCTAGAAAACGCAGCGTATGACGGCCCCTTACTAGATGGAAAGACTACCTTATAGTTGCTGGGAGCCGTTGGGCGCAGACCGCACAAGATCCGTTGCTCTGGAAATCTATGCTATGACCTATGTTCAGTACTGGACGTCGGTATGATGATGATGATGAAGAGAATAACCCGTTTTCTACGGCCTTAGCGGAAAATGCGCACATGAACCGGAAAAACTAGAAATAAGGCCTAATTGATCCAGTCCAGTGCCAGATCAATAAATATGACATTGGAAGCACCGGCCGACCGACGGCGACGGTGTAATGTAAATGTAGTGGAGTAGACACACTGCCTCATAGAAATAGGAAAACGGCAGTAGAACTTTGTCACTGAAATTTAAAATTGTGTTTCAAAACTTAGCGGTAATCAGATTCAAAAACTAAAAAAACCTCTTTGGTTTGACCGATTATTTTAAATAACCATTTTAAAATCGTTTTATCAAAATCTAGATTGACCCTTATCTATACTAATATTATAAAGAGGTGTTTGTTGTTTTAGGGGTTAATCTCTACTGAAACACTTCACTGATATACACTATATATATATATATATATATATTTATAGAACTTATATGGTAAACGACCATGCAGTCCACCAGATATTAAGTGGCTACTGCCCATGGGATATCACATAGAATTAAAAACAAGGTATTATGTTGTCTTGACCTCTATGTGGATACGTTGTCATACTATTGGACTTAGCTGTTATGCCTATGTGCCAGTAATTACAGGAACATACCATTACCATATACGACGATTTCCGTGGTGCAGTGGGCGAATAGCCGGCTGAGACGCAGGGGGTAGCGGGTTACATTCCCGCCGCGGAACAAATGTTTGCATGATCTACAGATATTTGTTCTGGGTCTGGATGTATCTCTATATATTTATAAGTATGTATTTACAAAAAAAAGTATATAAGTATTCTATCAGTTATCTGGTTCCCATAGTACAAGCTTTGCTTAGTTTGGGGCTAGATAGCGCTGTGTGAAATCTCCAGCAATATTTATTTATTTATATAACCGGAACACAGGAGCACAACTACTGCTATTATATGGTAGGCTATATTTTATTTTGATAAAAATCCGGATAGATAATATTTGGATACATCATTTTTTGGTCTCTATAACCTTGTCACTTTCGAAAACCGTTATTCCGTTAATCTTATTTTGTTGTTTGGTAATAATATTATAAGTATAACATGCGAAACACACATCCCTTAGTCGGACGGGACCAATTGAGGACTGGTTTGATGTATATTGTTGTCTAATGTCATCAATGAAGGAATCCTACTTAAAAACAATGTAAAGCTTACGCAGTGAATGGAATACCAATAATCTGCCCTATTTACGATCAATGACGATATCTTATAATATATTTTCTTATTTGTTATTGTATGTTCATAAATAATTAATATTCTTTGCATGCTTACCAGATTCCGATTAAACTAATTGTAAACCGGCCTCCCGCGATACAGGCAAGTCCTAGTGCGGGGACCACCAGTCAAATTTAATGTAATTATGTAATTTTTCGGTAAATAATTTTTTTGTATTTGTATTTGTATCTTTGTTGAATCTATTACTGAGACCTTGTTCCGTTCTGGAATTGTTATAAATATCTGGAATCCTCTTCACTATTTATTGAAACTTCGGTATTATTCTGTGTACTTATTTTAGTTTTCATTTTTAATAAGCTATGGCAGACGTAAGCTATGGTGAAAAGCTGTTAGCAGAAAAGGTTTATGAATAATTATTTTATCGATATAATTGTTGATAAAAAAATATTGAGTCCTTGAACAGGCTTAATATATATAACAATGGTTTTTTTTAACTGTGCGGGGATTTAAGTCATAGTTTTCAGTTAAAATAACCTGCAGCTGAACTGCATATTTTGACAGCTGTGGAATTAAGAACTAGAATGTGTAAAGAAGATAGATAGATGACGCTTTTATTTAAATCACACTTAAATTTAAAAACAAATAACAAGACACGCGGAAATACAAGTGGCGGTCTTATCGCTAAAAGCGATCTCTTCTAGACAACCTTTTGAAGAAGTACGGCCCTTCTATGCTAACCGGGCATGGCATGACGTAGAATTGGTCACGGGATCGATGCCCGATTGTAATTACACTTTGCATGTATTTTATTTATTATTCACTGTAACAACAAATTAAGTACATGCATATAACAGGGAGAAAAATAAATTATTATAATAAATAAAATATTTAGTAAAGAAGTTATCGCTAAATGATCTCACTGTCATCGACGGTTTTTGTTTTCAGAATACATATGAAGGAAGGCAAGAAATCATATGAACGAGATTTGCGTCATCAGGATCACATTATACTTCGATCTTTGAACTCTAACAAAAGACTGATTTTGCCTATATCTTAAATAGCATATACTTTATCGTGAACTACTTATTGATGATGTTTAGACAAACTCTCAAACCAAGTAAAGTACTTATTATCTACGTAGATACCACGTTCTCCTTACTACGTAGATATTATCTACTTATATTGTGGAACAATAAAACAGGTCTATTAGGAAATGACAAGATAATATCTGTGTATGAAAGAAAATACTCGCGGATTCAACTTCAGGCAATTGTACACGCGATAGGTTTTTTCATAGGCTTTTCTGTTCATAAGGTTTTTGTACAATGCTTTATTAGTATGATATAACCATTAATAAGACGGTGTCACGTAATGACTTTGAATTCGTTCGTTTCTCGTGTCATTGATTCTTTACCTTGCTTTAGGTCAATAAGAAAACTGACAGATGCGATTACTAGGTGTGTGCTGGAGCCGTCTTCTAAACTCATGTATTAGGTTGGGGACAAAGTTTCTTCGCATTTTTTAATATAGTTTATTTACATTTAACTAAAGTATGTAGGTACCATTTTGTTCGATAACTTTTTGCCATCTTGTAGGTAGGGACATGATTCCATTGCTATAAAAATGTTGGGGCTTCTGATCAAAATACCGTGACAAGTGGTTTTGGCAGTCCTCTCGTGATGTTAACCTGACACTGCCTAAAGAATTCTGAAGAGACCGAAACAGGTGGAAATCTGAAGGTGCAAGGTCAGGACTATACGGCGGATGCATTAACACCTCCTAGCCAAACTCTCTTACTTTTTGCTGAGTGGCTAAAGATGTGTGAGGTCTAGCGTTATCATGATGAAAAACCACACCCCTTCTGTTGATTAATTCCGGCTGCTTTCTCTCAACTTCTTGCTTTAATCTCATCAGTTGTTCGCAGTAGAGTTCAGAATCGATGGTCCTGCCTGGTGGTAACAGCTCATAATGAATAATGCCCTTCCGATCCCACCACACACACAGCATCACCTTGTTGCGAGTTAACCCGGGTTTCGCCACAATCTGTGAAGCCTGACCGGCCTTTGACCACGACTTTTTTCGCACGTTCTTGTCGTACGTGATCCACTTTTCATCACCAGTTATCAGCTTCTTCAAAAATGGTTCGGTTTCATTACGTCGTAATAAAGAATCACAAATGAGTACACGGTTCATTAGGTTTCTTTCAGTGAGCTCGTGGGGTACCCAAATATCGAGCTTTTTTGTGTGCCCAGTTTTTTTCAAATGCGCCAAAACTTTTTGTGGTCAATTCCCAGTTCTTCAGCTACGTCGTAACTACTGATATGTCGATCTTGCTCCAATTTTTCAAAAATGGCATCAATTTTATCCGTAATAGGGCGACCAGAGCGACGTGCATCTTTGACATCAAAATTTCCGGATTGAAAACGCTTAAACCAAATTTGTGCTACTCTCACAGACACTGTACTAGGTCCATAAACATCGCAAATTTTTTCGCGGCTTGCGTTGCATTTTTACCTTTTTTGTAGTAAAATTTTAAATTGTATCGATTTTCTTTATTAGATTCACTCATCTTTATAGTACGAAAAACAAATAAAAATCACACATTTTCCTAATTTGAATTTGGAATTATCTTCTTTAAAATTTAAACTTTGAATGATACCAAAACCAGCCAGGTACAAATAGTATAGCCAAAGAGATTTTATTACAAGTTCATACATACTATAATGCGAAAAGACTTTTTCCCCAACCTATCATTTAACGGCTCGACAATTTGTATTAAGTGTTGGTGGGCTCCTGTTTGCTCCATCATATTCTACATTGAAGAGTTTCGCTTTGTTTTCCTACAATATTCCTAGTTAGCATTTCTTTGCGATGTGTCTACCTTACGAGAACGTTTATAAGTCATTCAGGCTAACCTCATGAAATGTAATACATATTCAATTTTCACTTAAAACATGACACTTACCGTATATGTGACTTTTATTGTTTCCTAATGTTGGCGACGATACTTTCAATTATTATATCAGTGCATTTTTTCTCATTGCAGCTTTATCGAGAACGACAAAGTGTCCGGCTTCTGGACGTGGATGTTCGTGCTCTCGAAGCTGCCTGAGCTCGGCGACACGGTGTTCATCGTGCTGCGCAAGAAGCCGCTCATCTTCCTGCACTGGTACCACCACATCACGGTGCTGCTGTACACTTGGTACTCCTTCACGGAGTACACTTCGTCCGCGAGGTGGTTCGTGGTTATGAACTACTGCGTGCACAGGTGAGGCTTTATCATATTTTGACTGCTTTTATCCCAAGTGTACAGTTGTACAGCGCCACCAACTTATCTGTTCAGGTGGACAAAATTGTAACAAGTCCTCACAAGTACAAATCTAGATACAGACGAGGCTGTTCAGTAGACACTAGCGACGCTGTCAACTGAACAAATAAGTTGGTGGCACTGTAAAAGCATATATGTATACTAAATAATGATGGCTTCGGTCTTTTACAAGCAATGCTTCTTCGTACCCTCTGGTACGAAGAAGCATTGTGCAAATGGTAGGTAGAGTTCCACCATCTAGTTCTAGCCGCTCTGCTTGCCTTCGATGTAAGTGTTTAGACTCTAACCATTCGTACTATCTGTAATCCTGTACTAATACTCTGGATTGGGATGACTCACTTGCTCGCCAGTAACAAACAATTTAGCATTCGTGGTATTTATTTATCGATATTGATATAGCATTTATTTGTAACATTGAACACATATACATAGAACAATATACTATTTACAAAAATAATTATTAAAGAACAATTTATGCATATACACAGAAAGCACTAAATATACAAAAGATATAAAAATTTCTAGCAAGAAAGTTTGTAAATTTATCAAGCGTTATAAAATTATTATTTTTGATTTTTATGCTGATTGAACTAGTTTCCAGCGAGACGATATGTGAACGTGTTCGCCTCGAGCGATTGGGGCTATATAGTGACACTTCAGCCAATCAGATTGTAGAAACTATTGTAACGTAAAATGTACGTACTAGAGGAACGCGACGTGCTACGTGCACGTCGCGTTCCGCGTCCGTAATCGAGCATATGTGAACGAGTGCGTCGCAACACCTAGAGTCCAGCTCTGTCCAATGCAGAAACTGTTAGCATTGCTTGCAAATTGAACAAAGTTTCTACCACAAGAACCGTTTGAATATTGGTCTTAAGATAAATGGGGACGGTTTAATAATTGCTAAATTGTCTATAAATATCCAACACACATGGTGGAATGGAAAGTTGGGATTGGACACTAGCAACCACTAGAGCCGCTATAGATATAAGAAAACGTTTGCAGTAGTTAAAATTTATTAAGAAATTTAAATGTGTTCTTTAAAAATTTAAACCTTAGATTCCCGTGAATGTTTTCTTGAAGCTATAAATCAGGGTATAATGACACGAAGGCTGCCATTCGTGTCCAATCTTAAATCTCATATAAAGTGTTTTTGATCTAGGAATAGTTTTGACATTGGATTGAACGCATTCAGAGATTTCAGAGATTAGACTTAAATAACGTTTCGTCTGGTTTTTGTTCTGAAATCTATCACGGCTACTTGGATTTGGTGCTAATAACTTATAACGGCGCTTCAAACGAAACGGTACTGGCATTCAAGGTTATTTGAAACAATATCATAAATTATTGAATACCTACATGATATTTGGCATGAGTTATAATCATAATGCGTAACCATACAAACACAGTATCTATATGTATATATTATATATTCGCACACACTGAGTATATAGGCCTACTCATTATAACGCCAAACTATCGAGTCCAAATATTTCTAATTTTATGGCATCCAAAATAACACACTTCTTTGAAAGAACGAAAACCTTTACAATTATTTCAAAACTATTATGCCTAGACGATGATAAATTGGTAATTTTTATTAAATACCCGTCCTTTTGTTTGATTTAGAAACACACCTGTGCAAAGTTTGCTTCGTACCAGAGTCAATAACCTCTTTTTTTTCTAACCTACTATCTATTTGCTTTGTATTCATACTTATTGTATACACTGTATACAATAAAATTCCATTCTGTATACTATACAGAATCGAATTTTTAACCGTACCTGTAGGGAAAGTCCTCTATATACTGAAAATTAAAAAAAATCTCACAAAAAACATTGCTTTATTTTTTTAAAGACGAAATACTGCATTCGAAGATTTTTGAAAATACCTGGAAATCGAACCGACACTAATTCATAAAAATAACACCCTGTACTTTTCTGACACCGGTTTTTTTGGACATTGACGTTTGTGAAATAATTAATACGTCACAATTAAAAATTTCCCGCTTTAGAGGTAATAATGATCACGTCGGCGTCGCGTCGCTCGGGTCAATTTGGAGCTCAACTTGTCTGCCCTAGCTGAGTATGAAGGAATGAAGTAGATGCCTCTTGACACTTGCGGAGAGACTACTTGTGTTGCCAGCCCATAATTATTCATCATAAGCACTCTGTTCCATTGGTTCGACAGGTCAAAAACATTACCCCGGTCAATTGCTAGCCAATTCATTTATTTCGAAGTTAAGAATGAATTTGAACAAATATTTAACAGTTAGGTATTCAATGCAGAAACAAAATAGATCAGTCTATTTAATTCCTACATCTGGGAATCATATAACTCCTTCCACGGTTAAATTTGATCGAAATTAAATAATTCAGATCATATATAAAATGCTGGTATGTTACGTTTCTTCCATTTATCGGTTAAAGGACATGAACAGTAAATAAATAAATAAAATTAAATACATTTATTGTAACATCGTAACATCCTGGGTACCTGAGGATGGATAGCGACGTCGGGATCGGCCGCGAAAGCGTTGGTGCGACGACATCAGTGGATTCGCGAGGCAATGGTGGGAATCTGCCAAGGATCGATATCAGTGGGAAAATATAGGCGAGAAAAAAATTACGTTTATTTCGAGACTCATTTAAAGAAAAACAAATAAAATATCTTAAAAATGAAAGGGGTTTGGTGGGCAAGTGTCGCTCACAACAGCGCCTTGTGTACGGGCAGTCTACCCTGGTGGCTATCATTGCTGTAATACTGATAATTGTGTCTAACTTGTAATATTTATTTCTAGCGTAATGTATTCGTACTACGCACTGGTGAGCATGGGCAAGTACCCGCCGAAGTTCCTCGCGATGATCATCACGGGTCTGCAACTGACGCAGATGATCGTCGGGTGCGCCATCAACCTGTGGGCCTTCAACTACATGTCTACCACCGCCTCCCATTCCTGCCACATCAGCAATATCAATATCAAGCTGTCTATGGCCATGTACTTCTCTTACTTCGTGTTGTTCGCACAGGTGAGTGCTGACTTGTGTTGTACCATCTTACAAATAATTAAATCCTTAATATTATAAATTTGAAAGTAACTCTGTCTCTCTGTCTGTCTACGATTTCACTACTGAACGGCTTGACCAATTTCTACGAAATTTGGTATATAGATATTATATATAGATAATGATCGGAATTGAGACATTGGTGCTACTTTTTACCCGACTGCTCAAAAGGAGAGTACTATTCAAAAAGTGGGATAGAGCACCACTACTAACTTAAAAGTGAAGCACCCAAAGTATGCCGGCCCGCTTGTAAATGCACACTAATTCACGCACACACGCAAAGCTATTGGAGCATGACAGTCATTGGTCCATAGAGTACACACACATCGTTAGATGAGTGCTTTAGTCATTTAATAAAGCGGTTGCATCCCTCAGGTAGGACATGATGGTACAATAACCTTATAAACAGGTAAAGTAAAGTGTTACAGGCGAAGTTCATGCCGATTTTGATCGGCCGCTCGCTCGAGGCTTTTGGCAATAAGGCCGCCCATTGTACCTTTGATTTGATTGTGTATTCTCTTTTGTTGGTTTTATTTTTAGCTAACTTCCGCCCGCGGCTTTGCACGCGTGTTTTGTCAATAAAAAGTAGCCTATGTGTTAATCCAGGTTATAATCAACGTACATACCAAATTTCATCAAAATCCATTCAGTAGTCTTTGCGTGAAAGAGTAGCAAACATCCACACATACATCCATACAAACTTTCGCGTTTATAATATTAGTGGGATGGTGTGCAATAAAGAAATTATCTAATCTAATCTAATGTATTTTTTACTCGACATTAGTAAAGGGCTAAGATGTATCTATAAATACAGTGTAGACATATTGTTGAAAAAATGCCTTCAGATTTATTTAGATTTCAAAACCAACTGTTAACCAATTTATGTTGCGGATACCTCACAATAATCTGTTTAAATTTGAAAAATATTTTTTTTGTATTTTCCAGTTCTTCTACAAGGCGTATCTATCTTCAAAACCTGGCAAGAAAGCCAAAGTGGAGCCTCCAAACATGGAGCCCGAGAAGAGTTCGTACGTGACGAACGGCTACCCGCGACAGAGGAACGGGGTCCTCGCGCACTAGTCGCTATGTGATACTTAGTCTACACTATGGCTGTTAATATGATGTTATATGCTGGAAGAACTTTGCCGGTGAAACTCTAGCTAATATATTTGTGAATGTTAAGCAAATTGTGGGATTGGCTCATGATTTTTATATCCTTTTTATATTACAGACTTATCAATTATAATTGAAGATAATTGAATAATTTGGTAGTTTCGTTCTTAGTGGTTGATGGCCCTTTCGAAAAAAAGGGATATTTATTTATGACAAAAAAAGTTAAAAACATAAGTTAATAACTCAGCATAGTATCTTTAAACTGGCACGATAGGTTGAATGATATAATTCAGTATTCACAGACTCCGATGCAGATGTCTAGTTAGTTTTGACCGGCAAAGTATCTTACAGTAAAGAAAAGACGCACCGTCGCCTACGAATTACATTCCAAGCTAATACAACGCGAAATATAAATTACAGCGCGAAGGGGCCCGGCTTTAATTCGCTACAAATGGCGACGGCACTGGGCTGTCCTACACTACCATCTATCGATAATCGATAAAAGGAATTCATCGACAAAATATCGATGTTTGAATTCCTTGTATCGAAACTATAGATTGATAGTGCTCACATGCTTTTATATGGGTTAAATCGAATTTGAGACTTTGTATTTGAATTTTTAGTTGCATGTTTATTTATGGACTCAATTCGCCGATAACCACTTACGATAATGTAAGGAAATTATAGTTCAAACTCTGCATTTTTAACATTACGTCCTCAAATCAGGGCATACAACTGTGTGTTTACAATGTTAATCTACGTCACCGTGATGCCAAAATTGTACATAATCTACGTACTTTTAAATAATGCAATATGAGCATTGGATATCTTGAACAAAATCTACGTTTTTGTTCGCAGTTAACAGTATAAATGTTTATACACAATTTATATGTGATTATGTTTATGTCACTGATTTGTAAATCAACCTGTATAAAAGCAAAGCGAATTACGTTGTTATCGTATTTATTACTTAGATGGAGTGATTTTTTATAATTTATTTGTAAAGAGGGTAGTTTTAATCATTTAATTAATATGCTTGTATTGTTCCGTTCGCAATACTTTGTTTTTGCTTGTGAGACAAGCGCACAAAGTGTAACTCCCTGCTAATGGAATAAGCAATAATGTTCACTGAAAATACAAATGGTTTTCAGAGACAACATCGATAGATGTCCCATCACTAGTCTCTGTAAAAAAATGGTATCATCGACTAAATATCATCGATGAGTTGGCTCGTCCCTAGCGTTCGACGAATTGATTCGATTTAATTGTCATAATAAATTAAACACTATCGTTGACATCATTTATAACATTGGGGACGATTCGCCTTACGCGTCAAATACTTGACACAGTATTGAATTAAACAAGTGTATTACAAAAACTTTTAAGAATAATACAATTGTTAAGTCGAATACTGCGTGTCACCGCATTTACGACATTGAAAAAGTATTCTTGAAAAATAGTTTTTTTTTTCAAATTAATTGCCATGATTTTTTTTTCAATCTACCTTAATTTCAAGTCATAAAAAAACAATGAAACAGCCTGTATAAAGTAAGTAAATAAATATGCATTCATCATGTAAGTACGTACCTGTTAAACTGACTAAGCGGCATCGGCGCAAAGGCGCCGTCGATTTACGTTATAAATTGTTTATTGGAAATTTATCGATTACTGGATAAATACTCAAGCTACCAACCTCTAAAATCGGTTAATACGATACTGCATATGTGTTTTAAATTAATGTCGCAAATGCGGTGACAGACTGTATAAAAAAAAATCGGCCCGTATTAGGCTATCGTTACGGCAGTAGGCACATTTATTATAAGTATACTTTAGTGAGTCGTCTCTGAAAACCAATTGTAAAAATGGCGCGTATTTGTTCAGCGCGCCGACGCGAGCAAATATGTAATGGATAAACGAATTCATAGTCATATAAGTAAGGTTACTGTGTAAATACTATAAGTTGCGTAACATCGCCTCGCGTGGAATTACTACCATAGTATCATAGAAAAGTTTACAAAAAAGTCTTTGAGATGAGTCTTTGATTGCTTCTGTGTGGAAATTTTAATTCAATTTATTTCTTCTAAACTTTATAGTCACTCTTATTTTGTCAGTATCAAAATATGTTTTGATAAAACAAGGTCTCATCGCGACAAAAAATCCATATAATTTATGGGATTATCATTAATACATTAATATCATACTTTAACTTTTACATTCCAAATAAATAACACGGTTTTTATATGAACTCTTATGTATTTTCGTAAATTTAGTATTTAGTGAAAATTAACAGTTGCTTTTGAAGGTACCTTGTTTTATCGTTTTTAATTTAGTAATTTGTGATGTATCTGCAGGAGCTACGGAACTTGATTGACAAAAGTACGATTAAATTTGGCGATGGTGGCGATTGTCTAACTGAATAACTAAAATTACGTAAAATACGAACGTTGTTATATCGTTTGCGCTAAACACCGAATTAGCAAAACATTTAAAGTGATATTTCGAAAATAAAGTTATATTATTTGCGTGTTTGCGGAAAGGACAAAGACGCCAATTAAACTAAAATAAATTAATTACATAAATTATACTTTAAATAATAAATAATTCTGGACATTTCACACAGCGCCTTCTAGCCCCAAACTAAGCAAAGCTTGTACTATGGGAACCAGATAACTAATAGAATACATATATGCTTTTGTTTGTAAATACATACTGATAATATATATGTAGATAAACAACCTACAAATATCTGTAGATCGTGCAAACATTTGTTCCGCGGCGAGAATCGAACCCGCAACCTCTTGCGTCTCAGCTATCCGCCCACTGCGCCACGAAGGTTGTCAAATATGAAAGGAAGAAAAAGGGAGATAGATTTGAAGAAGCAGCTACGCCCACTGCGCCATGAAGGTCGACATAATGTCATGTTAATTTAGTCTTTAGCGTGAACGTAATTTTATGTAATTTTAGTTAGTAAACAACAGAATGACCACCAATATAGACAATTGAAAAGTCGATTTGTAGATGAAGTGCCGTAGTTTCAGTGCGGGCTAGTTTGTCGGGACGCGAGCCCGGCGAGTGTGACCATAGACTTCATTAGTGTAGGAGACCATTGGACGCATACAAATTATGATTAAGCCAACTACCATGTCCAATTACTAGCGTTGCATACCGCAGCCTGAGCGCATGATCGACGAACAGACGCTATCTAGCTATTTTAGTATTAACATTTAACAAAACTCTACACAATAGAGTGGCTGTAGGTTGTAGAGAAATCCTTAGTACGAGCCGGTGTCTACTCAGAGGACTGGTAGAGAAAGATACCGTCTGATCTAAAACTGAACGCCTCTACCGCGTTTACTGGAAGTTAACGCACACCAAATTATTACAAATAATTGTAATTGTTATTTTTTTTATAACCTATGCTTTCCCACTACTGGGCTCCTCCAGAAATCTCCTGCCAGTCAGAGTGGAACCCATCCAGATCAAATGAAATGATCATTACATTATTTAATTATATTTTTATTTTGATATTAAATCCACTCTTATCATAAATAGTTTAGTTATAAATGCACACCGACCATTATCTTTGTTCTAACAAAATCCTCTCCATCAAAAGGTTGTCTGGAAGAGATGAAGTACAATGAATTGTTCATTCATTCATATAAAATGAGCCTTGTGATCGCAGTGAATGAAAAACAATTCGCTTTGACGTAATGAAGTGGATTAGCAGAGAAAGGTTCAGTTTTAGTTTAGACGGTCTCCAGTTACGTATCTGTCCGGTTAGTGGTCGCCAGCTCTAATATAATATCGATCAAGTGAGTTGTGAATTATTGTAAAGTAACGGTGTCTGTTCGTCGTGCATGTGTTCGCGGCGTGTGCCGTCAGTGTCTTTGTGATTCATAAGTGTTAGTCCCCGTAAGGCTTGGCTAGACGTTACAACTCCCTTCCAAATCTAGTATAGATCTTTCTAATGTTGAACGAATTAAACTAAACATAGTTAACTGCGCGCTGGAGGCGACTCGTAAAATCTTATGAATTTTTGGTGCCTGATGGTACTTGATTCTATTCTGTGGTGCTAATTAATATGTATCAAAATCAGACTGTGAAATATAGCAATATTAAGATGACGCCATTTTTAAACGCCATTTTGTTTACGAGTCTACTCTAGCGCGCGGTCGTTACGAAACAATTTAGAATCAGAGTGCATATAGAATAGTTTAGCTAAAGTCAATTTGAATAGAAACCGTTTTAATAGAAAGGTGACAGGATTTAGGCATTCACGTAAATGGTTTCAGCTTTGGAACGCAACCAGTCGGCCTCTGGATCGATTCTATATATTTTGAAGAAACAATTTTTGATAGCTTGTTCTTGTTTAAGGTGTGTAAAGGAAAATGACAGAAAGTTGAGATGAGCTCCAACTCCGGCTGTATGTGGTCCAGACGCGTTGTCCAGTTTATTGTGACTTTTAGATTAATATAGATAATGATTTTATCATTAGCATTATGTTGGGGGTGAGTATAGATGTAATCATGGGTTAAAGGGCTGTAAGTAGCTAGTAATGCAGTACAATGCACCGTCAGCCAAATATCAAAATGTCATCATGATCATGTATTTTGATTTGTAGTTTTTATTTTGCGACAGATTACCTTTTAACAGCGACGTGTATTTTCTTTACGATTTTTATTGCGTGTTTTTCATATTGAATTCGCTGAAGGAAATGCACGACTGAGTAACTTAAAGTTAGTGAAGTAATTACGAGTCAGTTGTACCATTTGTACGAATCTTAGTTCCGTTTACTACTTAATTTTTAGCTTTGAAGCGTTTTGTTATTTACATAAATGTTAAACAATTTGTATAACTAGTTTTGTTTTTGTAAATACCATGATTATAGGAGTCCCGGTTCCCGGGATCATTTCTAAGAAATGAGGTTGCAACGGCACCCACAGATGGTTTTCATCGGCATTTACTATTTATTTTGGTTTAATTTAGTGTACACTTTCACCGTGTGTAGATAAATGGGGGGTAGCCGGGGCTGAGGTAGACACCTGCCTGTTATCTGCGGACGGCGGAAGACGCCCCAAGCTCTCGCATTTACAAGTTGTCTTACGTAGAGCGTTAGACATAAGATTACGGTGAAATAGTTCAGCAGATGCGATACTTTGCTTTATTTATGTGGTTACCTACACCGTTAGTGACTAGCTTTCGGCTTAAGTGGTTGCCTTTAAAATAATGTACATCTAGTAAAATAGACACCGTGTTTATATTTTAGGTAGGTGACATAGACTATGAAATAGTGCCTGTTGATTGTGTCGTATCTGTTGTCAACGTTTATGCATTAATCTTATGTAGTTGCGGTCGCAGTTCCAAGTTCAATAGAATATTAAAAGAATACCTATATTTTTGTGAACAATGTTTTCTGGTTAGCAACATAACTTATTATTACTTGAATCGAGAATTCTAGTACAAAGCATTGTAATCTACAACTTTTAAAAGTGAAGATATTCTTGCAATCATTAATTTGTATTTTCTGGGCAAATAAAGCGTTAATTATAATCATTATGTTGGTTTTTTTTAAAGAAAATATGAACCTCCCTTAAGCGATCACAAATCTCTAATTGACAGATGTTATACTTGGATTGAAGTAAGTACTAAAAGCCCTAATAGCCGAAGCACATTAACGCTCAGTTGAAAATGGGTCACCCATCCAATCCTATCTACATAGACATTATCCTAAACTGCCGTCCTAGAACAGCGCTCCGTCCGATTACTTTGAGAAGCTCGTTGGTTTATTCCTATAATACAACTCAATTGAAATAAATTGAACTCAGACTGGGGCCCCTTGCTAGCAGCATGGAAATAATTTTTTTAACGAAAACCACTAGCTTAGTGCGTTTCGTTCTGTTTACTATCTATCAACTATTTGTGTACGAATGTTTTTGAACGAAAGAAGGATGACAAACGTAATCAAATGTCAATGTCAGAAGAGCTCAGCTGTTGTTTGACGTTTCGTTTCGCGTTTGCGAAATTCACGCTTGCTTCTTCTAGATTTGTTTATTTTATCAACAATGGAGCTGATCGATAATGATATTAGGCCATGGAGCGTTGAGGATGTGAAAGAACAGTTTGGGGACAGCCTGACCCTGTTGCCGTCGAATGATAACATCAAGGAGTTGCAGTCTATTCTACGAGACAGGTTAGTTAGGTTACAAACAACATTGTGGATTTGTGGCATTTCTCTTCTTATTTTACACTTTGGTGATGTAGATTTAATACTTTATGAAGAAGTTCAAGTTTAAGTATCGTCTAGGTGAATTTCTAGCTCAATGTAAGGATATTCCGAGGGCGATCTTGAGTGTATTTCTGTTTCAAAATCCCTGTAGAAAAATTTAATTTTTGGTGGCTCTAGTTTCTTGAACGCAAATTCACATACGAAAGTCTGACAAATGATTCCAGCTGCAGACAGTCACCAATAAAAAAAACAAAAAACATTGTTTGTTTTCTCAGGAACACATCCCGAAATGACTTCAAGTTCTACGCTGACCGTCTTATCCGACTCGTCATAGAAGAGAGTCTGAACAAGCTGCCGTTCACAGACTGCGAGGTCATCACCCCCACCGGGGCGCTGTATAAAGGACTGAAGTATGGTGCAGGGAACTGTGGAGTGTCTATTGTCAGGTCTGGAGAAGCTATGGAACAGGTAAGCAAATAAACTCTGATATTTTGCTTTATTTTAGACACTAGTTTTTATTGCAAACTGTTGAAAAATCATGTTGTTTAAATTCTGGATTCATTATAATAAAGATTTAAAATATACCTGAGTTGCTCACTTCCTTTATTCATTAATTTACATAATAATTATACCCTAATAACATTTCTATGCTAGACTTTTATTTATGTTATATATTGTTTATAGTGTGTATATTGTTTGTAGATGAGCAGCATTATTGCTGATATGTGTACATCACACAGTGCTGAAAGTTTCTTAATGTTCATTTATTAATGCAAACACTTATTAATTCATTGCAATCTCATATTCATTGAATTTATTAACAACATTATTTACGTCATCATCCATTTCTTTATTTATTCTACTTTCAACCAGATTTACCAGACACGATTTACATTGGCCATGATACAATTGTAAATAATCTTCTTGTCTATTTCCAGGGTCTACGAGACTGCTGCCGGTCTATCCGCATCGGCAAGATCCTCGTGGAGAGTGACACGGACACTCACGAGGCACACGTCGTCTACGCGAAGTTCCCTGAAGACATCGCCAGGCGACAAGTTCTACTGATGTACCCTATTATGTCTACAGGGAATACTGTTAAACAGGTATTATTATTATATTGTTAAAATTATGACCAGCGAACCTGCAACCTTCAGGGTTTGCACTTACTGATGGGCAATTCACATCTTATGGAACTTGTTGGTATAGTAAAATGTATATATTCTATCTTATCTTTATAGGCAGTAAACGTCCTAACCCAGCACGGCGTGAAAGAAGAACGCATCATCCTATCCAACCTCTTCAGTACCCCGGCAGCCGTGCAAGCCGTGGTCGACTATGTGCCTAAGATGAAGATCCTAACCGCAGAGTTGCACCCTGTGGCACCCAACCATTTCGGACAGAAATACTTTGGAACGGACTGATGGTACTTAAGCTTATTTACTGTGTGTGTACTTGGTTTGAATGATTTTATAATTTATTTACTGATTTGTAAAAATTATACTAAAATGGTGCAATCTCAAAATGGCAATTCAAACACTCACTGGATGATTGTAAATATCTACTTACATGTCTTAGAATAACTACACATAGAACAGAAGTTTCGAACAAATGTCCGTTCGAAACGTAGGCAACAAAACAGCTAATGTGTGCGTTAATGCCATGTTTTACATTCGTCACGCGCACGAGTAAGGCAGCGAACGGATGGACATTTTCACCGCACACACCGTCATATTTTTCGTTTTTCCGAGAGCCACACTCACACCTGGCTCATGAAACTTGAGCGTGGACGTCGTTGGGAGCCTTATATGGCTCCAATTTAGTGTCCTATTTTTCGCGCGTGTGTGTTTTTATGTGTAGTTATTCTAAGTTACAGATATTACCAAATTTTGCTGTATAGTAGTTTTAATTTATAGTAAGATTGAAGTGAGAATTTGTAACGCTAATTTGTCTTGTTTACTTACATTGTGGCCTTTTCTCTGCCATCATTGTATTTCAGTATCTACAATAACTTCCGCTATACCTTTTGTCTAATGTATTCTTATGGTAGATATGTCGTAAATCTCTTTCAATGCTGCCTAAAGCTGACAGTGTGGTTGTGGGCACAAATAAAACCATGAGTCAGTATTCACCGAAATAGCTTGGTTTTGGCAACTACTGTTTAAGATTGAATGACCAAGCCAAACAATAATTTAATTGTATAATCATGAACGTAGGAATAAGATGGACGGAGCGCCGGTAAATTCAAGTTAAACACCCTACTCGCGCCGACCCGCTTGTAATGAGGGCTTTTCATTTTCGATTTGATAAGAAAAATCTGGTTCCAACTAGCGTATATGGCACTGTCTGGAGATGCGCTGACAAAAAATATGGTATAAACCGTATATTATTCGTCAATTAACCATACCATTAACGTATATATAAATATGGTATATCAAAATTTGTCTAAAACAATTCGTCAGAAAAACAAACACAAATGTTTCAAGTTCCTCGGAGAATAATGTTGACACGGCAATAGATATTGACAATTCACTTTCCTTTGTTAATCCGATAATGACAGAGCAACGCCATCTGTTAGCAGTTATAAAATCAGGGCCCTGAAAACCCCTCATTTCTACATTTGCAACGCTTTCGCCGATCCCGCAGTCATAGTCTGTTCTGTACTGTCATTGGCCCTTTAAATTACACACTAGCATTTCCAGAGTGCTTCAGTTGGCAGTAAGGCGACGACGACCGACGTGGCGTCCATTTTATTCTCACTTCCATTAATGGAATTATATTTTACTTTATATAAATGAATTTTTAGTATCTATGATGTTAGAACTTACTAGTTTACTTGTAAGGTAATGTCAAAACTCTGTTGACGCTTTGTATGATAGTTAGTTATAAGAAAAATCTATTTATTGATACTTAAAATGCAATGAAAATGTGTGGAATGAATATGATAATCCTAGGAAATGTAAAAGAAAATAAACTGCTTATAATTATGATATTAAGTTTTATAATTTAAAATATTATCATAAAAATAAAGGTGCTTTTCAATAAATAACGACCAATAATATTTTTAATCGTTTATTTCTGTTTCGTAGTTTACAATCTATGGGTAGATAGGTAGATACAAATATTTTAATCAGATCACACAACTAAGCATTTTTAAAGTGTACATTATTATAAATTACTTCAAACAAAATAATTTAACCATTAACAAGTAACCTTTATAAAATGTTCCCCCATTCATGGTCAGCTCTTCGACACCAAGCATAGATGTTTCTCCCTTACATACGATTTAAACTAACAAGTAATAAAAATATCGATAACATTCAGTTACAGGTAGTAACAATTTTTCTTATTCGAGAACAAAAATATTTTTATTATTTTTTATTAGTAAAAACTAGATGTCGCTTAAATTAGGTTAGGTAGCGCGCCGATGGGTATATGGCAACACTACAGCTAAAAATCTCAATATTTATGTGACGGCAACACCATCGGCTCCGCCCGTGCGTCCTACTCCCGTTTAAATAAATACTTAATTAAGTAAACACATAATTACATTACTCTGTCAATAATATATCTTACCGACTATGTTATACAAGCACTTACGTTAATAACAGGATGTTTCCTATAACTGGCAACACCAGAGATGTTGTAAGACCGCTCTATTTATAGATATTGTTAGAATACCGATTGTCCTTTTCTATCACTTCGCTTTTCGAATCGTTAGAAAGGAAGGCAAGATTTGTTAGCACAACATTTATAAACACAGTGGCATTATTTACATACAACACAAAAATATATATACCCTCGAAATTGACTTAGATATGTTATTAAGGCAACGTGTGAATCGCACTAGATAAATTGACAATAAGTACTAGGACAAATACAACAGCCAAAGCTAAATAATATGGCGATTAGCATAAATAAATACAATTCAACATTATATACGCGAAAATATTAGCGACAATACTTCAGTTGTAATCAAAATATATAAATAGTAGAGTACCTAGAAAGCGAAATTAACATTGTGCATGATATTTTTTTGTGATTTTTCGTTTTGTATAAAAATATCAATTGACATTGAACTTGCGAATATTGAAATTATCAACGAGGTCGATAAGCTCATCTGTCGACGATTCCTTTCTGAACGAGCACCAGTCTCGGGCGTTAGCGACTATCGGTAGAATGGTTTTTTCGCTGCGCACAAAAGAAAAGTTAGTTACATTGGCGTTCAATGTTAAGGGTGATTTATGCTAGACGATGTTATACTTTCCAACCTAGCTAAATCACTCTTCGTAAAGTCGAAAGCCACAGTTCGAGGAAAGAGAGATAGCAATGGGGAGATATAGACTGGGCGTTTGCGTAGTATTTACATGAGCTTCTGTTTGGCGCACTCTGGGCAGATGATGTCCTGTCCGTCGGTGATGAAGCCCTTGCCCACGAGGGAGCTCTTGCACTGCGCGCAGATGAAGCAATCGTTGTGCCAGTGGCGGTCCTCGAATGAGATGAAGCGGGTGCCGCCGATGCCTGAAAACAAACGGATTTTTTGCTATAAGATCTGCTAGAAAATTGTGTCAATACTTTAGGACTGGACCATCGTGGTCTTTGAGAAGACTTTTCAAAAGAAATTAAGGTAAATAGAAGTTCGAGGTTCTATTATTTGAAGTTATGTTCAGAATGGCCTTGATGGTTGCATCCCTATAGACAACCATTGACTCATACCTAACGAAGAAAAAGTCGTTCAGAAAATGGGAGCAATTGTGGGAAGTTCTGATTTCAATGGAATCAAGTAGAATAATGAAACATTAAACAACTGATGAGCTTAACTATAGCATTCGGCTGGTAGTTTTGAAGTAGGTATTTTGTTCGATGGTTTTTAATGAAATACCTATACAAATGCAGATAGTAGTACTAAATAGTACTTACCAGTGATGGGCTTGACGCAAGACGTGCACCGCTTAGCAAAGAGCTCTCCGAAGCAGTCGGCGCAGTACGCCTTCTCGTCGCGCGACGTGAACCGCTGCCCGGCCAGCGACGTGTTGCAGTTGGTGCACGTGAAGCACTCGCGGTGCCACGGCTCGTTCTTGTAGGTTACACCGCCTTGCGTGATGATCTGAAAAAAACAAATATAATGGTTAGTAATATGAATTGGATAATCATAAAGAGCGAAGGAACTGTGAGCGTTGCAAGGACCTCATATATCTTATGGAAATAAAACGAGAAGCGAGAACAAAATCTTACTAAAGGCAAAAAATATACACGCGTTTCTAAAAATAAAACCGAAGTCCTCCAAAGAAATCGTGGAGGTTTTCGAAAGAGGAAACTACGCGTAGCCCTGAAAGCGAGGGAATCATCTCTTATGCGCCTGTTTTATGTAAATGCTAGGCAGAATACAGATTTTCTCCATATGTATACAATGGTTCGTCCTAGTCTGCAGTTCTATGGGAATTGAGAAAGGCCTAGTAGTAGAGAGATATTTATGCAACCAAGATCGATAGTCATGCATAGAAGGAAGAAAGATGGAGATATAATCTAAGGATGCCTCTTGACACCACTTTTATTTAAATGAACTAGCAATAATGATAGACAGAATCAACCCAAAGTCCTCCGTTACTTCCCTTTTGTTACCGTAGCTAGGATGGCTGGGGGGGGGGGGTTAGAATTAGACAGAATTGAAGGAGAAAAATGCAACCCTGATCAGACGCTCTACATGAAAGGAGAAAGAGAGATTAAAGCAATCTCTTGATACTACTTATATATGAAAGGAAGAAAAAGGGAGATGTTGAAGGAGCAGCTTACCTTGTTGCACTTAACGCAGCGAGTGGCGAACTTGTCCTCGTAACAGCCGGCGCAGTAGATCTCCTGCTCGCGCGGGATGAAGCTCTTGGTGCCGATCGGGTTCTTGCAGACGACGCAGCAGAAACACTTCTCGTGCCACTGCCTTGTCTTGTACTCCATCTTCTTGGTGCCTGTGGACGAAGAGACATTGGGTAAGTATTAGGCGTGTGAGAAGTTCGGCGCAAAAGATTGTGATAACGTATCGTTAGTCTCTTTTGAGAAGTAGGTACATATTTATGTTTATGTTTGTTGGTTCTTGTGTTACGTAGTTTTGTAGTTATGAGTTTTTCTATACCTAATATTAATACGTGAAGAGAACATTTTGTACCCCTTTTTATAAGCTTATTGCACGCACGGAGGAGTGAGATTAGGCATGGAGAGGCAGGTGCGGATGTTTAAATTAAGTTAAAAATATTAATTACGGTCGAATTTCGACCACTACACTAGCAACTTTAATTTAGCAAATTTATCAATTGTATTTCAGTTGTATTTTCATTTCATATCGCATCCTTTTAAACTAGTGTAGTACTTTTGTATTTTAGGTACTTACACCTACTGTTATTCGACGTTTAATTTAATACATCGAAGTACCAGTCTAGTTTAAACTACAGTATATTGCATAGTCAAAGCTGTAGCTACTATGTACCATAAAGTTAAAACCGTTTGTAGAACAGCATGTGCAACGGACGTTTTGCATGTTAACGTGTCCTGTTGTGAAATTTTAATAAGTTGGATGGAACATGGATCGATCGAGCCAACAGTCTGTTCATTTTTAACGCTACTTTGTGAAATTGTTATATTAAAGGCAAATTCAGTTTTCAAATTATAATTTTTCACGGAAATTCAGCTAAAGGCGTTTTGTAAGGTCGCAATAGGAAGTATTTTGAATTTCCTTTTAGATAGGTGTCTTTCGTGACAACCTCCAATAAAATCATGACTAAACTCCGATACGTCATTCCGATAGTTCAATATACTACATCGTATGTAGGTTAGCCGCGTTAAAATGATACATTGCAATACTTCCGACAAGGTTAGCGCCTTTCCGAACAATTTCCATAAAAGTTCAGTGTCAAGTTTGTTTATGATGGATTTCCGTATACTTACGATAGCTCTTAGGTTGTAAAGAGTTTTACAACCTAAGAGCTATTGTAAGTATTACTAAAAGTCACGGAGCTCTGAAATTTGAAAGTTCCATTGTGTTTATAACCTGACAGTTATGGGGGATGTTATGGGTACCTCCTATCACAAAGTAGTACATACACCTTTTAGAGCAGGCTTTATTAAGTACAGTTTAATAAATTTATTATTATGTAATTTATTTAATTGTTTATTGCACAAAATACACAATGTACAACAGGTAGGCTTAATGCTCAAAGTATTTTCTACCTGCCAACTTCAGAGATAGCAACAAAGGTTGACGTGCCAGCTAGATATTAACTCATTGGTAACTTGATAAGAAACACAGATAACAATAAAGTCCAATTTCAAAAAATAAATACATATACCTGCTGGACATAATAATTAGAAAAACATAAGTAAGTAAATACCTATATTACAAGTTAAAATTACACGTCTCTCTACCTCTTCCTTAAATTTACTAACAGTAACACTGCAAACAAAAGTACCCTTATAATAGCGATAAGACGACTAAGACACAGATAATGTAAGCAAGAAACTTAGGGTCGAGGTAGATGTGCAAGAAATACACTATGTCGATGAATATATCTACTTGGGCCAGTTAGCAAGCTTCGAAAACAGGCAGGGCAGGGAGACCGATCGCCGCATCGAAAACGCCTGGAAAAGCTACTGGTCCATGAAGGGTGACCTTCTTCTTACACTTAAGCGCCAGCTCATCGACAGTGTATCCTGCCGGTCCTAACCTACGGTGTGCAGACATGGTCGCTGACCAGAAACGTAGGGTCGAGGTAGATGTGAAAGAAATACACTATGTCGATGAATATATCTACTTGGGCCAGTTAGCAAGCTTCGAAAACAGGCAGGGCAGGGAGATCGATCGCTGCATCGAAAACGCCTGGAAAAGCTATTGGTCCATGAAGGGTGACCTTCTTTTTACACTTAAGCGCCAGCTCATCGACAGTATATCCTGCCGGTCCTAATCTACGGTATGCAGACATGGTCGCTGACCGAGTAACAGAAGTCCAAACTCAAGATTTGCCAGAGGGCAATGGAACGCAGCGTTCTCGGATTCAAACGGATTGATCGAGTGAGAAACACCACACTGCGTTCGTGGACAGGCATTGCCGATGTTGGAGAAAAGACAGCTAGGCTCAAATGGGATTGGGCGGGACACATTAGCAGAATGCACCCCGATAAGTGGGCTAATCTAGCCACAATCTGGAGGCCTGATGGAAGACGCGGTCGGGGTCGGCCAAGAAAGCGTTGGCGAGACGATCTTGTTGCCTTCAAGCAGGAGTGATGGAGTGTCGTACAGGACAGAGATAGATGGAGAGACTTGGGGGAGACCTTTGCCCAGCAGTGGGACAGTATAGGTTGACAAAAAAAAATGCCGATAAATAAAGATTAGCTTTGACTAAATTAAGTAGTACTCTGTCTTACATCGTCACACATACACATCTTTATCTACAATACACAAAGGTTATCTGGAAGAGAATGTTCTTTAGCATTAAGTTCGCCTTTATACTAAGTTTTATTATTGCAATAAAGTATTTCAATCAATCAATCTTACCAATATCTGTATAACGTACATTATTAACACTTCTATCACATGAATAGGTACTGTATAACGTTTAACGTTTTAAGTGTAACTGTTTGTTGTTCCGACATAAATAAAAATAAAAATAGTAGGCCCGCAATTTAATAGTGGAAGAACTTTACGTAGTTTTTTTATTTTTGATCTTTGACTTTATGAATATTAAATATATTGATTCCGGTTTGTAAAATAAATAATTACGGCTTCTGGTACTAAATTGTACGTTCAACGGTATTTAAAGTAATTTATGGATGAAAATTACCAGTTTAACAGTTATTATGACGATTAGCAAAAAATCAAGAGCCTATAATTATTTATTTCTTTTTTATTTCAAGTTTAGAATATTATATCGGTAATATACTGTTGCTTTGCTCCTAAAACATATTTTTTTACCAATAAGTGTTTACCTAGTTTGATAAACCTAGGCTCCTAAGTGCCCACCTAGGAATGCCTGTCGGCCGGCTATCGCTGGAAGGATGAGGTGGAGGACCTTCGCAGCTCTTCAAGTGTCAGACTGGCAAGAAGTGGCGCAAAATAGGGACCAGTGGCGTCTTTTAGTGTCGGAGTCCAAGACCCGCTTTGGGGTTGATGGTTGATCAGGATAGAAGAAGTATTTTGTTAAAATGAATAAACTTCGACATTATTTTTTCATGGGTTCATTAAAATCGAAAGAACATTGAACTTGACAGAGAAAATATCGATTGACAACTAAAAGACGCTAAAACCAATTGTTTTGGCAAAACCTTCATATCCTTTGACATCAAATCGAAGTTCAAGTTTTTATATCCTCGTAAATTGCAACGATTGCGTGCCCTGAACCTAACCACAGATAATACATTAGTTTCTATCAGTTTTCAGTTGGTGCTACAGGGTGCTTCGGGACCTGTAAGTCAATTCGAAAGGGCTCATTGCCCTCGTTTATGAGAACAATGATTGTTCGATTTTTTTTTTGACTGAAGAAACACTTGTAAATCTCGGCTATTTTCGGTAAAAATCTACTGATATGCGAAGTACCCTACAATCAAACAACTTATATGTGTAGGATAAGTCCTAAAATAATAGGCGTAAAGATCAAAACAAAGCTAATTTTGATTTTTATCCTGATATAGACCACTTGTCAAATAAAACTTTTTTTGTTAATTAATTTATTATCACGGGATAATTTAAATACCCGTTTCGGGTCAACATACAGTTCCGGATCAACCTGTACTTATAGCTTTCGGTATATCTATAGGTGAAATGCCCTTGGAATTGCATGCCACGTCGAAATGATATTTGATTGATGCACGCTAGGAATCGACTGCATTCTTTCCTCCAAGGTTTGACGAACTGAATGTGGGTAGTTGCTTGACATTTTGTTTATCAAAGTATATTTACGAGTGGCGTCATATATTATTTTATGCTTTTAAATATCTATTTAAGACCTTGGCTTACGGTTTTGCTAAAAAATATAGAAAATACTGGAGGCGCCTGCACTGTCAAGCAAGAGTAGAGTCGTTTTTATTAGGGTTCCGTACCCAAAGTCTGTCTGTCCGTCTGTCTGTTCGTCTGTCACCAGGCTGTATCTCATGAACCGTGATAGTTAGATAATTGAAATTTTCACAGATGATGTATTCCTATTGCCGCTATAACAACAAATACTAAAAACCGAATAAAATAAATATTTAAGTGGGGCTACCATGCAACAGACATGATTGTTTTGCCGTTTTTATAGATAATGGTACGGAACCCTTCGATCGCGAGTCCTACTGGCACTTGGCCGGTTTTTTAAACACTGTACCTAGTCACATTTAATTAGAAATGCAATTACAAATTCACGACTGACTGACTGACTTAAAACTTTGAAAAGGGTTGTCATTGTTTTAGAATTTAAGTTCGTTTTTAAACATTTTTGCCAAGCTGTAGTTTTGTTTCACGTAATGTGTATTTTAATTATAAGTATCAATTACTAGCTGACCAATGCGCAGCTTCGCACGCATAGTTTTTCAATAAAAACATTACCCTACTGCGCAGTTGGGTAAATAGTAGTCTATTTTACTCAGGGATAATGGTAAAGTAATTTATGGCATCGGATCAGCAGTTTTTGAGTTTATTCGTTACAAACATACAAAAATACAAAACTTTCCTCTTTATATGTATAGATAAATCCTAATAGGTAACTAATATCAGGTAATATAACTGTTAATTTTAATTTAACCATGTGATATTACATTAAGTACTTCTGTAATAAGTTAATAAGTAATAAATATTGTAGTGCCTCAGCGGGGCTCATGTTTTGGACCTAAATTTTGTATTTAACACCTGTTGTATAAATAAAAATGAAACAATGAATAAATATGAATATGGCATGAAAAGACGCGTAACTCCTGGATGCAGCACAGGACCGGTTAAAAAAGAAAGCCCACTCCCAGCAGTGGGAAATTATGGGCTGTGGACGATGATGAAATATTTTCAAGAAATAGAAAGTTAGATGAAAACCCTGGCAGTTTGGCCGTAAAGTCTGGTGCTTGGTAAACTGGCTTTTCTAGACCGCTTTTAACACTAAGCACTTAATACTTATCGTGTAAAGGCAGGTTCGTATGCAAATTGATTTTCACTAGCCACCATCCTTTCTAACAGGTCGGGTAACCGTTATCAGCTCAGCTAAAACTGCATTTGTAATGGTTTCTCGATAAGAAGTTACTAAGTAACCTACCTAATCGCTTCAGGTACCCAAAGCGTAGCCAATATACTTGTAATAATACTAGCTTCTGCCAGCGGCTTCGCACGCGTTGTTTGTCTTGTGTAGCCTATGTTTGAATCAAAGTTATAATTTATTAACAAACTAAATTTCATGAAAATCAGTTTAGCCGTTACGACGTGATTGAGTAACAAACAAATAAATAAACAAGCATCCAAACATTCACATTTACAATATTAGTGAGAAGTATTAGGCTAAGGTCTTTATGCGCCGTAGAATAAGTTATTTACTATCCGGTAACTATTTTATTGTTGCCTGAATTAAATGATTTATAATTATTATTAATACTACAATAATGTGTTTATTTTCGCTAAAAACGAAAACCCACCAAAACACGAAAACGCCCAATTTCCATTTTCCCACTAGATGCAATGTGTGCAGGCCGCACAAGATCGCTTTAGAAAATTGTGTGAAAGGACAATGTTTATTTTTTATTTTTATTTTATTTATTGAGCACCAACATAATAAACACCAAATTGAATACAAATTGTATATATAGAGTAAAAATCAAGTGACATTATAATTAGAGGTGTTGACAACATGTTCAGCAATAGACTTCCTTGATAAGTAATATTATAAAGACGGTGAATGTTTGTTAGTTTGTATGTCTGTAGGGGTAATCTCAGAACAACTAATTCGATTCTGAAAATTCTTTGATTCATAGAAAGCTACACTAGTCCTGAATGCCTATAATTTGTTATGATAATAATCCTTGCGAAGCCGGGGCGTATCAGCTAGCAGGTATATAATATGATGATGATGAATTTCCATGAAACATAGCAAAGAACCAAACATCATAATTACTGATTTAAACGGGTATTTATCGCGTATATACCGTTTTGTGTTTTTGTTTTGTTTTTTTTTTTTTTGTCTTTTTGTTTTTTTTTACCGGCGCAACACTTGCAACACAGTCGAAACGTCGGGATAACAAATAAAAAAAGTACATACGCGGTGAATACCCGTTTGAATCTGTAATTATGTAGGTACAGTGATCGCGCAAGTTTGAAAAATACTATTGCAAACACCAATTCAACCAAAATAAAGTTAAACGCAGAAGTTTGGAAGTATTTTATGCCTTCATTCGTTTCTGATAACAAAGAGCGATTCACTGAACTATCTATCATCATTATCATTAGCGATTGGGCACGAAACTTGCGTTAAAACTTTCGCATAACTTCGGAAAATTCGCCAACAAATACTGAATAGAAACTTTAGATTGGAAAACTAGACAAGTTTCAACAAATGTTGATTCTTTAAGAAAAGTTCGTCTAATAGAAATATATAGGGTGAAAAAATGAGGTAGGATTGTATAGCACGCCAACCTATGTTTTTCAACCCGTCACGGTTGACTGGTAACTGGATCTACCAGCTCAAATTGGATATTTAAAATTAAAAGCTGTTTTAAAAGCTGTGCCATCTAATGTGACTTCACTGGCGAGTTGGAAGCGTGTTCCCAGAGCGAGGCGATTACATTAACACGCGCGCACAGCCACATCATACATACATATTGCATTACAGCACATTACAACCAGTCATACATATTGTAGAAACTATTAATATTAATAATTTGCGTGAATAATCATTGTATAACGCGGCATGCAAGTTCACAAAACGCTTCGCTGGAAACACGCTCGTAACTCGCCAGTGTGTTAAAGCACTAAATAGGCAGCATTGTAACTTAGCTATTACTGCGAATATTTTGTACACCCGGTATTTATCATTTCATTAGAAAATATCGCATGTCATAAAGGTATCGTGGCATTCGTGACTCGCTCAAACCTTTTTGTCTCGCGGCGCGGTCTCTGAACTTGATAAAGCATAGATAATACAAACAGTTTATCTATGGTAATAGAGTACTGCAGTTTGCATAATTTTGCCATTCAAATACAAGAGGAAACAGTCAGAAACAGACTAGTGGAGTGTCAGCGATAAGACCGCCCATTATAACTACTTCACTTGGTGATCTAGTTTACATACATAATCATAACATACTAATCAAATCATACTAATATAGGGTGTCCCATTAAGACCGCCTATTTTGAATTAAGCACCATTTTTTTGTGTCGGTCGTACAGCGTTGTCGTTTAACAGATTTCATGTGTGAACATTGTGGTTTAGTCACGGAAAATTACACGGACGCACAACACACACAACACACAGAAGTTGTGAAAATCTACTACCTAAATGGTAAAATTTTCCTTCCACCACGATTCACCATCGTTCTCAGCAATTAAGACTTTCGTGAAGCGAATTTTGACGAAAGATCTGCGTTTATAAGCGGACGAGATTCAGTTGAATCAACTTTTAAAGCCAAGACAATACAAAAATAGATGACCTGGCTTGAGACATTGGATACTTTTTATGGACAAACGTTTTTACTCACAAAATTTGCTCTAAAATTTTATACTCATTTGTTTAACCGACGACCTCCGTGGTGCAGTGGGCGAATAGCCGGCTGAGACGCAGCAGGTAGCGGGTTCGATTCCCGCTGCGAAACAAATGTTTGCATGATCTACATGTATTTGTTCCGGGTCTGGATGTTTTTCTATAAGTATGTATTTACAAAAAAAAGTATATATGTATTTACAAGAAAAAAAAGTATAATACATATATTATATGTATTCTATTCTATCAGTTATCTGGTTCCCATAGTACAAGCTCTGCTTAGTTTGGGGCTAGACAGCGCTGTGTGAAATGTCCAGCAATATTTATTTTTATTTATTTATTTATTTAAGCTGTAATGTACACTTGTAATGCAAAATAAACGTTATTCTATTCTATTCTAAACCACACGTGCGGAAGCTGTTTACATAAATACAAATTATAAAGCTTTCTTTTTTAGAAGTTATTAATTTGCATAATTATTTTTCAAAATAAATGCAAAAAATCATAGGAGGCTATTGTCAAATTACCAAAAAATTATGTAAAAAATGTTGACGGCACGCGTCATGGTGGCCCACAATCAATGAAATAGTTACCCAGTACAGTAGGTACTTGTTTTATGCAAAACGCGTCAATAATGAATACATTAAACGGTATACATCCCACATCGTCTACAATTTACTGTGACAGACGGTATGGTATAACTAGGGTTCCCAGATTAAAAAATCGAAATTCCGGAGTAAATTCCTGACATTTGATGAAAATTCCGGACTTTCTTATAAATATAATATTAATGTCGTTAGCACCGTGCATGTGAATGAACGAAGCACATTCTCGAATTTTGGGAGCAATAAATATCAGTAATGATCAAAATGACAAATAACATAAGTAATGTTGATTGTTAATTTATTTGTAATTAAAATATTTGGTTTATTTTGTGTTTAATTTTACCTATTTAAATTGTATAAATTCCGGATGGTTCAGGATTCCCCCCGTATTCCGTATTCCGTATTATAATACCGGACATTTACGGAAAATTCCGGATGTATGGCAACCCTAGGTATAACTGAATATCGCATTGAATCATCGCAACATATGGAGAATACTTACAGAAGGCCTCTCGTTATTAAGCTCAAAGATTATCTAGAAATTACCATGGTATTACCATAACAGGGTAATTTCTGGATGATCTTTAAGAACTTACAAAAGAATATGTGCCAAATCTAAAAGTTGTTCATTATTACTATGTTGGATAAGTAAGAAAACATTCGTCGGAACAAAGTTAACCTTGATTCATTCAAATCCATTCAGAGGTTGTACTGTATGATTACTTCTATGTAAAGTAGTACAGTGAATTGTCTTGTCTTGTATTTGCTCTAAGAACAAAGGCTTCAAAATCGTGTAGGTACATAGGTAAGTTTCTGAGCCGACTTTCTGTTTGTAACAATATGAAGCTATTGTTCGATCGGGTCGCTTTCCACCTGCCTCTGGGACCAATAATTGGACAATAGGGATGTGACTCCAAAAAACCGGTAAAATAAGTCATGTCCCAATTTTTTTAAACTAGAGCCTGTGTTCGGATTGAGAGAAATTTTCCTCTTAGAAATTATAAAAAAACTTTCAAAAAATTATGCTTGAAGCTCAAGTAAGATAATTTATTTTTAGTTTGGTTCTGACATTACAAGCCTTATAAGTATTTGAGTATTCGTCCTAAGATTTTCAATAAGTATTTAGTATGTTTACTGCGTTCATATCTAATCTAATATAAAGAGCCCGATAGATCCCACGGCTGGGCAAAGGCTTCCTTTCATCTCGGTCTAAGGCTTTTGTCGACCAGATTGCATTGCGCGCGTCAAGTTCATCCCAGCTCCGCTTGGGCCAGCCACGTGGCCTTGCGTCTTGTGGGACATATTCCGTGGCCCAAGTCGTTTGTACATAGTGGGGAAAAAATTCTACATATCGATTTGACCCACGCTTAAAACCCAGTATTCATGTGGTCCACTGGTCTCGTCTCTGATCGACAGGGCGATTCAGAAATGACAGAATAAAACATTGAAATCCCAACACCCACACCGGATGATTAGCATGACACTGATTTTGGAGTTTTTTGTAATCAAAACATGTTTCTAGGAACTTAGTAACTGTTGAGTTCTAAGTAGCTTTGTTTCTTATGGTAATTTTATTTGTATGTATTTATGTAGTTGTGTTCTGAGATATTTTAATTGTAATGTGACCGTGAACACATATATTTTTAAATCTTTACAATCAGTAAGTAGGAATATATTGTTTAAGATGTAGGTACATAATACTACCTTTTACGCCGTTGGCAGTATTGTGGTTTCTTATACGACCATGTCACATAGGTGGTAACAATAGAGGTAACAATTCAGGTTCCACCGCGTAAAATTTAGTTTGTAAATATTTATTTGGTGTAAGTATCTGAAGAATTTTCTATCTCACCCTGTTCTCATCTGGTATCATCATTTTTGTTCCTCACAAACCACACCATATTTTGAAAGCACGTCAAAACTACATAGTTCAAAAGAATTACACGATTCGGACAATTAGGATGGCCCAATGCAGATCTGTCGGACAGTAAGGAGCAAAATAGTGTAAGTACCAGTTATGAAAGGTAAGTGAAGTAGGTAAGTGACATGAATCTCCATCTACCGCGTGGGTGCTTAGACGGGTAATTATTAATGCGACCGCGATTAAGGCTACCAGGCCGGGAAAGTCAACACTCCTTTTACAGAAAACCGTATTTCAATAAGGCTTATTTAATATAATGTGTTTGTAGGCATATGGTATACTGGAAGATTAGATTGATTGATCATGTCTTGAGAGCTGATTGTGCTGGTTTTAGATGAAAATAATGGGTTTTATACTGGCGTAATGAATCTATAGTCATCCTCGGCTATTTATTGAGAACTGATGGCCACACACCTTCTAACTCGTATTTTAAGTGAATTAAAATGCTTTTGTATGAGGTATACTTACCATTGTTTTGTTGTATACCTTATCTCAAATACGTGCCAATAGAATTAAAAAAAAAAACGATGATAAAGATGGGAGTGAAAATGTCTCAAGAAATTTCATTAAATGATAATATATGTAAATAAATAACAATGAAATCTTTTGTGCACTTTTATTATTTTTAATCTAACGGAAGAAAATAAATACTTTCTTATGAGTTATGAACCATTGTCTTGTGGTAATTTGTGACCCATCAAAATAAGATAGGAAAATAATGATCGCAAAACCCACGCGTCAAACAAAAGCTGGTTAAACCATTGCCCGGCCTAACTAATACAAGTACGAGCTTTGCAAGTAATTATCAATATAATTCATAATTCCTACATTTGCTTCAATGTTGTATACAAAGATCATCGTGGATTACATTACCCGTTGGCTGGGACTCTGGGACATACAAAAAAAGCATGAAAATAAAAATGCGTCAAGGAATAAAATGTATGTCAGACCAAAGAGTTCGGAAAAAAATCTACTCCTATTTTTATGTGTCAAATAATTTTTACGTGTAATCTCGCTTGTGTTCCATCTCGCCAATCTTTCTTTGTCGTCTCTAGCTAATCGCCAAATTTCTTAAACAACCTAGACAAGCATAATTACCTACTGAAAAGGCATTTTAACTTGGAAACATCCTGTCCAAGTTTAAACATGAATTTGACAAGGCTACGTACGGCTGTGAAAAGGGTTCCAAAACTGTACAAGTTACAGGGCTACCAAAAGTTACAAAGAACTTTTAAATTTCTAAGCTAATAAAATAAATAGGGCAAATAATTCGGTCATCAGTAACCCTGCCATTTCAGGTAAGGGCCTCATGCTAACGCGTTTTACCGTGTCTTGACATTGCCGCTACTAAAAGCGTGGGCCAATAATCTGAGCATACTAATTTCAACACTAAATACACATTCTGGCGTACTCTTGGAATGCAAAATCGTATGCAACAGCTAATGAATGTCATAACATGCACTCATCTCCATAATCTTGCAAGTTTATGGCATCAATGTTTGTGCAGATATTAGCGCATCGAAAACCGATACAAGGCCATAAGGTGTTTTTACATGAACGATTTAAATTGCTCCGTACTGGGAAAATTTAGACGTTAAGACAGTGCAAAGCAAATTCTGTCCCCTTAACGAGCAAGAGTGCTCAGCTAATCATCACGTTGAAAATAACTGGACAATACGAAGAGTCAATAGATTAAATGTTTTTATAAGACAATGGTTTAGGTAGAAGTCAGACGGTAGTTATTAGTTAGAACATTATAAAAATACAAAAGAAACAGTGGAATATATACGATATTAAGTATTAGTTACTTTATGATTAATAATCAATAAATAAAAATATTAAAAAAAACTTTTCTACCTGCCTATGATCAGCAACATTTAGATGCTTCATTACTTACATCGCTCTACTATATTGCACTTGTAAAAGCACCTTTATCTTTGGCATAGTGATGTCAGATGCGTAGGCCGTACAAATATTGGCCATTTGTAGCTGTATATGGGGGCATACTGAATTTGGATTTAAATGGAACTATTTGAATATCTTTGGATAAGACTGTGTTGGTGGCATTGTTCGGAATAGTAGGATGCGTAAATAAATGATTTTTTCCATTGGTTGGTGGGGTCTTTTGCAAGTCAAATTGGTATCAATTCTGTGAAGTTTTACACATTAAAACTTAATATCTACCTCAATATAATATGTCTCAAAGACTAAAGCATCGACGACATTATTTTTAAGCAGTTGGATTATTTCCTTAGCCTTTAAATAAGCAGTGATGTAACGTGATTGACATACAAACATACAATTTAAATATTTCTGAGTCCTAATGAATGTTCAACCTAAACAAACTAAGTTATGAATACTTACGTTTTAAATATTTAAATGGCAGACTTTGTTTTTTAAACAGGTACATATTCTGATGTGGTTGGTACGCATGACCAGAATTTTTAATTTATTCTGCTGTGATTTTCACGTGACGTTTTTATAAATAACTACTTCTGAGTATGAAAATGTAAATAGGTAACTAAAACTAGTGGTAAAAGCACAGGTTACAATTCGAACGTAATATATATTATTTTAGATTCATTTTAGCCTTCACCTCTCCTCCATATAAATTTTTACTATGCCATATATCTCAGTCCTCCGTGCGCGAGTTTTCTCTTCACGTATTAAAATGAAAGGGGTTATTTTGATGAGCATAATAAATAAATTTGTGAAATGTTTACTATAGAAATTTGAAATTTATTTTGGCATTTAAAAACAAACACTTTATTAAACTTATGTTGTGCTATTGCATAATGCCTGCCATCTAACCACAGATACTGTATTGGTGACGTCTCGAGATATCTCTTGTTGTCCCTTTCTAACCCAACACCCGCAGCCATTTCGGAAAGATATTTTTGGATGTTGATTGCAAGAGTAGGCAGTAAGTTTTATATCGAATTAATCACCTAAACTTAGTAGATTTTCTTTAAAATTTGATAATATAACTAGTAGTTTTTTTTTCGAGAAGTCTTTTATGTTTTGAGAAACCGTCACCTTGAATATCGTCAGTATATTACCAAACACCCTGTATAGATTAATAAGTGAAGTTCTGCGTTCTTGGCATTTGCGTTTGAATAAAGCTTACATAAAATACATGTAGGTACATAAATTACTAACGAAATCGAGTCTAGATAAAGCAATTGCATTTAATTTCAAAACTAATTTCTTTATTTCTTCAGAAACTGTTTTCGTTATCGGCCTCATGTTTCGACACGTGTTCACCCACGTTGTCGTATTCGTGCATAATGCGGTAAAACATCGTATTGTTTCGTACAAATCGATTACCTAGTGGAATCCAAATAGGTTATTTAAGTCATACACAGATTTAAGATCAACAATGTTTATATTCCTCGATGAAAGCCTTTGTAAATGGGGGATACGATACTCTTCCCTGACTGTATCCAACTGCTAAGCTCCTATTCAGTCCATACGTAGCCCATCTGCTGTTATCCCTTCTGCCCTGCCACATACAAAGACCTCAAAAAAGCCACACCGAATGCCATCGCAGTGGCAAAATTCTACTCGCAAATGGTTAAGGTATTTCATTGACACGCTAGAAGAAGAAGAAGAACGCTTTAGTAGAGACTCAAACTAAAAATGTATTAATTGATCAATTGCCGCCTGTTTCTCGCAACCAATCACCGGGAGGACTTAGGCAACCAACCTGGCTGGTTTACAAAGGAATGTTTAATATCTTTATTGTACGTAGCAATATATGTATAGATCGACGGAGCCTTCAGCAGAGACAGACAGGTTCAGTAAATATTGGTCCTTACCAAAACTGATTAGGGATGGAGGTACTGGCAAGGACTGCTGTCTTCGTCTAATAGTGGATTTGGTTTTTGGCATAGAATAAGTTAGCTTTTGACATAATTATTTTTGAAATAAGTTACTTAGAACCAACCTAACTATAAATTATTAAGCAATTTATCCTGTAACCACTAGTGAATCATTAACAAATATTTAACTGTATAGACAAACCGTTGTTCCCATAAACGCTTACGTCATAAATCAGCTATCAACGTCCTTAATCCATACAGAGACAGTACCGTCCACAAAAACACGTGCTCAATCTATCATCGTTGATTGATGCGAGGTTGATCAAGCAGGGTCAAGGCAAGGCGACATCTGGTGCGTTCCCTATACGGACATCGCAGACTGTCATTTCCTTAATAAAGGGCGTCTTTGTAAATGACGTGATTCTCCTTAGCCAATGCGCAGATAATCTCAGAATAGACAAAGTTGTTTGGTAATTAGCAATAAGTGTTTGGCAGTGAGTCAAATGAAGACTAATTGCGCAATTTCCGAAACGGTTTAAAAATTCCGAATCGTTTTGTCTACTTTTGGCTTCTTCAAAAACGAAATGATTATGGAATTTTAATCCTCCTTAAATTCTTAAGGCATTATGCTTTCGATGGAGTCTAAAATCTAATGTAAGGTTAATATAATGGGCATTTTAAACACGAAAGTGTAAGCTATTTCTTTTACAATAATATATTATTGTGCCAGATTCACATGAGGGCAAAAGTACCAAGATTATAATGTATTTTTAAGACTGTTAGTCACACGTAATTATTTTCGGACAACGTCCATTCTGCCCAATTCATTGGATGATGTAATTTTACAAGTATTATCTGTGGTTATTATATATTTTTTAATTGATGGTTAAATCCTTGAACTGTGACATTTTTATTTAAAATAAATTAAGGTTGAATGAAAGTAGACTATAAAACTGAAGGTGTTGATTTCAATGATTTTGTATTTAATTTGACGATAAATTATTATTTAATTGGCGTATAAAAAGTAATATGATAATAATTTTAGTAATTAAACGTTAAAGTAATCGTTTTTGCATAATGCAATTAATAAACTATATGTTTTATTATCTATGTAGATAATTATCTATATAGGTAATAAAAATTGTATTTTACCGATAGTTAATAAATACTTAATAGTAATGTCGATCTCTTACAAGTTTGATATTAAAACATTTTATAATCATTAATATCTACTTTCTTAGTTTATAAATAAATGATACATTTACCTACTAATAGACAGAATATACACGCATGTATTTATGTAAAATTTTACAATACAAAATAAACAGATTAGCTATCAAAAGACCGTAAAAACTTTGAAAATGTCAGAACTAGTTCTACGTGTTTTAGAGGGATCCTGTGTGGACAGTCGTTTCTTCAAATTTGTATACACTTTCACTCTCCATAAAACCATTTTGTTATAACCAGCGAGTGTCCCAATTTACCCTGTTATCCCATCTAGCCCAAGTCGCACCTAGACTAGACCCAATAACATAAAACTACGGGATATTATGGCTCGTTTACTTTTGTTATTACGAAAATTGGCTATATTGTTTTAGATGATATCTTTCTTTATAACACAAATAGTCGTGTTTATTTGTTATCAACAAGTTTTCTATCCAAACTGACCACTTTTATTTTCTTGGTATAGATAGATAGATATACATACTTACTCATTATAGCACACCAAACCAAAATTAAATAGACAAATAAATACACAAAAATAAAGGTTAGTACAACGGGCGGTTTTATGGCTAAAAGCGATCTCTTCAAGACAACCTTTTATAGTTGCGTTTATAATGTGATAAAGATAATAAAACTCCGGCCAAGTGCGAGTCAGACTCGCGCACGAAGGGTTCTGTACCATTATCTATAAAAACGGGGGAAAAATCACGTTTGTTATATGGGAGCCCCCCTTCAATATTTGTTTTATTTTAAGTTAATTATTTATTTTTAAAATGAATATATAACTAAATATTCTGTGAATATTTCAAGCGTCTACCTGTTGTCGTTATCAATTACGAGCAAAAAAAATCACGTTTGTTGTATGGGAGCCCCGTTAAATATTTATTTTATTCTGTTTTTAGTATTTGTTGTTATAGCGGCAACAGAAATACATCACCAGTGAAAATTTCAACTGTCTATCACGGTTCATGAGATACAGCCTGGTGACAGACAGACAGACAGACGGACAGACAGACAGCGGAGTATTAGTAATAGGGTCCCGTTTTACCCTTTGGGTACGGAACCCTAAAAAGATAAACATTCTGGAGCAGTTGAGCTATCTATAGATCATTTGCAACGGTCCTTAGATGTTTCAACTGTTTCTTCTGTATATTGAAGTCTTGTAAATAATAGAAGTTATTGGTAAAGCGATGTGGAAGCTCTAGAGTAAGCTTTTTTCAACGGACACATGATATCAAGTAGGTAAGGAAGTATCGAGTTAGATAAGCGATGGGAAATTACTAGCAATCATATTTCACGTGAACACTACTTTCTCTCCACTATACATATTCACTCATTTACAAAAGGTAATAGATAAGTACGAGACAAATATCCCAAAAATATTTAAAATTTCTTATTTCTATCACTAGATTTTTTTTGTTGATAAATTCTGTGTAAGTTGTAATTTTCAAACTTTCGCGATCACTGTACATATTTACTGATTTAAACGGGTATTTATCGCGTATGTACTATTTTTATTTGTTATCCCGAAGTTTCGACTGTGTTGCAAGTTGCAACAGCCGTGGTCGCGGGTAGGTACAGATAAAAAGGTACATACGCGATAAATACACGTTTGAATCAGTAATTCTGTGTTACTAATTAATTAGTAATTACTAGTTTAATTTTATACGTAAAGTGTTATTTTTTTCTTAAAAGAAGTTTTTTTTATAAGAAGGCAATTAAATGAAGTAAGCTTCTTCTATATTTAGATGAATAATAAAAAAATTATAATATTCTTCATGTTTAACTTTATATATTCAATAGATACATAATTAAAACGTCAGCCACCTGTTACTGATCCGAACACCGAGAATTACGTCAATCGAGCCCATGGCTACCGGCCTACCCACTTGTTCAATTAATAATGTATTGACATTAATAGGCTATTAATTATAATTATTTAATGTGCGAGATAACACACACAACATACTTTTGCTGTACTTATTTATTATAAAGGCTTTCTATGCTGAGAAGATAGACATTGGACACGCCTTCACTTCTCGACGATAGCTCAGAGTACTCCAGTCTGCCTGTGACAACTGTTGCAACATAGTCGAACCGTCGGGATTATAAATGAAAAGGTAACAAGTAAAATTAAAAAAACCCTGGCTTACCAGTAAACCAACCCATTTAAACTAGCTTCTTCTTCTTCCTGCCCTTTTCCTACATTGCGTGGGGTCGCCATAACATGTATGTATTTTTCTTCCATACCTCTCTATCAGCCGTCATCTCCGCTAAACCCAGTAAAACTAGCATTCTATAAAAAAAACTGCGTCCGAATAGGTTTATCCGTTAGGGAACTACGATACCACAGACTCACAGATAGACAGGCATTAAACTTACAACACTGATCGTTTTGCCTCAGGGATTAAAAATACGCTTTTAAATAACAATAATTAAGGAGAAGCCTATCTTAAATCCTGGCCAGACGTCGTCATTAAAATTTAGAGCTGAAACTTGGCACCAGACGTGTATAAAATCTTTGATTGATACATGAGATAAGCGCTTTTTAGGGTTCCGTACCCAAAGGGTAAAACGGGACCCTATTACTAAGACTCCGCTGTCTGTCTGTCTGTCCGTCTGTCAGCAGGCTGTATCTCATGAACCGTGATAGTTAGACAGTTGAAATTTTCACAGATGATGATGGTGTTGATTTTTCTGTTGCCGCTATACTAAACTAAAAACTACAAATACTAAAAGCAGAATAACATAAATATTTAAGTGGGGCTCCCATACAACAGACATGATTTTTTTACCGTTTTTATAGATAGATAGATAGATAACTCTTTATTGTATTACCACACAAACAGAAATAATACAAAAATAAATATAAGGCTAGAAAAAATAAGGCAATACAATGGTATATACGTAATGGTACAATGGTAATAGATAATAGTACGGAACCCTTCGTGCGCAAGTCCGACTCGCACTTGGCCGGTTTTTTAATACAATTACAAATAAATAAATAGGTGGGTCATGGGCCGACGTCCTATCTCAAAAATAGCCTACTAGTTGAAAATTGACCGAAACCTAGTAATTAAAATTTTAGGGGTCAAATCAAAGTAATAAGCGAAAAACACAATTAAAATAAGATTGTAAAACTTGTTTTTTACCATAGAGTTCTCATTTCACTTTATAAATAAACGAATAAAAGGTAATGAAGAGGGAGGCAGTCGTACGCCCGACGGATATCAAAATTTACAAACGGATATTACAGAATTATACCGAAAACGTTTCCGAGCTAATATAAAATTGTAATTGAAAGCACGAGGTCTTATTATTCTTTCTACTCATAGACAGAAAAATGAGGTTTTGTAAATCTAGCTTATATAAGGTTATTGTTCTAGTTGCAACCAAAGCCAAACGTCATACGAATCAAAATAAATGATCCATTACATATAATTTAATAAAAATCAAATGTTTAATCGTTCCTGTTTTCAGACAGACATTATTTTGTAAATTAAGTAACTTTTGTATATTACTCTGGGGCTTAACTTTTGGCATAGTCCTGATGGTCCGACACTGTTTTTAGGGATCCGTACCCATAGGATAAAACGGGACCCTATTACTAAGACTCCGCTGTCTGTCTGTAGGTCTGTCACCAGGCTGTATCTCATGAACCGTGATAGTAAGACGGTTGAAATTTTCACAGATGATGTATTTCTGTTGCCGCTATAACAACAAATACTAAAAACAGAATAAAATAAATATTTAAGGGGGCTCCTATACAGCAAACGCGATTTTTTTCGTTTTTGCTCGATATTGATAACGGCAACAGGTAGACGCTTGAAATATTCACAGAATATTTAGTTATATACTCACTTTAAAAATTAATAATAAAACGAAAATAAAAAAAATACAACCCCATACAACAAACGTGATTTTTTTTGCCGTTTTATAGATAATGTACGGAACCCTTCATGCGCGGGTCCGACTCGCAATTGGCCGGTTTTTTTAAATCGCGTCGCACATTCAAACTTTTATACATATTATATATCAAAAAATTACATATTGCAAAATGACCTAAAATGACACGTTACGATACTACACAAAAATTCTAATTTCCTTAAAATTTATTTCATTCTTATTAACTTTATAAAATGTATTATTAAATTCTTATGTAAGTATATTATAATGTAACATACATTTATTTAAAGCATCGAAGTTCGAATTCGTTCTACAATCTTGCTGTAGAAATCTATTTTGAATGTTACTTCCATCTCGAGTGAAAACATTTTATCGGCTTCTTTTATCGCTTTGAAGTTTAAATATAAATGTTTATTAGTAATAAAGGTTAGGTCAATGCTTTCTTTGATTAAATAAAACTCTTATGTTTATTTTTATTATAACTTTTATATTCAATCGTTTTGTTATTAATCTAGCTATAATAAATAAAATAAATAAATAAATATTGCTGGACATTTCACACAGCGCTATCTAGCCCCAAACTAAGCAGAGCTTGTACTATGGGAACCAGATAACTGATAGAATACTTATATACATTTTTTTTGTAATTACATACTTATAATATATAGAGAAACAACCAGACCCGGAACAAATATCTGTAGATCATGCAAACATTTGATCCGCGTCGGGAATCGAACCCGCTACCTCCTGCGTCTCAGCCGGCTATTCGCCCACTGCACCACGGAGGTAGTCATAATAAAGTAATAGTGGACTCTGTAATTATCAAAAGTGTCATACCGATCAATAACTCGTTTGTATTTTGGAATTGTAAAAGTAAATAAAGGCGTAGGTATTAATTTTTCAAACAATATTATGTATTCGAGACTTCACATCTAGCCTTGAGTGTTTTAGTTTTAGACGTTAAGAGGAAATGTGGGATGCGTTTCGTCCATACAAACGTAGTCCCCTGTTTCCTCTCTGGATAGTGATACTAGAGCAAATATTTTTTTACCATACAATCTACAAGTACCACGAGCATTCCCTACGTTTTGTTTTTCTCCATAAATTAATTATTATAAGAACTAGGAACCTTCTAAAGTCACAGAAATTGCTAATTTTTACTGCCCTTTTCAGACATCCAGCAAACAAATTTGACGAATATAAATAAAAAAACGAAACTTACAGGCATAGCCAAAGCCCTTATTATTATATTTTTGAAAAAAAAAATTAAAACTTAGAAAGAATAGAAGAAAAAAACAGAAATAAAACATCTGCTTAGAATATAAAACACATGCCAAATTTTTAATGTGATTTGATCTCTACAACTAAATGATACCATAAAATTATTGTAAAATATTTGTTATATTATAATATAAATGCGAAAGTTTGGATGTTTATTTGTTACTCAATCACGTTGTAACGGCTGAACCAATTTCTATGAAATTTGGTGTATAGATAGATTATGACCTGGATTAACACATAGGCTACTTTTTATCCCATAAATCAGGTTCCATAGGATAAAAATGGGTTTGAGTCTATCTTTATTTCTAGGTTACCTACACATTTAGTAATAGTGTGACGCGTACGAAGTCGTGGGCAACAGCTAGTTTGTTATAAAATAGAAACTTCATAGGCAGATCATTTATATTCATTTAACGTTTAACTTTGACATTAACATATATAACATTTAAAAAATGAATCAACTCTTTAATGTCGACGTTAATTGAACCATTAATTGAATGAAAGAACGGTGTCGGCGTTACACACTCAATTACTCTTCATATAAATTAATACTGCTTTAAAATGGTAATTAATTTTGCCTGTCAAAACGTTATTGAATTTTGAATTATTGTAGGTACATTTGTTTAGAAATTCATCATTATTATGAGTTTATACCATACTTATAATGTTCATTATACTTTCAAACAAATTGATAGATTATGTAGTGTATAGGTACAATCTTTAAAAGTAGGTCATTGAATCGTAAATATTAACGTTTAAAGACAAGAATTATCTAATTAGAAGAAAATCATGTAAAAGAGCTTTCCTCTACTTCTATATCCATATATAGAAGTAGAGGAAGGCCGAAGAAGAGATGGATGGACTGTGTGAAGAATGAAGAAAAGGGCAGGAAAAAGAAAGATTATCCTCTTTTTGCTATTTAAGTAATTTGTGTAGATTATAAGTACTTACATTCTAATCGAATTAGAATATTATCGTATTTGATAAACTTAATGTATGCTTTATTTCAGGCTACAATTTACATATATTTTGCTAATGGTTTAATTTATGTTCTTGTTAGGTCTAGGCTAGTTCTCCCACGACATATATTGAAAGACTAGTTTTTAGAAAGTGGTTTTATTTATATTATTTAGACATAAGGATTGAAAATCACTGTTATTGACTAATTATTAGAGTTGGTTTAAAAAATATGCAAGTTTTTGTATGACCAGATTGAGGCTGTAGGTATGCCTCAAGTTGATGAACGCAGAGCAGTGCATCGTAGGGCACGTATCTAAGGTGCGTGACCTGCGAGGCAATGCTTTGTTATATGGTTACCACTTAACGTCAGGTGGGCCAATTTCAAATGTACACATACTAATAAAAATAAACTTTTATAATTTTAATTATACTCGTTCGTGTAGCTTCCAGAATAAAAACTGACTTAGGCCGGCAGCTTGTACCATAATAATGTCATAATATGAACCTGCTATTGTTTTCCTCGGGTCACCCAGCTGGCAGCTATCGCGTAAAGCACAACAAAACTTCTTATTTTCCCTGTCAGCGGTCGCATTCGGCAGGAACATAGACAATATAGCGACATCCTCATTGTTTTCCCGCGCCCTTCGTATCCTGTCCTGCCCTACTGTTTTTGTCGTTAAGTGTAAACGGGACTTTAGATCTTCACTTAACACGTCCGCCGACATTTTTGTGAGAAATAAAAAACTTTATGAAACAAAAAGCGCGGTAAAATAACGTTTGTCTTTTTACGGACACGCGCAGGCTTCGCGGCTGGCGTCGCGGGACTGACGAGCAAGTTGAAATTGTACGGAGGGAGCGTAGGCTTGCAGGCTGTCGATCCTACTTAATTGATCGTGTGCGATGATAACAAATGAAGACGTATGGACGGGATAAATCTCGCAATGAGGAAGCCATTCATTCAATTGGCGGAATGAAGTAGATAAGACAGTTTTTGATAAGAAAATAAAGGCGAAGTGGCAATTTGCAACAATGCCCATGACTGCAATGACGTGAACAGGTGATCTGATGATGCAGGTGTTATGCTTATAGTCACGTAGGTATATCATAACTCATAAACACGCAAATAAAATAAAACTAAAGACGACAATGTAATTTGAACACGAAGTACATACCTACCTACTCATACCTGTATATAAGGTATATATCCTATGTATATAAGGTCGACTGTAAAGAAACTAACTATACAATCGACAGCTTGTCTAAAATATGTAGAAACTAGTGAAATTTTGATGTGAAACATTATATTAACACGATTTGGCAGTAAAATCGTCTCGTATGCTTCAGGCCCTCTCTGCGCCACCGCTCTCGATCAGCTTTGATATTTCACATATACCAGGCGTCCCGTGACGGTCAACTTTTTTTTTAATGTTGCACTACTATTTTCCGCAAATTAACTGAAAATCATTTCGAAGGAACGACCCCTAATTTGTTCGTAATAATTAGATATTGCGTCAAGTGACGTCCCCGTGACGAAATATTCTCTAAAACGAGTTAAAGCTGACAAATCATAAAAACATTTTACTCATTTCTACGTTGATTTATTTATTACCTAAGTATATTCTATGCTATAAAACACCCACGGCACAGATAAATGTCTCGTCTACGGCCAACGAATCGAATAGCTATCGTAAACGACTTCATTTAGCTTTATTGCCTACATCCAACTTGGAATAATGCCCTAGGTAGACCTAGATTTGAACAACTAGCTTTTGCTTGCGGCTTTATTTCATACTATTATTATAAATTCGAAAGTAACTCTGTATACATCTGTTTGTAACGTTTTCATGCCTGCTGCATCGATTTCAATTTGGCTACTTTTTATTGTTATACCATACGTGCGAAGCCGCGGGCGTATGTTTGTTGTCTTTAATTGTTTAGGCACACAGACTGACGGGCCACATGACGTGGTCATCGCCTAGAAGCAATGCAGTTGCCTAACTAAAGACGAAAGTCCTTTTAATTAGATAAAAGTGATGTTAATCTATTAAAAATGTGTTGGGTTTCCACATTCGGCTGAAAACAGTCGATTACTTTATATTTCAGATCGAGACATTTCCGCCGTACCTAAATATAGGAAATCAAACCATAACCATAAAAAAACTAACTTTAAGACTCCAGAGAAAAACCATCAAGTTCATAAAAGTTAGTTACAAATTTAAAAAAGTAAAACTATTCGTGGTTGATAAACATACATATTGTTTCATAAATACTGTTATTAAATAAAGTTGTAGGATACTGTAGGCAGTATCAATGCCAGCTGTAGGTTCAATAATATGTTCTCAAGACCATCTTAGACATTAATTTGCCGCTAGTTCAATGATAAATTAAGAATACTAAGAAATGAAAATGTGTATTTGAAACCGATGTTCGGAATTCTTAGAAAATAACAGTTTATTTTGAGGCATTTAAGAACTTAGACAGCTCAATTGCTCCAGATACCAGCAGGGCTAGCACAGCGATTTCCTTGTCTACTCTTCGAAGAGACGACAAGGCTCTGACCGCAACTTGTATTTCTGCGTGTATTGTTATTTGTTTTTTTATATTGTTTTTTAAATTTGAGTGTGATGTACAATAAAGCGTTATTCTATTCCATTCTCTGACGATTCTTCCGAAATTGTCTTTGCCCCGAGCAGGCTCAATAAGTTTTATTCTTAGTCAAGAGAAGGATCTCTGCCTATAGCAACGTACGTTGTATATGTAATTAATTAAATATCTAACCAAAAATTGTTGGCAAGCGCGTGATTGAGAAGAGTGCGAAAGAGACAACTTGAGAAGACAGTGTAGTCTAGGCATCGTAAGATCTAGACAATTTCAGAAGAAAGTTGTCTATCCTTAAATGTCAAATATAGAGAAAATGATTGCTATCGTGCTCGGCGTTGTAGACTACTGTCGAGGAAGTGTCGACAACATTTCTTCCCGTTCACTCTCGCAACCGCCGCGCTTGAGACGGTCGACAAGTGTCTTCTTTGTTCCGATAAATGACTCATGACTAAATCCTTCTCTACAGTTACTGTGCTAGGCTTACTGATGTAAAAGTGTCTCCAAGATACTGGCTGCATTGCCCCGCTGAATTGCAATGATTACGTAGCATAAGATTAAAACAAGCACCAACTTTCGGATTAAAATGTTTTTGGATGAAAATAACAAGTAGTAAGACAAGCATCAAATATAAAAAAATTGGATTAAGAGTGGAAAGTTAAGATGGGGCATGAAGGCTAGCCACTGGAACCGTTCGTTCGTTTAAGAAGGATTTCTTGTGGTTAAAACTTTGTGCTCCATTTCAAATTATCAACTTTGTACCCTGTAAATAACATGAAGTAATTTACCATTGTACAAACCTAATAGGAAACTTATTATCCCTATTGAGAAAGCCCTTTTAACGGATTCTGTTTTTCAGAACTACCTTCATACAATTTTGGTTATGTCCTGTCCTTTATTGATTGACCGCTATTAGATTTGGTATTAACTTGTGATGTGAAAGTATAATGTCGATTCTTATCATTTTTGGAAGGAAATGTCATAACTTAACTATGTAAATACATAATAAAATAAGAGGTTTCTTTCGGCAGTTCGAGTATTTTGAATGAATTTGAATAAATTATATTCGCGAATTTATTAGATTCCTTCGGTAACTATATAAATTGAATCTTCGGTATTTGTGACGACCTCCGATCTATGATAATCAGGAAATAAATTAATAACCTTTGAAACCATTTTATTCATTGTAAATGTGGTTATGATACAGATCTTAAGTTTGTAAAAAATACCAACGGGTTCAGATACAAATTACTATTTCAAGTGTACAAGTTTGCAACCCCCTGCAATGTATAGACAACCGGTACTACGAGATTCTAACGATAGCAGTTTAGGGATATTTTTGTATGATAGCGACAGAAATAGCGATACATCTGTATCATTTTTCGATATCGTGGTGAAGGAAGGTGAATGACCTCTTTTGCCAAGATACCGCGCACGAACTATACCTATCAATTATTAATTAATAAAATAACTTAAATTTTATTACAGGTGCATAAAATCATTCCATATAAAAAAAGTTGCATTTGTATAGTAGGAATGGAGATTCTACGAAGACTTTTCTAAAAATCAACACTGATATAAGGTGAAAAAATACTACTATTATAATATAGGTACACACGGCTACACATCAAGCTATACATTTCGTCTATGCTGACCTCTCATTGTACGGAAAACTTACACAATGCAGGTCAGCTTATACTGGAAATGTATAGCTTGCGGTGTAGCCGTTTGTACAATAATGATTTGCCGAAAGAGTCGTTAAACACAAGAATGCAACTTGCATTCGAATTTTATTGGTGAATTATTTAAAAAATAAGAATTAAAATAATAAAAAATAATACTCGAAAATTATTTTTATAAGGCAAACCATTAACTACTTATCTACTAACGCAATAAAAACTATATCCACGTGAACAAAAGAAAAAAAAACATTAAAATGTTTTTTTTCGTCATTAATCAACCAAGTGACTGATTTAATCTGTGCATATCAATGACAAATACATATTTAAAGCGATTGTCTCAATGATGGCGTCGTTGAATGCAAATTAATTTCAGGAAATTAAGCTCAGCTTTGCATACAATGTTTACCTTTTTGTACAATGATTTTATGCAATTGGATTACCGCATGTGTTGCATAATTGTACTCGTAATATTAAATAATATGCAAAAATATTTATGAATTCTTTGTTTTTGCACTTCTTTGTGTCTTTGTTCTTTGTTTTGGTTGTTGTAGGTACTCAAAATATCTTAACCTTAATAACCAACTAACCGAAATAATTACAATTAGCTTAATATGCCTAAATAGGGCGGATTTTCACCAGCCACGGTAGAATGATATTGTCTGTCAACGTAGCTGGAAATCTATACTGGCAGGGAATCGATTATTGTAATTAAATAATATTATTTACGTACTAAATACTTTTTTTTTCTTTTTTTTATCGTAGATAGCCAAGCGCTTGACGCATGACAACTTAATAGTACAGTAAGTTTTCTGCTGGTTCGCGGAAAAGCAACAAGCCATAAAACTAAAGTTATTGTTCGCAAATATGGCGCGCTGTTTAAGTAGGTATATTAAGATGAGTCACCTCTACATTAGATAATATTTATCTTTCATATAAGGCATACGACCAAGGTCACTACAAAACTCGTACAAATGTAAGCTGGTAGAACAGTTTTGGAAAATCAAGAGACGCCACTCCCTACGAGAGTTTAGTAAGTTTTAAGGTAGGCACTAATCATATTAAAAAGCGCGTTATAAGGCGTAATCTTATTTCTATCTTCCATTTTAAATACTCCTCTTCATCCAAAGGTTGTCAGGAAGTGATCGCTTTTTACCGATAAGACCGCCCAATATATATTTTCTTGTTTTCATTTTGTTTGATGGTCATCTATACTAATATTATAAAGAGGAAAGATTTGATTGTTTGTTTGTTTGCATTGAATAGGCTCCGAAACTACTGGACGGAATTAAAAAATTCTGTCACCGTGGGAAGCTACACTATCCCCGGGTGACATAGGCTACTTTTTACCCAACTCCGCAGAAGGAGGGTAATGTTTGTATTGAAAAACTACGCGTGCGAAGCTGCAGATTGGTCAGCTAGTAAGGTATAATAAAGAATTTTAATTCATTAATTCCTGTTGGCAACATACTGTTCCGTTATACCATGTAGCGATGTACCTCTATGTCACCGTGATCAAAACAATTCAGATAAATTGTATAATCGCAACTAATAAATTATGTAATATCTTGTGTCAACCCACGCTGGATGATTCAAAACTTTGTCACTGTGGCAAATAGAAAAGGCGTGTATTCGCCATTTATTTTAGGAAAAATACGAAAATTAATCATTTAAATTAATTTTTATCTAAATATGGCATCGACAGGATGTAAGGTCAAACAGGTTGATATAATTGCTTATTTTAGATTATGTTTAAAAGTCATCATGATCTATCGTACAACTAAACCTTTTTTTACTCGACTACACAAAACACAGCACACACAAGTTTTCATTTAATTTCTTGGTAATTTTGTTAAATACATACTAATTTATAAATTAGAAACTGTCTCTATCCGTCTTGGTATGTCCGTATGTCTGTCTGGACCGATTTCGATGAAATTCGAAATTGATTGTATAGTTTTTTCATGTGTATCAAATTAAATATTCTAAACATTCTCAGTATAAATGACTTTTCCTTTTATATTTTACTAAGAACTTCAAAATGAACTAAGGTCACACAATATGAGATCATCTAAGCCCACTACACAGTGATCGACTGTTGCCCTGATGAGTGATTTATTATCAATCATCTCATCAGTAACTAAGTACCGTTTGTTGTTCCGATATCTCTATTACGATGTACTAAAGTTCAAATTTGAATAGAATATTTGACCCAGGATAAAAATGACATGTTTGCGATAAAAACTAGCATCTGTTACGGTGTACTAGAGTTCAAATTTGAATAGGTTTAGGATAAATATTGTTACTGCTATGTGATTTACTTCATCTATCACTTAAAACGGTACTGTATCCTGTTTTTAGGATTTTCGATACAATTTGTTCTAATAAATGTTATTCGTGTTCGTTTCATCTATTATTATTGATTATTTAGCTCATTATCATCATCATTATCAACATAATCAACCTTAGGATGAACAAAGCCCTCCCCCATAGATTTCCAGGGCAAAACATTGTGAGGCCTGCACCCAATGGCTCCCAGCAGATTTTATCAGGTCGTCTTTTCATATAGAGAGGGCCGTCTTACGCTGCTCTTTCCAGTGAGTTATCTCCGACCAAGAACCTTTATGCCCCAACGACCACTTCAGCGCTAATCCTCTGGTCTATGTCAGACTTACTAATCCATACAAATATTGTTAATTCATAAGTATCTATCTATTTGTTACATTTTAACGACTAAACTGATCGACCGATTTTGATCGATTTGGTATATTATATTTCATATTTATTTATTTCAAACCATAGGGACTTATAGTACACTTAGTTACGTCAATTGCATTACATAAAAAATGTTAGGAAAACATTTACCTAACTAGTATTTTAATAATTAATAATACAATAATATTTTAGTTGCGGCTGTATGCTGGCTTTGTCAGAAGAACATTAAAATAATAAAATCAAATTGAAATAAGTAAAATTAGTTAATTAAAGCGGCTGTAACGAGGCCTTGTCATTAATATAAACTTAAAAAGTATAACATGTCAAGTGGTTGCAGCTGTACAGGGGCTTTGTCAGTAAAGGAGAGATGTATGCGTAGGAAACGGCAGACACCATGCGTTTTTATCATTTAAGAACTCATTTGTGGAGTAGTATGATTTTTGGGTTAAGTTACTTTTAACGCATCCTTTAAATTTGTTTTCGTTTAGAGCTAAAATGTCTTTCGGAATTTTATTGTAGAAACGCACTGAGTTACCCATAAAGCTTTTATTTGTCTTTTGTAGTCTACAGACGACCTCCGTGGTGCAGTGGGCGAATAGCCGGCTGAGACGCAGGAGGTAGCGGGTTCGATTCCCGCCGCGGAACAAATGTTTGCATGTTCTACAGATATTTGTTTCGGGTATGGTTGTTTCTCTATATATTATAAGTATGTATTTACAAAAAAAAAGTATATAAGTATTCTATCAGTTATCTGGTTCCCATAGTACAAGCTCAGCTTAGTTTGGGGCTAGATAGCGCTGTGTGAAATGTCGAGCAATATTTATTTATTTATTTACATGCCGAATTAACTAATTTGGCCTTATTTCTAGTGTTCATATTATGAACATCAGAACGCTTTTCATTAGAGATAGATTGAGACGTAGCTTAGTTTTTATGTACAAACCACGCGTGCGAAGCCGCGAGCGAAACTTGTACTGTATAAAATACTACAATATTATTGGTATTGGAGGTAATTGTAGTGATTCACAGGGGCTAGTTAGTTTATGTTTTTAGTATCTATGTGTCGTCATCAGTACATTTAGATATACGTGGGAGTTTTTGTTTACAAAAACCACGAACCCACTTATATATACTCTGTAAAGACTAATGATGGTCATGACTAATATTTTACTAAGTAAAAGGTCATCTAGGTACCTGTTTATATCTTTAAAATATTTTTAAGCTTGTTGAAAATAAAAAATCTACTCTACCTCCTTTATTTTACTTGGATACTAATTCATGGATCATCTTAAGATATTTTTTTTTATATATCCGGATGTATACATACCTTAGTTTTTTACCAAATAGTAAGTATTACTTATTTGTTTAAGAATAGATTAATTTAAGAATTAATTAATAATTTATGTAAAGATTTTATTTACTTACGTATTTACTATCTATTATTATTATATTTTATAAGTATTATAATAAATACTTATTTATAAAATAGTATGACGTACTGTTTGTAATTCAAATGAAATAAAATTACCCTCAATACCAATGTTAAGTCAAATTAAATGTACGATTAAAGAGCTTTAAAGAGATTCTTCTGTCATTAATTTCGGTAAAATGATATCCAATTTGTACAGTAACCTCCAACTGTTCAGACATAACTTAAAATGGTCTGCCATTCCAACAATTACAGTGGAAAAAGTTTAAATTCTTAAAAATTTAATGAGGATGCAAGATTAATGGATTCATTTCATTATATGAAGTTACTCCATTTGCCATACCAAGGAGCTATTTTACATATCGTTAATATAATATACAATTAATTTAATTGATCGAGCGAAGCGAGATCTTAAATCAACTTGGCCAAATCGGCGTTGTATGTATGTATGTTTGTTTGTCCGAGGATAACTTTCGGAGCGTTTATCCGATCATCGTGAAATTTGGTATATAGGTAGGTAGTGATGACACAATTTCGGTGTGACTCAATAAGCTAAAAATGATGGGAGGTTTATTGAGATATTGGGGTTCTAGAGGGGTAAAAAAAAATCAAAATGGGACTATCCGGTCAAATAGCACGTCTAATAAAAGGTATTTGTGAGTACATTTCGACCCCGTTTTTATTTTTAGTTTAAACTGTGTAGTTTTAAAGTTATTAGCCATAATATAAACTGAACTTTAACAAAATTCACAGGGTACACCAGTGACCCCACAGTGCTGAAATTTGGTATGCGTGTAGGTTTAGTGACACAAATATAAGCAAAAGTCTGAAATCCAGAATAACTGCAATTTCTACCCCAAAAAAGAATACCAATTTACATGAACTCTCGTTACCTGTAATTTGAATGAAACTGTAGGTCAAGTTGTTTGGTTATCCATTTCGTGGCACTATTTTGATAGTCAAAGATTACGGATAATATTTTTTTGTTTTTATAGGAGACTCGCGAGATCTCAGTTCGGGGCGAACCACTAGTTTAATAGAGAAGAGGAGTACTGAAACGCAAACGGTGTTGGTTCGCTGTAAGACAAAAATTTACGAGACCTGCAAAGATTTTTGGGGGATGCGGTAGGCTGTACTTTTTTTGATTCCTTCGATACATCTAGGGTTTCTTTTTCGATAAGATATAATTTTATTAGTCTCAAGTATTCAGTAATACCTACATTTTGTATTTCTAATATAGCACGAACGATCGAGACATCTTGAACGATCGTGCTCTATCATAATCAAACCAATCTTTAATCAGTCCTTCGATTCAGGACTGCTTCATTCGGCTGATTTTTGCGACTATACCAACTTTTCTATACAGGGTGTATTTTGCGACTCCCATCTGTCTATACAAGAGGAAAGATTTGATTGTTTGTTTGTTTGCATTGAATATGCTCCGAAACTACAGGACCGATTTAAAAATTCTTTCACCGTTGGGAAGCTACAATATTCCCGGGTGGCATAGGCTACTTTTTACCCAACTGCGCAGAAGGAGGGAAATGTTTTTATTGAAAAACTGCGCGTGCGACGCTGCGGATTGGTCAGCTAGTATTATATAAACTTCTGCGATAGTCAATTCTGCAAATTTATAAGAATAACGATTATGGAGCCATACCATTATTTAACTATTATGATTGTTGTTCCTGTCTTATGCTGCCAAATTTTCAATGGTGTCGTCATAGCAATGGCGGTCATCTAAAAAAGATTATGTTATTAGAATACCAAACGGTCTGTATAGTCGCGATTTTGCGACGATACCATTGTCATAGTGAAGCGATCGGTTTAGCAGAATTGGGCCCAGCCAGATCAGTTTATGACAGGATCAACTATCATAATAGTTAAATAATGGTATGGCTCTATAATAGTTTTTCTTATAAATTATTAGAATTGGGCCGTAAGTTGTTTGTAGTTGGACTCGTTGCCAGAACAACGATTTTACTATAGTTGCTTCAAAGTAAAACGGATCCCGTAATACTAAATGATTGATATTATTTCTTTATTGGATTTACTACGTGTACACATTTTACAACATCGAAATTCAATTCTTTGTTTTTTCAAAACCCACAGTCCGTTGGAACAAGATCATTATGTTTATTTTTTGTGTCGATCATGTACCTACTAACCAATTAGTTCCCGATTTCCAATTCTATCCCCAAGAACCGGAAACCATAAAAGTGATGATGAGGTTGGCGATAGGGCGGCGGGCGCACTACTACAGACATCCCAATTATTGATACTTCTACTCATGTTTGGTTATAAAGGGTTCTTATTCTAATTATAGGGGGGGGGGATAAGAGATCTGCACTGACGTCCCTTATAAAGGGTTGAACAGTAGGTTATTTTTCACATCCGCTCCTAGCAATTTAGGTTTATTATTTAGGTTTATTAGGGTTCCGTACCCAAAGGGTAAAACGGGATCCTATTACTAAGACTCCACTGTCTGTCTGTCTGTCACCAGGCTGTACATCATGAACTGTTAAAATTTTCACAGATGATGTATTTCTGTTGCCGCTATAACAACAAATACTAAAAACAGAATAAAATAAATGTATAAGTGGGGCTCCCATACAACAGACATGATTTTTATGCCGTTTTTATAGATAATGGTACAGAACCCTTCGTGCGCGAGTCCGACTCGCACTTGGCCGGTTTTTTTTATTTCAAATGATAAACATGTTATAATCAACCTTTTCATACATTGAGTCCGAAGACGATTCTTTGTTAAGAAAGATGATTTACTGGATTGCGGTAAAAATTATTTAAAAATACTTTTGTGCGATTTTTACTATAATTTTTACGTCTTTCAACTGATCTGTCACTGACATTGGAATAATTTAGCCAGTTGAACATAGGAAAAAAAATTGTAAAGCAGTTAGTAAGTAGTAACATGGACAAAAAAATTACCCGTGTAAATGGTAGTAGGTAACACATTTTAGAAAGAATTGTTTTTATTTTACTTAAATGAAAAAGATATTTATTTGCAGTATAACAGATTAAACGAATAAATAATACAAATAACTCGATTAAACCAGTGTGTTAGACAGAGTTGGTAGGTATATTTAGAGTCGAGTGCCTAGCTGTGAAGATCACTAGATATTTTTATCTAGTGATCTTGACACCTAGGAACGCCTGTATCGTGGAGAAATTCTAGCTAATTTTGAGACTATTAAAACAATATTTTTATTCCTTCAAAAGTGTACAGTCCAGTTAGATTGTACATGGTTAGAAATTGAATTAAGTTGTTGATTGCTCGAGTTGAACCACTGAACGAGATCACACACAGATAAATTTTATTAAAGTTAAGTTGACGATTCCGACCTTTTTTGTATATATTTATTCAACTAAAAGCTTCATTCTTGACCGACCGAAAATGCAGTCAAAAATAGCTCACACGTATACATATTTGATTAAAAGTCGAAAACTGCGGCGGCAAGGCCACGGCAATGCCAATGGTCGCTTTTTTCTCGGATCACCTTACGCGTCCATATGCGGCCAGGGTAACTGACAGCCCTTACATGGTCTGCTGCGAACTGGGGAAGGTAATATAATACTGACGACTTGCTACTTTTAATATTAACTACTTGTCCGCCAGTACAAAGTGGTCGAAATTTGACAGTAATTCAGTTTTTTAGGGTTCCGTACCCAAAGGGTAAAACGGGACCCTATTACTAAGACTCCGCTGTCTGTCTGCCCGTCTGTCTGTCTGTCTGTCTGTCGGTCACCAGGCTGTATCTCATGAACCGTGATAGTTAGACAGTTGCAATTTTCACAACTAAAACAGCTAAAAACAGAATAAAATAAATATTTAAGTGGGGCTCCCATACAATAGACATGATTTTTTTGCCGTTTTTATAGATTATGGTACGGATCCCTTAGTTTGCGAGTCCGAATCGCACTTGGCCAGTTTTTTAGCCTATTTTAGCATTCGGCCCTTCCTCTCCATATAAACTTTAACTATGCCAAATATCACATAGCTTCCTTGCACGAAGGGGTACAAAGTTTTCTCTTCGCGTATTATTATATCTAGAGATAACTACTTCTATACGTAGACAATCTTAAGACACCGGCATATCCCAGAGGGTTAAAGTAGAAGCAAGTTAAAGAGACAGTGACCGAGCACTTAGCTCGAAGAACTGGCAAAAATGGCCATCCGAAAAACCAAGCGCTTTTAAACTAGCGTTTTTTTCTGAGCGTATTAGCTCGTTTCGGCGTACGCGCCTATACAGGCGCTACATTTCACGCTTCAAAAAACTTAAGGCGCGTACACGCGCTTATTCCGGCGTATTCTCTCGAACCGGTGGGTCAGTCAGTGATTCCGACGATGGAACATTGCTTTTTGCGTTACTTATACGAGTGACCAGTACAGACCACACCAGTACCAGAAAAAACTCTTAGTCTGAAAACGCCCTATATGGTCTACAAATTGGTTATTACTGGTTGGCAACAGTAAATACTATACGTGTCTACTGCCCACACGCATGTAATCTACTCTATTTGGAAAATGACATGACAATGTCAACAGCATTTATAACACCTTCAAGTGTTGTTTCAATGTTAAGTTCACTCGATCGAACCTTTGAATTATAAAAAAAAGCCTTTTACCTTTTTTATTGCGGAAAAAGCGATTCCTTAGATAAGCGCTACATGAAAAAGGCTTTTAATTTTGAAAATGACATAACATTCATTGCACGATTTAAGGACGAGTCTCGTAAAGTATTTTGCCGCGTGCGACTCATTTTTGTTTTGTGGCTTTTTTTTGTTTATATTTTCTAATTGATTTTGCTTTGTAGCTTGTTCGTGCTATGATTGGAAAATAAAACTAAAGGCTAGTACTCACCAGCGCGGAAGACCTCGCCGCATCCATCGCAACGGCTAGCGAACTGCGCGTCATAGCAGTTGCCACAGTAGATCTTGTCGAGCTTGGATCCGAACTGCTTGTCTACCAGCGACACACGGCACTTGGCGCACAGGAAGCAGGCCTCGTGCCAGTGCTTGTCTTTGTACGACAGATCCTGCAAAGAAAAGAAGGACAAGATTAATATGAGCATGTTTTCTGTCCGTAACGCGAGACTTATTATTTCCCAGCGGTTGATGAAGAATACATTTAGATTTTAGTTATTTATTCGGTAAAATAGAAGAAAAACTACAAGGTAAAACCAAAGGATCACGACACATCGCAATACCCACATCTTACACAAAAAGTATATCCTAGAACGCCTTATTTAGCTTGAATAATTACATCTGTCGTGGTCCTAATTGGTGTCGTCTATTAATCTAAAAGGTTCTAGTGGGATCCCGATTATTTGACAATCAGACATAAGACATTTTGCAATAATGGCATGTTTAACTACCTGTTACTTAATGTTACCTGGTTTAAGGAACTGACTGTGATAGAGCATTAATGTAGAGCACAAATATTGTTTTCTCAGATCTGAGTGCCAGTCTTGTGCCAAGTCTCGATTTTAGAGAGAATAAACAGTTGAAAAATATCACTACTATTTTTGGAATAGAGTATGCTCTTAACCACACTGTTGCTATGATAAATCCTTTTATAAAGTTTTTATCTAGATTTAAACACTATTTTACAACCTTGCTACTTCTTCTTCTCAATCGTAACGCTCTTGACAGAGCGGTCGTGGTCAACATGTTGTATCATTATTTTTGGGGGCAGATATTACGCGCCTCACGATATCTTGCCATTTATCTCTGTTGACAGACATTCTCGTGCATTCATGCAGTTGGCCACTCACTGCAGCTTTTATTTGATCGGTCCACCGTATGGGCGACCTTCCGCGTGCTACTTAATTCTTACTTGCTACTTAATTCATTAAAATGTAAAGGCTTTGCAATATACTGTCGAAAAACTGTTTCATTAGCTGACAATCCTAAGCCTAACTTTACGTGTTTAAAGAGATCATAAACGTAAAATGTGCGCTACTTTATTGCGTGAAAACCTTTATTCATTGTAAGGATCAGTTTAAAGTCTAACCGAGCGTAATTTTTACTAGATACGGTGGAAAAAACTCCTATTGCTCAATTCGCAAGACTGTGCCTTCACTAGTAAGTAGGCGTAAATACAACCTTCAACTTTGAAGTGCCTCTGACAGCGTCATTTGTTTAATCCTATTTATTCAGTCATTAGTTACCCTATTATCCACAAGTCAAGATGTTTTTCTCTACTTAGGTAGGATTGTTGTTTAACGGCATTAACTGATTATATAGATTTTATTAGGAGGAATCCATGGGGGGAATAGATAATAGAACCACGGGATATTGACCTAAAATGACCTTAATCATACCCTTTAATTGAGTAATATTTAAAATTTTATTACCGTTGGTAAATGTGGGTCTACAGCAAATAATACACCCTTTCAAGGAATATCATATTAAAGTATACTTTGAAATACGGTAATATAAATAAGATAAAAATAGGGTCGTAATTCGTATTAACAATTCCTTATGCCTTATCCCAATAACCTTATGTTATAATATAAGTTATATATATAACATTGCAATGGTGAGTTTAATATTCTTCTTAATGTTGAATATCGTCGGTGTAATAATCAGAATTCCTTTACCCATATGGGCAATTGAGTCACTCTTACTTTAGGTATAAAATACCCTCATTTTATACCTAAAGTTAGAGTGACTCAACAAAAATCTATCAAACTTTGTGCAAAAATCAGTTTTTTGTTGCTCCTGTAAAATTTGCCCATATGGACTTACGAATTAGGCCGACGATATCTCCAAATAATATGAAAATAAATTGTAATTGATTAGTAACATATGCACAATAATATCTATAAATATCATCTTGTTTGTACGTCATTCAATATTTTAGGCTCTGATTCATATTAAACACTTGAACTGATTTGTTACTGTTAAGTTCGCTGGTCGAATAACGAGCTTCGCTAATAAATTACATTGTTCAAATAAGCAGAATTAAGAGCACTGCCGATACTGCAAGGCCACCAAAATCATAATACGAAGTAAAATCCTCAAAATAAATAAAAGTGTTAGTTATATTATAATTATAATACCTATAAATACTCGTGGAAAAATATGTCAGATTTGACAGGTGTCAAAATACTGCCAACGAACAGCAAAACTAAATAATACAGCATAGGAATATCGTCGTGTAAAAATATTGATCTCGGATTAACCAGTGTTTCAGCGTATGACTTTTCACGGAATCGGCTAGGAATTGCCTGTAGAGATGTAAAAAAACCAAAGCAAGGTATTATATATTAGGTAAAACCATGGTAAAATCCCATAAAATACTACGTAAAAAATTAACTGCGAATTAACAGTAAAACATTAAAAGTAAAAATTTGCAATGAATCTTAGTAATAATACCTCTTTAACGAAGTGACATCTGAGGCATTAATAGTTAGCAAACGATGCTGATTGCTCTATCATGCCCTATCTTTTAAAACTTTATAAAACGAAGATTAAAGTTTGATCCAAAAACGCATAATATTTCAATTTCTCCTTTCGACACTGCTCTTGCATCGAAATAGCGCCCCCTCCATTCTATTCCCGTCGCCGACATTTTACACCCAATGCTGTAATGTCAATAAAATATGAATGTTTATTTTGGACGATTACGAAACTTTCAACGCTACAGAATAAATCTCAAAGAACTTAATAGTTCCATCGACCGAAGGTTAGTTCGCGAGAACATCGAACATTTAAAATAACTCTTGTATCCGACTCGAAAATAGAGCTTTTAGCGTTTTGTTTTTGCTAACCTCCCGACATTTAATGTATCATTCCGACAATAATATCCCTGAAATATTTGTAAACAACGAATTACAGTATATATTTATCACGCGCCATCTTTTATATTCTAATTTCAATGTCACAAATTTTCAAGGTTCATATAGGTACTTTACAATTAACTTATTTTTGTACACGCTTTTATAATCTGTTGCTAAATAATAATGAATCAACTAAGGAGGTACTTTCAATTATCGTGTATGGAGGCAACATTAGACAATTACATGTTTTATGCAGCTGTTTGGTCGAAAGTTTAGATAAATGCCCGGCTCTTGGCAGCGAGTCAGGTGGTGCCGTGCGCAGAGGTAGGGGAATCTAGGCCGGCTGGAGTGACATTACTAAATTTGATCTCAGAAACAAAGCAACGTTCGCATTGCTGTTGCACAATAGGTTAATAGACTTTTTTATTATTTTGGCATACCTGGAGATTCATGTAGTATTTGATAATGAGGAAGTAGTTTTGGAAGTTTCAGAGATTGAAATTAAAAGTTTCAAAGAAAAACAACAGCTTATATAATAAGTTCGATGGAGCATTATTATTTTAAGATCATGCCATAAAAGTATAAAGTTTCAATGAAAAACATTGTGAAACAAAAGCAAATAAACAAATAAAATAAGACGCACAAAGATTAACTTTTCAAGACTAAATTTTTGTATCAAAATAATTGAAGGCTTCGAAAATCTGTGTTCATGAATTACAGCAGATGTCAGAGACTATAAATAATTTTGGATCGTATTCCAAGTTCAAACTCTACAATAGACAGGCATCATGTTTACAATAGACAAGGCGTTTATCAAAAGTCAAGATCTAGAGTCTGATGCCAAATCTAATTTATTTTATCAGATTATCAGCTAAAATGGTTCGTCATGAATGGTTTAAATACTATCAGTGATCCGTATTCATTTAATTATGAGTGTAATAGTCTCAGATTGTAGGGACGAATCAAATTAACCGAGAGCTAGGTTTTTTTTTATAAATTATAGGCTAGCGTTTGACCACGATCGCGTCTGATGGTAAGCGATGATGCAGTCTGCGATGGTACACGCTTGACTAGAAGAAACTTATTCAATCGCGACATGAAGACCCCTAGGTTGTAGTTATCAGCAAACACAGACTTAGGCAAGGCGTTCCACTGCTTGGCGGTGCACATAATAATGATGGAAGAGTACCGTTTTGTCGTATGGGAGGTATGTCTACCATGTAGCGGTGGCGCACCGCGGAGCGTGATGTAAACAATTTAAGAAAGACACGGCACGTTACATATTGACAGCTACAATTATAACTATAGGGATTTCCCAACCTTCAAAACAATGTCATGGAAATCAACATTGGACAGAGATCCGTCACTGAATCAAGTCTCAAAACTACGAGTATAATTACATGTAAACAATAGAAGTGTTGACAACCTTAAGCTTCTTTTAATAGATAAATTCAATAGCTTAAGAAAAATATGTAATAAATTAATTTGAGCTTCATTAACTAATCTAAGCGCCGACAGTTAAGATATTGTTGAGACAAAGAATAATTAGTAAAGGAATATAAATGAAACTAACCTTGGAGTCGATGCCGATGGTCTTGTTGCACTCCTCGCAGCCATTGGCGAAGGCGCTCTCGTAGCACTTGATGCAGTAGGGGTGCTCCTCACGCAGCACGTAGCGCTGGCCAGTCAGCGACTCGTCGCACTGCCAGCAGCAAAAGTGGCCGCTGTGCCAGTCCTTGTTCATGGCTTTGGTGTATTCGCCGCTGAAAATAAGCTGTGGACAAAAGAAACATCTGTTGAGTAAAAGCGAAAGAGAGTTGATAAAATTTTAAGTCGTGGAGAAAATAAATAAAAGTATGATATGGTTGATAATAAATTGAGTTGTAAATAATAGAAAATAATTGATTTTAAGTAAGAGATGGAAAACATCGTGTCCAGGAAAAGAGGGTGTTAAGAATAAACTAACAGAAGATGGATAGCGAAAGATGAGAAACCAAGAAATACTTTAGGAACTCAATATAGGGTATAACTAAAAATATAGACCTAAAATCTAAGTTTTAATGAAAGGAAGTTGTTACGATTAGTACTAGGTAGTCGTAGTCATAGAAAAGAGGAAAGGATATTTAGAATTAAGACGAGGATCCAAAAATAAAAGGAACTGCAGAAAAGAGTGATGACAGTGGATTTGGTAAATATTTTTAATTATATTTAAATATTTGAAACATTATACTTAAAGTAGACACAGGGTTAACCGAGAGAAAAAATTGGGTTGGTGATTCGCTAATTATAATATTGGCTTGCATACTTTTTCGGGCAGTTAGTCATAGATAATGTTTATGATATATTCGATATTGGGGCCATTATATCATTAACATTAAAATGTTTGCCTCAACGTGTTGACAGATGACACATGCTATCATTCATCTACTTCAGACGATTATATTACAATTGATGCAGCTGTTATTATGCTACAAAAGCAATAGAAACGAGTTATGATAACGCTTTCTGGACCACAACCGGGTGATTTAGATCTTAGAAACAAAGTTCTCGGAGGAATTTTAATCAAAATGTAAGTTTATGTTCGATTTCGCAATCCTATACATAGTGGAATCTAAAACGGAAATAGGTCGTCACTTGGCACACAGTTCGAATTTCAGATCAAATGGTTGCGTGATTAAAAAACGAAATCTACGTAAGTTTCTTGAAAAATATGATATACTGAGGAAGTAAATTTCTTTCACTGATGTCAAGAAACTTTTTGCTAAATATGGCTCTTTATGAGAGTATGATTCATAGATTGATAACTTGATTTCATTGAAATTTTGGCTTAAGGTCGCATACAGGTTTACAATTTTTAACATATGTAGTGTCTCAGCACCGAATATTTCACCACAGAGAAAGTAAATGTGTAGATACCTTAAATTAGGTCGGGTATGTGCGGGTGGCCAAAATAGTGCAAACATAAACAATCTGGTGCATTCCATCACTGCACTTAACACTAGCACTGCACGGACCACCGCACACATACCCATCGTCGGCGTTGGTAGTAGTGTTGGTCTGTTCAACTTCCGTCAAAGTAACTTCGCCGTCTTTAGACTCCCGGCGTTTCGAGGTCTTCTTGACCTTCCTAGTCTTGCGTTCAGTTGTGGTGTACTGTACTTGAACGTCGACGTCAGCCATTTTGAAGGGTTTTAAGTTAAAAGGTTCTAGACGCGGTCGCGACCCGAATTCGAATGGCGAATGAGCCGAATAGCAGGAATTATTCCAGAATGTTTGGCGGGTGGGGGGGTTTGGGATTTAAATTTGGAAGAGTGACGGAGAGGGCAGGTGCGCGGGCGGCGTTCGAGCTTTTCGCTTTTCCCAGCTCCGTCTACGTATCGAAAACGATCTGCCCTGGATTGCAGTAATAAAACGATTATGGATATTGTATGGTAATCATTTTGACAGATGTTAAAAGTGTACTTCTCAACAGTAACTTACCTTTTTCGAGTAGTTTTGAATTTGTTGAAGCTTTCATCGAAACAGAATAGATGCACAATACAGTTTCAATAAAATCACTGTTAAAAATATATTCTTACATATGTTTAGTTTTGACTTCCGTTCTAGAATATATTAGGCATATGATGACTGTTAAAACGATCACCATTTTAGCATTCTCCATTGCCATTTCCTTACTGCAATTAACCAGGCGGTTCGGGGAGTACTTAGGAGCTAAACCGTCTTATCTCTGACCGAGATTCAATCTGGTACAATTGGTGTTCGACCGATGATTTACGAGTGCACTCTCGACCTATAAACGCATTATTTAAACATGCATTAAAATCGTACGCAGAATCGAACTCATCGACGTTATCAGCTGCAGCTCCGCGGGACCACATTAGAATTTCTTGAAATATTTTTTTGTGTGGTCCTGCCGCGCTGTAGAAAATAAATTAACATTTTCGTTCGTATGTTCAATTTGTATTATAAAGTAATTAGGTATTCATTACAGTTGCCATTGTTTAGTCTTAAATGTGCTACCCCAACCATTATCTTAGTCATAACAAAAATCATCTTAATCCAAAAGTTGCCCGAAAGAAATCGCTTCAAAGCGATAAGACCGCCCATTGTACTTTTTGATTTGCGTTTACTATTTTGTTTTTTATGATTTGCAATAATGTGCTTTTATTCATTTATTTTCTGCATGAGCTTGAATTGACTAAATGGTTTTTTGATTATAAAATTTTATTTTTTATACATATAATTGTGTCTAAATGTTGACTGAACTTTACTTTTCACTAAATTTGTAATAGGTATAATGTGAAATATAATAATGTGATGTGATGTGAATAATGTGATGTGTGAAAACTTTCTTTTGACATGGTTTAAGTTGATATTTAATAGATTAAACACCTTTTTTTTGTGCCTGAAACTTTAATTAGCAAATGATTATGAATAATGTATTAAAAATACTAGTAAAATACTTCTTATAGATAATCAAACTCCATAAGCACAAAGCGTTACTCTTCCACCTTTATTAGGTGCACCGCCAAAGAGTGGAATGCCTTGCCTGAGTCTGTGTTTCCTGATAACTACAACCTAGGGGTCTTCAAGTCGCGAATGAATAGGTTTCTTCTAGGCAAGCGTGTACCATCGTAGACTACATTATCGCGCGCCATCAGGTGAGATCGTGGTCAAATGCTATAATTAATAAAAAAAGTGGCACTCCGGGAGAAAGAACAGACAGAAGTGAAAACATGAATAAAACCAAACTACACTTCAGATACTTATATACAGAGGTGTCAGTAGTTAGTGACAGGTGTCGGTAACAGTGTCGCGAGTTCAATGGTTTTTTCCCATCTCAAAAAATGCTTAACGCGCCTAAAGAAGTTTTCACTATGCCCAACGCACCTAAAGAAGTTTTCACCTCAAAAAAAAACTGAGCTGCAGATTATATTTAAAGTCATTGATTAATTATTTGGTAGCACTTACTCGTTGACAGTTACAATGTTAGCTCATCAATTACCAGTATTCCTTTGGTATTTCAATGCTATCCTATTTTGGGTTGCGAACATTTTCCACCTTGCCCTGACTGACTCGGCACTGACCTAAAGCAGGTTTACCAAGAAGGAACCAGTGACATAATAAAACGCATGTACTTTAATAAACAACTTCGAGAAAGAGCCAACTCGGCTGGGCAGCGTTCGGGAAACTTCGCGATGTCTTCTCATCCAAAATAGGTACCTCAAAGTCTTTGATCAGTGTGTATTGTGATGGCATATGGTACAGAAACGTGGTCTTTCACTATGGACCTCATAAGAAGGCTCAAGGTCCCTCAGCGTGCTATGGAGAGGGATATGCTTGGTGTTTCTCTACGAAATCGAATCAGAAATGAGAAGATGCGTAGACGAACCAAAGTCACCAACATAGCACAATGAATTAGCAAGCTGAAGAACTGACGGCCGTTGGGGCAGAAAGTCCCTACAGCGGAGACCACGCACTGCAAAACGCAGCGTAGGACGGCCCCTCACTAGATGGAAAGACGACCTGATAAAGGTTGCTGGGAGCCGTTGGCTGCAAGCCTCACAAGATATCGGTTACTCTGGAAATGTATGTGGAAGGCCTATGCTCAGCAGTTTACATCATTTTATGATGATGATAAAATAAAATAAAATAATATAGCTAACGATTATATAGATCCCCATGAAGGACATCCTCTGGTCTTTTACTAAGACCCGTGAAGATACCAACAAGGGGGGTTATCAGAGGCAAGTCCAACATTAAATTAAATTAAACATACCTTTGATACTAGCTCGCTTTACGCATTTAAAACGCATGTGATCCATACTAATATTATAAATTCTAAAGTAACTCTGTCTGTCTGTTTTAAACGTTTTCACGACTAAACGGCTGAACCGATTTCGATGAAATTTGATATTCAGATAGATTATGGCTTGGATTGAGACATAAAGCTACTTTTTATTGGCATACCACACGTGCGAAGCCGTGGGCCGAAGCTTGTTATCTATATTTTTGAAGTTCAAAGAAGTTCTTAGATAAAAATTTACCAAAGATTTTACAAACTCAGTGGTATTTATTTTGATAAAAATCTAGTAAAAAACCAATACTGTTATCAATATCAACCAAAACAACCTGTTCAAGAATAGTTTATAGCACAGAATTGTTTAGTACCACGAGCGAATAGTCGCTTGCGCACATTTACATAGGAATCATAGGATAGAATTCCGCTCGGATCAATTTGTTCGAAGCTTCGAGCGACTTGATCCGAGATCCTCGTACGCGCGCGTTTATGAATGTGTGCGCCTGTTTTAGCTTGTTTTACTAAACTAAACTTCTGTTCCTATCTATTTTGTGCCCATAGCCCATTAGTTTTACAAACAAACGTTGGCCAATTTGTGTATTTTTCTACCGATTTGTCTAGACACGTCGATGGGCCTACCAAGGTCTTGGCTGTTCCATTCATTTGTTATATTAGAGGAGAGATTTATCATAGGAACGGATTTTATATGAACGAAGGCAGGTTCGGTTTATAGGTATGAACACCATCAGTCATAGCTGTCTGGAAGAAATCGCTTCTAAGCGATAAGACCGCCCATTGTACTTGTTGCTTTGTGAATTTTTATATAAACATAAAAATGTTTGTTTCTTTTGTGGTGTACAATAAAGTGTTTTCATTCTTTCATTCATAGCAAGCACAGGCTGTTGTTATTTGTATATATATTTATTTTATATATTTGTATATAATCCGTTGGCAAGGAAGAAGGTACAGAGCGAAGCTTATTGATGTAAATTTAAATTTTAAAATACCCTCGACCCCTTTTGGCGTCAGGGTTAAAAATTGACATAGTTAAGAACCACTCCAGATAAACTTGAGATTTTAGCGACATTTCAATTAAAAAAAAACGCGTCCGAATCGACTCAACCGTTTGAGAACTACGATGGCACATACAGGCAGACCACCTCTCGTCAGGTGTTTAAAAAAACATTTTATTGTGAATTCCGTCCTATAAATATAAAAAAACGTATACGACGTATTTTATTACGTACGACATCAAATGAAAACACGGGTAGCCCTAATGGCTACTGTTGTACTGTTGTAAAATAGGTTTTTTTTAAATTCATTATCATAGAAAATTTTAAATTTTCTAACAATCTTAATTTAAAGTCCTAAAATATAAATTAAACAGCCTTATACCTGTTAAATTGACTAAGCGGTATCATCGTCGCAAAGGCGCCGCCGATTTACGTTAAAAATCGTAATTTAAAATGTATCGATTACTGGATAAATATTCAAGCTACCGGTATTAAACCCACCTCTAATATCAATTAATATGGTTCCGGATGTGTGTTGTAAATTAATGTCGTACAAAACAAAACACGTAGTATAAATATTCTATCAGTTATCTTGTTATCACGGTACAAGCTTTGCTTAGTTTTTTTATTGGTGGTTGTCAATCGCTTGGCAACTACCTGATGGTAAGTTATGGTGTGGTCGAATATGGAGCACGCTTGCATAAAAAGAACCAGTTCACTCTGGACTTGAAGACTCCAAGATTATACTACGAGTTTGGGGCTGGATAGCGCTGTGTGACATGCCCAGTAATATTTATTTATTTAATTAATTAAACATGTCAAATGGGTTATGCTTACGTATAGCTTATGCCTCTCTGTGTATTTTTATTTCTCGTCTACGTAGTAGCACAGCTGGTGCATGCCCTTTGAATTGGCATACCGCTGATTGATGCAGCAAGGTCAAGAGAACAAGATTAAAGAGACTAGTTGTTTTATAAATAAACAAATCTTTATTAATTGTCTTAGTGCTAAGATTAACATTACGGATTAATATCTAATTATATGTAACACTTCAGACCGATGATACCCTAAGTGGTCTATATCGATCCCCAGGGGTCGACTAAAATTTCCAAGGCATTCATGTCATCGAACAAAAATATTGGGGTACACGATAACGGATCTCATTTAATAATTTTAGCACGTTAATTTTACCTTGTTTTTGGCTTTTCATGAATAGAAAAATCCACCTACATACAAAGTACCTATTATTTTTTAAGTTTTTCATACTACAGTTAAAAAAATTAATATTTCAAAGATAGTAGTACCACAGTATGTGTACTATGCCACATTTCCAATTGTCTATAACTCATTGAAGTCGATGAATTTGCAAAAATGTAATATTAGGTGAGCACGGGGTCTACCTAAAACGGAAAAACATAGCAAGTGGTTTATGAGACAAAAAGTTTGGGGACCTCTGCTTTAGACTATGTCTGAACTAGAACAACCTGTCTTGAGCGAAAAAGGCTAGACCGAGTAACTTATGAATACTCAAACTTATACTTAAAATCTAACAACATAATGAAAAAACGGACTAAGGGCGACTTGCACAACGATGCTTAAACGCATTTAGTGGCTAAATATGATTTAAGTAGTTGTCAAACCGTACAAATTCGTCAAATTTAAACATGTTTAGTAGTAAATACGTTTACTGATCTTTGTGCAAGCGCCCAAGCATGCTAAGACATGCTAACTAGGAAGGTATAAATTTACGTAATAAACAATTCTTTAAATTTATATATATTGCTGCCTAGTATCAAAGAATTTGTACTAAAGCAGTCAAGGAAAAGTATATCATCAGGTGAGATTGTGGTCAAACAAAGATCTATCCAGTTTAAAAAAAAATCTCGGTTGTAATAGATTGCTTACAGCCCTTGTATACCTTGTGTCCAAACGCAACATAATGCTGAGTCAGATACCATTTTGTGACGTCATCAGGTGGAAGGCACTGAGAATGAAGGATGTATATATATTTTTTTTATTATGTGTTTATACTTTCTTTATGTAACTTCTATGTTTTCCTGTGTCTGTTCGCTTTGTAGACCTAATGTGCTGTTACAAATAAAAACTTTTTCTTTATTTATTTCTCTCATTCAATGTACCTACTATTGTACTAAAAAATATTTACACGAGTTGACGTGGGTTTCAATTGTTAAGTTATAATGACTTTTTGTTTCGTGGTGTAGTGAACGAATAGCCGGCTGAGACGCAGGATTTTGCGGGTTCAATTTCCGCCGCTCGACTCTGGGTGCTCCTCTATAAACATGTATTTAAAAAAAATATTTACATATGTCAGTTATCTGGTTCCTATAGTACAAGCACATTTATATAACCTTGGCTAAGTTTGAGGCTAGATAGCGCTGTGTGAAATGTCCAGCATAATTTATTTAACGTACTCTGCGAAGCAAGGATGCACATTATATGGCAATATCAATTGCTTAATCTACGATCCTGTTACGAACGAAGCACGCTACACTTCGATTAAAATATTTTGATAATCTAACGATTGTAGACTATCTATCTATACTGTAACGCTGTATCTCTGTCTGTTTGTTACATTTTCACGACTAAACGGCTGGACCGTTTTAGATGAAATTTGGTATATAGATAGATTATGACCAGGATTGGGACATAGGCTATCTTTTACCCGATTGTGCAGAAGGAGGGTAATGTTTTTATATTTGACAAACCACGCGTGCGAAGCCGCGGGCGGGTCAGCTAGTAGGAAATATAATACGTGATCAATTTTTAGTGATCAGTACATATTTTATGTCTTTGAATTGAGTGGTAATTGAAATAACGAAATGACTAAACCGCTAAAAGTTACAGCACTGAAAACAATGATTGCGCCCACAAAAATAGATTCCATGATGATTTTTCCAAGAATTACTTGGAGAAATAGCATTTTGTGTACAGGTCTATTGACTTTGGCTCGGAATCGTTTACATTCTGTTATATTTATAGCTTCCTGACGATGTCGTTCAGCGGAGAAAGGGGAGGGGAAGTTTTGAAGAGTTTTTATTTGAATGAAAAATGGTAGAGTTGAAAGATTGAGTAAACTCGAAATAAAAACTCGTTATTTGAGAAAATTGGTACCTACTCAGTAATAGATCCAACGATATCTTTTTCTCTTCTCTCTTTCTTTTTTTTTTCTTTTAATTTCCTACTTTTCTATCCTACTAGCAGGATCACGATGATAAGTATTTTCTCGTGGTCCTGCTGCAATCTTATGAACTCGTTACCTATATCACACTAATATTATATATGTGAAAGTTTGGATGTTAGTTTATTTCTTTGTTTGTTTGTTACGCAATCACGTCGTAATGGCTGAACCGATTTCGATGAAATTTGGTGTGTTGATAGATTATGACTTGGATACAAACATAGGCTATATTTGGTTGACAAACAACGCGTGCGAAGCCGCTGGCGGAAGCTAGTTATTAATATATTATTAATAGCCGACCCGCCCGCGGCTTCGCACGCTTGAAATTTCCCGTTCCCGTGGAAACTTCGGGCTAAAAACGATATAAAACACTCTTGTCAAAGTGACTCGACGCTTCAGGTAAATGACTTCACGTCAATGAACGAGACGGTTAAATTAAATGGATAATTTTCATACAAAAATACTAAAATCGCGATTATTAATGGGGGGAGGGGTAGGGGGGGGTGTAGGATGGTGAAAATTATGTTACTACCTTTTCAAACCAAATAAACAAAAATAATTCATTAAAATCGTTCGACCGTGACACGGGATTTTTATATATATTAGAAAATGACTGTCTGAGCTATATTATTATTTAGCGTCAGTGTGTTGACAGTATTAATTTATTTATGTTTCCCTTTTATTATAATATATATATTTTTTATTTAATATATTATAATATGTCTAGAATAGTTGACCTATTTGTGGATCGTTTTCAACGGTCTTTAGATTTCGTATTTTGTAAAGAAGAGATGTAAATACTTGTTTTTTTGTGTTAATAAATGATTCTAATAAGTTATCTGCCTTTAATTTCTATCAGATTACGAATATAAACTTGTCAATTGAACTGCGTCGTAATATTTACTTGGTAGCATGTGTAATTAATAATTAAAAAACTATCTACATCTAAACAACCCATAATATATTTCTGAGATCCCTTCACTAAAATAGGAAATGCTGATATCTTCGGATCAGCTGACCTTATCATCACACATAGCTAAGAACCAACCCGGTTGAACTAACATTCTATTAAAAAAAAAGTGGCACTCCGGGAGTGGCGACAGAAGTGAAAACTTGAACAATTACGTGTGTATTTTTCAATCGTCAGGAAATATTTTTTTGACTCGTCAGGAACGGTGTCGGTAACGAGAACGGTATCGGGAGTTCAAGGGTTTTTTCCCATCTCAAAAAATGCTCAACGCGCCTAAGTTTTAACTCAAAAAAAATTTGGATGTTGCAATATGCTCATGATGGATGTCGCATAAACATGAAAATTTACTAAAAAAGATGTCTTATGCCCCTCCACAATCTTGACGACCTCCGTGGCGCAGTGAGCGAACAGCCGGCTGAGGCGCAGGAGGTAGTGGGTTCGATTCCCGCCGCGGAACAAATGTTTGCATGATCTACAGATATTTGTTCCGGGTCTGGTTGTTTTTCTATATATTATAAGTATGTATTTACAAAAAAATGTACATAAGTATTCTATCAGTTATCTGGTTCCCATAGTACAAGCTCTGCTTAGTTTGGGACAAGATAGTAGACTGTAACATATAGCTACAGTAGCTATATGTTACGGCGGCACACCGCTGAGTGACGACCTATTTTGTAGTCTTGTATTAGGTATAAGTATAACTGTTGTATTCATAGAATGTAAAAATGGACACAAAATAAATATTTTTCTATTTCTATTAGATAGCGCTCTGTGAAATGTTCAGCAATATTAATAAAAAAAAAAACAAAAAAAAAAAAATGTCGCGTGTATATAATTTGAGATAAGAAAAAACCATTGAGGTTTTTTACTATCTCAAATTATATACAGAGGTGTCGGTAACAGTGTCGCGAGTTCAATGGCTTTTTTCCATCTCAAATTATATACAGAGGTGTCGGTAACAGTGTCGTGAGTTCAATGGTTTTTTCTTATCTCAAAAATGCTTAACACGCCCAAAGAAGTTTTCACTTCAAAAGCCGCGTCCGAATCGGTCCATCCCAAACGGATTTCCGATGCCACAGACAGACAGACACAGCAACACACAGAAAGACATTGGCGGCATAAAACACCCTTCTATTTGCGTTGGGGGTTGTAAAGAAAAACACCAATACTCGTAAATCAGCGCGAATTACTTGGGATTGGGACGTGACGTTTATAGTGTCTGGTGGAACGTCCAAGGAATTACAGTTTTATTGCTATTGGCCAGCTCTCTTCAAAGCGGACTAGCAGGTGGCCTTACGGTACAGGTGGTAATATTACGTATCTACCTGCTACGGATTTCAACAAATGTTGTTAGCCTATATCTACGATATATATTTGACATCACAAGTATTTATGTTCGACTAGGTTCCGCCCGCGACTTCGCACGCGTGGTTTGGCAATAAAAGTAGCGTAAGTGTTAATCCAGGTTATAATCTACGTACATACCAAATTTCATAATCGGTTCGACGTAATTGAGTAACAAACAAATAAATAAACATCAAAACTTTCGCGTTTATCATATTAGTGTGATTAATGAATCAGTATCGTCAAAATAAAGGCTACAAGTTGTACAGGTTGAGAGTGGCACGGAAAAATTAGCACATATTGTATTAGGGCGAATTGCGCAACGATGCCTATACGTATTTAGTGGCTAAATATGATTTAAGGAGTTGTCAAATTATACAAGTACGTCGTACTCGTATAGGCGGCTGAGACGCAGGAGGTAGCGGGTTCGATTCCCGCCATGATCTACATGATGACGAAATGTTCGCATGATCTACAGATATTTGTTTCTGTGTTGTGTCTGGGTGTTTTTCTATATATAATATAAGTATGTGTTTACAAAAAAAAAGTATATAAGTATTCTATCAGTTATATGGTTCCCATAGAACAAGCTCTGCTTAGTTTGGGGCTAGATAGCGCTGTGTGAAATGTCCAGCAATATTTATTTTATTAATTAATTTATATTTAAACATGTTAAGTCGCTAAATACGTTTAAGGATCGTTTTGGAAGCCGAGCTAAATGTGCTTATTCTATAGGTATATAATTTAGCATACTAGTTATTTTATTGTACTCATTGTTCTAGTAGAGGAGACCGTGAAGATCGACCTACACCGATCTGATAACCAGATGAGACGTATTTTTTATCAAATATAATTTATAAACAAATATGCCGATAATTACTTGCCTATCTAAAAGTGGTTAGGGCTATTTTTAATTAAATTAACTTTAATCGTTTTTTTTTCATCACTTTCAATCTTTTGATAACCAAATGAATTTTATTTCACTGTTAGTTTTTAACACACAGAATATGCCTCAGTAGGCTTGCCTACTCATTTCTGTGTATAGCTACCTGGCCAGCCGATGTGAACAGGTAAGTCAATATAGGTGACTCCATCGTTCTGCTAACTTATCGAAAGTTATATCATATTTTAGATTACTTTATTACAAAATCAGTCATATTTCAAAATCATTGCCTGCAAAAAAATCATACTTATAGTACTGTTGCCTAGCTAAAAACTTTTAGATAGCACTTTTAGATAGGCAAGTAATTATAGGCATATTTGTTTATAAATTATATTTGATAAAAAATATGTCTCATCTGGTTATCAGATCGGTGAAGGTCGATCTTCACCGGCTCTTAGACCATTCGTTTTCTCTCAATAGGGCAATGTGGTCGGTCAGTGGCAAAACTCTGTACAGTTTTTTTTTATAAAACAATGTGCTTATTTTTTTGACGTTTGAGTCATGAAAGCTTATGTCATTGTCATAAAATTGTACAACCTAAAGTCTCGCTTAGTTTTCTTAGGATCAAAAAAGTTAAACTCACACCTCGATACTCGATGGATGCTCTTTGACATCTGAATAACAAATTACTCAACCCAGGGCCCGTAGCCAAGTTACATTCGCTTCGAATCGACTCGATTTCTACATAGGTTTGTTGTTGTTGATATATCACGTGATATTTCCATAATATGTCAAAGTCAAAAATTCAAGTCAAAGTCCAATATTTTTATTCATTAAAATCACAAGGATCATTTTGAAACGTCAATTTTACTGTCTGTTCCTTCGCGACCAAGCCAGGAAAGAAATGCAAGAAACAAGACTGGTTGTTTTTTTAATGATCCTTTTAAAATACATAACAATACAGAAAATAAATTACGTCTAAATTGTAACATTTTGAACGAGTTGGAGCAATTTCAATCCCAAGCTTCTCTATCATCTAAATAATGCGATATTTTATAGTACGTTTTTTTTATAAAGATTTTGTTTAATTACGTTATTAAATTTGTTAATTGTCAATTTTTGTACATCCCTTGGGAGTTTGTTATAAAAGCGTACACCTTGTCCTTTACAACGATTTACTAACTTTATGGAGTCTACAAGTGGCAACAGCGAGTTTATCTTTATTTCTAGTATTAAAATTATGATTACCGCTCTTTTCTTTAACAAATTAATATATTTTTTAGTTTTTTTTAGTAACAGATTTTCATAGATGTATTGACAAGGGAATGTCATAATATTTATTTCTTTGTGTCAAATCCCATACATTTTCGGACTTATCGACTAGCGTCATCGCTAATCGGATGTAACTTGGCTAAGCCCTTAGGTCAGATAAACTAGACATTCCTATCAGATATTGGAGAATCTTTTTACAATGTTAACATTAACTATCTCTACTCATTCGCTTGGGAACCGAAACTCCTTTGAACATGTTCAGTGTACGTCGTCAGTTCGTATTACTGCGGTCAGTACTCGTTCTAACCACCGCAGTATCGTTTTCAAAATTTCGAGTAGTGTCTAGGGAATAAACTGGCAATATATGTAAGCTGGTTTGGATGAGCTCTTGTCCAAACCTGTTGCGCGAGCCTTGCACAAGACTTGAGCAAAGAAATCGTTTCGTGTGTGGCTTCTATAACCATCGTTTCGGGTAATAACATATTTCTAGGAACTTTTGTTCGTCCCGGGACTTTGATATTTATAATCTTTGATACGACTGTCTAGCTAGGCCAATGTCATCCCGTGTATTGTGCACACAGCACTATATCCTATCCCTAATTAGATCAAACAATGTATTTTGATGACTGATCTAATTTCCTATGATTTATTGACCAATAAAAAAATCTGTTTTACATTTTGTGTTCTTATTTTTGTGCCTAAGTACGACTTGCGCAACAATGCCTATTCGCATTTAATGCATAAATATGTTTAAGAAATAGAATAATAATTTATTTCAGACAGTGTCCATACAAAACAAAAATAATAATAATCCCAAACGAAAATAAGCCCTCAAATTAATAACATACAAATTGATAATAATACGTTAAATTAGAAACAAAATTAAAAGTCAAATGTCATAGATTAAAATAAGTTTTTGTTGAAAAATTACTTTTTCAAAACAAGCTTTTATATAATTCATAATCGGAACGGCAAGCAGATTCAAATGAGCCCAAACCGTTGTCTAGCATCCGTCTCCATCATGAGACCACCTCCATGGTACCATATTATTGCATTGTCACCGAAGTTACATATGTATTTCAAATTTCAGCTCAAACGGTTGAGGGGAACGGGTTTAAAATTCAGTTGCAAGATTCCACCCGGACAAACATACATACATTGCAAGTTAATAAAAAGCTTGTAATAAAATAAGATAAGTTTAAAAGAGTTGTCAAATCATACAAGTACCTAGTGTTAAATGTTTAGTCGCTATATAAGTTTAGTACATGCTTTTGACCCCTTCGAGTAACATGGTCTTAGAAATATTTGCAAATCACGCAATCATTTGTTGCGATGCGGATATAATCCACTACTTCTTGCAACTCAGTCGGCTAACCCACCTCACCAGAGAGTACGACAGAGTTCCAAGTTCATTTGATTAGTTTTACAAATGTCTCTCTGTCTGTTAGTCACTTTTTCGAAATAACTGGACCGTTTTCGATTTTTGGTACATAGATAGACATAGATCTAATCTAATCTAACTATCCCGTGTGATCCCAATGCAGGGCAAACTTTCCCTGTTTCCATTCTATGCGATCCTGAGATTCCGATGGCCAGGATATCAAAAAGGCGTCAAGTTCGTCGCATCATCTCTGCCTGGGTCGACCACGTGATCACGGTCCTTGATCACCCACTCAGTGGTGATTGTAGGCCAAAAGTAGTCCGGCATACGGCCCACATGCCCGGCCCAGTCCCATTGAGATACGGACCAGGGCCTCAATTCTACTAAACCAATCGCTTCACTATGACTATGGTATCGTCGAAAAATCGCCACTATCTTTTGGTATTCTAAGTACTAACACGATCTTTTTTCAATGACCGCCGTTGCTATGACAACCCCATTGAACATTTGGTAGCATATGACAGGAATAACAACCATAATCGTTTAACAATGGTATGGCTCCATAATAGTTTTTCTTATAAATTAGCAGAATTGGGCCCCAGGACGGAAGCTATAATTTTTTCTATTGTTTATTGACCATTCATCGGATCCAATATAGTTTTCAAGAGGCAAATGTTCCGGTTAAAATTACTGTTCTTTATAATTTCTAGGTAAAATAAACTATGAAACGATATGACATGAAACACTTATTCCATAGCCCATCTTTCATAACGCCTCTCTAAAGATTAAAGGGTTCAAAATATACGCCCTTTTACGAGCAAATGGAACTTCACAAATAGACGAGTTTTATGAATAGACCTTCGTTACGCTTTGATGACTGTGTTTGACTACCTGAATGTACCTACTGTAAATATTATTCTACTTTATAGAGAGAGATTATTTAAGTTAAGCTCTTTGATGTATGTTTGAATCAGTTTCCAAAGTTGTATGTTAAGTTTAATAATCTTAAACTGTTACATACTACATAAAACTAGTATTATGGTTTTGTTTAAAAACGAGTACTTATTCAAATAGTAATTACTTTTCACAAGGGCCTAACTTCTCCTAATTGAGCACTAGATGGACTATATCATCGTCCAATTGTGTTGTTGCTAACGCATGTGATAAACGTCATCTCAAAAGGTCGTAAGTGCCACAAATCCTCCTGACATACGACAAGACTAAGTGTGTCTGACTAAAAGGTCGTATATGAACGACGTCTGGTGCGTCATCATATCGCATCTGGGTCGAGGTTCTGTATATTTTTGGACACATTGTGCAACGTTTTGATCTACTAGCAAGTTCATAGGGTTGTGTTAATACCGCGATGTTAATTATGTTGCTGGAAAATTGAGTTGGATTTTGTGGAACCATACATGTTCATGTTTGACTGTGATTTTTTGTAATTTTTTTCTAACAAATTTTAGCTAACCAAGTCAGAACCAACTTCTTTATTAAAAACGTTTGTACCGTATTGTTGAAGCTTATAATATACCCTAAGATGAAGCCCATCGTAATAGGTTTGTAAAACATTTTTCAAAGTTTGGCATTTATGTAGTATTTTGGAGAAAAAAAATACAGTTTCAAGGTTATTTCACTAAGTATGCAACTTTTTATAGATACCTACTATGTTTGGCAAAAGCTGGTCTTATGAAAATAAACATGAAATTGTTGTACGGAACACAAAAATGCTACTATTAAATTTATAGTTTTATACAAATGAAACATTCGGAAATTCTAGAAGCCAAACATATTACAGCCTACTTTCCCATCTCAAAGGAATGCATAGTACAGTTCCGTCTAGGGGGTAAAGAAAACACTCAAAAACAGGATACAGTACTTTAATCCCAATTCAGTCATGCGCAGCGGGTCGTATGTTAGTTCGCTAGTCTCCAGAGTTACCCCAGAAGTCCTCTTCCTCCTCCTCATCCTCTATTACCTCCTCTTTAGCCTCTTCGTCGAAGGAGTCGAGCTTTTTAGCCTCTTTCGCTCTTTCCTCAGCGCTGTCGACCGAAGTGTCCACGCTCCAGTGTTCATTCTTCGGCGTACGTGATCGACTTCTGGAATGAGAATTCGCTGATAGATTAGGAGCACTGCCGTAGTTTGGTTCTCCTTGAGCTGTAGATGAGAACTCGGCTTCCTCAAGTGACGTGAACATCTTTAGCTCCTCGTCGCGCGACGCCCGCGAGTCTTTGGAAGACGTCGACGATGACGAACGACGGTTTTTGTAGTTCCGACGCCTGCTACTCGGGTCGCTTCGTTGCAATGGACGATACTTGATCCCATCAAGAGATCTACAAAATAACACGTGATTGGTATCGTACAGTGAGATTGTCGTGCGATGTTGATGAGAATGTAAGAGCTTCATCTATGGAACTGCAAGCGTGAAGTAATGGAATCGTGCTCTTTTAGTAAAGGATGGTATTAACCTGAGATAGTCTTCGGTGAAGATGGGCTTGTCGTCCTCGTAAGGTTGCAGTTGTATCTGGGGGGTGGGGCTGAGGGGGGTGTAGTTCCAGGTTAGTTTCTCATTCTCTGTGTCTCTCTGTGTTTCTTGTGGTTCTGTGCGGTCGGTTACTCTCTCCTCGGCAGGGTCAGTGGACTCGGCAGGAGTGTTCCGATCTGCGCCGGGGGATTTGTTTCTGTTATAGATGCTGAACGAGTTGGAAGTGTTGGTTACTAGCGTTTTCGTCTTAGCGGGTGAGTACCTTTCGTTTCTGTAGTCACTGCCGTTCGGCTGCGGGATGTCTTCGATGGAGTCGCCGAAGCTGGATATTTTGGTGGAAAAGAGAATGGCGGTGGAGTCCGGCGCGTATCCGTGGTAGTACTTGATTGCTGCAGTTTTGAGGTGGCCGTCATTGTCTTCCGTAAGATTGAGATATCCTTGTCCACATGCCGTCGTCCAGTCTTCTTGTTTGTTTTGTGCCTTGCGTAATAGAATAGCGTAGTACTGGGCGAGCTCTTCGAAGTTAGGGTCAGTGACGGGTAAGAATCCGTTGAGCAGGTGCTTCAGGCTGTCGATGGCGTCATTGATCCCGGCGTAAGATATCACGGCGGATAACACGAGTCCCATTTCGAGGCACAAAAAAACTTGTCGTAAAAGAAGAAGGCTCGTATAAGGGCAGGGTTTTCTGGGAGGGTTTTCGATCGGCGATATTGCACCGGGACAAGATTTGAACAACTGAAATTAAAGTGTAATACTTGCCAAACTTTTGTGTCTACATTTAGATTGCGTTTTGGCGATGCCCGGGAGTTTATTTTGTATGTCCGATTGAAGGCCGATTGTTTTATTGGCGGTAAAAATGCTAATGGCTGATTTAATGGTCGCAGAGGGAATACTTTTAAAGTGAATTATGGTTTCAGTAGGTAATTTGTATCTGTGATTACTTGACTACAATAACACTTATTCTTCGCTGCTATTGATTGAGTTCAATATGCAATTCATCAAAATGAGTCAAATTATAAAACTACCATGCTGATTTCTAAAATAAATGTATAATGGAATTCAAACATTTATTACAACAGATAGACATACATATTAATAGATTTAAAAGGGTCTGTTTCAATTAAGGTTCCACTGATTCGAGTGCCTGCTCGGCATCTCCTTATAAGTGAATAAATACAGTTCCATTTTAAAACGTTCCGTAATTTTAATAAAATAACTGTTTGCGACAACCGCTGTGTTTGTTGTCATCCACCTTTTTTTCTAAGTTGATTCATACAATTTTATACTATCTTCCATCTGTTTTATACCTTCTGGATTAAAAATAATTGTTTCCTCTGACGGTTTTTTTAGATTTATTGCAAGCACACGCGTGGGCAATGAACTTGACTTTGAATATCTCATAAATAGTGCAAAATAATGTTATTTACAGACGCTCTGCGATTGGAGAGTAGTGAGAACTTTAGCGTTTTAAACTGTTGTTTTTCTTATTTTTTATATGTTATTTATGATTATTATTATTGTCGATGTACCGTGTAGAAACCTCTTTACATTTCCCTTGAAGCGTGCCATGTCGTAGCCTAACGGGAAAACCTCAGATGGTAGCTCATTTCACATCTTACAAGTATGTAGAAAATCTAAAAAATCTATATTTACAGATCGAGAGACAGATCTACCAAGTTATTAGTGAATTGAAGGGTGTCCCTAGCGTCTATTGAACAGCCGTGTTTGTATCTAGATTTGTTCTTTTCGGGATTATTTCAGTTTTGTCCACCTGAACAGATAAGTTGGTGGCACTGTACATTGATGACGAGAATAAGAACTGGCTCAAGACAGTTTGTTGTGGCCTAATAGAGAAGTCTAGGTTCTGACTTTATTGGCTGACGCGCCCTGGCTTCGCATGGATTTTATAGCATATAGCACTCAGGGATAGTGTAGATTTCAGAAATTATTTTCAGAATAAGTTCATGATTGTACTTCTTGTAAACATACAAACAACAAACTTTACCTTTTTATAATATATTAAAGATAAAGACAATTCAAGGCCTTAGATCTCAAACCTTTTTTCTACCAGCTTATACTAACTTACGTAGCGTAGATAATAAACAGTGGTGGATTTAAACATTTCCCAATTATAGGCTGTTACATTTTTGCCGCCTTTTAATCTAACAATTTAGTTGAAATTGCACAAGAAATAGTATTTGTGGGTATATTTCTGAGCTAATCAAAGCTCAGTCATATACAATAAGGTGGGGTAATGTAGGCATGCTACTTGGGTTGGGGGCTGCGAACTGGGTGTTTTACCATAGAATATAGAAGTTTGTGGTAGCGTTGTTTGAATGTACAATGAAGAGGAGAGGGAAAAGTCATCGTAAAGATGGGTTCTTTCTGCAAAACATCAGGAAACCGCCTTACCCACAGAAATTAAAAAAAAAACTAGACCCATATTTCCCGCCCCTAAAAACTGCCGCTCTAGGCTCAAGCCTACTCAGTCTGCTGATAAATCCGCCAGTGATAATAAAGTTGTGAAGACCATTTTACCACCAAAAATATCATCAGAATATAAAGCGAACCCTGACTAGCTAGCTACATTGTTGCACACGTAACCAATCAAGCATCAAAGCACAATAACACAGGGTTTTGGGCTGAACGCCGCTTGGCCGCTGTCAGTCTGCCAAAACATTTTATTAGCGTTTCTTTGCTAAAATATTTGAGATGGGTTCGTTCGTCTATTGCTATGTGGAAATTGTATAAAGATTCGTGGAATATTCATGGGCTGCGAGGAGATATTCGATGAAAACTATAACTATTAACGAACATTATTTGGGATTTAGTAGGTGAGACTAGGTAAGACGATGAAACGTGGTAGATGGCATACCCTGCAGTTAGCATTAGGATGATGATAAGTATAATCTTCAACTGCGGTTTTTTTTATTGCCCCTCAGCCAAATGGTCATGTAATGTATTATAGAGCCCACAGAAGCTAGCGCAAGCCTTGCACAAGGTTAGAAATTGGAACAAATTATTCCCAGAGGCTTGCGCAAAGAAATCATTGATGTGTGTTGAACCCATAAGTATTTTCTATCCGTGTAGTGTGTTTTGAATGTTTTCCGGAAACTGAAAAAACATAAGTTTCCTAAGTTTTTTTATATGTTTTGACTTTTTATATTTGCTATTACTGTATTATAACTAAATTTTAAGTAAAAGTGTATTATTCTTTGGGTAAGATTAATAGTGGTATACCTAGTCTGGCCAAAAAGACTAGAACATTTATTTTGACCCCTCACACCAATCACATTTTGCAGTGTTTTGTAAGTATAATAAAATGTTTGTTCTGTCTCCATTTCTTCAGTCAAGTATTCTCCTCGAAGAGAGATAACGCCCGGACATCCTGAGACGCCCAAGATGCCGTTCGCATAACAGTACATTGTACTCTTCTAAATCAAGACACGCGTCATAGTGACGCTACAGTACCGTGTGAAGCACTGCACAGGTTATAAATATCTACTTTATAATTGACGTGGAGAATACTGTGGGCAGAAAGCTCTCATTCAGTAATCCCTTAAAAGAATTTGGAATGATAATTTGTATTAGCGCGAAATATTTGGTACGACAAACTTATCGGAACTGGACGTGGACTATGCCTCATGTTCAGAGTGCGGGGCTTCGAGTGCGGTACAGAACACAGCACTTGTTCCTCTGCCCCTCTGAGAACAGTTCAATAAGGCAAATGGTAGAGGTGGCCACGCAATGGTTCAAATTAATTAAATTTTGTTTAATTATGTATGACACGTGAAGAAAACGGTCTATAGAATAAGAAATTGCAGGTCTTTTTAACACCCACATTTATTTCCTGTTTTGTATCTGTCGTTTTTATTCCAATATTGTCCACCGGACTCTTAAGTCTATAAGATTTTAATCGTTTTGCGTTCATTAGGTAGGTATGTTAATCTAGCGACAACTTTGTGGTTAAATCTTTCTTGCTAAACTATCGCCATACTGGCGATAGTGATCGAAATCAGACACCGTAATTAATTTTATTAGGATTAAAGTTAGCGTTCGCCCCTCTTTCTTTTATGAACTATAATTATGTCAAATCTTACACTAAGTTTTCTCTTCATGCAATAATAAATGATACTTATTTACTTTTTAGTAAACTTTTAATACAAAGACAAACATAGTAAGAAAATTCTTGTAAAGACGCCTTGTCGCCGGCCGCCTGCAGTCGTTCATAAAATTATCCCGCCTTTAGATTCGTAAATAAATGACGTGGAAAACGATGCTATGCGCCATTTCAATGGAATTCCATTACATCACAGCTTAATCTAGTTCATAATCTGTTTTGAAGCCAAAACGGGTACACGGGGGTGTGTTTTGGAAATAAGTATTTTTCGAATTCACGTTCTTTATCAAATCAAATTCTAATTCTAGTGAAAACGTTTTTTTGCTTTTTTACTTATTTTTATGGCTACTTAAGATACTGTAGTTGTTTACGATTATAATAGCAGGGGTTGTTAAAAGAATACGTTTCTACTGTATTTTTTTAAGACCAATAGAATTTTCTTTCCTCAATCAAAATAACTCTCTTTTTGTAAATGAGTCAATGAAAACCCTTAATATATTTCTAAAATTTAATCAAAAACTTTTATAATTTCATCGATCAATCCAACAGTTCATAAGTTTAATACCAAGTTCATCTATCGATCTTACCAACCTATAGAAACTATAAAACAGTTCGTTCTAAATCAGTCCATAAACAAAACGTCCAAAAGCAGAGTCTGGATGTAATGGTGTCAAAGGCAAGGTCGGGGAAAGCGCGGTGAAACCCGACACCGCGTGACGTCACGCACGGGCCGTGCGCAAGAGTGGATCGCGGTGCACGGGATAGAAACAGGAGAATTACGTCAAATTTTCCGATGTCATTCTCGCGATTAAATCGTCAATCGTCGTGATTTTCATAAGTGATTAAAAATAGACTTTGAAATATATTTTTTAAGCTATTTATCCCACCCCTTGCAAACGCTCGATTGATCAACTGCACAAAACGAACTTAATGCTAGAAAGTATTATCTTCCAGTGAGCCATTGTGTAATGTATAAAAACCAATTTTGTAGGTCGCGCATATAAGTAGTAAATGCGTAAGAAATAAATAAAGTAAAACAGTTTCTATGTTTGTACGAAAGCTCTTCAGGGGTTTTAGTGTCAGTTAATTATTATTTATTTAGTTCAAATTGTAATTAATCTTCGCATTGTTTTTTATAACAAATAATGAATTGAAAAATGTAAGCGAAAACACGGTGTTTTTATTTCTGCAACTGTTAGAAGTACATTCATCTGGTACTTAGGTATGTGTTCACAACATCGTTTCACTTGATTTTTAGTCAACACGCGAATATGAAGCGGAAAACAACAATAAACCTTGATTTCGAAGTTCAACGAAATTAACGACAGACAAAGTACCGTCAACAGAGAAAGTTTCATTCATTTTCGACTCTTCTCCACCGACATAAGAAACAAATAGCTTAGCATTTTGTCTAGGCCGTACATAAATAAGCTCACATGAATACGACAGACGGAAGTACCGTACCGTCAACAAAGAAAGTTGCCCGATCATTTTCGACTCTACTCCAACGAGATATGATTGTAATTGCGTAACCAATTTTGAATTTTTTTCTAGGCCATTTCTACGTTCCATTCAAGTTTCGTGTGGGTTTTGCGTGAATGAAAAAAACTATTTTATTCATAGTTCATGAATGTATGACACCGTCCCTTGTTTATTTTTTATTTATCCCGGGTGTTGGCGAGAGGAGCGCTTTTCGTTTGATACGTAACATCAAAAATGAAATGAATGTAACGATCATTTATTTTTCCGTTTAAAACCGATTTTGAAGTTTAAACATAATTAGGTATTCACAGTCAAAATTCCGGTTAATTTTATTTTAAAAAGAACTTGTAAACTTAAAAAAAAAAACATAATTTATTGACGAAAGATTTTTAAGAGATTTTTTAATTTCTATGAAATAATTGGTCAAGCACGTGTCAGTTCGTGCACAGTGAAGGATTTAATAGTCATTGGCACTTTCTTCCTGCTAAACTTTGTCTAATGTAGAATATGTATGTGCTAGGTAGATTCCGTTTTACGAAAGTCCTTTGGCCTGGGTGCTAATGCGTATGCATTTTCACTTTAAAACACATTTTCAAGCTTATTTTCATCTGATAACCTTTATACCGCATATTTTGACATAATTTTCAATAAATTTAAATTAGGAATAGTGTGAATAACAAAAAATGTATTTTATTGTAAAACAGCGTGGGGTGCTGGATGTCAATTGTTATAAATATTTTATTGACAGATATTGGTAAAAGTAGAGTCAATTTGAAAATATCTTAAAAAGCACCCCACGCTTTCTTACAATATAATATTTATTTTGTTAATAACACTATTCTTAATTTAAATTTATTGAAAATTATTCTTAAATTTATTTTTAGTTCGGAATCGTTTAGTTTAGTTTATCGGTTTTCGTTTTAGTTCTAGAAATTCGTGTTTTTTAGTTTTTTAAACTATTATTTATTTTCTATTTTTTAGTTCGGCTAACTACAAGTTTTTTATTTTTTTGATCGAGCGAAGCGAGATCTCTAAATCAATTTAGGCAAATCGGCGTTGTATGTATGTATGTTTGTTTGTCCGAGGATAACTTTCGAAACTATAAGGTCAAATGGGACGTCAAATGAAAGGTCTTCATTAGTACATTTAGACTCCGTTTTTATTTTTAGTAAAGTCCTTATAGTTTTTAAGCCATAATAAAAACGGAACTTCGACAAAATTTACAGGATACACCAGTGACCCATCAGTGCTGTAATTTGGTATGCGTGTAGCTTAAGTGACATAAATATAGGCAAAAGTCTAAAATCCAGAATAACTGCCATTTGTACCCCAAAAAAGAGTAACCAATTAACGTGAACTGCCGTAACCTGTAATTTGAATGAAACTGTTTGCCAAGTTAGCTAGTTATGCATTTCGTGGCACTATTTTGATTGTTTTATTGTTATTATTATATTATTTGTTATATTGTTTTAATCGAAGACTCGCGAGATCTCAGTTCGGGGCGAAACTAGTTTAATTTAATTATGCTATTGTCATCGGTCCTTGATAAGTGTGCAAAATTTCAATTTAATTCGACGTTTTCAAGTGTTTGAAAATCAAGTACAAAGATTCTTTTACATACACACATACATACATACCAAGCTAATAAAAGCGTGTTAAAAACAAAGTGTTGGCTATCGAATCTGAAAATATGACAACAATTTTGGAGCACTTCAGCTGTCCTCACTATAAGTCACAATAATATTATTTTTCAAAGAATACAAAGTAAACAAGTTCCTAAAATAATTTTCGTAATGACTTTCGTTAGAGACGCCTTTTTTTGCACCTGAGTTTTTTTGGCGTCACACGGCTTGTGTATTTGTCATAGTGAAACTGCCAAGATGTCAGAATGTAACAAATATTGTATTTTAGAGTGAACTAGATGTAAAGTAGATTTAAAAAAAAACTCTGAAGTAAAAAGAGTATTTTTTGGTGCTACGTCGTAGATGCCTACGGCGTAGGTAGTGCTACAGTGCAGACGATGATTTTTGGATACTGATAAATATGGTAATAACCTAGCTAATCATCGAGTCATGACCTCACTAGGGTTCCCTGTATCGTGGATATCAAAAACTTGGTGTATATTATACACACCCAGTCCCACACCGGAAATTGAACTCGCAACCTCTGCAGTCGGTAACTCAGCCTTAGCGCTACAAAGGTTGTTAAGCTAACATTATCATTTGTTACATTACATTAAAGTAAACAAACATTTACGTAATTCAATAAAAATATATGTTAATGTATTTAAATAATTTACGATGACAGCAACAATATCATATTTAATAGTGAAAGAACTTAATTTTTGGCACTTTACAGCGTTTTCAATTGCTACGCGCTTAGAGCTGTATAGTAGCGCCATCTCTTGAGGAGTAGCGAAACTATGAAAAGCTTTCGATAAAGCTTCGTAGCGAATAATTTTTTCAGTCGTCGGAAATGCAGACGGAAATTAAAAGATGGCAGTTTTAACCGTTCACGAGAAAAATAACTTAATAAACGAAACTTTAATAACATTAATACGTTTTAACTTTTCACTAAAATGTTTTATGGTTAATTGAGTCCTGGCACAAAACTTCTAGTATTGTATTCTAGTATTCTAGGCATGAGGCAAATCTTATTAATATTAACAACACTATAATTATTAAAACCCCAGATACTGATGAAATATAAAAATAAAGTTGGGTACATACGGTACACACTAGGTAACCGATATCTTTTAGAATGAATCTTATAGAAGCATGCTTTGCTTGGGAAGGGTATAAAAATAAAATAAATAAAACCTTTTCACAGCACAATACTTTTTCGTCCACTTACAATAACTTTTTCTTATCGGCCAGTTACACACAATCCAAAACGAGCTGAGCCGTTCGCGCTAAAATTCTAAATTCGAATGGTTACTAAAAGCACAGTGACACTCGCGTCGATATTTTTTTGAATTCAAACTTTTTAAATAAACTTTTTAATTAATTTCGCTGGAGGCTGGACACGTCCGATAGCCGTCGAAAGAGTATTGAGTTCAGTTGGCGAACCGAACGGGTAGTTTAGCTTTTCTTGTCGTGCGCTTCAATTATATTTATTACAGTGTGTGGTTATAAACTAGCGTGCGACAGGCACTTCAAAGCGATCAATCGGTATACGCTGGGATCGATGCCGCATACCGTAGCAGATCGATAGCCGATACACTGCTTTTATTTTGAGTTTTGCACACAGCCCAACTGTGCCCTTTGGATTTTTTAGCACCACACACGGTGACACAATCTAATAGATTTATAGTTTGACTCGTGGTCTGGCCACATTAGTCTACGGCTGAATATGTCTAAAATAAAATTGGATATATGGATATTTTAGGTTTTTTTATTGGTACAAGAATTGGTCACTGGCGGAAGTGTGCGTTTGCCCAACAATGGGACAACATGGGCTAAGAAATAGTAGCAAAAGTAGTGGTATTTAGTACCTATTAATATTAATATAGATTATAATGTATAGAAGACGCAAGAGATTTCAAAACGCCGAAAGGAGTCGGCAACAAGGTTTACAAAACAATTGTTGTGATTTTACACAATCCAACGCATTGTATTTCAAATGTGCACTAACCTCCAAAAACAAACCACTTTATGCCTGGAAAATTGGTTATAATTGGAAATAATCGATTTATCCTTGTGTCACTGAAATGAGATTAGGAAACTCTATTTTTTTTTATTTACTTTGTAATAATCTGAGTCAAAACGTGCTAGCATTTTGACCCAGTTATACATTTTGCCTCTATTTAAATTATGTATTCCGATGCAAACTAATGGATGCCATGCATTAGCGATACGATGTAGTAACATTAGCAATAATTCGTAATGAATATAGGCCACGGTGCCGGCGCCATTAAATAACAGTGTTTTTGTAATGTTTTAAATAAGTACAATGTCAGTGTGTACTAGTCTTTGAAATTTACGTAATTTGACTGTATTTTGTAAGAAAAATTTTTTGTTCCACGTGTCACCGTGTACACTTTTCAGCCAAGTTGTAGTTTTATTCTAACACAAAAGAGATATTAAGTACCTAACTAAGTTCTAACATTTTCGCTAACGACATTGACATACAATAAAACTTGCCACATTTAAGTATAAATAAATAATTCTCAAGTGCGCACTTTCTTTAAAACCACTGGCCATCAATAAAATGTAAGAAATCATACCTCTTTTGTCGAAAACAAAAGTCGAGACACTCAAATTAAATTTCGAACTACTTTTTCTTTTTAATTTTTTCAGCAAAGAGTTTGCTATAATGCGTACAAATATCGCGATGTATTTTATAGAACTGGTCGGTAAGGTGTGAACCAACGCACCCCAGTAGGTATTAACCTATGTATGTTCTGTATCCACGTACTTGGCATAATTCAATCGGGTGCGAGATTCTATTTAAAGCTTTTTTTAGCAGACGCTTAGGTGTTTAGTGAGTATGTAAGGTGTAGATAATGTTACCAGGTCCAGTGTTTTAAATTTTGGAACAGAAGGTTAAACTAATCGGGATTTTGTTTTTTAAACCGGGACAGCTACAATGGCTACACAAAAACAGGTTTTTGTGAATCATAATTTTTTTATCTGCTGGTCAGTTTTTTTAATAGTCATGTAAATATGTGTATATTAATTCCGTTAATAAATGTATCTATTACAAAAATTAGGTATTTCTATACCCCCCCCCCTCCGACCTATCCAACAATTTAGGTAGATAAATAGAATAAATAAATAAATACGGAAGAAGGTTAGCGAAAAATCGGGACATTCGGTGTCCCCATCAAGGGTGCATCGGAACGTGTCACCCCTGAAAATCGGGATGTACCGCGTAAATATGTCCCGCGGAGGTGTAGAGTACCTAAGTAGCTGATTGTGGGGACCATATTCTAGAACTTTGAATAAGTGGTAATCGAGACTTGAGCGTAGATTTTATGTTTGTTTTCAATTAAATAAAAGAACGGTATTAATATAGGTTTATGAGATTGGCTTCTTTTATTGAAAACTTACAGTAAAACTAGTTTAAGCATAGTCTTGATTGAACTCTGAGTTTATTTATGAAATATAACCTTATCATACGTAGGCTACGAGATAATACTTTGTTAAAGGCGATGGTTACGAATTAACATCAGTTGGGCCATATGCATAAAAAAGGAGGTCGTATAAAAAAAACATCATCATCATATCGGTCATAGGACGTCCACCGCTTAACATAGGCTTCCATTAACAGGGCGACCGATGTTGTCATTTAAAAAGATACTAGCTGACCCGCCAGCGGCTTCGCACGCGCAAAGACCAAAATCATTTTTCAATAGAAACTTTGACACCCCACTTTTATCCCATGGGATATGATTTATGGGATAAAAAGTAGCCTATGTGTTAATCTAGTTTATAATCTACGTAGATACTAAATTTCATTGAAATCGGTTCAGCCCTTACGACGTGATTGAGTAACAAACAAACAATCAAACATCCAAACTTTCGCATTTATATTAATAATAATAATAATCATTTTATTTGGTACACAAACAAAATGACACATGAAACAATTAAAAAGAACAGTAGGTACAATTGACTAAAATACAGAAAGTAGGATTTAATAAATATAGATATTTAGTTATAATCTCACATAAATAGTTCCCTAACCTCCACCCTAGGAAAAACCTGTGTTGTGGGGGTTTTTGTGTGAATATGAATGCACGCACAATGCAAATATCGTCTACAGGAACAGAGTTCTAACTTCTATTATTAGCAAAAGTGTGTCATATCATAACTGCATGCAATTATGCATTGGGAATTAATGGCTGCAACTGCATTCGATATGTTACTGTGACATGCTAGAAATACAGCACAATTTATTTATTATAGAGCAGTGTATCTAGATATCTAGTTCGTAGGCACTTAGTTCATTCATGTGCGTTTGCCAGCATGTTGCCAACCTCTGTGACCTCCGTGGCGCAGTGGGCGAATAGGCTTAGACCCAGTAGGTTGCGGGTTCGATTCCCATCGCGGAACAAATGTTTGCATGTTATGTACGACATTAATTTAAAACACACATCCGGAATCGTATTTATAGATTTTAGAGGTGATTTTAATACCGGTAGCTTGAATATTTATCCAGTAATCGATACAATTCCAATAAACAATTTTTAATGTAAATCGGCCTCGCCTTTGCGACGATGCCGCTTAGTCAGTTTAACAGATACCTACTTACATAATGAATAAATATTATTCGTTTACCTATTTTATGGTAGTTTCATTGATATTTTAGGACTTGATATTAAGGTTGTTTGGAAATTTTAAATTTTCTATGGTACTGCATTAAAAAACCCTATTTTACAGCGATATTAGCCATTAGCCATATCCGTGTTTTCATTTAATATCGTTCATAACAAAACACGTAGTAAGCGGCGATAGGCTTGCAAACTATTACGTGAATGCTTTTTATGCAAAAAGTATCGTATCAAATGTAATGTTTGGACTAGCCTTTGACTACACCTTCTGGAATATCTTCACGGGTGTACGTACTGAATAAGAAATCCGATGGGGATTAATATAGTCGTAAGTTATACATTAATTTTTATTTAAATAGTATTTACTAGCAAACCCATTGTCTATTCTAAGAAGTAGAAGTCGAAATTTATGTTAAGTCTTTCATTAACAAACCAGGCATAGCAAGAAACTTCTTAATAAAAAATGTAACCAACTTTAGAAAACAGAAAATCGAAAAAAGTCGTAGACGGAACTCTTAAATGAAAAGTAATTAATGAAACCTTTGTTAATTTTTAAAGAGCCTTCTAACAATACCACACACGCACTAGGATGCAAGTATTTGTTTATCCCCTCTTTCCTTTCGATGAAAACTACCTACCTCCAATTTATTTTACCTCAATTAAATTTAAATGGGACCACACTAGAGTTTTTTTTATTCTATCAGTTAAAAAATCTAATCAAAGTATAACATAATCGTGGAAACATGTTTGGACTTATACGTACTTATAAGTGTTTGTTTCTCGTATAAAATAAAATAATAAATAATAGTAATTAAAAAGTCTCATCATATTTAATTCACCCAGTAAAAAGTTATCAGTGAAAAACCTTAAAAAAAAATAAGAAATACCACGAAATGAGAAGCTCTTCCTTTTTATGAAGTCAGTTAAAAATTAAGCGTGTTTGTAGACACGTCATCATTAATACTTAATCCACTTGATTCATCAAAGTTTGTAATAGTTGAACCTGGTTGGAATCCTGCTAAATGTCAGCCGTCAGCGGTGACCAGAAATAAACGCGGTGATGTATCGTACTATCGTCTGATAAAGCTTAACGTCCACTACGAGAATGACGAGCGCGCTGCAATAACATGTAGGTACGTGAAGTGGACCCTGTGAGGTGTGTGTGTATTGGTAAGGACATATTATCCATTTATCAACAAAATTATGACTTCCGTTCCGTGGCGCAGTGGGCAAATAGCCGGCTGATACACAGGATGTTGCGGGTTTGATTCCCGCCGCGTGAGGAAATATTCGCATAATCTACACACGTGTTCCCGGTATAATTAATAATATGTATTTACAAAACTAGATAAGTCATTATTTATTCTTTATTGCACAAGAAAATACATTTAAAAATTCAGAAATATAGGTCATGTACAAAGGCGAGCTTAATCCTAAGAAGAGTTTCAGTTTAAGTCATTATGTATTTTATCAGTTATCTGGTTCCCATAGTAAAAGTTTTGTTTAGTTTGGAGCTAGATAGCGCTGTGTGGAATGTCCAGCATTATTTATTTATTATTTAATTACAAAATAAATATCCATGGCGACTGAATAGTTCGCGACAGATTTGAATCTTATGAATGGTCTAGGTGTCGGGCTACGGCGAATACTTGTATTATGTATGCTTATCAGTGTGCTTTGTCATGTTCACGACAAAGGCATACATGCGCATTGCTCCCATTTGCTATTGCTTGACAATGTGGCCGAGATAATAAAAAAATAAACAAAGTTAGAGTCTGATTAAATTTGCATTTTTTATATTTTTACAGCTTCAAGAGACCATAGACTTACGTATTATATATGAATTTCAACTTGATGCCTCCACGCGTTCCTGAGAAAAAGGGTTTTGGCAGACGGACAGACAGACAGGCGGACAACAAAGTGATCCTATAAGGGTTCCTTTTTGTCTTTTGAGGTACGGAATCCTAAAAATTGCAAATAAATAAGTCGTTACGTGTGTGCTCGGTGTGGATAGGTGACGCTAAGCTTTAGAACGGCTGTCTACTGAACGTTGCTAACCTAACTCGAACGCAATGACGCACCTATGGTTTTCAGCATGCGTGCTCAGCATTAACCCTACTCTCGTTGTCAATTAGATACTCCTCAAATACGAGTGGCCTGGTAACCATGACTAAACTGAAGAGTGGAACACTGTATGAGTAACTTTTTTAACTAGGTCTAGTAACTTGGCTTACCTCATCACAGGCATGACACCTCGGCTTAAGTCGCTCCGCGTAATGCCTGACGCAGTACAGCCTTCCATCCAGCGCGCAGTACGCCAACTCTACCAGAAGCTCATCGCATTCAGCACACGAGAAACAAGACGGGTGGAAATACGCCTGAAATAAAATAAAGAAATTTACAGAAGTGGTCTTTGGAGAATTGAAAACAGCGCGATCTATCAGCGAGTAGCTAAACTAATATAATAGTAGTTCCAAGCTTCGCGGCTACCAATGGTTGTCACGAGAAATTACGTAACAGTGACATCTGTGGTCGAGTAGCTGTACTAAATTGTGAATAAGCTGAAAACTACAAATATCACAGCGAGCAGAGCAGCGGTATCTAGATTCAGTTTACAATATTATGCGTGTAGATGGCGCTACGCTATATATTTGTGTGTTTTGTTCGGCCACAATGGCCCACCTGATAGTAAGCGGTTACCATACCCGTAGAATTTACAACTGTAGCCATTAAAAATGTATGTAAATAAAACTTACATCTTCCCCTATCCGTGGAGCTTGAACAGTGACGTTTCCATTTCGAATAGACTTCGTACAGCCCATGCATTCTATCGATGCACCATGATGCTGACCAGCCAGGCCTGAAAGCAAATAACATAAGAATAAAATACTTTTTAAAGTGAAACTTTTATTACATTGTCTCGAATTTTTTCGTCTGTGTGTTGCATGTCGCGTGACGGTCGGCCGCGGAGTAGGGATAACGTGAAAGGCGCTCATCAGAGCAGCCGAGGCCAATATGGCGGCGCCTATAGTTTGCATCAGCTGACCGTGTAGTGTATAGACTATTACTCATTTGTGCCAACGAAAATTTTTAGTTAAATGTCTATAATGTGAAACAAAGTTTCACTTTTTCCGTGGTTTCATAAAACCACACAATCCTTTTTTTACAGTAAATAACGATGTAGAATTTTTAAACTAGCGGTTCGCCCCGAACTGAGATCTCGCGAGTCTCCCATAAAACAAAAAAATATTATTCATAATCTTTGACACATAAAATAGTGCCACGAAATGAACAACCAAGTAACACTTAACCTACAGTTTCATTCAAATTACAAGTAACGGGAGTTCATGTTAGTTGGTTATTCTTTTTAGGGGTAGAAATTGCAGTTATTCTGGATTTCATACTTTCCCTATATTTCTGTCACTAAAGCTAAACGCATACCAAATTTTAGCACTGTGGGGTCACTGGTGTGCCCTGTGAATTTTGACAAAGTTCCGTTTTTATTATGGCTAATAAAATAAACTCTACAAGGTTTCAACTAAAAATAAAAACGGGATCGAAATGTACTAATGAAGACCTTTTATTAGACGTGCCACTCAACCGGATAGTCCCATTTTGGTTTTTTTTACCCCTATTGAATCCCAATATCTCAACAACCCCCCACATTTTTAACTCATCTAGTCACACCAAAACTATGCCGTCACTACCTACCTATACCAAATTTCACGATAATAGGATAAACGCTTCAAAAGTTATCCCCGGACAAACAAACATACATACATACAACGCCGATTTGCCAAAATTGATGTGGAGATTTCTCGTCGCTCGATCAATAATTTTTCCTCAAATTATACTTAGGTACATGAATGAAAAATAAGTTTGTCTACCAAGTTTGAAACTTCAAATTTCAAATTAATATATAGCAATAAAAAGTTTCTTATTAAAATAACTTAGCTTCTGCTACTCATTGATAGATGGCAGCACCTACCAATATCAAGTGCAATCTCATTCCTCGCAGCCACAAAATCTTCATACTGCTTATGGTGTATCGGGTCGATATGCCTACAGTGATCCAGGGAAAGGTCCTGTTTCGGAAGCTGTGAGGCCAAAGCCCTGGTCCTCCAAGCCCTCCAAGCCGCTTGACCAGTAGCACCACCTGTGCTAGTCGGGGCGCGCTCGGCGAGTGATGACCAGTACAGCTCAGACTGGAAGGAAATACAAATTCATTTGATAAGGATGTGATAACAGGACAAATAAGTTAAATAATTACTGCTGGAAATAATAATAACAGTAGGTTATATCTATCTATATATACGAGTATACATTATAATAATATATTTAGATTAACAAGCTTCCGCCCGCGGCTTCGCATGCTGGGTTATGTCAATAAAAAGTAGCCTATGTCTCAATCCAGGTCATAATCTGAATACCTAATTTCATCTAAATCTGTCCGGCCGTTTAATCGTGTGAACGTAATAAACAGACAGACAAAGAGGCGGAGTTATTTTCGAATTTTGAATATTAATATGGATCATAAGCGATTTATCCTCTTATAATGCAATAACATTTTCCAATAGGATTATAATAACATCATGTCCTTAGGTATGCCCTGGTCGTCCTGGCTAAAGTCATGTTAGAGTTCTTTGAGCAGCTTACTAACTCCGACAACAGGGTTGGCCAAGCTTATACGAGCTTACTTTATATTCCAAAATATTTAGAGTTCCAACAATGGTATTTGTCATTTAGAATGTTGAATGTGGGTGTCTTCTATAATCCAGTTCTTCATGACAACACAGGTCCTAACAGTGTACTATATCGATATAGGTACTAGCATAGTATCCAGGGATGAGTCGTAAGAGGAGTAGTTGAGATAGGACCTCAGTTTCAGGATCCAGCTTATCATGACATACCTAATCTGGTCTTAGTGTCCCTTTAGAAAGGCCACAGCCACTACCACACCACAGAGGCAAAAATTTCACCAGGCATCTGGCAAATGGTATCCAGTTTGAATGGCCCCACAGCTACTTCAAGCCTGTGTGGTTGCGATTTTTCAACAGCAAACACTATGTGGTGCATAGTGAGTTGAGAATGGTTGCTTATGTGGCCGCGATCGTAGGTATTGACTACACGTTCGCGAGAGCAGTTGAACGCGACTGCAAAATGTCGTACGAGTGAATAGTTTTGTCAATGTGGTGTTGTTGTAACCCATCTGAAGGTACCCTTAAAAATGCCCTCTAATGGTTGTACCTGCTTAGCTGTGAGTCCAGGTGGTGAGTCGTAGGAACTGTGGTTGATGCGAGACTCCCTCAGCCCCAGGCGGTCTCGGACTGAGCCCAGCTCCTCATGGTACACTGAGTGCTGGAGACGATCACAGCCACAGGACTTGCAGGTCTTCCTGGAAATAAAAGAAAAGGAACATTAATACCCTGGAATTTCATATTTAAATGTCTTCACTTCAGCTTGCTGACTCTCTGAGCATTGTCGACCACCTTGGATCTTTGTCGAATAATCCCGTTGCGTCATGTCCAGCGTGAGTGCGGGGCTCTACAGAACATGCCTCACTTGCTTTTCTGCCCCCAGTGCCCCACCGCCTGCACTCGGGTGCAGCTCCATGAGGCAACTGATGAGGCTCTAGAAGTAGCCACCTACTGCTCCAACCAAATCAATTTATTTTACTTAGAATACTTTCGTGATTTATTTCAACCATTATTATAAATACGGGATTTATCACGTACCGTCTTATCGGTGTTTCAACCGACAATTTTCCGGTTCAATTCGTGAACCTTCATCACGGTACGTGATAAAATTTATAATAATGAAAATTAATTTATTCCTGTAGATTTATTGAGTCATTGATAAAATATAATGAAAAAGAGGCCGTTGTGGATTCTACCCCTCAGAAAAACTCCGAGTATAACCATTTATTTTTCTAGCTGAGTGACTTTTAACCTGTGGACCAACCCAGCTGTAATTGTACATGTTTGGGCAGCACAGGTCATCAAGAATTCCAACATCTCATAGAGACTAAAACCAGCTGACAGCTACATTCCCAACCGGATCACGTAAACCAAGAGATACAATGATTAAGAGTTCCCATGGAATCCTTAATTCCCTTAATTGGTATGCGCTGAGGACGTAATGACGTTGCAACTGTAGGGCAATGGCACTGCAGTTGTAATCGTTTAGCATTTTATTGAATGAAATGGGGAAAAGTGTGACTACTTTTGTCCAGTCATGTCAATTAAAAAAGGGGTCTTTCAGAGATGCATTTTATTAAAAGTTATGTCCAGTAAAGTCTGATAAATGTTGCTGGGAGCCGTTGGGTGCAGGAAGCACAAGATATGTAGATCGCTCTGGAAATCTATGAGGGATTCCTATGTTCAGCAGTGGACATGCTATGGCTGATATGATGATGTCCAGTAACTACAATTCTACCTATTCTTAACTTCAGTCAACTTTCGGTTGCAATTATCTTTTGTTTATGGCTATTGTGACCCGTATTCTAAAACTGTGTTCAAGTAAAACCATAGAAATGGGCGAAAAAAGGATTGTGTGGTCTTATGAAACCACGGTAAAAGTGAAACTTTGTTTCACATTATAGACATTTAACTAAAAATTTTCGTTGGCACAAATGAGTAATAGTACGAGTATATAGACTACACGGTCAGCTGATGTGAACTATAGGCGCCGCCATATGTATTGGCCTCGGCTGTTCTGACGAGCGCCTTTCACTTTATCCCTACTCCGCGGCCGACCGTCACGCGACATGCAACACACAGACGAAAAAGTTTGAGACGATGTAATAAAAGTTGCACTTTAATAAAAATCCAACTCTTTGAATGTGACTCGTGTAGATTTTTTGACAGCATCAAATGAAATAACTGGTTGTAGGTTATTATATACCTACGGATCTAGGAGATGAAAAAATCATAACATGAACTATGGTAGAGTAATGGAGTCTTAGAAAACTTTCGTGATTTATTTCAATCATTATTATAAATACGGGAATTATCACGTACTGTTTTATCGGTGTTTCGACCGACAATGTTTCGGTTCAATCCGTGAACCTTCATCAGGGCGAGTGGGATCCGCTCCGAACAACGTCTCGCCTCGCACGGTACGTGATAAATCCCTTATTTATAATAATGACTCCACCATGTTCATGTTATGATTTTTTCATAAACATGACGAGATATTTTGAAACCTTTCGTAGTTTATTTCCATCATTATTATAAATACGAGGGTTAATTGAACGACTTCGGTCGGTCTACCGTATTTCTAATAATGATTTTGAGGAGATAAGTTTGTTAAGAATATAATCGGTGTTCTGATTCACATAGCAAGCAGAATTTTTAAACCTCAATGATATAACTGCATACAATCAAACATTGTATTGACTGATTGATCTTCTAAAAACACAAATTTTACTGACGTATACACAAAGTTTTAGACTAGAACTTCCTAATTTTATCTATTTATTAATTTCTAAAAAAAGCTTTTGCGAACACGAAGTCATAATTTTGACTAAATGAATTGTACTGAATCAACAAAAGCGTTGCAACCATTGCAATAGACAGTAGACACTTATTCGATGTTTGGAGAGCTTTTTGCAATGTTCTTTAGACCAAGCTGATGCTTTATTTAACCATATATCATCTAGTACCAGACAGAATGTAACAGACATGGAGTGGACGAGGATGTAGTTTTCAACGTTGGTACATAATATTATATTTTTGGCTCGCATTTAATAATAATAAATATTGCTGGACATTTCACATAGCGCTATCTAGCTCTAAACTAAGCCGAGCTTGTACTATGGGAACCAGATAACTGATAGAATACTTATATACTTTTTTTTGTAAATACATACTTATAATATATAGAAAAACACCCAGACACGGAACAAATATCTGTAGATCATACAAACATTTGTTCCGCAGCGGGAATCGAACCCACTACCTCCTGCGTCTCCGCCGGCTATACGCCCACTGCGCCACGGAGGCAGTTAATTTGTCCACGATCTCGCCTGATATCGGCTTATGTTTTGTTTGTTGCTCTAACCTAACTGGATAAAAGTAGGTTTAAAAGAAAAAAAACTTAAAATCTGACTGATTGTGCTTAGGATTTGGTCCAGTTTTACCCCATTCCTACATTTAAGTGCATTCCTAACGTTAGTCACGAGTTGGGATTTTAGGTTACATTGGGAAACTTGGGAATATAGAATAAAATACTAGAATATAATACTATGATATATTTACGAATGATATCGACGAATGTGAGTGCCCAAACAAACACAGCATGGTTTTTAGTGTATAATATTGAGGTTATGCATGTTTACTTATATTGTAATAAATAAATAAATAATCAACTTATGAAAAATAACATACGAATTATTTTGTCTACGCTTAATTTAAGTTTGACCATGATAGACCCTGGTATACAATGGCATAGGGTTGTTGAACACTGCGCCAGGACTATCAATAAATAAAGTCAAACCAGGTGTATGAATCATCAGTCCGCGGTCCATTTATTTCCGTCAAGCCGTCTACCGCTACACTGAGAACCTTGTCCCGTCGTGATAAAACATATATTCGTGTGGCTAGCCTGCCAATTAGGTCGGTAGATCTTAGACCAAGGGCAGGAAATGTTACGAGCAGTTTTATGGTATTTTGTAACAAGTACAAATGACATCACGGTAGAAAATATGGTTTTTGGACGGAAAACGCAGTGGCTATAATTTCGGGCAAGGTAAAGCATAGCTTAAAATCTGACGAGCGTTGGGAGCGAAAGGTTCTCGAGTTGAGACCTGGAGGTTCTCAATTAGTATTGAAATCGGACAACGTGGTAAACCATATCGCGGAAAATTAATAAAAAAATATATAAAAAAAAACTTGAGACCTGGAGATTCTTATGAAGGGTTTTCAAGGCAATGTTTTTATAAATGCTAACAGATGGCGTTGCTCTGTCATGCTCTGATTAGCAAAGGAAAGTGAATTGTCAATGTCAATTGCCGTGTCAACATTCTTTTCCAATGAACTTGAAATTTGAAATCTGATGAAGTGAGATTATATTAGACAAATTTTGATATTGTGTCTTTGAGATTTTGGCATAATATATCATATTTTCTGGTGGCGCATCTCCAGACAGCGCCATCTATTACGCTAGTTGGAATTAGTTTTTTCTTTTTAAATCGAAAATGGAAAGCCCCCATTAGTAAATTTAGTAAGTGAGGTCTCAATTTTTTTTCAATAAATTTTTCGCGATATCCACGTCCGGTTTCAATAATTCTTTTTTGTTAGAAAGGGGGATAAGGCCGCCCATTGTACTTTATTTAGCTTAAATTAGTTTTTTTAAGTATTCCTGGTGTACAATAAAGGATTATTCTATTCTATTATATTCTATAATTTCGTTACAATTTGCTTCCATTCCGTTCCGCGGCAATGGAAACTGAACCTAAAGATTATTCTTTTAAGTCCATTTATCCATACTTTGACAAATTACAATATTCTTAGATATGTCGGTAAACTAATAATAATAAAATAAAAATAATTAATGTGTAAAGTACATACTATGATAAATTTGTAAAACTAAAAACATGCTTGAAAACAATAACTAAAATTTTACGAAAAACATGGTCTGCCTTCCTGTTGCTATACCCTGCCAGGGTTCATATGTGAAACTATCTGTAACAACTTTGTGTCACACCATGTATAAGCAACAAATGTATTGAGTTGTAATTGACGTTTCATGAATAAAAAGATTTTGGTTTTTTTTATTTTGAGTACTGTCAGATACCTCCGAGGCGTTTGACGACCTCCGTGGCGCAGTGGGCGTATATCCGGCTGAGACGCAGGAGGTAGCGGGTTCGATTCCCGCCGCGGAAGAAATGTTGGCATGATCTACAGATATTTGTTCCGGGTCTGGATGTTTTTCTATATATTATAAGTATGTATTTATATAAAAAACGTACATAAGTATTCTATCAGTTATCTGGTTCCCATAGTACAAGCTCTGCTTAGTTTGGGGCTAAATAGCGCTGTGTGGAATGTCCAGCAATATTTATTTATTTATACTCTAGTAATTCTATTGTCAAATGACTCAGTGACGAACTCTCGCTGGCTCTCATAATAAATATGCTGAACAGAATCCAGCTGAGAATTTCTCTAATAACGCTAGACTAAGAACGTTCGATATTCGCGTGACGAACAAACAAATCGTTTCAAGAAACATCAACAATAATTGCACGTTATCAATACAGATGATCTCATTACAATTCAATTTCTCTGCACATTGTTCGGATTATAGTCTTGCATAATTCAGAGGAACCATCCATAGAGTATGATTACTGATCTAAGATAATTGTGGTAAACCGGCATTATACGATTGGCATGCACTTTACACTCAGGTCATTAAACACATCTTGCAATTTTATGGTTGAAAAAAGACCGAAAAGTGTTAGATAGCTGTCAAATTATGCGAAAATTTTGTAGTCGAGCTTGTATTATGGGAACCAGAAAACCGATACTTATATACTTTTTTTTTGTAAATGCATACTTATAATGTATAGAAAAACACCCAGACACGGAACAAATATCTGTAGATCATGCAAACATTTGTTCCGTGGCGGGAATCGAACCCGCTACCTCCTGCGTCTCAGCCGGCTATACGCCCACTGCGCCACGGAGGTCGTCAAATTAAAAAATAAACTTTATTTATTTTCTCTCACAATGGTAAGGATAGATAATAAAATTTTGAAGTATATTATATTGCAGTAGGGCCCGTATTGCAGGTTACCAGTGCCCCATCTACAGAAGTATGAGATTCGTAGGTGCGTGATTAAATAAAATTTGAATTTTTAAAATATTTTTATAATTTCAAATTATTTTAAAATATTTTTATTTCATTAAGGACGCTTTCACATTAGGTAGGACGTCAGTAGCGCGACAGTAGCGCGGCAGACGCAGATGCCTTCACATTATAAGAACGGTCGCGCGACAGCAGAGAGGCTGCCGTGCTGCAGATCAGATCAGATCCAGATCCAGAGTGGCGCACTTCATTTCAAAAATGGATTCCGACGAGGAAACATTCTTACTCCTGCTTTTTTTAGTAGTACTCGTTCGGCGCTATCGATGTTGCGTAAAAAAACGAAGAAGACACAGACAGTACTGAATACAGACACGCGGCGGCTCGCTGCTGTATAAATTTGAAATTCTGACTGGGTGACGGTCGCGTCTCTGTCGCGGGTCTGTCGCGCGACTATCGCGCTGCTAAAGTCGGTTAAATGTGAAAGCGGCCTTCATCAGATTTAGCCATTAAATACGTTTAGGCATCGTTGCGCAAGTCACCCTTAGTCGCGTAATACTACAACGCAATGAAAATAATGATGGTTTATGACGTTTCCGACAATAACCGACTGACATTTACGACACGCGACGGATTTGGAACAGATTTCGTGTTTTCTTTGGCTCTGATCAACTGGTGGTTAGATCTAATTGATAATTATTTTAGTTGTAAACTAGTAATCTCGCCGAAGGATAACAAACTTTGAATGTAAATAATCAATAACGATCTCTATAGCGCGGTGAGCTAGTATAGAATGTATTTATTTCGCACTATAGAAACAAACTTAATTAATGACATTATTACTTAAAACTAAAAGCGCAAAAGAGGTTGTACGTAGTATTTATTTCCCTGTGAAAGAGTAATATTAGCAAGCAGACTAAAATATAAGACGTCAGCAAGCGAATATTGAGCTCAAGTGGAGTTGGGCAGGACACTTGGCCAGACGTAGTGACGACAGGTGGACGAAGCCATTAACAGAGTGGAGGCCGAGAACTGGGCATCGAAATAGAGGACGTCTACCAGCGAGATGGATCGACGACAATAAGACCGTGGGTCGTACGTGGTTCAGACTGGCACAGGATCGGGAAGAATGGCAGAAACAAAAATAGGCCTATGCCCAGCAGTGGGTCGACACGGGCTGAGAATGATGATGAAAATTAAAGAGATAATGAGGCACACTAATATACACAAACAAACAAAAATAAAATCCAACTTTCAAAGCATAGGTACACTGGACGCCTTATCAATAAAAGCGATCTTTTCCAGACAACATTTCATGGTGATGATCCGACACTTACTAGAAAATCATAAGATATTTCAAAAGATATCTCAAAAATATCTTAATATTTTCCCGTAAGTGTCGGAGTTTAATTAAATAATTTTCCAAATCGGTTGATATTTGACGGAGTTCTGAGGTCACAACATAAAAAAATACAACCGAATTGAGAACCTCCTCCTTTTTTGAAGTCGGTTAATAACAATAATAATAGAAACAGATAACTCGCGAAGTAGAGTCGATGATTTACAGTCTGTTTCTGCAAAATTAAGTTGTTGGATTACATAGACATTTAGTGCGTAGTACATATATATCGATGTCGGATTACAGTAAAGTGTTTTCTATGATATGCCATTTACCTATTTTAGATGATAAGGAAATCTATCAAGATTGGTTTACTCGACTCAATCACTTCGATGGCTGACCCGTAAATAGAGGGGGATTGATTTGTTTGAAAGCTTGTACACACAGTTTGGATTGCAGGTTTGGCATGAAGTGGTTTGGTCTGGGAGCGGATTGGGAATCACGTTCGATTAAAAGCAATTTAGTCTTATATTGATAATTTGTAGAATATTTGGTTTATTTTTTTAAATTAAACCTTTCCCTCTACCACACATGCACTACCTACAATAACTGTTTGGCCGCATTACACAAAGTTTAACTGGAGAAGAGAATGCTATCTAGCATTAAGTTCCCCTGTATACTAATTATTTTTATTTTGTGCAATAAATAATTTTGATTCATTTATTCTATTTTTTTAATGATTACTACTATAATATCAGTTATTAGACGTCTACTGCCGAACATAGGCCTCCACCCCATATTTCTAGAATGACTGATTTGAGGGCTTACCCAAGTTACATTCCATTAGCGATGACGTTAGTCGATAAGTCCGAAAATGTATGAGATTTGACACATGCTGTGGCAATACGAGGCATGCCTTTTAAGTTCTGTCGTTTCCATATTTTCCGGCAATTTTGAATTTGGAACTGTTCTATATTCGAATGTGTTTACATTTTGAATCTCAAAACAGTTGAAAGTATTAGGATTAATGCTATTGTTTAGTCACAGTTTCGATTTGAATCTGTCAGGTCACGTACGAAAATGAATCTTTCTAAGGAAAATGTTCGTGCAATAATTTTCTACAACTTTAGAAGAGGCCTGACACGGCTTCAGTGTTTAGAAGAGCTAACATCTGTCTTCAGTGATGTAGCCCCATGTCTGCGGACTGTCGAACGCTGGTATTTAGAATTCCAGCGTGGACATACTAGTGTTAGTGACAGATTTCGCGAAGGACGCCCAAAATCCGCCTTCACTGAAGATAACATCATTGCTGTGAGACAACTAATTCTCGAAGATCGTCATGTGACGTATCGAGAGATAGAGGCTCTATTAGGCATCTCAGGGACAACCATTCAGAAGATCTTGCATGAAGCGCTTGGTGTGAGAAAGCTAGTTTGCCGTTGGATACCGCATCTGCTTTCCGACGATCACAAGGCGGCCCGCGTCAGATGGTGTAAGAAAACTCTGCAAAGGTTCAACCGAGGGGAGTCAAATCACGTCTACGACATCATAAGTGGTGACGAATCTTGGATCTATGCCTACGATCCTGATTCCAAACAACAATCTACAATCTGGGTCTTTCAAGACGAGCCAAAGCCGACTAAAGTTGTTCGTTCTCGAAGCACTTCAAAGAAGATGGTGGCCACGTTCGTTGGAAAAACCGGCCATGTTGCGACTATTGCACTTGAAGATCGTAGAACGGTTAACGCAGAGTGGTATACTACAGTTTGTTTACCACAAGTCATCGCCGAACTTCGAAAATCTAACTCAAAGCGACGCATCATCCTGCACCACGACAACGCAAGCTCACACAGCGCTCGTCAAACGATTGAGTATTTGAAGCAGGAAAAAGTAGAAATTCTTGACCATCCTCCATACAGTCCTGACCTAAGCCCTAACGATTTCTTTACATTTCCTAAAATTAAGAAAAGTCTTCGTGGTCAAAGGTTCCAGTCCGGTGAAGAAGCAGTCGACGCTTTCAAGTCAGCCATTTTGAACACCCCCACTTTAGAGTGGAATAAATGTTATAATAACTGGTTTGAGCGAATGGAAAAGTGTATTAAGCTACGTTGTGAATACTTTGAAAAACAATAAAAAGTACTATAAGGTTCTAGTTGTGTTTTTTTCTTCAAACGACAAAACTTAAAAGGCATGCCTCGTATCACGTGATATATCGACAACAAACCTATGTATAAATCGAATCGATTCGAAGCGAATGTAACTTGGCTACGGGCCCTTGGTGCGGCCTGCACCCAACGCGTTGGGTAAACGGCTTCTTCCAAATTTTAACAGGTCTCTTGAAATCATCGACTAAAACCAGATTTTTTCAGTTGAAAAAAAAATACTTTTACACGGAGTAAGCACGTTTAAAAAAGTTTTTTTTGTGTATAGCAAAAGCTATGTCTAGTCTTACTTGGTTAGCAAGAGCTGATTACTGTACTAGGCACGCTAGTTGACACCAGCGCTCAGCAGACTGAAAAGACGATATCGCTATCATGCTCACTCTTGCAGCCCTTACGGGAGTTGTTAGTGATGCGTCGAGTACCTATCGATAATTCTAATTACCACTATTGAAAAGGAAACAAACATGTTTATTGGTTGCCAGAGAGTCTTGGCGTATAGTATGGTGAGCAAGCGTGACTGGTCACCCAAGTCTTGCGAGCTTTCAATCAAATCAATCTATTTGTAGCGCGGTCACGGCGAAGGTTCCGATAAGCGGTATTGAAGCTCCAAGGTTAAGCAATCTTCTTGATGCAAGATAATGATTGAAGATAAGGTTATATGACTTTTCTTTTTTACTTCATCGTTTCACTAGTTCATTAGTTAGTTCATAAATTTATTTAGGAACAAACACAAGTAAACATTAAACGTAATCAGCATAAGACAAAAGTAAAGACAAAGCTTACATGCTTAAATGATTAAAAGATAAACTGCAACGTTTTGCATTGAGCAGGTTAAAATCTCTATAAAGTTTTTTTGTAGATGGCGCTAGCGAGGCAGCGCTTTGGAGTCGTAAATTGAATCATCTTACTAATTTCGACCCTGATGTGACAAGAGCCTGTAGCACAATTGGCAATGCATCCTCGTATCAAGAGGAAGGTTGCGGGTTTAAGTCTGGCTTGAAAGTTTTTGTGATGGTTTTAAAAATCTTATGATTGTTATGCATGTTTACGGGTTCCAAGCTAGGCATGGCCCTTGATTTTCAGATATAGAACAAATGGTGACCACACAATGGAATTAGAATACTGCTCGCTCGTGGACATCGTGTTTAGGAAAACGAAATGATAAAATATAATTTTACCGTACTCTTCTATAGAAAGAAACTTTTTTAGGGCGGCCGTGTAAGCCAAGTTTCGATCTAATTATGTCATAGCAACTTTTCACGTCAACTAAAAGGCGATGCTAGCAAAATAACTTTATACGAGGCATGCCTTTTAAGTTCTGTCGTTTCCATATTTTCCGGCAATTTTGAATTTGGAACTGTTCTATATTCGAATGTGTTTACATTTTGAATCTCAAAACAGTTGAAAGTATTAGGATTAATGCTATTGTTTAGTCACAGTTTCGATTTGAATCTGTCAGGTCACGTACGAAAATGAATCTTTCTAAGGAAAATGTTCGTGCAATAATTTTCTACAACTTTAGAAGAGGCCTGACACGGCTTCAGTGTTTAGAAGAGCTAACATCTGTGTTCAGTGATGTAGCCCCATGTCTGCGGACTGTCGAACGCTGGTATTTAGAATTCCAGCGTGGACATACTAGTGTTAGTGACAGATTTCGCGAAGGACGCCCAAAATCCGCCTTCACTGAAGATAACATCATTGCTGTGAGACAACTAATTCTCAAAGATCGTCATGTGACGTATCGAGAGATAGAGGCTCTATTAGGCATCTCAGGGACAACCATTCAGAAGATCTTGCATGAAGCGCTTGGTGTGAGAAAGCTAGTTTGCCGTTGGATACCGCATCTGCTTTCCGACGATCACAAGGCGGCCCGCGTCAGATGGTGTAAGAAAACTCTGCAAAGGTTCAACCGAGGGGAGTCAAATCACGTCTACGACATCATAAGTGGTGACGAATCTTGGATCTATGCCTACGATCCTGATTCCAAACAACAATCTACAATCTGGGTCTTTCAAGACGAGCCAAAGCCGACTAAAGTTGTTCGTTCTCGAAGCACTTCAAAGAAGATGGTGGCCACGTTCGTTGGAAAAACCGGCCATGTTGCGACTATTGCACTTGAAGATCGTAGAACGGTTAACGCAGAGTGCTACAGTTTGTTTACCACAAGTCATCGCCGAACTTCGAAAATCTAACTCAAAGCGACGCATCATCCTGCACCACGACAACGCAAGCTCACACAGCGCTCGTCAAACGATTGAGTATTTGAAGCAGGAAAAAGTAGAAATTCTTGACCATCCTCCATACAGTCCTGACCTAAGCCCTAACGATTTCTTTACATTTCCTAAAATTAAGAAAAGTCTTCGTGGTCAAAGGTTCCAGTCCGGTGAAGAAGCAGTTGACGCTTTCAAGTCAGCCATTTTGAACACCCCCACTTTAGAGTGGAATAAATGTTATAATAACTGGTTTGAGCGAATGGAAAAGTGTATTAAGCTACGCGGTGAATACTTTGAAAAACAATAAAAAGTACTATAAGGTTCTAGTTGTGTTTTTTTCTTCAAACGACAAAACTTAAAAGGCATGCCTCGTAGATCGTTGCATTACCATTCACAGATTTTTTACAGACACTTTACAGATTTGATTATAACCCTGACGTCACACACTTTCGGACTACGGCGAATGTTCCTGTTGTATGCCTTTATGTGACGAATGATGAGAACAGCTCTTTTTCATGGAGCAATGGTAAAGATCCGACCCAGGTGGCATTCAACAAACCGCATTGAAAACTCTCAGAGTTGACATACATTGTAATAAGTACGAGTATCCAATATCCAAGCTATAATCAGAACACGTGAGAGTATTTGGTTATCGTATGTCTATTTGTATGTAATCGGTTGTATGTTTTTTTTAATACATTATAGGCTTGCGTTTGACCACGATCTTGCCTGATGGTAAACGATGATGCAGTCTACGATGGATCACGTTTGCCTAGAAGAAATCTGTTCACTAGCGACTTAAAGACACCCAGGTTGTAATTATCAGGAAACACAGACTCAGACAAGGCGTTCCACTCTTTGGCGATGCGCGTAATAATGGTGGAAGAGAACCGCCATAGTAACTTATTGACTGTGTGTTAGTAACTTGTGTCGAATTTTTTTATCTATTTATCTATTCACGAATATAAATATGACACCAAAATATGAAAATATTCCATCAATATAATTTGATAGCTGAGTTGAAAGACAATAAATCTTTCGTCATTTTACGAGGCACCTGACATTCTGATAGCATCATTAAAAGCTGTTTATACGAGCCCAAGTCATTTCTGACGACCTCCCGAGTAGCAAATGGCAGAAGAGATATGTCCGAAACTTACGAAAATTCTCGTGTTGTTTTCGAAACCAGAGTATATGATTCTTTATACAGTATTTTTAACTAGCTGACCAGCCCCGACTTCGCATGGATTAAAAAAAATACACTATAACACTGAGGGATAAAGCTTTCTACTAGTGAAAGAATTTTCAGAATTGGTCCAGATGTTTGGGGATGGTGGTGGTATAAGGCTAACCGAGTGGTTGCCGACGGAGAACGCAAGATACCGCCGTCGCAGACTGGATAGAGACACCATCGGGAACAAGTAGAAATAATGGTGCCAAAGCTGTTTTGACGACATCGATCACCGAATTCCACAACGTCCCCTCCATCCTAAAGTTGGCTGGAAGAAATCGATTTAAGCGAAAGACATGAACATTTCTATTGTTTTTAGTTATTTAAGTATTTTTCTATTTTGTACAATAAAAAGTTTATCTATCTATAGCCGAGAAAATACTAGCGACAAAAAAATATATCTTCTAGAAGATCCCTTTAAAAAGGCTACTTTCCTTTAAGGTATTAGGTATCTGTGTCAATAGCAAGAATGTATTAGCACAATACACGACCCCGCCACTTATCCAATTATCTCTGTCCGTCGCGATGTGATCTACTTTGCATTTCAATGTTCAAGGAGTTGGGTCAATTTTATAGTCTGCTTATTACTTCGTTGTCATTGGTTCTTCTTTGGTCCAATTTAGTTTAGAGCTACGAGTAGCATGATCACTCTAGAATAATGTATTTCTACGGAAGAATGGGGTAAAATGACGTTTTAGCGTAGAAAGTAGTAACACGACCGCACAATGTTTTCTACTCTCTGTAAAGACTAAAGAGATTGAGGGGATCTACCAAACCGTTATAAGGCCATCCTCATGTATGCTTCTGAAGCCTAGATGCTAACCCTGAAGAAGAACCAGTTTTTAATAGCAGAGAGAAAAATTCTTCGGATCCTCCTCTACCATCTTCTACGCCGAAATAGAATAACTAGTGGTCGAGCCCTACATTATAGGAGAATTTTTCCTAAAGTATACAATTCGGGCCCTTTAAGGTAAGAGTGAATAGGTTTCTTCTAGATCTTCGTGCTTCATCTTAAAAAACATCATCGCTTACCATCAGGTGAGATTGTAGGCAAACGAAGATCTATCAAGTTTAAAAAAAAAGCGTCAAGAGAGCTTTCTTGGGCTGACCGATTGGTTGCCCCAAGTATTGCTGGAACGATAAGATGGAAGCTGACCTACGTGACCTCGAAGCCCACTAGCAAGAGATGGGAATGGACAGAGGAAAGTGACGAGCTCTCGTATCGGAGGCCAAGACTTACTTTGGGTCCCTGCGCCAATGGAGTAAGTAAGAAGAGATTAGCACAAGATTGGGAGACCTGTCCAGCAGTAGTTGAAGTCAGACTTATTAGGATGGTGATGGAAAAATCAATTGGCGTATTCAAATCCAGTCAGGATTTAAATCTACGGCAAACCATTGTCTACCTAACCACAACACCACCAATTCAACCGGATCTCTTTGACGCAGTATACACAGTATTAATAAATGTTTTGCGGTAGTAACCCCGAATCAGCTCGTGCGTCCGCACTCCACACTTGCCGAGTTTACGCAAAACTGTTTTCAGTTTGTTTGAAATATGAAATCTTTAGACTTGTCTGGTTCCTCCCACGCGCCTTCCGTTGAACAGCTGATAGGCCGGATACAACGATCTTGAATTATTTTTATTCATTTATTCTATTGAACTTTCATAATGTGAACAAAACCAATGTGGATATGCGCCAAACCTCAGGGACTAAAAGAAACGCTTCTAAAGTATATAGTAAGTATATTTAGAAGGGATTTTTTGACGATGATTTCACTGATTGTATTAATTATGATACTTAACTTAGAAATTCTTACCCATAAAAATTATCTAATCATTACCCACAAAAACGGTACTTAGATAGATTCATTGCTGCTACCCGCATAAGTTTTAAACTACCTCCATTCCATACACCATAAATAAAGCTAGTATAAACCTATTTAAGGTTTAAAGAACAGCGCACTACCGTTTTACTATACAATTAAGATAATTTTGAAGTAAAGCAGATATTAACAAGCATCAAACATAGATGGGAAGCAACACATGTTTGGAATTCGGCCAAGGGAACGTATTTGAATAATGTCTGACTAGTACACAAAAATAAACGATATTTAGGCTCTAGTTAGAAGTATGGTAGACTATTTACTTAGGTATGTGACAAATATTGGTCATACGTAATACTTGTACGTAGTAATATTATTTATCTGTGGTAAATGTGGTAATACTGATCTATGACAATCAGCGTTGCCAGAAAGTTACTTTTGTAACCTTTTAGGTTACTTCTACCTTCGTCAGGTTACTTCCAGGTTACTCGAATTGGCAGGATACTTTTTGGTTACTTTTCGAGATCATGGATTTGTGATTTTCTAGAATTATTTAATCACGTGAAACGGAACGCTTATTAGCCATTTTTTCATCATCGGAACGGCGATAGGTAGGTTTATTGGGAATAAAGCGATGTTGTCACAAAGTATCTAGGTATATTCAATTCAAACCACTCCATTACGACCGCAGAATATACTTTGCTACTGAACAAACATGAACTCTATGTGGATGAAGGAAATTGATATTTATTCCATTTCCTGTCATACAATGGCCATACTTGAAATTTTTGTAATATGGAACTTATTTTAGGATAGAAACTGTAATCGTTTTTAACATCCCCTAATATGTAGGTATATTTGGAAAATCACTATTATGAATTATCAAAAGCTATCCAGAATTTTCAAGTTTTCTCATTCTAGCTTGATTTACTTTAAATAATACATAATATTGTTATAAGAATACAAAACAGTATTAAATTCTCTTCTGTTTTTGTTTTATACGTTACTAGCTTCCGCCCGCGGCTTCGCACGCAAGCTTTGTCAATAAGAATAAGAATAATTTTTAATTGCCAGAACTTAAAAAACAGTTGTACGTAAGTGCTAAGTTTTTAAATAAATAAACCTACGATTTGTTGTGGGTAGATTTGCATTACGTACGAAAACCATTACCTCCCGCGCTAGTTGTAAACTGTGTTACGGCAAGGTATATAATAAAACATCCAGACCAATAAAAAGTAGCCTATGTGTTATTCAAGGTTATAATCTACGTACATAGCAAATATCATCGAAATCGGTTCAGCCGTTACAACGTGATTGAGTAACAAACAAACAAACAAATAAACAAACATCGTGTGATGTTTTACATAGTATAAAAATGAAGCCGCTTCCGCTGTAGGTTCGCTTATATCTTTTAAATTACTCAACGGATTTTAATGCAGTTTCCAGCAATAGATAGAACGATTCAAGTGGAAGGTTTGTATGTATAATACATACATATAATATAAAATTCATACTGATATTATAAATTCAAAAGTCTGTAGGGCGGGTAGGGGATTGGACAATGAAACGCCCCTTAAAACACTAGGTAGAAACATCCATACTATTATAAACACTGTTTGTCTCTCTGTCTGTCTGTTTGTTGCGTTTCACGACAAAACGGCTCAACCGATTTCGATGAAATTTGGTATTTAGATAGATTATAAGCGGGATGGAGACGTAGGCTACTTTTTATCCGACTGCGCAGAAGGAGCGTAATGTTTTTATCTCTACGTCTGTTCAAAGATCTTTCAATAAATATTTTGGTTCACCAACTGGACACACACGTGTCCGGTCTCTTGTGTCGAGTTAGTGAATAACACTATGCATTGGGCTTAACAGAAATGTTAGAAATCAAAAATACCATCGGTGTTGAACGAAATGTACTGATAAAGACCTTTCATTAGACGTCCCACTTGACCAGATAGTCACTTATTTTTTTTACCCCTCTTGAACCCAATACCTCAACAACACCCCCACATTTTAAGCTCATTTAGTCACACCAGGATTGTGCCATCACTACCTGCTTATATACCAAATTTCACGATGATCAATCAACGTTTCGAAAGTTATCCTCGGACAAACACACATACATAATGCCGATTTTTCAAGTTGATTTGGAGATCTCGCTTCGCTCGATCATTTGCCAGAATTTTTGTTTGCATGGCTTTGACTGAAGATTTACAGCAGAAAGGCAGTTAAAACAGGTGATTTATGCGGTTAGTCACCTTTCTTCTTAAACATGCATGATATATTCATGACTTTTGGTCCACCTTTTGACCCTGGAGATGTTAAAAGAATGTTTAGTCAAATCGGAAAAACCCCTGTAAATAGTTATTTTAATGGTAAACCATTCTTTCTTCTTGTGGTAACGATGAAATAGGTATATATCGAATCAAGAAGAGCGATTCCAATAATTATCGCAATTTTTTTCATTTTAATCACAATTGCCCAGCATTTTTTATAAGCCTTCAAGATACACCGAACTTCACTGAATTTAAAGCTCCAGTATGCATCGTTAAAAGAATAACATAAGTTAATGTGAAGCGATTCACGAAACTTACCAAATAGCCTAGCAGACTTTGACTCACTTAAAATCGAAGTATCTACACTTTTTCTGTATCCATTTTGCCCCATTTGCAGCGATGCCGATGCAAAGTGATGGGCACGGCCGACGTTCCATTAGACTTGCCGAAGGTTGCTTTGCTTCATAGGCGTCTGCTTTCTAGCGACGTCTCACCTTAACAGGTTATATTAGATTCTTAACCGACTTCAAAAAAAGGAGGTGGTTCTGAATTCGACGATATAATGTTCCCGCATAACTTCTTTGTTTATGAACCGATTTGAATGATTAATTTTAGTCGGGATCAGTATTGAACCAAGGGATCGCTCAGTTAAGTTTAATTGAGATCAAATAATTTTGATGTAAAAAAAGTTTTGCTTCCTCCCCAGTAAGTGTGGGAAGTTGGAAAGCTGTTTAAAAATTAAGTATTGATCAAGCTAAAATCCCTTCACTGTACATACATACCTTATCATAATCATTTATGAAATACACAAAAATAAAGGTAAAAACAATGTTATTATCTGTTTATTAAATAACTTTTTTCTCTTAGCACTTTAGTTTACCAAAATTTAAATTTTTGTTTACAAGTGTTCTTACAATACAGAGAGAGGGAGAACCACCGAAAAAGAGTACTCTTTTAACCCAGGTTTTTAACTGAAAAGAAGATCTCCCAACCCTAATTACAAATGCAATTGTAATTATAACAGATAATAAAAAGATTTATGTTTTTAATCACTTTTCATTTTAAAGTTCCATCTCCGAATTTTTTTTTCTGTTTTCTGAAGTCGGTTGTGCTTTTGTTAAAAAATAACTTGTAGAATATTAAGTTGTATATTTTTTTATTTCATTTTTTTCTTGACGACTTTTTATTTCCTCAATTTTATCTTAGATTTACCAAATAGGCCAGTGTACTATAGCTACATAAGTTTAAAAACTGAACCCCGACTACGTATAACCTATGTCGATAGTAAGCCTACGTCACCCGCAACATAAAAACGATTCACACCTCATTCATCAAAATCGGATGAGTAGTTCAGGCGCTACGGTGGAAAATACGTAAACACAATCATATATAGAATAGAATAGAATAGAATACTCTTTATTGCACACCAACAAAATTAAAAATACTATAAAAATACACAAAAATTAAGGTAAGTACAATGGGCGGTCTTATCGCTAAAAGCGATCTCTTCCAGACAACCTTTGCATTTTATATAGATAGACTAGCTGTTGCCAGCGGTTTCGCCTGCGTTGTTCTAGGGTGCACAAATACATATAGACACTTTGACATCCCATTTTTAACCCATTGGAACTGATTTATGTGATAAAAAGTAATCCATGTTAATCCAGGTTATAATCTACGTACATACTAAATTTCATCGAAATCGGTTCAGCCGTTTTGACGTGATTGAGTAACAAACAAACAAATAAATAAACAAACATCCAAACTTTCGCATTTATAGTATTAGTAAATTATAAAACTGATTTATGGGATAAAAATTAACCTACTTGTATGTGTTAATCCAGGTTATAATCTACGTACATACTAAATTTCATCGAAATCAGTTAAGCCGTTTCGATGTGATTGAGTAACAAACAAACAAATAAGTAAATAAAGAAACATCCAAACTTTCGCATTTATAATATTAGTGTGATATTGTGGTTTATTTTGTTTTAATCGTTTGTTTATTTATTGTTTGTCTGTTACTCAATCACGTCGTAACGGCTGAACCGATTTCGATGAAATTTAGTATGTACGTAGATTACAACCTGAATTAACACATAAGCTATTTTTTATCCCATAAATCAGGTCCCATGGAATAAAAATGGGGTGTCAAGTAACAACAACGAGTTTAGCTTTATTTCCAGGTTACCTACACATTTAGTAGTGTGACGCGTGCGAAGTCGCGGGCAACAGCTAGTCTGTAATATTCTTATTTTTAAATTTGTGTATTATATAATATGTATATTGTTTCTGTTTTATTTAGATTTTTAGCCATTTTAATATTTGTGTACCTACCTCAAGTAGGTGAAGCATCCATCTGTCTTACAATTTAGCTGTGTTTTGCAAATAAATATCTTGAATCTAGACTGCTATAAACATAACTTTTGGCTTTGCCGTAGTGTCGGGTAAAAATTGGTCCGGTATTTTCAAGATACGGCTATTTTCGATGCAGATTATATGATAGACAGGGCAGGGCAAGCCAAAAGTCGATCCAAGGATGAAGGCCGATGTACCATGACATTTGATTGAAATGTCTGTCTGAGATAAATAATGTATGTTTTTCAATGAACGATAACTATGCTACTTTTGTCATTTGAAGTTTTTAAACTTTATTTTCGAAAATAAGTACGTTACTGCAGCGGCCAGCAAAAGAGGCATTGATGGACGAACGTGTAAATACGTAAGTCCATCAATGCCTAGTTGTGGCCAAGGCTTGTATAGTACTTTTCTCAAATAATTCGCGGAAATTATAAAATAAAATAACAAATACAATTACTTTTCAAAATCAATGACGAACAACGGACAACAATAATTTTACCCTCGCTAAAGTGTTCATTTGTTTATTTTTCAATAAACAGCTTTCTATTTGCAAGCCAGTTCGAAATTTAAATAAAACCTTTGATATGTTATCTCCTTGGTTGCCATGTTTCGGAGTAAAAGCTCGTTCCATTTTTAAATTACACGACAGTAAGAATTTACTATGTAATTTAATTGGCCGCTAAACCACGACAGATATGGATTTTCATACAACTTTTGCCGGCCGCTGCTCGCATGTATTTGGCTAGTACAGCAATTTCGATTTATCTCGAAGAAGGTTGTCAAAATAATGCTCAAATTTCCAAGCATGTTTCAGAAATAAACTGTCACACGAACAATTTTTAAGCAATTGACGACAGTGGAGCAACTTAAGTTCGAGTTGGCCAACTATACTTTTTTAATCTTAATGAGTTGTAGGAACCAATATTTAGAAAAAGTCGTACGTGAACGAGGGTTGCTTAGAATGCGTATACCCAGGAGTAGATAAAGCCAGGACGTGGATGATGCTGATAATGATAATGTACTAAGCAATTCCATGTATTTTTTACTAGTTACCTGAGTTGTATTTTAAAATCTTAATAAAGTAAATACACTATCACACAGCTATCCATCATTAATACCGCCTAGTTTATTCATCTTGTGTGATAATTGATAAGTCACTTTTTGCTTTATAATCTATCTAGTAGTCCCGTGTATGATATTGTGTGCACCGAATAAATGTACTAGGTAGGTACTTAAATAAATAATAAATAAATAAATAAATATCGCTGGACATTTCACACAGCGCTATCTAGCCCCAAACTAAGCAGAGCTTGTACTATGGGAACCAGATAACTGATAGAATACTTATATACATTTTTTTTTGTAAATACATACTTATAATATATAGAAAAACACCCAGATAATATAGAGAAAAACACGGAACAAATATCTGTAAATCATGCAAACATTTGTTCCGCGGCGGGAATCGAACCCGCTACCTCCTGCGTCTCAGCCGGCTATACGCCCACTGCGCCACGGAGGCAGTTTTTGTTTTATTTTTTGTTGTGCGACCTGGAGGTGGAACGAGCATAATATGGCCCACCTGATGTTAATTGATATCCATTGATTGTAACTAAGTATGGTCACGCTCCTTAGAAACGTGCCCTACGATGCGCTGCCCTGCATCCATCAACATGAAACATCCAGGTGTACAGCCTCATGTGCCTGTAATTTCATCGGCTTCCATACCCTTCGAACCGAAACACAGCAATGCTATTTGGCAGCAGAAATAGGTATAGTTCATCATTAAATGGACGAACAGCCGGTTAAGACGCAGGAGATTATAGGTTCGATTCTCGCTGTGGGACAAACGCATGGTCTACAGATATTTGTTCCGGGTTTGGGTGTTTTTCTATAGATTTTAAGTATGTATTTACAAAAAAAAGTATATAACTATTCTATCCCATATCTGATTCCCACAGTACAAGCTTTGCTTAGTTTGTAGCTAGATAGCGCTGTGTAAAATGTCCAGCATTATTTAGGTATACATTATTTATTTATTTACTTGAAGCTTGACACGAAGAGTAGTTTCTTTGCAACATCAATTTCATTACTCAAATGGAAAGGGTTCTTTCGGTAAGGGGTTGGGAAAGGTCAGCCGTGTCTTTAATGTGTTAACGGTCTTCAAATACTTTGTTATCATTATCATAGGTAGCCACATCAATACAACTAAAGTTTCTCGCGTCGAACCCAGTATGAATCTACTCTGTGTTATTTCAGGACGAGAAATTAAATTTATGTAAAAAATAATGAGAATTATCTTATGTTCATATGGATCGTGTCAAAAGCTGAAGTCTTGGTCAACAAACAAATAAATAAAAAAAATTTGATTGCCTGCTATATGGATATTTTACACTGCGCAATTTTTTTATTGATGATAGCCAAGCGCTTGACCACTACCTCACCTGATGGTAAGTGAAGGTGTGATCCAAGATGGAGCACGCTTGCAGTCACTATTCACTCTGGACTTGAAGACTCCGAGATTATACTAGTTCGGAAAAACATGTGCCGGAAGTGAGTTCCACTCCTTACTTGTGTTAACAAGAAAATATGAAGCAAAAGCTATCGAATCCCAAACTAAGCAAAGCAAAACGGTAACATTGGGAAACAGATAACGAATAGAATAATTATACATATTTTATAAATACATAGGTACTTATATCACAAGACTGCAAATATTTTGACAAGTAACTTAACCCTCATTTGGATTAAGCTGAAAACAATATTATGGGATAGGGGGCTGGGCTTATTATTAGGTTTTACTTCCAATCCAAAGGTTAAGTTTCAAATAATATGATTATTTTATGTTCTATTAGGATTAAAAGAAAATTTCGATCTAATCTTCATATATTGTATGTATTACAAATGACGCCTACCTCCATCAATTTAAATCAGTTATTGCTCTGAGGATAAATTAATGCCTACGGCTTAGGGTAACTTCCAATCAATCATGACATGCATACCTCAGTAGATTGTAGTAGTACTAAAAGTTGATAGAAGTGAGGATACCGAGAATTGGAATTAGTATAAATTTGGGTAGAATTGACCCACGCATACAAACAAACATACAAGCTAAATGAAGTTTGATATACCTCGAGTGCTACACTGGTGGCCCCGAGATGGCAATAGAAAACACGATCAGCCAGTCTGTCGCAGGAGAGACATTGTTTCAGTAGCTGGAAACCACGGGGTACAAACAGCCCAAGAAAGAAATATATGTCAAGAGATGGAGGAGACCTTCATCAATGCAATGGATAGCCCAAAAAAAACATAAAACAAAATAAATAAAATTAATATAAAAGCAAAATAATATAATTTAATATAATTCAATACAATTTATAAACAAATAAATAATAAATATAAATATTGCTGGACATTTCACACAGCGCTATCTAGCCCCAAACTAAGCAGAGCTTGTACTATGGGAACCAGATACAGATAGAATACTCATATACTTTTTTTTTGTAAATACATACTTATAATATATAGAAAAACACCCAGACACGGAACAAATATCTGTAGATCATGCAAACATTTGTGCCGCGGCGGGAATCGAACCCGCTACCTCCTGCGTCTCAGCCGGCTATACGCCCACTGCGCCACGGAGGCAGTCAAATAAATTTAATACAATGCAATGTTTTAATTTATCACTAATGTTATTTTAATTAATTGTGTATCTCTTAGAAGAAATAATGGTTATTTTTATTTTCTTTTTATTTATACCTCGAGGTATTTCGTCTTAACTAAAAGTGTAGGAGTGTAACAATAAAAACCGTTTACGGGACGGAGTTTGTAAGAAACGTATTCATGATGATCAAAGGATCTTTCTGGTTAATTTCTGGCCGTCATTCTAATTTAGATCAATGTGCCCACGTATTCAAAGTCAACTGATTCATCATTCAATGTTCTATAGCTGACTGGTTACGTGCTAACTAGTGAAGGAAATAGCCGTTTGTAAATAAAGTTGAGTAGGAAAACAAAATACAAAAATTGCTATAGCCTGTGGGACTTGCGGAATATTAAACTCTTCGATTAGTCACACTAATTGAATTTATGTGTGTATTAAGTGACAGAGATTTTAGATTATGTCTGAACAAAACTCCTTTTCAAGTTTCGTTTAATTTAATTTATCCCAGCAGTATTTTTGTTCGACTTTTTTTACGAATTACTTCGAAATCGATTTGATAGTGGCATTAAACATTGTGTGGGCATTAAACCAGGTCGGGTCATAAAGGTTTAATGGTACATCTAATGAGTCTTGCAATTGGAAATAGATGATGAACAGTTTTTTAGGGTTTATTAGGGTAAGTTAACAAAGTAATGTCTTTGGCAAAGTTTTTGTTCATAGCGAACTGGAGGTAACTGGCGCAGACATAAACATGTAAAAATGATTGAAATAAATTAAAATGACTTTAAGTAGGTACCTGATTCCCAATTGCGACATTCATTGACACATGATGTTGCGGGCAACTAGGATTAATCCATCAGAAATATTTTATGCTTAGCATAGTTTACGAATCGGACATTTATTATCAATTCGTTAGTAGATATTGTCTCATATTAATGGCAATTCTGTTGGTACAAACTATATTAAATTCAGGTTTTACAGCGCTAAAATGATTGCTAATAATTATTATATAATTTAGTTATGTCCAAGCCAATAGAGTTCCATAACGTCAGATTTCACAGATTACGTAAAAGATGAATTGTATCATGTAGATACGAGTATGTTAGACTTATTTATGTACCACTGAGAGAAATCGTCTTTATGATCATCCAGTCACACGATAAATTCGTTGGCATTTATTCACGATTCGTTTTTATTTTATGTTGCGTTTAATTTCTGTATGTCTGACATACATATTCTATAAATTATTTTCAATTTACAGAAATAATCGACATAATGTAAGCACATTGTCTACTCTCGACCTACTTATAATTTTAGTTGAATAATTAGAATTTATAACTGGGTTTGGTCTGCGTCAAAGGACAAAAATGTTTACAAGAAACTTTGACAATCTTGAAAGTCAGTTGGAAGTTGGGGTATATGGAATCAACCAGAATCTGATTCATCATCACAGTCACATTGGCCACATTGGTCCACGCCTCTCTCAATACGTGCCACTGAGGTCTTCGGCTCTTCTTCTTCTTCTCGCTCCACCTAGCCGGGAGGCGCCCCACATTACGTTTGCCAGAACGCTGTCTCTCGTTTACTCCAACGGTTGTCGATTTTCAGGCATATCCGGCCCACTGCTACTTCAGTTTGCTAATCCGCTGGGCTATGTCAGTGGCCATGGTTCTCTGTCGGATCTCGTTACGGATTTTATCCAAGCATAGCCCGTTCCATAGCTCGCTGCGCAACCTTAAACTGGTGGCCTAGTTCTACCGTGAGCGTCCACGTCTCAGCACTGTAGGTAATTACGGGTAGGACACACTGATTGATAGTTTTCAAGCGTTGTGGTATACGAGAAGATTCGACCTAACTTACCGAATGCTGCCCAGCCTAATTGAATCCTGTAGTACTGAAGTAACTAGTTGGTAGCCCGTTATTGTATCCGAGCCTATGCCACATCACCTATGTGGCATAGGTAATTTAAATAATCATAATAATTTATTTTTGACAGCACTAACAAAACAAACAATCGAAATCATAACATGCGCAAATTCAAATTAACATTGCAGTATGTGAGGCTCATTGCAACATTTTCCTCGTAGTTTAAAAAACTACTGCAAGTATCAGAAAAAAGCTCGGAGTGTTGCTGTACCGCACTGGCTAACCAGCCCTGGTCTTCACCAAACAAGGGAAAAGACACCATCATCAATAACACACATCAGCTCCAAAATACATACACTCACCGAATGATCATCTCTATAACATCTTCTCGCTCGAAGACCTTGCAGTACAGATGCAGGATCTTCAAGCACGTGTACTGGAGTCCTGTCCATGTCAGCTCAGCGGTCTCCAATGCTTCCCGCCAGGGACAGGCATCGTGTCGAGACAGGCAGAGCATGCCGTCAGTGGTCACTTCCGTAGGAGGCATTTATACTTTTACACATTTACGACACTGAATATATTCCTAGTTCTAAATGTTTCAAGTGGTTCGTTCAGGAAGTTTGTGGTATGTCTTGGAGTTTTTTAAAGCTGTCGGTTGATATTGACTGATAGTGCTATGAAGATGAAAAATTAAAAAAAATATTGCTTTGTCCTTATTCTTATTCATATTCTTTATTGTACACAAATAAAATTACAGGCAGAAACAGCTTACAAAATGGACATGTAGAAAGGCGAGCTTAACCCTAATAAGAGGTAATAGGTCGAGGTAAGAGGTCCTTGCGTGGTAATAGTCGACAGCTCTTAACTATGCCGGAGGTTTGCGGGTTCCCTATGACTTCCGATACTAAACTAGTAACACGAGCTTATTAACTATTTTTTTTTCGGTTAACACAGCACATAACAACCAGTTAAACTATGTATCAAATGTTTGCGTAATCTACAGTAGGATATTTTTTCTATATATTATAAGTATGTATTTACAAAAAAAGTATATGTATAAGTATTCTATCAGTTATCTGGTTCCCATAGTACAAGCTCTGCTTGGTTCTGGGCTAGATAGCGCTGTGTGAAATGTCCAGCAATATTCATTTATCTAAACTAAACTTTGTAAAATACCGAGCATCTTATCAAATATAGAAACTTGTCAAGAGGTCGAAGGTTGAATGGATGTCCAATTTGGGAACCAACTACAAAAACTTGTTGTAGGCTAACAAGCTTCCATCACTCCCATAAGATAAACGACTGATAAAGAAGCGAAGCGAAACGAGATTGGTATCGAAACCTTAATAAAGGTTAAATTAGATGGATACTATCAGAAAGTTTGAAGTATAACTTGGTAACATGCATATTAAAAATCCATACGCTAAATCTGAAAGAATTAGTCTGTTAGGGGTAAGATTACCTATTGTAACTTGAATTGCTTAGCTTATGTGTTTTTGATGATGGTTCAAATTAGAAGACCAATAAACCGTTGTCTATCTAGAAAACCATAGACGTAAAAACAGATGCGAGTCTCACACCTAAAAACCTATAAAATAATACCTATAAAACGGTATGTCATAAATCCCGTATTTATAATAATAAGAGATTCAAACGGACTCCGGAGTTCTATGAAAGACCATAAGACGAATGATTTGAAACTGGAAAACAATACGCAAAAAGAAACTTATCAATCAAAGATAACACAATAGCTAATAACCTAGCTTCTGATGTCAATAGAGCCTTCGAAAAACGACACCAAACCACAATACAGCATAAAATATATATTTGCTACGAGTAACTCGTCGTGGTCAAACGTTAATTAATAGCAAATGGAATAAAACAGGAAGCGAATACAATAAATCCAATAAGCCGGCTGCGTCAGAACCGTCTTGTATGACCTCGGGGTCACAGATCTTTCAGCAGTTAATATTACCCCAGTCACAGATACTTTAACAGTTAGTATGATTAAAGTCACAGCTAGTTTATCGTGTAGGCTTGAGTCATGGATATTTCAGCAGTTAGTACGGCCTCGGTCATAGCAAGTAGGACCTCTTGGTAGGAAATGCCTAATTTAAGCAATTCTCCGTTATGCCCATTGTCTCGTTTTGTCACACGGGTCTTATCATTGTTTATGTATACTTACTCACCTAATTTGTGTTTATATGACTTGTGGTTTTAGTAATGATAAGATATTTGTTACCCATTAATAATTTGGGTAGCTACCTTAACTACCCCTTAGTCTTCTACTAGAATGGACGTAAGTATTATTTTGCTTCCTAAGTCCAAATCGACTTGGGCAAATCGGCGTTGTATGTATGTATGTTTGTCCGAGGATAACATTCGAAGCGTTGATCCGATCATCGTTAAATATGAGTATACAGGGTGTTTGGCAATATACTGACGATATTCGAGGACGGTTTCTCAAAACATAAAAAAGACTCGAATTTTAAATAAAATCGACTAAGTTTAGGTGATTATTCGATACAAAACTTACTGCCTACTCTAGCAATCGACATCCAAAAATAAAGGCCGATTTGATATCTCTTTCAGAAATGGCTGCGGGTTTTGGGTTAGAAGGGGACAACAAGAGACATCTCGAGATCACCAATACAGTATATGTGGTTAGATGGCAAGCATTAAGCAATAGCACAACATTTGTTTTATAAAGTGTTTGTTTTTAAGTGCCAAAATAAATTTCACATTCCTATGGTAAACATTTCACAAATTTATTTATTATGTTTATCTAAATAACCCCTTTCATTTTTGTGCGTATATTATCAAACACCCTATATAGGTAGGCACAATTCTGGTGTGACTAAATGAGCTAAAACTAATATCTTAACAATTAATGAATGGCACAGTGGTCGCATACTAAATCAAAACTATTAATCTGTGGCCAAGTAGTCGAATGGTAATCAACTGACATGCATTGCACTAATGGCCAGTGACGTACATATTTGGTAAGTTGCGTAGATAGATTTGGTATAATTCGATTAGATTTATTGGAATTATTCAGTGAAACTTGTGCTTTTAAAGATTGAATCAGACGTAGATTTAAAGATAACAGCCTGTTACAGCTTCATATTGATAAAATTCCATATAAGTCGGAGACTTTTTGATGTATGTTCTTGCATAACTATTTTTATTATGAATCAATTTGAACAATTCTTATTTCGTTCCAATGTGGTCCCATTTAAGTTTCATTCAGGTTAAATAATTTTAAAGGCACTTTCAGGTAAAGGGATGAACATTTTTTTTCATATATCCTAGTGTTTGTTGGATTTTTCGAAAGCTCTTTAAAAATAAAGTAGACCACCTTTCGTTTTAGAGTTCGGTCTCAGATTTTATTTTTTCTATTTTCTGGTTTTCGAAGACCTACCTACATTATGCTAGAAAACTAAGAGTAAATGATGATCCATATGATAAATGTCAACCAATTCAAAAAAAAAATGCATTATAAGTTTAAAACTTACTAAAATGAAATCTTAAAACAAATATTGAACCAGTAGCTCCAATGACACGTTATCTGACATACTGTTTATAATTAGATTGTGCATGTGCTAAATATTACGCCATTCGCAAAATTAGCACCCAAATGGCAAGTTTTTATTGTGGTAGGTACTCTAGGTAGTCCTTGAGCCATACATTGGTATAAAATGTTCGTGGATCGTATTTTAGCCAACAAAATTTTGTTGGCAGAGTGCGGTTGATGTATGAAATAAGCAGGTGGTATTTACCCAGTTCATCCATCATATCAGCGGTAGGTCGGTTGTCACCGGTGATTATTATGACCCAGTAAAAAAATTACTTACCTTTACATTATACCGTCCGATAAAAGACCTACCCAATAGAAATAAGATTACTTTTTTAAAGAGAGAATATACGAGTACATACTTGTAAGCATAATGCCTCTACCACTGAATGGTGGCTGTTGGAAAAGCGGTAGAATAATCATTCCGCCCCGCTTTTTTAAAAATATTCTATAAAATAATGAATGAGCTTTTATTGGCGCTATACCAATAAACCTGTCAATATAGTCTCGCTATAATAAGTACTAGCGGCATGTCCCGGCTTCGCACGGGTGGACATTTATTTTTTAAACATTTTGCGATAATCTTAATACAAAGGTAAAATAACATGGTCTGATTTTGGTCGGTATTTCTATCAACTTTTAAAATGTAAAAAAGAAGTTATTACATAGCTATAATAGTTGGACATATGGTATTGCGAAGTTTTTTGTAGATATTGATATTGTAGAATATTTTTTGTTCTATCATCAATAGTTTCCGCAGCGCATATAGTTATATTATAAGCCACCAGTGACCACACAGTGCTGAAATTTGGTATGGGTGTAGCTTTAGTGACACAAATAAAGGGAAAAGTCTGTGTAATTTTCTACCCCAAAAACGTATAACCAAATACATGAACTCCCGTTAGCTGTAATTTGAATAAAACTGTAGGTCAAGTTAGTTGGTTATGCATTTCGTGGCACTATTTTGACAGTCAAAGATTACGAATTTTGTTTTTATGGGAGACTCGCAGATCTCAGTTCGGGGCGAGCCACTAGTTATTACGGTTTCGACTTTCGTTCGACACAGAAAATGTCAGTAGTTAGTAGTACGATGTCGTCGGTCGTCATCAGACAAACTATTAAGTATTCTGTGATCATACACTGGATTGAAATAGCTGCTGGGCTATAAAATGTCTGGATATGTGAAATACCAGAATTTTAAGAGTAGTAGAGTTTCATGTGAAAGGGCTTGCCCGGGGAAGTGCTACCACCATACCAATTTCTGCCGCCAAGCAGCATTGCTGTGTTTCGGTTTGAAGGGTATGGTTGCCGGTGAAATATGATGCTTTACACCCGTATGCTTCAAGTTGATGTAAACGCAGGGCAGTGCATCGTAGGGCATATTTTTAAGGTACGCGACCTACTAGGCAATTCTCTGTTATTGGCGATGGTTAGGTAGGTACGTACGTAGGTACCACTTAACATCAGGTGGACCATAAGCTTGTGTTATATAAAAGAGAAATAAAAACGTGTGTGTGTACTTATGTACGCATACTTATATAATTCTTTGGCGTAACAGAACAAAAATAGCTAAAGATTTCATCCCGTATGCCACAACTCTTTGTTTGTGAAAGGAATGATAAATTAATAAATATACCTAGTTATGAGTTTTCACGGAAACTTGAAAGACAGTTATCAGCTAACTTCATCATGTCGCTTTTTGGCTGTCGGTGTGCGCGCGCATCGTTAAATTTTTCTCTCTAAATGTTTTCGTGCCAAAAGAAGTATAGCTTCAAAAACATTTAAAAACTAATGACACAAATACAAATACCAGACTCAAATACAACAAAGATAACCGCGAAAATATTGAAAACCTTAAAAGATGGCTTCTAGGTACCTGGCTTAATACCTAGGATCCATATTTTGCTGTTGCTATTATGGCTCATAACCCCATTTATTTTACAGGCTATAAAAAAGTTAAAATAACTCATTACGATGATCAAAGGCGAAAAAAGTGATCTCTGAAAATACCGAAAAAACTATACAAACATTTAATTTGGCACGTTATTTTATTGGCCGCAATACATACCGACGAAATGAATCGATTTATTTTTATTGAAATGTCTGGGATTCGGTTCCGGAACGAATTACGCGATAAAGATTTCCAAGATGGCGCTAAAAATGACATATCGTAGGGATCTACCGGAAGCTACCCGGAAAAATCCGGTGAAATGCTATTGAAATTTTTACGGATAAGTAAATTAAGTTCTTGGTACTTAAAATTGTATTATCTATCTTAAGTTACATGTCGCACATATAATGGTGGTTAATAGCTTTTACCTAATATAATTTTTATATGCTGCTTTGTATTGAATACAACCTTATTAGATGGACACAAATAAGTAAATTGTTTGTAAGAATTGAAATAGTTATAATAAGTTTTGCAAACTGAGCGTATCGGATATAAAGTGAATACCATAACCACTATTTTTTATATCATTTACTACAACGTAAGTAATTAAGTGTATGTACTATATGTACTTTCATGAGTATATGTACTTACATGCATGCCTCAGAATACTGTCTAGTGCAATACCTTTCTTAATGTAATTTAGTTCTAATTTATTTGAGTGATCTGTTTTTTGTACACCTGATGTTATATAATAAAATACGATAAAATAAAATTATTAATGTGTCTTAATGTGTATTCGGTACCTGTTATTATTAATTCAATTATCTCATAATACAGGTAATGTATACTTAAAGTACCATATACATAAGAGTTTATAGGCGACGGTGACCACTTAATACCAGGAGACCCGTCATAAAAAAAAGAAGTGTAACTATTTAAGCTATTGTAAAAACAATTAAATGAAATAAAAAAAATTATTATTGTCTGTTTTGTTTATTATAATTTACAGCAAGGACTAAAATATGAGATCAGCACAGACAACCGCACAATTAAATTAAAAGAATAGATACCTATCATTAATCCAGTTGCTGAAAATGAATAATTAAACAGTACCATGTGTTCATTTTCATTGTCATTGTCTGAAATTATTAATACGTATTCGCGTAATAAATATTTTAATACTATTTCAACACACCGCAGCCGGGTATCCTCTAGAAAGCTTATTAAAAAGATCTACGATTTATCTATTGAGGTTACCCTTTATACGTTTTATTGTTTTGACTGGCACATGGCGTCTGTATTTAGATTCACTGCCCACCTTGAAGAAGCGGCACTTTGATTTATGTTTTCAATTTGCGTCCGCACTGTCTGATGTCTTCCTCATTATTTTTTGATAATGCGGTATTTTTGCGGTGATATTTTTAAGAAGTACGCTCGTTCCTATCTGCGTATTATGCGAGCAAACTATCTTACCTATCGCTCTATCTAGTCGATGAAAGCTTACATCCGCTATGACTGAAAATATAATTTGTACTAATATTATAGAGGTAAAGTTTGTATGTTCGTAGGGTACCCCCTCCCCCTCTTGTAAACTCGGAAACTACTCAACCGATACTGAAAATTATTTAACTAGTAGAAATATTCCTAAAAGCTATATGTTATGGCATATATGTTTTGATAAAAATATGTGCAGAGCCAGGCGGGTTCCTAGACATTATTTTTAACTTGGTCCGTGTTAAATTGAAGTAGTAGTAGTAGCAAACTAACATGGCATAACGGCATAATAATGTAATGTAACATGTCATAAATTACAAGTAAATTATCATGACTGGATATAAAAACAAAAATACTTTATGTCGCCATCAAGGAAGGGCCCAGCCTTGACCTAGGATAATCCCGGAATATGGAGAGCTTTGAATAATTTCATTAGTAATGCTTGCATATCTATTTGATGTGATATTATTTTTATTACAGCTTTATTTGAAAAGGGCCTGGTGTTAAGTTATTGAGGTTTATCACCCTCGTGCGTGACCGTAGTTTTTTGTAGGTTATCCTGTTTTGACCAGGCCAGTGTCTAGGTTACACTGTACCTTGTATTACTGTACCATTTACAAACAGTTACGTGCTTTTAGGTTTTTTATAAGAAGAATTTCAAAGCGTAATTTAGTTGGCCATGCTAAGAGTATTTTTAGCAATACGTTTTAGTTATGATCGTTGAATTTTTACAGATTTGCAATTATTACGTATGTTTGATATAGGTACGTCTACGTGACTAATGCTTGTAAAGAAGAGCGGACGCTTACTTTATCTATTACAGCTTGCAACTGTTAGATAAGACTACAGTAACTAAATATCCTACTTTTTACACACTTCCATTCCAGCAGACTGATATATGTCACTGTATTTATAAGCATGAAAATCAGTGTAGAGATTTATAACCAACTTAAATACCAACTGGTAACTGTACTTCTTCTCATGCTAACGTTATTGAGTGCCTGAAAATTTGATACTATGACACTTTGTTAATTGCCCTAACAATAAATGAGCCCATAAAAATATAGATAGTGTTAACCGTATTAAAACAATGTAAAATGAAATTTAGTTTTCAGAAAATCGTACAGTAATAGAATAGTTTCCATTCGATGAGGTGCCGGTAACGAGCGATGGCAGGACATCAGACGAAGACGTGCAAACGTGAAGATTTGATTGATGTAAAGCAGAATAGAGTTGTTGAATTGTATTCATGAATGAAATCACGCCGTCAATAGAACGGAATTGTTTGTGGAGATTTCGTGATAGCAAAAACAACGTGAGTTATGTTTGTACCTTACTAGTCACCATCCAGTTATTTATCAACATTTCAATTCAATGATTATGAGACAATGCAGAAAGATGAATAGGAGCTGGCATAGCGCAATCATATTGAACGATTCAGTTATACGTTTTAGATACAATAGATAAACTGATAATATATGTACAAAGATGTCTGATGAATATATAGAATAAATAAAAGGCGCCCTTAGCCCAGCAGTAAGACATGCAACGCTAGAAATTTAAAATCAGCCCAGAATAGGAAGATAGACTTAGTTTTACAAATTGTTGATACATAAATCTAACAGGACTTGGATATTTAATACATCATACTTATTTCGCATGTACTCAATTAATCATTCATTAAGCTAGCACCTAATGAATTTCACATGTTTTTTTTCCAAAACCGTTAGACTGAAAGTTGAATGTAAGTAGATAAATGGTAATAAGATAACAGTACACTTATGCTGGTTTTAAAACGGTTGCAATCCATTGTACTGTCACGCAATTGAGGTGATGGTCTAAGAGTACTGATTACAATAAGCATACATTCTGGTAAATGGAAGGTTCGTATGGACAGAGTCAAATTTATGATTGCATCAAGATTCTCTTTTGATGTGGTTGAGGGAGCCATCATCTTTTGACAGCATCTGCGAAAATTATTCAACTCCATAAGTTTACGAGGTCTATACTTCAAAGCCAAGCTACATAAGAGGAAACGCGGTCAGCAAGAAATTTTTAACAGATCTATTGTTGTCGCACAAATCTATTCTTATAGCTAAAGCGATAGAGACAACTGCAGGTCGGACTTTTTAAATAAATGAAATCACTATTTCGTATTCCCCTGTTTTCTCCTCCAAAACTAAACCGATTTTCATATTTTTTTCAAGAATAATAATGAGAAAAGCTTTGTTTACGCCTATATTTTTCTTTTATTTTTTTATATTCGCCAAATTTATTTGCTGGACGGCGGTTAAACTGAGCAATTTTTGTGATTTTAGAAGGTTAACAGTTCTTATAATTATAAATTTATGGAGAATAACAAAACATAGGGCATGACAGTGGTACATATAGATTGTAGAGTAAAAAAATATTTACTCTAGTGTCACTATCCAGGGAGGAAACAAGAAAATATGTTTGTATGGACTAAATGCAATCCGCGTACCCTCATAATGGTTTTGTTAGAATTGAATGGGCCGCTGTGTGCTATACAATTTGAAAACGTAAATATTTTTCGCAGACGCTGCGTGTTTCGTAAACAATTTCATCATTGATTTGTGGAGTTATAATATTCGCCTATTGCTAAATAATCATCACGTCCATGGCTTTAGACACGTTTAGTAAGTAAATATCACATAGCGATAAAAGCCATTTGAAAGTAGCAGTTTTGGTAGATTATGGTCAATCTGAACTCGATACCAGATAATATGAGAGTAAGACCAGCTTTTAGCAAATCAAACTAGCTTCTCTAACGACTTGAACAAGGAGGTGGTCTTATTATTTGTTTATGTAAATGCAATGGTTCCTAGAACAATTTGCTTTGACGCCAATTAACACGAGAAACCAAACAGCATTGTTTACTTTTTAAATAAATGCTGGGACTCGAGAGTTTAAGACTAGCTGTTGCCCACACCTTCGTACACGTTACACTACTAAATGTGTAGGTAGCCTAGAAATAAAGCTAAACTCGCTGTTGCAACTTCACTTGACACCCCATTTTTATCCCATGCAACCTGATTTATGGGACAAAAAGTAACCTATGTGTTAATCCAGGTTATAACCTACGTACATATTAAATTTAATTGAAATTAGTTCAGCCGTTACGACGTGATTGAGTAACAAACCAATAAAAAAATAAACAAAAATCCAAACTTTCGCATTTATAATATAAGTGTGATACTTGCTCTATAATGCCGTTCAGAGTAACTACGACGAAAAAATTGTTAAGTTTTAACATAGTAAGTACAGCGTAAGTTACAAAAAAAAAATAAGAGTTTAAGTTATAGAGTTTTTTTATAGTTTTTTTATTGTAAGAGTTATAAGAAATAAACATTTGTTCATAAACCACACATTACGAGCTTAGCAATTTATGCTTCGCTACGTACCTCCAAATCTAAATAAGGAAAACTTAAAGACTGATGGATGACCGAAATAACGATTCGAATTGCTTTGTTAAGCCATAAGACCGCCCATTATACTTACATTTATTTGTTTTATTTTTATTTTTATATCTGTTGTGTTTAGCTTGTAAGGTATAATAAAGAATTTTCAGTCATTCATTCATTCAACCTTACCGTTCTTACAATAATATTTATATACTCTACTGAAACAATGACAGTAATATTCCAATAATCTGGTGTAACTAATGTGCGTTCTTTTTTACCAAAACAAGAGGTTGAGTCACATCCAGTCACAGGTTTGAGAAAGCATGAGTCAGGAGTCAGGACTGTGGCGGTTATCATTCATTCATTACCTATATGCTAAGCAGAATTTTCGAATAATTCGATTCAATCGAACATAGGCAATGTTTGATGTGGTTAGGTAGGTATATTTAGATTATGGCCCCGATGTGCCTATCTACAACGTCCTTTAAAATGCGGAAAATGCAGGACAATTACAACTGAAGTAGGTGTAAGGTACCTTACCTACGTATTTATGTAGGCTGACTATAATTTAATGTGACAAAATCCATATAATATCAAAGCTATATTATAAACTAGCTTCCGCCAGCGGCTTTGCGCGCTTTGTTTGTCAACAAAAAGTAGCCTATGTGTTAATCCAGGTTATAATCTAGGTACGTACACACCCAATTTTATCGAAATCGGTTCAGCCGTTACGACGTGGTTGAGTAACAAACAAACATCCAAACTTTCGAATTTATAATATTAGTGTGATTCGAAAGTATCTCTTTCTATCTGTTTGTTACTTTTCACGACTAAACGGCTGGACCGATTTCGATAAAGTTTGCTATATAGATACCTATGTTATGACTGGGACTGCGTAGGAGAATTATGTTTTTATAGATAAACCACACATCCGAAGCTGCGGGAGGAAGCTAGTGTGAAATAACGTTTAACGAAACTAGCTGGTTAGATGGATCAAGATCTTACCTAGGTACCTTTTCAAATTTGAGTAATTGGGACAGCTTCTGATAAACAAAATACCTTCCTAGAATAGGTACATATAGACAGGGTTATAGTAGAGAGTTAGGTACCTACCTATACTACTTATGTAATAAACAGTTTCAATATTTATTTGTTAGTCAAGGGCAGCAACATAAAATGCTCTTGTTCGGGTCTCTTAAAATCCGTAAGTGATGGATTTTACGGATAATATTACATGTTTCACATACCTACCTACGTACTTACCGCATTTAACTACAGGCACACGGCTATTCGATTGTTTTGACGGGAATTTGATACACATTTGAAATTCGAGCTGTCCGATTGCCTAAGTAACTTACGTTACATAAGTAGCTAAGTAAAAATTAATTTTATTTATTATTTTTAAATGGCCTACTTATGTTACGTGTCTAGGTAGGTATGGTCACAGTCTCACAGATAAGATAAGATAACAAAATGAGACAAATCAGTGCCTACCTAGCCGGTAGGTAGAGCTAGGTAAGTCCGTAAGAAAATAATAAAACCACGGTGGTAGGCCCTATAGCTACCTAGGCTCTCATCGGATTATACAGACCTAATTTTTATTAGACTTGCTCGTTGTGTCTTTTTATATTGAATAAAATAGTCGCACTTGTAAAAGTTGTTACTACTTATTACCTTAGTTTTACTGGAGCCAAACTTTATAACAAAAATGCTAAATGATTCATAAAACTATGCATTTTTGTTAGTCAACACATCCCTATCAGTCAGCTGTTATCAGTCGTTTCCTTCACGAACCACTTTAAAAAAACAATCACAAACACTAGAAACGAAAACTCACTGAAAATAAATCTTGTCACATAATTAACCCAAGCACTACTTTGTGACCGATTCGTTTGAATTTCGAAAAAGAAATGGTTTGTTTTGTTTTGCGAATACGTTTGAGTTGACAGTTCGTGTCGCGTTCGGAAATCGCGGAGCGCGCAAGATACAGCGCTGGCGAATCGTGTGCGTTCTGAATGACAAATGCGCGTCAAGCGTCAACGGGTTGGCCGTTTGTTTACCTCTCGCTCAAGTTCAAGGGATTAGGAGGTAAGGTTTCGGAACGCTAAGGCCAGCGAAGCGCGACCCCTTTCTGTATACATTTTTGTATGGTAATGTATACCTGGAAAAGGTGGTGATAATGTTGATTTCAATACGATATCTAGGCAGGTGAGTAGGCTGATGATGTCATTTTGATAAGCTAAAAGTAAAAGGATTTAGGTAAAAGAATCATTTTTATTTTTACAAATTCTGTAGCCAAGAAATTGGTAGTGTATCCTACTTACCTGGCTTAGACGTCAGCTGAGTGGGATGTAAACAAATCAGAGGTTATTGAACTTTAGAAGATAATGCAAAAGATGGCGCTAGTGTTGAGAATAGGTAAGTAGGTAAACGCACTATACTTATCATTCATACACCTTACACGCGTCTGGACCCGAAAAATTGCAGTTATTCTGGATAACAGACTTTTCCCTATATCTGTGCCACTAAACCTACACGCATACCTATCAAATTTCAGCACTGTGGGGTCACTGGTGTAGGTACCCTGTCTATTTTGTTAAAGTGCAGCTTTTAAGCTTTTATTATGGGTAATAACATAAAACTACAAGGTTTAAACTAAAAATAAAAACGGGGTCGAAATGTACACACATCTTTTATTAAACGTGCAATTTGAACGGATAGTCCCATATTTTTTTTAACCTCTATATCTCAACCCCCCCCCCACCCCCCCCCCCACCCCCACCCCCCCCACACACACACATTCGCGTCATCAGCACCTAAATGCAACGATGATCGGATCAACACTTCAAAAGTTATCCTCGAACAAACAAATATACATGCGTACATACATCTATACATACGTATATACACATACATACCTACATACATACAACGCCGATTTGCCCAAGTTGTTTTGGAGATCTCGCTTCGCTCTATCAATAAGTAAGTACCTAGGTACTTATTCTCTATGTGGTTATAGAATCCGTACTAATATTATAAACGCGAAAGTAACTCTGTTTGTTTGTTACATTTCACGACTAAACGGCTAAACGTATCGTAATGAAATTTAGCAAGGAGATAGATTATATCCTGGGGAAGAATATAGACTACTTCTTACCCGACTGCGCAAAATGAGGGTAATGTTTTTATTGAAAAACTACGCGTGCGAAGCCGCGGGCGAGCCAGTTAGTAGAATATAATAAAATAATCTTTATTGTACCTAAACTGTTTTAACAAAAGGTGGTACCTATGTTTCCTAGGGTTGTAGTCCTAATGATGTCAGTAATTAGGTAGTAGGTGTAGGTTAGGTACCACAGTATAGGTAGTACTAGATTACGCACAGTATTGTTAAAAATATTTTAGATTACAATACTGTACCAAAACTTTTACAAAAACAAAGGTTCAGTGCGCGCAGTGAACATTGACATAAGTCACTATGAAGAAACTCACGATAACAATCCGAATCGACAGACTTGGCAGTGCCATCTATAAATTGGTAGGAGAATCTTTTAGTGAAATCTATGTTCGTATTTTAATATTAAGCTACTGCACGCTAGGTGGCAGTAGTCGTACGACTTTTATTGTGTCTGAGTCAGAGTCAGATAGTCAGACCAAACGTTTCAATTAAATCTACATATTTTAATTAATTCTACTTATGTAAGTACCTACTACTTGTTTAATTTAAAATATTTTACTATACGTAAGAAAACACTTAATAAAAATACATAAATAGAAGATAGGTAGGTATGCACAGACAATTTAATTGTGAATAAGTTTAGTAGCTTAAATGTTTTTTTATTTCTGAACCAAAAAATAATGTTATTTATATTCTCTTGATGGACAAACAACTTCATCATCATTGTCATCATCATTGGCAGGTTAGTAATATCATCGTGCACTGATGGGTTAGGTATAACATTTAACTTATGCAATACCCTTTCTAATTAGGCCATTGATAAGGTGATAAATTGTCACAGCGTTTGTGATCTAAAGAAAAGTTCAGATTTTAAACTTTTTTAAAGAAATGTCGTATGTCTCCTATATGGGCAGTGCCACGGTCTACTATAATTTGATAAAATGATGGTGATTCGGTTGTTTGCTAAACTAAAATTTCGTAAAATACTAAGGCGTACACGCTAATGACAAAATAAGCATAACAATTTTAAAACTTGTTGCGTTAGGTTCTAAACAAGTTTGCGGATCAGCAAGAAAAGTTGGTGCTGACTATCCTAATAGCATACCTATTTAGAAACACGCCAATGTAAATTTCTTGCTAATTTGGTCTATATTATGAAAGATATAAGAAAATTGTTAATACGCGAAATGCCTTTAGAACAGAAAGAATATACAATTATTTACAATAAAATACAGAAGAAACAGTTGAATCATCTGAAGACCGTTTCAAACGATCTATAGATAGCTCAACAGCTCCAGATCACTACCAGGCGGAAGTGTTCCCAAAGACACTGGCTGCATTGCCCCGTTGAATTGCAATGCTTATGCGTTGACCCAGATAAGCGCCAGCTCTCCGATCACACGTCGCTTCAACCAGACGCCCAGAAAGAATTTTGAAAACGCGATGGGCCCTGGTACCCCATATGCCCAGGGGCTCGACCCGAAATGGCTCAAATACGAAAGCTCTGTCGGGACCTCCATATTTGCGCCACTTGAGATCTTCAGCTGAATTTGCCGCCGCACCGGCCCCAACTGCTGTATCAGACAGATGAGATGGCGCAAAGGTATAGACCACGTATCGATGCACATGGTGTCCCACACCAAAGGCCTACCCTTCTCCCAAGTCAGGCCGCTTACATTGTCACCTATCAGACCGCTCGGTTCGAGAGCGGCTGGAACGTTACTCTTACTCTTACTCTTACTCACTCTGCTTACTCGAGCAAAGCTAAGAACCTTGGTGTCATTTTTGATAACCAGCTATCCTGGGCCAGCCACATAAACGAAATCAGTAAAAGGGTGCATTTCTCGTTCCAATCACTAAAACGCCTTCAAAAATTTCTTCCCTTTGAAACTAAAATTACTCTCGCCCAAGGCTTAATGTTACCCCTTCTCGACTATTCAGATGTCTGCTTTCTTGATGCTACGGAGGAACTTCTCAATAAACTGGAACGTCTACAGAACTTGTGCATTCGTTTTATATTCGGTCTGCGCAAGTTTGATCACGTATCTAATTTTAGATCCCAACTTAAATGGCTCCCTATTCGTCTTCGCCGTGATCTTCACGTCTTATCACTCCTCTTCAAAGTATTATATTGTCCACTCTCTCTTTCTTACCTCCGTGAGCGTTTTGAATTTCTTGTCCCTCGCAGTGTGCCATGCCGGTCCTCCAAGTCTCTTCTCCTCAAAACACCTCAACACACTTCTAGCCGCTATGGTGGCTCCTTCACCGTTTATGCGGTAAAAATTTGGAATGCCCTTCCTCATGAAGTTCGCGCTAGCCCATCACTCAACATTTTTAAACGGAAAGTTAAAGAGCACTACCTTTCTCTGTAATTTTATATTATTATATATAGATATATATTTATATTACGTAGGTATATATTATTATTCCATATAATTTATTTATTATAATTATAATATTATAACATACTTTGAGTATAGTTCATATTCGTTTTGGGTATATATATATATTTATTTATGTTTTTGTACACTCACCTACCTTTAAAATCATTTCTCTCTCTCTAGCCTCAAAGGTTTGCTGGTAGAAAACTCTTCTTAGGGTTAAGCTCGCCTTTGTACATGACCTCTATTTCTGTATTTATAAATGTATTTTCTTGTGTGCAATAAAGAATAAAGAAGAAAGAACGTTGAAGGTGCAAAAGCCCGGCGTAAGAAAATTAGTATTTTAAGAAATTTTAGTTAGAAAACAACAGAATCGCCACCAAATGACTTCAGACAGATAAGTATATCAACATTAAATCCGGGTCTTATCATTTCATGAATGATAAAAAGGTTAGACATAATAGCCTATATTGATAATTTTTGAATTCAGGTTTTTGAACTATATGACGTACTTTATTTATTATTTAATATTGCGTCAATTCTTTACCCGTATCATGTACCCACCTTGCCTGCTCATTTTACATATATCAATACACCTATAGCCATATAGATTTTACCTATTGAAGTAAAATCGTTGAAGTGACTCTTACACCTATTAGAATTGAGTTGAAAATAGTATGTCGTGAATCACACGTTAGGGTCGTTAAATGCGTGTTGACAGCTCAATATAACATCGTGTCGTTGTCACGTAGCACCAAATGGTACCAATTACTTTAACAGGCGTATTTACAAGCCGTGATGTAGAAATGTAGAATTTATTGCAATAGCAACCCACCCACGGGTAAATAAAATCATCCTCAACATCGTATCAGCCATAGGATGTAGGCCTCCCCCATAGATTTCCAGAGTGATCTTATGCAGCCTGCACCCAACGGCTCCCATCTACCTTTATCAGGTATTTTCTAGTGCGTTGCGCTTTCCAGTGCGTGGTCTTTACTCTAGAACCTTTACTCCTCAACGGCCGTCAGTTCTTCGAGTCACGTGTTTGTCTACGATTCGCCTCATTTCAGATTCGACTTTGTTTAAATAAGGGGCCGCCCAGTAATTACGTGAGGTGTTCAGGGGGGGCCTAGACCTCGCCCAATCTCACGTGGGGGTGAGGGGGGGGGGGTCTCGACTAATATCACGCAATATTTTTCCTTTATTTATCACTGTAAATCTAGATTACGAGAGAAGCAATCTTGAAATTATGAAGCCAATTATGAGTTTTTTTACGTGTGATAAAGAGGGGGGGGGGGGGGGGGGACACAAAAATCTTCAAAAACGTCTCAAGTAACTAATGGACGCCCCCTAACAAGCATTCCCTCAATTACCCTCTCCATATCACGCTGAGCGGCCTTGAGCCTTCTTGTGAGGCCCATAGTAAGAGCCCACGTTTCTGTGCTACATGTCATCACTGTACTTATACAGTAGGTAGGTAAGGTACGTAGAATACATTTTCGACTACATATTTATAAGGCATAAATAGTCGAAAACTAAATCACGTTTGTTTCCTGGAAGTGCCTATGCAATTTCTGGGTATTATTATCATTACAGCTGTGATAAGTAATTACGAGTATCTAAATACTTTGTAATTAACTTATAATACCTATTTTAATAAGTTTATTTTCTTAAGTTAAATATCAGGAAGATCATACTAAAGAATTTTATCTACCTAGTTTAATTATTTTTGATTTGTTAGAGCTATAGGTAGTTGTAAATAATGTAATTTTGGTACTCTGGTAACCAAATCACATATAGATTTAATCTAATATAGATATATTGAGGCCTATGTTCAACAGTAAGTAAATTTATTTCAAAAAAGAAAGTTTACAAAAAGTCAAACTTACACTATATATGTATATACATTCAGCAATGGACGCTTATTATGACTGATGTTGTGATGATGATGAGTTTGATGAGGTATATAAATCAAAATCCTGAATAAATAATGCACATAGGTATATATTTGATAAGTCTTTACGTTTTATTTAAAAGTAATATCTAACTACCTACCAACTCAAGTAATGTACCTACGTACCTAAATCCGCAATTATTAATAAAACTAGCATTTTAGCCCATTAAGTTTACCTCAGACTTTGTAGCGTCGCATATGAGAAAATGCCTCATATGATATTTTCTAAAGTACTTATGTAAAGATCAGCCAAGTTATGTAAGAGAATTCTCTACGAGATCGAATCAGAGATGAAAACAATCGTAAACAAACCAAAATCACTAAGATAGATTGAGGAATTGCAATAGCAAGCTGAAGAGGCAGCGGGCGGGACTCATAGCTCGAAGAACTGACAGCCGTTGGGCAGTTTTTCAAGTGGGGGACCTCGCACTGGAAAGCAATACGCATAACGGCTCTTTATTCGATGGAAAGATGACCTGATAGAGGTTGCTGGGAGCCGTTAGGTGCTGGCCGCACAAGATCGGTCACTCTGGAAATCTATGGGAGGAGCTTATGTTTAGCAGTAGATGTCGTGGCTGTGATGATAATGATTATGATGATAATGATTATGATGAAATGACGTGGTTGCTTTGAGTTTTTGCGTGGTAAAATCAAAATGATTATAAGATTTTTTTACTCTGAGTTTATCAGTGAAGCTAACAATGCAGTTTAGTTCTATTATTTTTAAAAGCCAACATGGTGTAATTTTTATACGATGTTGTGTGTCTAATTCGAAGCAGTGGCTGCCCTTTGTCATCATCTAATGTCAACACTCCAGTCATCGGTACTACCGAATAGGTATTTCAAATACTTAAAAGGTGAATGACCTATGGCCAGTTTAGGGCCGCTCACTGATTTACCATGTTACCTTAAAAAAGGTTGTGAAAGAGTAATAAAATGTATTTATGTGTAAATATTAGGTAGGTTCATAGGTTGGTATTTAAGTGAGGTGTTATTCAACTTCCTTCTATTTTTGCGAATCAACCAGATAAATAGGTATCTAACTAGTAACATAACACAAACAGGTTTTTACCATAAGGTCTTTGCAAAAATAATGTTCCGCTATTAAGTTATGCCTAAGACTCGAGTTTTATAAGACAAAGAACACAAATAAAACGAAAAACAATATCATTGTGAATATTTTATTCGTACATTTCCTTTGTTTTATACAAAGATTGTCTGCTACAAAACTTGGCTCAACATCTAAATATTTGTAACATCGCTGTCTTTGTTAGCACTTACGGATTTAGTGACAGAATAGGACACATTTAACCAATGTCAGGGGAGATACGCTTACCATGTTAAGAGAGTTATTGTTTGTAACAGTCCAAACATAATACCTAATACATAATTAAAATAAGCACCTTTTTAAATATCAAAGTTGATAAATGCATTGAATTGGAATAACCGCAGGACTCGAAGAGTAGAACAGAAGAGTTCATTCTCTGTCTCTAAGGCTATAATATCGTCCATTACAAGTACTAAAACACTATCGTTATAAACTACACTCATTGTCACTTATTCACTTCACTTCTCAGCCATTTTGGTTATTCATCTCTCTTTCAGCAACCTTCGCACAGCTCTGGCAGTTAACATGGGATCGAAAGTTGTTGTTTTCCTTTCTTCTCACTGCGAAGTTTCTCTCCCTGGATGGAAACTTCTGTATCCTCCTCTCTTTTTCTGGTTTCTCCTTCGTCATTTTTCGGTAAACATCCGCCAGTTCTAATTGTTTCAATTGTAAGCACATTATCTGGTTTCGTTTATGACTGTGCGTCCGCCGTTCGCAGCGTGTCATATGACAATGGTAAAGCGGCTGTGTGACTTGTGTTGTGTTGTGGCAATATTTTGAATGCGCCCGCGACCTCTTTGCAAGGCAACGTATAATACACTGTTTGACTGTCTGAGTAAGGACTGAGCTCACAATAGGCTACAGTTGTCGATATGTTATCAATTTATCATTGACCCGGTCAGAGCTGATTGCTGTGAAATGTTTACATAATCGTCCGTTTGCTACTATTAAGATAATGGTATTTACGTACATTGTTTGTGGTGTTATATGTTGGTTTTAGATTGTTGTCAGTATTTCTAGTTGTGAGTTTTGAGTTAGGACTGTTTTTAATACTTACTTGTTTAAAATTAAATGCATAAATATGACGTGACAATGAAGTTATAATCAAACTCGTTAATGCCTATTTATATTTCTGTAGGATTTACTAAGTGCATTAAGTATTTGAATTATCATTCAAAAGCAAGTTTCTAATCAAGATCGTTTTGCAGACATTGTTTGTTTGTATCATCTGTTTGTTGCCTGTGAATAAGTTGATACTTTGGTAGTTCTATGTGCAGTCGTCTAGACAAGTAGCCTCGGTCATTACTCATGTTAGTGCAACGCCTACATCTAGAATTTTATTTACGATACCTAGTCATATTGGCATGCATAATCTGTAAAGGCTAAGTGACATAAATGTCACTATCATGGCCGATGCATAGGTAACCAAGGTTCTATAAAATTATAACTTCCGGTTATTTTATCCTTAACCTTTACATTAAGCACCTATTTAACTTAGTAAAATTGTGATTTAGTTTTACCTGACGCTGAACGTAACGTATACAGAGGATTCCACCTTAAAACGGTGGATTAAAAGTTAAAGTTCAGAAATTCATAACACGTTAGGCGCTGGTTTGACCGAATACGAGTAGTACGTCGCGTTCTATTCATACAAAATGTCTAATAACGTTGCGCCTACATCCGGTCTTTTCTGTATGTTTTGTGTTGCTTCTATATGTATAAGCAATATGCTGAGTTAGGGTCCCTTTTGCAACTTATATGTATTTTATTGTAGATTGTCTAGTTTTAAGTTATATTTTGTACCTCATTCTTTTTTTCCTGGGTGTTTTTTACTGTAATGTTGCAAATAAATTTTTATTCTATTCTATTCTATTCTATAAACGAGCACATTAGAGGGCTTTATATTCGGTGCACTAAAGCCAGCATGTCGACTCTGATGTAAAATTAGTGTCTTACTGGCTAAGTATAAGTACTTGTCTGAATTCATAGTCTCTTTCATTTAGACAATGAAATTTTGGTGTGTCCTACACCAAAATTTTCAGTTCTGACTTTATCATTTTGTATAACCTGCGAGGGTTAAACAAAGTCTTTGAAATTTAGTCTGTCTGAATATAGCAAAGTGTAAAGCGAGTTTTATGTCTCAGTCTGGCTGGCTGGCCTGCGCCTTAGGTAACACGATCAGTAACATAGGTAGGTATTTACAAAAAGTAAACAATGAAGAGGACGTTGCACACAAAAATGTTCTGCTCTACTGATTTTATAATTTTATATAACCTGCGAGGGTCAAACCACAGACAACACATGAAGGTAAGGTCGTAGCTTACCTCACCTATGTCTTAGCAAATCATTAGAAAGTATTTTATGTTTGTATCTTGTTACTCAACCGAACGAGCACTTCGTTCTATAAAATATAAGCGAGATATTTTCATCTAACACTCCGTCTGCCTACAGCTTGAACTCCACTTCATGTCTCTACTATTGTTATTGGGGTAATTCTACACGAAAAGACAAGAAGTTGCGAAAATGACAACTGTCACTCTCATGAAACACTATGAATGGCAATAATTTTATTAAATGGCAAATAAATGATGGCAATAATCTTAGTGCTGTAAAAACTAAATTTGCCAAGTCTTTACCAAAAGATTGCTGAACTTTTTTGACAAATCTTTTGAAAATAAGTTGTTTTTGAAAAAATAATTCTTAAAAACAAGCATTTATAAAATTCATAATCGGGACCGCAAGCTGATTCAAATGAGCCTACTATAATGCATTCTGAGGTTCCGTTGTCTAGCTTCCGTCTCCATCATTAGACCGCCTCCATGGTACCATATTATTGCATTGTCACCGAAGTTACATATGTATTCCAAATTTCAGCTCAATCGGTTAGTGGAACGGGTTTAAAATTCAGTTGCAAGGTTCCACCCCGACAAACATACATATATTGCAAGTTAATAAAAAGCTTGTAAAAAGGAAGGATTACATACACTATTTGTAGTAAAAACGGATTATTTACCATGATTTGTGAGTTTTTAGTACAAATTGTGTTCGGTTATGAAGTATGATAGTTTCAAAAGTTATAGGATTACATACAGACTGGAATCGAAGAGTTGACATGTATGTAGTAATTTAAATATTTAAACTGCTATCGAAACAATATGGTCTGAATCAAATTGCATTTATAACGTTTTAAAGTACACAGTTTGTACCTTTTACACTCAAAGTGCCTCCATAAAAAGACGATTATTGAATTTTACGGCAGAAATATCAGAGTGACCCTGAATACCCCACTTAAAATTAACGAATCTTGTGGTTTTAGTGAATACAATACTAAGAACTTGTGTAACTTACCTCCAAGCATGTGGAATGAATCCTGGGCACACCTCAGGGCAGTTGTCACAGGGCCTGCCTTCCGACACCTCCTTTATCCGGACACCCTGTAACAAAAGAAACATATTTATAACTATACGTACCATGCACAAAAGTATTACAACCCAGGGAATCAAGGGTGATAAAATGTCTTACTAATTCAGCCCATATTCATTCGCCTTTGAGCATAAGTTAAAGTATAGCATAGACATAAAAAAATCTCCAGTTCGTTCTATGTCACGATTAACTGAGCTCTCAACCACATAAAAATACTCCACATAGCAAGGAAATGAATAAATGATTCGCATAATCGGATTACAATCTGGATCCAGTTTTGGGAGTAACTAGCGCAAGGTTTTTAGGTAGAAATTTAATTTAGACTGATCGATAACATTTGTAAATTGTATTCCTTTCATGTTGTAACTGATTTCGTGTCGCAAATAAATAAATATGTATTAATTTCTAAAATATGAATTCATTTTTAAAATATGGATTCATTTCTGTAAACTAAACCACTAAACCATTAGCTACTAACTTCTTCATCTTCTTCAGAGCTGGGAGTTCGTCTTCCGTTGATATTATCATAGCCTTTGCCTTCCTCATTTGACTCACACTCGCTGTAACTGTCAGACGAATCGGAATATTCACTCTCTCTTTTATAAGCAAAAAGCTTGAACAAACTCTTTTCTCTCCATGAGTCATCTTTGACTCCACCAATCTTCCTTTTTCGGTGTATCTTGAATGGCACTTGCTTGAGTCTCGGCTGAACCACGGATGACACTTTTGGTGCTGATTTCTTGTAGTTTTTCTCGTAATCTTCTTCGGTTACCCCGCAATGGTAGAGAAGAAAGTCTTTTCGTATTTGCTCTTTACTTGCAGGATCTCTCCAAAAGCTCTCTTTCTTCCTCACCCCTAGATAGTAATCTAAGTCTCTTTCCCCGAAATCGTCTTCCTCTTCTGACGTTACAACGCTTTTAGATTTTTTCTCAACCTTTTCTTCGTATTCTTCAAACATTTTTGTCAGCAGCCAATACTTTTTATTTGGCATTTTCTTCAGCAAATTCGTGGTGTTCGTTGTAAGGAACTTTGTTGTTTTTTTGTAGACGGTAACGACAGATTCCCTCCTTCTTCTCATATTGTTTGTTTTATTTCTGGAGCGACGAACGACGAATTTCTTGATTGCTCTCAAAATGTTCATTTCCAAACCATATTGTATGGTGATTTTCTATTTGAGAGTAGAAATGAGGGTTCTGCTACGGTGTCGGCGGGATACTAAATTTTATGATTACGATTCAATAGTCAGACGTCCACCTGACCTGCCAATGGGTGGACAACAAACTGGCCATACTGACCTGACCTATTACTTACCACAAAGTGTTTTGAACCGGGGATCTGGGAAGGGTGGCGACTAGCGAGCTGGTGGGGTGTTTCGAAGGTGTGGTGCTTTATGGCCGTGCAAACAGGCTATATGTCCGCAAATGAGGGGGCAAATTGCATCACCTTTCGTTCCTTGTTGGATCTTCGCACCCTTATTAGTCGTATTGTCGAGGGCACTGACTTTATTCGGAGATAAAAATAGATGTGTGCGACAAAGAGCTTTGTGTATATGCATGGATCCCAGGCACCTAGTGTACCTACCTTCTTGTAATTATTATTACCGTCAGTGTCTTTGTGTAGAAATATTTAAAAGCTATGTGGCTACAAACGTGTACATTTAGGTAAGTATGTAACAACGAACGTGTGTGAGTTAACTAATTAATTACGTAGATAATTTCTAATTCACTATTAATACTCACCAATATACCTACGTAGTGTGTAATATACCTACCTAGACCTATAATTATATCTAACACGCAATATTGAATTGAAACTCTCTTTTATTTAGACTAGTGGTTCGCCCCGAACTAAGATTTCGCGAATCTCACGTATAACGTATTTAGTGGCTAAATATGATTTATGGAGTTGTCAAATCATACAAATACTTCAAATTTAAACATGTTTAGTCGCTAAATACGTTTAGTGATCTTTGTGCATGCCGGCTTTAATCTTTGACTAATAAATTGGCGCCACGAAATGACATGACCAATCTACTTGACCTACAGTTTCATTCAAATTAGATGTAACGGGGGTTCTTGTTAAGTTGTTATATTTTTTTGGGGTACAAATGGCAGTTATTCTGGATTTCAAACTTTTACCTATATTTGTGTCACTAAAGCTACACGAATACCAAATTTCAGCATTGTGCGGTCACTGGTGTACCCTGTGAATTTTGTCAAAGTTTTGTTTTTATTATGGCTAATAACTCAAAACAAAAGCTATAAAAATTAAACTAAAAATAAAAAAGGAGTTCAAATGTACTAATGAAGACCTTTCATTTGACGTCCCATTTGATTGGCCATCACTACCTATCTATATACCAAATTTCGTGATGATCGGATAAACGCTACGAAAGTTATCCTCGGACAAACAAATATACATACATACATACAACGCCGATTTGCCCAAGTTGATTTGGAGATCTCGCTTCGCTCGATCAATTAGGACTATGATGGTAATATTTTTTTCTGATGCAGGACAGTTACTGGCTAATAATATCAATTATGGGAATTGTAATAATATTTTAAATACTTACAATGACTTACATCTTATAAATACCTACCTACTACTCCTAGTTCCTTGATTATTATTCGAGTTACCTACAATAATCTATTTTCAAAAATAATCATCTGTACTGTATGTTATAAAATATCAGCTGATAAGTATAAGTGCCTATTTCACGATATCTGAGTAACTTTAATTGACGGATAAAAATAATTCTCTTTATTTATTTTTATGTCAAAGCAAAAGACGTATGTATATATTTTTTATCCGTTGGACAGTGTTACTCAGAGATGGTGAAATAGGCACTAATACTCAATGAATTAAATTCTAGTTACCTAAGCGATAGTAAAAATACTATTACGGCCGTTCAGAGAATGCGTTCCTGACACGTCGCGATTGAACTGACGACGTAACTTTGTAATGGCGTTGCAGTTACGATAAAAATATTATTGCTGGTTGTTTACCGTTTTAACAATTGATGAGCATTAAAACAACATCATTATATCAATAATCAATTAATGTTATAATTTTGTGCCAAACTGAGTGTCAAATAACTTGGTAAACAATATTTTTCTAAATCTAAACTGCGCTATTACAAGGTTATGTCAGCGCTTTATATTTGTAGTGCTGTGCTAACAATAACAGGCAATAATAGTATCGTAATCTGTTCTTATACAGTTATACTTTATAAAATAATACGTTTTGTTTTTCTTTTTAAGAATTTGAAAATAATGGACTATAAGATAACTTGTATTAAATATAAAAATAAAACTACGACCAAACCGAACGCGCGAAAGAAAGTAGCATTTTTATATTTAGGTTGAAAATGGTAACCCCAAATGGCGTTATGGGCCGCCATTTTGTGACGCTAAAACAGTCGTCTGTTGTTGTTTCGTGCACATAGACCACGTTCTTCAAGTGTTTTCGATCTGTTTTTATTTGATTACCCGGCTTTCGTTTAATGGACTGTTTCTGCTTTTCAAACTGAGATCGGCGCTAAATCGGACTTCGATTGTGTTTTTGTGACTTTTGGTGCATAATAATGCCTAAACGTGGACAGACATTGAAAAGTGGAGCCCGTGAGTTAATCATCAAGCTGCAAGATTACTTTGAGCGGGAGCGGCAAAATGGCGGTTCCCTGGTACCTGTCGAACAAGTACAAGAACGCGTCTCTCAGGCGCTTGGAGTTAGCAAACGAACGATAACAAATATTAACACAGAAAAGTTCGGCTCTACTGGCATGGAAGATAATATTTTACGTACTCCGAAGAAGAAACGTAGAACTAAACCCGTGACAGATATTGACACCTTTGACGCCGATGCAATCAGAAATCATATGTATGGTTACTATTCCAGAAATGAATATCTCAACAGGAAGAAGCTTTTGGCATCGTTAAGAGAAGCTGGACTGTTTAGCGGGGGTAAAACTGCTTTAACCAAAATCTTAAAAGATATTGGTTTTTCGTATAAAAAAACAGACAAAAGAAAAATTTTATTAGAACGATACGACATAATTTTAAAACGGATAAGTTTTTTGAGAGAAGCAAAAAAAATTGATAACTGGGATAATGTCGTGTTCATTGACGAGACATGGCTAAACGCCAATCACACGGTTTCCCGTTCTTGGACGGATGATACACAAGCGTCGACGTCGAAAGTACCAATGGGTAAGGGGGCCCGTCTGATAGTATGCCACGCAGGTTCTGCAAAATACGGCTTTGTGGAGAACGCGTTACTGGCATTTCAATCAAAAACCACAAATGACTACCACGAGGAAATGAATGCCACTACATTTAAAGAGTGGTTCCAGAACGTGCTTTTGCCCAGCCTACCAGAGCCTTCTATAATATTCATGGATAATGCCTCTTATCACTCGGTTCAAATACAGAAACCACCTACCCAGGCTAATAAAAAAGAAGAAATGGTGGCTTGGTTACAAGCAAAAGGCATTGACGCAAATATGCAGATGCTAAAAGCAGAGCTAATTAAATTAGTTAAAGAAAATAAAGCGGCAAATGTGCGATACGAAATCGATGAACTGGCTCTGGAGTACGGTCATCGCGTTCTAAGAATTCCACCGTATCATTGCCAATATAACGCGATTGAGCTAATCTGGGCTCAAATAAAAGGTTACGCCGCCCGCCACAATACTTCCCCGCCATTCAGCACGAAAAAGATGATGACCCTATTAAAAGAAGCCTGCGGGAAAGTCACAAGAGATGACTGGGCAAAGGTTGTTGAGAAGACTAAAAATCTGATTGTGGAACATTTTGACTGAGATATCAGGATTGATTCTGTTATTGATAATAATATAATTATACATGTAGACGAAGATGATGATGAAGACACCACCTCCTCAAGCGAATTGGAGTCTGATTAATATTCTGTACGCACATTCAATTCAATGTACTTTATTGCATAGAAATACAGATTGTAACTTTGTAACAAAGAATAAATAAAACAATTTTATTATATTAATATTACCCTTTTTTGGTTTCCACTTAAATAACTAAAATATAAATTTTAAATGATTCCGCTAATTTAAAACGAAAATAATCTTAAAAATAACGCGGCGGTTCATTTTGGAGGAACGGTAACGAACTCAGTGTTATGTTGTGCCCATCACTAGTCGTGACTAACTGATAGGTGTCAGGAACGCATTCTCTGAACGGCCGAAGTTTAGTGTCATTTTATTTCAGTTTACTAGCGCCATCTAGTTTAATTACGCGACATCACTTGCTTGTTTCATCATAGGTTTCACGAAACGTCCACCATTCGAGCAGCTATACATGCCTGTGCTGCCATCTAGCGGTGAGTAGCAAAACTTAACTTGCAAGCTGGTTTAATCTTAACGTAGCATTTTTGAGTCGTACCTGGAGGGAAATACTTGAAATGCCAAATTTTACTCAAAAGAAACATTCCTTTATTTTTAAAAAGAAGCAAAGATTCGAAGATTTTTAAAAATATGCTTGCCACATCTGGAAATCGAACCAACACTAATTAAAAAAAATAACACCCTGTACTTTTATGGCACTTTGTGACTAGTATGTAATAAGTTTTTTGTTGAAAAATAACAAAACAAGCTCTTATAAATTTCATAATCGGAACCGCAAGGAGATTCAAATAATCCCAAACACTAGTAGCCTACTATAATCCATAATAATTAAGTACATAATGTATTCCAAATTTCAGCTCAATCGGTTGAGGGGAATAGGTTTAAAATTCAGTTACAAGATTCCACCCGGACAAACATATATACATTGCAAGTTAATAAAAAGCTTGTAAAAAAGAAAGAAAGTATGGTGACTTTTTTAGTAACCTTTGAGTAAAATTTGCTATTTTCAGTATTTAGAGAAGTTTCTTAGAGAATTCCATCCTGTGTAATTCCGATTATAATAAATCAAATCTCCGCTGTAGGTAATCATACAAATAGCTGTTTTTGCGATCGGGAAACCCATACTAGGTCATCTCCTAATAAGTGATGATTAATGATTGCCCTGCTTATTCATGCAACATAATTATTCATAGCAACTCTACCTTTAGGTAGACATAGGTACCCATAAAATTTTTATTGAAGAATAAGAATCACCTTGTAAAAATCTGCTGTCTTTAGGTAACATTTTGTATATCAGCTGCGTTTATGTTAGATACGGTGGGTTTACTGTTAGGTTCTCGACTGGAGACGACTAGGTAGAAAGATTTAGTAAAGTTTGCTGGGAGCCGTTGCTTGCAGGCCGCACTAGATCGATCGCTCTGGAAATCCTTGGGGGAGGCTTATGTTTAGGAGTGGAGGTCTTATGGCTGATATGATGATGATGACGGTGGTTTCCAAAATTGTGTCGCACTGGTGATACGACCAGAACCAAGCTGTTAAAAATAGCCAAGCTGAGGGTCATGAGGATATATTGGAGTCACATGGTTTCAAAGCAGCTTTGTAGTATTGTATTGTAAACAAACATTATAAATTCTAAAGTAACTCGTTTTTCTGTTTCTCTGTCTGTCAGTTTGTTAGGTTTTCACGACTAAAAGGCTGGACCAATTTCGATAAAATTTGGTATGTTGGTATGTGATGTATGTATGTAGTATGATAAATAAAATTGCTATGACAAATACGTGAAATTTAAACATGATTAGTCGCTAAATACGTTTAGGGATCTTTGTGCAAGCCGGGCTTAGACATCCGTGACTCGTTTTGAGCTGGACTTACACTGTAATTTTCAAGTTAATTAGTAATTTTAGCACAGCGTAGATTAATTATCGATTTTTCCGTGTTTATGGGATCTGACCCACCTAAACAGCTGTCATCAACCATGGGATCACCTCTCGAAATATTCAATTACGTCGGTCGCGGCCTTGCGACCAAATATGGTATAGCGTTACTATATGTTACGATACATAAGGTATAGGTTGATAGCGATTTTAAAACTAAATATAAGCTGATTGTTAGCGACTGACAATGATGATTCCAATATTTATTTATTGATGTGTAACATCTTTCCTCTCGGTTTGTGGGGAGTGATTTTGGAAAAAGGGACGGAAATGTGAAACAGGAAACCGGGGAAGCGTGCGCTATTTGATTTGATCAACAAGCGCGCGCGGTGGTCAGTTGTTACATCATATGCGACTACTGTAAGGCTCGTAGTTTTATTTATTTATTTGTAACATGGATTGTCCCACTGCAGCAATGCAAAGGCCTCCCACCACTTGAATCGCCATATTATGTATAGATAATGGGCTAGCCTATTCAATCTGAAATCCCCATCGAGGAACTACACAGCTGTTGCGTTTTCTACCTTTATCACTATTTTTTTTTATGGTACGACAAAAAAGTAATGGGAAGTATTACCTCGCAGCAATGTTGCTTGGTGGTAGAAATTAGTATGGTGGTAGTGCCTTCCCGAACGAACCTATTCTCAAGGAACTCTACTACTCTTAATACACTACTCTGCCTATTACAATTGCATTACCTCGAAATTGCACTACCAGTGAATGCTGCTGTCACGCATTATTGCCTAGCCATAATGGGCCGTAATTCCTTCCACATTCATAAGTGCTCTATTTTATTTTTGTGAGTAGGATATGTTCTTAAAACTTTGTGGAGTGTGTAATTTTTTATATCCCCTACTTTTTAAATATTTAAGACTACGCGCTTGCATCTTGTAACATAAACCGTATAGAGACACACGCAATGAATCAGTAACATTTTGTTTATAAATTCGTATCGTAACCAAACATTAACATGTGGTTCCAATATGCTGAAGTAAATCCGATGATAATCATTAATCACATTTGGCATGTAACTCTACTAACAAGTAATCCGTGAAAAAGTAAAAAGAAAGAAAAAAGTCACACGACTTTATTAATCTCCGTGACGTCCCATCAGATTTTTTTTATAATTTGTATCGATGTTCGTTTGACCACAGTCTCACCTGATGGAAAGCGATGCTGTGGTCTAAGCTGAAGCACGAAAATCTAGAAGAAACCTATTCACTCTTACCTTAAAGAGGCCCGGATTCTATTCTTTAGGAAAACCAGATGACGGTAGTGTGCCATACCTTAGCGAATAGGTCGTATATCAACTAGGTACGGATGGTACTGAGCCGAGCGTCTGCTTGTCCTTTGATGAAAAGGGGATAGCGGCATCAGATCGTGTAGTTCCTCGGCACATTCCCCAAAATGTATTGTGTACAAGATCGATAGGCTTGCAACTTTACGGCGGTGTTCGAGACTTTGGGTCTTAGTCTCCGCCATATATTGTTCACCTATAAGCCTAAAAGCTCTACGTTCTATAGAGTCTAAGGTAGCGAGCTGGTATTTGGCCGAACCATCCCATCTGTTACTGAATAGTACTGAGTAATGAGTACCTGATACTGATAATAAGTGCTGTGTTTGTTTTGTTCCGTCACAAATAAATGAGTTTTCTTACTTACTTTAAAAAAAATAAGGGATCACAGTTGGACGGCTGGACTAACTCAAAAAATATGATGAAAACGAAACATTAATTTGAAGCAACATTACTACAATGAGAGATTGTAGAACACCGTGACTTCTTTCTGACTCAAATATAAAAAAATCCTACACAAAAACACAAAATGTAAAGAGGGATGTTCAACTCACCCTTACATCCTTTCCATGTTTAAGATAAAAGCATGGAGATGTTACAATGAAAGTGGATTATGTTACATGTACAAAACTTGGCGTTTTGTGTACAAGCCCTCTCACCATTCCTTCCACTAGTATTATAAACGCCCACGATTTTACACCTCTTTTTACGCTTTTATTCAATTTCATTAAGCGAACCAAAAAATCCTTCATGATTGAGCAAAGCGAGATCTCTATCAGCTTAGATGAATCAGCGCTTGTATGTATGTATGTTCGTAAGAGGATAACTTTTGTTGATCCGATCTTCGTGACATTTGGGAAGTGATGTGATGGCACATTGGTGTGACTAAATAAGCTAAAAATGTTATTGGTGTTAAAGTATGGTGAAAAAACTGGACAAGTGCGAGTCTGACTCGCGCACCGAGGGTTCCGTAAACATATTTTTAATATAACTACAAATTTACCTTTTGCATAGGTTCAGTAGTTGCTGATATAATCAGTTGTGTGTTATAGATGGACAGATGGACGGATAAAGTTGCATCATTTATGGGTTTCGTTTTTACCATATTAGTCAGGAATTCTAAAAAAGAGTTTTTATAAGAGAATTTGTGTCCCTTTTGGAAGGATGTTAATTAGTGAAGCTCCCACCACCCAGGTTGGCAAATGGGGATTCAGAGACCCTAACTTAATGCAGTGCGACTGCGGTGATCCCGCGCAGTCAATGCAGCACTTGCTGCTGTGCCCTCTATGCCCTCTGTGCTCTCGAACACCTACACGATGGAGGACCTAATAACCGCCTAATGCTATTGTTCTGACCAAACACCTGTCCAACATACTATAAATTAAAACGTAGAACTCTTGTCACGCAAAAAAATCATGTTTGTTGTATGGGAGCCCCTTTAAATATTTACTTTATTCTGTTTTTAGTAGTTTGATTGATTGATTGATTGAAAATACTTTATTGCACTTATAAAACTAGTACAAAGGCGAACTTAATGCTAAAGAGCATTCTCTTCCAGATAACCTTTGTGTATTGTAGACAAAGATGTGTAGGTAGTGCACAGAAAAGGTAAAAAAGAAAATTTGCACAGGACTAATAAATATAGCATAATATAGGTACATACTACTTAAATAAACCTACTTAAATACTTTATATGATAAGACTAAACTATACCAATATCGAATTAAAATACATACATAACAATAGAAGAAGTGTTATGGAAATATTAAGTTGCTCATTTTTGGTCGGTTTGACCGAGAAGGTGCCTATAGATTCTCAATCTGTATGCTTCCACTGAAGTAGCCTCGAAATAGTTTGGTGGCATATTATTCCAGAGACGAGTAGCGGTTATGGTGTAAGAGTCAGAGTAAGTAGCCGTGTTATGCTGTGGAGTAATTAGTTGGAAACGACGAGACGATCGCACAGGTCTGTCCTCAGTTGATACGGATGCAAATCGCTCTCTGAGGTAGCTGGGAGATAGAGGGTTGCGAAGAATATTATATAAGAGGGATAGCATGTGCGCATCTCGACGAGCTCTGATGTCAAGCCATTTTAGCTGCTGACGAAATACCGAGACATGATCATATTTTCGTAGGCCGTAGATATAGCGAATGCAAAGATTCTGCAGACGCTCCAACCTGTTCAGTTGCTCTTCCGTAGCATCGGGATAGCATACATCTGCATAATCTAGGATGGGTAAGAGTAACGCATTAACCAGTGTGGACCTCGTAGATTGGGGCAAGAAATTTTTTAGGCGTTTCAGAGTATGCATGGTACCATACATCCTCCTACTAATCTGGGTAATATGGTGGTCCCATGACAAATTATGGGTAATGAAAAGGCCTAAATTCTTAACCTCCTTGCAGAACTGCAGTGGAATATTATTATATTTAACCGGAGGAGAGTGTTAAGATTAATTTTTGTAGTAATGTATTTTTGTAGTTAAGATTTAAGTAGTTGTTGTTATAGCGGCAACAAAAATACATCATCTGTGAAAATTTCAACTGTCTACCTATCACGGTTCATGAGATACAGCCTGGTGACAGACGGACAAACAGACAGACAGACGGACAGACAGATAGCGGAGTCTTAGTAATAGGGACCCGTTTTACGCTTTGGGTACGGAACCCTAAAAAGGTCTTGCCTGTTTACGAGGCATGCCTTTTAAGTTCTGTCGTTTCCATATTTTCCGGCAATTTTGAATTTGGAACTGTTCTATATTCGAATGTGTTTACATTTTGAATCTCAAAACAGTTGAAAGTATTAGGATTAATGCTATTGTTTAGTCACAGTTTCGATTTGAATCTGTCAGGTCACGTACGAAAATGAATCTTTCTAAGGAAAATGTTCGTGCAATAATTTTCTACAACTTTAGAAGAGGCCTGACACGGCTTCAGTGTTTAGAAGAGCTAACATCTGTGTTCAGTGATGTAGCCCCATGTCTGCGGACTGTCGAACGCTGGTATTTAGAATTCCAGCGTGGACATACTAGTGTTAGTGACAGATTTCGCGAAGGACGCCCAAAATCCGCCTTCACTGAAGATAACATCATTGCTGTGAGACAACTAATTCTCGAAGATCGTCATGTGACGTATCGAGAGATAGAGGCTCTATTAGGCATCTCAGGGACAACCATTCAGAAGATCTTGCATGAAGCGCTTGGTGTGAGAAAGCTAGTTTGCCGTTGGATACCGCATCTGCTTTCCGACGATCACAAGGCGGCCCGCGTCAGATGGTGTAAGAACCTCTGCAAAGGTTCAACCGAGGGGAGTCAAATCACGTCTACGACATCATAAGTGGTGACGAATCTTGGATCTATGCCTACGATTCTGATTCCAAACAACAATCTACAATCTGGGTCTTTCAAGACGAGCCAAAGCCGACTAAAGTTGTTCGTTCTCGAAGCACTTCAAAGAAGATGGTGGCCACGTTCGTTGGAAAAACCGGCCATGTTGCGACTATTGCACTTGAAGATCGTAGAACGGTTAACGCAGAGTGGTATACTACAGTTTGTTTACCACAAGTCATCGCCGAACTTCGAAAATCTAACTCAAAGCGACGCATCATCCTGCACCACGACAACGCAAGCTCACACAGCGCTCGTCAAACGATTGAGTATTTGAAGCAGGAAAAAGTAGAAATTCTTGACCATCCTCCATACAGTCCTGACCTAAGCCCTAACAATTTCTTTACATTTCCTAAAATTAAGAAAAGTCTTCGTGGTCAAAGGTTCCAGTCCGGTGAAGAAGCAGTCGACGCTTTCAAGACAGCCATTTTGAACACCCCACTTTAGAGTGGAATAAATGTTATAATAACTGGTTTGAGCGAATGGAAAAGTGTTTTAAGCTACGTTGTGAATACTTTGAAAAACAATAAAAAGTACTATAAGGTTCTAGATGTGTTTTTTTCTTCAAACGACAAAACTTAAAAGGCATGCCTCGTAGGTGCCGTAGCAACACTGGCAACGAGTCGAAAACTAATTCGCGGTTGACGTGACGAAGAGTGCTTAGTTAATTATGAGGTGCGGTTCGGGTTTAATAGTAACTGACGTCATTGCTTTGCCTAGTTTTTGAATAAAAAACCAAAAACTCACGCATGGATCACGATTTTAATAATCCCCATCCACGACATCTTCAAAACTCTTAGTCAGTACGCAGACCTGTGTATATAACGTGTTTTGTTATGTACGACATTAAATGAAAATACGGGTAGTGGCTGTAAAATAGGTTTTTAAATTCATTACCATAGAACATTTTAAATGTTAAAACAAGCTTAATATCAAGTTCTAAAATATCAATGAAACAGCCTGTATCAAATAGGTAAACAAATTATATTCATTCATCATGCCTAGGCAGTCCTTCGATGGAAGGGAGATAGCGGGATCAGATCGTATAGTTCCTGGGCACATAAGTTAAAATGGCAGTAAGCGGGGCTCATAGTTCGAAGAACTGACGGCCGTTGGGACAGAAAGGGTGTCGAATGGAGACCACGCACTGGAAAGCGCAGTGTAGGACGGTCCCCCACTAGATCTGATAGTTGATGAGCTGTTGGGTGTAGGCCGTACAAGGTCGCTCTGAAAATCTATGGGGGAAGCCTATGAAGATCTCCGTGGAGCAGTGGGCGAATAGCCGGCTGAGAGGCAGGTGGTAGCGGGTTCGATTCCTGCTGCGGAACAAATGTTTGCATGATCTATATATATTATACCTATGTATTTATAAAAAAAAGGATTGTGTGGTATGTGGTATTATGAAACCACGGTAAAAGTGAAACTTTGTTTCACATTATATACATTTAACTAAAAATTTTCGTGGGCACAAATGAGTAATAGCCGGAGTAGCTCACTACACGGTCAGCTGATGCGAACTATAGGCGCCGCCATATTGGCCTCAGCAGCTCTGACGAGCGCCTTTCACTTTATCCCTACTCCGCGGCCGACCGTCACGCGACATGCAACACACAGACGAAAAAGTTTGAGACGATGTAATAAAAGTTTCACTTTAAAAATCAGTTATCTGGTTTCCTTAGTACAAGCTCTACTTAGTTTTGGCTAGTTAGCGCTGTGTGAAATGTCCAGCAATATTTATTTATTTATTTATGTTCAGCATTTAACGTCCTATGGTTGATATGATGATGATGTATGCGTAAATTGATGTGTTTATGCTTAGATTTAACACAATACGCTGTTAACAAAACTTTGAAAGGCTTCTTAATTTCACTCTGCAACCTCGACCTCTTGAAACAAGATCCTTCTACAAACTTGAAACATCAAAATCATTATCAACATGAGTTTTAATGACGTAACGGTTTCACTGGATATTTCCTTACAATAACCTAATTAGTGATACAGAAGTTTCACTTCTTGGGTGTTGTTCAACGAAGTTGCGACCTCTAAGACAACACCAATCTAAGAGTTATTTAAATTTAAAAATCTTGGTTGGAGGTTGCGGGTTCGATTCCCGCCGCGGTACAAATATTTGTATGAATTACGGATATTTGTTCTGGGTCTGGGCGTTTTTCTATATATGTATTTATTAAAAAAATTAGTGTATAAGTAATTTATCAGTTATTTAGTTCCCATAATACAAGCTTGACTTATTAATGATCGAGCGAAGCAAGATCTCCAAATCAACTTGGGCAAATCCGCGTTGTATGTATGTATGTTTATTTGTCCGAGGATAACTTTCGTAGCGTTTATCCGATCATCATGAAATTTGGTACATAGATAGGTAGTGGTGGCACAATTTTGGTGTGACTCAATGAGCTAAATATATTGGGGGGTTGTTGAGATATTGGGGTTCAAGAGGGGTAAAAAATGAAAATGAGACTATTAGGTCAAATGGGACGTCAAATGAAAGTCTTCATTAGTACATTTGAACCCCGTTTTTATTTTTAGTTTAATTTTTGTAGTTTTTGAGTTATTAGCCATAATAAAAACAACACTTTGACAAATGCACAGGGTACACCAGTGACCCCACAATGCTGAAATTTGGTAGTCGTATAGCTTTAGTGACACAAATATAGGCAAAAGTCTGAAATCTAGAATAACTGCCATTTGTACCACAAAAAAATATAACAACTTAACAAGAACCCCCGTTACATCTAATTTGAATGAAACTGTAGGTCAAGTAGGTTGGTTAAGTCATTTCGTGGCACCAATTTATAAGTCAAAGATTAAAGCCGGCATGCACAAAGATTACTAAACGTATTTAGCGACTAAACATGTTTAAATTTGAAGTATTTGTATGATTTGACAACTTCTTAAATCATATTTAGCCACTAAATACGTTATACGGGAGATTCGCGAGATCTCAGTTCGGGGCGAACCACTAGTTTATTATTGGCAGCTTAGATGATCGCCTACTACTGTGTTTAATCTTCGAACGTTCATGACTTAAAAAAAAACATTCAACCTGGAGATGGAACAAGCGGTCCATCCCATATATATACCCCCATATATATATCCATATATAACACAGTATTACCTCGTCACGCACCTTAGAAACGTACCCTATGATGTACCGCCCTGCGTCCATCATCTTGGGGCATACAGGTGTAAAGCCTCATGTGCTTGTAATTTCACCGGCAATCATACCTGTCAAACTGAAACACAGAAATGTTGCTTGGCGGTATAAACAGATATGGTGGTAGTTCTTCCCCGGGCGAGCCCTTTCACAAGAAACTCAAAAATGAGGCACATGAGGCTTTACACCTGTATGCCTCATGTTGATGGACGCCGGGCAGCGCATCGTAGATCAATGTTTCTAGGGTGCGTGACCTGCGAGACAACACTTTGCTTTAGGCGATAATTGGCACTTAGCATCAGGTAGGCCGAATGCTTGTTCCAAATCCAGGTAGTATTTTTTTTAACCTATCTTATGCTATCTCACTGCTGGGTGTAGGTCTCCCCCTCATCTTTCCACTTAATAATAAATAAAGCGTCCAAATTATCGCGCTAAATCATTATCAAGCCTGTCCAGTTACAATGGGATTGGGCGGGTCATGTATCCCGTATGCAAACAGATAGGTGGGCCAAGGTCGTAACTGGATCCCTATGGATGGAAAGCCTAAAGAACGTACCACCTAAGCAATAACTAAAATCTGTATTATCTGTGTATCTGTATAGGTAGACGTAAATCTGTATTTAACCTACCTACTTACGAGTACGTAACGTTGACTTTGACGAAAAAATGTTACTTTGTTTATAACTTCTCGTTGTAAGTGACTAAGCCCGGCTTGCACAACGATCCTTAAACGTACTTAGCGACTAAACATGTTTAAATTTAACGTATTTGTATAAATACGTTTAGGCATCGTTGCGTAAGTCGCTCTAAGTATTTTATAAATGAGAAAGTAAAAACTCTTTAAATTGAAGAAAGTAAGAAGTATAAAAAAACGCGTTATGTTTACTTTGGCGTAACAGAACAAACATTTCATCCCGTATGCCACAACTCTTTATTGGTAAAAGGAATAAATTAATCTTTTTAGTTATGAGTTTTCACGGAAACTTGAGAGACAGTTATCAGCTAACTTCATCATGTCGCTTTTTGGCTGTCGGTGTGCGCGCGCATGAGACAGCTATCAGCTAACTTCATCATGTCGCTTTTTGGTTGTCGGTGTGCGCACGCATGAGAGAGTTATCAGCTAACTTCATCATGTCGCTTTTTGGATGTCGGTGTGCGCGCGCATGAGACAGTTATCAGCTAACTTCATCATGTCGCTTATTGGGTGTCAGTGTGCGCGCGCATCGTAAGAATTTTACCCTCATAATTTTTTCCAAACGCGCAAAAATAAGTATAATTTCGAAAACCATTGAATCGTGCGATTTGATGAGGCCGGGATTATCGTGTGTGCCTGTGCATAAATAGTTGCCTCCGTCTCTCGTTCGGTAAGCAATCAATTCACGGAACTAGCACATACATCAGTATCGGAGTGCTGTTTGCTTTGTGACGTATGTGCCGAATGGCACATTGCTCTACTTATAAGTATGCTTCATCATCATCATCATCATCTCATTTATTTATATATAGGTTTTCGGGTATTTATACGTTGTATTGTAACTCATTGCACCATAATTTTGGAGGTTCTAGAAACAGACAAGCATTTCATATACATTTAAACACTAATTAGATACTAAAGCAGTGCACGTACCCAACACTATAATCAACTATCTCTGTTTTCAAAAGTTTGCTGGAAGAAAACTCTTCTTAGGGTTAAGCCCGCCTTTGTACTTGTCCATTTTTAACCGACTCCAAAACACTGAGTATTATTTAAATGTATTTTCTTTGATTGCTTGAAGATGCCTGGACCGATTCGAAAATTCTTTTTTTGTTTCAAAGGGTACTTCCCAGATGGTCCCATTGTCACCAAGTCAGGATCTGATGATGGAATCCCAAAAAAATCGAGGGCAACCCTCAAATTTTATAGGGACGCTTAATGTTTCTATAAAAAAAACTGTTAAAATATTTGAGTCTGGTATTAATCATCTCATGCTGCTGAGCTGATGATGGAACATATAACTCCATAATTATTAAGAGTTAGTGGATAATTCTTTAAGTATTATAGGCTCGTATAGACCGTACGTACCTTTGAGTTATTCAGGTGAGCTGATGATGGAAGGTACAACTCCTTGTTTATTTGAAAGGATATACTTTCAGATTGGTCCCATAGAAATTTCATCAAAATAAGTTCCGTAGTTTGGTTAATTCGATTATATTTTTATTAAGTTACATGTGTAAGCTGTTTTTGTCTGTACTATTTGTGTACAATAAACAATAAAGATATATCTAAAATACGAGGATAAGATAGGTATTTTGTAAAATCTGAAATCATTTTTAATAACAAAATCATATTATTCTGTTGACGAATACCTATCGGATAACATACCTAATTATACAAACAAAATGACGACCCTAGCGAACATTAATAGGGTAAGATAATTTCAAGTATGAATTATATCTCATAAGTATGACGACCTCCGTGGTGCAGTGGGCGAATAGCCGGCTGAGACGCAGGAGGTAGCGGGTTCGATTCCCACCGCGGAACAAAATGTTTGCATGATTTACAGATATTTGTTCCGGGTCTGGTTGTTTCTCTATATATTATAAGTATGCATTTACAAAAAAAAAGTATATAAGTATTATATCAGTTATCTGGTTCCCAAGTACAAGCTCTGCTTAATTTGGGGCTAGATAGCGCTGTGTGAAATGTCCGGCAATATTTATTTATTTATTTATTTATATCTAAACAGGCTTACTGTTTAGATTTAATTCAAAGCCCTGTACAGCTGCAAAATTTGTATTTTATTGGACAAGGCCTTTTTTACAACCTATCTAATTTTACTTATTTTTTAAGGTTATTTTAATTTTTATAATAGTTGACAAAGCCGTATACAGCGGCATCTTTCACTTTTTTGCTTTTATGTTTGCATTTATTTGTAACATGACGTAACTAAGCGTTCTAGTGATCCTAAAGTTTGAATAAATGAAAGTCTAATGTCATACTTGAAATTATGATTATTATTATTTTTCCACTTGACATGATTATTATTACCCAATAGTGACATACTTTGTTCTTCTATTGTATTATTTGACATATGCCGCATAAATTAATTTTAATTTGACATGTTTAATTCTATTTGTTAAATTGTTTTTTAATTGCTTTTACTTTTTAAAACGGCTCAAACCCAACTTCCAGCGCCTTTACAGGGTATATCTAAGTTGTAAATAATTTATATGTATTTAAAGTGACGGAATAAAAAGGTTCGTCAATTTTCAAATTGATTCTTTCAACGTATAGCGAGTACATAGGAACCATTTGAAACTTTGTTAAAGAATAGTAGACCGACATACATACATGTACGTACATATAGACGTATATATATATAATCTTTGGAAATGAGTGGTTGAATGCGTGGCTCCTCTCGGACTGAACGCCATCATAGAGCTCCCATAGCGTCCGTGCCCCACATGCTCTCTTATGCCAATTCAAGTTTTTATAGATAAATATATAATGTCTCTATTGCACACCATTAAAAATAAACAAATAAAAGAAAATACACTTTTAAATCATAGATGTAGTGGGCGTCCTTTTCGCTAAATACGATTTCTTCCAGGCAACCTTTGGATGGCCAGGATCTATGTACGAGTATGTGAACAAATAAGGACGGCGTCGTAAATCAGATTAGGAGAAGTACATACATATATATATATATAAAAATCAGTTGCTGTTCGTTAGTCTCAATTAAACTCAAAAAAGGCTGAACTGATTTTGATGAATAGATTTATGTGTATTTAAGTGGGTCCCTGGATGATTTAGTTAGATTCACAATTGGACTCGGTAGGTGGCTGTGGTCGAGATGCAGAAATTTAGTGTAGGTATTGTTACGAGCTGAGGGTTCGGGGTAAAATAATGGGAATCAGTCTAACCAAAATAACACTTGTATTCAACACTAAAACGATGAATACACGAACTTGGTCACACGTAATCACAACACACTAATTCACACCACTGTTGCACCACTTAAAGTCACCGAAATGTTCGCACGTATAGCAAAATCCAGACTGGCTGTCCGGCCAACTCTCCGGCCTATTTATATCGCACACAATTCACTACACTAGAACTATCTCGAACGTTCCAGGAAAGAGTCGGTGTTTCGACAGAATGACCACTCCCCATCCTGCGCAACCGCGGACAATAACACAGCATGCAGGTATATTCCATACCAAGTATTACGTGTTCCGTGGCACAGCAGGTAAGACAAAAGCCTTCGAGAAATTTCGATTATTACTCATTGTTTAACAGCCTCGGCGCAACAGTATAATTCTTACAGTTTTTGTTTTATATTAAAAAGTTTTGTTTGTAATTTGTATCGTTTAACAGAAAGCCAAGTGCAATTTCTTAAACAAATTATTATGAAAACATATTAAAATTTCGGAATTTATTAAATTAAAATCAAGAACACTCAGAGTACCTAACACAAAATAATCTGAAAGCAAGGGATGGATGCAGGGCCGAAACAAGGAACGTCCTACGATGCACTGCCCTTTGTCCATCAATTTGACGGGTGGTCCTAATGTACAACCAAAAACCTTATCAATTAGACTAAAGGCTCGCCCAGACCAATCTCGCGCGCGAGTCTACCATAAAAACTAAAATATATATTATTTGTAATCTTTGACTATCAAAATAGTGCACAACCAAGTAACTTGACCTACAGTTTTATTCAAATTACAGGAAGCAGGAGTTCCTGCTAATTGGTTAACCCTTTTTTGGGGTAGAAATTGCAGTTATTCTCAATTTCAGACTTTCCCTATATTTGTGTCACTAAAGCTACACGCTTACCAAATTTCAGCACTGTGGGGTCACTGGTGTACCCTGTGAATTTCGTCAAAGTTCAGTTTTTATTATAACTAATAACTTAAAAATTACAAGGTTTAAACTAAAAATAAAAACGAGGTCAAAATGTGCCACTTGACCGGATAGTCCCATTTTGTTATTTTTTACCCCTCTTGAACCCCAATATCTCAAGAACCCCCCCTAAAGTTTTAGCTCATTTAGTCAAACCAGGATTGTGCTATCACTACCTACCTATATACCAAATTCCCAATGATCGGATCAACGCTTCGAACTTATCCTCGGACAAACAAACACACATACATACAACGCTGAATTGCCCAAATTGATTTGGAGATCTCGCTTCGCTCGATCAATAACTTAGTAATCATTATTGTATTATGTAAGTAACTTATAATAAAACTCGTGGAAACCTAAAAGGTCGGTCTTGACAGGTGTCAAAATACTACAAACGAACACCAAAACAAAATGATCATTAGAATATCGTCCTGTCGAAATATACATTCGGGATTAACTAGTGTTTCTGAGTGTACTGATGAGTGAGATTGGATGAGAAGTGCTGAAGGTCTGGCTCAATTTACTGCTACAAGTTGATGATGATGCGGGTACTAATTACGTCCCTGGCAAATCCTTTAATAGAACGGTCTGGGGAATGAACTTCACCTCATTGCTTTGTTTATCCGCCACTGCACTATGTTACATTATTTTGTTTATACAGTTTATAGGATTTATCTTAGAAATGCAGGAATCGAGTTGTTTAAAACTACTCCACTGCTCCCACTATTTCATTAAATTTGATTTGATTTTATTTAATTTCTATTTGTAACATGTATGAGTCAATGTTTTGAAATAATTTATTTTTAAAATTATTATTTTATTTTTTTACTAACCTTTAGTAATAATTAAAGTACTACACAAGCTGGGCAGGCCATGTGGCCAGGCGCGGTGATGACAGGTGGAGCAGGGTACTGACTGAGTGGTGGCCCCGAGATGGAACCAGGAACGCAGGTCGTCCACCGGCAAGATGGGTCAACGACATTATAAAAATCGCAGGTCGTATGTGGTTTAGAACAGCGCAAGATAGAGGCAAATGGCGACAACGAAGAGAGTTCTATGCCCAGCAGTGGGATGAGAAGGGCTGACGATGATGATGATGAAAGTACAACACTCATAATGGATGTATTGGATGAATGCATGGGTAGTCCATGGATGGATGGAATAAAATCATAGCTGAGCTGTATAAAACAATCAAATCAATGTCAACCCATAGAGTAAAAAATTAAAAGGCATTAGTTGTGTACCCAAATTCCTATAGTTTTAAGTTTAATCAACTTTCGTTCGTACTGCATTCTAGCAAGTCTAATATTCTAGATTTTAGACAGAGTGCTTCGGAGTACCTACATCAGGAAACCCTTCAGGTGCCTAATTCTAACAAATGATGTATATTGTTACGCCGAGGCTGTTAAACAATGAGTAATAATCGAACCTTCTCGAACGCTTTTGTCTTGCTGTGTTATTGTTGATATTGTTTGTGGTTTCGCAGAATGGGGAGTGGCCGTTGTGTCGAGGGACCGACCCTTTCCTGGAAGGATCGACATCGTTCTTGAACAATCGAAATGTGTGCGATATAAATAGGCCGGAGAGATGGCCGGACAGTCAGTCTGAGTGAGTTAGTCTCAGCGAGGCCCTGGAGGACTGACGTGGGAAGGGTCTCGTGTGAACAGTAGTTGCTCCCGAGTCAGTCTGGATTAAGCTATACGTGCGAACGTTTCGGTGACTTTAAGTGATGCAACAGTAGTGTGAATTAGTGTGTTGTGATACGTGTGACCAAGTTCGTGTATTCATCGTCTAGTGCTGAATAAAAGTGTTATTTTGGTTAGACCGATTCCCATTATTTTATCCCGAACCCTCAGCTCGTAACAATATGTATATAAATCATATCGGTCATAGGAAAACCACTGCCTTCCAGAGCGACCGATCTTGTGCGGCGCCTAACGGCTACATGACTTTACCAGGTCACATTTCCATCTAGTGGAGAGCCGCTCGACGCTACGCTTTCCAGTGCGTGGTTTCCTTCTGCCCGAACGGTCGTCAGTTCTTCGAGCTATGTGCCCCGCCCACCGCCACTTCAGCTTGCTAATCTTCTGGGCTATGTCAGTGACTTTGGCTTATTCACAAATATCCTTATTTCTGAGTCGATATTGTAGAGAGATACCAAGTAAAGCCGGTCTACAAGCTTCCACCAGTGGCGTCACACGTGTTTTTGTCAATAAAAAGTATCCGTCTCAATCCAGACACTTCATACTAATATTATAAATGTGAAAGTTTGGATGTTTGTTTGTTTGTTACTCAATCGTCGTAACAGCGGAACCGATTTCGATAAAATTTGGTATATACGTAGATTATAACCTGGCCCACCACATAGGCTAGCTTTTATCTCATAAATCAGTTCCCATTGGATAAAAATGGGTTGTCAAGTCAAGTTGCAACCGCGTGTTTAGCTTTATTTCCAGGTTACCTACTCATTTAGGCGTGTAACGCGTACGAAGTCTCCGGCAGCAGCTAGTAATCCATACTAATATTATAAATTCTTATGTAACAATAACAGTTTTAGATTAGATTAGATTAGATAATTCTATATTGCACACAACATAACATACAACTAAAAAGAACACCGTAAAACTATGTGATACAATTGGCGGTCTTATCGCTGAATAGCGATATCTACCAGACAACCTTTGGATGGAATCGACTGTGTGGACATTACCTGGGTTTTACATAAATAATAATTGAGGTACTTAATGTTAGTCTAGCAAGTTATTATCTTTATTGACTGCCTCCGTGGCGCAGTGGGCGTATAGCCGGCTGAGACGCAGGAGGTAGCGGGTTCGATTCCCGCCGCGGAAATGTTTGCATGATCTACAGATATTTGTTCCGTGTCTGGGTGTTTTTCTATATATTAAGTATGTATGTATTTACAAAAAAAAAGTATATAAGTATTCTATCAGTTATCTGGTTCCCATAGTACAAGCTCTGCTTAGTTTGGGGCTAGATAGCGCTGTGTGAAATGTCCAGCAATATTTATTTATTTTATTATTTAGCCAGGGTACACACATATAAATATCTTGGTCATGTGATCACTGCTGACTTAAAAGATGACAGTGACATAGAGAGGGAACGTAGGGCACTGGCGATACGGGGGAATATGATGATTCGCAGGTTCACCCATTGTTCAGTGGAAGTCAAGGTAACACTTTTTAAATCCTTCTGTCAATCGTTCTATACCAGCGGCCTGTGGGTTAACTACACCAAAAAGTCAAGCAGTGCTCTACGAGTCCTCTATAATAATCTGTTTAGAGCAATGTTGGGGTTACCTAGATTCTATAGTGCTTCTGGAATGTTTGCTGATGCCCATGTGAAAGACTTTCATGCTATCATTTGGCAAAAAATCACATCAATTCAATGCAGAATTCTGGGTAGCCCCAAGAGGATTCTCGGGGCTCTTGCAGGTGGGACAGTACACTGCAAGGTTTCTGGGTGTCAGCCCTGATCAATCCATTTGCTCAACAAATATTTTGTATTAATTAGTTTGTAAGGATAATTATGTAATGTTTATATTTATATTTATTTTAATTATTATTAATGTATGAATTGTGAATATGTGAATACTACCTATTGATTTATTGTAATTATGTAAGTGGATTGGGCCTGTGTTGTTTGAATAAATCAAATAAAATAAATAAAATTATTTAGTAACTTACTAACACAATACTTTTCTATTTTTTTTTTTGCTAATTTTGCAAAATTTAAGCCTTAAAATAGGTATATCCGATTAAAAATAAATATCAAAATTATAACTCAATAAAAACCGCATCCTTTAAAGGTCAGTTCACGCGTGTGCCGTGCACGTGTCATTTAAATGTCGTCTGTGGTGACCCCTTGTGGCTATTTCTATGTATAGCCCTTTTTTACTGATGATAGTCAAGCTTTTGTACTATGTATTTCAAAATAACATTGATTTTATGCTTTTTTTTACCACTACTTCACCTAATGGTAAGGAATTGTGTGATCGACGATGGAGCACGCTTGCTTAAAAAGAACCTGTCACTCTGGACTTGAAGATTCCGAGATTATACTGGTGCGGAAAAACATTCGAAACGGAGTTCCACTCCTTTGTTGCAATTATAATCAAATCAGCATGATTATAGGGATCAAGACAAGTGTTTTAGACTACACGACTGTTTCTCTACGTGATCGAATCACAAATAAGGAGATCCGTAGTCAAACCTGTCACTGCTATAAACCAGAGAATTCGCAAGCTGAAGACGCAATGGGCGGGGCGCTTATGTGGAGACCACGCACTGGAAAGCTTATGACGGTTCCCCAACGATGGAAAGACGGCCTGATTTAGATTGGAGTCCTATGGCGGATATGATGATGATGTCGATGCTCACATAGCATAACATATTTACAATGTAAACATAATACTTATATTAAATGTATGTGATACTATAACAATGTTGTTCTTCGTTTAAACTCTGCAAAAACCTCATGTTCGTTCATTTAAGACACAAATCATAATAAATTTGAATCTTTAGTTGCGAAACCACGTGCCAAAGCTAGTGTACGTATAAATTTACATAGTACAGACTTAAGTACAGCTACATTAAGTTCGGATGAGTCAACAGTTCGTAACGTGAGCGATCGAGAGCGAAGGGCTGTATTTAGACATTCAGTTGAGATTTTTCGTTGAAAAATAGAATTCTCTGAGTCTTGAAATAATTCTGCCCTGCTGTACTTGCAGTAATAGTCATTTTTTGGATTTTCAGTTTATGCAAAAATGATATCTCAAGAGGCACTGCAAAAAAATAATTTTTATGATTTTGTTTTTATGAAACATGTTTTTTGTTTAACGAGAAACGCAAGACTTGCACAAAATACTTTTGAAAAGGCGCAAATCCATCTTGCAGTGCCCTTACAGGGTATATGTACATACTTCTAAGCTACTTACCATCTAAGCATAAAAATGTATATATAGGTACATGTCAGCAGAATAAATGAATATGAATATGAAATATTGCTTTTGCTTAATAAGATTCGCAATATTCAGCATGTGCTAGAAGGTTGTGCAGATTTGCTACGTTTACTGTGGGTACTTGATTTTTTTCTTAGTTTTTAGGTACACTTCAAAAGTTATATTGACGTATGAGTAAGTTATAAGTATATAAGTCTCTTATTATTATATAAGTTACATAAGTTATATAGACTTGTTGTTTAGGTATGAAAAAAATTGTTTCCCGCATTTATCTCCAAACCGCCATTTTGCAACTATTTAATACTGCAATACGCAAACGCAGTAGTTGCAAAATGGAGGGCATAATTATTGATCGTGGGTTTTCAGAAGCAAATAAGAAAAACTTGAATGTACACCATAAAAATACTAACAAAATGGAAACCACAAAGCAAATAGTAGAATGGGCGGTAATCGCTTTGAAGCGATTTCTTACAGATAATCTTTAGATGGAGAGGATTTAGTTATGTCAAACATATGGTCGAGGCAAACGACCGACAGAATGAATGAATGAAAATACTTTACAGTACACAATATAAACAAAACAAAAAAATTACAAACAAAATAGAAAACACAAAGCAAATAGTACATTGGGCGGTCTTATCGCTTAGAAGCGATCTCTTCCAGAGAACCTTTGGATGGAGAGGATTTTGTTATAACAAAGATAATGGTCGGTACATTTATGGCCAAACTATTTATGAAGAGAGTGAGTCTAATATCAAAATAAAAACATAACTAAATACTAAAATTTATAAATAAATATGAACACAAACAGAACATATGTACTGACATTATATATATTATATATATATATAGATACATATAAAGTATTGTTTCGTTCGCATAGCTATCGTCTAACACGCTGCGTTCCATAGTTCTTTGGCAAACCTTGAGTTTGGACTTTTGAGATTCCGTCAATGACTAAGTTTGGGCACCATAGGTAATGACAGGCAGAATACACATGTCGATGAGCTTACGCTTAAGTGACAATGGAAGGTCTCCCTTCATTAGCGTCTTCATGGACCAGAAGCTTATCCAGGCATTTTCGACGCGGCGGACGACCTCTTTATCTTTTCTGTTTTCGAAGGAGACAATCTGGCCCAAGTAAATGTACACATCGACGTAGTATAATTCTTGCCTGTCTACCATAATTTTTTGTTTGTTGGTGTTAGTCATTAGTTTGACCGATTCATCGTTAGTCCAACCTCAAGACTTGCAGTGCTCAGGTCTTGGAGCATATTTTGGAGTTCTTGTGCTGAATAAATTATAATATAAACAAAAATATGTATTAATAATATGGTATATGTATAAAATTAAGTTGATAAATGCAAATACATATATAAATTAATTGTGCGATACTTCGACTTAACCCTAGATTTAAATATGGCTAAGGATGAGGCTTGCACGACAGAGTTAGTTACTTTCGAATTTATAATATTAGCACTACCTTTAAATCTATTTTATACGTTCCTTGCAAACATTGCGGAGTCAAAGTGATTCGTAAAATCAAGAAAACGCCCTTAGAGTTCAACCCTGAAGCTCCTATATAAATTGCAAGAAATTATTAATTTATTATGCAGTTATCCGACGAAGCATTGTATATCTATGCAGGGTAACGACGTGGAATGTCTATTAGCATTTCAATTGAACAGATTACACTAAGTTTGAATTAGTATACATTATTAACAAAGAGAATATAAAATTATTTACGTAATAAATATGTGGCGTCACGTGACGTCCGGCAGACATTTAAGTTGATGGTTATTGAAATAATTTATAATTTAAAAAAACCAGTTTTTAATCATCTTATCAATAGGCAATATAAATAAGAGTGACGGCAAACAGTTCTTTATTCGTAACTAGTTAAATAATAAAATATATCTATAGCTGGACATTTCACACAGAGCTATCTAGCCCCAAACTAAGCAGAGCTTGTACAAAGGGAACCCGTTTTGTAAATACATACTTTTAATATATAGAAAAACATCCAGACCCGGAACAAATATCTGTAATCATACAAACATTTGTTCCGCGGTGGGAATTGAACCCGCTACCTCCCGCGTCTCAGCCAGCTCTTCGCCCACAGCGCCACGGAGGTCGTCGTTGACCCGCCGAACTTTGTATCGCCTTGACATGCATATGACGCGGACTGTCAATATACCTCGGCCATCATTATCTGCATCAATGTATGATAAAATGTTTTTTCTTTATAATATTATTTTGCGTGATTTTTTCCGATATTTTAATAGTTATTCTGCTATTCGGGACGGATAAAAATACAACAATTCAAAAACCATGAAAATCGGTCCAGCCGTTCTCGAATTATTAAGTGTTCGAACAAATCCGACTTTTTATATATTAAGATACTTTTGATTTATGTCAAATAGTTTTAATGAATTTATGTCAATGAATAAACATCAAATTGTTAAAATCATCTCAAAGCTTTCGAGCCGTACGTGACTTGAACCCTCAACTTTCCTTTTGATACGAGGATGCACTGCCAATCGTGCTAAATACCCTTCCTTGTCACGTCAGGGTCAAAATTAGCGAGATGATTCAGTTTACGACTCACAGCGCCGTTTTTCAAAGTTTTTGAGATTTAAAAATCTTAGGATTTCCCGTAAGTGTTGGATAACACCATAAAAATACTAATTGTATTGTATTCATTTATTTCATATACTTATGTAATCTATAATATAATTTCTAACCGAACTCGAGCCTAACAATAGTTCCCAGGATCTTTCCAATGTTGGAATAACAATGTCATTGCCTGTCGATGTGCTATGAGTGCTATGAGAAACTATTTCCATCTAAGTTTGCTACAAACAATTGAGAATATTTTATCAACCCCGAACGGAAAAAGAGTGGTATTAATGTTTCTGGAATATCTTATCTGGAATCTTTTTCTTTTTGTTATGTCTCCTGTGTGTGTTTGTTCTATTCGTACTATTGGTGTTATCACAAATAAATGTTATTGGATTTGATTGATTTAATTTAAAACGACGTTTTTGTCCTGGTTAAGTGAGTTGGCCTTTAGTTCAAACTTACGGTTCTAGTAAAGACGGACTCCCCATAATGGACTCTATGGATCTCTTACTTTGTATACAAACCCGTACAGATATCCAAACATTAATTCACTTTTTGGATTAATTCAATAACTCGGCCGAAGTTCCAACGTTTCAAATGGCCGACAATTTAAATGGCAAAAAAATATTATATTGTATTCAGTAATTCGGCCGAATACATTTTTGTACTTACTGCAAGTAACAATAATAATACATTATGAGGTCAAACAATTTTCGGTTTAGTTTATGTTCATAGTATAGTACATTATGATATAAGTGCGGTAAGTTGAAAATTACAGTCGAGGCGATATTGCTAGCCGCGAGGGCTACAAGAAAGCAGAGGCTGTAATTATCAAAGCGCACGTATGTCATACGACGTTTTATAACATATTTGCGAGGAAATAAATAAAACTCAGACTTTCTTAAACGAATAAATCTTTAATCACTTGTTAAAGCAGTTAGAAAAATTTGAACAATTAGCGATACGCGCTTGTATCGCGCGATACGATTGTACGCTTGCGATGCGATGAGCGCTTATTTTTTTATATTTTTATTTTTAATATTTTTTGTTTTTGTTATAGATAAATGGTTGTAATTTATTGTCAAAATTAACTTAATTATAGAATGAAATGTTTATTTTTTATATTTTATCTCCCAAAGTTAATTTTATTCAGAAAATGTTGACCACTTTTCTGACACAAAAAGTCTTTGCTAAGATTTAAAAAAGTACCTTTCGTTTTAGACGGAGCATCTTGATAAACCTTACGTTTAACCTTATTAAAAAGAAACTCGTGCGTTTTACATTACCATAACGCACAAGTACGTAATGACATACATTACGATATTGAAATTGGTGAAATAAAAGACCCTTTACGAGCAAATATGTTATAAAATTAATTTACAAGTGTTCTTACAGACCACTGAATAAGATAACAACCCTAGTACGTAGTAGTAGTAGTTTTTTTTTTATTTATTTACTAAATGTGTAGGTAACCTGGAAATAAAACTAAACTCGCTGTTGCAACTTGACTTGACAGCCAATTTTTATCCCATGGAACCTAATTTATGAGATAAAAAGTAGCCTATCTGTTAATATAGGTTATAATCTACGTACATCCTAAATTTCCTCGAAATCGGTTCAGGCGTTACGACGTGATTGAGTAACAAACAAACATACAAACTTTCGTATTTACGATATTAGCGTGATTTTAACAAAGATTACATTTATATGTTCAGAAATCATCATCACATCTAAAAACCACTACGGTTTGTGCAGTAAATGTAAATGTACTTGTAAAAACAATAAAAAAAATAATTTGGATATTTTTTTTTATCTTTAACTAGCTGACCCACCCGCGTCTTCACACGTGTGGTTTTTCAATAAAACATTACCCTCATTTTCCCATTTTCTCATGCCCATTCCCAGGATATATCTACGAGTATCTCCTTGCAAAATTTCATTACGATCCGTTCAGCCGTTTAGTCGTGTAAAGGTATCAAAAAAACAGAGTTATGTATGTATTATACGTATAAACCTTTCTCTTGAATGACTCTATCTATTGCTGAAATGTGCATTAAAATCAGTTAAGTAGTTTAAAAGATCTAATCGAACAGACAGCGGAAGTGACTTCATTTTATACTATGTAAAGAAAGAAGTGTTAAAGTCCCGTCCAGCTTTTAAGTGTTTGAAATGGTTTTAAAAATATTAGTAAGTAGGTTTATCGGCTGGTGGTAATTACATGACTAGCTGGGTGAAGGTCGCAGAAGGTTAAGTATTGAAAAAGAAACTCAGCAATCTAGAGTTGTTATACCGTTTCACATGAGATCGTCTCGGCAGTAACTCAGCCGGTTGGTCGACCTCCGCGAGTCTTGCCCATACATGGTGCAGGAAACCTATTGTTGAGTTGTTGGTGGCATTCCACCGAACCACAGATAGTGTAGCAACTGAGCTATGACGTGTACGACTTATCGGTCTAAAGTGGTTAGGGTTACTTAAGGTGAAACCAGTCCAGAGTGACCGTTCTTTTTAAGCAAGCTTGCTCCATCTTCGACCACACCATCACTTACCATCAGGTGAGGAGGTAGTCATCACATGTCATAGGTATCTTTGTGAGTACGAATGACTGAATCATGATACCATATCAGTGTTGTCAACACTAGAATATTACCTATATAAAGAGGAAAGATTTGTATTTTTGTAACGAATAAACTCAAAAACTACTGGTTCGTTTTCAAAAATTCTTTCGCCATTATAATGCTACATTATCCCTGAGTAACATAGGCTACTTTTTCCCAGCTGCGCAGAAGGAGTGTAATGTTTTTATTGAAAAACTACGCGTGCGAAGCTACGGATTGGTCAGCTAGTGATATAAGTATGCCGACGTGAACAATAGCAATATTCATACAGAATTATTGTTATTACTATAATAGCCGTTTATTTATCCACTGAATTGTTAAAACCTAAGTTACATAAATGAATTAGATACTATTATTAATTTATCAAAATAAGTTTTTTTATACGATTTGGAGATGGAACAAGCTTATGGCCCCCCTGATGCCAAGTGGTAATTGTCGCGCACTTTAGAAACGTGCTCTGTGTCTATCAGCTTAAGGCTTACAGATGTAAAGCCTCATGTGCCTGTAATTTCACTGGCAACCATACCCTTCAAACCTAAACGCAGTAACGTTGCTTGGCGTCAGAAATAGATACGGTGGTAGTACTTCCCCGGGCGTGTCCACAAGGAACTCTACTACTCTTCAAAAAAGTTAGGAGCAAAATAATTATGAACAGATGTACACCGGAATTTTATATTTAAAGATAGTATACATACATACATACATACATAGTACATGAATAGGTTCTATGTTGGTTTCTTTATTAGCTATGCCATTATTAAACTGGCAAAAAGCGTGTCGGACAACGCATTTAAGGTTCCGTAACTGTTCTTATGGAAAAGACCGAAAAGACGATGGTGGGACGACTTGGTAGTGGTTGCGAGTGAGATCTGGACCCGACTCGCTCAAGATCGCCGTGCATGGTAATGCATGGAGGAGGCATACATTCAGTTCTGGGTGCCCAAAATGAATTAATTAATTTAAATATAATACAATTGAATAATAATAATTAATGAATTAAATATTATGTAAATAGTAATTAAGTGGGGATAAATGCTTTATTTAGGCTGTTCTTATCAGTTGACATCATAACATTAAATCAAATCAAAATTTATTTATTCATTAAATTCACAAGGATCACTTTGAAACGCCAATTTCACTGCCTGTTCTCCGCGACAAAGCCAGGAGAGAAAGGCAAGAAACAAAACTGGTTGTTCTTTTTAATGATCCTTTTAGTTAGAATACATAAAAATAAAAGAAAATAATTTGCTTATTAATACGTCTAAATTGTAACATTCCTGACCAAGTTGGAACAATTCCCCGCCTCCCCCCTTCTCTATCATCTAAATAATCCATTATGTTATAGTAGGTTCTTTTATAAAGATTTGAGAATCACTTGAGAATTTGTTATAACAGCGTACACCTTGCCCTTTAAACGATTTACTAACTTTATGGAGTCCATCAGCCATAGGATGTCCACAGTTGAACATAGGCCTCCCCCATACATTTCCAGAATGATCGATCTTATGCGGCCTGCATCCAACAGCTCCCAGCAACCTTTATCAGATCATCTTTCTATCTAGTGGGGGCCGACCTACGCTGTGCTTTCTAGTGTGTGATCTCCACTTTCCTGGAAAATAAAACCTTTCTGCCCCAACGGCCGTCAGTTCTTTGAGCTAAATGACGTGACTACGTAATATGTAACGTTTTTATCGCAGGTTATAAGAATAAAAAAAAAATAGTTTTTCAATGTGCAAATTAAACTCTTTTAAATGATACCCCATTTGACGTAGTAGCCTCATTTTGAACTTTCGACCTCCACCATATTGGTTTCTATGGGAAAATAATAATATATATTAGGTTGGGGAAAAAGTTTCTTCGCATTTTTTAAGAAAATTAAAAATATTTTTTAATATAGTTTATTTACATTTAACTAAAGTATGTAGGTACCATTTTGTTCGATAACTTTTTGCCATCTTGTACATGATCCCATTGCTACAGACATTTTGGGGCTTCTGATCAAAATACAGCCACAAGTGGTTTTGACAGTCCTCTCGTGATGTTTACCTGACACTGCCTAAAGAATTCTGAAGAGACCGAAACAGGTGGAAATCTGAAGGTGCAAGGTCAGGACTATACGGCGGATGCATTAACACCTCCCAGCCAAACTCTCTTAATTTTTGCTGACTGGCTAAAGTTGTGTGAGGTCTAGCGTTATCATGATGAAAAACCACACCCCTTCTGTTGATTAATTCCGGCCGCTTTCTCTCAACTTCTGGCTTTAATCTCATCAGTTGTTCGCAGTAGAGTTCAGAATCGATGGTCCTGCCTGGTGGTAACAGCTCATAATGAATAATGCCCTTCCAATCCCACCACACACACAGCATCACCTTGTTGCGAGTTAACCCGGGTTTCGCCACAGTCTGTGAAGCCTGACCGGCCTTTGACCACGACCTTTTTCGCACGTTCTTGTCGTACGTGATCCATTTTTCATCACCAGTTATCAGCTTCTTCAAAAATGGTTCGGTTTCATTACGTCGTAATAAAGAATCACAAATGAGTACACGGTTCATTAGGTTTATTTCAGTGAGCTCGTGGGGTACCCAAATATCGAGCTTTTTTGTGTACCCAGTTTTTTCAAATGCGCCAAAACTATTTTGTGGTCAATTCCCAGTTCTTCAGCTACGTCGTAACTACTGATATGCCGATCTTGCTCCACTTTTTCAAAAATGGCATCAATTTTATCCGTAATAGGGCGACCAGAGCGACGTGCATCTTTGACATCAAAATTTCCGGATTGAAAACGCTTAAACCAAATTTGTGCTACTCTCACAGACACTGCATTAGGTCCATAAACATCGCAAATTTTTTTCGCGGCTTGCGTTGCATTTTTACCTTTTTTGTAGTAAAATTTTAAAATCTATCGAATTTCTTCATTAGATTCACTCATCTTTACAGTACGAAAAACAAATAAAAATCACACATTTTCCTAATTTGAATTTGGAATTATCTTCTTTAAAATTTAAACTTTGAATGATACCAAAACCAGCCAGGTACAAATAGTATAAGCCAAAGAGATTTTATTACAAGTTCATACAAACTATAATGCGAAAAGACTTTTTCCCCAACCTATTATGATTTTTTCAACTTATGTACAATGGACGGACAAACTCCCACAGTAAAGGTTCCGTTCTTACAATTTCGGCGCGGAGCCCTAACTATAGTATAAATATAAAATAAATAAATAAATATCGCTGGACATTTCACACACCGCTATCTAGCCCCAAACTAAGCAGAGCTTGTACTATGGGAACCAGATAACTGATAGAATACTTATATACTTTTTTTTGTAAATACATACTTATAATACATAGAAAAACACCCAGACACGGAACAAATATCTGTAGATCATGCAAACATTTGTTCCACGGCGGGAATCGAACCCGCTACCTCCTGCGTCTCAGCCGGCTATACGCCCACTGCGCCACATATACAGTATAAAGTAGAACTACTTCAATTCAATTTTAAAAGGTATACGGGCTGCCTGCGCTAAAAAAAACAATGCATTTTTATCGTTTATTTTACAGCATCGAGCTTTCAAAGATTCTAAATTGAGCCAGCATTTCTAACGCTTCTTTGTATAAAATAAACGTTATTTGCAAATAGAAACAGTTTGAGAAGGCATGTTCCTTAGAATTCTTATATGAATATTCAATTTACTGAGCAAATAATGCCTTTCGCTTATTTACATTGTTCATTCGACTTCTTTGTACATATATTAGGTACATATTCTAAGATAAAAACGAGATGTCAAAATCGATCATGTATTTCCTGCTCAGTTTCCGATCTTGAGGAAAATATACAATATCCTGAGATTGGAAGCTGAGAAGGAAATCGATCTTCAAATTTTATCATCTCGCCTTCGTGGTTAAAGTTAAGGCTGCGTTTCTACTAAACCTGTGCCTAGGAAACCAAACGGTCCCTCTAATCGTCCCATCCTCGCGACTTTCTCGTCCATTCATAATTCGTTTATTGTTTTTAAACCTGGATGCAATTTTAGCGTACAAACATTACAATTACTCACATAAATTAACAAAATTAAATTAAATCAAATACCTAATTCATTATAAATCCATGCTGGTCCGCATCGTTGGGTGAGTATACATATCTCTCCATCTTTTTTCCAGTCTGTTTTGTTTACGTTTGTCTTCTAACAGGATCCATTCTGTGACTCTTTTAGTCCATCTGGCATTGTCCAGTCTCGAAACATGCCATGCCCAGTTCCATCCTGCCCATATCACCAATATCATCCTTTCCTTTACATCTATAAGTTTTGATTTACAGCGTTTCAAATATTAAAAGATTGTTCCCAAATCAATTACATAACAATTGATTTAGCATGCAGGCATAAATGGTTATATTAGTCACTGGCTGATAGAATGACCTACTTTGATAAGATTGATACAAATAAATAGTTTATTTATGTAATTGATAAAGGGTAAAGTAATACCTCTATTTACCTAATTAGATAGGTACTCTACAATATAATTGGCAAAATAAAGTCTAGTCTACAATATTAGTATCTGATCATTACCTTATATAGGTATACAACGCTTACGTGACAGTTGGAGGAAAGCTCTATCCGATGAGGTTGTCGAGCACGACAACGCCTAGTTCGATCTATTGTCCCAAAAGCGTGACCAACGCCATCAACGCGCTGCACTCTCACCATCATCACCAGCCACACAATTTGTCTGCCAGTTCTGCGACCGTTGCTGTCGCTCTCGTATCGGCTTTACAAGTCATATGCGTAAGTGCCGAACCTCACAAACGGACGCTGCTTAAACCATCTTTTATAGATGCTAAAGGCCAATGATGATGATGTGGGATGTGGGTGGGTTATCCTAAACTGCATATTACAGAGAATAACTTAAAAAAACTGTTTTGTTAAAATGAGTAGTTAATAGAAATTAAGAAATGTAATTAAACATTTTTTGTATAGAGCAATGCGAAAAACGAAACTTACTTATTGTAAGTAAATACAAACTGGGCATTTATTTATATTTCTCAAAATATTTACACAATTAATCACTTACTGAGAAATATAATTCAAAATTTCATGTTAATAGTCAAAATAATTTAACTGGGAACCCGCATTTTTAGGCATTTTGCGATTTAAGATTGAAATTACGCGATCTTGTGTGATGTGAATTACACAACTTGTATAGGTAGGTACTAGCCAAATTATACATATTTTTTAATTAACCTATTTTATTGCTGGGGCAACAGCCTTTAATAACAATAAACAGTTACATGACTAAAATACAGAAGAATCAGTTGAAACATTTATAGACCGTAGCAAACGATCTATAGATAGCTCAACAGCTCCAGATCACTACCAGGCGGAAGTGGACACTAACTGCATTGCAAAATAATTGAATATTAAAATAAATAACTAGTCAGTGGAATTCGTGCGTCACATCAACAAAATGACACTGACATATTTTATGTCAACAGCTGAATTTACAGCAAAATAAAATAGAATATCAAAACAGTTTATTGATTAACATAATAAAATATATAAACGACCTAGTTTCTGATGGAAATGAACATCAGATGCATTTTACGACAACTCGTATTAGAAACTGAAGGTTTCATGTAATGTCATCAGCTATAACTGTCATTCTTAATAAAGGCGTCTATTTTGTGTAGGAATCTCTAGGCCAGTTTATGCCCGACTACGGCAAAGCCAAAAGGAAGGGTTATGTTTTTAGCAGTATATGTATGTATGTTGCATGCGTGTTTGTATTACGTATGTAGTGTATGTATGTAATATACATTCGGTCCGTTATTGTGGTCCGGGTAACATAGGCTACATTTTTACCCCACTACGACAAAGCCAAAAGGAAGGTTATGTTTTTAGTAATCCATGGAAGTATGTTCCACCGTAGCGTCTAAAGTAGGTACAGTCCGCGAGGTATAAGCTGAGCTTTGCATTTGTGTGAGTGTACATGGATAGTGTAGGTGTGACAACCGGCCTTAGGCGCGGCGCCATTTTCGCCCGGTAAAAACCGGTTTAAACTGATTTTGGGTAACCGGCCTGAGGCGCGGCGCCATTCTGTCTCGCCGCGCTCCTGCCGCACTTCACCTCTTGTACAGACTGCAGCGTGACGTGTTTAATATTATTTTGTTTTTGTTTGATATAAGTGTTAGTAAAATGGATGCCAACACAAATAAGCGCAAAATACGGAAACCATTAAATAGCCAAGTAAAAGAAATTTTGTGTAATTTAAATAGCTATTTTAAAGACATGAACGATAAAGACATGTCAAGTGTGACTACATCAGCCCAATTGGTATCGACATCGACAGGAATTCCACTGTCAACTGTTAAAAGAGTCTTATTGGAAGGTAAACGTGTTTTGAAAGATGGAACCAAATTCAAATCTCCGAAAAAGACCAGATGCAGGAAAAATATAATAATCATTGATGATTTTGATAAAGCAGTAATCCGTAGAACAATTCATAATTTTCACATTACTGACAAAGAGGTGCCAACAATGAAAAGAATTCATGAAAAATTAAAGGCTGACATTAACTATCCAGGATCAATATGGTCATTGCGAAAAGAAGTATCTCTTTTAGGATTCAAATGGTCAAGGACAGAGAATAACAGAAAAATTTTAATGGAAAAGCATGAGATCCGTCACCTACGTATAACTTATTTACTTAAAATTTCCGAATACCGTATTCAGGGCAGGCCTATCGTTTATACCGATGAAACATATATTGACACCACTCACACTTCATCAAAATCATATTCAGATGGCAGCACTTCTGGTTTGAAGAAACCTATTTCTAAAGGAAATCGATTGATAATCGTTCATGCCGGCGGCGAGGACGGTTTCATACCAAATGCGCTGCTGATGTTTAAAGCTAATCAAAAAAGTGGTGATTATCATAACAATATGAATACAGAAAACTATACAAAATGGTTACAAACGCAATGAATTCCCAATTTGAAGCCCAATAGCGTTATTGTAGTTGACAACGCATCTTACCACAATTCGTTAAAAAATCCCGCTCCCAACTCAAATAGTCGCAAACAAGATATGATTGACTGGCTCAAGTTACGCAATATCGATCACTCAATATCCATGCTTAAACCACAACTTTATCAATTGATACTGCATAATAAACAACGATTTATTGAATATAAAATTGACACCTTATTAAGAGAACATGGTCACAGCGTCCTTCGTCTACCACCCTATCACCCAGATTTCAATCCGATTGAAAATATATGGGCAATGATAAAAGGATACGTCGCGAAAAAAAACGTGTCAATGAATATGGATACAATAATGAGGTTAGCAAATGAAAAAATTGAAAGTATCACTGTACAGGAATGGAAAAATGTTTGTGACCATGCAATAAAAGAAGAAAAAAAGTTTCATGGATACGACGCCGTTATTGACAATATAACGGAAAGATTCATTATTAATACAAACGACACATCAGACGAGAGTGAAAATGATAACGAGAGTGATAAAGAAAGTGATTATGGTGCAATGTCTGGTGTAGAAGATGTGTAGTTATTTTGTCTTTCAAATTGAACTTTTAGTAATAATCACACAATAATATGTACTCATCAGTCAAATACACAGCTGGACTTTATTTTATCAATTTAGTTTTATTTTATTTTAATACTAGAATACTTCTCCGACTTATGTTATGCCTTAAGTACCTACCTAAAATATAATGATATTAATTTTTAAGAGTTTGTTGTCTGACTGTACTTTTGGTGATCACTCACACTAATGCAAAGCTCAGCTTATACCTCGCGGACTGTACTCATCCGATTTTGATGAATGTAATCGATTCGTTGTTATGGTCTAGGTAACATATAGGCTAGAGTTGCCGCGAATAGTTGTTATAGCGAATAGTCGAATACCGATTAATCGCCATTCACTTTGGCGAATAGTCGAATAACTCTACATTACTATTCGACATAAATAAGGCACATTAAAAATATTACTAATTTCTTCTAAGGTTGTGAGAAAAGAAAACAATAAAGTTAAAGAAATCTGTTTCATGTTATACATATCTACATATATGTAATGTAGTAATTTAATTTTTCACCAAGAATGCCACTGCTGAAGAAATCGCCCACTACATCGCATTAGCAAAGGCTGACAGAAAAATAAACCCATATGAATGGTGGGCTTTGAGTACCAATAAGAATAGATTTCCTATTTTAAGTAAGCTTGCTAAACGATACTTAATCACACCAGCAAGCTCTGTTTATTCAGAAAGACTATTTTCCGAGGCAGGTTTAATTTATGAGGAAAAGCAAAACCGACTTGCTCCCGAACGTGCCGAAAATAGTTTTTTTGCACCACAGTCTGCCTCTGTTGGATTTTAAATATTAATTAAAAAGCCTAACTAATTTAATTTCATGAATATGATAGGCACAGGCACATATTACAGATAATATTGATACTGTGAATGGTTTTATTAAGGAAAATAATAAAATATGATTATTTTTAACTCATTAGTTTTTATGTTCGTTAAAAGTTTATTTTAGAGGACTATTCGCCGAATTCCGAATAATACTAGCTATTATTCGGTATTCGACGAATATCAAAAAAATGTCGAGTAATGCCGAATACCGAATAATAGCGACTATTCGCGGCAACTCTAATATAGGCTACCATCGACTTAGGTATTACGTAGTTGGGTGTTCGTTTTTAAACGTCTAAAGCTTGCTTCTATCAGTCTCCTTTTCTTATACTGGGTGTGACACTACTACAAAAATAAAAATAATTAAGAATACGTAATTATGGTAACGTACTAAATACTAGTGGCTCAAATTTGTCCATAATATTATGTTTTAAATATTAGTTTTATCATTCTCTGATACTGTAAACATCAACATAATCAACTATTAGATACATATCTACTGCTGAACATATGCCTCCTCCATAGCCCAAAGCGACCGATCTGATGTTGATGACTGCCTCCGTGGCGCAGTGGGCGTATAGCCAGCTGAAACGCAGGAGGTAGCGGGTTCGATTCCCGCCGCGGAACAAATGTTTGCATGATCTACAGATATTTGTTCCGTGTCTGGGTGTTTTTCTATATATTATAAGTATGTATTTACAAAAAAAAAGTACATAAGTATTCTATCAGTTATCTGGTTCCCATAGTACAAGCTCTGCTTAGTTTGGGGCTAGATAGCGCTGTGTGAAATGTCCAGCGATATTTATTTATTTTATTTATCTTGTGCGGTCTATACCCAACGGCTCCCAGCAATCTTTATCAGGTCGTCTTTCCATCTAGGGGCCGTGTTATGCTGCGCTTTCCAGTGCGTGGTACTCTAGAACCTTTCTGCCCCAACGACCGTTAGATTTTCGTTAGGTGTTACATACCTGAAACAAATAAGAAAAAACATGATACATATTATATTTATATGAAACACTGTGAAATAAAACTAACATTTGGCACCTAAGTCTGAAGACCTTAGCCCTGCGTCCATCAACTTGAGGCATACAGGTGTAAAGCCTCATGTTCTGTTCTGTGACTAATTACAAACATACAAACAACAAAGCTCTTAAGCTTTAGCTCTTTATTGATAGAGCGAAGCGAGATCTCCAAATCAACATGAGTAAATCGGCGTTGTATGTATGTATGTATGTATGTTTGTTTGTCCGAGGATAACTTTCGTAGCGTTTATCCGATCATCATGAAATTTGGTATATAGGTAGGTAGTGATGACACAATTTTGGTGTGACTCAATGAGCTAAAAGTTGATGAGATATTGGGGTTCAAGTAAAAAAAAAATGAAAATGAGACTATTAGGTCAAGTGGGACGTCAAATGAAAGGTCTTCATTAGTACATTTGAACCCTGTTTTTATTTTTAGTTTAATTATTGTAGTTTTTGAGTTATTAGCCATGATAAAAACAAAACTTTGACAAAATTCACAGAGTACACCAGTGACCGCATAATGCTGAAATTTGGTATTCGTGTAGCTTTAGTGACACAAATATAGGCAAAAGTCTGAAATCCAGAATAACTGCCATTTGTACCCAAAAAAAAAAACAATTAACAAGAACCCCCGTTACATCTAATTTGAATGAAACTGTAGGTCAAGTAGGTTGGTTGTGCATTTCGTGGCACCAATTTATTAGTCAAAGATTAAAGCCGGCATGCATAAAGATCACTAAACGTATTTAGCGACTAAACATGTTTAAATTTGAACTATTTGTATGATTTGACAACTCCTTACATCATATTTAGCCACTAAATACGTTTAGGCATCGTTGTGCAAGTCGCCCTAAGAATAATATTTATTTTGGGAGATTCAGTTCGGGGCGAACCACTCGTATTATGAGTAGATTGAGGTTTCATATCACTAACAGAAGAACTAATTGTTGCTCACAAAATTATGACTAAAAAAGGGATATTTACCATGACTTGTGAGTTGTTGAGTATCCCGATATTTCGACGCAGTTGCATGCGCGATGATTTGAAATATCTCTCACTCAAAATCTCACAACTCATGGTACATATCCCGTTTTTAGCGAAATTTGTGTTCTTAACCATGATAATTTCAAAAGCTATAACAAAATTATGGATTTATAGGATCTGAAATAAATGGTATTTTTCTCACTGATATGTCTGTAATATGTCGATAGCTATACTGTTCTAACAGATGACATTCAGAGCACGTTCTTCAGTAGCCGTGACTCCGTTGCAGGGTTCCGTGGGATAATTTATAAATTTACAGGTATTTTAAACACACAGACCCACATACTTACAATTAAAAAAAAATTATCATATCGCAATCCTATAGTAATTTGTTTTTATATTGTTTGTTTATATTTAGTGTATTTCCGCGTATCTGTGTAGAACTTTAATATTATAAATGCGAAACTTTGTATGTTTGTTTGTTACTTAATCACGTCGTAACGGTTGAACCGATTTCGATCAAATTTGGTATGTACATGTACGTAGATTATAACCAGCATTAACACATAGGCTACTTTTTATTGACAAACCACGCGTGCGAAGCCGCGGGTGGAAGCTAGTTTGTTATAATACTGTTTGTTTATAACTTATTTTTATTGAGATGCATAATTATATTGTTTTTTGTTTATAAGTTGTTTATTCAGAAGACAATAAATAATTATACAAATACTAGCTGACCCGTCCGCGGCTTTGCACGTATGGTTTTTCAATAAAAACATTACCCTTCTTTTGCGCAGTCGGGTAAAAAGAAGTGTAAAAATGTCTTGCCAAATTTCATTGCGATCCTTTCAGCCGTTTAGTTGTGAAAAGGTAACAAACAAACAGAGTTACTTTCGCATTTATAATATCAGTATGGATACAGGATGCCATCGGACGTGAACGTGATTGTTCTTAAAAATGTAGGATGTACTTCTAAATCCTTATCAGTTAAAACATTTACTAAAATGTCATTCCACTTTGCAAGGTAATTAAGCACTGCTCCGCACTGCGCTCGTCCTCAAATCGCGCGTTGAATAAGTTAGAATGGGTATCATAGGCAAACTCATTGAAACGTATCGTGTCGGGGCCGAAATTTGATGTAACGCCCCCCTCTCCTCCATGATTTGAGGGTGGGGGTGGGGGGGAGGGTTATGTAGGTATGTAAATATGTAGGTGCCAAGCGCTTTTTGATAACAAGTTTTTTTTAAACATACCTAGTTTGAAAGAAGAATTTTGCGCCCCTTGAAATTGCACCCAGGGCAGGTGCTCCGGTTTGCCCCTCCCCTAGATCTGGGACTGTGGCCACCCTTTGCACTTTACATTAAATAAATAACACAATAAATAAAAAAAATAAGGTATATAACCATTTCCTTTCTTTGTCTACGCACTGCTAGTTTATCGTTATGTTTATCTCCTTTATTGTAGTTTATATATAAGTATATATTATTATATTTGTAAGTATATATATTTAGTTTATTAGTAAGTATAGGTAGTTTATGTAAGTTTATGAATATACTCGTATTTACACGGCCGTCTTTTTTATTTTGTTTTGTCCTGTCCATCCAAAGGTTGTCTGGAAGAGATCGCTTTTAGCGATAAGACCGCCCATTGTACTTACCTTAATTTTTGTGTATTTTTATTGTATTTTAATTTTGTTGGTGTGCAATAAAGAGTATTCTATTCTATTCTATTCTATTCTATAACACTGAACATTTCAACACGTCGCTAATATCTAGCCACAAAAAAGAAAAACTATGTATCAGCTCATAGATTTACCTTGTTACGACAAATCAATTAAACACTGTTTGACGCGTGTTTAAAAAGTTCCTTACTAATTTTTCTAAAGGATTTTTTTAATAGTATTTAAAAAAAAATGTGGAATGACCCTTAAGATCTTTAGAGACAGGAAGAGGACTTTTTTTATATTTTGACCACATATGTACGTTACGTATACGTGTATTCCTGACAAATAATTTATGTTAAACTAGTTGACCCGCCCGCGGCTTCGCACGCTTGACATTTCCCGTTCCCGTGGAACTTCGGGATAAAAACTATATAAAATACTCTTGTCAAAGTGACGCGACACTTCATGTAAATGAATTCACGTCAATGAACGACGGTTAAATTATATGGATATATAAAAAGTTTCCGCACACTTCACGAATTCACAAACACAAATTACAAAGAAGATATCCAAGGATTCACTAATGTTTGACAGCAAACTATGTCAATATATGTCACATTTGTCTGTGGTCAACTATTTATAATGCGTTCAGAAATTAAATAATTAAAATTACGTCTTGATAACAAATGAAATAAACGCATCCAGTTTGACAGGTACGAACAGTTTGTATGAGAAAATAAAATAGTTAAGTACTACTTTTTTTACTACTTTCATTGCAATTTCTTTATTTTTTCTCACCTTTTAAACCTTCCTTGGACTTCTACAAATATTTCAATACCAAAATTAGGCAAATCGGTTCAGCCGTTTATGAGTTTTAGTGAGACTAACGAACAGTAATTGATTTATATATATATATATATATATATAGATTATTTATTCCTTAGCCTTAACTGTTCACCTCAACCTTTGGTGGGGAAAATAAGCTATTTTTAAGTTGCTATTAACGGCTATGTTATAGCCAGTTTTATCGGGTTAGAGGTCGGTGCATTAACTACCAATTGAATTGAAATAAAAACATATTTGCAGCAGAAAAAAAGACATAATAAAAGAACTGAAACACAATGGATTAAGCTTAAACTATACTTAAAAGTGCTGAAATGCGTTACAAAACGATTTTCTACGATCTTCACATCACACTAGGCCTGTTTCGTGAAGACCTGTTGATCTAATTGACATTAATATTATTTTAATTGCATTGTAATTTATGATTTGTAAAAAAATTCTAAGCTTTTACTTCCCTACCAAGATATGTCAAAAATTACTTATTTGCCGTTAGTTAAAACTGTAACGGTCCCATAATGTCCCAACAAGTGAATGGCGACAACGCCAAAATAAAATTACAATAACAATAATACCAAAATAAAATTCAAAGGAAGCATTGAAGCTTCTTTATAGATATTTATAGATTATTAATTGACCCATCCCCGGCTTCACACGCTTGAAATTTCCCGTTACAGTGGGAACTTCGCTATAAAAACTATATAAAACACTCTTGTCAAAGTGACGCGACACTTCATGTAAATGACTTCACGTCAATGAACGAAGGTTAAACTATATGGATATTGATCATACAAAAATACCAAAATCGCGATTAAAAAATGGGGGGGGTGGTGGTAGGAGGGTGAAATATACTTTAAGACCTATTCTCATACCTACCAAATATACAAAAATAATCATTAAAATCGGTCGACCCGTTTCGGAGGAGTGCGACCACAAAAACCATGACACGATATTTTTATATATTTTAGAAAGATAGATTATTTCTAATAGGAAAATACATTTCATTTAATGTATGAGAAAACTAAAACTAAAAGTGATTCATTGAGCGTAATAAAAATGAATGAACACGTTGTTCAAAACACAGATTAAGTACCTATATAACTAAACAAGTAACTAGTATAAAAAATCGCTAATAAAATTACATTCGTGACCGATTGAACGACATTTACCCGTTCGTTCAAAACAACAAAATTGCGAAGTAATTAAAACAGTATGTTCGTCACAATCAAACCTGTTTTAAAAGATGATCCAACCAAACGATAATTACAATTAAACAGTTCAATAAACCTCAATTAACGAGCCAATCGTACCCATAACCAGCAAAAACCAACCAATGACCAATGACATCATACCAGCATTCCCGAACCCGACTGCAAGTAATTGCACACCCACTTAAACGGAATCGTTTTGTTAAGAATTCTTATTCATTCGCGTCATATCTGTAACAGTTTTGTACGGAACCCACTCGGTTAGCAATTGAGCGCGCTTCGCCATTGTCTGGTATGTGAACGATCAAGGTATATTAGAGTTGTCTAACACCTATTAGTGTACATATTACCTATATGGCTTACAATTATAATTTTCGCTTGTCTCGAATCAAACTTCCAAGGTGTTAGTTGGTTGGCTGCGTCTAAGCTCTAAACCAACCATATCGAGGGCAATACATTTTTCTGTATTTTGCAAGGACGTGCCTATTTTTAACCTATTTTTGACGACCTCCGTGGGTTCGATTCCCGCCGCGGAACAAATGTTTGCATGATCTACAGATATCTGTTCCGGGTTTGGTTGTTTTTCTATATGCATATTATAAGTATGTACCTATTTACAAAAAAAAAAGTATGTAAGTATTCTATTAGTTATCTGGTTCCCATAGAACAAGCTCTGCTTAGTTTGGGGCTAGATATCGCTGTGTTAAGTGTCCAGCAGTATTTATTTATTAACCTATAACGCAAAAAGAGGAGTGGTGTATGTTTGACGCCCATAGTGTGTTTGACTGTGGACTATAACCCCCCCCCCCCTCCCCTCCCCATCCCCTATTCATTTATATGTAATATCAATTAAAAGTACAATGATTAGCGAAATGAATGCTAGTTTCACTAAGAAAACTCTTGTGATTTATTTGAATAATTATTAGAATGAATATACAATTAATTAAAGGTTGTCTGGAAGAGATCGCTAAGACGATAAGACCGCCCATTATGCTTACATTTATTTGTTTTTTTTTATATCTATTGTGTTTAGCTTGTAAGGTATAATAAAGAATTTTCAGTAATTCCTTCAATTATTTACAAGACTATAAAATACATAAGAAACAGTTGAATCATCTAAAGACTGCAAACGATAGTTCAACTGCTCTAGATCTACTAGGAGATACCAGGACGAAGTGTCCCCAAGATACTGGCTGCATTGCTCCGCTGAATTGCTATGCCTATGCGTTGACCCAGATAAGCGCCAGCGCTCGGATCACACGTCACTTCGACCAGACGCCCAGAAAGAATTTTGAAAACGTGATGGGCTCCGGTCGGTAGTTACTCCATGAACCCAGGGACTCGACCCTAAATGGCTCAAATACGAAAGCTCTGTCGGCACTCGGGACTTCCATATTTGCGCCGCTTGAGTTTAGAACTGACGGTCGTAACACCGATAAAACGGTACGTGATAAATTCCGTATTCCAAATAATGAAATGCTAATTGATAGGGATTTTTATTCACATCCACGAGATCTCAGTTTAGGGCGAACGAGAAGAATTATCAAACCTGAATAGACTCCACCACGACCATGTATAGTCGACGAACTTATGACTGTAGATGGGATTTTAAACCGTAATGTTAATATGTGATTCGTAATTTTTATACATGTATAATGTACATACAAAAAAAAATAGTAAAAAAACACCAAAAAACACACTTTTGTAGATAACCGAACTAAAAAGTAGACAATAACATTCAATAAATTTAAATTAGGAATAGTGTGATTAACAAAAAAAATATGTTATTGTAAAACAGCGTGAGGTGGTTGATGTCAATTGTTATAAATATTTTATTGACATTTTTTTTAAAAGTAGTCGTCATTTTGAAAATATCTTAAAAAGCATCCTACGCTTTTTTAGAATATAATACATTTTTGAAGTGAAAACTTCTTTAGGCACGTTGAAATGGGATAAAACTCGCGACACTGTTACCGACATCTGTCACTGACTACTGACACTGACTGTTGACACCTGTCACTGACCCTCTGTATATATGTATATGTAGTGTAGTCTGCTTTTATCCAAGTTTACACTACTGTCAGTACTCCCGGAGTGCCATCACACTATTATTAATTGAAATTTATTGAAAATGAGTTTCTACTTTTTAGTTCGGTTATCTACAAAAGCTTGTTTTTTTAGTTATTAAACTATTGTTTATTTTATATTATTTAGTTAGGTTAACTACAAAAGAGTTTTTTTATTGAATTAAGCATTGTCATCGGTCCTTGATAAGTGTGCAAAATTTCAATTTAATTCAACGTTTTGAAGTGGTTGAAAATTATGTTCAATGATTCTGTTACATACATAATATACCAAAATGATAAAATTAACTCTATATTTTAAAATGAATAGGATACTGCCGTACCGACTACCCTTTACTGAGCGTGGTCTGACACGCGCGCAACCAATTTATTTTATAATTCTGAGAAGGATCTTTAAACTTGTTTGAATTATACGTGTTTGTTAAAAAAACTGCTGGTTTAAAAGTTGATCCACAATTCTAGAATGTCATTCAATCACAGACGTAAAAACCACAAGTTGGTGTCCGGTAACATAACAATCAGATACTAATACCTAATCTAATCTAACCAGCCTGTTTGATCCCACTGCTGGACAAAGGCATCCCTTCCCTTTTTACAAGCTTTTATTTAGATTGCAATGTTTGTTAGTTGGTTTAGGTCAAATCCTGCGATCTGAATTAGAACCACTTCTTCATCACCTCTTATCCTATACGGACATGTTGGTTCAGTTCCGATGGCAATGCATTTGTATGGTAAGCATGACCTGATTCTACACACATTTTCGATTAGAATTTCTTATCACTGATCAGATACATCATCATCATTTAATCAACCGCGGGACGTCCGCTGCTGAAACGGCCGCCTCATAGATTTCCAGAGTAACAGATCTAAATAAAAGGCTTACAGTGAGAGACCAAGGTATGCATGATTATATAAGTAAGTATGTATAGTCTATGTACAGTCATGATCACTGCATCTGATTAAACAGAATCGCGACACATTACCCAGTGTAGGCAGAGTAGTAACTGCGTTTTACTCTATGGCCGAGTGTACAGAGCCGATGACTTCATACTCTCGAAATTATAAGTTTAGTGTAGGCGTGGGTAAGTACAGTTAGCGAAAGAATTGGGACGAGATAATGAACTAAAATATTTTACATCACTCATGCCCTGAAAGTTGGTCATTGTTAGCTCGATACCTGATGCGTAAATGCGATTTACTTGAACATAGAATGAGAGTCATTGCATTTATAATATACTGAAATTAAATACAACCTCCATGACAAATCCATATTTCTATTAAATAAAAGTGGCCAAAGTTTAGTAGTGAAAAAAAACAATGGATACCGGGAACGCAAATTTTCTTTTACCAACAACCTGTTATAAAGGCTTTATTAGTTTCCTCACATTCGTTATGTAAAGTTATGTGTTAAACTCTGGTGTAAGCGATCAATATTGTATAATATTGATATCAATATTGATGTCGGTGTCTCGCACCGATGAAATATAAGGCCGTGGGTGGCATGCACTGGGATGAATGCAGTAATTAATTTAACCTTAGGTGTCATACACCTTGACGACCTCCGTGGTGCAGTGGGCGAATAGACGCAGGAGGTAGCGGGTTCGATTACCACCGCGGAACAAATGTTTGCAAGATCTACAGATATTTGTTCCGGATCTGGATGTTTTTCTATACATATATTATAAGTATGTATTTACAAAAAAAAAGTGTATTGTTCTATCAGTTATCTGGTTCCTATAGTACAAGCTCTGCATAGTTTGGGGCTAGATAGCGTTGTATGAAATGCCCAGGAATATATATTTGTTTATACAAGACCATAGACCAAAAAGGAAGTAGACAGACGTGATCAATCAAGACCTTCTAGATTGCAGTGTTTTCGTAGACCTTGCGTTGGATAGAGTGAAGTGGAAAGAGAAGACGAGAAAAGCAGACCCCACCATCAGATGGCAATTTGCTCAGGAGAGACAGGTATTATACAATTACAACTCATTTGAGCAATTTAAATGTTTTAGATTAGACTAGCTTACCCCAGCGGCTTCGCACGCGTTGTTTGTCAACAAAAAGTAGCCTATGTTTGAATCCAGGACATAATCTATCAATACACCAAATTTCATCGAAATCGGTTCTGCCATTACGACGTAATTGAGTAACAAACAAACATACAAACTTTCGCATTTATAATATTAGTGTGATTTGATTGGATAATGTCTTTATTGCACACCATTAAAAATAAACAAATAAAATACACTTGTAAAATGAACAGCCTTATTGCTAAAAGCGGTCTTTTCAATTTAATATTTCTTTTCGTTTTAATGTTTAACAGCTGATGTTCCGAGATTGCTACTTTGAGCAGACAGTCAGAAAGCTTAGAAATACAAGGACTTTTATATTCACAAAACAAAAGTGGTTCGTTCGATTATTTTCCTTAAAATGTGTTTTTTTCTCTGACTGTACGCCCCATTAAATTGTGAAGGCCAATTGAGGTGTCAATATTGATTTTACGCAATCTTATTTGAATGAAACAGTCACTTCCGAATATGGATAATGTGATGCGCAAACACGTTCCTAAAGTAGTAAGAAGTCGGTTATCTAGTTCTCAGGAATGTGCGTATGAACCCGTGGCAAGCCTTTCTTTAGGCTTTAGGCTTGAGTCTTTTAGGTCACCCAAAGGCATTTGACATGGCAAAACAACTTAAAATGTATTTGGCTCAAGTTCATTGCTGACTCGAACTTTAGAGTAATTTAGAGGTGTCACCTTTGTTAGGTTAGACTTTAGATTAGATTAGATAATTCTTTATTGCACACCATGTAACAAATACAAATAAAAAATAACAACGTAAATCTATGGATAAAATTGGCGGTCTTATCACTAAATAGCGATCTCTACCAGACAACCTTTGGATGGAATGGACTGTGTGGACATTACTTGGGGTGTAATGGTGTACCTAACATACTATATGCACATACTAATGATATAAAAATAAAAAAAAATACATAAATGAAAATTACATGAATTAACCTAAATAATAACTACTCATAACAATTTATATATACATACTGAGACTTATTTAAGAAACATATTAATTTATAAATATTAATTTACTAACACAGAAAACAGATGATTATTTATATGTAAATATATACATATTTTAATCGATTCTTAAACTTATAGAAAAAAATACCACAATAATCACACTAATATTATAAATACGAAAGTTTGGATGTTTGTTTGTTACTTAATCACGTCGTAACGGCTTAACCGATTTCCATGAAATTTGGTATGTACGTAGATTATACCTGGATTAACACATAGGCTACTTTTTGTTGACAAGTAACACGTGCGAAGGCGCTGGCGGAAACTAGTCTAGTATATTTTAAGAAACACCGAGATCGATCTGGGTTTCATAGCGAAGTGGCGATCGCGGCAGTAACCCCTCAAAATTTCATCATATTTATTAAAGTTGAGTTATGACTACTCCCTCATAGTATCTCCAGGGGTTTAATTATAACTTGAGCCGCGATCTTACCACTGTGATGATAAGTTATAATCACAGCTGTAATTCTCATGTTAGGAATTCTAATTGTATGCAAATATTTCTCATAACTTCATTTAAATATCCAACTATTAATCGAGTATTTGCTGAAATTCAATGACTGAAAATACAGGCATATAATTAGAAGCAATTGCGACCTAGATAAATCATAATACCTACTTAACTGTTAGTATTGTAATTCAGCTAAAAGAGTCAAGTCAAGACTGCAAACTGGGATTGGGATAGTTTAGTCTTTGGAAGTTATAACGATCGACAGGTTCAAAGATTGATTAGGTCTTAAAATATAGGTCAGGCTAACGGAAAAATAGTGTTCGTGAGATCGGTCAGTAAAGTGCTTTGCTGTGTTCCAAATCGCAAGACTGTGTTGAGTTTATGACACACTGTTTGAAGTGCTCATAGCATAACTTGTTAAAGCACATCCTTCAAATGCGTACCTTAAAAAATTAAAAATGAGTTATTGTGTTTTTATTAATTCTTTCTAGGTGATTAATTTCTTAAAAGTAATGTTTCTAAATTGAGAATCTGTTGTTGGCGTTAAGCATTAGCTATAAGAGTTTGTATACATTGCTATCAAGTGCTGTTGATTCTGTAATGAATGAAATACAAAAATGGAGTAATATTCGGCGCGGGAACTATTTGACGGGTGGAACTGAGAGTGGAACTGCCAATTGCATCAAATGAGTGCTAGATGCCGGTCTTAGAAATAAAAGTTCTAAAGTATATACCCGACACCGGGTTTGGCCTTGACCCTAGCTCATAATAATAACTCACATTATTGCTGGGGCAAAACCCGGCTGGTATTTATTAAAATATTTTTTACTGAGCTGACCTATACCCAGCAGTGGGTGAAGTCGGGATGTGGATGACGATGATGATGAGCTGAATGATGTATTTGGTAGGTTTACACATTTGTTTAATTTACTTTTCTACATATTATTAAAAATAATTGCAGATTTCATCCATGAATCGTACCTTTATTTGTGCGAAATATATATCCACTGTATTTCAGAAATGTATCGCACGCAACGTAAATTGACGTCTGGGGAGATCCCCAATTATCTGAGAACTAGTTGGTACTCGCGATTCCGTCCACATGGGGCCTTTCTAAAGCGTCAGCGAGATATGAAAATTGAATTGACCCTTTCTTCGGCTATTTGACTCCATAAAAGGATCCACCCATAAAACTAGAGGTCACGTTGCTATTGGACCTACCACTTCACGTTTTGACGTTTCACGTTTGGACGTCACGTTTTTTGAGATACATGTAAATAAATATGTAGAATTTGTTTACATCTGTCAAATTTTTATCAAGTACATTTCAATACTCAACCGTGTATTGCATACCACTGCACTATATTATTTATAGGTAATCAGGTTCGTACAAAAGTGTGATCATTATAAACCCTGTTGGGGACAACGATAATAGTAAGAGCATTGTCATTGTTCTTGGTACCTAGGAATAAACATACATTTTTATTTATTGAAATATGACAGTAAGTGAAGCAATAGTTATTAACGAAACCTAGGCTATGTGATTTATCGAGCGAAGCGAGATCTCCAAATCAACTTGGGCAAATCGGCCTTGTATGTATGTATGTTTGTTTGTCCGAGGATAACTTTCGTAGCGTTTATCCGATCATCATGAAATTTGGTATATAGGTAGGTAGTGATGGCACAATTTTGGTGCGACTCAATGAGCTAAAAATATTGGGGGGTTGTTGAGATATTGGGGTTCAATATGGTAAAAAAAAAAGAAAATGCGGCTATTAGATCAAGTGGGGCGTTAATGAAAGTTCTTCATGAGTACATTTGAACCCCGTTTTTATTTTGTAGTTTTTGAGTTATTAGCCATAATAAAAACATAATTTTGACAAAATTCACAGGGTACACCAGTGACCCCACAATGCTGAAATTTGGTATTCGTGTAGCTTTAGTGACACAAATATAGGCAAAAGTCTGAAATCCAGAATAACTGCCATTTGTATCCCAATAAATTTAACCAATTAACAAGAACCCCCGCTACATCTAATTTGAATGAAACTGTAGGTCAAGTAGTTTGGATATGTATTTCGTGGCACCAATTCATTAGTCAAAGATTAAAGCCGGCATGCACAAAGATCACTAAACGTATTTAGCGACTAAACATGTTTAAATTTGAAGTATTTGTATGATTTGACAACTCCTTAAATCATATTTAGCCACTAAACACGTTTAGGCATCGTTGTGCAAGTCGCCCTAAGAATAATATTTATTTTGGGTGATTCGCGAGATCTCAGTTCGGGGCGAACCACTAGTATAGTTTGTAGTTGGTTAACACCTTACCTTATACGTTATCCATACTAAATTGACTCTATATTTGCATTGAAGTGTGATTGTTACCTGCTGGTGGTCGCTGCCAATTCGCAGCCAATTGGGACATCATAATCATAATCCATATTTAGATAGTGAATTGTATGTAAAATCACACTTCTTCAGCAAAATTTGTTTTAGAGCTGTATTAAATTGTAATACTTTACTTGCAGTTTATACTAGATACAGCAACTGCTAATTCTGTATAATTCTTATTATGGCCGTTGAGGAAGAAAGGTTGTAGAGTGAAGACCACACACTGGAAGGCGCAGAATAAGGCAGCCCCCGAATAGATGAAAAGACGACCTGGGGGTCAACCTCAATTTTTTATAGCACTATTAAAATAATATTAAACTGACATTTCCTACCATGACCTTCAGATATTAAGCTTACGTTATTATTGTAAAGGCGAAGCAGTTTTGGTGACGTCACTATAAATCGTTCACTCAAAACGTTTCACATAAGAGCTCAAATAAAGCGTAAAATTATCAGAAATAGTAAGTAAATCGTGTTTATTTTCGCAATACTTTATACTGAACGTGGTGTGATCACTAGAAATCACTAAATATACAACGTATGTTTAGTGTATATTATTACGTAATGTTTAAAAGTTTTGTGGTTCAAAATGTTGGTATAAGCTTGAAACAAAACGCTCCTGAAATATGATGGTTTTCTAAAAGGTTGTGGTCGGCGGCGTGATAAAGGTTGCTGGCAGTCGCTTGGGTGCAAGCCGCACAAGCTCTGGAACTCTATAGGAGAAGCCTATGAATGAATGAATGAAAATTCTTTATTATACCTTACAAGCTAAACACAACAGATATAAAAATAAAAAATAAATCAAATAAATGTAAGCATAATGGGCGGTCTTATCGCTTAACAAAGCGATCTCTTCCAGACAACCTTTGGATGGAGACCTATGTTCAGCAGTAGACGTCCTATGGCTGATATGACGATGTTCCTTCTCTCCAATCGTCTGTTTTAGGCCATAGCGGATACAATAGTAATATAAATTAAAAAATCCGTTTAATAACTCGTCCCTATTATTTTTAGTAATTCCGAAAAGGGATTCGTTTAAAACCGTCAACAACTGACTAAATGCAAGGATGACTAATCGCAAGGATATATTTTACTAATCACTTTTAACACAATCAGTCAAACTCCCACACCAATAAGTTTATATTAATTTTGGTACACTGGTTATAAACATAAGCCGAAAATAATTGTGTTCAAAATTAACACCTCATTGTATCATGGTACCCAAAATAAGAACGGGGCGAATAAATGAATAAAGTTATTACAGACAGCTAGCAAATGTTAATCCATAGATTTCGAGAGTAGCCGATCTTATGCTACCTGCATTCAAGAGCTCCCAGAAACCTTTATTAGATTGTCTTCCAAATAGTAAGGGGTCGTCTAATGCTATGCGTGGTCTCCAGTAGTCTCCACTCGAGAGCCTTTCTGCCCCAACGGCCGTCAGTTCTTCGAGCTATGTGCCCTGCCCACTGCCACCTGCTTGCTAATCATATGGGCTATATCAGTGACTTTGGTTCATCAACTTCCTTTTACTTTAAACTCATACTGTTGGTTAAAATAATTCCAAGTTTATTCATATCAAATGTATTTATTTCTTGAAATATATGTCATGTTACAAAGATTTCAAAAGTAAATAATATAAATTGATTTCGTGGTTAAAAATACTAGTGAACTTTATGAGGAAAATCGAAGTGTGAACGATATTTCTAAGTAAATTTAATGAATCAGTAAATTCTTTGCTTAGTTTCATATATTTACATTGTTCGATCACCAGTTTATTCTTGTGAAAAAATTGTGGTTAATTATTACAATAGCTAGCTATTGTGTTTTTAGTATAACATTTAGAATGATTATTTTATTGTTTTTATTTCACAAACCTTGATCATGAAGGCCTATATTATTTTAAGCTACTTAAATTAACCTAATGTTGCAATTAAACATACCTACTTAGCTTTTAAATTAGCTCCTTGACGGTCAAAACCGTGACGTGATTAACCATTATAAAATACAATAATTATTACCTGACTGCGTTGATTAATAGCTGGTGCGTAGTGATTTTTTATCGTAGAAACAAGAGTCACAAGAAAATATAGTTTTATAAAAATCTATGAAGTTCTAAAGCGTGACAAACGGGTTCTCAAATGAAAGTTGATCCTTCAATAATTATTTGTATCGAGAGATAAATTGGAGGTAGCACTAAAAAGGGAAAGCTACCTTTCTTTGAGAAGTCCTACAACTGCAACAATGTACTTCTTTTGGCAGATGATGATGATGTTATGTGCGACGGCAGCAACATCATTATCCTACAAAACTTATCCATACTCGTACTAATATTATAAATTCGAAAGTAACTCTGTCTGTTTATTACGCTTTCACGGATATTAGCTTGAGCGTCTCCAGAATTTCTCTATTAGATTCATATTCATATCACATTTCAGAGTATCGCCACAGACTTAAGTGGTTACCTATCCGCCTTCGCCGGAATGCGCATATCCTTTCCCTCCTTTACAGCATCCTTTTCATCCCTTCTATTCCGTCCTACCTCAAAGAACGCTTTGACTTTCTTCACCTTTCCAACTCTCGACCCTTACGTTCCTCTGAAACCCTTCAATTAAAAACTCCGCATCATACCTCAGTATTTTATAGTTCCTCTTTTACTTTGCAGGCTACCAGGCTCTGGAATGCCCTACCTGTCTCAATTCGTCACGCTAAATCTCTCCCTATCTTTAAAAGCTTGGTCAGACAACATTATCTGTCATCCATCGCTCACTAGGCCACTTATTAATTTTTACATTTTTATAATTTATATGTATATGTAGGTATGACGATATATATTTTATGTATTATAATATTAATATTTATGTAATTTTATGATTATATTATACATTATAATTAAGTATTTTATTTTATCTTATCTATATTTTTTATTTTATTTTATATTATCTATATTTCTTTATAAATATACGTGTACTATATCGGATTTATGCCGCCGTCCTTATTTTGTTCACATAGATCCTGTCCATCCAAAGGTTGCCTGGAAGAGATCGCTTTTAGCGATAAGGCCGCCCATTGTACCTATTATTTAAGAGTGTATTTTCTTATAAATGTTTGTTTATAAATGGTGTGCAATAAAGGAATTATCTATCTATCTATCTATTAGTCGTTTAAAGCGGCTGGACCGATTTCTATGAAATTTGGTATACAAATAAATTATGACCGGGATCGGAACATAGGCTAATTTTTAACCAACTGCGAAGAATGGCAATGTTTTTATTGACAAACCAACCACGCGTGCGAAGCCGCAGGCAGTTCAGCTAGTTATCTATAAATGAAAATAAATAAAATATTTTCCCGATCCGTCTAACTTTGTAATAAGTTTTTTAAAACCAGAGAACACAAAAACTCTTTTACAATACAAATAATGAGTATTGCCAAACCGGAAATCCGGAACTTTGAGTTCAGTGTTTAAATCAAGTTAATTTAATTTTGGCAACCCCGAGCGATTTAACGACCCATGCCTAATACCAAAAGAATTTGATTTATAAAGTTCACTATATCTGACGCATCAAAAACTGCAATGCGGTGTTTTTTATTGGTTTCATCTCAATATACCAATCGTAGGTCTAAAATAAAGCCTCAAAAGATCAAAAGGACAATTCGCGTATATTTTTAAAAAGACCTTCCACACTCAAGGTGCAACTGAACTGACACGTGATGCTGTACCTATGTATAGAGCGTAATGCGAAGTTAAAATTACGTAAAGTATACAATTTATATTGTATGCGAAATGTGTTGGACAGAAACTAAAATTGACATCTTATATTTTAACATGCAATAAATATTACTTAAATTTCATTTTTCATTTTATTTCATTTACGACCATTGGGACCCTGTTGCCTACAAAATGCAGTTCTACAGCGTTATCCAGTTCGTCCGCGCCAGAACGTAACATTTCGGTCCGTTTGTTTGATAATTGTTTCCAAGTCCCAACCATAATCTGTCAATTTGTTACTCTATGACCGTGTGCTGTCAGATTTAACACTGCTGCAGGTAAGTCAGTGCCTCAGATCGGACATTTAGACCGGTTGGGATCCCGTTACAAATGGCCTGGTTTGCAGCTTTCCGATGCACAATCGAGCGATGCAGAATTGGTCTGATTGCGGCCCAGTTAGGCCGATATGGACCGTCTAAAGTACTAGTAACTAATAAGCCGTCTGTGCTCTAGCGCTAGTACGTACAGTCAGCATTATAATATAACACCAGTAAATTTGAAATTGTTATCTGGTTCCCATAATATAAGCTTGTCTTAGTTTAGGGCTAGATAGCGCTGTGTAAAACGTCCAGCCATTATTTATTTATAATAAACTAGCTGACCCGCCCGCGGCTTCGCACGCGTGAATTATTATGGGTTGTCCATACAAACTTTGTACTCCTATTACACCCCCTTCAAGATTATTTTTTGAGACAAAAGACAGCCTATGTCCTTTCCCATGATATAATCTGTCTCCTTGCCAAATTTTATTACGACACGTTCAGCCGTTTAGTCGTGAAAAGGTAACAAACAGAGTTACTTACGCATTTATAATATTAGTATGGTCAATGTCTGAAAGTTTAACCTACGGATGCGTAGAATAACGATATCCATTTCTAACTAAAACAAATAAAGAATATACAAGTTAAATAGGTAAGTACCTAAAAATATTAAACAATTTCATGACATCACACTTCACACTGATTTATAAATGCGAAAGTTTGTATGTTTGTTTATTTATTTGTTTGTCACAACCACATCGTAACGGCTGAACCGATTGCGATGAAATTTGTTATGTACGTGATTATAACCTGGATTAACACATAGGCTACTTTGAATTGGCAAACCATGCGTGCGAAACCGCGGGCGGAAACTAGTGATACTATAAATTAATGCATCTATACATATTAGGATCCAATCTGGAGTAAACGAAGCAATTTAGCTTAAACTTTTCAGGTTATTTTTCCCTGTTTTGTGATCCATACAATAGTATTTTGTTTTGTATTTATTATTCATTCTGTTATTAATAACATTGATTGAGGAATGTTGAATGTTTTATTTATTCTACGCGGACCTTGAATATTAACACAAAGTGTTCTTCTTATCATGTCAATGACTTAGAAGATTGAATTATTTTGGAGCAATAAGTGGCCACCTATAGCCACATCAGTTGCCTTGCCTCATTGAGCTGTTCCCTCATTGAGTTGAGAGTGGAGGTGGAGCGGCAATGGCAGAGGAGTTAGTGCGGCATGTTCTCGGAGCCACGCACTCACACGGCATGAGTTAAATCAGTGATACTTGTGTTTTTATTCACTAAAAATCACAAGGTTTACTTTGAAACGTCAATATTACTGGCTGTTCCTTCCCTTAATGATCCTTTTAGAAAATATAACAATAAAGACAATAAATTACGTCTAAATTGTAACATTTTTGACAACGTCCGTGGTGCAGTGAGCGAATAGCCGGCTGAGACGCAGGAGGTAGCGGGTTCGATTCCCGCTGCGGAACAAATGTTTGCATGTTCTACAGATATTTGTTTCGGGTATGGTTGTTTCTCTATATATTATAAGTATGTATTTACAAAGAAAGTATATAAGTATTCTATCAGTTATCTGGTTCCCATAGTACAAGCTCTGCTTAGTTTGGGGCTAGATAGCGCTGTGTGAAATGTCCAGCAATATTTATTATTATTATTTATTTTGACCCAGTTGGCGCAATTTCAATCCCAAGCTTCCCTATCATCTAAATAATCCGATATGTAGGCGGTCGATGATTGATACCACATTTGTCTAAGTTACTTCTATAGCAGCCTTCTAAGATAGATAGATACATAGGTAACTCTTTATTGAATTACCACACAAACAGAAATAATACAAAAATAAGTACTAGGCTAGAATAAATAAGGCAATACAATGGGGGCTATCGCTGATAAGCTATCTCTTCCAGGCAACCTTTGGATGGAGCGGAATTTACTATACGGAGGGCGGTGTACTTTGGAGGATACATTTACACAAATATTCATGGCATAATAAAAAAAATATATAATAAAGTTTTAATCCTAATACTCAAAATACTTATAAAAGAGACTAATATAGCAAACTATACACAGATAAAATATTTAAATAGTAAATAAATAACGCTAGGAAGATGTCATCGTCAGGTAATTTTGTTTCACCTTCAACTTGAAGGTGTGTAGGGAGGATGACCGTCTTATATCTTCGGGCAGAGCATTCCACAGCCCAACAGCCTGGACAGTAAAAGAAACGCTGTAAAAGGAAGTGCGGTGCGAAGGAGCTTTCTAAGAAGCTTACTTTGAAAATCTCTTCAGTATTTATCAACTTTCTCTACAGAACAAACACTGTGCAAAAAATAATTAACAAATTCCATACGTCTTAGTCGAGTAGGTAGTTAGGTTAGGTACTGAACATTTGATTCGTTCAAAAACTTTCATATTTCCAACGCACCAAATGGGCGAGCTGATTAATGGAAAAATCAGGTGTTTTTTAGTGCATTTTATGCTCTTTTGATGAATAAGTTTTCCAGTTATACTGCTCCTGCCTGTATTTTTTTTATACGCTCTGGTCTGGAGATTCACCAAGCATATGGCCCATCTGATGTTAAGTGGTAACCATAACCTATAACAAAGTAGTGACTGCGCAAATAAATAAAATAAGTAAATAATGCTAAACATTTCACACCGCGCTATCTAGCCCCAAACTAAGGTATATACTTTGGTAATCTATCCATATAAGAATCAAAGTCCTGACTGACTGACAGACAACGCACAGCCTAAACCACTTGTCGTAGAAACTTGAAATTTAGAGAGTATGTTTGTCTTGATGCGTAGAGGTGTACTACAAAATGATTTTTTGAAATTCAACCCCTAAGAGGGTTAAAAGAGGGTTTTACGTTTGTATGAAAAACAATGGTTCCTGGATTTATAAACTTGAAACTTGGCAAATATATTTTTTGATAAAAATAAGAGAAATGGTATTTTTGTATTTTTCAAAAATCATCCCCTGGGTGGGTGAAAAAGGGTGTTGAACTTTGTATGGTAAAACACTATTCCTGAGGTTAATAAACGTAAAACTTTGCATAAATACTTATCAAGGTACATAATGAAACATGGCATAGTTATTTTTTTTGAAAATCACCCCCTAGGGTTGAAAAGGGATATTGTAGTTTATTCTAAAACAATGTTAATTTCAATTACAAACGTATAACTTTGCATAAATGCTTTTTATAGGTAAATAATGAAACATTTTATCATGGTAAGACCACCAGGGTCTGATGATGGAGCCAGGAGGGAATCTACAAAACTCATTAATGGATAACATTAGATGTATCGCGTTTGGGTTCTATTAAATTGTTTTTGCGAGACGTTTCACGATACAATTGACTACCAGCGTCTGAAGATGGGGAAATCGACCGTTCTTAATGAATGAATGAAATATTCTTTACTGCACACCAACAAAAATACGGAATCAAGGAAATAAACGATAAACAACGGTACAATGGGCGGCTTAATCAACAATATTATCATTAATATATTAAATAATCGTTACGGGTTCTGACAGCCTGACTGAAAAACAACGCACAGCGTAAATCGCTGATCTTAAAGACTTGAAATATGGAGTAGTAGTAGTGTAACGCAGTGGAAGTCGTGGGCAACAGCTAGTACATTATACTTTTGTAAATACTTCCTTTTAATTTAGGTAGGTAGAAAAAAAGCCACATTAATGTAGCCAAAACCCATTAAAAAAATTTGCACCACCTACGTTATGGGCTATTTCTATTCACAATAATAAACTGTACGTTCGTATGTTTGTTGAAACCAAGCAATCCGGTCACCTTTGACCACACAATATTTTCCCCCATTTTCCTGTCATAAATTTTGGTAACATTCATTTTCTTCCGTTCTTAGAAAAACTGAAAACTATATAGTTTCTCTGTAGATGGAGCTAATGGCGGCGATTTATGCCGTAAATGAAACATCTAACTCCCAACTGACGTTTAGTGGGTCCGTAGCGAGATTGGCATTGAATCCTCATATCAAGAGGAAGGTCGCAGATTCAAATCCCGTCGGGATGGAAATTTTTGAGATGATTTTCATAATCGATTTTCCCGTCAGGGTCGGATAACATTAAAATATTTCACCAACCCGAAATTCTTCTAAGTACCATTATTTTCTTTATTATTTAACTAGCTGTTGCCTGCAACTTCGTACGCGTCACACTACTAAGTGTGTAGGTAACCTAGAAATAAAGCTAAACTCGCTGTTATAATCTACGTACATATAAAATTTCATCGAAATCAGTTCAGCCGTTACGACGTGATTAAGTAACAAACAAATCAATAAACAAACATCCAAACTTTCACACATATAATATTAGCGTGATTTTATCAGCATCAATTTTATTTGATTGGTCTCAGCACTCCTCATGTCATTTCATTGTTCATTTTAAATTTCACTGATGAAACACAGAGGCAAACATACTCTGATGCGATTTCTGCATTGTTTTGCACAAATTTACTGAAATCCGCTTATGCACGTTTATTTCAGCAACATTCCATTTACAGGGTTTAAATGGTATTATGTTTTGTGTACGAAAGATTTATAGGAAGCTAGCTATTGCCCGCAACTACGTACGCGTTACACCAATTTATAGGTAACCTAGAAATTAAACTAAACTCGCTGTTGCAACTTGACTTGACGTACCATTTTTAACCCATGGACCTGATTTATGGGATAAAAAGTAGCTTATGTGTTTAGATCTAGAACTAAACGTCTACAAAGTTTGTGCCCAATCCGTTAAGCAGTTTTGACGTGAAGGATAACAAAGACCAAAATCATTTTCGTATAGAAACTTTGACACCCCATTTTTATCCCATGGGAACTGATTTATGAAATAAATGGGAGCCTATGTGGTGGTTCAGGTTATAATCTACACATATACCAAATTTCATCGAAATCGATTCCACCGTTACGGCGTGATTGAGTAACAAACAAACAAACATCCAAACTTTCACATTTATAATATTATTGTGATTTCATCAAGCGCTGGCAGTCATTGTACTAACGGTACTGAGTATCCCATCCAAAGGTTGTCTGGTAGAGTTAACTATTTAGCGATAAGTCCGCCAATTGTTTCACATGGATATATAGTTACAAATATTTAAGAATAAACAATAATAAATTACGTTATATTACCAAAAGTATCAGTTGTTAAAAACAAAAAATAGAAATAGTCCTGGTGAAATAGAGTTCACTGATATTGTTAAATAACAGCACAAACCAACCTAAGTTTTTTAGCTGTCACGGTTACCTGGTAGAAAATGCTTTTAGAATTAAGTCCTCCATTTGTACATTTTTCTGTTTGTGCAATAAAGAAATAAAACAAAGAAACAAACCAATTCCAAAATATTTTTATTGAAAGATATTTCGTATATTTTTTCGACCGAAATCCATTTTGATGCGTGTTGCCGGGTAACTAAATTCGTTTTTATTTCGTTTCGATGCACTGGCATTTTCCATTGAAAGCACAGATATATTTAGCACCCCGTTTAAAAACACAACAAAAATATTTGAAAATTAAAATCAAAATTTCGAGCGGGAACGTAATTCCTGAGTTTTTAGGATATTCATCCGAATCTGAATTTCAAACTCCAGAGACGCATAACTGTGTGATGTAAATGAAAATCCAAGCTCAAAATAATAAGGTACTTATTACAAAAAAAAACAAACATTCTAGGCGATTTTAGTAAGTTACCGTACTCTCTTCATGTGAACTTATGTCATAGTATCCCGAGGTGTGTACTGGACCTTTGCATTTGGTAAATTTTAGCTTGTGCGAGTTTATTTTATTCAATATATTTATTTTAGGGCATTTGTCCGTATGTTTTTTTCTGTTTTACGGTGAACTAAGTTTACCGCCACTACTTTACTACTTATTATTTATAACATGAAACATTATGGCAGTCAAGTAATCAGTTATTTTGTCGAAGCGACGTGTGATCCGAGAGCTGGCGCTTCAACGCATAAGCATTGCAATTCAGCGGGGCAATGCAGCCAGTGTCTTGGGGACACTTTCGCCTGGTAGCAATCTGGAGCAGTTTAGCTATCTATTGATTGTTTGCAAAGGTCTTTAGATGATTTAACTGTCTTTCCTGTCTTGTAAATAATTTTATATCCTTTTCGTTATAAAAGGCATTTGGCTCCATTTATTTCGTTATTTTATTAATTTTTCTCATCATCATCATCATCATCAACCTATAGCAGTCCACTGCTGGACGTAGGTCTTTCCCAGGGTGCGCCATTGAGCTCGATCCTCAGCTCTTCTCATCCAATCCTTGCCAGCCACAGCGCGCAAATCGTCACTCCATCTAGCCGAAGGGCGTCCTACACTTCGCTTGCCTAGACGTGGTCTCCACTCCAGAACACGTTTACCCCAACGGTTATCGGTTCTGCGGCAGATATGACCGGCCCACTGCCACTTCAGCTTGCTGACCCTCTGAGCTATGTATGTCGATCACCTTGGTTCTCTGTCGGATAACCTCGTTTCTGATTCTATCCTTCAGAGAAATTCCGAGCATAGCCCTTTCCATAGCTCGCTGAGCGACTTAATTTTTATATCACCGAATAATACAGTGCGTAACTCGCCAACAGAATGACATAAGTTTACGTGAAGTCAACAATAAACTTAAACCCATCATTTAGGGCGTACAATAATAACCAAACGTGCTTGTGGGATCTATCGCTAAAGACTTTCTCATTCGCGCTACGATGTGATAACATTATATTGACAATTTCGTTATATTGAAAACAATAATCTAGGTCCCAGACTATACAATATGAAATTGAATGTTAAACTTAATCGGCGTTCCCATTCAAAATGTGGGAATTTTACGACGGCAATGGACGACGTGGAGTACCTACACTTCATACAAGTGTCAACTTTTCCTCGTATACTGTATACACTTCTTTTAAATTTAAATCATTGTAGAACTTACTCGTATTACCTACAATTAGTTTTATTTAATAAAAAATGCCTGAAATGCAGAAGACTGTAGGTAGAGTGGATGAGATGAGCCGAAGATTGGGATGATCGACGAATCTTAGGAGAGATCTACGTCCAGCAGTAACCAGGGTGACTGGAGGGGGGGGGGGTTAACGGTGACCAAGCCAGTGCAACGTACGGCACGTTTCTAAGATGCGTGACGTACTAGCTAGGCAATACTTTGTTTTAGACGATGGTTACCACTTAACATCAAGTAGGCTAAAAACAAAGTATTTATGTATTCTATCAGTTACCTGGTTCAGTACAATATTTGCTTAGTTTGGGACTAGATGGCGCTGTGTGTAAGGTCTAGTATTCTTTATTTATACAGAAAAAAAAGAACTGTAGTCAATTTTACTTACGTAAAGGTCAAGTGCGCAACTCTTGAAAAGAATGAAATAATTTACGTATAATTACGGTAAGTTAGTAGAATTACATTGCAGTGCGACCTACACATTCTACAATATGCAGTATACGCAAATAACGACTATGGAATGCCGTAATTTGACTCTGCGTTTCTAACTGTTTTATCTGCGGTATAGCTTCTAATGCACTTGTCTCACCGCCGGCGACTAAGCGATTAGCTATCAACTATTTTCTCGCTCAAGAAACGAACAAACGATATAGATTCCAAGTCAGTAAAAGAGACACATATATTAATAGTTGATCGCTGGCCGTTCTCACTGCCGGCGAGAACTCGCTCTCCACTATTTTGCCGCAGCGACTACAATACTCGCTTAGCGATACTTGCTCAGCGATACGCGCTCAGCGATGCTCGCTTGGCGGTGCACACGCCGTGAGATGAACCAGCGGAACGGAACGCACACGCCACGCGCTCAGCGAGTGGAGCTTTATAGTTCAGCGAGACAACTATAGGAACTGCACACTCCCTTCTCGCTGTTCGCCAACTCGTTTCTAGTTTCTAACTCTACTCGCTTCTCGCTCATCGCCGACGGTGAGACAAGAGCCTAAACAGCCTTTTCGGTTGCAAGCTCCTCTGAAATACTAAAAGCTTTTAAATAAAACTGCTAACCATTTTTTGGTTCATTTTCGATTTCCACCACGGTATTTTCAGTATTGAAAGCTTTTCAAAATTTCATTATGTTTTACTTTGCCCCAAATACCCAATGAGTGGCTCGATTCCTGACAAAAGTTCAGATAACTGAACAGCAGAAATGTCTAAACATATGCGTTAAAAATTAATAAAATTGCACACTTTTTAATTATATTTAGCAGTTTAATACGTTTAGGCATCGTTGCTCAAGTCGCACTTAATGTTCGAAGTCGAACTGAAATGCTCACAGAACATCGAGCACACTTGCTCATCGAGCATGAACGTAAGTGTAGCGGCACCTTAAGATGTAAGACTTCGAAGATATAAGATATTTATTTGCATAAGTGTACATAAGGTCTTATAAACTAGGTAATGACACTTTATATTTATTTTCCCTTTATGAATATCGCAAAATTAGTGAGGACGCTTTTTTAGAATAAAAACATTAAAGTGCATACGTTTACATGTTTACTTCAGAAAATGAAGCCTTAAAATTCAGCTTTGAACATGCGTTGTGAATTTTCAGCGGTCATTCACTCCCTATTTTAAGAAACACACGATTCCTGTGTAGAAATAAAGAAAGGTACTGTGAATAATTCTATTGTCTATGAATACAAATGCGGTGTTCTTGGCACTTTCAATTGTTTTTAACTTGTTTCGGAGAATGTCTTCGAAAACATGAGCAGGGTCGGCTGTAATATAAAAAATAATTAGAATTAATTATATATATTATAAATTATAAAAAATATTTAGTGAGAGTTTTTAGGATACCGTAACTACCCGAAGATTATCAAAAACCTTATTGCTGAATACTACACCTACACTGTCTGTCGGTCACAGGCGTATGTCTCAGCAACCGTAAATAGGTATAACTCTTTATTTTACCCCCCACTAAAATACTTGTATTTTCTTATAGGCACCTGTTTTTATGCATTAGAAATAAGGATTCATCATGGAGGTTGCATTTCATTATAACATATTAAGAATGTGGCCTCTTTCATTTTTAAATAGAAATAAGGGTTTGTTATAGAGATTGTATTTAATTTTAGCATTTACGAATGTGGCATATTTTATTTTTAAATAGAAATAAGTATTTCTTATGGAGATCGTATTTCAATTGAGCTTATTGTTCTTGCCATGAAGCTCATTCTATTTTCATATTTACTTACGGCCCTGGGGTCGTAAATCGCACTTGCGAAAAAGTTATCCAGTTTGCAATGACCAACTTTCAGAGCCTGTGTGGGGAAATATTACATGGGCCCTAGGGCCGTAAATCGCATTTACGGAGCCAATATCGAGTTAAATGTGCAACTTTCAGAGCATGAGTGATAAAAATTGTATATATTGTAATCTGTAATTTTCCATATCATCTCTAGCTTCAAAGAATAACGTTATTAATAAACTAGTTAAAATTAATTTTATAACTTCTCTAGTAATGGCTGTTCTTTTAATATTATCAAGGAATTTAAACAATCTTTGGCTTATTAACGTTGAGGCTTGTACAAAGTTTATAAAAAACACGGGCCTTTTGTACAGGTTATTGTATTTCTTCCTCGCTCAGGGGCTTTGGTAAAACTTATAAATAAAGATTTTTTTTAATGACTACTATCTATCAACACTTTTACTTTTACTAAAACTTTTATCAAAAAAATTATACCCCTGACCCATCTTCTCCTTCTTAACTGTCAACAGTTCTACGTTTTGTTTTATGTTGGACAGGTGGCCACAATAATTATCAGGTGAGATGGTTAGGTCCTCAATCGTGCAGGTGTTCGGGTTCTAAGGACACAGCAGCAAGTGCCGCATTGACGGATCACCGCAGTTACACTGCGTTAAGTTAGGGTCCCTGAATCCTCACACTGACAAGACTGGCTACGTCAGATCGTGCCCGGGTGGTAGCTGTTCCTGTATGGTGGTGAAATCAGGCTATAAAAATCCCGTAATAAGTATCAATTTTACAACTGAGATCCCTACACCAAAAAGGAAAAATGCTGATCATCTTCAGATCGGCTGACCTGATTTTAATCACATATAGCTAAGACAAGCTACACAAAGGTTATCCGGATGTTCGCATTTGGACTTATAGTATTTTTAAGCTCGCTTTGCACTATGGGATATATAATTATCTTAAAATATATGGCTCACAGTAAATAGTTTAGAATGAAACCATTTATATTAATATCTTCTAATATATAAAATTCTCGTGTCACAGTGTTTGTAACAAAACTCATCGGAAACGGCTTGACCGATTCTTATGATTTTTTTGTGTATAGGTAGGTAGTTATAATTTTAATATATATAATATAATTTTTTTTGTAAATACATTCTTATAATATATAGAGAAATAACCAGACCCGGAACAAATATCTGTAAATCATGCAAACATTTTGTTTCGCGGTGGGAATCGAACCCGCTACCTCCTGCGTCTCAGCCGGCTATTCGCCCACTGCACCACTGAGGTCGTCGGAGGTATGAGAATAAGTCGTAAAGTATTTTTCATCCTCCTACCCCCACCCCCATTTTTTAATCGCAATATCCATATATTTTAACCGTCGTTCATTGACGTAAAGTCATTTACATGAAGTGTCGCGTCACTTTGACATTTCATTCTGCATTTGATTTCTTTGATAATTTATAAGACAGAACAACGTTTGCGGGGTCAGTTAGTAATATATAATATATTACATCTCTTCCTAACAATCTAGGGATGTAATATATATCATATCCCATAGTGATCAATCAGATATCAACTAAATATCTATCTAGCAAATTTACACGATTATTTGTGATGCCAATAAGGTCGATTATCGATTAACTTTACTGTTCATTAGCGGTAGCGCTGCGAAAACAATTTACAATTTAATTGAGAATAATTGAATTATCTTTGATGTGAAAATAATTATTACCTACTAAAGTAAGTGGCGAAGTATTTGCTATTTATAGTACATTATTATACAAGATCTGTAAGCGATCTACGTTGTGCTTACCGAGATAATTTGGCGTACGAGCGAGTGAATGCGAGATGTCTTAAACGAGGGTATTATTGATCGCTTACACCCGAGTATAACGACATATAGACGATCTCCGTGGTGCAGTGGGCGAATAGGGGTAGCGGGTTCGATTCCCGCCGTGGAACAAATGTTTGCATGATCTACAGATATTTGTTCCGGGTCTGGTTGTTTCTCTATATATTATAAGTACTCGTATGTATTTACCTAAAATGTATATAAGTATTCTATCAGTTATCTGGTTCCCATAGTACAAGCTCTGCTTAGTTTGGGGCTAGATAGCGCTGTGTGAAATGTCCAGCAATATTTATTTATTTATTTATAACGCATAACTTTTCATCACGAATGCGAGAAAATTAAAAAAGGCTTTTTACAATAGTTTGTTTCCAAAAATACCAACTTTCAGTGCTTGGATGAAGAAGAAGATCCTTACGGCATATATGTATACAGATGCTTAGAATATTTTAGGCAAAACTATGCTCTGTTATCGTACATAACTTTCGCTGAAATAGAATCTACCTAGGTAAATCTGTCCAACACCTTTTAGTAATATATATATATATGTATATACATTGTTAATATCCCTGAAAATGTAAGTAGAGCTATGCCAGAGGTTGTTATAAAGATGAAGCTCCCTTTGATTACTCGTATATAAATTCAAACTCACTCGTTTTCCTTTACTTAAATTCTGGTGTATAAACACCATACTAAAAATCCTGCTTGATATACTGCCTGAAGGGGATGGGGATACGACTTATATACCGCATACCACAGAATAAATAACGCACAGAATAACGCTCCAAGACAGAAATCACCTATGTTACCCAAAATTACGTCAATTTGAAGTAGAACTGGGTAGAACACGAAGAGAACTATCGAGAAGGTTCCTGAAGGAGATTCAAATGCTCGTACAAAGTTTGTATGCGCGTTTGAATCTGCTTTTTGGGCCTATGTGCGTTTAAAATACGACGTGTACCCTAAGATCGCGTTGCCAACGAAGGTGGAGATGGCGCCACAAACGAATACGAACTGGTGCCCAATTCTGCTAATTTATAAGAAAAAAGATTGTGTTATTAGAATACGAGGTATCTATATTGGCCATTTTGCGACGATAATATTCTTATAGTGAAGCAATTTATTTAGTAGAATTGGGCTCGAAGCCATTGACCGGGATTAATGGAAGAAAGGAAGGGTTTCCTTGACACGGAACCCTCAAAATGCATGTCGGTCTTTTAAACAAATAAAAACATGTCGATAATCTCACTCAATAAAAAGTAACACTTTATATCTGTTGATACTGAAATAAAGTGTTTTTCGACAAAACCCGATATAATTGCGGAACTTGATACCTTTGCGAGGTTTTGTGGAAATTCACTTAAATGCAAAACTTTTAAGGATCAATTAGAGATCAATTTTAAGGATATTAAAATCCCACGGTGAAATAAAAACTCGCAATGAATGCAGGTAGATAATTGTACCTGCTGAAGATATGTATGTACATATTAGGTATATATCTAATATAGCTCACGACTATTTTAACAAAATTGTCCTCCATGATGGACGTCCTCAAATTTCTTACTCAGACCCGTGAAGATATACTACAAGGTAGTCAGAGGCAATTAAGATTATCGCGTTGTCTTTAGACAGTACGGTTTGTATAAAACGGTGGATATACAAACTACTATAACATAATATCACTGGACATTTCACACAGGGCTATATGGTCCCAAATTAAGCGGAACTTTTACTATGGGAACCAGATAACTGATAGAATACTTATATTCTTTTTTTGTAAATTCATAATTTATATATTATAATTTATAGAAAAACATCCAAACCCGAAACAAATAACTGTAGATCAGCAAACATTTGTTCCGCGGCGGGAATTAAACCCTCCTCCTGCATCTCAGCCGGTTATTTGCCCACTGCACCACGGAGGTTGTCACTGTCTCATAATACTGGTGAGCAAGATCAGGGCCCGTAGCCAAGTTACACTCGCTTCGAATCGATTCGATTTCTACATAGGTTTTTTGTCGATATATCACGTGATATTTTCATAATAAATAATATAAAAATAAATAATAATATATATGTGTATATATATATATATATATATATATATATATACATATAATAATGATATTTCCATAGCATGTGTCAAATCCTATACATTTTCGGACTTATCGACTAGCGTCATCTCTAACCGAATGTAACTTGGCTAAGCCCTCAGGCACATCTCTGAATGTCCCAAACTTGTGGGTCACGCTTCAGGAATCGGGCCAAGCAGTGACTTTGATGCCCAATATACAGGGTGATTCATCTAACGAAACAGGGTAAAATATGATTTTATGGCCAATCTGAACCTCCCTTATGTCTGTTCTTTACGAATTTGGGTATTAAGGGACCATGTTAATATTAGTGCAAAAATATGACGTCCATTTTGTACGGAACAGAGTTTATGGAGAAACATTATTTCATGATTTATATTTTGGAATAGAGATGATATTTTTAGGAGAGATTATAAAGGCTTTATTTTCTATTCATGTTCTGGAAATAATAAAATAAAACTTGTGATTGTTTTTAATAATTACATTAATATTTTATTGTTTACTTTGGCGAGATGTTTTCTCTAATTTTACTACAATATTATCGGCCTACCTAGGACCTAAACAATGTTATATATACTCAAAAGGTCAGGTTCATTTCTGAATGCCCCAAATCAGTCATGTGGCCACCTGCGGGTCACGCACGAGAGGTCGGGCTAAGCAGGGGTCGGATTCAATGCCCAATAAGTATTTAATTAGGCTGCGAACATATTCACGAATGCATTTTATGTATCCACATATCAGCCAGGATTACCTATTATACTGTTGAAGAATTTTTTCCCGAAAACGTTTCACCTTATACTGACAATTTTTTTTTCGTCCGTCGCATCATTTCAAAGGTTAGATTTTTTATTCGTTATTTAAAATTTTAGATATTATTATGATTTTGTTGTAACAAAAGTCAGATTGGTAATTGGTCGTGGGTTTGTTTTCCATAAAATTAATTATCCAAAAACACAATAGTGTTTGTGTGTCAAATGATACTTCTGAAAAGTTCACATAAGTAATAATAAAATTAGGTTTAAAAAAACATGTGGAACTCGAGCTTTCGATTAAACGTATTCGACATGTTAAGTAGGTTGTATATATTTAACTGCTTCGGGCTTCCATTGAGGGAGTTTGTTGGTGTTTCCAGCATCTTTTACAGCTTTACCTGCCTCGCTTTCTGGCCTAACCAGGTTTTGAACGATCAAAAGTGATTCGAACTCATAGATCAAACCTTAGAGATTTAGAAGCTTTTGAGCAGCATTCTGGAGATCCTCCATAATGCTGCTTGCTGAGAGTCCCATATCCTGTGTGCTCGACATGATTCATTTTTTCAACCGAATCATAAGGTCAAACGGGCTATGGCCCAGCTTTGATGTGGAACCCAATTTTATTTATAAATTATCACTTTTTTAAATTAAAAAGCGGTCGGTTTTAAGCAGCTAGCCGATGGCCAGTCGTAAACTCTAAGCTGTTAAGTTATTTCAGAACGCAAAATACATCTGGCTACTTAAGCTGGCCATACACGGGGACGCGACTCCACAAGATTCCACGCCAACACTACAAAAGTCTCGAAAAACCGTCCGTGCGTGCGTAATCTCAAGCGGATTACGTGGAGTCCTAGGAATATTTGGATATCCGATTATTCAGAAATCAAAGACTCGACGCAACGGAGTGCGACGACCGCGCGCACTCGTCTATAGCCGAAACAATATTCCAATAAATCCAATTCGCGCTCAGTTGGCAGTGGGCACTTGCGCAACCGTCGGAGTAAGTCGAGTATAAGTTTTTTTTAAATATATTTCTGAACAATTGACACAAAGAAAAAAAACTCTAATGGTATCATTTAAGATACGCCCATTTGGAGTCGCGGCGGTGGAGTATTCGTGTGTGAGCTGGTTTTTTTTACTCGCGCCCCGCCAGACTCAGCAGACAAGTGGAGTGATGGAATCGGCGTCCCCTTATATGGCCAGCTTTAGAAACTACGCGGACAACATGGACTTACAGACCTACATTCACATTGTCTCGTTCTACTTGCCGTACGTAGTTTCACGTGAATCCACAGCTATCACCAGTCAGTTCTGCTAAATTTCAAGCTATGTGATGCTGGCTTACAAATCTTACAATGAATTCTCAGTATCGTGCGAAAGTGTATATTAAGTAACGAATCAATGGAAGGCCAGGAAATAGTGAATCTAGGGAATGTGCCCGCACCCTTAGCAATAGAAACTCATCAATTATCTGCAGCCAGGCCCAATGACTCAATGCTCAATGGGTGAGGTAATGGGTATTATAAATTGACTTTGTTTAACAACTCATGAAGTGTTTTACTTGAAACTTTATAGGTGAATTATAGAAATGAGTTGTTGATGGTTTTTGTTTATCGGCTAGGTAATTTACGCGACTGTATTGATATAGCATTTATTTGGGACATCGAACACACACATACATACCATTTACAAAAAGAATTATTAACAAACAATTTATACATATACAAAGAAAGCACTAAACAGACAAAAGATATAAAAATTAACTTAACTAATAAAAGGTACCATAACAAAATATGTGCGTTGCGGTGTGACAAATTGGTCAAAACTCAGCGAATAATTTTGCTCGAGGAGCAAACACTGATTTTCAGTTATAACCATCCGAGAAAACAAGTAAAACGAGATGCAATATGCAATGTGTTGACTCATGTGTAAAAAAACAAGAAAAGGTATGAACTGGACGTAAACTAGTCCTTCGAGCCGGATCTTTGTGTGATCTACGACCAACCACATTAAACATACATACAAGTTGAATGTGGCGTTCTCAGATTTTGAAGGGTTTGGGCAGCTTCAGTGTGCTCTACAACCAGCGATACATTGCAATTACACATAGCTAAAAGTTATTCGCGCCGGAGCCTTTGTTTAGTCAAGATATCTTAGATTATTAATATCTTACCAATACTTCTATGTAGTTGGACGTTTTGCTACTTACACGTATTGGTCTTAAAACTAAATTGTTTTAGGACATTGAACGCACAAGCATTGTAATTCAGTGAGACAATGCAGTGTCTTGGGGACATTTCCGCCGGGTAGTAATCTGGAGCAGTTGAGCTATCGATAGATCGTTTGCAACGTTAGATGATTCAACTGTTTCTTATGTATCTTAAAGCCATGAAAATAATTGTACATTATTTATGTAACACAATTATACAGTTAACTAGCTGACCCTGCAAACGTTGTTGTGCCATATAAATTATCAAAGAAATCAAATACTTTGAAATGTCAAAGTGACGCGACACTTCATGTAAATGTCTTCACGTCAATGAACAACGATTTTAAATTATATGGATATTGTTCATACAAAAATACTATTATTAAAAAATGGGGGGTGGAGGTAGAAGGGTGAAAAATAGTTTACGACCTACCGAATACACACAGAACATTTCATAAGAAGCGGGAGTTTTGTTACAAACACTGTGACATGAGAATTTTATATATTAGATATGTAGAAGATTCTTACTACATAATATACCTAGTATCGAGTATGTAAACACTACTTATAGATAAATAGGCTACATATTCCGCTCTTAGGCTCTATATCAATTAGTTTACGTAGATACGAGTACGTAATTAGTAGAATTATTGAGTTTGCCTCCGGTGGTCCATCGACGCGAGGTGGCCGTTCGTGTGGCTATCTCATAATCCAATTTACGCGATAACCCGATAAATCGGGTATACATGTTATTGGCGCAAATATGCATATGCATGGATGAACAGGATCAGACTGTTAATTACACACATTAATAAATTTCTCTAAAATAAAATCTATTTACTCGACTGCGCAATAGGAGGATAATGTTTATATAATATGTATGTATGCCATTTACTTGGCGGATCGTGTATGATAATGACTTGACAGATTTTGACAAATGAGGTATCATTTGAATTATCTAAATCACGTCACAATAGGTTTATGAAGTTTCAAGAAAATTCAATATATGAATCCAGCGATTAAAAGTTCATCAAAACATGTCGTGTGAGTTAACAAAATAAAGGGGTGTGTCTAAAAGACCATTCGAAATATATACATATATATATCACCAATCTTCTTCTATCGTGTCAATGGTTTATGGATATACCTATTACAGGTTCGAAACTATATTCAAATTGAGTAGAACCTGGCCACGTGTATTGCAGTGTTGGTAGCCTTGTTAAGGTCGTCTTTTGTGCAGGTCGTAGGGCACAAAGGACAGTTAAGCAGAAGCTGCATGGTCTGGATGGGAACCAATTATAAAATAGTATTAGATGTCGGTAAAAAAATGTAATTGTAGATATTGCGCTCTTACGGCCCCAATTCATTAACGAACTAATTTGTGTGCAGATACGGATTCGATTCGCACGTGACAAACTGGACTATCGCAATCAATAGAATGGGCCCAGAAGGTCGTAGTAAAAAAAAAGAAGAAAAACCTTTGTCGTTAGGGGACGTACTAAAGCATGATATTTGACTTCAAGGTTTCAACACACACAAACGTTTGATTAGCACAAACTTCATCATCAACCTATAGCAGGCCACTGATGAACGTAGGTCTCTCCCAGGGTGCACCATTAAGCCCGACCCTCAGCTCTTCTCATCCAATCTTTGCCAACCACAGCGTGCAAATCGTAACTCTATCTAGTCGGAGGGCGTCATACACTTCGATTGCCTAGACGTGGTCTCCACTCCAGAACACGTTTACTCCAACGGTTATCGGTTCCGCGGCAGATATGACCGGCCCACTGCCACTTCAGCCTGCTGACCCTCTGAGCTATGTCGAGCACTTTCTTTCTCTGTCGGATAACCTCGTTTCGGATTCTATCCTTCAGTACAAACATATTTTTCAGTTAAAAAAACCTAGAATAGTAATGGTAATTCCAGGTTAACATTTATATGACCCCCGTGGCGCAGTGGGCATATAGCCGGCTGAGACGCAGGAGGTAGCGGGTTCGATTTCCGCCACGGAACAAATGTTTTCATGATCTACAGATATTTGTTCCTTGTCTGGGTGTTTTTCTATGTATTATAAGTATGCATTTACAATAAAAAATTATTTAAGTATTCTATCTGTTATCTGGTTCCCATAGTACACGCTTTGCTTGGTTTGGGACTAGATAGCGCTGTGTGAAATGTCCAGCAATATTTATTTTATTTATATATCTTCGGAAATTCACATATATTACTTATGTATCAGAAAGAGTAAACATTTACTAAGAATAAACATTTGACTGCCTCCGTGGCGCAGTGGGTGTATAGCCGGCTGAGACGCAGGAGGTAGCGGGTTCGATTCCCGCCGCGGAACAAATGTTTGCATGATCTACAGATATTTGTTCCCTGTCTGGGTGTTTTTCTATATATTATATGTATGTATGTATTTACAAAAAAAAAAGTATATAAGTATTCTATCAGTTATCTAGTTCCCATAGTACAAGCTCTGCTTAATTTGGGGCTAGATAGCGCTGTGTGAGATGTTCAGCAATATTTATTTACTTATTTATTATTTATTTATTTATTTACATAATCTTTGAAAATATGAAAGAAACCGTTGAATGTTAGAAAATAAGACTGTATATTGACTAAAATGTAATTATAAATAACAATATTTTATTTCAGATAACACAAATCCATACATTGTTAGTTAATTACTTAACTAGATTAGTAGGTACACAAAAGGACAAAAGGTCCTCGCTCTGAGAGTGACTGGCCTAGGTCGGTTTGATCACTCTCAACACGAAGCACTTCCATATCGGAGAGGTAACTCTTGTCTGTGCCATTATGCAAGCGTTCAACTATATGCATTTTTTTATTGATTATAGCTAAGCGCTCGGCCACTCACCTTATGGTTAAGTGATGGTGTGATCGAAGATGGAACACGCTTTCCTAGAACGAACCTATGCATATACCATGCATAGGTTTATTATAATTTTTATAATATACATTATTATAATATACGTACTGTACCTATTCGAAGAAAGTTCTTTCATTAAACAATGCCGTTATGCCAGATCCTGTTTTCTATTGATTGCTGTTTCACAGAATGCTAATGAAGTTATTGATCACACTTGCGACGTTGATTGATTGATTGAAAATACTTTATTGCACTTATAAAACTAGTACAAAGGCGAACTTAATGCTAAAGAGCAGTCTCTTCCAGATAACGTTATACTTCGCATTAATATAAGTCATTCACGTGTAGGAACTAAGTTTTTTAGAGATAAGAGAATGAATATACGTATGAATCATCTAAAGACCGTTTGGCGCAACTGCTCCAGATTACCTGTTAAAACTACTGACGCACTTGGAAGAATAAACTACCTTTGCATTGCACATATGGTCTAAAAAGATCGCTTTCTACAATAATTTTGTATTTTTTTCCTAAAATAACATTTCGAAATACAGATAGCGTTACATCATCAAAATAATCTCTTCATGATTAAATCCAACAGTGTTTATCTTATCAGTTATCAGCGAACACTTTCTTTTTATCAACATCGACTCCATAGTGTTATTTCAAGTAATTATTTATTACTCACTTTTATTACAGTTGTTTCAATTTATATTTATTTATTATGGCACACAAAACAGAATACAATCAAAGAGATACAAAATATAATTGTCAACTATTAGAACTAAATTGTATCCCAAAGCACGACAATTCTAGAGCAGTTCTGTGTAGACTAGCTGAAGAGAAATATGTACTTATATAAACAAAATAAATCAATAACAAAAATAAAATTGCATAAAATAATAAGATAAATAAAAAATATTAATGAAATAGAGAATTATTACGAGTGGTTTTGATATCTTTTTAAATATTGATATTTGTTTAACTAATTTCATGTCTTAATTGGTATTTTCTACTGTTGATTGTGTAGGTTATGATAATTATAATTTACCTAGGTACTTCAGCATTGTAATTCAAAGTAATTTATTTCAATTGTTATCTTGTAGATATTTTTATTATATAGGTAACTAAAGTTATTATTTTCGTCGTTGATTATTGACCGCTACAAAGTATTATAACAAAATAGATAGGTTAAGTTTAGTACAATGACTGCCTCCGTGGCGCAGTGGGCGTATAGCCGGCTGAGACGCAGGAGGTAGCGGGTTCGATTCCCGCCGCGGAACAAATGTTTGCATGATCTACAGATATTTGTTCCGTGTCTGGGTGGTTTTCTATATATTATAAGTATGTATTTACAAAAAATGTATAAAAGTATTCTATCAGTTATCTGGTTCCCATAGTACAAGCTCTGCTTAGTTTGGGGCTAGATAGCGCTGTGTGAAATGTCCAGCGATATTTATTTATTTATTAATGAGCGTGCTGCACGCAAAGACGCGCCAATACGAGTATCTCGGTTCCAGTCGGTCAAACGTTCGAAAGTTTTGATCCGAGTCCTCGTACGCGATCGTATATGTTTGTATATGTCCTGTTATCGCTATGCTATATTTAAACATCGATGCTTCGGCGCTCTTGGGTTTGGCTAGTCAATCCTCGGGACTGACATAAAGTCTTAGTCAAAGTTCAAACCAATAACATTTTTCTAGCTTTGACTTACGAATTTTGTCTAATTTTAGGAGAGACTTATTTGGACAGTCAAACACCGAAACTCAATTTGTCTCAATTTAGGTCTGACTGGTCAAATCCCGATTTCATCAAATTGAGTTCTCTTTTTCTCTCTATTTTATATTTAACGATTTGGACTTTGACTAAGATTTTATGTAACACTGAGGTTTGACTAGCCAAACCTAGGAGCGCCGGAGCTTCGATGTTTGACTATAACAGCTATACTAAACTTAACTTCTGTATCTATCTTTTTTGTGATATGATTCTGGAAAAAGCATATACAGTGCCTAAAGTTACGTGATTATTCCAGAATATCTTTAACAGTATTGCAGTTACCAGATTTTCATGAGTCACCACCGTTGGTTCTAAGAACCCAAGTTCAAGAACCTTGACTCCACTAGATAAAAACAGCACAGATAATATAGGCAGAAAAATTACCACTACGCGACTGATAAAACAGTATAAACAAGTCATTCCTCTCTGTGCAATGAAGAATTGCCAGTCAAAGTAAGTTCTTGTGTAATCTATACTAGGTAATAATATTATACATTCCAAAGCTGGACCAATGACGAATAAACTTTGTATATATGTACATGGATAGATTATGACCAGGATTGGAACCTAAGCTATTTTTTATCCGACTGCACAGGAGGATGGTAATGTTTTTAATTTGAAACCACGCGTGCGAAGCGGCGGGCGGGTCAGCTAATAATTTCATATTATAATTAGCTTAGGTCTTCGATTTTGCTAGGATTCCGGATTTTAAATATCCAGCCTTCTTCTTCTGACGTATCGATGGACAAAACCTAAATGGCTAATGTTTTGCCACTTATAGTAGCGTTGGGTGTGGTTTGGCCTTGTTGAGATCATCCCTTGTCCTGGTACGACGCAAGGAACAAAAGAGCAAGTGGGACATGAACTGACTTGGAGCTTTAGAATCGCATTCAGTCTGGGAGGAATAATTTTTTCCTGAATTATCGGGAATTTCCCCGAGATTTTGACAGCAGTCGACTTGACTCCGGAGTCTTAGGTAGGTACTCGTATAAACTTATATAGAAATAAGAAAAAAACATTTATTGATACCACTTGCACCACAAGAAACAAATGATACAAAAAAGACATTAAAATTACAACTAACTGCTAAGTGTGGTGGGGAAGGGTCATTTGAAAGACCAGTGCTGCAGCATAACAAACAACATGCTCAGCAGAAGACCACTTCTGCTGAGGCCGTGTTGACCTCATGGACAATCTGATATATTTATTAACTATTATACTACAAATCATATATACTTATCCGAATAATATATCCACTCCAACTTTTATCAAATTAAATGCAGTTGCTACGACGTTTACATGTTTATCCAATTTTCGTATGTATATTTTTAGAAGGATAAGCAAATCCATTGGATATATTTAATACTAGCTTCTGTCAGCAGTTTTGCACGCGTTGTTTGTCAATTAATAGTAGCTTATGTTTGAATCCAGGTCATAATCTCAACACACCTAATTTCATCGAAATCGGTTCAGCCGTTACGACGTGCTTGAGTACAAACAAACATCCAACCTTCACATTTATAATATAAGTGTGATAACATCTAAACATAAAAATCGTAATAAACTATAAACAGATGCAGTGGATTCACAAACAGAACGATAAATCATTAGTACTTTATTGGTCAAACGAGTTCTTGTCTGTTGAACTCTAAGCAACAGTATTACTGTTAGGTCCACAAATTAATAACCTATTACAATCTATCTGGTCTGCTTGCTTCATATCAAATTGGCTTCAAAGGCCTTTACATGGAAGAGAGGGTTATGCTTGGTATTTATCTACGAAATTGAATCAGAAATGAGGGGATTCGTAGACGAACCAGAACTACTGACAAAGGCTAGAGAATTAACTAGCTGGAGTTGCAGTAGGCAGGGCACATAGTTCGAAGAACTGACGGCTTTTGGGGTAGATAGGCTCTCGAGTGGAGAAGAACTGGAAAGCGTAGCATAGGACGGCCGCCAGGTGCAGCCTGCGCAAGATCGGTCGCTCTAAAAACGTATGGGGGAGGTTTATGGGCTGATATTATGATGATGATGATAACATCTATCAATTGAAGTTGATTTATAAAGCGCCTGGTGGCTAGTTGCAGCATTATCTAGATAAAGGAAGCTACCAAGGCCATTACTCGTAATAAAATCTACTCCAAATCAAGTTTTGATCTATTCTGGAAAAGAACGTTTGTCATAACTCAAACGTGATGTTCTATAGGTCGTAATGCCAAAAGTCAATTTAAAATCAAAATTTAGTTAAGTTAAAATTGCAAGAATTATAGTCTGGTCTTGGTTACGCTGGAAAATTGCAGAGGTCTAAAATTATCTATACTAAACTCATGTGGATTTAATGGCCCTTATTCTCACATGAAGAGTTTAAACCAAACAAATTGTTTATATGGCAAGTTGTTTTGTGCAAATTAATCACCCAGGAATGGAGAATGGAGAACGGCACAGGCAAAGAAAGGATGATGATGATATCGCTACTGTAGTGCCAATATGTTGTCCCAGTTAAAGTACCCAAGTATCAGTAATTAATTAACCTATCAGAGGTCAGTGAGATGATCGATCTCTCTTAGAGTGGTCAGGTCCTTACAACTTTCTTTGAAGGGTCTTAAACTATTGTTTAGTTTTGAGGTCAACAAGATTAAAACCTTTAAATACAAACCCCAGTATTGCGTCTTCGAAACACCTTAGAATTTTACCATGAATCAAGGCATTATTTATACATTCATACATTTATAATAACAAGTGGACCTGTTAATTGGATCAAGAATTCATTGTTCGATTCCGTCAATGAGGTAATGACTTATACGTTTTTCTATGGTTTTGTCCGGTTCTAAATACAGGATATTCATCCGAAAATATCCTTCCATACAAAATATTGTTATAGAAGGTAAGTAAAGCTTCGTCTGTTTGATTGATGGTCTTTTATTAGAACTGCTGGATCAATTTTGACGAAGTTTGATGCACAGATAGACCAAAATCTGTATTGTAATGTATATGATTATTAGCCAAAAACCAATTTTTCTAGAATAACATTCTTGTAACCGCTAGTTTAGTATAAATTGAAGCATTGGATACATTATCTTAATCGGTCATCATCTTGCGAACCAAGTGAAAGTTAGACTCACCGTTTCAGAGAATGCGCTCTTCGGTCTCCTAGCCGGTGTTCCATTCATCCTGATGCCGGTCTAAACAAAAACAACCAATCGGATCGCACCAAACTTTTTCACGGACACTTGTAGAGCCACAAACTTTCAAAACTTTTCAGAGGACATTAGTGTTGTAAAAGAAGAGTTGGTGGTGCCACTTAATTTAATCGATGACTTCATGCAATTATTCAGTGATAAGTTATCGAGAAGTGGCAAATCGTCGTGGCAGAGCGACGCGACGCGAGAGGTCGGTCCCGCGTGGCGAGAGGTACTGGTTTGTTTGAGTGGAAGTGAGTCGGCCGCGGCCGGTACTGGCATGGCAGCCTCGCGTTCCAAACCTGCATTTTTTACCGCGCCGGACTTCGGGTTAACATTTTTGAAGGTTAAGTTTTGGAACGCGCATCTAATGAAACATTTCAATGACTGGAAGATTTCTTTATAGAGGCGCTATGGCGTTAATTCTTGAACAAGCCTTTATTGAGATTAATGTTTAGAGCATATAATAATGATTCACTTACTTGTTTACACTCTATATTTAGTTTGGTCTCGGTGACGTCAGCTTGGCGACCACTTTTTATCGAAGGACAAAAAGTGTTTATTGTATCTTGAATCTTATTTGTTTGGGCATTGGTCACATGTCAATAGATTGTAATGTGAAGTCTATGGAATTCTGCTTATCGTAAGCGTCTTCATTCAATGTAATCAAATTCGCTACGTTTTACAGTATTATCGTACCTATACCTATAATTCCTAATAATGAATAGCATCAGTAGTTTTATACTAGGTAGGTAGGTACATTTGTTATTTGAAGTTCTTTCCGGACCTCGTGTCGTCTTTTATTTTATAATTATTCACAAAATCAAGATGTAAGCTATTTTATTACTCAAACTTGACATCTAATGTGGGTGTACCAGCTTTGGTCATCATTCTTAAGGAGTTATGCCCATTTTTAACATAGGTAATGTTTATTTTTAAAAGGGACACGAATTCTATTACCAATCTTACCATCATGTAACTTATTTCTTTCATTATGATATATTATGAATGAATGAATGAATGAATATGTATTTATTTAAATTTCAAAAAAGGTTTACATAGTGCACTTTTATATAAATAGGTCTATTTCTAGGATACCTAGGGTGTTGTATCTGGTGGCTTTGCACTGCAACCTTGTCTACATCAAATACTTTGATACCTTGCTCTAACTAAGTTTAAAAACTTGTGTTTAGACTCAAATGATCTCTGCTTCGGCTCGATACACGAAGGATGGGCATGACAATTTAGGTATGATTGACTACAGATACAGTAGGTATTAGATAGCCAGACTGAGCTTTATACTAATATGAGTAAACATCATTAAATTGCTTCTATTATGAACAAGGGACAAAAAGAATAAATATAGACTAAAAATAAAACTAGCTAAGACTTATCAACTAAAAGCCCATGTTTTTTAATTTAACGATTAATCCATTTAATTATTATTGTACGAATTTGTGTGTGTGCGTGTGTTTGTTGATGTGAAAGTGTATGCAAACATTATTGCAACATTCGGTTGAAATAACTGTTCTCATAATTGTTTTTAATTATATGTTTAAAAGGCAAGGTGTACGCTTTTATGACAAACTTCCAAGTGATGAATAAAAATTGATAATAACAAATTTAAAAACGTAATTAAACAAAATCTTTATAAAAAAGCCTACCATAAAATATCAAAATATTTGGATGATAGAGAAGCTTGGGGTTGATATTGCTCCACTCTTTCAAAAATGTTACAATTTAAATGTAATTTATTTTCTTTATTGTTACGTATTCTAAAAGGATCATTAAAAAACAACCAGCCTTGTTTCTTGCTTTCTTTCCTGGCTTAGTCGCGAAAAACAGGCAGTAAAATTGACGTTTCAAAGTGATTCTTGTGATTTTAATGAATAAAAAGATTTTGATTTGATTTGATTGGATCTTAAAATTACGCTAAGAAAAAGGAAGAAGGTTGTATTAACAAAGGATGCTGTGAGTTATAAGTTTATAGAGCCATGGTTGCCTAATCTGTTGGGATTATTTGGGATTTGGGATGTAATCCCAAAATAGGACGTATGTACATGTACTGTAGTACATGTATATCGATGGGATTACATGTGATTTCGTGAGAAAACCGGCATATCTTCAGAACTAAAAATATTCAAAACTTACTCTATCATTTATGTAATTAAACAATGAAATAATGGTAATTGATGATAATTATGGACCCTGTTGAACACAACAATATTGAAGCGAGGAGGACGTCATTTTTCTTGTTAGGTTATTTATATTCATTTAAAAAGAAAACTAAACATTCAAATCAAATTCGAAGACAGCGCCTTCAGGTTAGTACTATTCTATTATGGAGTGATAGGCTTGTTTATTTTTGAAGTCGGTAAGTAACAGTAAGTTTATATGCTAAAGTAGGTGAATTGTTTGTGTAATTGTTGGGTGCTTAATTTAGCTATTTGTTTGTGTTCTTCTTCTTCTTTCGTGTCGATGTCTCAAGACTGTAGCCATTTTTAGGGTTCCGTACCCAAAGGGTAAAACGGGACCCTATTACTAAGACTCCGCTGGCTGTCTGCCCGTCTATCTGATGTCTGTCTGCCCGCCTGTCACCAAGCTGTATCCGCCGTATAGATGATGTATTTCTGTTGCCGCTAGAACAACAAATACTAAAAACAGAGTAAAGTCATTATTTAAAGGGGCTCCCATACAACAAACATGATTTTTTGCCGTTTTAATAGATGGTACGGTATTTGTTAATAGAAATGGTACGGAACCCTTCGTGCGCGAGTCCGACTCGCACTTGGCCGGTTTTTTATCATTGCTTGTACCACAGAAAAGGCAATACAAGAATGTGATGACTGACACCGTTTGATTGGCGTTACCCCATAAAGAAAACGGTTATGTAGACGCAGGGGCTTTTTGCGATCCACAGAAGCTACCTTAAATATAATGCATTTTTGTGTTATTGCTGGGTGTTGTGGGAAACATCAAAATGTTGTAATTTCCAAAAAAAATAAGCTTTGCGTATTTTTGGTTATAAATAAACCTCCGATAACTTTGAAGCAAGTGAATAATAAAAAATCCTGACAGCCCTGTATCATTACATTAGTAACCGCTTCTGCATTTCTTTGTATTTTAAAAATTGCGGCGTATATTTATTATATTTTATGGTAACGAATTTTATTTTTCGAGAAGGCCACATTTACCACCCTTATAAAGGTTAGCTTGCCCCTTAAACTTAAGGGGAAAATATACAAATTTACAAGATTTATAAGGCCTGTCATAATGTATGGTTCTGAGTGTTGGGCCACGAAAGGGACGGATGAAAGAAGAGTGCACGCGGCGGAAATGCGAATGTTGAGATGGATGTGTGGAGTAACGAGAATGAATCAGATAAGGAATGAGTATATTAGAGGAAGTTTAAAAGTAGCGCCAGTGATAGAAAAGTTGAGGAGTAAGAGGCCAGCGCGGTATGAATAAGTCATGCTTAGGGAAGAAAATCATGTGACTAAAAGAGTGTTAGATATGAGTGTGGATAGATATAGAAGTAGAGGAAGGCCGAAGAAGAGATGGCTGGACTGTGTGAAGAATGATATGAATAGGAAGGAAGTGACTATAGAGAGAGCTAATAGAGATGATAGAGAGGCTGATAGAGAGATGTGGAGGAGGAATACATGTTGTGCCGAACCCGCGTAATGTGGGAACAGGGCAGGAAGAAGAAGAAAATAAAGGTTAGCTTGAAGAAAATAATGATTAAGCCTTTAGTTTACTACAATGAAAAACGCATCTGTAATTTAATATTCTTGAATGTGTGTGATTGGGAAGAGTTAACCAAACATTTTTTTTAATTTAAGGGCACACTATACGCTAAATCGCTTATTGTGAAACAATGTTTTGTTCAACAAATTTTGTGATTTCAATTTGTGATTCGTATATTATATGTCATAGTTAAGGATACGTGGTATAACGCCTGTGTTATGAAAACACGATTCTGTAAAATTTTCTCTATAGAAAAAAAATCCAAATATGACTCCAATTTTATCTTAAAACCGTTTTTATGCGATGAATACTTCAATTTAGATCTCGAAACTTTATACAGTAATTCTACATGACATAAATAAGTGCACCTGTGTTTTAAATTTTCAAAATAACTTTTAATTTTACCATAAAATGAAAATACTGAACTTTTGCACTAATGAAACCATTCGCTTCGGACACCCGGTCCGCGATCCAGTCTGGCCTCGGCCATCAGACGGGGTACCCGAGTCGCTTGTCGCTCCAAACGATCACCTAATTCTTAGGTAAAATTTATATTAAGTTGTTTTTTGGAAAGACGCAGTAATGATAAATAAGCACAACAAGAAAATGAAGGGACTGAATGATAAAAAAATCGGCAAATATATGAACCACGGCAAGATAGGACGTGCAGAAGCGCGGGGAGAAGTGAGGGTGAAATTCGAGTTTGGGCTGAGGTATAGTCAACTATTAAGTTGAGATTACTTTGTATTTTTATTTGTTATAAACACAACGTGTAAGTATTTTCAATTCTGTATGAACTAGCTACTTAACAATTTGTACAGTAAAATACTTATGTAGGCTTTTACCTGTTTGTACAAGTCTAAAATTAGACGTGATAAGAATATGGAAAACTGTATGAATGCTTCGGTTAAAAATAAGTACTTACAACGGATTGCTAAAGTGCCAATTAAAAGCTAAAGTAGGAGGATGAATAACTCTTAGATTATCTAATACAGGTACCAAGATAGAAAGCTATCCCTACTTTCACTGTTAAAACCTGTCTTAACTGGCTAGATTCTGTTCTTTTGACCTAGACTTCGTTCGTTCGCGATGTTACTTGATTTCTTAAGTCAATTTGCACTACCTTATCTAGTGGAGTCCACACACGTCAACGATTTCTTTGTCTAAGCCTTGTACAAGCCTAGAAATTTAAAAAAATTCTTCCCACATAGGCTTGCACAAACCTTGCACTATCCTAGAAGTTTGAACAAATTCTTCCCACAGAGTTTTGCGCTAGCATTGCACACGCCAGGCTTTCACAAAGCTTGCGCAAAGAAATCGTTGATGTGTATGGGACCTATAAGCGGCGATGGGCTTGCAACTTGTCACGTGAATGCTAAACTTCTATGCAAAAACTGGGCATGTATCAAACGTAATGACGTACACGTAAACGTACTTGCCTCTGGCTACCTCTTGTGGGATATCTTCACGGATCAACGTACAGGTGAAAAAGCCGAGGATGTCCAAAATGAGAATTAATATAGCCGTGAGCTAATACTTATTATTTACTAGCTTCCACCAGCGGCATCGCACACGTTGTTTGCCAACAAACTATCTACGTACATACCAAATTTCATCGAAATCGGTTCAGCCGTTATGGCGTGATTGAGTAACAAATAAAAAAACAAACAAACTTTCACATTTATAATATTAGTGCGATTATTATTGATTTTTTTTATAATCTTGTCAATTAGTAATTGTTAGTGACCAACCCTGGTGTCAGGTTCAACAAAAACATTACACTCCTTCTGTGCAGTCGGGTATACCTTTGTCCCAAAACCGGTCATAATCTATTTATATATCCAATTTCATCGAAATCGGTCCAGTTTAGTCGTGAAAACGAAAAAACAGACAGAGAGATTAAAGAGAGACAGAGGCACAGAGTTACTTTCAAATTCATAATAAAAAATCAAAATTAAAAAAAATGACACGACATAACATACAAAGGAAACACTATAACAGATGGTGGGTTACCTCGACTTCTGGCTAATTACGTTAATTGGGCCTTTAATAACAAAAAGAATATACCATTTTTTGCAATATTTACGTTAATTTGTAGGTACATAAAATACGACAAAATATTAAAAGTAAAAAAAATACTTAGGCAACAGGAACATCCCACACAAATTTCAACTAACTGTAGCTTAAATTAAAATGCCGCGCCAAAATGGTGCCAGCTAATAATCTGTATCTGCTTTCTAATAACAGACAAGATCCTCAAACAGTAACGGAATTAACCAAGCGAGCAGTACTAATACCAAGCAGCAACTAACAAAGCAAATACCTTAGCCATACAATAATATTAATCTGAGGTATTAACTCCAAGGTCCGTACTACTTTACAGAAAGCTCCATAGATTTACAATCAGATTTATTCCACACAGATACCACAATACACTTGGAAAAGTCAATATTTTACATTATAACAATGTCTATATCGCAATAAAAATAAAATAAATTAACCAACTTAAGCTAACATTAAACATTAACATACTCGTAGCACAAAGGATTAGCAAGCTAAAGTTGCAGTGGGCAGGGCACATAGCTCGAAGAACTGACGGCCGTTGGGGCAGAATGTTTCTCAAGTGGAGACCACGCACTGGAAAGCGCAGCGTAGAACGCCCCCCCACTAGATGGAAATACGACCTGATGAAGGTTGGTGGGAGCTGGGTCAAGGCCGCACAAGATCGGTCACTCTGGAAATCTATTAGCTATGCCTATGTATATCTATTAGCCTATGTTCAGCAGTGGAGTTCCTTTGGCTGATATGATAGATAGATAACGCTTTAGTGTACATCACACTTAAATAAAAATAACAATATAAAAACACATGCGGAAATACGGCCTTGTGCTAAATCGATGATCCATACTAGTGGCGGTCGATGGAAGCGAACTCTTCCAGACAACCTTTGGATGGACTGGATTTCACGAGATAAAGATATACTAGCATAATAGTCCAACACCCTATCCCCGCAGAATTTCTAACTAAATTTTATATGCGTTTTAAATTTTATTTGAGTTAGGTGTGGGGGTTTTAAATTTCGGAGCATAAACCTTAATTATTATAAAATGTATCTTAGGGGCGCTGAACTTAAATTCAGTTGAAGGTCTCAAATGTGTTGTTGGTCATTGACATTAAGAATAGCTTGAAAATCTAGCTAAAAATCTTTATATAAAAACTGGAAATCAAATCATAATCATCAAATCGGAAACGGAACTCTAAAATGAAAAGTGGTCAATAAAACATCTTAAATTTGAATGAGCTTTCCAACAATACCACACACGGATGCATTCAAGCAAAATTTGTCGGTCGTAAGTACGTAACGTAACACCGATAAAACGGTACGTGATAAATCCCGTACTTATAATAATTATTTTCTTCACTATAATCTCGGAGTCTTCAAGACCAGACTTACCATTAGGTAAGGTAGAAGAAGAAGAAGAAAAATATTTATTCAGACCACCACATATGGACACAGAAACAAATGATACAAAAGAAAACACTATTAATAAACTAACTAAAAATGATAAGTGTGGTGGTGAAAGGGTCCTCAGCTCAGCATTAACTACAGCATGTTGCCATACTGCAGCGCTGGTCTTCTGCTGAGGCCAGTGTTGACCTCACGGACACCCTGACATTACAATACATTACATTACATTCATTACAGCATTTACATTATACCTCTAGCACCTTCTAGATCGCAAATTCAAAAGTCATTCGAACCATGACTGACTCCATATGTTTATTAAAATTCCGTGCCAAGCCGGGGCGGATCAGCTAGTAAATAATAGAGTGACGACAGAGGAATGTGAGTGGAGGTATGTGGGAAGGTAGTGATCAAGCACTTGATTATCACCCATAAAAAAACTGTCGTGCTGAAAGGCGTTTATGACAGTCCTTTAGACGGTCAGACCCTAAAAATAGACTTTGCTTTACTTGCTACAGCGATCTAGGATCTTAGATCAATATAACCTGTGGTAATCGCTGGGTGTCGCAATAATCCAATTTTTACACTTAACTGTAATCTCATAAAGTACCACAGTTTGTTTGACAAAAAAAATGTAAATCTAGTGTAGCGTTAGCAAACACGCAGGCAACATACCGTTAGTGCCCGGAGCGATGAGTTCGCCAAACTGGAAAAAACAACTTTAGTTTTTCCCCGTGAATAGTATTCTGATATTTTATTGGTTTTTTTACACATCTAGTACCTAGTGGTCTAGATTTAAATGTTAATTTGACAGCCCCGGTGGCGCAGTGGGCGAATAGCCGGCTGAGACGATGGAGGTTGCGGATATGTTACCCGTCGCGAAACAAATGTTTGCATGCACGATTTACGGATATTTGTTCGGGTCAGCGATCATTGGCTAGGGTTAGAAAGAGGAACCTCCTGAGAATACGCACCAAGTACCGTTATTATTTTTAGCGCTCTATGTCTCACTCGTGGGCAAAGGTTTCCCCATTCTTATAGCTACTTCTTTCTGTACCATGATCTGGTCGGCTTATAGTGTTGTTCTTTCCATTAAAGTCGTTTTTTTCAATGTATCTCCATCTCATCCGCACCATGTCTGGGGTATGTAAAAGCATTAAAAAACCTTTTATTTATTGTTATGAAGCTATATTTAACCCCGTTTATGTTATTAATCCCTCAATACTCTTAACCTGGAATCGTTATATCTGTTACAGTTAAAACCCATTTTTCGTTAGAACCCGTTTTCCCTAGTTAAAACTAGTTATTACTAAATGACTTTGTTAAAACTAGAAATACCTAGTCAAAGCTAGAGTTTACCACTGATATATTTGATTTTCAGATAAAACTAGTTGTCATTCTGAGCTTTAGTTAAAACTAGCACTAGAGAAACAAATTTAGGATTGAAAACAAGATATAGTTTTTAAAATATTTTTTAAAAAGATCTAGGACACAGAGTCATGTAAGTACCTAGTAAAAATAATAATCTTATAGGTACTAAAGGAATATTTTAGGGAACATCAACATAAAGTAGTTGCCAAGGTGACACTAATTAAAAGTAAATAAAATAATCAAACAAGTTAACAAAACACAACCATAAAATTTAAAAAATACTAACCTAACCTCGGTCGGAACAGTTTTAACTGACTCGCTTCGGAAAAACGCGTTTTGTCTAGTAAGAACTAGTTTTAACTGAAATTCAATTTTGAGCATTAGTTAATTCTAGTTTTAACAAAGGCATTTAGTAAAAACTAGTTCTAACTAGGGAAAACGCGTTCTATCTAAAAACTGGTTTTAACTGTAACATATCCATGCATATTTAGACATGTTATTTAATGTGCTACGCTTTTAATTCAATTATTCCCGAGGGAGCCAGGGGTGTAGGTTAACGAAATGTTCCGTATAATTTGCTTGTATTTCGATGATTATAATAAATAAATATTCCTAGACATTTCACACAACGCTATCTAGCCCCAAACTAAGCAGAACTTGTACTATGGGAACCAGATAACTGATAGAATAGTTATATACTTTTTTTTTGTAAATACATACTTATAATATATAGAAAAACAACCAGACTAGGAACAAATATCTGTAGATCATGCAAACATTTGTTCCGCGGCGGGAATCGAACCCACTACCTCCTGCGTCTCAGCCGGCTGTTCGCACACTGCGCCACGGAGGTCGTCCTATAAATATAATAATCAAATACACTAATATATACAATAATATAATATAATAATCACAGAGTTGATAAAGGTACATATAAAGACTTTAATTTCCTTTTATTCGTTCTATGTTTTAAAAATTTAAAGTTGTAATAATGAAGGGAGCGATCTCTACTTTGTCCAGTTAAAAAACACTTATGCAATTATCACAAAATGTTCTAGTAAAATGAGAAATATATATAAATACAAAACAAAGAAGATTTAAAATATGAATAAATGGGAATAATATAATTTCGTAATACAGATGATGATAAAAATTATTTATTCATAAGAGTAAATAATCACGTGAAGTTTTCTCGTATATCTAACCCCCGTTTTCAATTAAAACTCTTTACCGACTAGATTTCCTTTGTCAATGATAACATTATTGCTGTTATAACTCCATATTATACCAACTAAATGCTGTTCAAAGAGCCTTCATTCACATATCTATCCTCTTATCAATTTGCAATCGCGATCTCTATAATTGTGGAACTCTAAAAGCGAGGTAATTTTCCTCGGAAAAGTAAACGAGTGCCCTCAAAACTGAGATACGCTGAACCAATATTTTTCTTTTACAACATGACCGTGCGCTTTTATTTGATGCATTTCTCAGTGTTTTTTATTTAGCTTTTTGCGAAAGTTCTATTGTTTTGTTTCGTGTTTTAGTTTTTTAATATTTTTGCGAATCATAAAAGATGCCCATATTGTAACAATTTCATTACCTTGCAATATTATTTGGACATTACTCTTAGATATAAGCTGACCCGCCCGCGGCTTCGCACGCACGGTTTTTAAATAAAAACGTTACCCTTCTTTTGCGCAGTTGGGTAAAAAGTATTGTATGTCCTTCCCCAGGATATAATCTATCTCCTTGCTAAATTTCATTACGATCAGTTCAACCGTTTAGTCGCGAAAAGGTAACAAACAAACTAAGAAACAAACACAGTTACTTTCGCATTTATAATATTAGTATAGATATTTTAAATTAGCGCGACTCTTCAACGCTCCTATTTAAAAACAGTCTCATAAAAATGATCCTTATGACTGCAATAATTGAAGTGTGTTATAGTTTTAAACTAATCATTTAGTTATTAAGCCCTCTCAACATTAAGTACGCATAAAAAGGGGTGCTTTTAGTTGCTAAATAAAATATTTTTAACATATATTTTTTTATATCGCTTTAACCCTTAAATGCATGATTAAATTCATGATAAATATATGATTTATGATAACAGTATGCGTTGCGCTCATATTAATGATTTGGTAGCCGTGTTAGTGGTATGTTGCAGTTTTACGTCAAAATGCATTTAAGGGTTAATATATTTTATATATACGCTTTTTATCGTATTTACGAAAATGAATTTGCTTCATATTTTTTTTGCGTGAATTTTTCCGATATTTTAATAGTTATTCTGCTATTCGGGGCGGAGACAAATCCAATAAATAAAAGATCATCAAAATCAGTCCAGCCGTTCTTGAGTTATGAATGGTTATGAGAATGGTGTCACTAACCCGACTTTGTTTTATACATATAGATCAGGAAACGCATAGATCTCCCATAGATTTCCAGAGTGACCGTTCTTGTGCGGCCTACACCCAACGGCTCCCAGAAACCTCTATTAGGTCATCTTTCCATTTAGTGTGGGGCCGTCTTACGCTGCGCTTTCCAGTGTGTGGTCTCCGCTCGAGTACCTTTCTGCCCCAACGGCCATTAGTTCTTTCCACACTGCCACTTCAGCTTGCTGATCCTTTGTTTAATCGGTGACTTTGGCTCCTCTATGAATCTCCTCATTTCTGATAAGATCTCGTGGAGAAAAGCAACTTTATGCCAAGCCAAATACTAATCTCCTATCGTCATAGATTAGGATAAAAAAAAATATTCGGTGACCTGAGACCCTTCTCCTGTTTTTCATCGGTTAAGAAACATAAAATCCGCAGTTACTAGGCAGTTCAGATTCAGAATTAGCGTCTCGTTAGGAACGCTATCCGAATGCAAATGAGCCGAGCTTGGAGTTGTCAGACATGTTTATTCGGAGGTAATGTTCGTAAAATCTGTAGCTTTAGTAATGGCAATGGTCTACTATCAGTTCGTATTAACGTATGTAAAATCCAATGGCTGATTCGCTCCAATGTTATTCAGATTGAGATGTACCTATTTTATGGCACGGAAACATGGTCTTTCACTAGGGTTCACTTTCAACCGTGTGGTCTTTTTCCCCTTCTTGTTGCACTGCCCGCAACACTACTCCACACTCTCTGCTCACTCGTTTTCTGATCCCGGTTGTTGCCTCCTGTATATTTTTCTTGAAGGTAACTTCTGCTAGCTTTTCATGCGCCCTTATCGTGAGTAATTTATTCAGTAAATATGTCAGTCAATTGCCATCTATTTGTCACCCACCACAGACAACATAAATTGGCTCCACCTTACTCTTAAGTATTTTATTCTTTCAAGATTGTTTTATTATTTACGTACCTATATGTATCTATCCATGTCTATGTACCTGTTTACCTATTTATTTTTTCTGTGTTCGTGAGGCTACCCATGGGTCCCATCTGAAAACCAGCGCTGCTTACCTTCCTCGGATGGTTGGCAGCAATACGCTGAGATGGCGCCTGTTTGGCCCACACAGCACGGAAGACCATATTGTATGTGCCTACCTATGTACTAAATATTTATCATGTGTTTTTTCCTGTGTTTCTATAATTTTTCTTTTCTTTTTAATAATTTATAATATATATGTAAGTAGGTATGTTTGTTCTGTTCTGAATGGTCTGTCCTATGTGTGTGTCAAATAAATGTATTTTCTTTCTTTCTTTCTGTAGGATTTAGTAAGAAAGGATATGCTTAGTAGCTCTATGAGTTCGCAAACGATAGACGATAAAGGTTGCTGGGAGCCGTTGGGTGCAAGCCACACTAGATCAGTCTCTCTGGAGATTTATAGGAGAGGCCTATGTTCAGCAATGTAATGTATGTGACTCTAGTCGTTCGTTCTATGGCTGATAATTGCGATGTAACCATATCAATTCAGTTCACAAACTACTAAACCGATCCTGCAATTTTTTTATGCCAATTACCACACCTTATAAACGTGCTCTACGATGCACTGCCCTGCGTCCATCAACTTGAGGCATTCAGGCGTAAAGCCTCATGTGCCTGTAATTTCACCGGCAACCAAACTCTTCAAACAGAAACACAGCAATGCAATTATTATTATTTATATTCCACTGATAGAAAACTATGCTATATAATTTCTTTACTTATGCATTATTTTATTTTGACAAATCCGTGCAAAGCCACGGGTATTTAGTATTTTCTATATTTTATGTCAATGAGTATCACCGCATACCTACCTTCTGGTGACCGCTGCAGGCTGGCCAGGAATCCCGCAGGCTCGCCTACGCGAGGTCAACAAACGGCCTCGCCACCCCCCCTTGCACCTCCACCCCTCCCCCTCTCTCGACCATTTGGTTAACGCGGTTGTTACACCTAGGACGAGGGTGCCATTCTAATGTGGTTGAGTATCAAGGCTTTAGCGTGGAGATATTCGAATCTAAAATAGTGCGCCCTTCCAGCGCGTATTATTCTAAAGATTACTAACAAACGTTCTAAAATGATCCTTATGATTGTCATAGAAACCGTAGAGGCAAGAAATCACCATTATCATATCAGCCGTAGAACATCTGCTGCTGAGCATAGCCCCCTCCCCCCCCCCCCCCCCCCCCCACAGATTTCGAGAGCGACTGTTCATGTGCGGCCTGCACCCAATGGCTCCCAGCAACCTTTATTAGGTCATCTGGCAAATAAATAATCTTGAAAAAAAAATATCGGTCGAAATATTGTAAAACGGTACGTGATAAATCCCGTATTTATGTTAATAATGCTTGTGAAAGAAGTTTGTACGAGCTTGGGGCCAACTCTGGTGTCGTAGTTAAGTCAGCTTTTGAGCCATCTGTAGATCGTTTGCAACGGTCTTTAGATGATTCAACTGTTAGGTACTTTTGTATTTTTATAAAGATATATCAATAATTGTTCTTAATCTTTCTGTTAATAAAGCGATAGTTAATCACCGCACAGCAGCTACTTGGATGGGTGACCGCTATCGCTATTTTAATCTGAGTGGTTTGAGCTTCAAAAGGTAGCAGGGAATTTTCACGGTCAGTACAATGTACCTCTGACTGTTAGACGCAATTTGTCCAGGAATCGAACCCTTCTCGCATCACAACCGGTCTCACCCACTACGCAACCTGCGTGGGCGAGTATAATTATAATCATATAAATCACATGATCATTGAGTCGTCGCATTATTGACCGAGGTCTTGCACTCCACTGCGCCGCTAATGAGGCTTACAATCATTGTTTAATCATTTGTACCTATGTTTTGTATGCGTTCTCTTTACTGTGTGCGTGAAATATTGATAGCTGAACCGGCAGCGCATATAATCGAATCACGTATGTGACAACAGCATGTGACGATCCAGTCGCACTAAACATTCGTCTTCTTTTGTGCAAGTGTCTTAAGATATTTTGAGCTGGGCATCACGTTCACATTGCGTCGCCGATTCTTCTATCATACTTATAAATAAATTAATAAATATTGCTGGACATTTCACACAGCGCTATCCAGCCCCAAACTAAGCAAAGCTTGTACTATGGGAACCAGATAACTGATAGAATACTTATATACTTTTTTTTTTGTAAATACATACTTATAATATATAGAAAAACACCCAGACACGGAACAAATATCTGTAGATCATGCAAACATTTGTTCCGCAGCGGGAATCGAACCCGCTACCTCCTGCGTCTCTGCCGGCTATACGCCCACTGCGCCACGGAGACTTACTAAGGTTATCTACGCCTGCAGTTCAAGGTCGCTCAGCATGCTATGGAGAGGATGATATTTACGAGATCGCATCATAAATGAGAAGATTAGTAGACAAACTTTGGTCGTTGATAGCCCAGAGGATTGACAAGCTGAAGCGGCAATAGACCCTCCTATCTCGAAAACCGACGACTGGCAGAAAAGGTTCTTGAGTGGAGACCACGCACTGGAAAGTTCAGTCTAAGACCAAATACAGTCGGCCAAATACCAGCTCGCTACCTTAGACTCGATAGAACGTAGAGCTTTTAGACTATAGGAGAGCAATATATTGCGGAGACTAAGACCGAAAGTCTCGAACACCACCTTAAAGTTGCAAGTCTATCGATCTTTTACAGAATACATTTCGGGGAATGTGACCAGGAACTACACGATCTGATCCCGCCATCTCCCTTCCATCAAAAGACAAGCAGGCGCACGGCTCAGTACCATCCGTACTTAGTCGATATACCACCCATTCGCACACACCGTTTTGGTTCTACGTTCTTAATGCGTATAAAATACAGCTAAGGTATGGAGCCGTTGTGTGTTTTTCCTAAAGAATACAATCCGGGTCTCTTTAAGGTATGAGTGAATAGGTTTCTTCTAGTTCTTCGTACTTCATCTTAGACAACATCATCGCTTACCATCATGTGATTTTTTTTTATACATCGTAGGCTTGCGTTAGACCATGATCTTCCTGATAATAAGCGATGATGCAGTCTACGATGGTACAAGCTTGCCTAGAAGAAACCTATTCACTCGCGACGTAAAGATTCCTAGGTTGTAGCTATCAGGAAACAAGGGAAACACAAGGCAAGGCATTCCACTCTTTGGCGGTGCGCATAATAAAGGTCGAAGAGAACCGCTTTGATTGATTGTCAGATTGTGGTTAAACGAAGATATATCAAGTTTAAAAAAAGAAAAACGGACCTCATTAGATGGAATAATGACCGGAAGAAGGTGCTCACTCTGGGAAGTATGTTCAGCAATAGAAGTTTTATGGCTGAGATGATAATGAAGTATTAAAGAAAAATATATACCTACCTACTTAGGTACATAATATATCAGTTACTGGTCCTCATAATACAAGCTTTGCTTAGCTTGGGGCTAGATAGCGCTGTGTGAAGTGATCAGCATTATTAATTTTATTATTTGAGTTGTATTAGCGTTAAAAATATCACGGGTCAACATGAAATTTGACTTTGATTGCAAAGCATTAAATTTCGGTAGTTTAGGTCGTAATAAGACGGAAAAAAAATATATGGCATGAAAAACTTTGCTTTTGTGCTTAGAAGACTGATTGAACGAAAAATTTGAAAAATTGAACTGCTTACCTTCCAAACACCTTTTACAATAACTACAAGCAACATGTGGAGCCCATGGCTTATCTTGATTCCGTACAGGACAGTCAAAATATGCTTCATAGGCTTCACAGAGAACGTGAGATGTCTTTAGTTCATATTTCACGTCTCGAACTTTAATAAATTGACCACATATAAAACAAAATGCATCAGCATCGTATTTGCACTTTCGTGACGACATTTTAAGTTATTCTGGGCTTGTAAATAACTCCTGATGGTTGTTTATCACTCGGGTGCCATCTAGCGGCACAGTGTAAACGTTAATACCCCACTCTCACCGCGCGGTCTTTTTAAAAATATTAAAATCAATTAAAATTTATGAAAAAATTGAAAAATGAGTATTATTATTATATCACAAAAGCAAACTTTATACCGAAAAAAGGTATTTTCTTTTCGTTTTTGTGCATAACTAACTGGAAAATAATAGTATAAACTTTAGGACAAAGAACGAAAATTTTTTTGTAGAGTCGTGAAATCAACTAACAATAAAACAGACAAACATCAACTTCAAGATAAGGTATTAGTTGGAAAAACTAATAGGCAAGAGCTTATTTTTGCCCATACAAAAAATAAAGAAGATGATATCATTATAAATCAGTTGAATTGAATGCAATTTAATATATCATCAATCAAAATGCCTGTGATCGTCACTACGCTATGAAAACTGATTTATGAGTTTTTTGTCTGTTTAGTAAATGTATGGACATAAGTTGTCAAGTAGTATGTAGAGTAGTCGGATGTTTGTTTTACAAGCGATGACTTCATGAACTTGGCGAGATTGTAATTCAAATTCAAATTCAAAATAAAAATTCAAATATTTTTATTCATTAAAATCACAACGATCACTTTGAAACGTCAATTTTACTGCCTGTTCCTTCGCGACCAATCCAGGAAAGAAAGGCAAGAAACACGGCTGGTTGTTTTTTAAATGATGCTTTTTCAATACATAATACAGAACATAAATTACGTCTAAATTGTAACATTTTGAACGAGTTGGGGCAATTTCAATCCCAAGCTTCTCTATCATCTAAATAATCCGATATTTTATAGTACTTTTATAAAGATTTTGTTTAATTACGTTTTTAAATTTGTTAATTGTCAATTTTTGTACATCCTTTGGGAGTTTGTTATAAAAGCGTACACCTTGCCCTTTAAACGATTTACTAACTTTATGGAGTCTACAAGTGGCAACAGCGAGTTTATCTTTATTTCTAGTATTACAATTATGATTATCGCTATTTTTCTTAAACAAATTAATATTTTTGTGAACATACATTAGATTTTCATAGATGTATTGACAAGGGAATGTCGTAATATTTATTTCTTTAAACTTATTGCGTAATGATTCTCTGGGGCCCATATTCAATTTGTTCAATGATCTGCTATATGTAACAGACAAAAAACTTACAATGTAATGTTTACATTGTTTAAAAGAAGGTGTTATTGCCATCTACTGAATGTTTCAGTAACTAAGGTTTTATTTATAAGAAGCGCCATCTAGTGTGGAGTAGAAAAAGCAGTGTTTTGTGTATCCACCGGTAGATGACGCATGAGGTTTTTAAACTGAATTTTAGTAGAGCTTAATAGAATAGAATAGAAAAACGTTTATTTTGCATCACAAGTGTACATTGCAGCTTAGACAAATGAGTACAAATTAATGAGCAAAAACAGTCACCACTCAGCATTGTGCGATAGTAGCATATTTACACTACTATAGCGCTGGTCTTCCGTTGTGCCATTTTTGTGTGTGCAGGGCAGCAACTGTGTTTACAATTACCTATCGACACATATACTAGTAGATATAAACTTTCAGACTCGTTTAAGTACCTACTTACGAACTATTAAAACATACAAAACATGAAAATACATAATCATAAACAGTTAACAGACATAATTAAAATAGTTTTGAAAATAAAACAATTAAAAAATAAAAATAAAATACAGTTAACAGGCATAATAAGAAGAGCTTTGAAAATTAAATAATTAAGTGTGAAAACTTTTGAAAACTCAACAAGTACTTTTTTAAAGATTTTTTGAAAGACCAAGCAGTATATATTAAGGTCGAGTTAAATAAAACAAAATACAAATTCTCCATATGCTGTTTTTTGGATCCCATAGTAGAGCAAAGAACCCTTAAAAGTTCGCTATGTCCGACATTTCTCTGAAATGAAAGATAATTTCAACAGTGGCTGGTGGCAAGTTGCTGCACTTTAAGGACGATACAGCCGCTGCTATAGTACAGTTACCTAACCACTCTTTTACTTAGCACCTTCCTCATGAAATACTAAATAAAGTAATTACTAATTCTAAACGCATTTTGCGGTGTGTAGATTGTCGATGTTATCAGCTGTTTCAGTCTTCAACAAATGTTTACTCAGCGCATTCTTACCTACTGACTGATACAACTGCAAGGTTGCTCTCGTTTGAAAGGTTTCGGTTTCGTGTCCCCACTGCTTAGATGCACTAGTAGGACCAAGAGGATTTTCAAGTACTTGTGTTCTCATTTGGATGGTGTAGCTAACGATCTTTGTTTTAAAATCCGCTGTTGTTTGTTTTAAAGTTGTGTTTGTAGGCACCCGCAAAGCATAAGGATATTTTCCTCGCTTCTGATTTAGACAGGAATTGTGTTTCGACGCTATAGGGAGACGCCAACGCAGATAAAATTCAACTATTAGTGTAGTTAAGTAGTACATATTTTATTATGTACTAGCTGTTGCCCGCGACTTCATACGCGTTACACTACTGAACGTGTAGGTAACCTAGAAATAAAGCTAAATTTTATTAGCTGTTGCTACTTGACTTGACACCCCATTTTCATTCCATGGGACCTGATTTATGGGCTAAAAAGTAACTTATGTGGTAATCCAGGTTATAATCTACGTACGTACTAAATTTCATCGATATCGGTTCAGCCGTTACGACGTGATTGAGTAACAAACAAACAAATAAATAGACAAACCTCCAAACTTTCACATTTATAATATTAGTATGATGGGCCCTTGAATTGATATTTTTTTTTAATTTTACACGTTGCCTGAAATAAAAGATAAATTATATTATTACTAGTGGCCCCACTGACAGGCATAGACTCTATTAAAAAATAATATTAAAGGTTTAAAATGGTAGATTAACCTTTTTGCTAATAATTTTCTAGCTTGCAGCAAATAAGAAATCGTAAGGTTTTCTATGACCTTATAAGTAATTTTAGGCGAATTCGTTATACTCTTATGAATATAGAGATTTTATTTTTGCTTTGCAGGTAATACGTACCACTTGTGTACTCTTCCGTTGCTAACCACAGTGATATTTAATTGCAAAAAATGCGGTTGTTACTGTCACTTTTGTAATAACTATACATACCTTTACAAACTATTTGACATATGCCGCTTAAACTATTTTAATTTAATTGATTTGACATGTTTAATTCTATGTTTAATTGCTGTACTTTTGAAAAGGCGCAAATCCAACTTGCAGTGCCCTTACAGGGTATATGTACTTACTTCTAAGCTACCTACCATCTAAGCATAAAAATGTATATGTAGGTACATGTAAGCAGAATACATGAATATGAATATGAACTATTGCGCCGGCGCATAATTTATAACGTGGGCCGATGATGGAGCTGTCAAAAGGTCTTAATCTCCCAGAACAAGCTCTCATTCTGTATCTAACCTCAACTAAATTATTAGGAATTATTGTGATAATTCTTTGAATAACTTTCAATACTTACCTTTGTAGCGTTTTTTCTTTTTATTTTTTTAATTTAATAGTTCTGATATCACGCTCTTTTATCCGTCGTCCTTATCACGAGTAGGCACATATAAAACCCAAGATATTTTAAATTAATTCCTTTCCTCAATGATGTCATCGCTTCTTTGACATTGGACTTCATTCATGGGTATTATAACTTCCAGTAAAATCTGTTGTCGGGTGTGGTCCTTCTTTTAGCGATTGGGTTATCGAGAAAAACGCCTGAACTCATGAGAAAAATACCAATATTATAAATGCGAAAGTTTGGATATTTGTTTGTTATTCAATCGGTAACGGCTGAAATGATTTCGATGAAATTTGGTTTATGACCTGACGAAGCCGTGGGCGTAAGCTAGTAATAAATAATGTAAAAATTGAAACATTTGCTTATTATCTTATAGATCTTATTGCTTCATCTTAGTCAAACAAAGATCGATCCAGTTTAAAAAGTATATCTTATTTGATTAACTAAGTTATAATTTTAATGTTTTATGTAAGTTATGTTTATATTATATTACAATTTTTTTATTTAAACTATTTAATTTACAGAAGATCTTAATCTTCTAATACGGGTATTAGCACAAAATGAAATAAAAAACATTTGTATTTTGTATTTGTATAAATATTAACTGCAAAGTTTCACGTTCACGTTGCGTAAATGGTTAAAAAGTACGTATTGTATTAACTATATTTTTCCATAGTAATCGAGAATGTGCGGTGTCCGTGGCACGTATCAATTAACTTTGGCAGTCATTTGACTCGACACTCGAGTTCGTCGGCAGACACTAACAATGACGAGTGGCATTCCATTGATGACCCATTTCTTACTCCCTAGTCACAGTAGCCACAAACAAAAACTGAACTGACCCATTTCTTATCGACAGGAGTTCCCCTTTAGTATGCCACAGAATGTTCATTCCGAAAATAAGCCTCTCCTATAGACTTCTAGAGTTGTTCAGGTAAATAGGTTTATCTTCACGGAACGCCACGTAAGTATAATTCAAAACAAACTGGCATTGTCCACGTTGCCCGCACAGGCACCAAGGTTCGCCTATGCGCCAACAGCGCAACCTGCCTTCGCTTGGTAATTAGCATATCTTGGTGCAGCAAGTGTAGATAGTGATGCAAGGGCACCCGCATCCGCATCCGCCACTGCAGCAGCTTCCGCAGCAACTTCTGCAAAGTCCGCAAGGTCCGCAACACATCTTAGGTTGGATTGAAAAGTTGACGAATAGATAGACTGTGAAATTGTATGTTTTAGACTATTTTTAGGTTTTTTAATTATTATTATTATTTTTAGCCCTCTGTGTTCCACTGCTGGGCAAAGACCTCCCCACATTCTTTCCAGTCACTTCTTTCCAGCGCCAAGATGGTCCAATCTGCTCGGAAGTTAGTGAGCTCGTTTCTCTATCTTTTCCTTGGTCTGCCGCGACCTCTTCGGGTTGTGTCAGGGTTCCACTCTTGGTCCACTGGTCACAGTCACTGCTAGGTTTTTAATATTTTTTGAAATTTTTAGTGTGTATCTCGTGTGTGTACACATAATTGACATCATCATATCACAACCACATGACGTCCACTGCTGAACATAGGCATCCCCTCTAGCGACTGATCTTATTCGGCCTGCACCGAACGGCTCCCAGCAACCTTTATCAGGTCGTTATCCATCTAGTGGGGGCCATCCTACGCTGCACTATCCAGTGCGTGGTCTCCATTCGAGAACCTTTCTGACCCAATAGTCGTCAGTTCTTCGAGATATGTGCCCCGCACGCTACCACTTCAGCTGGCTAATCATCCTGGGTATGTCTATGATCTTTTTCGTTGGTTGGGTTTTTCAGAAATGTATTATTTATTAATTGAGGGAGTTGCATCAGTTTCACTTAAAAGAATACGAGAAGAGTTTTTGAACTTTTTGATGACCTCCGTGGCACAGTTGGTGACTAGCAATCACTGAGACGCAGGAGGTTGCGGGTTCGATTCCCATCGCGGAACACATGTTTACATGATCTACAGATGTTCCGGGACTGGTTGTTTCTCTATATATTATAAGTATGTATTTTTTTTATTAAACTTGTAGACACAAGCTGACGGACCTCCTGATGTTAAGTGGTCACCGCCACCTTCAAACTCCTGCAGCACTCGTTGTACTGCAGTCGCGTTGCCTAACACTTAATACCCTATTTACACCTCTATTGCAGCCGTTCATGTTGAAGCCCACCGGAAAAACCTCCGCATCCACATACTATTCCACATCTTGCACGTGCGTGGAAGAAACAAGCGGGAGAGACGCAACATGTGAGACTTCCACGCATCTACAATAAGTGGGTGAGCTCGTTGCCGGTTGCAGGAGGTTCGATGGTCATACTAAAAAAGTGTATAAGTATTCTGTCAGTTATCTGGTTCCCATAGTACAAGCTTGCTTAGTTTGGGGCTAGATAGCGCTGTGTGAAATATCCAGCATTAGTTATTTATTTTAGTCGTTTAAAAAAACAGATTGGTGCTCCTATTCACCAAATGATCATGTTTCAATTGTGTGAGAACATAATATACGAGTAAATATTTATTGTGTTGTGAAATTTAAGAAGGCCCATTTGTGAACATCATGGTATCCGGTTTACCTAGAAACATTATACTCGTAGGTATACGATGTATACGACGCTGGCTACCTCGAAAATCGTTTTTTGTTTTTGTTTTGTGCACTAAATTCAGACGCACTAAGTGGAAGGCTTTGACGGTATAATTAGTGTGTCTAAAAATTATCTTTGTTTTATTTTATATAAAAAAAAAGTCTAACAGGCTAGGTACATTTATCCTACGCTGCGCTTTGGAGTACGTGGTCTCCACTCGAGAACATTTCTGCTAGCGTTTTATCGGTGTTTCGACCGAAAATATTTCGGTTAAATTTCGGACAAACATTGTCGGTCGAAACACCGATAAAACAGTACGTGATAAATCCCGTATTTATAATAATGATTGAAATCCAACGCGAAAGTTTTCTGAGTGAGATGATTTTATTTATAATGAAAAATAAATAAGTAAATATTGGTGGACATTTCACACAGCGCTATCTCGCCCCAAACTAAGCAGATCTTGTAATATGGGAACCAAATAACTGATAAAATACTTACACTTTTTTTGTAAATACGTACTTATAATATATAGCAAAACATCCAGACCCGGAACAAATATTTGTAGATCATGCAAACATTTGTCTCGCGGCGAGAATCGAACCCGCTACCTCCTGCGTCACAGCCGACTATAAGCCCACTGGGCCACGGAGGTCGTCAAAAATAAATCATAAATAAATAATAAAAACATAATAATAATAAATTATACATCCTCACATAAATCAATGTAAGCTAACAATACATTTTCGAATGATAACGATCACAGACTCTTAAGCGAAAAATCGTAGCAAAAGCGCTACGAACTCATTTTTGCATAGAAAAGATTTAAACGCGCACCTAGCTTTACACACTACACTACTTTACAGCTATCTGTCTATGGAACGCTTTTCCTCCACACATTAGAACTGCCAAATCCCTTCCCTTCTTTACGAGTAAAACAGTTCTATTTAAACATCTGTCTGCGCTACAATGCTGATTTTCATTTTCTCATCTATCGTTACGCTATCGCTACTCTTGGTTTTATTTCACCCTTCTATAATGAAACTTTAAGTAACTACCTACTTATTGTATTTTATTTAATATTCCTTTTTTATTATTAGTATGGAATATTTATGAAATCCAGTCCATCCAAAGGTTGTCTGGAAGAGATCGCGTTTAGCGATAAGACCGCCTCTTGTATTTCTGTGTGTATTGTTTGTTTTTTATATTGTTTTTTATTGTGTGATTTACAATAAATCGTTTTCAATCTATCTAACTAGTTTTATACAATGAGGTTTTTAGAAAAAGCTAAATGTATTTACTCTTGAACATTACTTTGTAACATTATAATATCAATGGTTGAACCGCTACATAGCTTTATAGGCTTTATTCTTGTTGTATATGCGTATCAAACTCGGACAGCAACAACGGAACATTTAAAATAGGAAACAATACCAATCCTAATCCTAATTCTATTTAAGTATTTCATTTTGCATGCTAATGCGATCTATAGTGGGTTCGATTCCTGTCGCAAAACAAATTAATTTAACAGTTGTCTGGTTCCCATAGTACAAACTTTGTTAAGATAGCGATGTGTGAGAGGTTCAGTTTTATTTATTTATTTATTTATAAGTGATGGGTTCCGTCACAAACAGTCCATACTCCAGAAACTCCTCATCAAGTAGCGTCTTTCTTCTACTGTGCAATCTCGCATCCTCACGTTCTTCGGGCACGTACCGCGACGTGGAGAAGTTTCCATTGAACGCCTAGTTGTTCAGGGGAAGGTTGAGGGTGCACGACCACGTGGTAGATTACCAATTAGATGGACGGACAAAATCAAAGCAGCACTTGACAGGAGTGCACCAGAAAAGCGGCAATACGAGAGGAGTGGCAAGGGATTGTCAAGCGCGGCACTCATAATAATTCATAATTCATGCCTCCGATATTTGAATGTGTTATCTGAGGCCACACGAGGTTATATACGACGACGTGTCTTAGGGACACTTTGCTTGGTAGAGTTCTGGAGCAGTTGAGCTGTCTATAGATTGTTTGCAACGGTCTTAGTTATAAAAATAGATAAATAAATAAAATAAATATTGCTGGACATTTCACACAGCGCTATCTAGCCCCAAACTAAGCAGAGCAGAATACTTATATATATTTTTTTGTAAATACATACTTATAATATATAGAAAAACACCCAGACACGGAACAAATATATGTAGATCATGCAAACATTTGTTCCGCGGCGGGAATCGAACCCGCTACCTCCTGCGTCTCAGCCGGCTATACGCTCACTGCACCACGGAGGCAGTCAAAAAGAAAAAAGATAAGAAGGTAATATTTATCAATTATTTCTGTCATAAAAGGAATATCAGTAGAAAATTACATGATATTAAAAACATTTTATTTTTGATAAGTTAAGGCATTAATAAAAAAACTTTTACAGATATAATATTCACATATCTTTTTAAAAGTACAAATGAAACAGTTGTATCACCTAAAGAGTGTTGCAAACGATCTATAGATAGCTCACCTGCCCCAGATGACTTCCAGGCGGAAGAGCCCCCAAGTCCCCAAGGCTGCATTCTCCGCATTGTATTGTATTTTTTGTTGTTTGATTTATCTACTCGCATGCAGTGATAATGCAAGTATCTTATCAATCATCCTCATCAGATACTGCTGATCCACATTACGATGGACATCCACATTATCTTATCATTATAAAAATGAAAATACCTGCACATTAATCTAACCTTGGCGTACCTTCAATCTATAAAATTACATGTTTTCATAGACGATATACATATGAAATTTATAATTAGGTATTACGTCATATTTATATTAGTAGTCATATTTAATATTTTATTATATTTTATGTAATATTTTAATGGCTTAAAACCGTCCTACTTGCCATATTAGTTTGTTTATTTGTTTTAAGATATTTTTTAAATTAATTATATTTAATTCGATTGAGTATTAGTTAATTCAATTAATTTGATAATAATTAATGCTTTTTTTTTTGCTGGATAAAAGTCTCCCAGTGAGTAATTAATTTAATACAATAATGTAAACTTTTATTTCACACTATCTTCATAATTGAAGTGGACTTGTTTTTTCACTCTGCAGCTACAAATAATAACATTTGACCCACTTAATTTGTATCAATTCAAAACTGTGTCTTGATTTACAGATAAAAAATAGATCCACATAAATAATTTACCTGTATAAAAAGCTAAGCTAACTTTTACGTTAGTCATTGTTGTCCAAGCATTGCCGCTCTATCATTATCTGTTGATTCATCACTGAAGCCTCCTTTAATTGAAAATTCGTATAATATAGGCTATTTTCCACGCCTCCACGCCGGCAAGCAAAAACCAAGTCAACTCTACCTCAGTCTTGCACCACCGTTCGGGGAGACCGCACGCGGGGTTTTCTCATCCCCGGCTTCCATACCTTCTATTAAAATTAAATAAATAAAATATATATAACTTTTTCGACCACCAGCATAGTGTTGTATGTGATAACAGTGCGTGTTCGTCGAAACACCGGCTTAAATACAGGTATAATATTGTTTAGTTTTGCATGTTTATACTTACATAAGACTCATATCACTTGCAAAATGCACTGGAATTACTGAAGTGTGAAGATTTTTTTTGGATTACCGAGAGGTGCTCTTAGCCATCTTTTCTTGATTTTAATTTTGAGTCATAATCTGTAGATACTTTACATATTATTTTTACCGATAACATTATGTGTAGAGTTTACAAGTTTATGATATCTACAAGGCCAGATCTAAGCTCTAAAATGTCTCTAGCTCAGATTATAATCTAGGTTGCAAGGCGATTTTTAACCGACTTCCAAAAAAGGAGGAGGTTTTCAATTCGTCGAAATCTTTTTTTATTTTTATGTATGTTCCCCGATTACATGAAGACGCTTGGACCGATTCAAGAAATTATTTTTTGTTTAAAAAGGTTATACTTCCCAAGTGGTCCCATTGGCACCAAGTCAGGATCTGATAGGGACGTAATTCGGTTTTATGTACCTCAGAACTCCGTCATTTATCAACTTGAAAGGATATACTAGTCAGTTCAGTAATCAGTTCAGTAGTTTGGTAAAGTATTACCTAATATGTTATATTTTTGTTAAAAAGTTACTTGTATTGTTTTTTACTGCAGTAGTTTAAGAGAACTGTTGAATCATCTAGCCACCGTTGCAAACGATCTATAGATAGCGCAACTGCTCCAGATACTAGGCGGAAGTGTCCCCAAGACACTGGCTGCATTGCCCCGCTGAATTGCAATGCTTATACGTTGACCCAGATAAGCTCCAGCTCTCGGATAAACACGCCCCTTCGACCAGACGCCCAGAAATAATTTTGAAAACGCGGTGGGCCCCGGTACCCCATGGACCCAGGGTCTCCCAAATGGCTCAAATACGTAGGCTCTGTCGAGACATCCATATTTGCGCCACTTGGTATCTTCGGCTGAATTTGCCGCCGCACCGGCCCCAACTACTGTACCAGACAGATGAGATGGCGCAAGGGTATCGACGCACGTGGCATCCTACACCAAAGGCCTACCCTTCTTCCAAGGTACAAGAGTCATGCCGTCTCAGTAATTAGTGTTTGAAATAAATATTCTGAACTATTATTGAAAAGCTAAAATTCTCAAGACAAGACCTTGAAGAAACACTTTTAATTTATGACTTTATATGGAGATACGCCGGTGAATGAAAAATATATTACATCATCGGGACAAAGCATTTTAAGTCATAGGTAATTCATTTGGATGGGGATTTTAACTTCAGTTTTTGGTAGAATTACTATCTATATAAACGTAATATTTGGACTTGTCTCTGAGTATCCCCATTGTGGTATATCTTGACAGAGGGCTTAGCCAAGTTACATTCGATTAGCGATGACGCTAGTCGTAAAGTCCGAAAATGTATGGGATTTGACACATGCTATGGAATTATCACGTGATATATCGACAACAAAACTATGTGGAAATCGAATCAATTCGCCACGAATCTATTCGATTTCTACATACATTTGTTGTTGCTGAATCACGTGGTATTTCTCTAGCATGTGTCAAATCCTATACATTTTCGGACGTATCGACTAGCGTCATCGCTAATCGACTGTAACTTGGCTAAGCCCTCTGGGCCCGTAGCCAAATTACATTCGCCACGAATCTATTCGATTTCTACATACATTTGTTGTCGCTGAATCACGTGGTATTTCTGTGGCATGTGTCAAATCCCATACATTTTCGGACGTATCGACTAGCGTCATCGCTAATACACTGTAACTTGGCTAAGCCCTCTGGTCTGCGTACTGAGTAAGAGATCCGACGATCATGGAGATTATTATAGTCGTGAGATTTATTATTATTTACTATCTACATATAAACATAGTTTCGTTTCAGTAAATCATTCAGTTACGTGACAGTCGTAAAACATGTGTCTTGATAGGCATCGAGATAATATAAATACATTTAATAACAGAAAGAATGTACAATTATTTAGAAGAAACAGTTGAAACATCTAAATACCATTGTAAACGATCTATAGATAGCTCAACTGCTTCAGAAAGATTAGAATGAAGTTTGAATTATACAAGATAAAGTTATTTTTTCGTGTCATTGGTAATTTATTGGTCACCAAGCTTTATGCTAGTGGCCTTTAAAAGTCTCTTGAGCCACTGGCAAAAGTATTAATTTGAATTAAGGACACAATACATCTTGTAAGAACTGCCTGCATAATGGGAAATGTGCTGATGAGCTATTCGATCTCATCCCGTCGGTCGTCGAGATTTTCGCACTTCTCGACAACATAATAAAGCTCATTTACATATCGTCGACAATTGGGTATCGCGCATCACATGCTTCATGCGATCTTTTCTACCCCATACTTGCAAGATGTGGAATGAGCTACCATCTGGGGGTTTTCCGCTAGGCTACGACATGGTACGCTTCAAGAGAAACGTAAAGAGGTTTCTACAGGGTATGGAACGCATCGACAATACCCCGGGTGTTACCGGTGTCAATAAGCGACGGTGACCGCTTACTATCAGGTGGGCCGTGAGCCTGTTTCCCGACAAATAACATAAAAAAACCAAGCTAATAAGGATTACCATTACCAACCATTTCATCCGTTTTCCTACCGACCCAAACTAGGTTACCAAATATGAGGAATTTACAGCCATTTTGTCTCAACGACCTAGTGCGGGGACCATTACTCTACACTTTTTGTGAATCTTTTGATAAATAAATACATAAATGTAAACATGGTGGATACGAACTAAAAGTCTAATTGCAAGTTGGCAAATTCATTCAGTAAGATAAGGCTTTTACATCAATTCAAGATGATAAAAACACTTAAACAGTGTCTGGAGGCATGTTACAACATTAGCTAAAGGACGCAGTCGTTGTGCATGAGACAGGATGTTGGACGGATTAGTTTGTTAGCAACTTATTAGTAAATTTTGACCAACCACCTGATTTTATATTTTTTTTTTGACTGCCTCCGTGGCGCAGTGGGCGTGTAGCCGGCTGAGACGCAGGAGGTAGCGGGTTCGATTCCCGCCGCGGAACAAATGTTTGCATGATCTACAGATATTTGTTCCGAGTCCGGGTGTTTTTCTATATATTATGAGTATGTATTTACAAAAAAAAAGTATATAAGCATTCTATCAGTTATCTGGTTCCCATAGTACAAGCTCTGCTTAGTTTGGGGCTAGATAGCGCTGTGTGAAATGTCCAGCGATATTTATTTATTTATTTATTTATTCAGCCTTAATCCACAGGAAAGACATGGCTGATAAAAAAGTTAATATACAGAGAGCAAGTTTTTTTTAATAATGCTGGACATTTCACTCAGCGCTATCTAGCCCCAAACTAAGCAAAGCGTGTACTATGGGAATCAGATAACTGATAGAATATTTACATACATACTTTTTTTATTAAATACATACATATAATATAAAAAAATAACCTGTAGGCCATGCAAACATTTGTTTCGCAGCGGGAATCGAACCCGCTACCTCCTGCGTCTCAGTCGGCTATTCGCCCACTGCGCCACAGAGGTCGTCGCACACACGTCACATTTAAATCAAAAGTAAGTAAAAGAGATTCACGCGTGGCGCCAATATTTAGGAAACTTGAATAATTTATTTGGCAGACGTATAAATATATATTATTCAAATTTGTATAACACATGGATGGTAACAAGTTTACCATAAATTTCCACATCGCTATTGAGATGAAAATGTTATTTGTAAACGACTTGTAACATTTAAATTAGATTCAACGTGTATACAACTCTATACAATTCTGGACCTTGGAATTAAATAAGTTACAGAAAACTGTTTTTTACTAACATTGTACGCAAAATACTGAAAACCTTAAGTCCATCATGGGCATCATCATTATCATTATCAGTCACAGGACATCTACTGTTGAACATAGGCCTTCTTCATAGTTTACCAGAGCGACCGAACTTCTGCGGCCTACATTATTAATAAGTAGGAAAATACATATGATTAATTACTTAGCCAAACATTACCTATTTGCTATAATTACGGTAAAATATAAAATAACTCCCAATTTTCGATAAATTATACGATTATTATTAACGATAACATTTGGCTTACTTCCTACCTATTCATCCCTACCTTATACATATATCGTCGTATCCAACGAATGAGAAACGCCATTTGCACCTTTTCTTTCACACTAATATTACTAGTGGTTCGCCCTGAACTCAGATCTCGCGACTCTCCCTTAAAACAAAAATATATTATTCGTAATCTTTGACTATCAAAATACAATGTAGTAAGTACCACGAAATAAACAACCACCTACTTGACCTACAGTTTCATTCAAATTACATGTAACGGGAGTTCATGTTAATTGGTTCCTATTTTTTGGGGTACAAATTGCAGTTATTCTAGATTTCAGACTTTTGCCTATATTTGTGATACATAAGCTACACGCATACCAAATTACAGAATTGTGGGTCACTGGTGTACCCTGTAAATTTTGTTAAAGTTTCGTTTTTATTATGGCTAATAACTCAAAAACTACAAAACTTGACTGCCTCCGCGCAGTGGGCGTATAGCCAGCTGAGACGAAGGAGGTAGCGGGTTCGATTCCCACCACGGAACAAATGTTTGCATGATCTACAGATATTTGTTCCGGGTCTGGTTGTGTCTCTATATAAATTATAAGTATGTATTTACAAAAAAAAAAAGTATATAAGTATTCTATCAGTTATCTGGTTCCCATAGTACAAGCTCTGCTTAATTTGGGGCTAGATAGCGCTGTGTGAAATGTCCAGCAATATTTATTATTTATTTATTTATTTACTTTACTAAAAGTAAAAACGGGGTCAAAATGTAGTAATGAAGTCTTTTCATTTGACGTCTCACTTGACCTAATAGTCCCATTTTCATTTTTTTTACCCCTCTTGAACCCCAATATCTCAACAACCCCCCAAAATTTTTAGCTCATTGAATCACACAAAATTTTGCCATCATTACCTACCTACATATACCAAATTTTACGATGATCGGATAAACGCTTCGAAAGTTATACTCGGACAAATAAACACACATAATACATACAACGCCGATTTGCCCAAGTGGATTAAGAGATCTCGCTTCGCTCGATCAATAAATGTGAAGGTTTTAGATGTTTGTTTGTTACTCAATAACGTCGTAACGGCTGAACCGATTTCGATGAAATTTGGTATGTAAGTATAGGCTCCTTTTTGTTGACAAACAACGCGTGCGAAGCCGCTAACGGAAGCTAGCGTTTCATATTTGGAATCTTCACAATCATACATCATTTACATTTTAATAAAACTGCACACACCTTTTATTTACTCACTTCTTTTTTTATTTCATTGCGTCGCTGCTGCACTACCTTTGCGTCTGGTCTCGGCTGAAAATTAGCGTTGGATGCATAACATCCAACATTATGCTGAGTTGAACGCCATTTTGGTACGCAGACACATGCCTCGAACTGCCTTTAGTCTAATAGCTGGCAGGTATTACATTCAATTCTTTATAATTGTTTCATGTGTCGTTTGGTGTGAACCAAATAAATGATTATTCTATTCTTCTATTCTATTCTACATCAGTTCGAAATAAAAAAAATTGAAGTTTTTTACATTTAATGTTAGATCACAGCTACATTGCTGAAATTTTGCCCGACGAACAAATTACATTGTAGTGGTTCTCCACGCGCGGATAAAAATTGCGCAACAAATGTAAATTTCATTAATTTAATGTTATTATAAATATTTAATAAAGTATTCTTGGAGTTAAAATAACTGATCGCGTCCGTAACACCATACTGTTTTTTCTAAAGAATACAATCCGGGCCTCTTTAAGGTAAGAGTAAATAGGTTTCTTCTAGATCTTCGTGCTTCATCGTAGACAACATCATCACTTACCATCAGGTGAGATTGTGGTCAAACGAAGTTCTATCCAATAAAAAAAAATACTACGCGCCAAAACCAAAATCTCCGATGTAGGGGAGAATACCGGCAGGCTGAAGCCTGGGCCAATCACGTCTGTCGCATACCTGACGAGTTGTGGGCCAAAATTACCACGAAGTGGAGCCCTGAGACAGTAAAGCGCTGCCGCGACATACCACGCCGGAGGTGGTGGGACGAGCTGGACTCCTTTGAGAGGTACTGGCGTACGGTGGCACTGGACCGTTGTGAGTGGTGGTAATAGGGGGAGGCCTTTGCCCAACAATGGGACAATATGGTCTAATAGTAACAGTCGTAATTTAATGTTATTAGACAAAGTTTCAAGCTAAAATGTACTATAACTTTATAAGTTTACGAAATAATCACAGAAAACCGTCTCCTATAAAGTAGGTAAAGCAAAAGTGACCATCTTAGTTGGATACGACGATATTTTTAATCTAAATTGTTCCCAGAAAGGTTTAAAATGCTAATTTATATTGTTTCTACGTGCTCAAATATAGTTTCCTTTGGTTCTCAGAACGTTATTTGCAAGATACACATCTTAAGCTAATGGATGTTTGTTCTAAAGCTATATTACTTACGCTAGCTGTAAAAATTGCAAATGTTAATAATCGTATATATCTATATAGTATTACAACAATTATTAAATTTTACCTACTATTGTATTGAATTCAAACATTCGCATTTATAATATTAGTGTTAATATTAAAAATGCGAAAGTTCGAATATTTGTTTGTTACTCAATCACGTCGTAACGGCTGAAACGATTTCAATGAAATTTATGTATGCACGTAGATTATAACCTGGATTAACACATAGGCTAGTTTTGTTGACAAACAACGCGTGCGAAGCCGCTGCTGGCGGAAGCTAGTAAAACAATAAACTTAAAAAAACTAACACTTTTATTTACTAAGACTACACAGCTGGTCTGTCTATCTGTTTGTATGTTTGTCACAGGGATATAATTACCTCGACATCAGGTTAAAGTGAAAAACCATCGTTCCTCTTAGATTTTTAAAACCATCACAAAAATTTCAAGCATAGACGGGACTTGAACCCGCAACCTTCCTCTTGATACGAGAACGCAGTTCCAACTCGTTCCTCTTTTCAATACAGTGATTATCTTAACAGTGTGAGAAACCGCCATGCCTTAGAACCTAAATTCAAAAGTATAAAATGGTTCATTGATGTAAATGCTAGGCACTTCTAGGATGGGGTTGGTAATAATTAGGTTTCCACTGCCGTTGAGATGGGGTGTAAAATGTGATCGCGATAGTCCTGGTATGCTATTATTAATCGGTCTAGGAGCTGAAGCAAAAGCTTGGGTAAGTAATTTGTAGGCACTGACGAAATGATTCGGTACTTACATAAAGTCTTGTGGTTTCCTATCGGTCAGGCGTTGATTTCGATTTTGAATATAAATGGTGTTTATTTCTTCTTGAACGAATTCTAATACCTTCTCGATGGTTTCGGCATACCTGACGTCAATCAGCGTTGCTGTGTTTCGGTTTAAAGTGTATGGTTGCCTGTGAAACTACAGGCACAAAAGGCTTTATACCTGAATGCCTTATGTTGATGGACGCAGGGCAGTTATAGAACACGTTTCTAAAATGCGTGACCTACGATACTTTGTTATAGGCGAGGGTTACCACTTCACATCAGGTAGGCCATATGCAAATTTCATCTCCGAGTCGTATAAAAAAAATTAAACTGGGCATAAATCAAACGTATTGTTTGGACTTGCCTCTTTCTCCATAAATAAAATCTTCACGAATTTGCGTACTATGTAAGAAATCCGAGAATGTCCAATTGTCCATCATGGAGATTAAAATAGTCTTGAGTCTTGAGCCTCTAACAAAGTTTAAAAAATCGTCTATATTTTGGTTCCGTGCATCTTGTAATTATGCACGCCTGTATCTCTAGCTCTATAGATGTTGTGACTTGTGTGAAATTGATTCACATTATGAGTGTGTCGTGACGATGTACGATGGTCAAAGCAGTTTTAAGAGTAGACTTAATAAAAATATAGGAGCTTACTGAGTGAACAGGTTCTGCCAGACGCGCCCCATCTATCTTACTATCAGTGAGGCAGTGGTCAAGCGCTATCCTCAATTATAATAGTCTACGAATAAAACGGGTGTGACTTGAACAAACAGACAGAGAGACATAAGGGACGAAACTACAAGGGTTCCTGGTTCTACTTGCGGTAAAAATTTGGAATGCCCTTCCTCATGAACTTCGCGCTAGCCCAGCACTCAACATTTTCAAACGGAAAGTTAAAGATCCACTATCTTTCTCTGTAATTTTATATTTTTATAGGTATATATATTTATATTAGGTATATATTATTACTCCATATAATTTATTTATTATTATTATAATATTATATCATACTTTAGGTATAGTTCATATTAGTTTTGGGTATATATATTTATTTATGTTGTTGTACATTCACCTATTATTAAAATCATATCTCTCTAGCCTCAAAGGTTTGTTGGAAGAAAACTCTTCTTATGCTTAAGCTCGCCTTTGTACATAACCTCTATTTCTGTATTTTTAAATGTATTTTCTTATGTGCAATAAATAATTAATTCAACTTCTTAAACTTGTTGCCTCCCTTGGTCTTATCGCGTGGTCATAACTTGAATATGTTAATACTAGTGGGTTATGTATGTTTAAGCGATTTATGCTTTGGAGGCCATATCATGCTAAGTCAAGATTGAGGCTTTCGATTGGTTAAAAAACTCCGACACCAGGATTAAGTAGTTGAGAAAAATTGCTCTTGTAATCTTTTACACAAATATTTTCTATGCAAACATCTAAAAAAAAATGAAATCTTTCAAAAAATAAGCTGTCCTAAAATGATCCTTTTGGTGCCCCAATAAAAAATTTATATCAAAGTCGTTTAACAAAAAGAACACATCCACGCAACGTAAAAACTATTTTAAATAGACGTAATGAAATTCATAGAAATTCAGGAGCGACCTTGCGTATGATGTGAATAAATTCTAATAACAAAATAGGAAAACGTAACATAAATATAAATTATTCAATGAGTTTTCTCGAAAAAAACCAAAGAACCGTGAAATGTTATTTTTCGATAAAAAAGACAAGATTCTTAGGCTTGTGTACACGTTAAGAAAAGTCGCCAAGTTTACGTAAGAATTCGTGTCGTTTCTACATTATACAACACATATATACATTATATAAACATCATCATCATCATCATCATTGTCAGCCCGTGTCGACCCGCTGCTGGGCATAGGCCTCTCCTTGTTTCTGCCACCCTTCCCGATCCTGTGCCAGTCTGAACCACGTACGGCCCACGGTCTTATGGATGTCATCGACCCATCTCGCTGGTGGACGTCCCCTATTTCGATGGCCAGTTCTTGGCCTCCACTCTGTTAGTGCCTTAGTCCACCTGTCGTCACTACGTCTGGCCAAGTGTCCTGCCCAACTCCACTTGAGCCCCAATATTCGCTTGCTGACGTCTTGTATACACATACATACATATATATATATATATACATTATATAACTACACGAACTGTGTGCATAGCTCCGGCGCTGACCAAGAAAAAATCTTGTCTGCGCTAGACACGACGCGCTTGGTGTTGTTGCGGTGAAGGAAGGGGCGGAGTAGGTGTGGTGTAGTAATGTGCTGTGTTGTCAAACTTGACTAGTGCACCCTACCACACTACGCACGACTGTCCGAAAAAAATCTCATCGTTTACACGTTCCTATTTATCTTGTTTGGAGCAGACACGATAAATTATCGTGACTAGATCCGACTAAATTCTAATCGTGTGCATGATGAATTGGTCCTATCTGCCGCAGACACAGTGACATATCTTAGCGTGTACAAGGGCCCTAAGGGGTATGTGATCGATCCTGTACAATGGGCTATGGGTATATTCTTATCAATTTATAAATTAAAGACTATTATTGTCGGATGTACGCTACATTGAAACACTTAAATTCGTCAATGTGGCAAACGGCTGTAAATCAATTGAGTTTGACAGTTGCATAACGGTATGATTGAAGGAATTTTGGGTGTATGACGCCATTGCCAACGATTGTACTATACCGACTTCTGTCACACTATTGAAAAAGCCTATTTGATTTGGAGTAACATAAAATAATTGAGTTTTTCTGTTTCATTAAAAAAATTAAATACCTACTTAAATAATTCGTAAACATTTTCCTAACTAAATCGACGAGGAATTCGCGTGGTCCATAAATTGCGAATTATATAACATGAATCGAAAGTGAAATCTGACAGATTTGTGTTGTGAATCAAACTAAAGATACCCTTGCCTGTAAATTTACCAAAACTCTATTAAAAACCCTGTCAAAGATCAGGTTTTAAACACAACAAATAAAAGTTGACTACCACATTTTACGCACCCTAGACAAATACTCACATTACTCATTGACTGTGTTCCATTGACATTAGATAGCATCTGACATGAATGGGAGCATTTACGCGTCAAAACGCCAGCTGTCAATGTCAAGCTGAAATTAGCGTAACGTGTTTACAGACAAATATACGGATACGATTTATTGTACGTAGATAATGGCAGCGGAACTAGGTGTTAAAATGCAGTTTTTTTATATGGACGTGTGAAGTTAACATACAATGTGTGATATGATTATCTATTTTGTCATTAGAAAATCAAGCAAAAGCAACTTTGAACAGACTTATAATTAGAACTCATGAAAATTTTAGGTAGAGCTTAAGTGTTAGTTATTTATGCTTTTCATTGTGGTGCATATCTATATACAGTCTGTCACCGTATTCACGACATTAATTTAAAACACATATGCTGATTCGTATTAATTGGTTTTAGAGATTGTTTTAATACCGGTAGCTTTAATATTTATCCAGTAATCGATACATTTTCAATAAACAATTTTTAACGTAAATCGGCGGCGCCTTTGCCGCCTTTGCCGGTGCCGCTTAGTTAATTACATGATGAATGAATACGATTTGTTTACTTATTTTATACAGGCTGTTTCATTGATATTTTAGGACTTGATAGATTAGGTTGTTTAAATTTTTTTTCTGTTTTGTAAATTCGACAAAAAACTATTTTACAACAATAAGAATAAGAATCAATTTATTTATCTTCTCATAAAACAGTAGTATACCTACTCTATTATCATAATAAGTAATCTAAAAAACATTGTAACAATCGTAAATAAATCTACGAAACAATGAGGCCTACCCTCATTGTTTCGTAGATTTATTAAGATTTATAAGTATACAGTTGAAGAACTTTACCTTCCGTGCTAGTTTACAACTGTGTTACGGCAAGGTAAGGATTCTCGTCCCAATAACAACAATACTAGCCCTACCCGTGTTTTCATGTAATGTCGTAAATGCGGTAACACGCAATATAAAAATAAATTGATGTCCGTTAGTCTCGCTTAACTGAAAAACGGTTGACTTATCTTGATTAATTTTTTTGTGTGTTTCAATGGGATGGTTTAGAATGACAATTGCACCCGGTAGGTGGCGCTGTTGTGTAGGTGGTACCGTCAGCTTGTGTGTCTAAATGTAGGCATATAAAAATACAACTAGTTTTATTAAACAAAGGTTTAGATGAAACAAAGGTGTGACACTGGAAAGCTAAAAAACGTCACTAGTATCTACAAACATCGGAAGCGCTCAGTTGCTAACGTCATTAATATTAAGCACAAAAGTCGATCAACAACTTACTCGTACAAAAACAATAAATTAGTATGACCCTGAAACCATAAGCCCAAAAATTTCAACGACTGCCAACGATCGTAAAAGTCAATTTGGTGATAATAAAATTTAAATGGGCTTCATTGCCAATATTAAAATCGTTATAAACGGTCGTGCTGATTGACTTATGAACCTTAGAGGATACATAATGATGTTAATCTAGAACAGTCATATCATTGATGAAAATGGCGACATAAAATTGAGCCTTACGTGGTATTGAATAAGCAATGTTCGATCAATAAGTATTATTGTTTCTTGACGGTTATAAAACATTATTATAAATACGGGATTTATCACGTACCGTCTTATCGGTGTTTCGACCGACAATGTTTCGGTTCAATTCGTGAACCGTTCATCAAGGTGAGTGCGATCCGCTCCGAATAACGTACCGAAACATTGTCGGTCGAAACACCGATAAGATGGTACGTGATAAAACCCGTATTTGTAATAACGATTGAAATCGACGACCTCCGTGGTGCAGTGGGCGAATAGCCGGCTGAGACGCAGGAGGTAGCGGGTTCGATTCCCGCCGCGGAACAAATGTTTGCACGATCTACAGATATTTGTTCCTGATCTGGTTGTTTGTCTACATATTATAAGTATGTATTTACAAAAAAATCTATATAAGTATTCTATCAGTTATCTGGTTCTCATAGTTTAGTTAGTTTGGGGCTAGATAGCGCTGTGTGAAATGTTCAGCAATATTTATTTATTTTATTTAATCCTTAGATTAGATTAGATAATTCTTTATTGTGCACATGATGAAACAAACACAAATAAAAAATAACAATGTAAATCTATGGATACAATTGGCGGTCTTATGGCTAAATAGCGAACCTATTGCGTATAAAGCGTTTTGAGTAATTTACTTCTTATGATGTATTTTTTTATAAACTACATACAACTATAGAACTTCACACTAATAATTATAAATGCGAAAGATTGGATGTTTGTTTGTTTGTTACTCAATCACGTCAAAACGGCTGAACCGATTTCGATGAAATTTGGTATGAACGTAGACTATAATTTGATTATATTTTGATCAATTTTAATTTAATTTTGATTTGATTTTTATATGACTTTGATTTAATTTTGATGTAATTCAATTTTGATTTTTTTTAATTTAATATTTCGCTTTCATTTACTAACGTAGTTTATAACAACCTGTATATTACTAATATTGATATGGATCATGGATATCCGAAATAAATGACTATTTAATTTAATTTAATAACCTGGAATACGTTAGGCTACGTTTTATCTTATAAATCACGGGGATAAAAATGGGATGTCAAAGTATATATTTTTGCACCCCCAGAACAACGCGGGCAAAGCCGCTGGCAACAGCTAGCAAAAAAATATCACACTAATATTATAAATGCGAATGTTTGGACGTTTGTTTGCTACTCAATCACGTCGTAACGGCTTAACCGATTTCGATGAAATTAAGTATGTAGGTACGAGTACGTAGATCATAACCTGAAATAACACACAGGCTACCTTCTGTTGACTAATACGCGTGCGAAGCCGCTGGCGGAAGCTAGATTTTTATAAACCAGTGATTATAACTATAAACTGATTAAATTAAGCCTATTTTGTTTGATGACGACATTTGACAGTTATTCAAATCAGACAAGTCAATAAAAGTAATATGACAATTAGACATACGTCCTCATGTCATTCATTCTGTCACTTGTAAAAATATAAATGACCTACAGTGACATAGTGAATGACGTAATTTCTGGAGCTTTCAATGGGTTGTTTGCTTGTTAGTGATGTCACCTAAAAGGCTTAGAGGTAAGCTAGTACAATGAAGGACAATAGATCGTTGTCAGTAGGATCGTGTAACTTTGCCTAAGTAATTCAGTAAGCTTTCTTAGAATGTTGTCTCAATCTAACCCATTGTTCTGACTTGTTACTTGCGTACTGAAATGCCTTAACTCCTTAGATGGCAGACGGTAGCTAGGTACCTACTGAGCCAATAAATGTAAATCAAGATATGTACTAGATGTCAAGACTAGAATCTTGATCTAACATAGTAGTTACTTAGAAGTTTTCAAACTTGTAATTTTAAAACGCAAGTCAAAAATAGGGGTGTTATATTTGAAATATGCATCAATTTGTGTGTCTGTGATGACGTCTGAAACTGATGAAACATGGGTCTCAACCTAGGTATAAAAATCATTAGATGAACCGTTTTCAATATAATTTGCAAAGTATTTTAAAATACGTGACATCTCGAGATTAGGGGTTTTAAATAATGACAAAACCATTTGTTAAAGCTTCATAGTAGCTTTGCACATCTTCGCTAACTACTTCCTAAGATGCCAGTACTTTTTCTACATGTTAGTTTTTATTATGCCGTACAGCATACTCTTCCTGTTCAAGTGCATAAAAGAATGTGCACACTGCTATTCACGATATTTCCATAAATCACAAAGAAAATCCACGCGTCAAAGAGAAATTGTGTGACATTCTAGCGTAAATAACTAAGTGACACTGACATCTGTCACTGTCAAATGGAATGCGCTGCAAAAACACGGTGTAAAATGGGATGAAGCTGAGATTCTTCACGGGAACCTTTATTAAGTATTACTTTAATGATGATGGTTTCACTATGGGGGATTATCATTGCATTTCTGATAACAATTTCTATAAATCGTAGGCATTAAACTGGTTTTTTGAATTAAAAACTTCTTTAGGCGCGTTGGACATTTTTGAGATGGGAAAAAACCATTGAACTCGCGACACTGTTACCGACACCTCTGTATATAATTTGATTTTTTTTTAGTTTGTGGAGGGGCTTAAGGTAACTTTCTTAGTAAATTTTCATGTTTATGCAACATCCATCATGATCATTTTGCAACATCCAATTTTTTTTTGAAGTGAGACCTTCTTTTGGCGCGTTGGGAATTTTTTGAAATGGGAAAAACCATTGAACTCGGGACACTGTTACCGTTACCGACGATTCAAAAAATACACACGCAATTGTTCAAGTTTTCACTTTTGTCGGCACTCCCGGAGTGCCACTTTTTTTTTATACATTATATGCTTGCGGTTGACTACGAACTCGCCTGATGGTAAACTATGATGCAGTCAACGATAGATCGCGCTTATATTTTTAGGATCTCGCTTGTTTTTTATTTCTAGGATTCTTTTAGGATTTTTCTATGTACATCTAGAATTATACTTTTGACGTAATACTTATCAAGTAAACCTTGACTGTGTTCTTGTTAAAAATATATACTTTGGTACCTCAATCTCACTACCACCGGCTTGTAAGAAAAAAGCTTGATAAGTGTTTATTAAACACCTTAGGGCCTAGTGCGTGACAGACAGCCTGGTTGCGGCAGCGAAATAACTGCCGGCAGCCAAACCAACCGCAGACAGCATGCATGTATGTATAACTCATTGTAATTTTTTTTTAATGTCGTGTCAGCTTTACGATCTTTGAACCTATGCCGCTTTGCTTAGCACGGATCCCTCGCGAATCATTTATGAACGCCTATTTCGTACTCTCACTATCTTTCTGTCTACTATTTATATTTGCTATCACATGCATTATATTCCGTAACGTATCTATCTTTTTCATTTGCGAGTATACGAAAGTTATTTATATTACCTACAACTACCGAACTATACCACATACATAATAACCAGCCTTGTTTCTTGCCTTTCATGCCAGGCTTGGTCGCGAAGGAAACTTCTGGAGCTAATAGGACTGCGAACTGTTAAATCTGCATTGAGAAATCCTAACCTTCTTTATATCCCCAGAGTTAAATAAAATAAAATAAATATCGCTGGACATCACACAGTGCTATCTAGCCCCAAACTAAGCAGAGCTTGTACTATGGGAACCAGATAACTGATAGAATACTTATATACATTTTTTTTGTAAATACATATTTTTAAAATATAGAAAAACAACCAGACACGGAACAAATAACTGTAGATCATGCAAACATTTGTTCCGCGGCGGGAATCGAACCCGCTACCTCCTGCGTCTCAGCCGGCTATATGCCCACTGCGCCACGGAGGCAGTCAAGACTAATTATAAGTCAGAGAGTTAAGACTAATTTATAAGCAAAATTATTTTATAGTGCGAGCTTGTAACTCCTTTAATTCATTGGATAAGGCCAATAAAGAGATTGATCTGTTTAACACAAAAACTAGTAAGCTTAAACGCTTACTTAGTGACATTTACTTTAATATATAGATTAAGCACTTATCCGATGTCGTGTATGTGTGTGTGTTGATATCTATATTTCCTATATCTTATTTTTTTTTCTCAATTTAAGTGTTGTCTACTTTACCTGTTTATATATTGCCTATTCATCTCCTACCTTACTTGCGGAAACTTTTATTTGGCCTTCTTGTAATAAGTAGCATTTACTGTTGTTTATTTCCTACTCAAATACCTTTTCTGTAACCTAGCTGTAAGTTTTCCAAAAATTCAAAAAATAAAATAAAACAGGCAGTAAAATTGACGTTTCAAAATAATCTCTTCATTTAATTTTTTTTTCAATAACCTATACTGTCCCACTGCTGGGCAAAGGTCTCCCCCATTTCTTTCCATTCCTTGCGTTCTCCAGAAATCTCCTGCCAGTCAGAGTGGAACCCATCCAGATCGTCGCGCCAACGTTTTCGCGGTCTGCCTCGTTGCCGTCGTCCTGCAGGTTGCCAGTCGGTGGAGATCTTAGTCCACCTTTCAGGGTGCATTCGAGCGACATGACCCGCCCACTCCCATTTGAGTCTTGCAGCCTTGTACCCCACATCGATGATTCCGGTCATAGAGCGTAGCGTAGTGTTGATTTTAATAAATAAAAGATTTTGAATTTGAATTATATTTCTACTTAAAACATTTTCCTTTCAAGAATCACCGGACACTCGTTAAACTAAACAGTAGATTTATCCCAGAGGGTACTGCCCAAAACCGCAAATAACTTGGCCCAGCCGTGGTTACCAAATAGCCGTGTGCCATGGTAAATTGTGGTCGTATGGTAAATAGCTGTGTGGTAACTATATCTTCTTTAAGGGAACGGTCACGACCGCTATTGTTTTCTTGGCAGTTAACATCAAACCTGATAACCCCTTTTGGAAGTTTTTGGTAGCTCTTGGTTTTGGTGAGTGAAGGTTATTTTGTTAGTTGTTTCTGTTGGAGCTTTTTATGTTTTGGTATTAAAATTACTATTCAACGTATCTACGACGTGGTAACTGGTACCTAAGTAATGTTGACTGGTCTACCTTCAAATAATCATATTAATATTATAAATGCGAAAGTGAGTTTGTTTACATGTTTGTTACGTTGTCACGTCGTAACGGCTGAACCGATATGGATGAAATTTGGTATACATAGACATGGATTGAGATTTTTATTGTCAAACCACGCGTGCGAAGCTGCGTGCGAAGTTATTGCCTAAATATTCATGTCCATTTTTACAAGAGAAAATCGTATGAGTATACAAATTATTAATTGCTTATTTAAAATTTTACTCACTTATATTTTTTTGGTTTCAGGTAACTTGAATTTCCGAAATAAAATCTAGATTTAGGTGTTAAGGGTGTTATAACTAACTGTGATCAAACTATTCTCCATACAAGGCAAGTTGAATTACATAATTATTTTAATTCTTTACTTTATTCGAGCTTTTTCGATGAACTCCAGGCGTTAGTAGATATTTAAAGTGACAGGTGACAGTTTAACAGGAAGCGGAAACTGGCCGCTGTCTCCTGTCTTATCCACGAGGGATTAACGTCTTTGCTATGAAGTTAAGGCTTAGGGGACGAACCTCACAATCTCTTACTCTCGAATATTAGATTCGTGGTTACCCTGTTAATAAACTTTAGAAGTATTTATAGTATTAATTACTATAAACAACATAAAAGACATAGTAGAAAATCCATGACTATTTGTTTGTCTTTGTCTTTGACTTATCAGTGACTAGCTGTTGCCCGAGCCTTCGTACGCGTTACACTACTAAATGTGTAGGTAACCTAGAAATAAAGCTAAACTCGCTGTTGCAACTAGAATTGACACCCCATTTTTGTCCCATGGGACCTGATTTATGGTATAAAAGTAGCCTATGTGGTAATCCAGGTTATAATCTACGTACATACTAAATTTCATCGAAATCGGTTCAGCCGTTAAGACGTGATTGAGTAACAAACAAACAAAGAAACATCCAAACTTCCGCATTTATAATGTTACGAGCTGAGGGTTCGGGATAAAATAATGGGAATCGGTTTAGCCAAAATAACACTTTTATTCAGCACTAAACGATGAATACACGAACTTGGTCACACGTAATCACAACACACTAATTCACACCAATGTTGCACCACTTAAAGTCACCGAAATGTTCGCACGTATAGCTAAATCCAGACTGACTCGGGAGCAACTACTGTTCACGCGAGACCCTTCCCACGTCAGTCCTCCAGGGCCTCGCTGAAACTAACTCACTCAGACTGACTGAGACTGACTGTCCGGCCATCTCTCTGGCCTATTTATATCGCACACATTTCGATTGCTCGAGAACGATGTCGATCCTTCCAGGAAAGGGTCGGTCCCTCGACACAATGGCCACTCCCCATTCTGCGAAACCACAAACAATAGCAACAATAACACAGCAAGACAAAAGCGTTCGAGAAGGTTCGATTATTACTCATTGTTTAACAGCCTCGGCGTAACACTGCCCCCTCCTAAAACATGCTCGTCCCGAGCATTCTTAGCCCCATATCGCGGCAGCCGATCAACACGAACAATTTTAGGCGCACCTCGCGCTGAAGATGTAGCAACTAAAGGAGCCACATTGCCGTCTCCAGTACTTCAGGACACCCAGAGTCCCTTTCTCATCAGCGATCCCAATTCCAGCCTCCAAAACACGGCTCTCATGATTTCTATCTGTTCTTTCACTTCCTGGAATTACTTTCCAGATGAACCGAACAATTCCCTCATCAGTCGAGCCCAATTCCAGCCTCCAAAACACGGCTCTCTTGATTTCTATCTGTTCTTTCACTTCCTGGAATTCCTTTCCAGATGAACCGAACGATTCCCTCATCAGTCGAGCACGCTCTTATGGCCAACGTCGCTGATCTTCCTGTTGACGACGCTGCTCTTCTTAATGCTGTCAGCGTTCTTCCTCCTGCAACCAAGCCTGCTCTTCTTGCTGACGACGCTTCTCTTCCTTATCCTGACGTCACTGTTCTGCCTGCAACCGAGCCTGCTCTTCTTGCTGACGACGCTGCTCTTCCTTATCCTGACGTCGCTGTTCTTCCTGCAACCGAGCCTGCTCTTCTTCCTGACCTCGCTGTTCTTCCTGCCAACATCGCTGCTCTTCTTGTTGACGACAAAGCATGGCCATAATAGCAGCAAGATCGCCTGTCACAGGAGCTTGCCCCACGGATGATGATGATGATGATGATGCTCCAAATGATTCGGTGGCGGCTGATTCCATCTTCATCGACTGACGACTCTGCCGAGCTTCTTGAACCAGAGACTCCCCAAACCGCCTTTCATCCATTTCCTGTTGTCGTTGACCTCTCGTCCTGACACCGTCCACGTTATCCATTGGTAGAACCGGCATTATTTTATCCCACTTCTGACACCAAATTGTTACGAGCTGAGGGTTCGGGATAAAATAATGGGAATCGGTCTAACCAAAATAACACTTTTATTCAACACGATGACGATGAATACACGCACTTGGTCACACGTATCACAACACACTAATTCACATCACTGTTGCAGCACTTAAAGTCACCGAAATGTTCGCACGTATAGCTAAATCCAGACTGACTCGGGAGCAACTACTGTTCACGCAAGACCCTTCCCACGTCAGTCCTCCAGGGCCTCGCTGAGACTAACTCACTCAGACTGACTGTCCGGCCATCTCTCCGGCCTATTTATATCGCACACATTTCGATTGTTCGAGAACGATGTCGATCCTTCCAGGAAAGGGTCGGTCCCTCGACACAATGGCCACTCCCCATTCTGCGAAACCACAAACAATAGCAACAATAACACAGCAAGACAAAAGCGTTCGAGAAGGTTCGATTATTACTCATTGTTTAACAGCCTCGGCGTAACAATAATATCAGTGTGATAATGTTTGAGACTCTCATATTGACCAGGCGAGCTGGCCATGAGCACTTTTTGGTTAAATTAATATCTAGAAAGCCATTAAGAGTAATAAGGCTTTATCTGATACTTTAAGTCTAAAATAGTAACACTAATTTTAAACCTGTTGATAGACCACCCAGCAATTTCAGAAAACTTTTTGTTGACAAACAACGCGTGTGAAGGCGCTAGCAGAAGCTAGTTATACCTATATACGTTAAAGGAAAACTTTGTACCCTTGTTGTTTTGTAGTTTATATGGAGAAAAGAGGGGTAAATGGTTAACTTAAGCTAAAAAAATTACGGTTGAATTTGGACCACTATGCACGTGCAACTAGTTAATATAGTTATATCACAAACTGCTGTCATTCGCGTTAGTGACGTAAACACTGCTTTCACTGTCAAAAGTTCAGTATTGTCTCGCTAGCGCTTATGCAAATATTGCTAGCTTGCTAGGCCTACACACAGATCAACGGTGCAGCAACGTTCAGCCATATTTGAACGCGCACTTCTATTTACTAGCATTGATAACTAAACATAGGAAGAATATACTTAATTTTTAGCTGTAAGAATATAAAGCTAACAAGAAATGTTGCAATATTAGAAGCTTCATAGAAACCCTTATAAACAATATATTCCAAAGAAAGCTAATTAGTTCGTTTTATAAACAGTTTGTATACAATAATTAATTTTAATTATAATTCTCAGTAGTCACACTGTCTGTTGAACGGATCTCATTCATGCCACAGAAATTCCTTATGTTTACACAGTAACGTAAACAGTAAGCAGTAGCGCAACTTATATAGATAATTGTGTATTGCACATCATAAAATAATACAATTATAAAGAACAACGTAAATCTACTACCCCACTAGACAACCTTTGGATGGAATGGACTGTGTGGACACTACATGGGGTGTAATGGTGTACTTACGTACCTACTACATACATACTAATACTAATTGTATATAAAAAAATGTATGAACTTTAATCATAACCTTTTACAAACACACTTATAAGAAACATATTAATTAATAATAAGTACATAAATATTAAGCGACAAATAATCAAAAAGTGTTTGTCGATACGTTTAAAAATAGCAAGTGTCTTGGCTCATCTGGTAGCTAACATAATACAAGTTAAACAATTTGCTTGACATTAGAGGAACGATAGTAAAAGTTCAAATATACCAATGATTTCGGCATTGGTGGCATAAAAACTATGCACAGTATTTATGCTATAGTATGTATGTATAAAGTATGTATTTCATTATTTACACCAACGTAAAAACAATATCCAAACAAACCAACGTTTTAAGCTAATCAGTATATTATAATGTACCTACCTACTTGATAAATATGTACTGACGACCTCCGTGGTGCAGTGGGCGAATAGCCGGCTAAGACGCAGGAGGTAGTGGGTTCGATTCCCGCCGCGGAACAAATGTTTGCATGATCTACAGATATTTGTTTCGGGTCTGGTTGTTTTTCTATATATTACAAGTATGTATTTACAAAAAAAAAGTATATAAGTATTCTATCAGTTATCTGGTTCCCATAGTACAAGCTCTGCTTAGTTTGGGGCTAGATAGCGCTGTGTGAAATGTCCAGCAATATTTATTTATTTATTATTATTTTTTATGTAATATATTTTTTTTTATAACTATTTATTAGTAACATGAATTTGTTTTTATCTATAAAAGATAAACGTAAAAACATCAAATTATTATAGGAATATACAGTTTAACACTATTATATCGTTTTAGTTATTTTTAACACTAAGGACATTTTATAAACACATAACGGGTTACTTCTTAAAAATGTTATTAGTTTAAGTACTGGTTCTGTATATTTACTGTGATATCTATTTCTATCAAGGAATTGTGTTACTAGTTCGCCTTTGATATTCACCGGCTGGTTATAATTAGCGTTTTAAAAAGAAATTCAGTTAGAAGTTTTTATTTTATTATTCGAATTTAGAAATCTCGTATTTTATTACTCTTCTCGGGTTTTAGGAAGTCAATTGGCTAAATACAATTTATAATCTATAATTATGTGACTTCATTAAGATTCTTTGCTTTATAGCCTCTTAAATTTTTATGAGATATCAGTAAGTAACTCTTGAGTAACGCACTGGAAAGCACAAGAGTAGTACGGCCCTTCACTAGATGGAAAGTCGGTCTGATAAAGTTGCTGGGAGCCGTTGGGTGCAGGCTGCATAAGATCGGTTGCCCGGGAAATCTATGGGGGAGGCGTACTTGATAAACTATATAGGGGTCTAGTAGGACTATTTTCAATTTCATTTTAATGAATTGTAATGTTTGTACATAAATGTAAAAAAAGCAATTAAATCCGTAATTTTTTTATATTAAATTAAAAAAAATGTCTTGATACAATAAATACGGTTGCCTGGAAGATATCGCTAATACCACAGATAAATAATATGCTACATACATTTTTTTACTGTAAATGATTTTCTTTTAAGTGTTGTAAAATAAAGTTTGATATTTTCTATACTATTAATAGTGCATTCGATCTTTCAATAATGAATGAATGAATGAACGAAAACAAGATATTACATACCACAAAAGAAAAAAACACAAATATTAGAAAGAAGAGTACTTAGAAGAGATTTCTTCCAGACAACCTTTGGACCTTTGTATGGATGGAAAGGATTAATATTTGAATTATGAATTATTCCAAATAGATTGGTAGATAAGTATGGATGATCAATATCTGATCTGTCGGACTCAAGGCTCGTCCTGTATACACAATCATTTAAAACAAGTAACTTTTTAACAAAAAAATATAACCTACTTATCCAAACTACTGAACCAATATTAATGAAATTTTTAGATTTTAAGTAAGATTTATCGTTTCAAATAAAAAAAGAACAATCCAAATCGGTTAATAAATGACGCAGTTCTGAGGTAACACATATTAAAAAAAAGTTAACATCCGAATTGAGAACCTTCTTATTTATAAGTCGGTTAAAAATGGCGGTATTATAATATTCCGATGAACCCCCAAGGTTGGATGAGATCATGCGGCGAAAATGCGTGAAAGTCAGGAGTGAGACAAGTTACAAGCGGAAGCGATAAATTTATAAGTTCCGTTATCATGACACAAGATATTTTTCATGATTCTGAAAAGAGCTGACGGCTATACAAAGATTAAAACATGGTAGTTCATTTTGTCCCTCCTTCTGGGTTTATTTCCTGAGTTATTAAATTATTATATTAAATCTATATTTTTTTTTAAATATAGATGAAAATGCTATGCATAATTGAAATAGAAGCTTGAACGATTTTGAGAATAACTATGTATAAATATATATTTGGTCTATTTAGATCAAAATTCAAAGCCGTTATAACACATAATTAATTACCTATATAAAAGTATTGTTCTCCTTGTGGGTCTAGTAGGCATACTCCACGTAAAAGGTTATAACGTTTTCACAATCTACTATGGTAATTCAAATTTAAAGTGATTTATTTTAGGATAAAATACACATAGCACATGGATACAGAGTGAACACTGAAAAATACAGTTGTAAAAAAACCATGTCGCATTTCTCAGTGCCTTACTACTACATAATATATAAATAAAAATAAATCATTATCAGGCAAGATGTTAAAACCTAATTCTACGACTCTTAAGTATACATATACATTAGTGACTAACATACATATTATAATACTTAAAACTATTTGCTGACACGTAAAGTCTGCGAAGTGTGATGCACTTGCGCTGTGTCGTGTAGTCACCCGCGAAAACCACGAAACAGCACACTTTTCGGCATAACTCTACCTTTGTAAAGCTCGAAAGATCTGCAGATGGAACACGCAACACAAAAGATTTGAAATAATTGTGGCGCAATTCCAATAGTTCGACCCTCAACATTGGCCTTGTTCTTCACATATTCCACCACGTCCTCCACTCACGACCAAGGTACCTAGTAATTACCCGACCTATTGACTATAGGAGATCCTTCCAGAAAACAGTGAATTCGTAATATCCTAATTGATTCCTATGAATCCTAATTGTCAAGGGACTTTTGATCTGATTTATCGCTAGATACTGTAACTCGTTCCCGCGCCAAGTCACATTATGACAGTAATCGTGCCGCCAAAAGTGTGTCGGTCGGATTTACGGGCGCAGTTGCAATCTTATAATAGGACGATGTTTGTATTGTTAACGGCTGCATTGCAATGCATGCAATAGCTCTGAGAAGCAATTACTATTTATCCCGATTCAAGCTTAAAGCTTTGAATGAATGAATGAAATACTCTTTATTGAACACCAAATAAAAATACAGTAACAAAGGAAATAAACAATAAATAACGGTACAATAGGCGGTCTTATCGCTAAAAGCGATCTCTTCCAGACAACCTTTGCATGGACAGGATAAACAAAAATCAAAAGACGGCGGTGTAAGAGTACCTTTAAACATAAACAGAACCCATAAAATAAAATATACCTATTGATTATACTAATAAACATAAGCTTAAATACATACAAATAATACATACAAATAATATATAAATAAACTACACTACGTAATATGGAGGATAAATAACATAAACACTAGCTAACAGTTACGAGACAAAGAAAGAAAATGGTTGTAAGTTTTGTTTTTTTTATGATTTGGCCCTGGACGTTACACGTAACAATTCAAGGAAAAATATACAAATTTACCAGACGGTGTACGTCCTTCTAAAAGTAGGCACAACATGCATAAATGGTTTTGAAATGGAAGGTACATAACTTTGACAGACAAAAAATGAGAAAACAAAATTGGAATTCGATACCTGCTACCAAAACCAACTATAGGGGAACCTGGGTAGTGCGAGGAAGTTTTGAGATTAATAAAAGGAGGTATAAATTGTTATTACTCGTAGAAGAATAAACCCAAAAAGAAAAGGTTTACGTTACAAAATAAATTAGGAAATTTCCCTCAACTCCTGTTTTGGTGATGTATGAAAATCACGAATGCATCGCCATCTACAAATCTTCATCTAGAAAAGATGACGTTAATTGCAAATAAATAAAACTACGAGCCTTACAGTATTCGCATATGATATGTAACAGCGACCACCGCTCATTGGTCAAATCGAATAGCGCGCGCTTCCCCGGTTTCGTTACACATTTCCTTCGATCAACAATCAACCATACTTGTTGATCGAAGCACATTTCCGACCCTTTTGCCAAAATCACTCCCAAAAAGATTTTATGTTAATTATTTTAAATCAACTTTTGTTAATTTATCATGTGTATTATTAAGCAAATAAATGATTATCTATGTCTAATAGGCGATGGTTTATTTATCTGAAATTGAAACATATATAACTAGTGGTTCGCCCCGAACTGAGATCTGGCGACTCTACCATAAAAACAAAAAAAATATTATTCGTAATCTTTGACTATCAAAATAGTGCGACGAAATAAAAACCAACTTACTTGACCTACAGTTTCATTCTAATTACAGGTAACGGGAGTTCATGTTTATTGGTTACATTTTTTGGGGTACAAATTGCAGTTATTCTAGATTTCAGACTTTTGCCTATATTTGTGATACATAAGCTACACGCATACCAAATTACAGCATTGTGGGGTCACTGGTGTACCCTGTGAATTTTTTCAAAGTTTAGTTTTTATTATGGCTAATAACTCAAAAACTACAAAAACTTTACTAAAAGTAAAAACGAGGTCGAAATGTACTAATGCAGACCTTTCATTTGACATCTCACTTGACCTAATAGTCTCATTTTAATGTGACACTCCCAAAATGTTTAGCTCATTGAGTCACACCAAAATTGTGCCATCATTACCTACCTATATACCAAATTTCACGATGATCGGATAAACGCTTCGAAAGTTATCCTCGGACAAACAAACATACATACATAGATACATACAACGCCGAATTGCCCAAGTTGATTTTGAGATCTCGCTTCGCTCGATCAATTAGTATACTTTTTATGCCGACCTTTAATCGAACTAAAAACAAATACACAAATAAATGTAGGTATATTGTAAGTATACAATGCGAGGTTAGCTTATACTGGAAATGTAAAGCTTGATGTGTGGCCTAAGTACGGCCACACATCATCATAGATCTACTCACATCATTTGTTATGTATAAGAAAACATCCATTATACAAAATGTCATATCGAAATTATACCACGAATAATTTCAGTTTAAAAATACGCGAAAGCTTTATATACGCTTTCCCACGTGCATATACGCGTCCCTACTAAAGCTAACAAAAAACGTCAAACGTCAAAAATTCCTGATTCTTCATGCCCATAGAATAGAAAGTCGTATGAATATTGAAACCTTAGCTTATTTATTTTGTGTCTCTGTCTCGGCTCAGCACCGTAACAATTTTATTTAACTTTTTCCCCAACAATGTAAGTTGCACATCTGTGTCAACACGTCTACTATGACAATAACTGCTCATGGGGACAATGTGGTGTAGAAAACCTATTACAAGGTACGTACGTAATATCATTGTCATCATCATCCGCACCTGACTTTGCCCGCTGCTGGGTATTGAGATCAAATTATTTATTTATTTCAACCATCAAGTCTGTTCATCTCACTGTAAACGGACGACGTTTCTCAACTTAAAATTCTATCGTTGAGATTGCTAAGAGCTAAGGGTTCAGGATAAATAATGAACACCAATAATTTAACCTAAATAACGCATTTATATGTGAACATAGGTTTCCCATAGATTTCTAGGGCATTTCGTAGGAAACAACCAGAAAATCTCGCAAGTTCAATCACAGTTTTAAGTGTCAACTATACCTCAGATAGCTTCATAATATCCTATATTTTTACCAGAAAATCTTCATCATGTAAATAAGCTGAAGACTACATGTAGTAAAAACACGATTCTTTAAAATTGTCTCTACGAGTATCTATACATAAAACAAGGTCGGGTTAGTTACACCATTTATAACTCAAGAACGGCTGGACCGATTATGATGATCTTTGATTTGTCGGATTTGTCTCCGCCCTGAATAGCAGAATAACTATTAAAAAATCGAAAAAATTCACGCAACAAGAAATTATGAAGAAAATTCATTTTCTCATACATAGACGCAGCTAATGATGGCCGATTGACAATTTTACCGGGGCGACATTGGCAGTCCGCGTCATATACATGTCCGGTACGAAGTTCGGCGGGTCAGCTAGTAGGAAATAATTCCAAAGCCACATCGAAAACGTACAACAAACGCAGTCACACTTATATTAGAAATGCGAAAGATTGAATATTTATTTGTTTGTTTTTACTCAATCACGTCGTAACGGCTAAACTGATAGTCCGATAAACCAAATAAACCAATAGATTATAACCTGGATACTTTTTATAGACAAACCACAAGTGTCCACAAGTGTGCAAAGCAGCGGGTGGAAGTTAGTATTCAGTAAATACTATAAATGAGTTCGTGAGATTTTACACACTTATTGATATTTATATGACACAACTGTATTTAGATTTTTCATATAAACCAATAGTTTTGCAAAGTTTATGCAATTTTATTTGGTGTTTGCTCTCGTGCCTCGAATTAGTCCTCGCACTGCGGGTATTTTCGCATGGAGTGACCGAGACAGTACCTTCAACCAATTAAAACAATATTTTTACTTAATTTGCCGCGTAAAACGATAAAAATTTACAACCTCTGAATGAATCATTGTTCTGCCCACGAAATTGCGCATCCTACATTCAATTGTTTAAGGCTTTGCCTATTTTAAAAACAGTACTTAAAGTAATAATTTTACACCTATCAAGGTTATTTGGTGATTTGAAGGATTTTAAAAACTAATAGGCCTATTAAAGCAAATACGACCCTATTGTTGAGCATTTACAGTGCTATTTTTTGTGTTTATAAAGATGCGTGAGAAATAGGGTTATCGCGATTTATTAGCACCTCCAAGTGTCAAGGTCAGTTTACGTCACCGTTGATTCAAGACTATCATTTTGAGAGGACAAACAAATGTGATTTTTGCTTACGCCATTTTATATGGACTAGTTGACAGTGGACAGTGGTAGAAATTGGACCGTCATTCAATAAAATATTTTGTTTTTAAATTTAAGTTTTAGCATTCGGCCCTCCTTCTCCACACAAACTTTTACGATGCCAAATTTCAGACTCCTCCTCCTTAAAAAAGGGCTACAAACTTTTCTAGATGCGAGAGAAATATGGTTATCACAATTTATACCAATACTCAAGTGTCAAGTTGAGTTTACGTCACCGTTGATTCGAGAATATCATTTTGAGTCGACAAATATGATTTTGTATTACGTAATTTTATATGGACATTGTTATTAAAATCACGTCACTGCAATTTTTAGGGTTGACGTTTGATGTGATTTGCATATGGTTTCTGTTTGAGGTTAATTTGGGCTTATAAATATTTATGAGGTTTAAATTGCTTCAATGTTTATTTATTTTTGATTATTTAGCTCTGTTCGTATTAAACGTTTTTTAACAAAAAGTCAAATATACTCTTTTAATAATAAGTATATAAGTTTATCCTGTCTATACAAAGGTTGTCTGGAAGAGATCGCTTTTAGCGATAAGTCCGCTATTTATTGTATATTTCCTTTGTTACTGTATTTATTTGGTGTGCAATAAAGAGTAGGTATATATAAAACATATTGGTATTGCGTCCCCGTATTAAGAGGAGTTTCGGGTTCAAATCACGTCTAGTTTATGATTTTTGGAATATAATAAAATAATTGTTTATACTACATTCGATAATAAATAAAATAAATATATTTGATTTGAGACAGCAATACAGCCCATATCTAATACTAAAACACACAAAGAAAATAAAATAAAAACAGGAATATTATAAATAAACAAGAATAAACAGTAGACAGTGGTCGTATCAAATAATTATGAAATTAGAGCTTTGATTGACATATTCCACACTTATATAAATACAGAAAACTTAAAAAAGGAAAATACAAACAGAAGAAAAACATAGAAATAACTTGAATTGTAATCGAAATTTTAAAATTTTGTATAATTAAAATTTTAAACTTTTTACTTTACGAGTTCGAATAATAAAGCTAAAAAATTCGTTATCTTTATAGCGACAGCGCACGTCGTCACTAATCATGACTGTGGTGAATGATGGACGCTGAAACATATCACAGATTACGAATTTGTCACATGCTTCGCGTTTGTTTTCAGCAGCATTTAATTTTTGTCTTATTATTTATCTGAAGTCTTCCCAAATGTATAGTGAACCATTTAAAGCTTATTTTACCTACATAAAAAATGGGCTAGATAGAACTGTGTACAAAAAACCTGGTACACCTGGTCGTACATCATGCTGTACCAAACGATTTGCTTCAACTTTCTTTGTTAGCACGAGTAAGGAGTCGAACTCACCTCCGAGGTATGTTTTTCGTATAATCTCAGAGTCTTCTAGTCCAGAGTGAACAGTCTTTTTAGGCAAGTGTGCTCTATCTTCGACCACACCCTCACTTACCATCAAGTGAGTAAGTGGTCAAAAGCTCAACTTTCTATATACGAGTATATAAATGAGTCCCTATTTCCCTTGGTCAATAACTTGAAAACGACTTTACCGATTTAATTTCTTTATTTTTTTATTTTCTAATATGTACTTTGTGGAAGGTTCGTACGGAAAGAAAAGTTGAGAAAATTGCGCAGAAAATTGGATAATCTCAGAAAACTCCACGACTATTTTATCTTTGCGAGTTTGACAGTTCCCGCGTTTGATGAATGTGAATTTAGCAGATGCTGAAGACAGGACAACGTCGGGTCAGCTAGTCACCAATAAAAATAAGAAATTTAAAACTGAAATTTTAAAATGATAAAATACCACTACTAAGATTTACTCTTCATTAATTTTAATAAAGTATTCGTAAATAGGCTCGGCCTACCCGAGACCGTGACCTACAAATGATGACGTCATGTCGCACTACACACGGTCGCGTGAGTCATCGAGTCGCATGCGATTTCATTGTCGAATTAACTGATAATTGGATATGGTTGTAGAAAGTTTGAGGACTTTCGGTTTCGACTATTCTCTACTAATATTTTAAAGATGTCTGTTGTTTGTATGTTTGTAGGGGATCATTTCAGAAATAACTAATTTGTAAAAATATTTCACTGATACTACTAAGATGTGCTAATGGGTATATTTTTTTTTTCATAAAATTTCGTGCGAAGCCGGGATGGGTCTGCTTGTGAAAAATAAGTACAATGTACATACCTACGGTTGAATTTAAAGTTAGGTAATTAGCTACTATTAGTTCTAATTAAGGTTTGTAAACTGATTATTTTTGGTTGGTACCTACTTGAGAGTAAATTTTAGTTAGGTAGCTATCATACTTTAGTTCTAATGGGTAATCTCAAAAATAGTTTTCATTAAATTTCAAAAAAGTAAAAACTAAATCAATCTTTAATTTAATTGAAATTTCTCATACATAAATAATGCTGGATATTTCACGCAGTGCTATCTAGCCCAAACTAAGCAAAGTTTGTACTACGGGAACCAGATAACTGAAAGAATACTTATATTATTTTGTAAATACATAAGTACTTAGATATATAAATAAACACCAAACCCGAAACAAATACCTATCTGTAGATCATGCAAAAATTTGTTCTGCGGCGGAAATCGAACCCACAACGTACTGAGTCTCAGCCGGCTTTTCGTCCACCGCGTCATGGAGATCATCATCAAATTGAGTTCTCGGTAGAATCTACATAACGATGTTTCAACGAAGGCACATGCCGCTTAAAAATTGTTTTTGCGCATAAAAACGAAACACCTGTCTCGCATTATTCACCGCCTGTTTCATTCACGTATATAGCATACAGTAAGCGACAAAAGTACATTATTAATGATTTAATATTAACCACCATTTTTAGTTACTTGTGGGAAACAGGCTTACGGCCCACCTGATTGTAAGCGGCCACAGTCGCTTATTGACATCGGCAGCACCCAGGGTTTGTCGATGCGTTCCCTGTAGAAACCTTTTTACATTTTCTTAAGCGTACCGTGTCATAGCCTAACTGGAAAGCCTCAGATGGTAGCTCATTCCACATCTTGCAAGTACGGGGTAGAAAAGATCGTAAGAAGCGGGTGGTGCGTTACCCACTTGTCGACGATATGTGAATGAGCTTTCTTCCGTTGTCGAGAAGTGCGGTGGTAAAATCTCGAAGACTGGATGAGATCGAATAGCTCCTCAGAACATTTCCCATTATACAGGCGGTAGAATATACCGAGCGATCCGAAGTCACGGCGTTGACAGTACCCAGTTTTTAGTAGTTTTGTAATTATATAACAATGTTTTGCTGCGCTTTCCAATGCGTGGACTCCACACTAGAACCTTTCTGCCTCAACTGCCGTCAGTTCTTCAAGCTAAGTACTCCACCCACTTTCAAAAAACTTAAATTTTATTGCCCACCAATCGAAAATATAGCAATTTCATTTATTTATCACGTACTGTTATGAATATTTTTTTATTGCTGGACATTTCGCAAAGAGCTATCTAGCCCCAAACTAAGCAGAGCTTGTACTATGGGAACCAAATAACTGATATAATACTTATATACTTTTTTTTGTATATATGTATGTACTTACTAATAATATAATATGTACCTATATAGAAACACAACCAGACCCGGAACAAATATCTACAAATCATGCAAACATTTATTCCGGGGCGAGAATCGAACCCGCTACCTCCTGCGTCTCAGCCGGCTATTCACCCACTGCCCCAAAGAGGTCGTCAATAAAGAAACACACAAAGTTAAAGGTGAAATGGTGGTTTTATCACTAAAGTTGAATCCGCTTACCATCAGGTGGGCCGTATGCCTATTTCCCCACAAATAACATTAAAAAAATCAAAGATAGATGTAAAAGCCATCAGTGTTGTTGCTGATTGTACCCCGTCATCTATAAGGACATGTTCCGGATTTCAAAGATAACGGTACATGGAGATGGCAGCAGGTTTTTTGGTATCTGGATGCAGGTTTAATTAAAGAAAGTAAGGTTTTGTTTTATTTTTGTGTCAATAATTTCTGTAAACAATGACGCTTTATCGATTATTATTGAGTGTTTTGTCTTAGTTTCTCTTCTGGAATTTGAGATAGTGTCAGAAAGTGACAAAGAATTCGATTACCTACTTAAATAGGTATAAAACATGAAAGAGAATTAGGTTCTTCTTGTAAGTATACATATTAGAAAAATAAAATAATGTATTAAATAAAATATTAATTACTTAATCAACCATAAAAAAGTATATTGGCGTGATCCTTGTTAATATTTGCTTAAATTTGGTTAAATATGGCGTTTTATGCAGCTACTTTTCTAACAAGGCACCTAACAAAAGAATGCTTGTTTTATAAAATTTCATATATAAAAAAAACTATGCTCATTGTAAGTTTTATGAACCTACATTTAAAAGTGGGTATCTTATGTACACCACACTGGCATATATTTGGGGATGGTCGTCGTTATATGTAGATCTATAAATTGTAAAACCGTTCTTGGCCGTAGGATAGACAAATAACCATTTTAAACTTATATTTTTAAGAGCTGTGGATTTTGTTGATAAATAAAATAAAATATAATGTAATATGAATTATAACCCATCTGAAGCATCGATCAAACTAATCATTGCTAATTGTATATCCATGTAAGGGCAAGCCATAAGGCGTATAATTTAATGATGTTGTCAACATTCTTTACCCGTGAGTGTTGTAAATGCAATCTGTAAATTCTAGTATTACTACTAAAACTATACCTATATGTTGTAGTCCGTCCGTAAGTCTGCATAGCGACAACATCATATTTATTATCACCAACTTGTATTTTTTAATTACTGATTAAAACGCGATTTAATTACGATTTATCGCGTATGTACCCTTTTTATTTGTTATCCCGACATTTGACTGTATTGCAACAGCCGTGGTCGCGGCCAGCTATTTTTATTTTATTTTTATTTATTTATTACAAAGTAACATATAAATTATTAAGTAAATACACCTAAAAAACTTAGAGGATTTGTCCAAGGTGTAACAAACAGTCATCAATGAACCATCACAGAGATGGCATTACGAAACAAGAGGAGATTATTTAATTATTATATTTAAATTAAATAAAAAAAAACCTATAGCAGACTTGCTGGATTACCTTTCTTCCTCGGAGCGTCATTGAGCCGGATCTTTGGTTCGGCTCTTTTCATCCAGTCTTTGCCAGCTACAAGCGCGCAAATCGTCGTTTTGCTAGCTGGCACGACGGGAAGCTTTCAAAGCTCATATGTAGTTTTCTTATAATATATTTTTTTCCGGCCGCAACGTCAACTACCCGTATCAAATGACGATTAATAATCCTCAAAAAAAAATAACAATTTAAAGCTAAGATTTTGGGTGGTTTTTAAAGGAACCCGAAAAATAACACAATCTTAACTACCATGACTCTTAGGACATAGGGGCTATCGGTATAAATTAGCGCATAACCCACGCAACCGCTCAAAAAATCCTGCCAGTCCATACACCAAACACTGTAAAAGTCTAAATTAAAATTTAGCAGACTTAGCGTGACCGGACCCTATTTACTACAAGAGTTATAAATGTTATAAGCATTTTATTTACCGTATAAATAAATGGTTATAAATTGCGTATAATTTGTAATTGTGAATGTTCGCTGAATTTATGATTGTCTGTGTCTAAATTGTAAATACAGTGGCCTGCAGCTGCACGTGTGGTCGAAAAAATATCCGTTTATCACACTAACACCTAATATAAATGCGAAAGTTTGGATGTTTGTTAATTTATTTGTTTATTACTCAATCACGTCGTAACAGCTGAACCGATTTCGATGAAATTTGGTATGTACGTAGATTATAACCTGGATTAACACATAGGCTACTTTTTGTTGACAAACAACGCGTGCAAAGAGGCTGGCGGAAGCTAGTACTAATAATATAAGGACGTAAAGTTTGTGTGTTTATAGGGGTATGTTAGTTGTATCTCAGAAACTACTGAACTTTTTATGAAAATTATTTCACTGATGAGAAGCTACAATATCCCTGAGTGGTAAGTCTTTTTTTATAAAAAATTGTGCCGAGCCAGTACCATTCACCTGTATGTTAAAACATATCTAAAATATCTAAAATGACAAGCGCAATGCAATGTCATATAATATAACTAGTCTAACAAGTAATAAAATGTCTCATATGTCTGGTACAGCAGTTAGGGCCGATGCGGCGACAAATTCAGCCGAAGATCTCAAGCGGCGCAAATATGGAAGTCTCGACAGAGCTTACGTATTTGAGTCATTTGGGGTCTTGACCCTGGGTACATGGGGTCCAGGGCCCATCGCGTATTTAAAATGATTTCTGGGCGTTTGGTCGAAGCGACGTGTGATCCGAGAGCTGGCGCTTATCTGGTTCAATGCATACACATTGCAATTCAGCGGGGTAATGCAGGCAGTGCCTTGGGGACACTTCCGCCTGGAGCAGTTCAGCTATCTATAGATCGTTTGCAATGGTCTTTAGACGATTCAACTGTTTCTTCTGTATTTTAGTCTTGTATACAAGTAATGCAATTGTTATAAGCAGTGGTCACCACTGTGTGGTCATCTTATTTTATAAAAAAAGTTGTTTTCTAACGAGTACGACATAGATACATATCTTCATAACGTAGTAACTAATGGCAATGTCCTTTAGGTAAAATTTCGACACGTTTAGTATTATTATCCTTCTGAATAGGAGCGCTTACGCACGTGTTTAGAAAAAACGCGGCCTTTTTTGTGCAGCCTTAGGTAAAACATTAGGGTTGCTCCGAACAATTTGACAGTTTAATCTAAAATAATATTGAATCAAAGTCCTACATATTTCATTAGGTTTTAATAGACATTCATTCTATAACTATTTAATTTATTAGACCAGCATTTCTGTCTGTATTTTATACATGAGAAGTTAGTTTTATTAGTACCTAGTTAAACACATAAGCTTGATCCATCTCAAGGTCGAATAAATAAAAAAAAACTTAAGTAAATTTCGAGTAAATACACCCATAAATAAAAAAACAAACAAAATAACTACATTTTTTATACTGGACAGATCTTTGTTTGACCACAATCTCACCTGATGGTAAGCGATGATGTGGTCTAAAACGAAGCACGAAGAACTAGGAGAAACCTATTCACTCTTACCTTAAAGAGGCCCGAATTGTATACTTTAGGAAAAACAGACGACGGCAAAATGTTCCATACCTTATTTATGTTAATATTTTCTGTTTGTCTAGTGCCAACCCTATTCAATCGTTCTGCAATCGAAGCGCGTAGCACAGGTGCTCGTTCACAACCAAGAAACGTTTTTTACCGTGAAGCGTTTCCAAAAACCGAACAAGTCACAAATTCGAGTAATTCGTAGAAACTCGATAATAGTTTGATTATTTTAATCTGATTTCGCGTGTTTCGAACCCAAGATAGGCTCAAAATAAATTGTTTTCTCTGTTTGTATAAAAAATGTTTGATACCCCAAAATATTATCCAATCTCGATGATTTTTGGAGGCGTTATTTACGGGATAAAAAAAGTTATTATTATTATTATTTAGCTTTCCCACAGCTGGGTAAAAGCCTCCCTTTCCATCTTCTTCGCGATTCAACGCTGAGACAGGCCATGTGTTTGAGTATGACCCAAGTTTGTTCGATAAAAAAGTAGTTTTATAATAGTACCTTTTTAAATTGCAATGGATCAAAAAATTTGGAATTTCACAAATCATGCATATTGGCCGTTTGGTTTATGCTCTATTTGCAATAAGTCCGCATTTGTGTACCAGCTTATTTTATTTTGTTCTTTGCATATTAAAAAGGAAGCTATCAATTCATGATTAACTAATTTAAAGAGCCCGCTGGATCCCACTGCTGGGCAGAGGCCTCCCTCCCCTTCTTCCATTCATCCTGGTCTAGGGCTTGTGATCACCGTGACCACCTGTGTTCACACTGAGCGCGTCAAGTTCGTCCCGCCTCTCCACCTGCAAGGCTAGCACAGCGATTTCCTTGTCTACTCTTCGAAGAGACGATAAGACTCTGACCGCAGCTTGTATTTCTTCGTGTATTGTTATTTGTTTTTTTATATTGTTTTTTAAATTTGAGTGTCATATACAATAAAGCGTTATTTTATTCCATTCTCTGTCGATTCTTCCGAAACTGTCTTTGCCACAAGCAGCCTCAATAAGTTTTATTCCTAGTCAAGAGAAAGATACTCTGCCTATAGCAACGTACGTTGTATATATAATTAATTAAATATCTAACCAAAAATGATTGGCAAGCGCGTGATTGAGAAGAGTGCAAAAAAGACAACATGAGAAGACAGTGTAGTCTAGGCATCATAAGACCTAGACAATTTCAGAAGAATGTTGTCTATCCTTAAATGCCAAAGATAGAGAAAATGATGGCTATCGTGCTTGGCGTTGTAAACTACTGTCGAGGAAGTGTCGACAACGTTTCTTCCCGTTAACTCTCACAATCGCCGTGCTCGAGACCGTCGACAAGTGTCTTCCTCGTTCCGATAAATGACTCATGACTAAATCCTTCTCTACAGTTATTGTGCTAGGCCTACTGGGCCAGCGGGCTTGCGGTCTTGCGCCTTGTGAGACCCATTCGTTCCACATTCTTAACTAAGCAAGTAACTCAGCCTCAGAAGGGGGGGGTAATGCTTTTAATGACAAACCACGCGCGCGAAGCCGCGGTGGGTCATTAAAAGCTAGTATACGATGTATTTTGTACGATTTAACATATAAAAACCGAAACATAATGATATTATCTACTCAGAGGAGATTGGTAGCATTTGATTTTTTACATAATTAAATTAGAGTATGAACCTTACCTACATAAAAAACATACGTTCATTGTCAATACAGAAAAAGTTATGTACCTAGTTTAGGAAATAAAAAAATAGTCTTTTTTGGGTTCCGTAGTTTAAATAAGAACCCCAGTAGTTTAACTAGCGCAAACACACAAAATGAACTTTTAACTTTTAACAAGCGCAAACATAACTATGTATTTTAAAATGCATTATAATATTTTAAAAGCCACAGCCGAAACTGACTACCGACTACGGAAGCCTTGTCTATAAGTGGTCCGACAAGCGCTTAACAATTATTTTTTGTACATTTAATGAGACTCCAACAAAAAGGTTTATCGATACAAATTGATTCAAATTGATTAGGCTATTTCTGTTTTGTTTATCTGAAATCACTGATTTGATAAGCACCTGATAACTTGGTAAAGTAATAAATAACCTTATCAATGCAACTTTTATCATAATATTCGCAACCTAAAGGTCAGTTCCTAATCAAAACAATCTAGTCAAATTTAAGTTCTGATAAAATAATTCGCTGCTATGGAGAGGGCTGCTTGATACTTCTCTACGAGATTTAATCAGAAATAAGGAGATTTGTAGACAAACGAAAGACACTGATATATAGCCCAAAGGACTTTTGTCCTCTTGCCAAGAGATGAAGTCGGGCTGTGGATGATGATGATGAAGATAATGGTATTTTAATGACACAAGAAGAAGTGATATACATTTCACTGTATATAAATAACCTCAGTTCTTGCTTTGTAAGTTCGACTGTGAAATTCAGATAGATTATTGCTATTTGCTTAGCTCAACCTAGTTTGCTATCTTCTATTGTCATAGGATGACTGCATGCAGCAAACTTGTTACTTAGTCATGATGATACACCTACTTATACAGAGTGCTTCGGAACTTGTAACTTAATCGGAAGAAGACCATTGACCTTATTTACACGATCAATGATTTTTTAAATTCAATGTTTATTGAAGAAATACTTATAAAAATTAGCGGTTTTCGGAGAAAATTTAACAAATTAATCAGATGTTTAAGGCGTACAATCCGAAATCAAACGTCTTGGAATAATAAGACTGAAGGCACAAACAGCTGTCTTAAAGGCGTGTTTTTTATTGTTTTATTGGTTTATTCCGTCCCACTGCTTGGTAACGGTCTCCCCCCAAATCCTGCCACATGTCTTTGGCGGTCTCCCACGAAACTTTCTCGTAAGCCACAATATCATCCCGCCAACGCAACGAACGACGAATAACAACGAAGTCACAATAATAAAAAAGCGGCACTCCTGGAGTGCTGACAGAAGTGAAAACTTGGATAAAAGCAGACTACACTACAGATACTTATATACAGAGGTGTCAGTAACAGTCAGTGTCAGTAGCCAGTAACAGATGTCGGTAACAGTGTCGCGAGTTCAATGGTTTTTTCCGATCTCAAAAAATGCTCAACGCGCCTAAAGAAGATTTAACTTCAAAAATAGATGGCAATTTCTAAGGCAAACCGATTTATGAGAGAACGTACCTTCGATTTCCATGTGTAGAATCACTCCTTTTAGTACAACATAGGTACATGTTCCGAACCACCGTGTATTACTAAGTAAGGGAATTGCATACACATGATACGTGAGCGTACGTGGCTTACCCATACAACTTTATGGAAACGAACGAAGTAAAAATAGGTATTGTAAAATACGTTAATATGATGTCTTGGGTTGGGTTTTTCTATCTGAATCATACAAATTAGAATTCAATAGGTGTCGTAAATAATTTTAATAAAAAAAAATTGGTACCGCACGATTTGATTATTTCAACAGATACAGAAATTGAGCAGATTTAAAATAAATTATTCGGCTGGTTTTATATGGTTTTTGTTATAGCAACTAAAATATAGGTAAAATTCTTTCCTCTATCCTGAACCAGCTTAAAAAATTATGCTCACCATAAAAAATAGGTCACATATAAAAATGCAAAATGTTCTAAATTTTAAAAAACAGGATGAAGATTTCACAAAACAGGATGCATTATGAATGTAAAAAGTTCTTTCTTCCAGCTAATTCTAAATTCAAAAAACCCACAGATAATAAAGGCCCTCACTTTGGTCAACCGCGAACATGAGTTATGAGGGTTTCCTTTCTCATACGTGTAATATTTTGATATAGTATATAATTGATTTTAAGCCCTGTTTATCTATTCTCTAGTGACGAAAATCGTTTGGGTTCACTAAATATTTTTACAGTTGCAATTTTGAAATGTATTAAAATTCAGCGCTGTGCTCTGTGAGAGCAGAATGGACTAACGCGATATGAATACTGAATCAAACACGTAAGTGTTGACTCAACTCAGTCTAAAAATGAGTCAAATCCTGTACTGAGGCCGATCTTCCTGATAAATGATTTTGCAATGTTGCGTAAGGCCACCTTGACACACCTTCAGGGATAAAAATAACAGTAGCTTTTGAATGAACGAGTGAATGAGTCAGTGAAATGAATTATGTCATCGGATTAGCAGTCTATATCTGGAATGCTCAGAATGGTGAAGGAAGACTTCGTGAGGAAACCGGTATGATGCCCGAGAACCGAAAATTTGTAAGCGTGCCATTGGTTAGTAGAATTCTATTAAGCAAACCGCGTTTGCGCATCTGTCATGTGAATGAAAATGGACATGTACAAAACGTAATGTTTGAACTTACCTCTAACGATAACGCTTGTGGGATGACTTCACTGGTCTGCGTAGGAGTGGGGTTTAATTTCGTTTGAGAGCCTGTTTTTGGTAATATAGTTGTGTTAAAGACGAAATAATATATTCTAATATTATAAAGAGGAAAGATTTGATTGTTTGTTTGCATTGAATAGGCTCCGAAACTACTGGACCGATTTAAAAAATTCTTTCCCCGTTGGGAAGCTACACTATCCCCGGGTGACATAGGCTATTTTTTACCCATCTGCGCAGAAGGAGGGTAATGTTTTTGTGGAAAAACTACGCGTGCGAAGCTGCGGGCTAGTCAGCTAGTAACATATATATTCGTAGGTACTTCTTGGAGACAAGTCTAGTAATATAGATCGTTGCAAGTTTATTTAACTTTTTTTAAAGGTGCGACAGGTACAGTAATTACTGATTAAAACAAGTATTAATCGCGTATGTGCCTTTTTTATTTGTTATCCCGACGTTTAGGCTGTGTTACAACTGTCGTGGTCACGGGTGGACAGTCCGGATAACAAATAAAAAGATAACAATAATTCTTTCATTGGTCAATATTGATATTTATTTTTATTATATACTTAATCGGAATAACCGAATTAACGGAAGAGCGAGACCCTCTAACACAAGTATTTTATATTTAAAAGAGGGTCCCAAACTCAAGAAATGTATATAGATTAAGTTTACTGAAATAATTATATTTGTATTTGTATTTATTTGAATTAAAAAGATACATACGCGATAAATACCCGTTACAATCAGTAATCGCGAAAGTTTGAAGAAAGGTACAGTTTTGATAACAAGAGAATTAAATAAACATAACTTAAAACTTACTATACAGAATAGAAGTAAACAGAACTCGATATTATAACTAAATACTAACGAAACGCTAAGAAACAGTTTCAGATGCAATCGATCGACTAATCACAATATTAATATCGGTTCATATGCAACTGAAGTGTTTTATAAATACAGAAACGGGCACGGTACTTAGGTAAGTTTATATGCGCCGGCGTCGGTGGATTTAGACCCGTGATGCAATCTCGTAGAGTTTATACTTCCTCTTTGTGATATCAAGTAACAAGGCTTTAGATAGATCGAGATAGGCTTGTATCGTATGGAAATGCTAGGTAAATAATATAAGATACTTTATGTTAGTAAACTTTACATTACTTGGATAAATATAATATGAACACTGGCAAATCGAATCGCTTTTATAACATCGCAGGTGCTTAGATAGTCGCTATAAGTACATATAATATTAAGAATACCTCTAATAATAATTATGACTTAATGTATTCTGTTTCAATGAAAAATCATTGGGTCAATGCTATGATTTTTCTTAAATTTGTTAAATTAAACAAAGTGCGGCTTGCACAACGATCCCTAAACGTATTTAAAGACTAAACACGTTTAAACTGGATGTATTTGTATGATTTGACAACTCCTTAAATCTTATTTAGAGACTAAATACGTTTAGGCATTGTTGCGCAAGTCGTTTTATTCGTTTTATAACTTGAGATAATGGTACAAATCCAAGCCCACATAAAACAATTGTTCTATACTGCCTATAACAATTGCCAAAGATTACTCATAAATAAACACGAAAAAAACACTACAATAATATTCAACTCCAATCAAAGGCAAAAAGTGTCAAGTTCATTCTTAGCTTCAATTAATAGGCGTAACACACGATTAACCTATAAAGTAGGTAAAACCAAACAGGTTTCAAAGAAAACTCGCTATTAAACAGTTATCAATCAAAATTATCTCGAGACATAATGATGTCGGCGCGCGTCACTTAAGTGAATGAGTTGTATTGTTCGTTCAATCAGGGATGCGTTTATAACAAAACAACTAGCACGTCAACCATGTTATCCACCACCATGTCCTACCAGCAGTGTAGTCTACATAATATAGAACTAGCTTCAGCGGCTTGTTATTTGTCAACAAAAAGTAGCCTGTATTTGAATCCAGGTTATAATGTACGTACATACCAAATTTCATCGAAATCGGTTCAGCCGTTACGGCGTAATTGAGTAACAAATAAACAAACATCCAAACTTTCATATTTTTAATATTAGTGTGATGATAAAGTATTAAATGCGTTATAAAATCAATGCAAAAGCTTGACTTGGTTTAATTATTAGTTTAGAAAAAATGGAGGAAGCCAGAACTTGTCTTCTAAGAGGTAAACCAGATGATCAAGGACCTTGTGGTATGCTTAAACTCAACAGGGAATTGGAGATTGCAAAGACATTAAAACAATTCAATTTAGAAAACAGGCTTCGAACAGACCCGACCGCAGTTATTTAACCCGAAAGAAGTTTACTTAACGAGATCCAAGCTCATCCGTGGCTGTCTTGATGCCGCCTTGATGATGATGAAAAGCTTAAGAAAATAACAAAGACAAAATACTTTTAAGTATCTACTTCTTTGACAAGTGAATAAGCCAGTCGGTATTTCATGTTACTTTATAATTAATCCGTAATTATTACTTCATAATAATAAAGTTTACCTACTCTAGGAATCTCTAGGAACAAGCAGTAGGTAAACTTGTCTGTTCATGATCATCATAATCTACAATCAGACTTCACACACTGCTAACCCAGCAACATAAAACTTTTATAGCTACTTTAATACGAACCCAATCATCCTAATCTTTGTCATTTTATTACTGAGTGCAGACGCTTTCCTTTATGTGACGTGACACCCCTAGTTCACTCATCTGAATGACTCTGTGATTGAGACGTTCATTCATCAGTGTTATGTCGAGTGTCAATCAAACTCATCATGATGTTAGTGTGGACACTCTTTTGTATTGTTCGATGTTTCGTAATAGTATGAGATCATCTTGATCGATCGTTTGGTGAATGTAATAATATTTTATGGCGGTAGTTTGATAATATTATACTGTCATGTCATTCGTCGTGTGTGTTTTTGATATCATAGATGGCACGGCGATTTACGGCCGTGTATAATACGGGCCGGCAGTACAAAACCAAACGAAATTAAACGACCGTAATATTTTTCTTATAGGTAATTATGGGGATGCGATACCAATTTTCCTACGGGCATCTAGTGAGAAATTATTGAGATATTTTAAGCTTTAACGAATTGGAATAATTGAGCAATTCGAAAGTTACTGTTGACCTATGTCCTTTCAGAAGTGAATTAAACGGCTCTCATAATCTTAATCGTCTCGTAATGTAAGTGTTACCCTTTGGTACGTATTCAATCAAATGTACCATTTCGCGTACGATTACTTCCAAGGATCTGGTTGAGAAATGCCTTGTAATCTGATCGGCTGCTTTTACTATTGGACTCATTGGCAACATTCATTTAAGTATTTTACTTACCTTGCATATTTGTGTACTCAAATATAGATATCAAGTCGATTTTGACTACTTTTTGTAGCTTATCTATTAAAAACCCTATCTATCCTTAACGGACAAAGCATATGGACACAAGAATAATACACGCAAATTTTTGCATACCGTAAAGTTCCAAAAATACAATGAATAGTGTCATAAAAATAAAAAGCGCGCATGCACACATGCACACACACACACACCACTCTACGGAAATAAACTATTTTCTTTATTTATTTATTATGTACATACTTTAACAGTGTATACATAAATAAATAAATATGGCTGGACCAGATAACTGATAGAATACTTATATACTTTTTTTGTAAATACATACTTATAATATATAGAAAAATATCCAGACCCGGAACAAATATCTGTAGATCATACAAACATTTGTTCCGGCGGCAGGAATCGAATCCGGTATACCTCCTGCGTCTCAGCCGGCTATTCGCCCACTGCGGAGGTCACGTACCACGGAGGTCGTCAAACCTAATAATATATACGTAATATATTATAATATACTATAATATATGTATATCGTCGTATATGCTAATCCCAGGAGCTGCTAATGATGCAGATGAAATTCCTTGTTAGATAAAGGGGAAGGAAGAAGCTGTCTTCTGTAACCGTTTTTTTTTAATTAAAGCAGATGACAGAGGACTCTCTATATGTTATGTATTTTAAATTTGAAATAAATTATTTATATTTTTATAAATATATAAATTATTTATGTTCTCTCGACAAAAGGTTTACAAATATCATTTATATCTAAGTGAGCTTACGCTGAAACACCTGTTTTGCGAGAGACGGTGCCTGTGATAGGTTTATCACCAAATAAGAAGGAGACTCAATTTAGGTTAATTTTGATGAGCTGTTCTTACAAAACTTTGTCCGCAAGAAAGTTTAATTTGAAAATATTCTGAATCTTATTTGAATCATCTCAAAAAGCTGTTCAGATTATTCATTCAATTTATTTATCTGTAAGATGTCTGTTAGTATGAAAAGGTACTTAAAATTTCTACTTGAAGTGACTTGCCCTTTATCAAGAAAGCATTAATATTAATTTGATTGATCATACAACTTAAGAGCCTATCAGCTTAAAGTTCAGCAGACAAACTTAAATTACAATGTATGAAACGATACGAGATAAAATTTGACTTTGGAATATTATTACGTAAAACTTGATTTATATTTTTGTAACGTGTTTACGTAAAAGCATACCTGCTTATACGAAGTGGAAGAAGCATTCAAAGAAATGACGAAATTAAAGAAACATTCAAATGAGATAACGAAGTAGAAAAAGTATTCATAGAGGATGTCGTAGTGAGAGAATCATTCAAAGAGGATGAGTAAGTGATAAACCCAGTCCTCCTATTCTCTATCTTGGAAATAAGTTTCCCACTCATTTGACAATTTCTTGAGTACATTTGCAAATTTAGGCAGTTGATTAGCGTTCTGTAAAATGTTAGTCAACGGATACAGAAATGGCGGGCTAGTGTTTGTGGATAGCTAATAGACATCCAGACATGTCCTTGTGACTAGCCGAAGCACATAGCCTTTGTATGTACTAAAGATAAAATAAAAATAAAATAATAATTGCTATAAATATAAATCATTGTCATCTATAATAATATGATAAAGAGGTAAAAAATACGTTTTTTTAATGTAATGGATAACCTCCTGAACTTCTGAACCGATTTTGAAAATTCTTTCACTAATAGAAAGCTACATTATCCTAGTAATTTGATAAAAATCCGTGAGTAATAAGGTTAGATGGAACAACGATCACTAGGAACCGCTAGATTTTTTAAATATAGTTTATAAGCTCATGTTTGACCAGAATCTCGCCTGATGTAAGCGACCATGCAAACTGGTCGAGACAAGGTGGTAAATACAGATGGGAAGAGTTGAAGATCGGCCTCAGTGGTGCACATTCATAGAGTAGAGACTAACGTCCAGCAGTGGACTACTATATGTTTAATATGATGATGATACATAGGCACTAAAAAGCAGCAATATAGCTACGTAATATTATCTTTATTCTGTGATTAAACTGCCAGCTAAGTCGGTTATCACCTTGTCAGCTTTGGCATTAAGTGTGCCCTTTTTATACTCTAAGCTCCTGAGGATATTAAGTTACAATTTGCAGATAAATTTATCTTAAGAAACGCTGATGCAAGGATCAAGTGGTTCTTATCATTCGATATAGTACACACCTCCATTTTGTTTTTTTTATATGCCACATAGGTTGCAAAGCAAACGATTCACCTGATAGTAAGCAGTTGTCGTAGCCTAAGGACGTTTGTAACACTAAAGGTATAAACAGCGCGTTGCCGAATCTTTAAAATTTTAAAACACGGTTATATATTGCCTTCTTGTTGTGTTCTGTTTCTTGTTCTTGTTTATGAGGTACTGAACTTAGAGGCCATATCCAAAAGTTGAGCAAGAATTAACGACTGGCAGTAATCGAACTAAACGTAAAATTAATCCCTCGTTGCAGTTTACTCGCGTTATGTCGCGCCAAGGAGTACCTAAAATCATAAACTTGAATGATTAAAAGCTTTTGGACCTAATTTCTACGCACTAGTCTAGTCTAGACACAGAAACAATAAGAGACATCGTTCAGACGATTTCAATTAATGTTTTGCAGCTAAAATTAAACCTAATGCTTTGAACACGTTTAAATAGGACAAGTGCTAGTTTAGGGCAAGTAAAACTAAATACTCGGTATTGTCCAAAAGTGTCTAGTTTAATCCCAACAGGATATTAACGAATTGACCTCTGTGGCTCGGTGGGCCGACTAAAGCTACGGAGGTCGAGGGTTCGATTTCTGCTGCAGGATAATCGTTTGCGTGATATGCAAATATTTGTTCCGGAGGTAGATATTCGTAGTTTCTGGTACCTTCGATATAGATAAGCATAGGGTGGACTGTGATTAGGACTGTTTGGTGTTGTGATAAGTGTTTCTTCTGTAGGTGGCTAACGGTTAAATGTCTGATCATTCAGGTCAATAAGTACCTAACTAGTGTCGCGCCAGGAAAGCTTAAATAGATTGCGTAGTGTCCATAAACACTTCAAGTTTTATTGAACTCTATGTAAACCAATTTTTTGTCGCCTGGCGCGCGCCACTCGTATTACAAAGTGGTTTTTTGCGTAGGACGAGTGCGTATAATTGCTAATAGACACTGAACAATGACCGCATTTACATATGAAACAGGGTACCGGAACTTCTCTTTTTAAAATTTGTCCTAAAGGGAACCACTGCGGCTGTGTCCTAAACTCAACTATACTGCGGCTTGCCACCGACCGTTTAGAAGTTTTTGTTTATTTTTTTATGAATTATTAGCTAACCCGCCCCGGCTTCTTACGGATTCTTATCAAAATAAAATATAGCCTATAGCATTCAGAGATAGTTTAGCTTTCTAACAGTCAAATAATTTTCAAAATCGGTTCTGTAGTTTCGGAGGTTTAAATCTGTTTTTTAGACTTTGCGCCTTCCCTATAACTTACCTTATACAGCCGTTATGTTTGACTGAAGGTATTTGACCTAGAATAGCTGATAAACAGCATTTTAACGCACTGGAAAGCGCAGCGTAGGTCAGCTCCCTCACTAGATAGAAAGATCTGTTTATGGTAGCTGGTGCAGGCCGCACAAGATCGTTCGCTCTGGAAATCTATGGAATAGAATAGAATATAATATAGTAATATTTATTTGCAATTACTTATAAAGAACGCAGAACCAAAGTCGTGGATGTGGGTAGAAGGATCAACCAGCTGAAGTGGAGATGGCCTGGACACTTGGCAAGAAGAAAAGATGGAAGATGGATGAGGACAGCAACCGAGTGGTAGGCGCGAGAAGGGCTCAGTCCAGTTGGCAGACCACCAGCCAGATGGTCGGACGACATCGCTAGAATTGCGGGAAGGCAATGCATGCGCTTCGCACAGGACCGGAGAGAGTGGTGTGATAACGGGGAGGCCTATACCTAACAGTGGGTGGATGTGGGCTGAGATGATGATGATGATGACTTATACATAAGTTAACAAAAAAACACAAACAAACAAATCTAAATTTACGCACAAAGTATAAGTAGTTGCAAAATGGTCTTTAACTCGGCACGTGCTGGTTGCAACAACCAGAGCCATTATACTTGTTTCGGAGATAAATATTTAGCACAATAGGACGGAATAACAAAACAAACAAAATAAAAGAATGTTATAAAGAAATTCAAAGCAAAAAACCTATGGGGGAGGAATATGTTCAGCAGTGGAAATCCTGTGGCTGAAATTATGAGATTTAATGAGTTTAATTTGAAAACTTATGTGTTTGTATCTCATAGTAAAATCGTAACTGCGATGACACAAGGTACGCTAACCCCATACCTACTACATGGTGGTCTTCATAACTAGAGCCTTAAAAAGACATCTATAAATCATTTGCTAATGGTTACTCACTTGCTCACATCCTGGATATAGACGTAACGGCACTTGTAATATTCAGGAAGGAGTGAGCATTATCCTGAGGTAGTTGCGTGCAGCTGGCTCCAAATAACAGTGTTTACTAGGACATTACAGTGTTAGAGACCGCTGCTAAAAGATTATCGTTTTCGCTGTGAGGAGCGTGCAGCAGCCAGGCTGCGGCAGCCAATCAAAATACACAGATTAAAATAATGTTACTTTTTTTTTTAATTGGATGGAACTTCGTTTGACCACAATCTCACCTGATGGTAAGTGATGATGTGGTCTAAGATGAAGCACAAAGATCTAGAAGAAACCTATTTACTCTTACCTTAAAGAGGCCCGGATTGTATTCTTTAGGAAAAACAGACGACGGCAAAGTGTTCCATACCTTAGCTGTACGCATCAAGAACGTAGAACTAAAACGGCGAATGGGTGGTATATTGACGGATGGTACTGAGCCGTGCGCCTGCTTGTTCTTTGATGGAAGGGAGAAGGTGGGATCAGATCGTATAGTTCCTGGGCACATTCCCCGAAATGTATTCTGTAAAAGATCGATAGGCTTGCAACTTTACGGCGGTGTTCGAGACTTTGGGTCTTAGTCACCGCCATATATTGCTCATCTATAAGCCTAAAAGCCCTACGTTCTATCGAGTCTAAGGTAGCGAGCTGGTATTTGGCCGAACCATCCCAAAGGTGGCAGCAGTACTCCATACCAGACCGGACTTGAGCTTTGTAAAGACTAAGAAGCTGTCCTGGTGTGAAGTATCTCCTGACCTTGTTGAGGATGCCCAGCTTCATGGCAGCTGTTTTAGCCTTAGACTCGATGTATGAGCTAAAGTTGAGAGTAGGCGTGAGCGAGACCCCTAGGAGCTCGAGGTGACCTTTTACAGATAACGGTACTTTACTTTCGCGTGCCTGATGGGCGGTATCGGCAACTCGAACCCTGCCGTGGATAATTCAAAAATCAAAACTAAGCGCGAGTCACGTCTCATCCAATTAGGAGGTTAGGTGGTATGATATCAATCCCTGCCATGAACCGATGGACGTATTATTAGACAAAATTCAGCCGGGCTACACTGACACCTAGAAAAGTTTATCTCTGCGAAAGAATAGAGTAAAATTATTGTCTAGGGTAGAATGTAGAAATATTTGTACCGCCTCGTGTAGGAATGTTTTTACTGGCTACTCTAAAATATAATTAACCATAGAGATAATCTTTTTAGGGCAGTCATGGTAGCCTGGCAGGACATTTAGATGATATTAGGTAAATAGACTTCAGACACAGATTAATTGTTAATACTACGTAGCCATATCAGGTCCGTACGCCAGAACATTTTAATTATTATTATTATGGTGTTCAGAGATTTTCTCTACTCGATTTTCTAAGAATCGTTATTATCTGGTGGCCGCGGGCCTAGTACACCTCAGTGGGCCGAACTTCGCTAGGAAGCTCAGTCTGTAGGAACGATCCTACACGTATTTAAAATAGCCGTGTTTTGTAGCAGAATGTAAGTGTGCCTCGGCAGGTCTAAATACTCTAAAGATTGGGATAGTTGTTTAGGAATAACCGGTTGTTGACAAGACTTATTATTATTTATTTTATTCAATTAGAACGGCAATTATTCCAATTACACTAATTGAGAAGACAACAATAGAACACAAAATTATAAAAATTAAACGAACAAACACTCATGATGGAATAAACAAACCAGTAATATTATAAGACCAATTATACATAAATATTGTGACATAGAAATTTATATTAACTTAATAATAATAATAAACATGTCAAAAATAATAATGAGCATCAAGATCACAGGAACCCTTATAGGATCACTTAGACGTTCGTCTGTCTGTATATCCGTCTGTCAAGACCCTTTTTCTCAGGGACGCGTGGAGTTATCAAATTGAAATTAATATCAAATACTTAGGTCTACGGTCAACTACCTTGAAGAAGTAAACATTTCCACCTTCAAAGTCAATCCAATCAAAAAATACGGCCATTTATGCCGCATATCTTGCTAGCAAATAAATTTTAAAAAATAGGGTACTTCCCGTTGTCCTACAACCATCCAATTTGGCAAGAAGCAAGGTCGCACAGCACAAGTAAAGGAAAAAATCCGAAAATTGTTAATATATAGTAAAGTTACACATAAATATATTTTTTTTTATTTGAAGGTGACTATACACTCTTGAGCACAGATGTAAAATACGGACTAATGTCGTGCCGTTACACAGATTTTACGTGCAGAAATACTAAGGTTCGCTTTCGGTGCTAGCTCTTGCACTATTGCTCGAATTGATTACACACATGATCGAATTGCGGCTCTAGCCGATCGAGTGAGCAAACATGCTCACGGCAACTGTTTACGGAGAGTTACTGGAAAATACAAAGGGAATACATACCTAATAAAAAAGTACATTTAGGTGGAACGTTTATCATATTAAAATGTGGTTTTCTTTCATGATAAAAACTATGACCTTTTTATTTTTTGTAAAATGAAACAATACGAATACCCGTTTAAATCAGTAATTATTAATGAACTTATCATTCATACTTACTGATTTAAACGGGCATTTATACAGTAAATTATGTACAGTGATAACAAAAGTTTGAAAAGTTAATTCATTGTTAATATCATTGTTATACATTTTCGGACTTATCGACTAATCATCGCTAATCGACTGTAACTTGGCTAAGCCCTCAGATAGCGTTGTATACAGTTACTATCGCTTACGATCAGGCGAGATCGTGGTCAAGAGCAAGCCTATAAATGTATAAAAACAAAAAAAAAAACATTCTAACGTGTATAAAACGTTTTCATTCATTCATTCGTTCATTCTGTCAGTATATCAGTAATCGGTCACTGCTCGGCCTACAATCTATAAGTACATATCGATCGTCGATGGATTATAATCTACGTTAAAGAGTTATAAAAACTCGTAAATGCAAAACGAGTTCAATAAACCGCGAGCCTTCACATTTCGGCGTTAGTTCGTCGTAAAAATACCTAACTTGTTTAATTGCTTTGTGATTAGATATGTGCTTTATTAGGGTTGCCAAAAGAATAGTACAGTTTAAAAGTTTTTTATATCCAGTAAGTACATATCAGGTAAACATCTAAAACACAACCCAATAATGTTAATTATTTATGAGATAAAACGAAAAAAGTTTAATAGTAGTGTGCGATTTTTAATTAGTTCATATATAGTATAAATAAAATAAAAGATAATATAATATAAAGGCTTTAAATAAACGATATGTCAAACCCTAAATTATAAGAAGTGACAAAAAGTGGAAATGGCGACCGCCAGGTAAGTAGGTAGCTACTTTCATCTGGCATACAAATCTTTTTCCTATATAAATTTCAAAGTCAAGATCATAATAAACTTTCAAAAAAAATTAATTCCATGTAACTGCTATCGGACCGATTCAATTTGAACTGATTATTTGTATTGTGTCAACCCTAAACCTAATCGGTTTACGGACAAGTTCACGGTCACACAACTCATGATCGTGATTCCTTAATATACTCAAAATATTTCCACATAAAGACTTCTTCGTATCGTATACTATTTATCTCGACAATAGCGGGTAAGCCTACGACATCATGATGTCATTGCTTTGACATTTTCACACGAAACCTTCGAATAGTGAATCCAAAGTTAGAATGTCTAACCGCCGCACGCCGTGTCTTCCGTGCCTTACATCTCTTAGACAAAAGACGTGGCGCCTATCTCGAGATTGTTGGCATAACATAATGGCATAATGTTGGACATTTCACAAAGCGCTATCTAGTCCCAAACTATGCAAAACTTGTACTAAGGGAACCGGATAAAATACTTAAATACTTTTTGTTTTTTGTAAATACTTACTTATAATATATAGAGAAACAACCAGACCCGGAACAAATATCTGTGCATCATGCAAACATTTGTTCCGCGGCGGGAATCGAATCGCGGCTTGCGTTTCAGCCGGCTATTCGTCCTCTGCGCCACGGAGGTTGTCTAATACGGAATCGATCACGAGATCGCTTTAGCTAATAATGGCAATTTGTTGTGTAAATGGGCTGGAGAGATTTCAATTCGCGTCGCGCCTCGCCCGCCAGTAGAAAAGTTTATAAAAAAGGTGAAAGATGTCTAACCTTTATTAACAGATGAGCTTTCAATAAATCGTTTGCATAAATAGGTCTTTAGATTCAGTGGTCTATAGTGATACTTGTATCTCCGAAACAAGGCCCTTTTTCTAAACTTAACTCAAGACTGAATCGAGACTCGAGCCTATTGTATTGTATTTGAGCCCATTTTTTCCGCCCACAACGATTTATAGAAAGCTCACTTGCTTTGAGGATACTCCAGGCGGATCTACAAATGTGTAGTGGAGAATTCGCTTCTGTATTTTAATCGTTTGAATCATGATGATTGAATTGATACATTGAGTACGGTCAATTCGATATAATGGTCCGGAATACCGGTAATACCGACAATGATACGTAATTTCCGGCAATATCAATCGATATTAAGTACTGTATCTGAGGGGATACGAACATTTATTGTAATTGGACATTTCCAAAATGATTGTTGGTGTCTGGTTTCACGTTCGTGGTTTAATATTAATTTGTAGGCCTATTGCAAAAAATACAAATGAAAGAAAAAAAACATATATTAACATAAACTGTACACAACAAACAGACGCGAACATTTACAAAACATAAGTATACAATTTCATATAAGTTTAATTTTGCAATACCTGTAGATATGCAATACATTACTATTGCGGTTGTCAGCGACTGTTTTCCTGGCTTCTGGCAGATGGCGCGGTCACTGGTACACAGCTGATCGTAAAAGTACACAAACCAACATAACATTTTTGTATATATAAGATTAAAATGTATATGCATAGAAACATTGCCATGTATAAGCCTAAGTAAAAAGCTTTGAGCGCAGCATGTAAACGAGTTTACAACGTTGATTTTCCGCACAAGGCATTGATGACGAACGAACTTGATTAAAAAAAATTACTATGTCAAAACCATTTTCTACAAGTTATCCATGACAGCTAGAAATGATGGGGTTGCGTGCTTAAATTAATAGGGGTTTTAATTTCAAAATATGCTGTTACCGGAAGTGGTAACCCGGCTAATAAGGGGCTGTTCAATGTTGCATGGGCTACTTTCTAATTCTTTATTCTGTTATTATAAATACCTAATGAAATGTTTTTGTTTTCAGGTAAATATCAACAGTAAATTAGAAGTGCACTTCCATCGTAAGGAAATACGTAAGTTGTAGGAAACCCTCGAGGCCTACAGTAAATAAGTGCTTAATATTATCATTCTATGATTATTCCTTCGCTACTCGTATACAATGGCACCCAGCAACCTTTATCCGGTTGACTTTCCATCTAATGGGAAGCCGTTCTATGCTGCACCTTCCAGTTCGTATGTTCCACTCGAAAACCTTTTTATGTTGGGTAAAAAGTCGTCGTTTGAGCTATGTGCCCCGCCCACTGCCATTTCAGTTTGCTAATCTTCTAGACTATATCAGTGACCACTGAGGACCTTGAGCCTTCTTACAGGGCCTATAGTGAGAGACCACATATAACAATAATTTATTAGTTGTTTTCTTCCTCAGAATGTTATTCAGAGAGTCTACCATCTAATTTCAAAGATTCCCAAAGTTGACTTACATAAACTGTATTTCGTAACCACAGCGCGAAGGCATTATCTCGTGTAACTAGGGCATGCGCATGCACACTACGTGTCTGTCGGTTATCTGCTAATCATTGTTTACCTATGCGGCAAGTCGATGACGTAAATCTGGACCTGGTGGAGACAGGTTTTCTTATGAGATATTGAGATTTAGTGTTCGAATTTAGAACATCTTAGCATTACGGTGAACGTTTCTGCGAGCGTTAATATAAGTTAATTTGTTATGGGGAATATTTAAACAGAGTTTATAGCTTTTCGAGTCGAGGTGCGAATCTGTAATCTAGAACTTTTTCATCTGCACACTTATAGCTTAGGCATTGGCCACCGTGGCAGGCTAACTGTTGGAAGGAATTAATGCACGAGAACTATCTAAAATACTTATTCATTACCAAAATGACGCCGATACTGCTAGAACAGCCCATAAGTCTACCACTTTATCGAAATATCGACCTATTTCTGATTTCCTAAAAACTTATCCATATGGATCTAATGTAGGTACATACATAGTTTAACACCTCCTCGTCATGATGTCACATACCTTTATCGGTCATTTGGCACAGTTGCGTTAAAAGTCCTACATAATTCGCATGGGTAACTGATTCTCACTAGATGTTTTTTCAATAACCTACACCTATACTGTCCCACTGCTGAGCAAAGGTCTCTCCCATTTCCTTCCATTCCTTGCGTTCTCCAGAAATCTCCTGCCAGTCAGAGTGGAACCCATCCAGATCGTCGCGCCAACGTTTTCGCGGTCTGCCTCGTTGCCGTCGTCCTGCAGGTTGCCAGTCGGTGGAGATCTTAGTCCACCTTTCAGGGTGCATTCGAGTGACATGACCCGCCCACTCCCATTTGAGTCTTGCAGCCTTGTACCCCACATCAATGTCATAGGTCATAAAGCGTAGAGTAGTGTTGCGGATTCTATCGGTTCGCCTAAAATGCTACGCTCCATCGCTCGTTGGCATACCCCGAGTTTGAACTTTTGTGAGTCCGTCAATGACCAAGTCTGAGCACCGTAGGTTAGGATAGGTAAGATATGTCGATGAGTTTTCGCGAGTTTTCGATGAGATGTTATGTTAACTATATTAATCCCCATGATTCACATCCTCGGTAGCTTTCAATCCATGACAGAATGTTCAGAATCGCTTTAGTAGTTTTTGGGATTACCCACTACAAACAACAAACTTTATAATAGATGTATGTATATATAGCAATTGTAAAAAATAATAGACGTTTTTCTTTTATTGTTTATTATTATTTTATTTATATACATAATAAATGTATTTACATAAAAATTGCTGATTTAGCTATTTATGAAAATTTAGGAAGATTCTCCAATCGAAGATGCGGTCTACGATGGACAAGCTTGCCTATAAAAAATCAGTTCACTCATGACTTGAAGACCCTAGGTTGTAGTTATCTGGAAGGATCAGTTATTTCCACACAAGCATTCCTTCATTTGCCATTTCCTTATTCTATTATCAAATCCTATAACGAAGCAGAATGTAGGTGACTAGGTGGTATCAGATAACATTATCAGCTAGATACTGATAACATGTTATCATGGTGAGTTCTATGAAATATTGTGCAGAAAATTACAAGAAAATTCACAGATGAAATTGTTACCTTTTCATTCTCTTAATTAAAACTCTTCTGGATTAAGAAATTAATAGTTATCAATGCAAAATTATTAGGTTTTGATGAGAGTAGATCAAAATGACATTCCTGACATTTTTTTATCCAAAAACTGTTGATTTTTTTATAGTTTTACATAGATGTGAAAGTGATCCGACAAAGGGCTCTAGAATCACCACAAATATGTGCACAGTATGCTAATATTATGAAAGACGACGACATGGAACGTGCTGACAACACGCCCACGCCTCTTTTGGAATACCTTAATTCAATATTTTCACTTCCATACTCACAAATTAGCATTTTCTTTTAATATTATTAACCGTTATTGCCACATAAATTAGACGTGTTTTAATATGAGACTCCTACACATATCGTAGATGCTTTTTTGTTGGCCTCGGTGAAGCGGTGGGCGAGTAGCTAATTGAAACGTAAGAGGTTACTGGTTTGTACTAGCGTAACAAATGTTTGCATGAGCTGTAAATATTTGTTCATTCATACCTAATATTACATCGAGTATCTTGCTATGCTTACGTAATATGGCTCCTGAGCTCAAGTTCAGCATCTACATCGATAAATTAATTAATTTCCCACTCGTTCTCACGCCGTCAGTTGACACAATCAAACGTGTTGGCGTAGGAGTGATTCTTGTGCAAATTAGGTAGGTATATGACCCAGGACAGGTCACGTACCTAGGTGACAATAGGCCCGAATCCGGATTATTAATATTACCATCACACGCCACCCTGTACAATATAACAATAAGTTATTTCGTCGGTTCTACGAAAGACCATAAAATCATGTTTCGCTTACATGGTGAATTTATAAACAGCTTCTTAGGTGGTCAAAACATCCACTCATATTTTGAGGTATAGCTTATTTCAATTCAATAATTTAAGACCTTATTTTACCTTACCTTTCACCAGAGAGGGGTGTGAAAGTTGCTCCCTAATGGGCGAATAACATTTAGAAATCAAACAACCACTGCCACGAAAGAAGAAGAAGACCTTATTTTGTAACATTTTATCAACAAATAATAAATAACTTATGACTTAATAAGATTCTTGATTATAAAGCCAAGCTCATTACTATAAGAACTAGTTTGTTTAAACTTAGAGTTATAATAGACAATTAGTACCTCTTCCTTTTTCTTCAAGTCTGTTATAAGAAATGGTTGTTTATGGTTCAGTTGTCCAAAGCATCATAATATTCACAAAATAATTTTGACGAACAAAAGAATATCGATAAATTAGCTCTTGTACTTTTTCACTTTATCGAAATAGCATGTCATTCCTACCAGTTTATGTAGAGTGTTAGAGTATCTTGAAAATCATATATGCACCTGTGTTGTTCTTGATGATTTCTGTTGTTCATGTTCGCACCGATCCTCCCACCTTTCCAACCTTTCTTTCACAGACCTTGGCAACTATAGCTTCCTCGTTATTGCTTTGTATTCTTGACAGATATTCTGGGCGTCACCAAAGATTTATCATTCTCATGGCTAATTAATTGAAGTCACAGGTGTGTCGTAGACAACAGAGTAATTTAACGGTCAAGGGAATTCACTATCGAATGAGAACAACCCAAACAGTCTCAGAATACACTGTAAATTTACCTGATACTAACTTAAGATGGACTTCTTAAATTGTGTGCATTATGGTTAGGATCGCAGACTGATTTCCAATGAGATGACTTCATACTTTTAGAGATACTGTAGTTTCAAATTGAAATTCTAGGCTTTGGTAAAGAAGAACCACAGCAAAATACACAATCAAAAACTGTCTGTTTGCAAGACTGGACCCCAATCGCGCCAACAAAATGGTCATGAAGATGTAGGTATTAATTATTGATGGCGATTCCGATGGTGATTTTTTTTAGAAGTCTTCCAGGTATCAAATACTTTTGAAAATTGAACGGAGAAGGCTAAGTTAGGTACCTTCGTTCCCCCTTATAAAGATCAGATTATCTTAGCTCCTCTCTCACGCATTAATGATATTGATTGACCACGAGATTGGCAGGTAATGCTTATCACAGGCTAAGCCAATTTTATTTAATGAAGTTTTTTATTTTCGCTGTAACCTCCTTTCATTATGCGCACTGCCAAAGATTGCCTGCCTGAGTCTGTTTCCTGATAATATAACCCAGGTCTTCAAGTCACGAGTGAATAGGTTTTTTCTAGTCAAGCGTGTCCATCGTGTCCATCATCGCTTACCATAAAGCGAGATCGTCATTAAACGCTAGCTTATAATTTATAAAAAACCGGACAAGTGCGAGTCTGACTCGCGCACCGAGGGTTCTGTAAAATATTTTGTTTTATGTGATATAACTACAAATTAACCTTTTTCAGATTGTTCCTTTACTTGTGCAGATTATTTATTATGTTTTATTGACGCTTTTTGCCAAATTTCATGATTCTAGGTCAACAGAGTACTCTCTAGATTTTGATTTATTGCGAGCAAAATATAAGGCATAAATAGCCGTATTTTTTGATTGCGTTGACTTAAAAGCTTGATTTTTGTACAGCTTGAAGGGACAATAGACTTACTTATTTTATATTAACTTCAAATCGATACATCCACGCGTCCTTGAAAAAAAGGGTGACAGACAGACAGTCAACGAAGTGATCCTATAATCTTACTTTTTTCTACTGAGGTACAGAACCCTAAAAATAAAATAAAAAACCTTTGCCTAAACCTTTGTCAGGTCGTCCGTGAAATCAACACTGACCTCAGCAGAAGACCAGCGCTTCAGCATGGCAACATGCAGCAGCATATGCTGAGACCTTTTCGCCATCACACTGAATTATATGATTTAAAAAAACGTGCCATTGTTAATTTTATGTTTAATGTAAATATGTTTAGTTTTAATTGTTTGAGATTATATTCTCATGATTCTTTTGTGATGCAAATAAATGTATTTCTTTCTTTCTTAGACACAAGAAATGTATTGTTGCAACAATGGAATGTCGAATGTGGTATGTAAAATCGATTTCGTTATCAGTCGTTCGTTATCAACAGGCCTTGATATAACGCAATGCTTTTACTATACGAAAAAGTGCAAAGAAATAGCGTTCAATATATCACACTGATGCTAGAAACAGGGTATATCTATGTACCTTCCAATTATAGATGCAGTAATGGATATCTAACACTGTCAAGATAATAATTTTCAGATTTACAGCCAGTTTGTGGAACATTAATTAAACTAATGATTATGTTTGTTTTAGATTATACAAGGCCTATCTATAAATTTCGTATTTTGTCCGCTTCGTATTTGAAATAATCTGTCTGCAAATGACAACCTCCGTGGCGCAGTGGGTCAATAGCCGGCTGAGACGCAGGAGGTTGCAGGTTCGATACCAGCAGCGGAACAAATGTTTACATGATCTACAGATATTTGTTCCGGGTCTCGATGTTTCTCTATACTATAAGTATGTATTTACAAACAAAAAGCATATAAGTATTCTATCAGTTATCTGGTTCCCATAGTACAAGCTTTGCTTAGTTTGGGGCTAGATAGCACTGTGTGAAATGTCCAGCAATATTTATTTATTTTATTAAATAAAAAAAAAAGTCTTGATACAATAAATAAGGTTGCCTGGAAGATATAATAATAAAATATGATAGAGAAGTAAATTTGAAAATAGGATGAGGCTCATTGTATTCATAATTATACTAAAATTAAATACATTATCCATGACAAATCCTTATTTCTATTACATAAAAGAGGCCATAGATTAGTAGTGAAAAAAAAAAACAATGGATACCGGGAACGCAAATTTTCATTTTAGCAACAATCTGTTATAATTGACTTTTTAATTTCCTCGTATTCGTGATGAAATATTATGTGTTACACTCGGATGTAAGCGATCAGTAGCAACCTCGACACACGTACATCAGTTATTCTGCGTTCGAATTAAAATTTGTATGGGAGCCGACATGCGACACTGACTCCAAGTTACCCCAAACTTTTGAGTTCTATCCATAGGCTACCTCTCTATTACGACACTTTCACCGGACCTGCTCTATCCTCATCCATTGCAAACCGACTGAGTTAAAAACGTCGTCCTTTTTAAAAATATTGAGTAGGTACTTAGTTATTTTAGTCAGGTTGCACCTTCAGTGCAATGCATCATGAGATAAAGGTGTCAGTTCATTATGTGTGGTGAAAGGTCCGTTATATGGGTCAGTCGGAGTGCAGATCAGCGATAATGCACCGGGGCTTTGTCTCTGTGAAATGCAGCTTTATTTAAGTGAATAAAGTCGGTATAATTCTTGAATTTACATATTAAAAGTCAGTATAACTCTTGTTTAAACTGAGATGTTTCTTGCGATGTCGTTTACGCGGGATTGTCCAAATTGGTATTTTTTTGAACCCATGACTTAAATCTTACATATTAAAATATGAAGCAATCGTTTTAGAGCAGAAAACGTAACTTAACACCATTTTTTTGCAGAAAAACAGTTCAGTTTTGTTACGAATTGGGCCTCTCCAAAAGAAGTCTAAGTTCAGGGCGCCAACCACAATATTTTAGAAAACCATTATGTTTCAAGAGCGATTTGTTTCAAGCTTGTAGGAACATTACTTCGATTTGAACCAAACTTTCAAACATTACTGTTATAATCCTAATAATGTTGTATATTAAGTGCTCTCTAGTGATTGTAAATAAATAAATAAATAATAAATAAATATCGCTGGACATTTCACACAGCGCTATCTAGCCCCAAACTAAGCAGAGCTTGTAGGTACTATGGGAACCAGATAACTGATAGAATACTTATATACTTTTTTTTTGTAAATAGATACTTATAATATATAGAAAAACACCCAGACACGGAACAAATATCTGTAGATCACGCAAACATTTGTTCCGCAGCGGGAATCGAACCCGCTACCTCCTGCGTCTCAGCCGGCTATACGCCCACTGCGTCACGGAGGCAGTCAATATAACAGATATGTCACATTATACTACGTTCGTATAAAACATTGCGAAAATAAACACGATTTACTTACTTTTTAAGATAATTTACGCTTTATTTGAGTTCTAATGTGAAACGTTTTGAGTCAACGATTTATAGTGACGTCACCAAAACTGCTTCGCCTTTACAATAATAAAGTAAGATTACTAATTGAGGGTCATGGTGCGAAATGTCAGTGTAATATTATTTTAATATTGCTATAAGAGATTGAGGTTGGCTCCCATGTAGTCCTAGGAAAGACTGAATAAAAATCAATCAAAGGTAGCCGACTTCTAAACAGATTTTTTTTTATTAATACGAGTTAACAACATAGGATTTTTTTATTTAGCCTATGCTGTCCCACCGCTGGGCAAAGGCCTCCCCCTCATCACTCCACCTCTCCAACCTAGCATACACAGACAATATTAAGCGGTTACATATATAAATGGTAATTCTTACTGCTACCATAATTAAAGATGACAGACTGCATGCATTAATATTTTATGACGAGCGAGTAAATTAATTCGATTTTAATAATGGCATGCACTTACTTCTATATTTTGAACATACAATCAATAAATAACGTTTATAAGTCCTCCCTCACTTAATAACGTTTCCTTTTATCGTGGGTGTCAGAAACTACTAATGTATAATAATATTATACATACAATTTGCGAGTTTGTTTATTTGGATGTAGGGGGTAATTTTCACTTGATCTACTAATCCGATTCTGAAAATTCTTTCACTCCTCATCATCATCGACAGCCCATAAGTACCCACTGCTGGGTGTAGGCCTCCTTTTGTAAACGCCCCCCTTCCCGATCTTGTGCTGCGCGCATCCAGGAGTTGCCCGCGACTTTCTTTATATCGTCGACTCACCGCGCTGACGGACGTCCTGCACTTGTTAGGTCTGTTCTTGGCCACCATTCGGTCAAAGATTTACTCCACCTGCCATCACTCTTAGGACGCTACATTATCCCTGAGTGCTACAAGTTATATTTTATTTTGATAAAACTCCGTACGAAGCCGAGGCGAGACAGCTAGAACCATAAATAAATCAACACCTAGACTCAGAAACATCTATAATAATGCTGGACATTTCACACCGCGCTATCCAGCCCCAAACTAAGCAAAGCTTGTACTATGGGGAACCAGATAACTGATAGAATACTAATATACCTACATTTTTTTAAATAAGTACACACCAATATACTAGCGGCCCGTCCCGGCTTCGCACGAGTGGACATTTACTTTTTAAACATTTTTATGGCTGATTTTTTTACACCTTGGGTTAAATTATTGAAGTTTTAGTAGGGGATCCTTAATTTTTTGTAGTAATAAATATAGCTTATGTTACTCAAGGATAATATAGCATTTTAATGATGAAATAATTTTTGAAATCGGACGCGTAGGTTTTAAGTTTATTCGTTACAAACATACAAAAATACATATCTTCTTTTTTATTAGTATAGATAGAAAAATACCCAAACCCGAAACAAATATCCGTAGACCATGCATACATTTGCCCCACAGCGTCTATCGTCTCACTGTGCCATAGAGGTCATCAAAATTAGCTAACACTCGTATTTTACAACGTAATAATAAATCATCACTGTACACAATTCTCTCTAAACACCTTCTAATCTCTAGTTAAACAACTTAAACAATATCATAACCCGCAGGAAATGAACCTTCAACGAAACGAATGGCTCTGACCGACCAAACAAGGTGGTGTGTGGGAAGTGCAGGGGGGTCATTAGGCTATCATGTCGGCTCGGTTATGACCATTGGCCACCTGAGTAGATTTGTGGGCTGTTTTGACTCAACTCATTTAGATGTTCAAGGATTTAAATTAAGACTAAACATGTACATTGTAAACCACCCATTTTATAATTTATTCATACCTACCTACTTATATATTTATTATAATAATAATAGTAAATATAATATATATAATGTAATATAATGTATGAGTTCTCATCCAATGTTCTGCTTAGTTGTTGTTTTGGCCAAGAGCTACCCACCAGACTTCAGGATCACCACGAAATTACAATGGATCAGAACCCCACCACTCACCTCAGTCGCTTCGCCGCTCCAGATGAAAATGAGTGACCGCAGGCGCCAACTGAGATTGGTGTAGCCTCTCTAGATTCTTGTAGCCACATTAATAATAATACAGGCTGTTGATATTAATGGTGCTTGATTGTTTTTAAAAACCTATTTTACAACAAAACTAGCCATTAGCCTTACCTGCGTTTTCATTTAATGTCGTACATAACAAAACACGTAGTAGGTATATTGTATATTTGTATATGGTATGGTATATTTGAATGTAACGGATCCATTGCAGGTATTTTTATTTCTTATTTGGCTAAAACCGTAGAATATAATGTAACACATACACCATACAAAAGACGCCCTCTGGCTAAATGGAACCTTCCTAGACAAACGTCCAGCAGTGGATTGCTATAGGTTGATGATAATGACGATGATACAAGCCAAGATAAGATAAACACAATCTTATGACGAGAAATACACGTGAAATAACATTTAGCAAGTGTGGCATCGCTTAAGTTCTACTCAATTTAGAATGCAAACAGAAAAAATAACATGCAAACAGCTTGTACGGAACAAATAAAAAACATTATTCGACTTTTCACTTTCCGTTTAAAGTTATTGCACTTTTACACTTACGTATGTACAGACTTTAAAGGGCCATTCTACCAAAGCGTGGAATAAATAAGTAGGTAGGTAGGTAATTAGAAACAACCAATTAGTAACAGTGTTTAGGTCCCTTACGCACTAGCGGCTAACCGCGGGGGCGGCTAACCGCGCGGCTAGCCGCTTTTCCAGTTTAATATGCAACCGCTTATGATTGTACGCACTAAACCGCCACAAAATTTCAACCGCGGCGGTTGAATGGAGTGACGCGGCCCGCTTCGCGGCTAGCCGCCATCTTGTGTATACGCACTGGCGGTTAGTTTGCGGCGAGCCGCCGGTGAAGTATGCACGTGTTTTCAGTTGCGCAGCCATGAACTTCGACACAGAGAAATTCATTGTTGAAATTCAACAACGAGAAGCTATTTGGAATTGTGAAGGAGCAGTTTATAAGAATAGAGATTTAAAACGGAAACAATGGGAAGAATTAGTAGATATTTTTGGAAAAGAGGAGATGACAACAGAGGCAAAAAAAAATCTTGGTAAGTATTTCTTATTATTATTACATATATTTAAACGAAACTAAACATACTTTAAACATCTTAGAACATAGTAATACGTCTATTTTCAGTTAAATCATATTTCTTTGCCATTCTAATTTCCCATCAGTCATAAAATATTCGGCAAACAATTCTCTGTATCTCAACGCAGTTTTATTGTTCCTTCTTAATCCTTCCTGTGTTACATTTTCTGGCAAAGGGCAACTGAGTGAGTCGTCGAAACAATAGCCATCTCGGTCTCTTACAAAATTATGTAAGACACAAGTAGCTTTTATGATATCTTTTGCTAGAGCGAATTGAACATTTAGAGGTCTATGAAATATACGCCACTTGTTTGCATAAATTCCAAAACTGCATTCTACATATCTTCTTGCTCTAGAAAGCCTGTAATTGAACGTTCTTTGGTTTCATCCAAATCTTTTTTTGCGTATGGGCGCATTAAATTCGTAGATAACGCAAATGCCTCGTCGCCTACAAAAACGTATGGGATACATGTCTCGCTGCTTTGTGAAATCGGTTGTGGCTCTGGAATATCCAATTGGTTTTTTTGCATTTTTTCATAGAAAACCGAATTTTGAAATATTGACGAGTCACTGAATTTACCAAAAGCTCCAATATCAACCATAACAAATTTATAATTACTGTCGCATATTGCTAATAAAACCAAAGAGAAAAAACTTTTATAATTAAAACACATCGAGCCACTGTTATTAGGTGCAATGCATCGTATGTGCTTGCCGTCAACAGCACCTAAGCAGTTAGGAAAATTTGCTGTTTGAAAAAAATCATTGGCAATTTTTTTCCAAGCGTCTTTGTTTGGTTCAGGCAAACAAATATCTTTCAGACAAAACCAAATTGCAAAACAAACTTCTCGTACGATTTCTGCTACAGTGCTTACTCCAATTTTGAATGTATAATGTAGTTCCGTGAATGTACAACCTGTTGCAAAATATCTGAAACAAACATTTTATTATTATTTTATTATTTTTTATTTTATCTTTATTGCACATGTCACACGAATTACAACAAATCTATTACTTTATGACTAAATCATTAACTTGTTTGTTGTATTGTTCTAGGAAAAGAATTACAAAAGAAATGGAAGAACATTAGGGATAACTTCGTGAAAGCTCTAAAGGACAATGTTACCAGGAGTGGGTCAGCGGCTAAGAAAAAGACTCAATACATATTTTACAATAATTTAATGTTTTTGAAGGATACAGTATCTATCAATGAAACTGATTCAAGCATGCAAAGGCAAGAAAATGAAAGAAATGAAACAGAAAACGTAGCTGACCCAGTCGTAGTACCACCGCCAAAACGAAAAAAAAAGAATAACAAAGAAGATGATATAGGAGTTGAATTGATTAACGTCTTAAATAAGAATGTAGAGTTGAAAAAGGCGGAAGAAGATGAAGATAGACTTTTCTTTTTGTCGTTGGTTAGTGAAATAAAAAAAGTGCCTGAACATATACGCCTACGTACAAAATCTCAAATAATGCAAGTCATTACTGAAGCCCAAACGTCTGGATACAGCTACTGTAACTCTACTTGGGATTACGTACGACCATTTAACTACAACCAAGGGCCATCCCAAGGATATCAGACACCATCATTTGCTAGAAATAATTACCCACCACCATCGCCCTCAGTTCTACCTACACACCGTGGAACATGTAATCAAGAACAATCTGTAACCTCTCCTGAATCAACACATTCACAGATATCTCAAGAATCTGATTATCTAGATCTTTTTAATGATAATAATAATTCTCAGTAATAGTTATAGTTTACTACTTTTTTTATTCAATTACTCGTATGAACCCACATTGCGATTAAAATTAAAACATATTAACTACTAAAACTTTTTTATTTATCAAACTTACCTTAATGTTATTACTAATTTCTCTTCGGGTTGGATACAGTCACGAAATTTAGTATCTTGTCCTTTGATGCTGTCATATAAAACTGTTAGTAGTTCTTCAAATGACGAAACACTCATTCTAACATAGCCGAAAAATTTATCTTGATGCTTCTTCAGTTCTTGAAAACAACTTGCGAACTGGCCAAATTCTTTGCGTGTTTCTAGTAAAGGATGAATCCAGTATCTTTTTTTATTTTTCTTTCATTGTTTTCGGGAGTAAAAATAAATAACACAAGCTATCTCGACGGCGTCCATTTTGTTTATGAGCCACGCGCCTTCGAGCGGTCCAACCGCTTAACGCGGTTTCATCGCGGCTGACCGCTATGGCGGCTGACCGCTATGGCGGCTAACCGCGAAGAAACCGCGTTAAGCGGTTGGACCGCTCGAGTCTAACCGCCTAGCGGCCAACCGCTAGTGCGTAAGGTCCCTTACTGTGTAGCACACACTATATAGCTACCCTACGCTTAGATACCCTGTGTCTTGGGTATTCCGTATAAGGACTAATAGGTACCTTGGTACCCCACAATAAAATAAATATTTAATTTTGTAGATTATGCAAACATCGTTCGAACCTTCACTCAACACAGGTCGTGAAGCATCTCAAAGATTTGTGATTGGATATGTCCATTGCATTTAACTAGGTAATATGTTTTTGGTACACTAAAAGTGAAAGACTCGAAATGCAATAAGACCTAGGTGGTTTATATTTTGTTAAAGATATTTTCAGTAGAGTAACATTCTTCAAGACTTAAACAAGTAACTTTTTAACAAAAATATAACTGACTTTAGAATAGTTTTTTTTTATAGAAAATAATATATAAAACACATAATGCGTGTTATAAAATTTGAGGGTTCCCCCATAAAATCAGATCCCTTTTAAACAAAAAATAATTTCTCAAATCAGTCTTCGAGTAATCGGGGAACATACATGAAAAAAAAATTCCGACGAATTGAGAACCTCCTCCTTTTTTGAAGTCGGTTAAAAATAGCAACACCTACCCACATTCTTGTACCTAGAATTTATTTCAACGCATTCGTTTATTTCAATTGATTCGTTTATTTATGTAAATTCGTTCGTTTATTATTTACTAGTTGTTGCCCGCGACTTCGTACGCGTTATAGTAGGTTCTAAATGTGTAGGTAACCTAGAAGAAACTTGACTTTACACCCGATTTGTATCCCATGATACTTGATTTTATGGGATAAAAGTAGCCTATGTGTTAATTCAGACTATAATCTACGTAAAAAATTCATCGAAATCTGTTCAACCTTACGACGTGATTGAGCAACAAACAAACTAATAAATAAACAAACATCCAAACTTTTGCAATTATAATATTAGTGTGATTTTACCTGCACATTATTTATTATTCACTCAGTGCATTCGTGGAAACATTCTTCGATAGCGATCTCGAGGTTTCGATTATTTTCAGTGTTGCCAGGTTATGCAATAATGACGTGGTTTTAAAAGAATGTGGCATGTACTTTTGTATTTTATGCATTCATATATTTTAACTGTTTTTTTAGAATCTCGAACATAGACATCGAATTACTACATAAATAATTCTTTATTACACACTATAAAACAATACAATTAAAAAGAACAAGGTAATACAAGTGGCGGTCTTATCGGTAAATAGCTAATTAATAGATAATTAATAAATAATAATAAATAAATATTAATGGACATTTCACACAGCGCTATCCAGCCCCAAACTAAGCAAAGCTTGTCCTATGGGAACCAGATAACTGATAGAATACTTACATACTTTTTGTTTTGTAAACACATACTTATAATGTATAGAAAAACATCCAGACCCGAAACAAATATCTGTAGATCATGCAAACATTTGTTCCGCAGCGGGAATCGAACCCGCTTCCTCCTGCGTCTCAGCCGGTTTTTCGCCCACTACGCTACGGAGGTCGTCATTATTAATAGACATTATCATTATCATAATTAGTTTTCTGCATTCTGTGAATGTGCGCATGATCTTCATGGCCTAACTCCTTTCGGTCTTCCTCTACCGGAATAACAGTGATAGTAAATTCCCATTTAGTCTAAAAAGTACCTACTTACTACTTTAATTTAGTACTTACTACGTTACTTATTGCGAAGTAACCGTGCTTAACCGATATTCCGCTAAACGATTTGTTTCACATTTTTATGTCTGTGAGTGAAGAGTGAGACGCTACCGGCGTTTTTCCGAAATATTATAACATCAGGCTCAAATCAAGAATAAACAGGGCCTGTAGCCAAATTACATTCTCTGCGATTCTATTCAATTTCTACAAACATTTGTTGTCGCTGTATCACGTGGTATTTCTATAGCATGTGTCAAATCCCATACATTTTCGGACTTATCGACTAGCGTCATCGCTAATCGACTGTAACTTGGCTAAGCCCTCAGGTTACTTTTAGGCAACCGAGCTCCATTTTTAGCCACATATTTACCAATTGTGGGGTGTGTTGAAGAGAACTAACCCCCACAACACAGTTTGGAGGTTAGAGAACTACTTGTTGTGAGAATCTATAACTATCTATTTATCAAATCCTATTTTACATTAGTTCTATTTTTATTTTAGCATGCTTGTTTATATTTATTATTGTATCATGTACTAAATAAAGTTTTATGATTATTAATTATGTCATCAAATTCATCAAAGTCAAACACCTGACTATTCCCTCCAACAAACATAAATATAAATCTAATTTATAGCGTTGGAGTATACGAATTTTAAACTAAAACAAGGTTGGTCTCCATATGGAGCAAACTTTGTTCATCAAACATACACAAAATACTACTTTAAAAAAGTTCATGATGACGTTAGCAAGCGTCTTTGGATACAGGAATCGGAAAGAGCTTAGCAACAGGTTAGTTTGGCCATGACCTTGATTCCTTTGAAAGCTTTTTTTTGTCGAAGAATGGAGACTGTAGCTAGACTGTTTAAATCATAGTCTAGAGCCATTTACACACTAGCACGCAGTAGACACACTACCAAACAAGATTTAGAAAATATGATGACTTTTAGCGCACTTAAAAATTTTCAAAACAAACAGTTTATGTTCAATATAATATAAATAGAATATTTACATGTCTACTCGTATTTTAAAAAATACAAAAGACATAAATAAATAAATATTGCTGGACATTTCACACAGTGCTATCTAGCCCCAAACTAAGCAGAGCTTGTACCTACTATGGCAACCAGATAGAATACTCATATACTTTTTTTTGTAAATACATACTTACTTTTTATATCTAGAAAAACATCCAGAACCGGAACAAATATATGTAGATCATCCAAAAATGTGTGCTACCTCCTGCGTCTTAGCCGGCTATTCGCCCACTGCGCCACGGTGGTCGTCTGAAAAGAAAAAAGAAACAGTTAAATCATTGTTGTTTTATATGTATTATACACATTTGGTGGTTGACGTAAATACAGGATGCTTCGGAATAACATGAAATGAAATTTATTATTATTCCACATAATAATTTTAAATGTATTATGTGTAGGGAAAACTAGTAAATTCATTTTATTTTGGAATTATTTATCTTGTGATATTTTGTAAAACAACATCGCATTTTTATGAATTATTATGCTACGTTGAAATTAATAAATTATTATTATGAAATTATGAAATCTAAAGACCGATGTAAACGATCTTTCGATTACTGTTTCATATAGTCAAACTAACTTGAGTCATGTGTGTATACCACTTCCACTAATAATATAAATCTTTGCATGGTTTCCTATCCTTTGATCAAGAATGCTCGCACGCCTATGTAGGCAATATTAGTTATGACCCGTTGAAGAAACCCTTTTGTTAGCTAGGATTCCAATTCCTGCAATAAATCTAGTAATAAAAATATGAAATATCGATGCCTGACAGTGAAACTAAAAACGTTCTACGAAAACTACACATTTTCTCATCTGCATGAGTAGTATCTGTTGTAATCAATTGTTTTTACAAGCTTTTTATTAACTTGCAATGTATGTAAGTTTGTCCGGTAGGAATCTTGCAACTGAATTTTAAACCCGTTCCCCTTAACGGATTGAGCTGAAATTTGGAATAGATATGTAACTTCGGGGACAATGCAATAATATGGTACCATGGAGGTGGTTTCATGATGGAGACGGATGCTAGACAACGGAACTTCTGAATGGATTATAGTAGGCTACTAGTGTTTGAGCTCATTTGAATCTGCTTGCTGTTCTGATAATGAATTTTGTAATAGCTTGTTTTGAAAAAGTAATTTTTCAACAAAAAAACATTTCCAATGCTGCTGCATAAATGTTATTTGTTAATTTTTATTTATTTCTGTTAATATCTGACATTTGTAAGATATTTTTGACATTTCAATATTATGCAATGTAAATTTTGAATAAATAAATACTGAAACTTCAGAAATGAAAAGTGATGATGCATCCAATAAACCCTAATACGAGTACACACAAAGGTAAACTGTAGTTTTCTCGTAATTTATACGAGAGAAAAAATAACCTCACCATCAATAAAACAACATAAGCCTCCCCTTAGATTTCCAGAGCGACCTATCTTGTGCCACCTGCACCCAACGGCTCTCAGCTACCTTTCTCAGGTCATCTTTCACCTAGTGGGGCCCTTCTACGCTGCGTCTTCCAGTGCGTATAAAACCTACCTACGTAAATATATATTAAGATAAAGCTTATTTGTTTATTATCTCCCTGAGTTCTAAGTTATTCTAATGATCAATGGTAATTGGTATAAGGTCTTATAGCTTTTACGATCTCGCTATATCATAAAGTTTATCATACAAATATAAAGCACTGATATAAAGATTTGCATTCGACACAAATCTTTAGTAATTTAAAGAACTTGTTTATTCTGCGGCCGCATTCAAAGCCTACGTGTTTGTTTCTTTGTTGACATCAACATATTATACAGTCACAATTAACTTATACATAATTATAGTACTTTTTCCAGTTCTTGAGAAAAAGGTCTGACAGACCGACAGACAGGCGGAAAACTAAGTGATCCTACAATGGTTCCTTTTTTCTTTTTGAGGTATGGAACTCAAACACACTTTAAATAAATTAGTGTAATTGCTCGATCCGTTCTTATTCAATTCTTCTTCTTTCTGTCCTTTTCCCACATTACGTGGGGTCAGCACAACATGTTTTTTTCTCTTCAGCCGTCATCTCCGTTGTCACTTCTTTCTTACCCATATTTATTTTTTTATTCTTACCCCCTTTCGTTCACACAGTCCATCCATCTCTTCTTCAGCCTTCCTCTACTTCTATATCCATCCACATTCATATCTAACACTCTTTTAGTCACATGATTTTCTTCCCTCTGCATGACATGCCCATACCACTCCTCAACTTTTCTATCACTGGCGCTACTTTCGAACTTACTCCGTTCCTCGAACGTTCATTCCGTTCTTATTCAATTAAGAAATATAAATACGAATTATTCCCATCAATTGATTAAACAACTCTACAAATTGAACTATTTACGATAGTTGACTGTGAGTGCCGGCAGCTAAAAACATTTCACGTCTATATCATTAACGTTCTAAATTTACAGGAAATGTAATTTAAACCTTATGCATTAGTAAGTTGGGATGTATAATTGATTTCTAACACAAACAAATCACAATAAATAAGAACATGTATCTCAGTCAATAATAAGTATTTTCTATATGTAGATTCATGTAATAGCGCTATGCTCGGCATCACACTTCTAGACCGATGTTAGCAAGCATATTGTTGGGGTTGGAGGTTGGGATTCAAATAGAGTTGGGCAGGATATGTGGCCAGGTGCGGTGGTGACAGGTGGAGCTTGGTGACTTAGAGGTGCCCCTGAGATGGAACCAAAATACAGGTCCGTCGGGAAGATGGGTTGACGACATAGTGAAAACGTGAGTCAGAACAGCGCAAAACGAGCCGAAACATGCCCAGAAGTGGAATGAGAATGACTGATGATGGTGTCCGTCATAAAAGACACGCATTCAAACAGACAAAAGCCTCTCATTTTGATCAAATGTCAAAGCTCGTCGCTTATCGCCGGTTTTGGTAATGGAAACCCCAAAACCTTATTGCGATTTTCCCAATGACCCGATGACGTACCAAAGTGAAAGAATCAGTAATTTTGACATTGTTATTATAATTAAAATGGTAACTACTTATTAAATTCGACATTGCGCATGCGTAAAACGCTAAACATGGCCGAACTTATACTATGTAATACTAAACACCTTGTAATTGCCCAAACTACGTAATAAATAGATTTGTATTTATATTTCTATTTGAAAGCAGAAACTGAAAACCCTGAAAATAAACACCGCTGCTTTAAAATATACAAAAAAAACAAACATATATTCTCACGTGCGTTCAAACTCCCTGTCCTACGTCAGACCAAATAGATACTCGTAGCTATAATTACGATATATTTTGCGGAACTATGCCTTATAGCAATTCATCAGTGAAAAATAGAATACATTTAGACGAGCTCTACCATGGAATACGCAGTATTTACTATAGTCTGGCATTGCCAATCAACGTCTTAATTTCGGAGCTAGACCGTGTTGCAGATTAAATATTTTGTTTGTGGGTAGAATTAAATCACAGCAGAACGAAAAAAGCTAATTCACTTCAAAGCTACGCGAGAGTTTTATGCGCTTTGTACGAGTATACTCGGCCTTTAGTTAACTCTACATCAATGTGACATTGACATAGCTATCAAATATCAATTCTGGACCAAAACCAAACTTATTCAATATTCTCATCATAGTGTTTTACCCGACTGCTGCAAAGCCAAAAGGAAGGGTTTTGTTTTTAGCAGTCTATGGATGTATGTAAAAAAATACTATATTAAAATTATATTAATATTAATGTCGGGAAAGAAAAAGGTTTGAATAAATAAATAAAATGGATGTATGTTCCACGTAGCACCTAAACTGCTCATCAGATTTAGATCAGTAAGGTGTCAATCGATTCGTTATTAGGTGCGAATGACAGGCTACCATCCACATAGGTATTACATAGTTGGATTTCAGTTTTTAAACTTATAAGCATGTAATGTTTCAAAAAAGGATGATCTTAGGTAAAATAAATAAAAGTATAATCAATAAGAGAATCAGACAGGATGTCACAAACATGATATGACCAGGGTCTGATGATGGAGCCAGGAAGGGATCAATTTTATAATGGATAACAGTGGAAGGTTCTTTAAAATTGTTGTATAATAATTTATTTATTTAATAAGTTAACAGTAGATCCATTTTGTTAGTAAAATTCTTGAATCTAGGGGATTTAGTACCTCATAACATTACTAATTGCGATTTAGTCCTCTGCGTGAGCTTTCACATCAGAGAACAAACGAGTTTATTGGCGATGGCGTTGCTGCTCTCGCGTACCGTGAGCAGTAGTGAGGCTGTATACGCCCGATGGCATCATAGGTGTCTGCGCGCGCGCTTCGGCGCATATGGCTGATCAATGGACTGGAACGCACCGGAACGCCGTTCCTGTTCGTGAAATCAACGTTCCGTTTCGTAAAAGTTCTCCTCATAATCCATCGGTCGGTGTTATTCACTTTAATAAGCACGCGTAACAACTCACGACGCTCACGCTCATGATTTTTCACACAGGCATAAACATATTTGATGGAGCGAAGCGAGATCTGCAAATCAACTTGGGTAAATCGGCGCTGTATGTATGTATGGATGTTTGTTTATCCGAGGATAACTTTCGAAGCGTTGATCCGATCATCGTGCAATTTGTTACATAGGTAGTGATGGCACAATTTTGGTGTGAAAATTTGAGCTAAAAATTTTGGGGGGTTGTTGAGATTCAAGGGGGGTAAAAAAAATGAAAATGTGATTAATAGGTCAAGTCGGACGTCAAGTGAAAGGTTTTCATTAGTATATTTCGTTTCCGTTTTTATTTTTAGTTAAGTTTGTGTAGATATTAGCCATAATAAAAACAAAACTTTGACAAAATTAACAGGGTACACCAGTGACCCCACAGTGCTGTAATTTGGTATGCATGTAGTTTAAGTGTCACAAATATAGGCAAAAGTCTGAAATCCAGAATAACAGCATTTTGTACCCCAAAAAAGATTAACCACTTAAGTAAGTCAAGTAAGCTGGTTGTTTATTTCGTGGCACTATTTTGATAGTCAAAGATTACGAATAATATATTTTTGTTTTTATGGGAGACTCGCGAGATCTCAGTTCGGGGCGAACCACTAGTAAGTATGTATTTACAAAAACAAAAGTAACATAAGTATTCTATCAGTTATCTGGTTCCCATAGTACAAGCTCTGCTTAGTTTGGGGCTAGATAGCGCTGTGTGAAATGTCCAGTAATATTTATATTTATTTATTTCTGTAAACTAAGCCTAATCAAAATCTAACGATTGATTTATTAGTGTATAATATGTAGGTACATAAATACATCTGTTTTTTTTTAAGTTTTATTAATAATCTTGATCTTAGGCTACAGGAACGATAGTCTGCCATCACACGTTAATCGGATTAAACCAGCTATTCTAAAAGCTTTGGCAGAATACCGGACTAATGAAACAGTCTAATAGGTTTATTAATTAACTTTTAAAGAATTTAGGGAACGCCTTATTATTTTTTTTGTAAAGAAAACACCGTGAATAAAGTTTGTTACCTGGACAGGTTAACCTTGGTAACCGCTGCTAGGTAATTAATATGAATGAGTCCTTTTTCCAAAAACTCATTCAATTTGCATTTAGCAGATGTGATCGTGTGAACTATGAACGAATTTTTAATCAATGATATACATAATTAATTAATTATCTTATATACATAATTAATTAATTAATAATTATCTTAGTCTATCTTAGAAGCTACTGAATAGAATCAGATAATTATTTTACGGATACAAAGCTGCACTATCTCCCAGTGATTGTTTTTATTCAACCTGTGGCATCCCACTGCTGGGCAAAGATCTCCCCATTATTTTCCATGACTTTCGCTCGCCTGCCTCAAAGTGTTAAAGGCATCGAAATCCTCACGCCAGCGTCTACAAGGCCTTTCTCGGCAGTATTTTATTTTAATAAAAATCTTTGCGAAGCCGGGCAGATCAGCTAGTAGTGGATATAGCTGATCAGATCAAACCTATCGATGGCCCACTTTAATGACCTCATACGTCCAACTATGACTTGGCCTACATGTTATTGAGCTAGCTTCAGCGGCTAGCTCCAGCGGCATCCTATGCGTGTTTGCAAGTAGGTATCATTGCCAGTATATGAATCATTGCTGCAACATATAAAAATAAAAATACAAACAAAAATACCTAGACTAGATGTAGCTTTTTTATATATAATGTAAGCAAATCCCGATCTAATATAATATTCTATGTAGTATTTAAAAAGTATTTATAGCCATGTTCTTTCATGTTAAACCTTATTGAAATAACCTCCTTGGGATGTAGTTTGTTTACGGACGATTTCTGAACACAGCGGACGGCGGGAGGGTTTTTGGTGGTAGTCTAGATGGTCGCGGTCGGGTTAGGTGGTTTGATTGATCCAATGTCTTTGTGTAGATTTAAGGAAATAAAAGTGGTTTAGAAAGGTTCTTGTGTTTCAGAGTTATTCCCAGGTCTTCTTAGGGGTTGTTTTCAATACCTACTAACATTAGTTTATTTAAGGAATTTTAATTATACGAACACAACTGCACATATGATCCTAATAATAAGTTGATCGAAATAAATGATTAATTAATTCAATTAAATTAAATAAATTTATATAGTTTACGATTATTTTAGAAATCCCAAAATAAGTTGTAACGATAAGACCAAACGAAGGTCTCCAAAAACAAGACTAAGCCGTAAAGTCTAGACAGTATTGACTCATCAATTTACAACTTCTAGATTCCCACACTTTCCTACCTTGATGTGTATTAGCAAGCATTACAGCTACATTAGCTTCGAGGGTCTATTAATCGGACATAGGCCCTGTCCTAGACAAGCTACAACTGAAATGCTTATACAAAAACGCTACAATAAACGGGAATAACGTTAACCTTCACGACGCCCAACGCGATGACCGACGGTGGCGATTGATGATCGCTTATGTCATCTCCGTAGACGCGTTTTTCGCTGAGGCTTAGTGAATTATCTTAGGAAGCATCTAATTAGTTTTATGGTTGCAAATCTTTACAATTCGCGGAACAGCATCAAACAAATCCAAAGGCATTGTTCAAATTAATTTACGATCCTGAACGCCGTTCACATTTTACACTAGGGATGGGGAAACGGTACAAACTGCAAAGTTGCAAGACTCTCTGGTTTGAGGAACTTCTTATCTCTTTTAGAGGACTGCTGTGGGACATCAATACTTCCATACTAATATTATAAATGCGAATGTAACTCTGTTTGTTAGTTTGTTTGTTACCTTTTCACCACTAAACGACTGAACGGATCGTAATGAAATTTGGCAAGGATATAGATTATATCCTAGAGAAGGACATAGGCCATCTTTTGTCTCATAAAATAATCTTGAAATCACGGTTAAATGTTTGTAAGGGCCATAATATCTCAAGTTAGGGATTTGAAAATTCATATTAAGACTTTGATAAGAAATAAAGAAATACATGTTTCAACTTTTTTTTACAAAATCCTCCCATCCCTATGTATATATAGATAGATTGTAACCGGGATTGAGACATCGCTTCTCTTCTTCTTGTTTGTGGCGTTAACCTATCATTTGGGATCGGCTTTCCTCGTTTTTATGCGCCAGGACAACCTGTCCTGGATTGACTGCTGGTTCAATGAGTGGACGATATGATACTCGTATAGTGGATCGCCAGGTAGTTGGAGTCCCGCTCTTTTTTTGGCGTTAATGAGGGCTAAAGCTTTACGACCTCCATGGCAAAGTGGGCGAATAGTCGGCAGAGCTGCAGGATGTTGCAGGTTCGATTCCCAACGCTGAGTAAATATTTACATGATCTACAGATATTTGTTCCGGGTCTGATTCATTAAAATTAACAATTATTTCTTGCCTTTCTTTCCTGGCTTTGTCGCAGAGGATTAGGCAGTAAAATTTACGTTTCAAAGCAATCCTCGTGATTTTAATGAAAAAATAAAATTTTATTTTGTTTTATTGTATTTTTGGTTGTTTCTCTATATATTATAAGCATGTATTTACAGAAAAAATGTTTATTCTTATTCTAAATTATTATTCAAAAAAGTATTCTATCAGGTATCTGATTACCATAGGATTTTTGCTTAGTTTGGGGCTAGATGGCGCTGTGTGAAATGATCAGTAAAATTTATTATTATTAAAGCTTTATCTGTCTTCACTTAATTACAAATTTTCGAGTCGTTTCCCCCCGCTCATTCGACAAAGACATGTACCTAACAGTCGTGGTATTTACGAGTATTTTGATCATTATAAAATCAGCTACGATTCCGAAAAATCTTGTCCCATCCCTACCCCACACATTGTATTACGTAATTATTTATTTGTCAAGGCCGCTAGATAATATGAATTTTATGTTTCGGAAGCAATTAACGCATTTTATTACCAACTGTGACTGTACGCCGCCAAAGAAAAATATAATTATTCAGAAATACTTTGTAAGCAAATGTCCTTCATAGAGCAATCTTAACTTAAGACCATCTCCAAATTTATAAATTACAGCTTTCATAAGAAAACTTCTTAGATTTTTTGATTGGATCTTTGGACCCCAGCCTCCAAAAAACCTTTGCATAATTGATCGAGCGAAGCGATATGTAGTATTGTTACGAGCTGAGGGTTCGGGATAAAATAATGGGAATCGATCTAACCAAAATAACACTTTTATTCAACACTAAACAATGAATACACGAACTTGGTCACACGTAATCACAACACATTAATTCACACCACTGTTGCACCACTTAAAGTCACCGAAATGATCGCACGTATAGCTTAATCCAGACTGACTCGGGAGCAACTACTGTTCACGCGAGACCCTTCCCACGTCAGTCCTCCAGGGCCTCGCTGAGACTAACTGACTCAGACTCAGACTGACTGTCCGGCCATCTCTCCGGCCTATTTATATCGCACACATTTCGATTGTTCGAGAACGATGTCGATCCTTCCAGGAAAGGGTCGGTCCCTCGACACAATGGCCACTCCCCATTCTGCGAAACCACAAACAATAGCAACAATAACACAGCAAGACAAAAGCGTTCGAGAAGGTTCGATTATTACTCATTGTTTAACAGCCTCGGCGTAACAGTATGTTTGTTTGTCCGAGGATAACTTTCGAAGCGATTATCCGATCATCGTGAAATTTGGTATATAGGTAGGTAGGTATGACACAATTTTGGTTTGACTAAATGAGCTAAAATATGGGGGGTTGTAGATGTTGGGGTTCAAGAGGGGTAAAAAAACCAAAATGGAACTATCCGGTCAACTGGCACGTCTACTAAAAGGTTCGAAAAATTCCACCCCGTTTTAATTTTTAGTTAAATCCTTTTAGTTTTTAAGTTATTAGCCATAATAAAAAATGAACTTTGACAAAATTCACAGGGTACGCCAGTGACCCCACAGTGCTGAAATTTGGTATGTGTGTAGCTTTTGTGACACAAATATAGTTAAAAGTCTGAAATCCAGAATAATTGCAATTTCTACCCCAAAAACGAACAGCCAGTATACATGAACTCCCGTTACCTGTAATTTTAATGAAACTGTAGGTCAAGTTGTTTGGTTATGTATTTCGTGGCACTATTTTTATAGTCAAAGATTAGGTACATATAATATTTTTGTGTTTTTATGGGAGACTCGCGAGATCTCAGTTTCGGGGCGAAACACTAGATATGTAGGTAAGAACCAGCTTTTCTCCTACAATTTTAGCTTAATAATAATCATAAAATTGTTTTAACGCTAGATATTGATCAGATAAAAACGGAATGAGTGACAAAGCAAACTAAATAACTGTTAAACTTGTGTGAAACAATAAATAGCAGTTATCGTTAATCAGCTATCGTTCATTATACAATGTGAATATACATTTAGTTTGGCATGACATCACTTGTCCTAGAATTATGACCTTTACAATGCAGTAAATTAACTAAATTTATGCGTGTAAATTAAAATTCACTCAATTTATTAACACTTGTTGTAGCTATCATTTGTTTTGTTGCAAGTTTTTCAGGGCCATATTATTTTAGGGCTGAAATAAAGGCAAATATGTACTACTATGTAACTAGTGGTTCGCCCCGAACTGAGATCTCGCGAGTCTCCCTTAAACAAAAAAACACTATTCGTAATCTTTGACTACCAAAATACTGCCCGAAAAAAATAACCAAATAACTTGACATACACATTCAAATTACAGGTAACGGGAGTTCATGTATTTGGTAAGTTTTTTTTGGGATACAAATTGCAGTTATTCTGGATTTCAGACTTTTGCCTATATTTGTGTCACCAAAGCTACATGCATACCAAATTTCAGCACTGTGGGGTCTCTGTGAATTTCGTCAAAGTTCAGTTTTATTCTAATAACTCAAAAAATGCAAAGACTAAACTAAAAAGAAAAACGGAGTCAAAATTTACTAATGACGATCTTTCGTTTGACGTCCCACTTGTCCTTAATAGTCTCATTTTCATTTTTTTATACCCTTCTTGAACCCTTATATCTCAACAACCCCCGCACGTTTTTAGCTCATTTGGTCACACCAAAATTGTGCCATCACTACCTACCTACAAGTATGTATCAAATTTCACAATAGGATCAACGCTTCGAAAGTTATCCTCGGTTAAACAAACATACATACATACATACAACGCCAATTGGTCCAAGTTGATTTGGAGATCTCGCTTCGTTCGATCAAAAATCATCTGAATAATCAAAGTACTCAAACGTTATGCATCCTTGACTTAACTCTTAACTGTCAATGGGATATTTTTATGAGTCTGCTCCGCAAACGCAGTACTCGTCCGAAGTAAGTGGTTCTATCTAAGCAAGTCAACTAGTGCCTGAACAAGTTGCGATATCTGTAACGGCTTAAAAAATCTCATCCTATGTCCAATGGACTCATAAAAATTATAAATGTATCCGAAACCCCAGAGCCGCAAAAACTCCAACGTTACAGTTGGTCACCAATATAAATAAAGCGACAAAACGTAAATAAAAAGCATAAACTTTTTACTAGAATATCTCTTGTGCAAAGAGTTCATACGTGTTTTTTGTTTAATATTTTATTTAACCTTCCCTTATAAAATAAAGGTTTGAAATCTCGACAGCTCTGACCGACTTTTGCTTGTAAATCCTTAATTAATCACACCTTCGATATTGAGGTTAAATTAAACCGATAATTAAACTACTCACTTTCACGGATTACAATGCATGACAACCAGTTAAACCAACTTTGGTTATCTGGGTTACGGATTAATTGACAGGATTCAATCCAATATTATTTGGACTCAAATTGGTTAAGCTGGTAAACGAAAACGATTGATGTGATGGCGAAATTTATATATTAAATGTCTAGATGATAATCATTATAGTGAAATGACGAGTAGCAAAGCATTACAGGTCAAATTGGATGAAGCCAGCTCAAGACTTGAATTGCAAAGACTAGGAGACCTATACCTAGTAGTGGGTGAAATCGAAGTTGATGAAATCTACGAGAATGAGAGAGTTGGAAAAAATGTAAAAAATATCTAAGGCAAACTCTACTTAGCCTTATGCGAATTCAAGCTGTATATTATGAGGATAAGTAAAATAAAAATTTAAATGTTTATTTGACACGACATGACATACAAAGGAAACACAATAACAGATGGTGGGATACCTAATAAGTAATGCAAATGCATCAAATTCGCATATGTACTATTTGTAAATGCAATAAAGTATTTTCAATAAATTATTAAGAACATTTTAATTCAATGTGTTCCTAATAATTATCAAAAAGTAGCAAGTAGTGTGCATATTTAAATCGCCCATTTGCACAGATTGCACTCACGAAAGCATTTGTTTCCATGCCATCTCCCGTCGATATTTTACGCTCACGATAGCAGGTGTCTGTCTTCCGGGATATATAAAACAATTCGTACCAAGGTCTTTGGTACTATTCCTGTACTAGTTGAAATAAATATACTAGAGATTCCATACTTTAAAAACTATTCAAGACACACGATTATACGCATTGTTTTAATCAAATATGAGTACAAATAAATGGAAAAGTTGTCTCTGGAGATGTAGGTTAGGGGGTATCCCAAGGTTTGAATCTAGGACCTTTCCTGTTTCTTACATAAGTAATGATAATTTAACTTCTAACGCAAAACCAATTTAGTAGATCGTCCTATAAAATAAAATAGCATGTGAGAATATACAAAAAACGACTATAAGAATCTGTCAACTCGTTACAATAAAGCGAAAATTACCATACACCTTGAACTTAATAACCCATTCAAAATAACGACAATGACATAATAAAGCATATACTTACAGATCTTATCAATAAGGTCACCGAGCCGAGAAGCTGAAAATGTAATCGTAAGAACACAATACCTTGTTGCCCTATTTTCAATGGAGTCGGCGCTAGCAATTCCGCTGAGGATTAAATTATTTTATTGTTGGAGAGCGACCACACATCTGTAATGCACAACATAATAAACTCACCAGTTAGCAGTAGCAACGATTTGGGTGGTCTCGGAAAACAGACAAGAAATAGACAGGGTGACCGAGAAATGTAGTATTATATAAAACGTCGTCACATTGATTTAATGTTAGAAATTCTTGTCCGAAATACTTTAATGTAAATAATGAAGTCATCTGTTTACATTAGCCCAGCTATTCATTCATCATGGGTATTGGCTATGTTACAATGTTTTGCATAACTCCCACGATATTTTTTTCGAAGCCCTATAAGAATTGTTTAAAAAAAATTTCAAAACTCAAGAACTTAAGAAATTCCCATATCAATGAAATAAAAGTGGTTCTTATGCTCGATTATATCAATCCACTGATACATTAATAATAGTTAAAAAAGATTGTAAAGATGAATGTGGATCTCTCGTCTCATTCATCAAAAGAATTCTTTTGATACGACATCATTGCTTATAAATAAATCAGCTGCCATCATGCCACTATCTTCAAGATAAACGATTTTTCTAAAAGCCTTGACCACTACCTACGCTTCATTTTAATTATCTTATGTCTTTATTGGTATTATGTTGAGTTTCGCTGTGATATCAGTGTTCTCTTTATTACTATTTCATGGCATCTTCTCAGAACCTTCAGCGTTAATATCAAGTTATTTATGATTACTAAGAATCAGGGCTCTTTTAAAATGCTGGGCTTTCATCGATTGCAATTTGCTAGGAGAAATAAATACGTTCATGTTTGGTTTAACTCTTAGGCTTATGCTCAGTTCAGATCAGTACTTGTGTGTGGCTACTGTGACTAGAACGTGACTAGGGAATGTCACAATTCTGTCAATGTCTATGTCATGATATTTTAATAAACTTATTAGAAGATAGTACATGAAGAATATGACCGGTATTCTGAATTTTGAAAAAACCCTTGAAAGAGACAACACAACATGTAAAACAGCACAATGTTAGTTGTTAGTACTATTATAGATAAGGGGGGGTTAGTGAGCTTGTAAGATATACAATATTAACTACCTAATAAGCTTATGCTCATTTGCACTAATCAATAAAGATCTTACGCCTTTATCATTTTTCCTTACTAGTCTTTCAGTTTGACATGCTTGTAGCATTTCTAAGAAGTCTTCATAAAAGTACTCATACTTCTAAGTTCCTTGCTATGATTATTTTTGACTTTAATGCAAATGAAGATGATTCTCTCTAAAGTATATGTATATCTATGTTTTTTTTAATCAGTTGGCTTTACGTACCAGTAATTACCGCTGACATTTATGGTCATCATTGGTGAGAATCTCATGTAAGAGGAATCTCTGGTTAAATAGATCAATTAACTTAAATGATAGACTTATCCATGCAGTCTAATTGAATATCGCTGATGAATAAACATTGAAAAACTCTTTGCGCTCAGACTAATTTATCGGAGCTCTGTTCACGTTTAGTGGTAAATACGAAGTATTAAATTAATCTAATGTTCCTAGGCTAGCTATATGCTTAGCTATATATGACGGTCCTCTCTATAAACACTGCATAGGGGTTCTGTGTAGGTAACCAATCAGCCCACAATTTAATTTTGATATAATTAAATTTTGATTTATTTTTGATATAATGTAATCTTTCATTTTAATTTACTAACATAGTTTATAAGAACCTGTATATTATTAACATTGATATGGATCATGGATATCCGAAATAAATGGCTATTTAATTTAATTTATATTACTAGTTTCTGTCCCCACCTTCGATTGAGTGGTACCCGCAAAAAGTTGCCTGAGACAAAATGTAGAAGGTACTTAATTTTACGCCCGATTTAAAATCATGTTGAAATTTATTCCATACCGCATAATACCTAAAAACTTCCAAACTTTTGCATTTGTGTGGTTTAAATGTTTACTTTAGGCGGGTCTTCCATAAAATTTTCCGTATTTCTGTGTAAATTCTTCAGAAATATTCGACCTCCATGGCGCCGCGGGCGAAGAGCCGGCTGAGACACAGGAGGTTGCGGGTTCGATTCCCGTCGCGGAACAAATGTATGATGTATGATCTACAGATATTTATTCCGGGTCTGGGTGTTTGGTCCAAAGGTTGTCTGGAAGAAATCGCTTCAAATCGATAAGACCGCACATTGTTTTGTGTCTTCTATTTTGTCTGTAATTTTTATTTTTTATGGTGTACAATATAGTGTTTTCATTCATTCATTTAAAATACCAAAATAAAAAAAGACTTTTATTCCAGGTCAGAGCCATTCCTCAAAATTCGTTAATTGTTTCACCCCCCGGTAAACGAGTGTAATTTGCATAAACCGTAATTAAGAACATAATTACAGTTTTTTGTAGTTAGTATTTTAATTTAAGATATATTGGTTCGATGGATTCGATAGCAAATTGCAGGTTTAACTGCATTGAAGAAAAACCTTGCATGTCCTTTTTAAGTTCATAAATTGGCGCTTCCGGAAACTGACAAGTTGAAACTAGTATTTTTATTGAAATTTAATGAAGGCCTATTTATATCATAAATCCACTTGTATGGTAAATTCATGAATATTTTTTTTATCATTCATATATATTCGGTGTCACAAAAGTTATTATTGACCTTAATTATGATATACTAGTTGACCCGCCGAACTTCTTACCGCCTTGACATGCATATGACGCGGGCTGCCAATGTCGCCCCGGTATAATTGTCAATCGGCCAGCATTAGCTGCATCTATGTATGAGAAAATGAATTTTCTACATAAGTTATTCTGCTATTCGGGACGGAGACAAATCCAACAAATCATAAATCATCAAAATGGGTCCAGCCGTTCTTGAGTTATAAATAGTGTAACTAACCCGTCTTTGTTTTATATATAGGTATAGGTATATAAGAAGATGGTCAAAAATAACTTTTTTGGTGATAATTATGTATTTATTTTATGGAAAACCAACAGCTATATTAACTTAATCATTATTAATTTAACTTAACTATTATACTTACTTAACAATTAACTAGTTCAAAATAGAGAAAAATAGGTTCTCACGTATAGCAATATTTGGTCGAGCGAAGCGAGATCTCTAAATCAACTTGGACAAATCGGCGTAGTATGTATGTATGTTTGTTTGTCCGAGGCAAACTTTTGAAGCGCTTATCCGATCACCATGAAGTTTGGTATGTAGCTAGGTAGTGATGGCAATATTGGTGTAGCTAAAAATGTGGGGGGGTTCTTGAGATCTATGGGTTCAAGAGATGTAAAAAAAATCAAAATGGGACTATCCGGTCAAATGGCACGTCTACTAAAAGGTCTTTGTGAGTACATTTCGACTCCGGTTTTATTTTTAGTTCAAACAATGTAGTTTTTATGTTATTAGCCATAATATAAACTGAACTTTGACAAAACAGGGTCACAGGGTACATCAGTGATCCCACAGCGCTGAAATTTGGTATGCGTGTAACTTTAGTGACACAAATATAGGCTCGTCTGAAATCCAGAATAACTGCAATTTCTACTCCAAAAAAGTCTAACCAATTAACATGAACTCTCGTTCGGTCGTTAGGTCAAGTTGGTTGGTTATTCATTTCGTGGCAATATTTTGATGGTCAAATATTAGGAGGGAATAATATTTTTTTATTTTTATGGGAGACTCGCGAGATCTCACGGGGATCATTCGGGGCGAACCACTAGTTTTGCAAGCTGGGTAAAAACCTAATTTATACCAACATACGGTGAAACAAATCATTTAATTAAGAAACAATAAATAAATTCAAGGTTCAATGTAAGCCAAAAGTAGGAAGAGTACCAACTGTAAAAACAATATCCAGGGAAATTATAACAAACCTATTAAAAATATCGAGTTATTTACGATGTGCACAATGACGTAGTTTACGTCCGGATCGCGTTTAATTTAACGGCAACCCTAAATTTAAATCGGGTAATGTGATAATAAATAAAATAAATAAATAATGTACCCAAACTGAAATCATCTTTGACTAGGGACATCATAGGGCTAAAATTTTTAGGAGGCATAATATTTCATTTAATTAACTATCAAACATCGTATTTGGATTTTAAAACACAATATTAATAAAAGTAACATACTCGGAATAGTAATAAAAAAATGACATTTTACATTTAATTATGTTTGAGTTATAAAATAAATTGTTAAATGCCGTCATGGATTTAGCTAAAACAAAAAGTTTATTCTATTATTTTATATTCAGACTTCCAATGGTCATAGGTAAATCAGCGGGTAAAGAATTATTCAAAATCATTTTTCATTTTTAAAGTGGTATTTAATTCAACTGGTTGACAATATTTAATAATAATATATATATTACTAGTTAATACAAATATTTAATAGTACAACACCATATTACAAAAATCTGTAAAGCTAATTCACAAGAAATCTTTTCTACAACAGGGTTGAAATAACAAATTATTATAACCGTCATTTAGAAGGTATTTACTTACAGTTTTTTTCATAATTTCAGCCGATACCTTGTAGTATTTTTACAAAATAAAATAAATTAATTTAAAAATATGTTATTTTTGTTGACACCGGATGAGTATCAACCCTATTTCAGTAACTCGTATGATCTTGTGTACACAGCCCTTCAAGGCCTCAAGATCAGTCTAATTGCGGTTTACGACAATGTGCGCACACCCTAAAATACCCGTGACGTATCGTATTAATAATATTAGTTATATTGAAACGGCCTTGTCTGTTTGTTCATAGAAAAGTTTCCGAGCAGTTGATGGATTAAAACTTAGTCTGGGTTCGGTCAGTAATCTACGTGGGTTGTCTGGTGCTGTCATTCGACTGCTAAAATATCGAGCGGTAATAGACTTAAGGTAATAGCTGTTATTTGTTTTCGTCCTTATGGTGCTAGAATTTATTCCATATGATAATGTAAAGACTTTTAGTAAGGCCAGAGTCGGTACAACGCTCATCCCGATTGGATCAGATCGGCTGCAGGACTTGACTGAAATAATATTTTATATGTATAATAATACTATAAATGCGAAAGTAACTGTTTGTTTGTTTGTTACCTTTTCACAACTAAACAGCTGAACGGATCGTAATTAAATTTGGCGAGGAAATAGATTATATCATGGGGAAGGACATATCTTTTGTCTCAAAAAATTATCTTGAAGGGGTTAAATAGGGGTTGAAAGTTTGTATGGGCAATCCATAATTCCTCAAGTTAGGGATTTGAAAATTCATATTTTGGTAAGAATAAATAAATATGTGTTTCAACTTTTTTGCAAAACCATCCCTAAAAGGGGCAAAGTAAGGGGTTAAATTTTTAAGGTATTCTTTAGATGTACTCCAATGTACATTCTAAGGACTCTTAGATATAATTTGCTATATAGATAGGTTGTGACAGGGAAGTAGCCTACGTCCCGGGCTACTTTTTAGCCGACTGCGCAGGAGGGTACTGTTGTTAATGACAAACCGCGCTTGCGAAGCCGTGGGCGGGTCAGCTAGTGTCATATAAATGTCGATTAAACAGGTCTTTATGAAAAACAGCCAATTTATTACGAAAATGTCCATTACTCTGTAGGACTAACGTTTACCGATAATTTCATTTATTCGCTCTAACTAATTTATTTTAATGTAGGTAAATAAATACTAGTGGGAAATAAATGCTAGGAATTCTGACACACAGTCACAGAAGAGTACCTGGTTTTAGGTATCATCATCATCGTCAACCTATAGCAGTCCACTGCTGGACGTAGGTCTCTCCCAGGGTGCGCTATTGAGCTCAATATTCAGCTCTTCTCATCCAATCTTTGCCAGCCACAGCGCGCAAATCGTCACTCCATCTATCCGGAGGGCGTTCTACACTTCGCCTAGACGTGGTCTCCGCGCCAGAACACGTTTACTCCAACGGTTATCGGTTCTGCGGCAGATATGTGTTGTTTTAGGTGTATTTTAAAACAATCAGAATATTTCTACGCGAGTATAACCGTGAACGAAAGATAAGCTATTCGATGTTTATTGTTATTTCTGTTCAATTTCGTAAAATAACAATTGCCAAAAATCTCCGCGATTTTGTAACAGATTATTATTTTTGTAATAACGTTCCGTTTATTCGCGGTTTCTTTGAGTACCACTTCGAATGAATCACCTTTCGTATCTATTGTCGGCTGTAACAATAACTCATCTTGCTTGTTCAATGATATCATGCAAACATTAAATTCTTTATAGAATATAGTTTAATATAAACATTAATTTGATCAAATTGTTTGATAAAACAATACTACACTCATAATCATCATTGTGAAGATAACCACCATGCTCTAGAACCAAAAGGCATTCCGCTGCGATGGACTTGCGACCTGCCATGTGAATGCTATTGTTACGCCGAGGCTGTTAAACAATGAGTAATAATCGAACCTTCTCGAACGCTTTTGTCTTGCTGTGTTATTGCTGCTATTGTTTGTGGTTTCGCAGAATGGGGAGTGGCCATTGTGTCGAGGGACCGACCCTTTCCTGGAAGGATCGACATCGTTCTCGAACAATCGAAATGTGTGCGACATAAATAGGCCGGAGAGATGGCCGGACAGTCAGTCTGAGTCAGTCTCAGTCAGTCTCAGTTAGTGAGTAAGTCTCAGCGAGGCCCTGGAGGACTGACGTGGGAAGGGTCTCGCGTGAACAGTAGTTGCTCCCGAGTCAGTCTGGATTAAGCTAAACGTGCGATCATTTCGGTGACTTTAAGTGGTGCAACAGTGGTGTGAATTAGTGTGTTGTGATTACGTGTGACCAAGTTCGTGTATTCATCGTTTAGTGCTGAATAAAAGTGTTATTTTGGTTAAATCGATTCCCATTATTTTATCCCGAACCCTCAGCTCGTAACAATTTGGTGTCAGAAGTGGGATAAAATAATGCCGGTTCTACCAAAGAATAACGTGGACGGTGTCAGGACGAGAGGTCAACGTCAACAGGAAATGGATGAAAGGCGGTTTGGGGAGTATCCAGTTCAAGAAGCTCGGCAGAGTCGTCAACCGATGGAGATGGAATCAGCCGCCACTGAACCATTTGGAGCTTCATCATCATCATCCGTGGGCCAAGCTCCTGTGACAGGCGATCTTGCTGCTATTATGGCCATGCTTTGTCGTCAACAAGAAGAGCAGCGACGTTGGAAGGAAGAGCAGCGTCGTCAGCAAGAAGAGCAGGCTCGGTTGCAAGAGGAACAGCGACGTCAGGATAAGGAAGAGCAGCGTCGTCAGCAGGAAGAGCAGGCTCGGTTGCAGGAGGAACAACGCCGTCAGCATTAAGAAGAGAAGCGTCGTCAGCAGGAAGAGCAGGCTCGGTTGCAGAAGGAACAGCGACATGAACAGGTGGAGCAGACTCGGTTGCAAGAGGAACAGCGACGTCAGGATAAAGAAGAGCAGTGTCGTCAACAGGAAGATCAGCGACGTTGGCCATAAGAGCGTGCTCGACTGATGAGGGAATCGTTCGGTTCATCTGGAAAGGAATTCCAGGAAGTGAAAGAACAGATATAAATCAAGAGAGCCGTGTTTTGGAGGGTGGAATTGGGCTCGACTGATGAGGGAATTGTTCGGTTCATCTGGAAAGTAATTCCAGGAAGTGAAAGAACAGATAGAAATCATGAGAGCCGTGTTTTGGAGGCTGGAATTGGGATCGCTGATGAGAAATGGACTCTGGGTGTCCTGAAATACTGGAGACGGCAATGTGGCTCCTCTAGTTGCTACATCTTCAGCGCGAGGTGCGCCTAAAATTGTTCATGTTGATCGGCTGCCGTGATATGGGGCTAAGAATGCTCGGGACGAGCATGTTTTAGGAGGGGGCAGTGTTACGCCGAGGCTGTTAAACAATGAGTAATAATCGAACCTTCTCGAACGCTTTTGTCTTGCTGTGTTATTGCTGCTATTGTTTGTGGTTTCGCAGAATGGGGAGTGGCCATTGTGTCGAGGGACCGACCCTTTCCTGGAAGGATCGACATCGTTCTCGAACAATCGAAATGTGTGCGATATAAATAGGCCGGAGAGATGGCCGGACAGTCAGTCTGAGTCAGTCTCAGTCAGTCTCAGTTAGTGAGTGAGTCTCAGCGAGGCCCTGGAGGACTGACGTGGGAAGGGTCTCGCGTGAACAGTAGTTGCTCCCGAGTCAGTCTGGATTAAGCTAAACGTGCGATCATTTCGGTGACTTTAAGTGGTGCAACAGTGGTGTGAATTAGTGTGTTGTGATTACGTGTGACCAAGTTCGTGTATTCATCGTTTAGTGCTGAATAAAAGTGTTATTTTGGTTAAATCGATTCCCATTATTTTATCCCGAACCCTCAGCTCGTAACACTATTAAGAGGAAATCTGGGCTGCGTTTCGCCCATACAAACGTAGTCCCCTGTTTCCTCTCTGGGTAGTGATACTAGAGCAAATATTTTTTTACCATACAATCTACAAGTACCACGGTCATGTCCCTACGTTTAGTTTTTCTCCATAAATTAATTATTATAAGAACTAGGAACCTTCTAAAATCACAGAAATTGCTAATTTTTACTGCCCCTTTTCAGACATCCAGCAAACAAATTTGACGAATATAAATAAAAAAAAACGAAACGTACAAACATAGCCAAATACCAAAGCCAGTGTTGGAGGAGGACACAGGGGACTACGAAACAGTGATTTCGTCTATTTTAAATAGGTATAATCAGTCCGATCTGCAGTTGTCTCTATCGCACGCACATAGAGCATATAGGGCACAGCGCGACAGCAATCGATTTGTTAAATAGCTATTTTCCAAATGTCTTGCTTCCCGGATTTCCGCTTACCTAAGCACCAGTATAAATGAAAATGGGTAGTTGGGCCAGAGGCACACTTTTTAGACTTTTGACTTTTGACAATTATTGATCTTTGATCAAAGGATGCTGATTTTATCTTATGGCGTCACACTCTGACGGCATGCATACCGTCAGAGTGTGACGTCATACGAGTCGGTTTTACGCCCAAGTCCCAAGGCGCGTCAATCGATGTTTCACATCAAAAAATTAAAAACTACACATTAAAACCCGCTATAAACCATTTTACAGCATCCCTTCGCCAAAAAGGACTGATAATCTTCGGATCGGCTGTCCTGATCTTCATCTCACATAGCTAAGTACAACCCCAGTTAAACAATCTTTCTATTAAAAAAAACTGCGTCCGAATCGGTCTATCCGTTCGGGAGCTACGAAGCAAACAGATAAATGCGTCAAACTAACACCCCAATTTTTGCGTCGGCTTGTGAAGTCATGTGGGATATCTTTTCGGTTTTGAGGGTATTACCACAAAAAATTAAACACTGTTTAGCGCGTGATTAAAAACCCCTATACAAAAATAGGTAAATTTTTTTTAAACACGCGATAAACAGTTATTTATTTTTTTGTTGTAACAAGGAATGTGTTTTACTTATTGAAATCACTAGGAACACTGATTCTGTCTAGGTGAATCTAGGTTATGTAAATGTGTGAATAGGTTAGCAAATATTTACTGAATGAGTAGATGCAAGAATGAGTGAGAGGTGTAAAAGAAGATAAAAAAAATAGGTTTACACCTATATTAAACCCCCATGGTAGATATCTTCAGATCTCTTATTGGGTCCGCAGGCCCGTAAAGATATCCTAGGAGATCATCAGCATAATTATAAATTATCTATACAATATCAATAATCAAATTATATCAAAGTAGCTGCCCCACCCGATCCTACATACGCGTGGTTTGTCAATAAAACATTACCCTTCTTCTGTGAAGTCGCGTAAAGTGTATCCTATGTCTCAAGTCCATTCATAATTTATCTAAGTATATAGGTATCAAATTCCATCGAAATCGGTCGAGCCGTTAAGTCGTGAAAAGGTAACAAACAGACAGAGTTACTTTCTAATCGGTATCTACGTAGATTGTAACCTGGATTAACACATAGACTACTTTTTGTTGACGCTTTTTGAAGAAGCTAGTTATACATATTAACCTTCCTCTTGAATCACTCTATCTACTATTGCTGAAATCTAGGTAGGTACATACAAATATGTTGAGTAATTTAAAAGATCTAAGGTCTAAGACAGCGGAAGCGACTTCATTTCATTTTATACTATGTAAAGATTACCAAAGGACGTTCACTGCTGACCATAGCGTTCCAACTACAGATTTGTCGACCCTTGAAAGGAAGAATTTTGTCCCAAAAGTGTGTTTCATCGTTTTCACGGGCGACTATACGACACAGCGCAAATGCGTCACACGTCGCAGACATTACGTGTCAGCAAATAATTTTAAGTATTATACCTAATATGTATGTCAGAATTAAGTTTTAATATTTTGTACTTTTCTATTGTTGCCTGAAATAATTATTATTATAGCGCTCGTAGATTTCCAGAGCAACGGCTCCCAGCAACCTTTATCAGGGGCCCAATTCTACTAATCCAGTCGCTTCACTATGGCAATGGTATCGTCGCAAAGTCGCCACTATAGATACTTTTTGGTATTCTACTAAAACAAATTTTTCAATGACCGCCGTTGCTATGACGACGCCATTGACAATTTGGCAGCTTATGACGGGAACAACAATCGTAATCGTATGGCTTCATAATAGTTTTTCTTATAAATTAGCAGAATTGGGCACCAGGTCGTATATCCATCTAGTGAAGGCTATGTTTGGTATTTCTTTACGAGATCAAACCAGAATCATAGATTCGTAGACGAACCAATGTTACTGGCATAGCTCATAGGACTAGCAAGCTGAAGTATCAGCGGCTGGGGCACATAGCTACAAGAACTGACGCCTGTTGGTGCAGAAAGGTTCTCATGTAGGACGGCCCTAACTAGGATCTATAGGATAGTCAATTTACCCACCTTTTGCATAGTAATTAAGCTAACAGACCTTTCAGACATTCTAAACCTACGATTTATAATCATTATTATGGTATCGAGTGCAGAGAAAGCGGCCATTTCTCACTCCCTTCTAACGTTTAGTATTGATATATCGGTACATAGCTAGGAACAAGGTATTGATGCTGACCTCAGATTATCTGCCCTCTCTAGAGCTTAAAATAGAAATTTCTCAATCGACCTTTACTAGTGCCGTTAGTTAAACCACAGTCTATCTGTTTGTTTTGTAATGTGCTACTATGTTATTCATTATTTTTAGGGCTTCGGAGTAAAATGGTTAAAAGGGAACCCTTCGGTTCGTCTTTATCCAACCGATCGACCGACCGTCCGTCTTATCGCAGCTACTACTGGAGACTGCTTAAACTACTTGAAATTTAAAACAGTTATAAATAATACTGGCTTTACTCTAGTAAAGAAAAAATTTAATAGAAATTACATTGCAAACCTAAGTCAAACGCAATGATCGATGGCTAAATTATCTTCAACTTCTCAAGGAACCGCTGACGCAATCTCTCTTGTTTCAGCCTCTTTAATGTTTAATGACAAGTCACTCCAGAGTCGGACCGCCACAACCGAAAAGGAGTTAGAGAAATAAGAAGTCTTATGGGAAGGGATGTAGTGTCAGTGTCAGCTGACCTAAGCTGTCGGTTGTGCGCATCATTTAACAACTGAATCTTTTAGATAGGAGGGGGTGAATGGATCTCTAAGAATGGAAAATAGTAAGCCAAATAGTATTAGTAGTTTTTGGTCACATAGTTTTGGAGTTATGATATAAAATACCCATCAACAGTTTCAACAACCAAAAACAAACAAAAACTACGTTTTGACGCCATTGAGAAATGTTTTGTCTCAAATGGCGCCAAGAAGTAAAAAAAATAAAAACAGAGACAATTGACCGGCTGTCATACCACAAGTTCGTTTTTTCTCGTAATCTAACCGCAGCGTCTTTAAAGCGCATTCAAAGTAAGAAGTCGTTCACATTTCACGTCAGTTTCAACTTTCAAGTGATTTCAAGTGTTCGATGCTTTTCGAGTGCGATGCCGTCGTGCCTTTAGTTGCCTTTAGTAATTTATTTTACTGACTATCGAGTCAATCCTACGATTATTTGATTAGATAGGTTTTGACGCCACATGAAGTACTGCTCTAGTTTTCGCAGACGATTACATATTTTTTTTGTTTTATTATAAAATCTCTAGAAAATCTATAAAACGAAAAACGCTCAACGAAATGTTGGAGAACTAGCGTATTGTACGATGCCACAGATTAGTAAAAGGTTACTACGAATTGTTCAACAAACCCGCTCGTTCAATGTCACCGCCAGCCAACAGAGCGCGTACGGTGCGTACGGCACGTAAGGACCTACATATTAGGCAAAAAAACTAAGAAAGAAAGTTTTTTACATTAAAAAAAACATTATCTATCTATTCGTTACGGTTTCAAAAATATACTACGTCATTATTTGTAGTTTAAATTGCAACGCCTTTTATTGAACCTATTCCGTCCCAATGTTTGGTGAAGGTCTCCCCCTTATCCTAATATTACTTGACCCTGTCTTTGGCGGTCTCCGACCAGTCTTTCCCAATACCCCTTTGTTTTTGGTTGCTGAAAATGACAATGCCAAAAACAAATGATAAAACACCTGTTACTTTTATGACCAGAGTTGCGTGGGCGCATTTAAATTGACCTATTAGCTATGCTTGCAACTATGGTCTGGTTGTTTTTATATTTGGTGATACATTTAACCATTTCAATTTTTAGATGTCTAGAAGATCATAATAATCATTATGGAATTATTCAAGATAATAAGGAAGTATTTACATTTAAGCCAAGTTTCATTTAAATCAAACTAAGTTACAGTTCCTGTCTGCTGTCTCATAACTCAATTCTCAATTACATCGTCAGTATAATTAGAAATTAAAACTGATTGATCAATTGATTGGAAACCAGAAAATCATCAAATTGTTTGAATAACTGGTTTTCAAGGTTGTTTTAGGCCCAATTTATGAAAAACAGAAGTTGATGAGTCTATCTTGAATTGCTTAGAACTGTGGCTATTTGTGTACATTTAAGTTACAAAGTGTTATGAATAAAATAATATGCAGAAAAAGGATGTACACTATTATTGTTAATATTTTTTTTAAGTTAATTTTTAAATCAATACATAAAAGAATTGGTAAAAGTGTGTTAGTGTTTTTCGTTATAAGTACATACATAAGTCAGTATCTACATACATACATAGTACATTATCATCATCATCATCCACAGACCGACTTTACCCACTGCTGGGTATAGGCCTCCCCAGTGCCATCCGTCACGATCATGCGCTAGTCATTGACGACCCGCGACTCTAACGATATCGTCCACCCATCTCGCTGCGGTAACAGTGGGAAATGAGAAGCTGGAGATGATTAACCAGTATATTTATCGTTTGGTAAAGAGCATCGCCAAAAGGAGATATCTAAAAGGATCAAGGGATGGGCGCGTTCGGAAAGCTGGACGACATCCTTAATGGTCTAAGAGCCGGTGAAGATCGACCTTCACCGATCTGATAACCAGATGAGATATATTTTTTATCAAATATAATTTATAAACAAATATGCCTATAATTACTTGCCTATCTAAAAGTGCTCTCTAAAAGTTTTCAGCTAGGCAACAGTACTATAAGTATGATTTTTTGCAGGCAATGGTTTTGAAATATGACTGATTTTGTAATAAAGTAATCTAAAATTTGATATAACTTTCGATAAGTTAGCAGAACGATGGAGTCACCTATATTGACTTACCTGTTCACATCGGCTTGCCAGGTAGCTATACACAGAAATGAGTAGGCAAGCCTACTGAGGCGTACTCTGTGTGTTAAAAACTAACACTGAAATAAAATTCATTTGGTTATCAAAAGAATGAAAGTGATGAAAAAAAATCGATTAAAGTTAATTTAATTAAAAATAGCCATAAGCACTTTTAGATAGGCAAGTAATTATAGGCATATTTGTTTATAAATTATATTTGATAAAAAATACGTCTCATCTGGTTATCAGATCGGTGAAGGTCGATCTTCACCGGCTCTTGGACTATAAGTCGCCTAAAACTCCACAGAGTCTGAAGACCCGCTTATTTAGCCAATGTGTTCTGTCCACCATTACTTACGGTACGGAGACATGGGCATAGTAGAATATATTATTTTATTGTTATGTCCATATTGTAAGCTGGTTTTGTCTGTAAATCTATTTGTGTATAACAAAGAATAAAGTTCAGATCTCTCTATAGTCTATATGTGGCCATTTTATTAGAGTTAATTATTGCTGTGCCCATATTGGGTGTCTGTTTGAAACTATTATTAGTTTATTTATTACACACCATTAAAAATAAAACAAACAAAAGAGAATACACAATTAAATTAAAGGTACCATGGGCGGCCTTATTGCTAAAATCGATCTCTTCCAGGCAACCTTTGGATGGACAAGATCTGATAAAGATTAATTATTAACGTATAAGTCAGGAAGAGAGAAAAAAACAAGTCTAGAGTAAACATCAAGTGAAGTATTGGTTATGTGCTTGAATATTTCAATAAATGATTGCTATTTGAGCTTTGCTTTATTCCACTAGCTTCCGCCAGCGGCTTCGCACGTGTGGTTTGACAACAAAAAGTATCCTATGTGTTAATCCGGGTTATAATCCACGTACAAAAATTTTATCGAAATCGGTTCAGCCGTTACGACGTGAAAAAGTAACAGACATCCATACATACATTCATACAAACTTTCACGTTTATAATATTAGTGTGATTATTGTCAGGGGTCAATACTTTAAATGCTTTTGACATTTTACGCCTTAGACTTTGATATTTAACTCGATCATTTAAGTTTCCCACACGATTAATGCATTATATACTTTTAATTTTTATTGCAAGCTACCTGTATCAGATGACCGAGAAATAGATAAAATCAAAATCCTAGAGTTATCCGTCAAAGTCCTGATTATATCCATATGTATGCACTTGCGGTCTGTCTACAATATCATATTACTACGAGAACGTAGCACAAATACACCAAGCTAAGGTTCCCAGCTTTAAAGTGCTATTAACTTGTTTGTTCCATTTTTATGAAATGTATTATAATCTAGTTTAGATTTTTAGTACATTTTGTTGTTAGTTTTTCACCTATCTGGAAATCAAAGCAACCAAATGTCCTCAAAAGGGGGCCTGTAGAAATTCAGAACTCAGCAAAGGAATTACTAAACCTGACTTCTTTCTTTAGTTTATCACAACACAATCGCTTTCATAACGCTTATAATAATTTATTGGATCTTATTTTTAGTAACACACCAATTTGTGTTGAAAAATCTACATCCCCACTTGTAAAAGAGGATATTTGTCATCCCGCTGTTGATATCTGTGTAAACGACATTATGATTCCGTCTATTATACCTCCAAAAAGAACAAACATTCTATTTAGGAAGGCGGATTACATAAATTTAAATAAATATTTTATTGACTATGATTGGTCGTTTTTAACTTCTATAAAAGTAGAAGATGCTATTAATGGCTTTTATTCTTGCATAAATGTAGCTATCTCAAAATATGTACCTCAAAAAACTGTTTCATTCACTCATACCTACCCTGTATGGTACAGTAATGCTCTTATTAAATTAATAAAAGAAAAAGCCAAATATCATAGTCGCTGGAAAAAATATGGTAACCCTGATGACTATGAATCTTTTTCTACATTGCGTGCGCGCCTAAAAAATCTTGAAAAAAAATGCTATACATCTTACATTAATTTTACTCAAGAACAAATTAAAAAGACACCTAAATTATTGTGGACTTATGTAAAATCCAAAAGAAATAATCGTTCTAATTATCCTAATGTTATGGAATATAATAAGAATAGTTTATCTAATCAGCGGGACATTTGCAATTCTTTTAGTGATTTTTTCTGCAGAAATTTTGTTCAACCTGCGCATACTTATAGTTCTTTCTCTGATAGCAGAGCCCCGTGCTATGATATTATAGGAGGCATACAGATATCGGTCACAGATGTAGAGAAAATCCTTAAAAGCTTAGATTGTTCTAAGGGCGCTGGTTGTGACGGAATACCCCCATTCTTTTTTGTAAAATGTGTAGAATCGCTAGCAATCCCTATAAAAGTTATCTTTAACAGATGTTTCCTTGAAGGATATTTTCCCAAAATTTGGAAAACTGCAAATATTGTGCCCGTACATAAAAAAGGTACTAAGACTGCTATTTCGAATTATCGACCTATATCAATCCTCAATGTTCTAAGTAAAATAATGGAGAGGGTTGTTTATAGCCATATTTACCCACTCATATTTCGCCACATTCCATCGGAACAACATGGTTTTGTGCAAGGTCGCTCAACTAATACTAATCTCTCAACTTTTGCCAACGACGTTCTTCGTGGAATGGATGAAGGTTTTCAGATCGACGTAATATATACTGATTTCGAGAAGGCGTTTGATCGCGTTGATCACATGATCCTTCTTCGTAAGCTCCAAGAGCTAGGAATTCGTGGTAATCTTCTGAGGTGGACAGAGTCTTATCTACGTAATCGTTCACAGGCTGTAGTTGTTGCTGGACACCGTTCTGATCTTGTAGATGTTCCCTCTGGAGTCCCTCAAGGCTCTATTTTAGGGCCCCTATTTTACGCTGCCTACCTATATGATGTGGGTAGTTGTTTTCAGTTTGCCAAATTCCTCATGTACGCTGATGATACCAAAATCTACGCTTTTATAAAAACTGAAGCAGACTCTCAGAAGCTGCAAAATGATATTAAACGGCTATGTAACTACTATCGCGATAATAGAATTGGAGTAAATTCTTCAAAATGTTTCCAAATTTCATTCACTCGTAAAATTAAAAAAATAACATACCAATATGAATTAGACAATATACCTTTGGAACATAAAAATAATACACGAGATCTTGGAGTAATCTTTGACTCGAAAATGTTAATGTCTGATCAAGTCGCGGCAGTGGTTGCAAAAGCTTACAGAAATCTAGGGTTTGTCTTACGTGTTAGTCGGCAGTTCTCCGACGCTGAATGTATTAAAGTTCTTTATTATTCTTATGTCCGTAGCGTCTTGGAATGCTGTTGCACTATGTGGAACCCACAATACATAATATATGAGCAAGATATTGAGCGCATTCAATCCCAATTTATTAAAACATTAAATTATCGCACCCATTGTAAAAGAGGCATGACTTACGAGGAATCGTGTAGGTTTCATAAGCTCATGCCGTTAAAGGATCGGCGTTCTTTGCTGCAGATGTTGTTTTTACACGACGTTTGCAGTAATAGAATTGATAGTCCCGAATTAGCGTCTCTAGTTCTTCAATTCAAAACGCCCTTTAAACGTACTAGACACACCACCCTCTTTCATGTTCCTTTCAGTCACACCAACTATGCCCAGAACTCTATCATCTATCGCACGCTAGATAGCTACAATAAGGTTTTTTCGGATATAGACATCTTCTCTAATAGCAAGGCATCTTTTAAGAAACAAGTTATATCTGTTCTTAATCATATATAGCACGTTCCATAAAATATTCTGAAACTCAAAGAGCTACACTACACAAAACACTACACAAAACACAAAACACTACACTCTCTCCCTCACTCCCTCAAATATACACATTTACACAGCATCCCTCCTCCCCTTTCATTCTTCAAATGCGTACCTACTAAATTACTAAATTCCTTGAAAATCAATTATTATTTTGTATTGTGTTTTTTAATCTTTTTCTCTAAGCGTCTAATTTCTAATTACTTAAATGTCTATAAAATGTGAATCTGTTATTGGCATTAAGCATTAGTTATAAGAGTTTGTATACATTGATATCAAGTGCTGTTGATTCTGTGATGAATAAATAAAAAAAAAAAAAAAAAAAAACAAGTAAAATATGGGTGTACCTTCTTAAACTTATACTAACTAGTGGTTCGCCCCGAACTGAGATCTCGCGATCTTTGACTATCAAAATAGTGCCACGAAATGCATAACCAACTAACTTGACTTACAGTTTCATTCAAATTACAGGTAACGGGAGTTCATGTTAAATGGTTACTGTTTTTTGGAGTAGAAATTGCAGTTATTATGGCCCATAATACGCAAATATAGAATCGATTTGATTTGCGGTTTCAGAGCCTGTGCAATTTACGTTAGCTCTACGTACGTTTATATTAGCGAGAAGATAGGTAAATTTTAGCCAATGACAGTATAATAAATAATAAATAAATATTGCTGGACATTTCACACAGCGCTATCTAGCCCCAAACTAAGCAGAGCTTGTACTATGGGAACCAGATAACTGATAGAATACTTATATACATTTTTTTTGTAAATACGTACTTATAATATATAGAGAAACAACGAGACCCGGAACAAATATATGTAGATTATGCAAACATTTGTTCCGCGGCGGGAATCGAACTCGCTACCTCCTGCGTCTCAGCCGGCTATTCGCCCTCTGCACCACGGAGGTCGTTAAACACGTAACAGTAACGTTTTTTTATTCTAATTTATTATAAGGACCTTTATAAGGATACATGTCAGTCCTATCGTATGTAGATATTAATTAAATCAAAGGTACCAAGCAAACCAACCAAAGTTAAACAAAAACAATTAACTTATTTAAATCGGTCTCGAACTACAGCCATACAAAAATGTATAGGTGTGATACTTGACGGGTTAACTTAAAAAAACAATATTTAGACACGAGTAAATTAAAATACCTATCTATATGTATGTCACTTGTGGCGACTTACATTACCAATTATTTCCATAGCTGCATCTGATGTCGTGACGTCGAACAGTAGCGTTTATATCTCACACAGAGACAATCCTGCGTGAGCCTGCTGTTACTGGCAAAAAAAAGCTCGTAATGTTACTAACGTATGATAAAGATAAAGGTTCATTTATTTGCGATACATGGGTTATATAAGTTGGTAATAAAATAATCTAGGTACATCAGCATACAAGCTAGCATAATTAGTCATAAATATGACCTAAACACATACAATATTCCCTGCCCTTTTTCTGCGAATAAATCATCCATTCTTTCATAATATTGGTGCTAGGCTAATGTAAGCCCTGTTATGATATACCTAATTAAAATAAATCAGTAAAACAAACTAGTGCTTTTTATAAAAGCTTTCCTGATTTCGAAAGTAAGGTAATGAGCACAGATTTTTCATATTATGCATTAATATTTTGTTTCCGTAACGCACAGCTAATTAAACAAAGCAAAAGTAGAGTAGCCATAATTAATCGTCCAAATAGCCTTTACGTACGTTTAACTTTCTGACTATTAAAAAGTACTCTGTGCGTTTAACGACACTTTTACAACCTAAATCTAGGTTTCTCTATGTCTGGTAGACTTTCTAAGCCAACCCAAATACGCGAGCTAGTCAAAGTTATAGTTTCCGGTGTTTTATTATTAATGGTATGCCAAAATAATGGTGCAGGCTTCGCAGTTCATCTGATTTCGGAATGGTCGTGGGGGGTTTTGTCTTAGTTTGTGTATGAGCTCACATGAAAACTATGAGGATCTTTTTTAGAAAACTTTCGTGATTTATTTCAATCATTATTATATATACGGGATTTTAAAACGGTACGTGATATTTCCCGTATTTTTAACAATAATAGTAAGAGGATCGATGTGTTGTGTCAGGTTGTGTTAAACCCGGCATATGTCAACCCACAGCAATCCTGTACTCATCCTCCCTAGTTGTTTTTCAGCTAATTATCTACGAAAAAAATGTGACATTTTTTACATAGAAATATAAAATATCATATACTAGCTGACCCGCCCGCGGCTTCGCACGGGTGGTTTTTCAATAAAACATTACCCTCATTTTGCGTTGTGGGCTAAAAATTAGCCTATATCCTTTCCTAGGATATAATGTATCTCCTTAAAAATTTCATTACGATCCGTTCAGCCGTTTAGCCATGTAAAGATAACAAACAAACTAACTACAGAGTTATGTATGTATTATACATATAAACCTTCGTCTTAAATCACTCTATCTATTGCTGAAAACTGCATTAAAATCCGTTGAGTAGTTTAAAATATCTAAAGGAACAGACATTACAACAGCAGAACAGAACAGCCGACTTCATTTTATACTATGTAAAGATACTCAAATATATACATAATATGGCATATAAATTAATGTATGTATATTTATCTAATGTACGTATTATAAATATTATATACCTATATCAAAATTTTATATATTATATTTAGGTTTATAGTTTAATAATTTATGTATTTATGTCTATTTGTATTTTATGAAGTATTTAGGTATTGGCCCATTGTACTATTTGCTTTGTGTCTTCTACCTTGTCTGTAATTTTTATTTTTTAATGTGTACAATAAAGTGTTTTCATTCATTCATTCAAAAATTCTTCTTATAAACAAAATTATAAAAGTACTTCAGGAGTATACCTAGTTATTTAATTACATCAACACAAATCCGGCTTTTTTTCCATACAAATCTTGGTCTAGTTATGCGCAAATATTATCATTACACAAAACAGGGTCAGCCAGGCTCCACATCTGTCTAGCCTCACCAGCTAGACCACTCCACTCTGTTCCCATGCATAAACCATGAAATCGTAATTTCCTAGGCTTTGAACTCGCCGCACCTATTATAGATAATTATTTCTATCTAACGTTAAATTAACCTCACTTGTCTTGAAATAGATAAATATGATTGTACTTATACAAAAAAATATTAACCATTTATCTACGTACCGTAGAATTTAGAAACATTTCTACGCGGGAACGTAATACATATTTCTACTCAAGAAATACCATAAAAATGTGTTTTAGTCTAGATTAAACTACATAATTGTTTTTTTTTTCAATATTTACTTTATTATTCTATATTTAAGTCGTTCTTGCTAGCCTGGCAGTGTCACTTACTGAGAATATATAAAATAATCTTATATATCTAATATCTAATAAATATCTAATAAGGCCTTCGAGTCTTAGTCTAAGAACTCCGCTTAGGCTGTAAAGTAACTCGTTTGTCTGTCTGTTGTTACGCTTTCAAGACCGGGATTGAGATATGCTACTTTTTACCAGATTGCGCAAAAAAAAACGGTAATGTTTTGTTGATAACCACGCGCGTGACGCCGCGGGTGGGTCAGCTAGTGGGTTATAATTAGAACCTAATTTAATTCATATTTCATTCTTCATCTTTCGTAGGTTCTAGGTGAGCTTTTCCAACGTCAATGCGAAGGCCGCGCCGGACCGAATCGCACCGTGCGTGATATCATTATCATTCCGCGGAAAACCGCCGCGCCGGTCGGGCTACACCTCCTCATTCGTAATCCCGCTACGAAACGTTAAGCTCGTGTTTCAAAAATATATAATATAACCTACCTCTTTTCATGTACGTTTTTAATTTTATTTTTATTTATCAAATTTGATATTTATCTAATTCAAATATGTAGATATTAGTTAATAATTTAAAATAAAATAAGTATTATTTATGTAAGATAAAAAAGTTGTTTTATGGTTATTATATAAATTCTTTTTTTATTGTTTCAGGTGATTCAAGCCAGTGACATTATTCGAAAGATGTTCTAAAGTTCTAAATTCAATTTTTTGTGATAAAATATCTCGTACAATCGATACAAGAAAAATATGATTTCAATATTAAAATTTTAGCAGTGAAAGTGTATTCAGTGAGTGAGTGAACCAGTGAAAAGTGAACTTAAATATAAATATCAAAATGGAAGCCTTGGAGAGACGACGCCTTGCGGGCCTGCTCATCGTTTTATGTTCATTCTGTAAGTATTTTAGAAATTGAAATATTTTTTAACAAAATAATATTCATTTCTGTTTCATGCTTAGGGCCGGTTCACACTAAAGTAGAGCGGAGAGGAGAGGCTTCGAAAAGAATATCCTATTTCCAAACGACAAATTCAAAAGTTGAAGAGATTCTCTAATTGACCCTCTTGGATACAACAATATTTTTCTGCTTTTGCAATGAAGCCTCCCTCCGTATAGGATTTTTATTAGATTAGGAGAAAGTACAAAATCGTTTCGCATAGCACATGCACGCTTTGAAAGTGTCAGATACTTAGATGTTCTTAGATTAGAGGTTTTCAAAGTATGTCACAAAAATTAAAGGGTTGATTTATATGGGATATCTTCACGAGTCTCCGTATTGAGTAAAACAGAGGATGTCCAACATCAATAATACCATCATCGGCATCACCTATACATACACCATCATAGGAGGTTTTCTGCTGAACGAAGGTCTCCCCTATACATAGTATTCCAAAGCGTGGAAAATCTCGGAAACCGTTGGGTTAAAATACATAACCTTATAATACCGCTAATGTTTGCAAAAAATGCCATACATTCCGGTTATAGTGTCACCTTGATCGAGAACTTGTTGTGAAGTTATTTTCACACACCCACTATCTTCATAAGGCCTGAGCTACACCATGCGGAATGATTAGGGCTAATAAATTAGGATAACTGGCTAACAAGCTAGGGTGGAAGAGAAGATGCGGTAATAATTCGAAAATCATATACCTTCTGGGATTTTGTGGCCTATTGTACCAAATTCATAACTAGATTTCTTAGGATACATGATAATACTTTTTCGAATTAGTAAAAAAAATCACAAATTCTTCGACATCGACATTAAAGTAAAAATAGAACTTGTAACGAAATACAAAAACGAAATAATAGAAATCTAAACATAATTATTATTTCTCTACATTTTGTGATACCCTAATTGCCAAACTATGTTTGTAGAAACTTCTATCTTGGCAGGCAGTGGCCAAGTATGATTTATTTCTACTAATAACGGGATATTTAACATGATTTATTATGATTTACAAATAGTGTTCATAACCATGATAGTTTCAAAAATATGATCTAGTCTCATCAAAGAGATGTTAACTAAAAGCAAGTTAAATTAAATACACAATTACAATAATCATAAACAAATCATTAAAATTATAAATAAGTTGTTCTTACTCGAATAATATTCCTAATTATATAATATTTGTACTTGTGTATGTATGCGTGTATTATTTACGTTTTTATTTTATAAATAATTATATAAAATCGACACTTGGCTAGAGGGGATGACGGGCATTGGACGAAGTCGATTTGTAACCACCTTGTGGTGCTGGTCAAGGTATGCTCGTAGACCAAGAGGCAGACCACTTGCCCGATTGTCGAATGACATCGAACGCGTAGCTGGGTGTCAATGAATGAGACTCGCAAGGGACCGGAAAGAATGGCGTAATAAAGAGGAGGCCTAGACCCAACACTGGGTGCAGACGGGCTGAGATGATGATGATGATATAATTACCCATAGTTGGTACAAATTACAGTCAAAATTCATTTTTGTGGCGATCAAGTGACAATTTCAAGAACCTGTGTAAGCGCATGAACTTTTTCTGTATGAGCGTCAATTTGATTCGACAGCGATTAAATCGTGAATTCTTAAGTTTAATATAGTATTAATAATAGTATATTTAATACTAGTGGTTCGCCCCAAACTGAGATTTCGCGAGTGTACCATAAAAACACAAAAATATTATTCTTTGACTATCAAAACAGTGCCACGAAATAAATAACCAAACTACTTGACCTACGGTTTCATTCAAATTACAGGTATCGGGAGTTCATGTTAAGTGGTTACTTTTTTTGGGGTACAAATTGCAGTTTTCTGGATTGACTTTTGCCCATATTTGTGATACTTAAGCTACATGCATACCAAATTACAGCACTGTGGGGGCACTGGTCTACCCTGTGAATTTAGTCAAAGTTTAGTTTTTATTATGGCTAGTAACTCAAACACTACAAAAAAACTACTAAAAATAAAAACGGCGTCAAAATTTACTAATGAAGACCTTTCATTTGACGTCTCATTTGAAAAGATTTTTACTAATAGTCTCATTTTTTTTATCCTTATTAAACCCCAATATCTCAACAACCCCTCCAACATTTTTAACTTATTTAGTCACACCAAAATTGTGGCATCACTACCTACCTATGAATAACATTTCACGATGATCGGATCAACGCTTCGAAAGTTATCCTCGGACAAACAAACATATATACATACATACATACAACGCCGATTTACCCAAGTTGATTTAGAGATCTCGCTTCGCTTAATCAATAATTATAGTATAGGTAGTCACTCTTTCTTCATTGTATTTTTAATGTGAGATGTCGATTGGTTGTTCACATTTTTCCTGTTTATATATTGATTTTTAAACGTGAAAACCTGTTATTGGCTATCTGGTAAACAATCTGTCTTAAGTATAAATTATAACAGCTATTGGTTTTCCTACAAATAAATTAAAATAAATTAAATAACTGTCGTCAACATTTCTAGAAGCATATAAATGTAAAGATATTATTTTAAGAAACAAAGATAAATAGATATCATTTTATTAGCACGATATCTCAAACCACACCTATCGAAAATCTTCTAAATGCCTTGCATCGTGTCGTGCGTCGTGTCGTGCCGTATGCTATTTTCTTGTCGCTATAATCCTCCCGCTCACTCTGAACCAGCCCTAAGCTTCAATCTGTCGGAAGAGCTTCTGTTTCTGATGGAGCCAAGATAACACTGACAATGGACAATATTTCAACAGTCCCACAATATTTTACCAAATATGGTTTTCAAAGGAAAACCCGGGCAATGAACTTTGAATCTATAACTAGCTAAAATGTTTTGACTCCTGCTTCAGTTTATTAACAAAACAATTGTACGCTTGTTTGGTTTTGTTTAACGTTATTGTTATTCGTAGAGTGACGAAAATATTATCTGCTAAAATATTCTTGCGGAAACTTATGGGTCATATATTGAAAGCTTATTCATCACTTAAGCTGCGAGCTATCTTATTTATGTCGGTTTGCACAACGACCCCTAAACGTATTTAGCGATTAAACATGTTTAAATTTAACGTATTTGTATGATTTGACAACTCTCTAAATGTTATTTAGCCACTAAAATACGTTTACGCATCGTTGCGCAAGTCGCCCGTACTTAATTGTATTGCCGTTATGTAATTGTACGTAAATCGAAAACTTCAACATTATCTCAATTATTTTATTTTGTACAGTAAAATATTGTTAGATCCTATCACTGGCGTCTGATAATAGTAACAAATAGTCTGTCTGTTAATAATAACAAATAGGTTTGATTGAACCCTTGATGATAGCATGCATATAAACAACAGGTATTAAATGAGGCCATTGCACCAAATGCCTAGCCCTTGGAAGATTTTAAAGGCGAGATTTGTCGGCACTTGTGCTAGCGTGGTATATTATGAACTCTTAGGGCGGAGGAAATAAAGTTTCTGTGCGAAAATAGTGTTGAGTATGAATGTGGATCGTTATAAGAGCAAAGGCAGGTCAAAGAAAAAGTGAATTGTGTGAAGAAGTTAGTGCTGAGATGACGGCTGATAGAAAAAGTGTGAGATACAATATGTTATCAATTCATTTATTTATCAGATATGTCATCCATTTTATTAGTGAACAATAATAAAATCATATAGTTATACTAAGAGTTAATATATCTTAGTACATACAAAATAAATAAACAAAGAAAATTAAATTCAAATTCAGACAATAATTAGTTAGGTCAAACAAATCAATAATTAAATTATTGAGTCACAAGCTGGGTGACTGCCTGGTGCTTTAAATTCCAGCAGCCAATGATGCTAAAATTAAAATTATCTGCCACAACGGCCAGCATCCTGGAGCTGTCTCGGACGCGTCTTATCAGGGACGCGGTTCTTTTGCGTATGATCGTATAAAAGTCGTCAATTCGCGTGACTGCGATCATGCATGATGCTGCAGTACCTCGGCAGCCCCAGCAGCACCCTGAACCCGCTATTGTATTGGACTCGTAGAGCATTGTAAGATTTCCGCGTATGGTGGACCAATAGACTGCACGTGTACAGGTTTTGACAATAGGCCAAACCTTGATGGAATAAGAACAAGATGTTTGAATATAGCACTTATGCAAATTGTATCCTGATACTAGATTTATATTGTATTTTAATAGTATACATAATAATAATATATAAGTATTTATGTCTAGCTTTACAACAAAACACGCATACACACACTTCACACTCATTTGAATATACTCACCCTGACAGACAAACACACATACACCCCCTATTGCATACACACAAATAGATGAAAACACACACACACGCTCACAAACACACACATGTAACCTACCCATGTACACCCACCGTATGTTCTCCCTACTGTTGGATAACCTATTAACCTATTATATGCAAAAATCTGTTGGCTGTAAAAAAAAATTGTATGGCTATTGAAGAGCGGGGTCTTCTGACACAAGTATATATACTTAAAAGAAGATCGCAACAACCTTGTTATAGTTCTATATTTTACAGAAATAAAATCATTTTGATTTTTTGATTGGATTTTGAATATAAATTATCTACTTTATTACAGTAACGATATTATATTAAACAATAAAGTAAACAGTGAAACACAATGGGAAGTTGATAATGATTATAAATATTGCAGGCAGCAGCATAGAAGGGCAGCGCAACAACACGAAGATGTCGTACGTGTGTCCTCCGATGTTCATCCGACTCGGCCACAGCTGCTACTTCTTCAGCGAGAACAAGGCTAACTGGCACAACGCACTCTTCGCTTGCAAGGTTAGTCCACTTTATAATACTGAACAAACTTTACAAAGTACCTACAAAGTTAAACTTAGATCAACCTTAAAAACAACTCACTTGTCGGTTATCGAAAAAAGCAGTTTAAAAATTCAAGCTCTTTAAAACTGTTAATATTTTGGCTATGGAGTAAAACACAAACGTGAATGCCGAGTTTGGTTTATTCTCGAAATCCCCACCGCTAGTCCCCACCGGTGCGTAGAGGCTTGTAACTAGGCAATTACTACAAACAAACATACATATACGGACAATTAAAAAAAAAATGTTGCTGGACATTTCACACACAGCGCTATCTAGCCCCAAACTAAGCAGAGCTTGTACTATGGGAACCAGATAACTGATAGAATACTTATATATATTTTTTTGTAAATACATACATCCTTATAATATATAGAAAAACTCCCAGACACGGAACAAATATCTGTAGATCATGCAAACATTTGTTCCGCGGCGGGAATCGAACCCGCTACCTCCTGCGTCTCAGCCGGCTATACGCCCACTGCGCCACGGAGGTTGTCAATTATTTTATTATTTTATAGAATTATTTTACAAATAATTTAATAAGAAATGGTCTGTGTTAAAGTATGTATTTTTGTAGCAATTGTCCAGTTACAAGGCCTCTACGCACTGGTGGGGAAGTTGCGGTGGGGATGTCAAGAATAAACCGCCAAATTTAAAGAACCTTGCGGATACTTTAGTTGATATAAAAATAAATACACATTCAAAACACATAATAGAAGAAAATTATAATAGAAGCTCGTAACATAAACTAAACAAGAAAAAATCAGGGAAATCTTTCCGGTGCTAAGGAGAAAATTACTACCAGCCAGCCGATAACTTGTTTACTACTGTAATAAATCAATACATTCTTGATTAATTGAATAACGAGTCAGGTGAGAAATCATTTTATAACATAAGGATGAGAATTTCTGCAAACGAAAATTATGGTGTCTTACTGATGCTTTAAGAATTACTAAGATATAAAAGCTAGAAACATCGTAGCAAACTCCTAACGGCTCTATGATGTAACACTTCAAGAGGAAGTTTAAAAGATATAAAACCTATTGAAAATGTTCGAATAAAGAGAAAGCTCTATTAGGTACATATATTTTACTGTATAATCATTTACAATAATACCGAAACAGTAATTAGTCAAACAAGTTCGTTTGAAGTGACGACCTCCGTGGTGCAGCCGGCTGATACGCAGGATGTAGCGGGTTTGATTCCCGCCACGGAACAAATGTTTTCATGATCTACAGATATTTGTTCCGTGTCTGGGTGTTTTTCTAAATTGTATATATTATATATATATATTGGACGCTAAGTCACCAAAAAATATATTTATTTATTGCTAGTCGAAAAATACTAATAGAACGGCCTAAGTGCTTATATAATTATGCTAAAGCTTGGATAGGGCTAGCGTTGACAATCCTTGAACTTTAAAACCGGAACTATTTTAAATTTGAGATGTTCTAGACTTGAAAGAATGTTGTGCGAATGTTATTATAGTTTATAGAATTCAAAGCAATTATTTTAATGAGCTTTATATAAATCGATAGCCATGATGGCTGTTCTGCTGGGTTAGTTCCAAGTTCTTTTAAAACATAAATATTCAATTCACTAAGAAACTAGACGTAAGTTAGTCTTAAGATAAGACCGCATTAGAACGCCGCTGCGCGGCGCAGCGCTGCACGTCACAATATTCTTTTGGAGGCAACTATGCCGCGACGCGCAGTTATGCCTACTGCAGCGCCGCTCTAGTGCGACATGCGCCATTAACAATATTTTGACGCTTTGTGGAGCGGCGTGCAGCACCGCGCAGCGCCGCTTAAATGCGGTCTTACCTTTAGTGTGAATTTCACTACTTATAGTTTTCTGGTGCTTCACACTGACACAGGATCGGGAGAGTGGCTTAATCACAGAGAAGTCTTTATACCCACACGTGTCTACTCTGGCTAAAAAGTATGATTTAGTATTGGATTTGAAGTATTCATTCTCATTTTTAATAACCTTTTCTAACCGCCGTACCCTCATAGATCTGTCTCAACTGTCTAATTATACTTGGATCTCTAAAAATACTATAGTTTTAAACTGTTTTACATTCATCATACAACAATATACTCAGCAACTAAATACATGGCAATAAATAACAAGGAGTGCATGCCCAATCGTTTTACACTAAGCCCGAGGATGTAATTTCTCACATAGCGCCTACATTTACATATAATTACTGCGTATTATCAAACAGGTCAGGCACCGCTAAGTATAGATTCCTAAAACATCGATTAAATATTCTAAGCGCAGGCATAACAAAAAATTAAAGACACCGACGCTTTTGATCCAACTTGCAAATAATACTAGAGAACAAACAGTTCCCATAGCACAAGTTTGCCTAGTTTGGGGCTAGATAGCGTTATCTCAAATGTCCAATATTATTTATTTTAGTGACCACGAAAATTTATTCTGTTTACTCTACAACGCGTTGAGTACCTACAATCTCTTGGTTTTTGTATTCTGGCTTTTGAGATCTATATTTGGAAGCTACGCCTCATTTGCAATATTTGATCACATGTAATAGCTATTAAACTTAATGATGGCACCAAATAAGGTAATATAGCAGTTAAAATATAAATGAATACTATCTATTTACTATTGGCTAAATGTTTTGCCTTCCCACTATTATAGATAGATAGATAGATAACTCTTTATTGAATTACCACACAAACAGAAATAATACAAAAATAAATATAAGGCTAGAATAAATAAGGCAATACAATGGGCGGCCTTATCGCTGAAAGCGATCTCTTCCAGGCAACCTTTGGATGGAGCGAAATTTACAATATGGAGTGCGGTGTAATTTGTAGGATATATTTAAGTACACAAATATTCTTAAGTATACTAAAAAAAAAATTATGATAATGTTCCAATCCTAATACTTAAAATACTTATAAAATAGACTAATATATAGATATATGCAAACAGCTAACTATACTAACAGATAAAATGTTTAAATAGTAAATAAATAACGCTAGGAAGATGACATCGTTAGGTAATGTTGCTTCACCTTCAGCTTGAATGTGTGTAAGGAGGATGACCGTCTTATTTCTTCGGGCAGAGCATTCCACAGCCGAACAGCCTGGACAGTAAAAGAAGCGCTGTAAAAGGAAGTGCTGTGCGAAGGAGTTCTGAGTATCAAGTTTTCTGATGACCTAAGAGTGTAGTTGTTTGAAGAATGAAGAAATTGAAATCTATCTTTCAGATAGTGAGGAGTGAAAGGATTGAAAAGAATAGAATAGAGAATATATTATCTATCTATATATGTAAGTATTAGTGATCTATAGCTAGCCTTTAAACAAAATCTTCAAGTCAATAATACTATCAGCAACTATTAAGAGGGTAGTATTCAACTTATATCAATATTTAGAGTATCTGCATAGGAACGTTAAGATATTATTATCTTTATCAAGTAAACAATCAGTACGTAGAAACCAGAAGGAACACGCAAAGTAGGTTTCAAAAGTAAGGTACCACCTAGCGCTTACTCAATACTAGGATTTAGGAAATATCTGCCCTAACAGGAACTGCCAATAGTGCAACAAGTGCCTCTCTAACTATACCTACAAATAGCGAAGTAGACCACTGATAGCTTTAATTGACCCAACAATTGAGCTTCAATTTTTTCACACTCGTTACGCAATGAATGACTGTTGGCGCCGCTTGCAATTCGTTGATTTACGATAAGACATTCCTAGATCTCGTCTAGTCTCTGGAACTAGCCAACTTAAATTGATATCAGTGCGTTATCAGTTAACGCTGATATTTGTTATGATGACCACAGAGAACAAAATCTATGGATTTTGCGAATAAGCAAGTTAGAACCCTTTTCAGAACAGCGAGTAGGCACCTACGAATAAGTGTCTCTAGGGTGTTTATTCTTGTTCAGAATGCTCTTTCGACAGATGCCCAGAAAACTTGTGTATAATGTTTGCCCCTAGTTTATTCTGTAGCATTTGAAAATTCCCAATAAAGGGCTTTTTAAGATTATATGTTTTGATATCAGACTTTCCTATGTATAACTATTTGAATACGTTTGACTGAAGCAACCTCAGAAACACGTCCCCATGCAATTAGAATTTGCCGGGTTTCTATCCAATAATATTTACATACGAAATATTTACATAACTGTAAGATGACACGTAATGCGATACAAAACTACCAGTTCATAGTTTTTCTTAGAAATATCACAGATTAGATTTTAGTTATTACTATAATATTACAGTTTAATAGTGTCAATAAGAAATTCAAGTGATAATGTAGATTATGAATGACACATAGCAAATACTGCGATTACGACATTGCAATTGGATACCTTGACGCTTAAGGTGTGCAATAACGCATTTGAAGAACTGAGTCATAAATCACATAATTTAAGGACCACCGCAAATATCAATGATTCAAAACACACATAACTGTAGTCTGACAGATGTTGTAAAAGCTGAGTTGAGGATATTGAGTATTGTGTAATAAAATAAATAAAACTTGAATGTAATGTTTGTTCGTCAGAATTTAACAATATAAAATGGTGTCTGATTAATAACTACGATGTGTACAAGTATCCATCCCCAAATGAAACAGAAACCACAGAGAGCAAAAATCTAGTTCAAGTGTAAACACATCTCTCACACTCTCGAATAAATTAATAGCCTAATTTCACGCTGCAGTATGAGCTGGCGAAATTGGCACAACTGAACACAAGAAAGTTAATAGACTGATCAAATTCATGGTTCTCAACCGCAGCCATTGCCAAATAGCTAAAGCTCAGAGCTAATTTTCATAATTTGACACACCTCTCAGCAAATTCTACTAATCATACTATAATAATATAAATGAAAAATATATTGATGTTGTTGCTTTATCACGCCAGATTTGTGAACTGAATTAATATTTTATATTCGGTACCGTTCAAACTTTGCTGTAGGCAGGCTTACGAAAAAATCTTGTTTATTTTATTAGAGAATTTAGGTATTTTCCATGGTATTAACAAATGATGTATTTTCAAGTCTCGCAACCTTTCATTCAGCACGTTTCGAGATCTTTTTTAAATATTATAAGAAATGCTATGTATTTAATCCAGCCCAATTCTTGACACATAAGTATCATAGTTACCACAACGCGATAACTAAAACAATTATATTTTCAGCAAACAGCAATACCAGCTGGAATTTTAAATTCGTTCGACTCAGAAATATTGAAATATTCAAGGCTATGGCCGATTTAGACACACGATGTTTGTCTTTGATGCTATATTTTCTCGTTGTTTGTCAGTAGGTTCTTGATATTGTTATGTTAAGTTATTCTGTAGAGCTGCTCCTAGTTTTGTGAAAATCAGCATTACCCGTTTACAGTACTGCAATAAAAGTTCTATGCTCTACTGACTCTGGAATTTCATTGTCATCAATTTATTCTTGTTCAGATTCTTGTTCAACAAAAGTTGTTCTCCCTGCTAGTAAATCTATGTTAGTTTTATTTAATCTCTTCTTTTTCAGATTCAGAACTACACAAACATTTTAAAAGCTTTTTTTATCTTAAAAATCTAGCCTAGCACTAATTCAAAGCTATTGCATACCTACATCAGCTATTTATAGAATAGATACGTGAGACATACCGACTGATACCGGCGTGCGCCGTTCCTACTATTGAACTTTAGAGACGTGCAGAACACCGGATTAAATATGGATTTATTTACGGACGCGAATATTTGTTCACATAAATTGTATTGTCATAATCACACTTAAGAACATTAGATTACATTCGAATTTATAACGGTCAATGTATCTTATTTTATGTTTTCATGCTTTGTACCTACTGAATTCAAAATATTTTTTTTAATAATTGCAGTTATTGCGATTTTAAAGAAGCATATTAGAATGTCATAACATAACACTATACCAGTTTTGTTTATTTGGTCACGTTTTTACGCTAGCTAACCCGCCGAACTTCGCCTTAATATGCATGTGACGCGTGCTGTCAATGCCCCGGTAGAATTGTCAATCGACCATTATTATGTGCATCTGTGTATGAGAAAAATTTTCTTCATAATTACTTTTTGCGTGAATTTTACCGATATTTTAATAGTTATTCTGCTATTCGGGGCGGTGACAAATCCAGCAAATCAAAGATCATCAAAAACGGTCCAGCCATTCTTGAGTTATAAATGGTGTAACTAACCCGACTTTCTTTTACATATACGGTTTGACAAACTTATAATAACTATTATTATTATTATTATTATTTATGATTTTTATCAACTCGGCTCAGAAAAGCCGGAGAATAACTGAGGTGCACGGGCCTAAGCCAAGTACCCCTCAGTGGTTCGGGTAGTTTCATTTTGAACAGTTGTACATGGTAGTGTAGATGATAATTCGGTGGATAGGGCAGTCTGCAAGAACTTTCTTACAATCCTGCATGTATTCAAAATTACTGCCTTCTGCAATAAGGCAAAGGTATGTTTTGGGAGATCCAGAAGTGAGAGGGACTGAAACAGTTGATTTGGGATGACACCTGTAGAGGATAAAACTATTGGAACTATTGATACTTTTTGCAGCCGCCACATTCGAGTGATTTCATCTTTTAAATCTATGTACTTCGATAGCTTCTCCGCGATTGTGGACTGCATGTTATAGGTATTTGGGATGGCGATATCAATAATAAGTGCGGTTTTGTTAGTTTTATCTATAAGGGTTAAGTCTGGTCTATTGTAGTGTGTAGTTTTGTCTGTTAATATCGCTCTGTCAAAGTACAGTTTATGGTAGGCGTTTTCGAGTACAACTTCGGGCGTATATTTGTAGTATGGTATTGGTCTAACAGATGCATCTATGAGATCGTATTTAGCAGCTAATCGTTGGTGTATTATATTGGCTACCTGGTCATGCCTGAACTTGTAGTCCGTTTGGACTATTGCTCTACAGGCTCCTGTGATGTGCTGTATGGTTTCCGAGGAGCTATTACACCTGCGGCACAAGTCCGTTGGTAGATTGCGTACTTTCATTATGTGCTTCTGAAAATTCCGGGTTTCAATGACCTGATCTTGGATGGCTATCATGAACCCTTCTGTCTCCGGGAAGAGTTCTCCTCGACTAAGCCATTCGTTCGACGCATCTTTGTCGACGTTGGGCTGGCTCAGGTCATGGCGATGTCTTCCATGTAGAGATTTCTGGGTCCAATCGGCTATAAGAGCCTGTCTATCTGTTTGTTCCTCATTTTTCTGTTTCTCGTGGTCTTGTAAATTAAGTGGCGTTAATTTTCTATCTAACTTTACTATAGATTTATGGATGGTAGAGGTTTCAGCTTTGATGTAGAAGTATGTCCTAAGTGAAGTTATCTGCCGGTTATGTAAACTATGTATGTCAATAATACCCCTACCACCTTCTAGCCTTGGCAATATTTGTCGCTGTACACCAGATCGCGGGTGATGCTTCCTATTTTTAGTCATGGTGACATTGATTACGCGTTGTAGATTTTTCAGCTCTAACTTGGTCCAGTTTATTATACCAAAGGAGTAAGTCAGTATCGGTATGACGTAAGAGTTTATAGCTTTAGTTGTATTTTTTGAGTTAAGTTGTGTTTTTAAAATAGCATTTAGTCTATGTTTATAGTTTGTAGTGAGTTTAGTTTTCACTTCTTTATAATGAATTTGCATTGATTGCTGGTATCCTAAATATTTGTATGTTTCATTTTTATCTAAGGGATCAATCGTCTCGCCAGACTGCATGTGGTAGGAGTGTTGATAGATTTGACCTGCTTTTATTGTTATTATTATTATTATTAGCCCGTAGAGTCCCACTGCAGGGCAAAGGCCTCCCTTCCCTCCTTCCACGAATCTCGTATAATAACTATATACTTTTATATTTTACAATTACAATGTAAAAGAAAAAAATACATATAAAAACTTCTGCACACACCCTGATACTTTTTTTTGACAATTGTGTATAATTCGAAGTTATTTTTTTCGTAACTTTTAAACTTGCTTCACATCTGTAATATATCGACCACCCTGTCAGCGCGTAACTTTAATCTACAATCAGAGCTAGTTTGTTTTAACAACCATTTCTGTTATTTCCTAGTTATTCAATTATACATATGGCCCATCGTTCCCACCATGTGTTGTATATGAGTATTATGAGAACACAGTAACCCATATTTTGTAATAGAATCATTTTGTTTGTTATCATTTAATGAAATATGGTTGTGATTGTATATTTTATATTATACAACTAGACGTCTTGTTGTTCTCATATTTATTTAATTATTTAAGTATTATCGACGTAACCAAATGTTCTATTGTGTCCCTACTTAATAAATGAGTGTTAAATAATGAGTGGTTTGAATAAATGCGTATGAGTACATAATAAACGAGGGGATAAAGCAGTGTCTTGCGTCACGAGCGCTATATTAAATCCCGAAAGTAACGGAGGATTCTAGAGTTAACTCACGAGCAAAGCGAGGGAGTTACTAGAATCCTGAATGCAGAGAGGGATATAAGCACGCCCAAGATGCAAACAGCTTTATACACGAGGAGAATACTCTACTTTTAACATTTTCTGCGAGACAATAAAAACCAAATCTAGGTTAGTTCATTCTGTGCAGAGGTTAGTTTGATTTAAGAATTCTTATAGTGTGGGTTCCAAATTCAAATCAATTTTGTATATGTATACCGTATTAGTACTAGAAAAGTTCTAGTATTTTTTAAATAAAAACTTTATACATTTCAAATTCCACATACCTATTTGTTGGAAAGTCAACCACTGACGGCAGCGCCGATTTAAATTTTGAGGTGAGATAGATTATGTGTAAATCATGACTTTGAGTCGCTACTTTTGAGTTCACAACACCCACATGTTTCGCTCAATATAAAATACATCATCTGTGATTTGCTGAAAATACGAGGTTGGTCAGATATTAATGATATACCTACATTTTTCCACTTGTAACATACCAATACCAAAAAAAATCTTACTTAAGGTTAGCTCGAGTACATTATAATGTGTCCTTATGCTAATAACTAACACACCAGTCACCACACTGCATTGTTGTCTTTTCCTAAATTTAGAAAACATATAGCACATCCATATAGACTTTGCTCGTCATTAACTTCGCCACATTCTATATTTGGAATCTTAAAGAAATTCCTTTCTATCAAAAGACCAGTCACCGCCATTCCTGTACAGGCCTCTTGTCCATCATTATTAAGCCCAGACTAGGATCAAAGGGAACGGTTGTATTAATTACTGAATATACATACTGTAGCAAATATTTGTTAATTGGGTCGACACTTTCTATACTTGTACTTATATTTAACTCCATATCATGGTTAGTGACAACTTCTAGATGAATTCTTATTGCATGATCTGCAAATATTGGTACGAGGTGATGTGGTATCTTGGTAGTTTTAGTTTCTGCGGGAATTTTACTGAGGTTTAAGGACTATGTATGTATGTAACTAGCGATGTTTTCTAGATCAAGTGTTGAATTAATCAAAACAAAAAGCTAGTATCCGTTATCGAATTAACTAACTAAAACACGGTTACTGCCCACGTAAAGTATGACTGTGGGCTTACAATCAGTGACGTGCTCATTAACCGTGTTTTCAATAGTAATCTGTTGCCCTATTGAATAAATATACACACTTTTATTCATCATACAACTTGTACTAACACTTTGCCGCAGACCGCACTTCACGCTGTTTGAATCCACATCGAATCGATAATGAACCACAAATTAAAAGCACATAACTTTCCCTTCTAACCCAATTATCCAGCGCGTACTAGTTGAATCTGGTTTGATGTCCCAAAAACAACGGGAAGAGTCGTAAACATTTTATCGACGAAATTAAATGAGCTAAGGTAGCGTGCCAAAACCATGATTCCCAGGTACAACGTACACAAGCCAGTCGTATGACTTGGGGCCTACCTACGTCATCTCGTGTAGGACATGATCATAGTTCATTTATAGGGCCCATGAGGTGTCATGTTACTGAACTGTAGGTTGTTTATGGGTTTCGAGCTGGGAGTTCCATTGAATTGTCATGTTTTACTAACAAGAGAATGATTTATAATTTTGTTTTGTCTTCTTCTGATAATTTGTATTTTTATTGTAAATATAATAATGCGCGTCACACTATAAAGATGCTATAATATTTAGATAGATAGATAATTTTTATTGTTACACCAAATTACAATAACTTAACCTAAAAACTTAGACTAATACATGGTGGTACAATGGGCGGCCTTATCGCCCAAAGCGATCTCTTCCAGGCAACCTTTGGATGGATTGGATTGAAAAAACGTGTGAGGAGGCGGTGTTACAGTAAATATCTATTTATGTAGGATAAAAATAAATAAATACCTACACCTAAAAAATTCCTACTAATTTGTTTAATTTATTTAATTTTAAGATCAAATATAGCTCGCCATACAATCCAATGGACCATCAGTCATCCATCGATCACACACGACGACGATGATATATATTTTCATCTCACAGTATCGTAAGATACCGAGAGATATGTATATTTCATTATAAGATACGAAATATTATAGGTTTTTTACAGACTTTCAAGAGAATAAAAGGATTTCATAAATTAACATATCTTACCTGTGTGTAATACCATAAGATACTTTATTGTATTAACTTAAGACATCGTAACATATGTAAAATTAGTACAACAGGTGTGCTAAAAGCATTTTCTACGAGTTAGCGAAAAAGATAGGTAAGTATTGCTAGATTCTATATCAGTCATCATAGCACCATCCGATAATAATAATTATTCTATTCACTTGTCTCTTAGAAGATAATACTCCTGATACATTATTTAAATATTGCAACAGACATAAATATTCTAACTAATACGATGACCACATTTTAATTTTAATTTCCAATGAGTAATAAGAAACTGACGTAAAACTAAAGGATTAAAATAGTGTTCGCTAGCATTAAATGTTGTTGGTCTATTATACCAGTTAATCGACATGGGTCTGTTTATAGGTGAGGTGACACATGCCATCATTATGAAATGCAATTCTGAGTAAGATCGCAGAAATAGTTTGCGGCATCAATCTCTGAAAACAGACTTCGCTGAAATCACTATACCTACGTATATACGATAAATACAGAATTACTAGAAAAGCCATGTTAAAAAAAATGGAAATATTGTCGACAATATTCCAGTTTTTAAAATAACTATTTGCACGTACAGTGGTCGAAATTTGATCGTAAAATAATATAAATATGTATGTACTATGTTTATTTTTAGATTCATTTTAGCTTTCTGCACTCCTTTTCCATATAAACTTTAACTATGCCAAATCTCACAATTCTCCCTGCGCGTAATATGCTTAAAATCGGGATACAAAGTTTTCTCTGCACGTATTAATTATATGATGGGAACTAGGATTCTATACGAATAGATAGACAAACTGAGAAGGAGTTAAGCTGGTGTAGATTCAACAATTTGAAAGCATTGCACAAGTGTATAACTGCATTTTGAAGATGAATAAAGATGAATGAATGAGCTATTTTCACGGCCATTGCTCACTGCCCTTGAACAATTTATTTTATGCATAATATGTTTGCAACCGGTGCACAGAATGATTCATAGGTATGTAACGTAATACTTTTAAATAACGGCATGCGTAGAAAATCTGCCAATACTTCGGCATGGCAACGATTCTTAAGTATAAACAAGGTTTCGAAATAATAATTAACATTTAGTTTCTAAAACAATTCTTACAATTAGCAGCTGTTGTATTGTAAATTATAAATACCTCTTAAAGTACAAATGATGTGACCTCTAAGATGTGGTCTAATATGAGTAAGGTATTCGACATAACCAATGGTAGTTATGTAGTTAGCGGATATGTTTGCTTGTTAACACCTGTGTAAGCACAAGGCATGGTGCAATAAAAAGGTAAACCTATGACATCTTTTTTAACGATTGTCAAAGACGATATTCGTTTCAAATATATATACCAAAAGTGTCGATCGACCCATAGATAGATCGACTGCCTCTGTGGCAGCGGGTTCGATTCCCGCCGCGGAACAAACGTTTGCATGATCTACAGATATTTGTTCCGTGTCTGGGTGTTTTTCTATTTATTAAAAGTATGTATTTACAAAAAAAAAAAGTATATAAGTATTCTATCAGTTTTCTGGTTCCCATAGTACAAGCTCTGCTTAGTTTGGGGCTAGACAGCGCTGTGTGAAATGTCCAGCAATATTTATTTATTTATTTTATAGATAATTTAACCCATCAGTGGTCTAAAACTTACGAAATTAAAATTTTTACCCAGGAAAATTTTACTAGCAACATGTAGAAGTATAGTATTATCGGTGTTTTGATTCGAACGACAATGTTTCGGTTCAATTCGTGAACCTTCATCAGGGTGAGTACGATCCGCTCCGAATAACGTCTCGCCTCGCACTGATACGTATGGTACGTGATAAATCCCGTATTTATAATAACGATTGAAATCAATCACAAAAGTTTCTAAATATGTAGAAGTATATATAAAGGTGACGAAAATAAAGCCTGATCCAACCAAATTAGAAACACATCTAGGCGTTTACACCTTGTCACATCCCAAAATAACCAAACCCATGGTATTGAAATGTCAAGAACGCATAAGCTGGGCTTATTCGGTTTGGTAAACGATGAGCTCAACAGTAGCAAGTTTGCTAATAGTTGAAGCAACCTATGATGTCAACGCGTCACCAAGAATTGATCTCAATCAAATACGACACATTTATGAGTCTTCAAGTGATGTAGAAATAATTGCTTCAGTAGGTACTAAGGATATGAATTAAATTCTTATTGAAGTGTTGATTGATCAACAAATTAATAAAAGTGGCTCAATTGCCTATGAATGGAGATTTGGTCGTGCGAACTCATATTTTAATAAAGAGTAGAGATGATAACGAGTTTGAGTCATCGGTAATGAAATCAGATACATTATCAGTGTAGAATGTTTCCTTAATTTCGATTTTATTGCACTATCTTACGCTTCCTAGCCTAAGATACTTCCAAAAACAGTCAACGAAGAACTCGGGAGATGTTATCCTATATCTCTTTATTCCTGCACGTGGAAGTATAATTCCTAAAAATAAAAGCTTAAGACCGATACAGCTAATATTTTTATTGAGTATCGTTAAACTGGTCGAAGACAAGTCCACCTGAGCTATATAGACCACACCTAATATAAACATTTAGGTGTAGTGTGGTTTTTACGATTACGAGTATCATTTTATGGGTCATGAAATCGATCAGCAGTTTTAACTGAAATGGGTTTACACACCTCGATCACAATAGTTTATTGCGTCGATCTATCTCTTACTAAATTGTATCATCATCACTTATCGCCTTATTAAAGTTCTTGACTATCATTATTCATGTTTAAGTAAACCATAATTTTGCAACCCTTTCCCGAATATTCCAGTTTGATATTACTTTGATCAGTTTACAAAGGGTTGGCTCGATGAGATACTTGAGGCATTTTATGATTGGACGTTACTTTTCTTCTCCCCTTTTAGATCCTTTTTGATAAATCCACTTGCTACTCTTTTTATCGTACCAGGAAGTGTTCTCTCAGTTAACTCGATACCATAAAAACATTATTTTTAGGTTTCATGATCCCAATCTAGTATCCTTGGAGCATAATGAAATCGAATTACGCCAATTGACTTGCACTTGTCCAAGATATAAAGTTAGCAACAATGGATATTGTAAGTGACATCGCGAGGTCGATTCCATTGCAATGCCTGTGCTAGCAATAAAGATCCAATATTCGTTTAGCGGAACTCATTGTGCTCAGCGAATTATTGAGTAATGGGGTATCTACTGCTTATGTGGTGAAGCTAATGCATTTTTTAACAAGGCTCATGTAATTGAATAGCTACAAAAGCGTGGTAGAGTCAGATCCGGATGAAAATGCTTATCGTTAAAATTATGTACCGTTAGGACTTTGGACTCGGACAAAAGCCTTTTAAGCTCTAGAGTTAGAATTATGTTCTTAGTAGACGTACTAAATAGTGCTTAATAATTAGTGGTTTACCATTTAGTATCTATATATATATAGGACGACCTCCGTGGCGCAGTGGGCGTATAACCGGCTGAGACGCAGGAGGTAGCGGGTTCGATTCCCGCCACGAAACAAATGTTTGTATGATCTACAGATATTTGTTCCGTGTCTGGGTGATTTCTATATATTATTATAAGTATATATATTTCCAAAAAAAAAGTATATAAGTATTCTATCAGTTATCTGGTTCCCATAGTACAAGCTCTGCTTAGTTTGGGGCTAGATAGCGCTGTGTGAAATGTCCAGCAATATTTATTTATTTATTTATTTATTTTATATATATATAGGTATGTACATATATACACGTTTTCTCGAAGAGAAAACTAACTCATCTAAACTTTTTGCGCGCACGGAGGTGTAAGATTTGGCATACTTAAAGTTTATATGGAGGAGGGGCCAAAGCTAAAATTAAGCGAAACAAAATAAGATCAAATTTCGACCACTGTGCGTGGCTACTTGTTTGGACTAGTCTCTCGGACGTGACTGTTTTAAATATTCAGAAGAAAGTATTTTCGAACCTAAATAGTGTTGTTGCAAGTTAACACATAAATAGGTTAATGAGAATAACAGTTCACGTCACTAACGTATAATTCCTCTAAATTACTTGCCTATGTCACTTATTGTCAATTAAGATGTATACTCTGTTCTATCGGTGAAGGCATTATTAGTCACTCCATCGTCTGCTAGACACAACCTTTTAAATTCTAAAGCGTATGTTGCAGTGCATTCCGCATATCTATAGCCTACTTTAGTTAAACGTCTTATAAATTACATGTTTTTAAATATTTATTTAATAGTGTAATGAACTGGTAGATAGTCCGTAAAGGAAAGTGGAAAGTGGAAAATTTTCCGCAACACTGTATACGAATATACATGCTACTGTGATTTCTATGACTTTCAGGAAAGACTTGGAATCCTAGAATCAAACTTTAATTTCGCAATTATTGGTGGAATCTCTTCTTTTGCAATATTCTTCTTCATTTCTTTGAAACTTGTCTTTTAGAGCTCTTCAGACTTTTGTTGCCAACAAAAGACCTCTCTAGGTAAATGTGCAACGAGACCGGAATACTAAACCCCCCACAACGTTCATGATTCTATAACAATTTCTTATAAGTAGACCCACATCTAAGAAACACAAATAAAATAGAAGTGACTAACAAAAACTCTCGCATAGGATGACGATGACGTGTTGTGCATAGTTTGCACCAACAATAGCTGCACTCGTTGCGTTATTTACGAGCTCGATGCCGAGAGCTTCTATTTTTAGGTTATGCTCTATTTTTGAGTCTATTTTGCGATAAAATTTGTAGCCACTTGTAGTATTTTCAAAGTATTTTTGGCCGTGCTCCGTTTTATGCTAGAGACTCATGAGAAAGAAACAACATTTTTCGTAGAAGAAAAACAGAGGAATCTAAAGTTTTCGTAAAAGTCAATTTCAATTTACATCTTGTCATGATTAAGGGTCGGTGTTGTTTTGCAATGGAGTTATATGCTGGGGTGATTTACATCATCAATATCGATGGATCAAATATTGAAAATGGTGGTACTTGTTATAGTAATGTAATTTAAACGTAATTAATAATGCATGTAATCAAATAAATAGACAAATGTAGCCTCGAGCTGCTCATTCGTAACAAATGAGGACTACAGACATACTGGCTAGCCGGCTCTAAATATCACAGGAGTAAGCCAAGAGATTACGTCTCACTTTCTCTAAAGTATTTACGTTTCAGAATATCAACTTCTTTACCACGACCACACTCCTTATCGTCACTCCCATAAAAGTTTTTCATCTAGTGATATGCAGAATCCCCAAAAATTTGCTTAGAATTAGTATCTAATTATCACTTAGGTACATCACTGATCATTCTTAGATACTGCTTACGGTTTTCTTCTATTTTTTTCTAAGCTCTTCATAGCCGAGCTTTCTGTCTCACCAAGCAAAGCCTTTGGATTAGTAGTTTGCTAAGTTTAGACCAAAGAAAGTGTATAGCCCTCCAGCAAAAAGAAAGAACTTGGCTAGAACTTTCCATATCGTTGGCCTAATTAGCAGAATTCGTAAGTCCATTTGGGAAAATTTTACAGGAGTAACAAAAAACTGATTTCTTTGAGAATTTAGAAGTTTGAGAGATTTATCTTCACTCTTACTTTAAGTTATACAAAATTCCCTAACTTTATACCTAAAGTAAAAAAAAGTAATAGTCATTCAATATAAATCTCTCAAACTTTGTGAGAAAATCAGTTTTTTGTTGCTCCTGTAAAATTTGTCCAAATGAACTTACGTTAGGCTATAATTAGGCTGTCGATATGTAAAAGTGCTGTCTTTGCCTTGCAGTTGATAAGCCCGCTTCAACTTCTCACTTGCAAAGATTCCGCGAATCCGCGCGCCGTTGCCAGCACCTCTCCGCTTGGCCGATGGCATTGGCTGAGAATTACTGCGATTGTGCAGTTCACATTCTCACTGTTATTGATGAGGCAGAGTGCTTGTTCTATTTCGCCCACTTCGTAGAGAGTATTATTGACTTGTTAATAACAAAGCATAAGTACCTTCTTATACTTAACGAATGAAATATGTTAGTTATTACATGTAAATAAGATATGAGATCATATAGTATAGAGTTGGTCAAGAATATATTTGGTGTCAAAATAAAACAACAGATTATATAAATTGCCTAAATCAAAAATGCATTTCTGCAATTTCTTGGCTGAATATATATTAAGTTAAAATATCATCAACATAGATAAACCATCAACATGCAAAAGAAGAAGACAGATTCATCCCATTAATCAAACTAAAACAAGATGAATGAAATCATAAAATTATACCTGTAGATAATTAATACACTTATACAGATTGATTGGTATGCGGCTGCGAACCAGATGTCAGTAATTAAACTTATTATCATAATATCAGGTTATGGGTCCAGAATTGGATAAATCACTCGTTTAATTCCCGGTACGGAAGCCACATTATTAATTATTGTTTGGATAATTGCCCTTCTGAATGTTATCGTTAAGTTTTGATTTATCGCACTTAATTTCGGTTTTAATATGCACCGTTATTTTAAGAACGGCTTCATCTATTTTGTTAAGTTCATTTTATCACAAGGATCAACTTTGAAAATAATTTGATTAATAACAGTGAGAATGTGAACCACCATCACAGTAATTCTCAGCCAAAATGCCATTGGTCAAGTTTTTACTTCGATGCCCTTTTCTGTGCACATGGCCACTATAATCAATTATCTCTATCTTCAAAGGCTTGCTGGAAGAAAACTATTACTAGGGTTAAGCTCGTCTTTGTATATGTCCATTTCCTAAGCTGTTTTGTCTGTGATCTATTTATGTACAATAAAGAATAAATCATATTTTTTTCAATATGCCTCTTCTTTTTTAATTTTCTGATAAGTATTGTTGTCTCTTCCTCTTTTGAAAAAGAAAGCTAATGATGCAATTGCATGGCAAAACAAAACCTAGGTAGGACAAAAGTAAGCTTAGTATTAACTAACTCTTTATTGTCTGAAAATGTCAGCCTCTTTAAGTGATGTGTGCGGTTAAAATAAACTATCTAACAAAACAGACATCAATCCTCTACATTAACAAACCGTCATAACATAACTCAAACAACATAACTCGATCTCCTAATAAGTTAACTGGATCGAGCCGTAAAGAAAACCATCCATCAAAACGAGTGTAAATTAATTGGAGAATGTGTTAATGTTTCCTAAATGAGGGTTCTAATTAACTGGCTGATAAAGATGCTTGACGTGATCATTATAATTTGTGGCGACAAGAACAAGCTTAAGTTGTAAAGTGATGGTAATAGGGGTTATGGTTCATTATCAAGATAAACTGTGTGTGATACAACAAGGAGAGTGTAAGAATAGATAGATATTGCTGGACATTTCACACAGCGCTATCTAGCCCCAAACTAAGCAGAGCTTGTACTATGGGAACCAGATAACTGATAGAATACTTATACTTTTTTTTTTAGTAAATACATACTTATTATGTTTAGAAAAACATCCAGACCCGGAACAAATATCTGTAGATTATGCAAACATTTGTTCCGCGGCGGGAATCGAACCCACTACCTCCTGCGTCTCAGCCGGCTATTCGCCCACTGCGCCACAGAGGTCGTCAAGAAAAAGATACAAGGAAAGTTTTGAATTTATCATATGCAGCACATAATCATTTTATTTCATCTATTGACAAATTACATGTTCTTAGATAAGTCAATATAATAATAAATATTCAATTAATATTAAAAATAATTAACTGTTAAGTCATTTTTTAATGGCGTGAGTTTATCTAAACCTTTGTCTTTAAGATTCTACGAGTAAGAAGTGAACTTTTGAAACTATCATGGTCTTGAAAATATTTTCACTAAAACAGAATATTTAACGAATTTGTAAGATTTTGATTGTCTCGAAAAAGAGTATGCAACTGTGCTGAAAATATCGGGACAATCAAAAACTCAACAAATAATAGTAAATTCTAGTCAAAGTAATATTTTTATTGCCTTAACCTGTTTGTCAAGCGATAAATGGTGTGTAGAACTATTTTGCTAAATATTTTAACCTTGCCTTAACCCAACAATGGGACAATATGGGCTAATAGAACTAGATAATCCTACTCGTAAGATAATCAAGATTATGTTTTGCCTTTATAATCCTAGCTTTATCACTTTTTCTGTACCCATACATAATGTTTTGATCTATCTTTCCGGTCGTATCCTGAAACCGTGACCATCGTACAGTTCACTGGTTAGACCGTGATCTTGCTCTCATTGGTATACAATTTACCCGTCCACGTCTATCACATGAGTGGATTGATCAATTGATTGCTGTCGGCCTATTGTTTTCTTTGTTCAGTGTAAAAGATTTTTTTAATTTAGCTTCTTGCTGGTTAACAACTTTAACTAATTGCCTAGATCTTTGAAGCGCTCGTGACGTATCTTTTTGGGTCGCATAAGATTTCGAAAACATAATATAATTAGAACACCCCTTAGGGCCACCATCTGAACTAAAAGATCCTGTGATTCTGCGAAAACACGCTTAAAATTGTTTGACAAACGTTTTTGGGACTTATATATAGTCGAATAGAAACCACTTCCTTTTATAATACCCTGCTTAGAAGCAGTGTCGTCAATGTGGGCTCGGTGCTTTTGGAATGAGTTTAAAAACGTCAGTATTCATAACGAAACATATTTTTTCTTATATATTGATTCGATACAGTGATTCGTTTTCGCTTGTTTCCTATCCTTATGCATGTCGACCATGGTCGTGGTCCCGTTCGATTCGATTACCATCTACCACTATTACATGCGTAAATCTATCAATTGGGTTTATTGATTGTAACTGCCCGCCTTTTGTTAGTCTTGTTTGGACGATTTATACTAACTATGCGAATATGTCGTAAAATATATGGTTTGTTGGACGGACCCACCTTATCCTGAAGTGGTTCGCTAGGTTTATGATCTAATGACATTTGAATGTACAATTGCTGTGTATTTTATTTTATTACGATGCATAAATTCACTTTCATTTTGTCGCGTACCTTCATAACAGTGTTTTGCGCATATTTTTCCTACATCACATACATAACAATGTGGTATTTATGATAAAAGAATAAATAATATAATCTGATTTGGTCTAGACTTTACTCAGACTTACATGTGTGTCTTTATTTGCAAAACTCTTTTGTCATTCTTAGCCTTGGCATAAATCCTGATGATGATCGAAACAGATTATATATTTTTAAATCATGTTTCATATTAACTAGGATTCCGTTTTTTTAAGTCAATAAATAATATTAATTCATCTAGTATCCAAATACATAAATATATGAGTTTAAAATATAAAACTTACTACTGGCTACTAAACTGCCGCCAAAAAGTCGCGTCCTTGAACCTACTTTAGTGTGTCATCGTATAAAATAATACCAAGAGACAGCTCATTTAAATGTCAGTCAGTATGTCAGGATGACATTAGTGGAGCTCAGATCGCGAATTCATGGAATAGGAGGGTGTGGTCGTGACCGGGGTGTCAATGGATGCAGTTTATTGCAATTTGTGCATCTGTCATGCAAACCTTGTCTTGAGTATTCATGTTACTCGTTTATGGTTTATTGCTGTTTGCATTTTAAATTTAACTAAGTACCTTTATAAAATTGTAGGTACTCACATCACAAAAAGCAGATTTCTACTTAGCGACAATGATGCCTGCAAATATAACTAATTACCTATTTACCTTTTTTCTTGGCGTCGCACACCTATTTACTTACCTATTGACACCTATAAGTACCTATCTACCAAATCAGCCAACTACCGGATGAGTAATTTACAAGCCTTCTACTTCGACAAATTGGTTCAAATCTAGTACCTAAGTAGTTTCGACTCTTTATGGTTTTCATAGAAACAAAAGTCAAAAAGTTGACTAGGTTAGTCTACAAATTCGTAGTAGTAAATTACGCACAGTTCTACCAATTGATAAAATCTGCTCTCAAAACTGCTACATCATGTCATCACAATCAGGACACATCTGGCGCGAGTCATTCCAATCATACGGAACCAAAGGTCCGCTGTCAGACCACAGAAGAACTAGTAGTAGTGACACACTCACAAATCTTCATTAATCAAATGAAAACTCATTGGTGGTCCTTCTGAGTAATAGATACTGTGGCGCATTTGTGTTACGCAAACCTTATAGTTGGTTGTCTGTATCTAAAGCTGTGAAGGGTTAATTGTCATTTAGATTGATTTTGGAGTTCGTGGCTGGCTGGTAGCAATTCTTCAATGGCTTCAAGATTTGAAAGACGATTTTGACGTGGAACGAGAACGCAGGGCGATGGCGGTGAGAAAGAAGAAAAGCCACATGCTGGCCCGCAGGTTTGCTCGATGTACCGATGAAGTTAAGATAACTCTTTTCAGAGCATACTGCCAATCTTTTTACTCGAGCAGCCTGTGGAGTCGGTACACGCGACGAGTCTACAACGTCAGTATAATAACGCCTTCAGAATGCTGTTGGGATTGCCGCGACATTGAAGCGCGTCAGGAATGTTCGTGAACGCGCACGTCGACGGTTTTCACGCGATCATGCGGAAAAGAATCGCGTCTCTTTTTCACAGATTGCGCGGTAGTCCCAACAGTAGTCTGAAGATGATTGCTGCGCGTTTTGATTGCCCTATTCAGAAGCACTGGGTAGGGATCATTACTGGCAATTCAAAGCACATAGGTAATAAGTACATGTTTTTAATTTTATTATATATGAATTTTATTTTATTTTAAATAACTGTTAAAGTTTCCAATTTATTGATATGTTCCTATTCTATTTTATTTTAATCTGTGACTTGTCGTCTATCTTTGATTTTTTTTTATTTACTGTATTATTATTAATTAGTATGTTTTTAATTTCAAGGTTTATATTTATTTGTGATTTGTTTTTGTTTTGTATGGACACGGTCTGAAATATATTATTCTATTCTATTCTAACTGGATTGTTCGGATTGAATAAACTCCATCCCACCTCTGTCCAAAGTATTACACGATAGCAGTTTGTGACATAGGTTAAAGTCGAAACCCAGCTAAAGTCTGTGATTAGCCAGTCAGTGCCTTGCAGACTTTGGTTATCCCAATAAACACCATTTTAGAAGGTGTTACTTAAGTACAGCAATATAAAATTTACAACTTGGTTACTTAAATAGCAAGTCGTATGTGCCGAAGAGAACCTGAGTCAGCTTGAATGGAGTAAGCCACTCCTATTACATTAAAATGTATTTTTGCACAGCTCAACATTGTTGCTTAATGTACTCGTATACCTATTAAAATCACCATAACCATAACATATTCTAGGACGGCAGCGGCGCCGGTGACGGCATCATGGTACAATAACATACGACTGTTTGATAATAATGTTAAATAGGTCACGTCACACTCGGTGAATGATAGCTTGAGACATAGCTGAACCATAGAGCTCTTAATACTCTTATTTTTTTTCTGGCCGCCTCTCTTTTGATACGTAGAATCACATTTTATTTCTGGTTTATAATTAACGCCATCATCTATTTATTACTCACAAAGTATCGTGATATAATGAAATAAAGGAAAAGCGCATAATAAGCGCGTTTATAAGTATTCTGTCAGTTATCTGGTTCCAATAGTAAAAGCTTTATTTATTTTGGGGCTAGATGGCGCTGTGTGAAATGACCAGCATTATTTATTTATAATCCCTGAAATGGAGAACACTACAAATAATTGAATATTCTTTATTAGACCTTACAAGCTAGATACCTACAACATAATTAGAAACAGTAAAATTAATAATGGGCGGTCTTATCGCTAAAAAGTGATGTCTTCCAGACAATCTTTGGATGGAGAGAAGTATTATTAAAAGGAAGATTGGCCGATGTGTATAATAAACACTAGTTATAAAATATAATATACCAGATATACCTACTAGCGGTATAAATACATTCTATTAATTACACAAATGAATAAGTAAATATGTGATATAACTACAATCATTAATGATTATTCATGATACTTTCCTCATCTAAGATCTGTGTTCCTTTTTAGCTTTGGTATATTTTATTATATCTTTCCTACAAGTTTATTTTGATGGCGGCATCCAATAGCTCCATGGCACAGTTAGATAGGTCAAGTCACACCATGCTTATAATTGGTTGATTTAGTACCCTGCCTTGCCTTGTGTTGTGGATAATAGTGTAAGGTGTCTGGGGTTCCCAACCAATTGACGGAATTAGGTGTGTCATCATTATCACTAATCATCCTTATATAAGCCCTCACTGTCTCTTCGTGTTTATTCTAATGTCTTCCCTCAATTATGAAGTCATCGTTAGAAGGGCAGTAGAAATTAAATTATCAGGCAACTGCATTTTGATTGTCAGTGGCATGGCGCCCTGAAATATCTCACTCTTTGTATATTTGGGAATACAAACAGGGGCATTCTGGGTAGTCCATAATATATTCAGTTTTTTTGAAGTGAAAACTTCGCGAAACTGTTACCGACACCTGTCACTGACTACTGACACTGACTGTTACTGACACCTCAGTATATAAGTATCTGTAGTGTAGTCTGATTTTATTCAAGTTTTCACTTCTGTCGACACTCCCGGAGTGACCCTTTTTTTTGTTTTTTATAAGTATGGGTATGCTTATTTTTAACCTTATAGCTATAGATAGCTGAAAACTCGCAATTTTGAACGGTTTTTTTTAAATATATTTAAAATCATTCTAAAAATAACGAACCAGATGGGACCCGAGTTGCTCTTATCATTTATTTATTCTTATCATGGAACGTGAACTTGTATCAGTTGTAACCTAAATACACCTGTTGAACGTCAAATAATATATGCACTTTATTTCATTTAATTTATAGAATGTGGGCTAAATGGATCATTCAATATCAAATGACACGGAATCGATATTATCGGCAACTAGGAAACAGGGGCAACGCACAAAGGCACTCCTTGATCGATATTAATAGCCCTTATAGTAGGTTCACTTCAAAGGAACTGCTGAGGAATGTATAGTGAAGTGTGGTGAGGTTTGTCTGTTGATCGTCTATAATTGGTCTGAGGTTGCAGCTTTCTTTTGATAATTTTAGGTTATAGACAATGGCCCATATCAATCAAAGCTTTCAAAAGTGGGAAGCAATTTTGAAAGAAAAATTCGTTAATATGTATATCATCATATTTTTAAACTTTCGCGATCACTGTACATAATTATTGATTTACCTTTTGCGTATGTACATTTCTAATTCTGAAGGCTAAGTGTAGTTGCTGCAGCTGCCATCACTTCTCGACGGTAGCTCCAAGTACTCCAGTCAACCCGTGATCACGACTTTTGCAACACAGCCGAAACGAATAACAAATAAAAAAGGTACATACGAGATAAATACCCGTTTTGATCAAAAATTATGTTTATCATATTCTTTGAACGAACAACATTATATAGGTATGTACCAAAAAAACCTACATGAAATATATCTAATACTATATGCATTATATATACTATATTATCCAGTTTCAATTTATTTTAAAAGTCCTTTATCACCTGCCATCCAATTTCTGCCAACCTGCATTAGCACTTCGCAAAACATAATCCAGCTAAGTCTAGATAAGTATCTAGTAATATAATGATAAATTGCCCACTCAACCCCAAAAACAATTCTATCACACTTATTCACAAGTGGCGTGTCAATCCATAGGCTTTCCCTAGTAAGTATCTATCGACTGTCGGCAAACAACAAACATATAGATAACACACTTGATAGACTGCATCAAACCGAAGATTGGACATTTCACCAGTCCATTATGTTTGCATCTATCATTTTGCGATACCAGTGTAAATACACATAGCTTACAAAACAAGAAAGTTTACAAAACAAGTAATGTGACCAATTAGGCCCGGACTACATGCTGTTGGAATTGCCAACATTCAGCGCATTGGGATTTAGAAATCAGGGCAATCAGCATACCTACATTATCGACTCTTACTAGTAATATTAATTTGATAACAAATGACATACCACCATACCTATTTCTGCCGCCAAGCAACATTGCTTTGTTTCGGTTTGAAGGGTATGGTTGCCGGTGAAATTACAGACACATGAGGCTTTACACCTATTGCCTCAAGTTTGTAACGTGCGTGACCTACGAAGCAATTCTCTGTTATAGGCGATGGTTAACACTTAACATCAGGTGGGCCATAAGTTTGTTTCATCTCCAAGAAGTATAAAAACATGGAATTAAGAACAGCTAATATTCGACACTTGCGACTAACTCGATAGCACAAAAGCAAGAGGTTTCAGGATTCAATCTATCATTTTATAAACATAATATAGAACAAAATCTACAAATAAGTATGAGAACTGTCGTTCATTTTATTTAAAGAAAAACTACTGCTTGTAGTCCACGCCTCAAATAAGACTAAATATGTGACTAATCAGTTAAAGTTAGCATCGTTTTCTCTTGTCCTCGTTTGGATGTCTGTCAGTCGTGTGCTTAAATCAGGATTAGGTGAGTCATCCCACAGTGATCCTGGATTAAACATACTGAGGAATTTACGGTGATTCGAAAGTTGTTAAAATATAGAGCCAAGACAATGACGTATGTAATAATACAATTATTTAGGTATTTTGTAGGAAGATTGTGTAATGTATAACTACATAGTTACTCTAAAAATGAAGACATTTCAGTGAAAATAATAGTCTATTGCTTAATTAACTCATAATTAAGAAAAACGAAAGTCGTGCTGTTTTTCCGTTTTTGGGAATTACCTTTGCATCCCAGTTGCTGAAATTATATAAATCCTAAACGATTCGTTTGAGGCGTAGTGAATATATCCAATTCTAGTTTTTATATAGTTTTTAATGGTCGATCATGAGGCTCTTTTTACCACCACCAGCCACTTAGCGCTTCCGTGCTTCAGAGGGCAATTTAACATATCGGACAGGGGTGTTCGGGCGGCCTTATAAGACACCAGGTCAGCCTTAGCCTCATTTGAACCTATTTTTTCCTTGAGCAACGCCGTTCCTCATGTCAAGCAGGAATGCTCAAGAAAATATAACCAGTGACATATTCTACCAAAAAAATATTACGTCATAATCTTCAATTGATTTTACAGAAACTAAGATGTAAGCTTCGGATTAGCAAGATGGTGAAAGGGACAGTCACGGAGCATACTGCGATCGTTTGTAAAGTTTCTAACTAGTTCTACGGCCGAATCGACATTAGTACTAGTCTTAGACCACGAGGGTTTTATGGCCCTTGGGAAACGTGACTGAAATACTAGCCGATGGATCTTAGCCAAGATATCGTTCATTATTGAACTTGCACATTTTAGCCCGGCAGTAAAACCATCAGTTTAGTCCGATTTATCGTAGTAGATTTATCGTTATAATACTTGTGCCCCAATAGCACAAGTATCATAAAGTATCAGGCGGTCGCATATGTCAAATATTGATACTAATGTAGCCTCTACACGATGGGCCATGATGGACAATCATAGACGATCACCATCGTGTAGAGGGCATAATGCCTGTAATCGCCCATGATTGGTGACGATCGAGCTTAATTGCCGCTATATCGGTTTTTCGGACAAAAGTTTGCGGCAATGATTGTAAGCGTATCCATACGATCGCCGATCACTCTGTTCGTATTTGTTTAAGGTACGGTGCGGACGAGTGCGTTATATACATAACACACTAAATAAATAAATAGCGGCAGCTGCTACTGTTTCGACGTCCATAATTAACAAATATATGTAACAAATATATAAGCTTATTATGGTGGCAATCATTCTGTGATTGTCCATCATAGCCATAGTGTAGACAGCCGCGCAATCATTGTGGCAATCATTGCGCATTCTGTGATTGTCCATCATGGCCCATCGTGTAGAGGCGCTTTAATGATAAAAGTGACTTGAAACCTTTTAATGTCAGAAAGTGATGCCGAACTCTTTGGTTGTCAACGTCTCAATTCGAAATTTGAAATTCTTGGACTGGCAAGTCTGACGGGTTGGCTCCCCTATTGAATCGTAGAGCTACAGATCGTGTGAGGGCTGCGCCTAATAGCTCTAAGCAAAGCAACCTTTATTATGCCTTCTGTCGATCACCAAATTCCTAATTTGAAATCTCAAAGGAGAATTGTAAAAATGGGCTTACAATCACATAACTTAGGATAACGGTCGGCGTATTGGCTTTCGAAGAGAAAGCAAAATAAAAGTACTGAATTATGATAGGCCTTCCTCGAATTATTTTGCAACAGTACTTTGGACAAATTGAAACGGCAATGCAATTATACAAACGTCACATTCACTACTTTCTTCAAATAAAAGTAAGCTTTATGATTGAGCGGTAGAGTATAAATTGCATAACACCTGCATATATTCTCAATAATTATATAGAGGAAACGCATTTACACAGAAAACCGTTAAGCCACAGAATAACTAACAGGAAATGTGTAGTTTAACAAGGAAAGGCCGTAACCGAGACATCTTAAATATTGATTTTGCCGTGGGCCATAAACTAGTTGTAATTGCATTTCCTACTTTATGTCTTCGCCACACAGCGGGAATAACTTAATGGCAAAGCGTGAGCCCTCTCTCAATTCAAGATGGTTTCTATCAAGTCCTGTATCCTCTATCTTACAAGTTAAAATTTAAATTCTCTATTAGTAAATTGTACCCTACCCGCTCAAGATAAAGGTTTTGTTAGGATCACAAAAATGATAATGGGTTGAATATAATAACATTTTATGTGGAACCTAGATCAGATAAAGCTTTATCTATTCTCGGAAGAAGATAAAACGCCGGAATAATTTACTTTTATCTGAATACCACGCAGAATCTCTTATCCAAATCTAGTGATTAGCGGGCGCCAACATCATCATCATCATAGCCATAGCACATAGATTTCCAGAGCGACCGATTGTACGATCTGCACCCAACGGCTCCCAGCAACCATTATTCAGTCGTCTTTCCATCTAGTAGAAGATCTTCCTACGCTGCGCTTTATTGAGTATCCAATGCCAAAATTAATTCACATCAAAACATGATAATTTTGCTCTGACGAAAATAGTCATAACAAAAAATAGAAATATGTGCAACTAGCAAAAAAACTGCACTACTAATAGATCGTAATGAGAGTCGAGAAATGCGGATAAAGAAAATCTAGTTACTGACCGAAGCTTCGGTTTCGGCCAGTTTCGGCCGGTCTAGATATGACAATGGTTTCGGTTTCGGCTAAATATTAGCCGAAACTTCGGACCCGCTGAAACTCACTTCTATGTGTTTATATGTTTATGTAGTTATTATTTTTATTGCATTTGATAATTAAATTCTTATTTTGAATTACCTATACGAATTGATTATGAATGAAATAGTAAAAGTTACTTAGATTTATATGAATAGGTTATGTCTTAAAAATAATACGGGGATTTTTTATAATATTATACTACCTTAAGTTTAATAAGTTTCGGTTTCGGCCGAAACTATAATAGTAGCCGAAATTCAGTTTCTAGTTTCGGTCGGTCACAAAAAAAACACATTACAGTATTAAAGTGCTACGACACATCATAGTCCAGTAACCTAGTTGGCAAAGAATATTTAATGTCACAAATATACGAGCCAACAATTTATAGTTTCCAACGTTACGGATACAGCATATAGTAGACAGCTGGTGCATCACCACGATCATCATCTAGTGCATCATCTACACACTGCGGCCTGTGGAGCAAGGGCAACTATTTATATGCCACGGACAACCAACGGTCGGTATTCGGTCTTTAAATGTCACTGCAAATCATACATCTTTATTGTTTGTGGATATGGGTTACTTTGTAAGTACAAATTAGTGTTTATATTAACAGAGCGCTAAGCCTGCCTCACAGCAAGAATTCAGAACATAATAAAAACATATTAATGGGCGCGCACGAAAATTTAATGTAAACATGTTAAAACAAAGAAAACCACACTACATGCAGAAGTCAAAATGTCAACTAGCCTATGCCATATCACAGAAATTTCATGTAGTCTAATTCAATCTTGATTATTCTTTGATATTCTGACGATATTCAAGTGAAGGTTTCTCAAAACATAAAAAAAGATCGACCAAGTTTAGGTGATTAATTCGATATAAAACTTATTGCCTACTCTTGCAATCGACATCCAAAAATAAAGGCCGATATGATATATCTTTTTAAAATTGCTGCCTGCGGGTTTTGGGTTAGAAAGGGACAACAAGAGATATCACGAGACGTCACCAATACAGTATCTGTGGTTAGATGGCAAGCATTATGCAATAGCACAACATAGGTTTACAACAGTGTTTGTTTTTACATGCCAAAATAAATTTCACATTTCTATGGTAAACATTTCATAAATTTATTTATTATGCTCATCAAAATAACCCTTTTCATTTTTGTGCTTATATTATCAAACACCCTATATATTAACTTTGTTAGTTACCATATATTTCGATCATATAAATATAAGTCCACCTTATAACTAATGGTATGGTTCTTTTCACTAGAATGTTGTTAAGTACCTATATTTAAAAATCGATATATAGGGCAAAGGGTATTTTGGTGGAAAAAAACGAAATTAAAGTTGAAATCTTTGAAAATATAAATATGTGTGCGTCAAAATATATTGGGAATATTTTTAGGAACCTTACCTACTTATATACCTAGAGTAATTTACATTTTTATCAAATGAGTCTGCCAGTTTCTTTTTGAGCTGCATTTATTTCCGTGTAAACAGTTTACACTGTACTGTAGAAACATTGGGCTGTGAGCAAACGAAAGAAAAGTAAAACTCACGTGATATGTTTTTGTAAGGTTTTGTAGATTTTTCCGTGTAAGCATACCTATAGAATGAAAGTTTTTTGAAAACCTAGAATCTACCATACTCGTTTTAGTACAGCTTTGAATATTACATTTTACGAAAGTACTTATATTAAACACGATTCTCAAAATTGGAACACTTTATTTTTGAACTGTTCATGTTTAAGTATAACTTTAAAAATCAGCACCTGCAAAATAAGGAACCTTAGTAAAGTTTATAAATTACTCGTACTCGTAATAATCAAAATATTACTAAAATTATGTAATAAATAAAATGTATTGTATTAAAACAAGGTGACCAACAATTCTTCAAGAAATAATGCCCGCGATACATATTTTTTAAATTTTGTTATACACATTTTTTTTACTTTCAATCGCGGTTACAGCAATCTTAACCCTCCTGCAGATAAAAGCATCAAAAAAGTCCAACAGTGTGGTATTTTAATGACGCACATCAAACAGGAGAAATAATAAATCTAAAAAATGGTAGACTGAACCTCAAGGCTACTTCCAATGCATTACTACCAACCACGTTGATCTTCACCAGACACCACAATTGAGTGCCAACGTCACATGCCCACATTTACACAGAAAACTTTGCGAGCGGAGGTGGCCAGTGCCCAACGCTTGTCTTCCGCCACAAACGTATAACAAAAGTTGACTATGAGTTAAGTATTATTCAATAAAACATAGAAGTTCGATAAACATTAGTTATTTTTCGTAGAGAACTTAATAAATGAACGAAAACAATATAATCACTAGGGCAAGTTATGAGGCCTTGGTTTGCGGATATGCTTACCGGTAATTGCCAGGCAGTATACAGGTGATTAGACCTTATTTCTGTGTAAATGTTGACATACCCAGTTATAGCTGGAAGGGATCCAACGACAGGGCGTGATCATGAACACGCTTCGGTAATTCAGCGTGGAACATGCCGGTCGATCACCTAATTTCTAACGGACATGTCTGAAATCTAATTTTCACGTTGCCTAGAACAGATACCTGTAGTTTCAGTAATCAGGTCATATAATCAGTAACAGCATTGCAAGCATTACTGCTTAGTGGCAGAAATTGGTACGGTAGTTGTACTTTCCTGGACAAACTCTTTCACAAATAGCTAAATATATGGCACATGAGGCTTTACACCTGTATACCTCAAGTTGATGGACGCAGGGCGAGGCAATAGGTACTTTGTTATAGGCGATGGTTACCACTTAACATCAGGTGGGTCATAGACTTGTTCCATCTCCAGGTGGTATAAAAAAAAAGCTCTTCTTCCTAATCTAAGCCAAAACACTTGGGTAAGGTGGTTGGCTATGTTGAGCCGGCTAGTGGCAGATTTTGTATCAAATAAACGCACTAAAAGTACAGAAAAAATATATAAAATAAAAGAAATCTCAGTAAAAAAACAATATTTGTACTAAAAACGAAATATTTACCATGATTTGTGTGCTCTTGAGTATCCCGATATTTTGAGTTTAGGCGTGATCATGGCGCATACAACTGCGTCTAAATATCGGGATACACAAAAACTCACAAATCATGATGAATATCCCGTTTTTAGTACAAATAGTGGTTATAACCTTCATAGTCTCCCTAAATTATATTAAAAAAAACAATGTATCTCATGAAACTTTTGTACGAAATTACATCGGTATCTGCTTAGATGGGAAATCAACAACAAGTTGGGAAATCTATAAAGACGCAGATAAAATCAAAGTCCTTTTATAACTAGCCACTGGCACCTGAAATACAGTTTTTTTAACTAGTTCGGGAGCCTATGGATTCAAATTTGACTATGTCATACTTAATTATGTCAATAAATAAACCAACTGCTTAGACTGCTTAACTATATAATTATTTGTTTCTCTATTTATACTAAGTATGTATTTACAAAAAAGTCTATACTTACATAATTTTTTTTCTATAACTGAATGAATACATAATCTATCAGTTATCTGGTTCCTATAGTACCAGCTTTGCTTAGTTTGGGTCTAGATGGCGCTGTGTGAAATGTCCAGCATTATTTATTTATAACAGAAGTTTAAGAAAGTTCTCGTTGCTCAAAACACGAAAAAGATCCGCGTTGATTCACATCACACATGTGCAGAAGCGCAGGAAATTGAACTGTCAAAATAAGGAAATGTCAAATTGATCGACCGACTTTTTAGAATCAACAATTCATTTATAACTGAGAAAAAATCACCAAATCCATTTTTTTTCATCGAGATTTTAGATTTTTCTAAAAATTGGTATAATGTTTTTTTTTTTGCGGTCGTCAAATTATTTATTAGGCGTTTAGTAGAGACGCTAATGGCTCTGTTGATTTCTTGAATGATAGGTTACTGTCATCGCATAAAGTATTTTATTGCTAGTTTTAAAAAGTAAACTATGTGTTTATATTGAGTTATAAAATATTTAGGGCGACTTGAGCAACGATTCCTAAACGTATTTAGTGGTTAAATTTAAATATGTTTAGTCGCTAAATACGTGGTTTTATGAAACCACACAATCCTTTTTTATTAAAGGTTTCATAAAACCACACAATCCTTTTTTATTAAAGGTATGTTTATTGTTTATTATTATTATGTATTAGCATATGGTTATCTTTGCATTTTTAAGGTTTTTATCATGAATGCTCTCATCTTTAGATTCTTTTGGAATTCTAAGCATATATTAAATTATGTCTCGAAATGGCCAATTTTATTATAGATTTACCAAACATTTATTAGCCGAAAGAATATACTATTAGGTATTTATTTATTCAATAAAAAGTACAAAAGAAACAGTTACATCATCTAAAGACCGTTTACGATCTATCTTGTCCTGGAACTACTAGGTGGAAGTGTCCCCAATTTGATTTGTTCCGCTGAATTGCTATTATTGATGGAGCGAAGCAAGATCTCCAAAATATAACTTGGGCAAATCGGCGTTGTATGTATGTATGTATGTTTGTTTGTCCGAGGATAACTTTCGAAGCGTTTATCCGATCATCATGAAATTTGATATATAGGTAGGTAGTGATGGCACCATTTTGGTGTGACTCAATGAGCTAAAAATGTTGGGGGATTGTTGAGATATTGGGATTCAAAAGTGGTAAAAAAAAATAAGACTATAAGGTCAAGTGGGACGTCAAATGAAAGGTCTTCATTAGTATTTTTAGTATTGTTAGTTTAATCCTTGTAGTTTTTGAGTTATTAGCCATAATAAAAACAAAATTTTGATAGAATTCACAGGGTACACCAGTGACCCCATAATGCTGAAATTTGGTATTCGTGTAGCTTTAGTAACACAAATATAGGCAAAAGTCTGACATCCAGAATAACTGCATTTTGTACCCCAAAAAAGAGTATCCAATTAACATGAACTGCCATTACCTGTAATTTGAATGAAACTGTAGGCCAAGTAATTTGGTTTGCATTTCGTGGCACTATTTTGATAGTCAAAGGTTACAGTTTTTTTTTGTTTTTATGGGAGACTTGCGAGATCGCAGTTCGGGGCGAACCACTATTTATTGAAAGATAATTTCAATCCACTCTTCGACAAAAAACTTTGACCAATGGAATGTGACGATTAGTTAACGCTGGAAATTCTAACCAGACAAAGCATTTCTCCGCAAGATAAATTTTCACTTTTGACACAAAGCCGCCTGAGATTGAACATGATCATAGGGACTTAAATTATTACGTCATATTTAATGTATCTTAACCGCACATCAATTTCAGCTCCAAGTGCATCAACCTTCGCTCCAAAATAGCTCTTACTACGTACGATAAAGTGCTACTTTTAGTATGCAGTTGCCATGGTATCTAATCCGAAATAAAGCTAATATAACGTGGTTAGGAACAGGTGTAGCCACTCATGTTCGCCATTATAATAGCAGTTTAAAGTGATGTTTGTTATAATTAAATAGTCAAACAAACTTACCCCTGTAAGTGATGTTCGACTGGAATTATGCCAGGTGTTGTCCAGTCCGAAGATGATGATGATAATTTACTCTGTAGTACGGCTATTATTCTCAAATCACTTACACTATTTAAAGACAGCATAAAAACACGGGACGCACTGTCCCACCTGTCAATGTCATCCTGCAATTAACGTCATTAAGTTTACAGAATCACTAAAGATTTTTGATTTTACTTCAAGGGTACATCTAAGTATTAGATTAAAGGGTTGGGTGGGACTCATCATCTTCGGACTGGACAACACCTGGCATAATTCCAGTCGAACATCACTTACAGGGGTAAGTTTGTTTGACTATTTAATTATGCCATGTGTTGTCCAGTCCTCGATGATGATGATAATTTACTCTGTAGATGTTAAAAGTCTCATGTAAAATCAAGAAACTTTATCCTTAATTTAAATTGTCTATGTCTATGTATAAATTGAAGATAAAAACCTCTACTCAATATTAAACTAATTAACATTATGCAATATAAATAATATTGCTTTTTCTTACATAGTTATCTTGATTTAGGATAATTAATTTGGAGAATTCTGTTCTTCATAATCATTTAACTAAATTGTAACAATTAATTAAACAAACCCAATCAATATTATTCTTGATATAGGTAGGTATAACGTCAGTAAAGTGTTAATTATTAACCAATCGGCTGTATAACCCATGCAAAAGAGGAAGACTCTCCAGTTCAAGCGGCCGTTCTTCGGCTTTCGGAGCGGTATCGCGATAGAAGCATGTACCCTTACCTACGTAGCGTATAGGCGGTGAAAATGCTTTTATATCACTATTATCCAAAAAATAAGAATTAAATCGAATGGCTGATTTAATGATTGATACCATTCCGTAAGGTTTAGCGCCTTATAGATTACTTACATATTATTAGTAGACTCAATATTTTCGTTTTATCATCCTTAAAACATAAGTAATTAATCCCAGCTCTAGCTGGCTCTACTCTTCATTATACAAGGTAGAGCCCAAATAAGGTTGATACCACTTAAATGCTGAAGATTAAAGGAACAGGAATCTCTAACTACTATGTTGATTATAAGTTTAAATTATTAAAGTTTTTTGGCCCCTTGCGCTAAAAACAATTTTAGAAGCATAACCGTCTTATCTAATATTTATTTCTAAACTAGGCATGTATTTTTTTTTTTTTTGTCAATATAAACATTCTTAATTAATTAAATAAACACATCCAATCTATCATTGTATCTATATGTAGTGAATCTCAATCTGAAGTATACTTTATTTTACCATCAACTTTATTTTATCATTAGGTAGGTATCTCCTAAAAAAGGAATGATTATGTAGTTTAGATTCATTTATTCACAATGAATGCCTCAATCTGAAGTATACATTATTTTACCATAAACTTTATTTTATCATTAGGTAGGTATTTCCTAAAAAAGGAATGATTATGTAGTTTAGATTCATTTATTCACAATGAAAGCCTATCTATCGTATAGGAACATTTTTTTTTTTTTTCATTATTTATGTTAATTAGCTCCTGTGGACCCTATGAATCTTAATTGATAAATAGATAATCACTCCAGAGATGCTATGAGTAGTAACTGATATCTCTTTGAACTGGCAATGTATGGCCCATCCAAAAAATTTGTGACAAATATTGTTTAGTGGTAAGTACCGAACCTAGTTACCTATTCATTCTAAAACCAAAATGTTTACCAGTTACTAAGTTACTACGACCAGAAGTTACTTCTACTGATAAAATTCCTGCCATTATTAACAGGTTGTGGTAAAAAAATAACGTCACCTAGTAGTGACAGTGAACATATCCTACAAACAGCTATCTCTATCCTCAAAGGTTTGCTGGAAGGACCCTCGTTCAGCTAAGCTTGACTTTGTACAAATCTTTTGTGTAAGTTTTTTTTTTTTTTTTTTATAAATTATAGGCTAGCGTTTTACCACTATCTCGCCTGATGGTAAGCGATGATGCAGTCTACGATGGTACACACTTGCCTAGAAGAAACCTATTCACTCGTGACTTGAAGATCCCTAGGTTGTACTTATCAGGAAACACAGACTCAGGCAAAGCGTTCCACTCCTTGGCGGTGCGCATAACAAAAGAGGAAGAATATATGTCTGTAATCTATCTGTCATAACGAAAAAAAAAGATAAAACAACCTGGGATTGTACTAGGTACCTACATGTTTATTTGTTTTAAATATTACCACATTAGAAGTTAAAAACTTTTATTAAATGGTAAAACAGTTGTGTTATTCAAAAGATAACAATCACAATCCGTTTTCCTTTTCTTTTTGTATTGAATTTCCCCAGAGGTTTTAAATTCATACAGGGAGGAAAAAATTATTGAAGAAGAAAAAAGGTTGACCAATTTAAGATAAAACATCAACTGCCCCGGCGAATGAATCTGGGTGCCATGATAGTTACATAGAACTGACACCTATTTTAGAAGCAATGAGATCTAAGATTGTCCAAAAACTGAAGCAAATTTTGCAAAATAAACATCTACTGGTTCCCATCCATTATGACCTGATCTAATTGTTTTCTTTCCTCAAGATCTGTAATTAAGTGTACATAATTTCTGTATTTCCTTATTAAGCAAATACCCAATTAATTCTAGTCAAACACCATTGCCATAAATATACCTACTCACAGGTACTGCAATATTTATAATGTCATCATCATAATTCATTTATGTATGAAATAACTGTAGTATTATCAATATCTTTAGTACAAATTACTTAAATTAACAAACAAAGTTTGTCATTAAATCTAGTGAATTAATATGAAGTTTGCTTGATCCCTTGTCCACATACCACAAGGTATTTCAGCATCACATGCATGAGGCTCGCCAGCCCCTGCATTCTTGTAGATCTTCTTTGCATCAAATATTTATTTATTTAATATTTTCACACAAAACATAATAGTGCTAGGAGGACTTAATGCTAATAGCATTATCTACCAGTCATCAATCATTTATTGAAGTATCATCATAGTTATCATAGTGGTTTAATGATAAAAAGTTTTATTCCCTCAAGGCCATTTGTTTTGGTAATCCCATAATAAGGTAATTACAGAGCAAACTGATACTAACATTCCACTGTCTGAGCCCATACTATTACTTGAGCAACTATCATTTTGTTGGTGTACCTTATAGGTAATTCCATAATTAATTGGTAACATTTCCTCCAAGTTTCTCGTTATTTACACCCAGAGAAGTAATAATTCATGCAGAGAAAATAACTGTGGCTCAATACTGACACAAAAAAAACCAATTTTATTAAGTGAACCACTTACCTACCACAACATTTCATGATTTTACTGAAAGTTAACCATGCAACTCTAAATTGGTAGTATTTTCCTTTTAAATATATTTTCTTGGTTTTTATTTATACTAAGAGCATAACTTTAGTTCAGTATTAAAACCTGTGATGATAACAACAAACATTTGTTGTTTAAGTTCACATAAAAACTTTTTATTTAGAATGCTCAGTAACTACCGATGAATTTATTTTATTTATTTAAATTCAAAGTGAATGTATATGTTGATAAGGTACCATTAGGGTTGTAGACCAAGAAAAAAAAAAAAAAAAAAAAAAAAAAAATTGATGTATAAAAACAGATTATCTTCAGATTTCAATAACCTGCTTCTGTTAACAATGTTTTGATTTTCAATATAATCTGGCAGAGTTTCAAATCAGAGAAGTTAATAATAACTCCCAGATAATTGTTATACTCCTTCATCCATTCAAGAATGGTATCATACCATATGATAAGCTTACTAGTTATCATAAAAATGGTGTAATCTGCATACCTCCCTCATCTCCTTGCGCTGCAGTGTCCTCGCCTGCCTCCGGTGTTCCCCCTGCAGCTGCTGGCTTCTTTATATTGGGGTCAGCAATGCATCCTGATGAGGAGGACCCCACCGGTTTAAAGCCCATATTCTGCTGAACGGGAACCTTTTTTCTTAATATGAAATAGAATCAATAACCTCCGGTCTCTTGAATTCAGACATAATGTATCCTGTAGGAGTCCAATCCACTGGTTGCTTATATTTCCACTTTGGGTAATTTATTAGAACATAGTTAGCAAAGGAAGGTTATTTCCTCTTTGATCAGGCTATTTGCCTTTGTGCAGTGTTGCACTCTTCTGCTCCATCTGAACTTCTCTCTACAAGATTACAATGGATGCATTTTATCCCATTCATCTAGCATCTCAGGTAAGAGAGGTAGGAATCTTGACATATATAATTGTCATAGCTATCTGTAACTACCGATGGGTATTACATTACTTTCCAGTTCACCCCAGCAAGGCAACTACTGAGTGTGTACTAGGTACACATTAGATAAAAAACTTTAGTCGCAGAACCCCAAAGGTTTGCCAGTCAAAGTCATAATCGATCATGTTCGCCTCAAAAAGACGCCCCTAGATCACAGCTGTGTATAAATAGGTAGGTACAACCAGCGAGGGCATTTGGGGTGCATAATCCCGCAGATTAGCCAATCAAAGCCTCGGTTAGATCACGTTCGTCCCCGAAGGACGGCCCTAGACCATGGTTGAGTCTTGTATTAGGTACCTAGGTTAGTATTAGTCAAGTGCTTTCAGTGCAGAACCCCACGAGTTTGCCAATATGAAAGTCTTGATTGATCGTGTGAAAAAAACACACCGTAGGCACCTATTCTTCTACCTTGGAGGGAATATATCATCCCAAGAACACGTTTTTAGTAGATTTCTTGAAGAAAATACAATGTCAAATGTTCATAACCTAAGTACTTTCCAAATCCGAAATTGGTAGGTTATTTCTTGATATTTCGAAGTAGATGATTCTTATCTACTTTCTGTGTTCTCTTTTTGTATCCATTTTCACGATTTTTCACACTAAAAACTTGAAAACACAATTTAATTATTTTTTTGTGAGAAGCGACGCGAGTACAAAAAACCGAATGACGTTAATTGCAGGATGACATTGACAGGTGGGACAGTGCGTCCCGTGTTTTTATGCTGTCTTTAAATAGTGTAAGTGATTTGAGAATAATAGCCGTACTACAGAGTAAATTATCATCATCATCGAGGACTGGACAACACATGGCATAATATGAGTAAACAAAGCTAATGTTTCCGATAGTTCCTTGAAACATATTACAGATATCTAAGAGATATGTCTGTTAAACTCTATGTAAATATTTATTTTTTTATTGATCGAGCGAAGCGAGATCTCCAAATCAACTTGGGAAAATCGGCGTTGTATGTATGTATGTATGTATGTATGTTTGTTTGTTTGTCCGAGGATAACTTTCGAAGCGTTTATCCGATCATCGTGAAATTTGGTATATAGGTAGGTAATGATGGCATAATTTTGGTGTGGCTCAATGAACTAAAAATTTTGGGGTTGTTGAGATATTGGGGTTCACGAGGGGTAAAAAAAATGAAAATGAGACTATTAGGTCAAATGAGACGTCAAATGAAAGGTCTTCTTTATTACATTTTGACCCCGTTTTTATTTTTAGTAAAGTTTTTGTAGTGAGTTATTTGCCATAATAAAAACTAAACTTTGACAAAATTCACAGGGTACACCAGTGACCCCACAGTGCTGTAATTTGGTATGCGTGTAGCTTAAGTATCACAAATATAGGCAAAAGTCTGAAATCTAGAATAACGGCAATTTGTACCCCAAAAAAGCGTAACCAATTTACATGAAGTCCCGTTACCTGTAATTTGAATGAAACTGTAGGTCAAGTTATTTGGTTCACATTTCGGGGCACTATTTTTATAGTCAAAGATTACAAATAATATTTTTTTTTGTTTTTATGGTAGACTCGCGAGATCTCAGTTCGGGGCGAACCACTAGTTATATTGTTTTAATGGTCACACAGAAATAAAATGTGATTTACATTACTTATATAATCTATTTAATGACGCAGCTAACTTATTGGTACTTCGACTTTCTTCGCGAATCTAAAGTGCATGCAGATAAACTACGCGAGCTCATAAATCAAAACGTTACGATTGTAAAAGATGCATCGTCCTATAAAACAGCATCTTCTAAAAGCTTTTGCACATCTCTTCTCCAAAAAACAATTATATTTAACAGATATAATTTATTATTCAGCTCTATTTTTTGCATTCCTGTCCCGAGTGCGGTTCGTGCATCATCTAGACGATTTAGATGTCTACGCTCTTTATTTTACAACCTTGGCTTTGAACACAGACACCTCTATTTATGTAACAGAAACAAAGTCAGCGTTACAGGTTGTGTGTTTGTGTAACATTTTCTAAGTAAATGCATTGAAGACGTCAAGGCTGTGCCTGCGACCACTCTCGGCTAGTATGTTTACGCCATTATCTGCCCACTTGCTTTGAATATTATATTATGCTGAAATTTGTGGGTTAGCGTACAACATTCTTGCGTTTGTAGGTCACCTCCAGTCACCTAGTTTCTTTCTAGCTTTTATGTCTGAGGCCCGTATGCTTCTCGTAAAACTATGCGTTATTATTTTTGTCAGTTTTCAATGAAATAAGATAATATCATTACTAGACTACATCTTATATAATAATAAGGCAACTGTACGTACTAAACACCTACTTGTGAAAAAAAGCGAGGGATGTGTTAGAAAAGAGAGGTAAGTACATAGATAGAGAAAAATAAATTAAAAATAGAAATGGTGAGGCTAGATACCTATCTACTTAAAAACTATAGGTACATAAGTTTTAATTTAATTTTAAGGACAGTTCTGAAATAATTTCCAATCTAGAGAAATAAACTTGAACATTTCCACAGCACCTACGTATGTAGGAAACCGTAAAGAGTCGATTTGATGACCTTACATTTATTTTCTCGTTAACATTTGCTGGAGAAAACCTGCTGAGAGAGATCCTTGTACTATATTCCGCAAGTTTTATTATAAGTCTACTTAGATTAAAAGTTTGCATAAATGAGTTGGTCGTGGTCGTAAAATAAGGATCCAACAGTAACTACGCGATCGCGATTATCAAGCAGTATCCCACGCTTTCGTGTATTTTAACTATGCCCTCGTAGAGATGTTTAATGATTACTTAAAGATGACTTAAAAAAATTTGACTTAAAGATGTTTTGTCTATCTGGAGTATCTATGGTAACGCGAAGGGTGCGATCCTTGTGGTGGTTAGTAGGCAGATCACCAGCCAGATGGTCGGAAGACATAAAGCGAGTTGAAAGAAGGCATGCGCTTGATGGCCTAGGACAAGAGAGCGTGATGTGAAAGCGAGGCATATTCCCAGCAGTGGGTGGATGTGGGATGAGTATAGATTTATTTGATACAATCTCTGCAACAATAGTAGATTATTAAACGGATAAAGCAGTTTCTTGCGTCACCGGCGCTATATTGAATCCCGAACGTAACGAAGGATTCTAGAGTTAACTCACGAGCGGAGCGAGGGAGCTACTAGAATCCTGAATGCAGAGAGGGATATAAGCACGCCCAAGACGCAGACAGCTTTATCCACGAGGAGAATACTCTACCTTTCACATTTTCTGCGAGACAATAATAACCAAATCTAGGTTGGTGCATTCTGTCTAGAGGTTAGTTCGATTTTTGAAAAATTTCTTATTGTGTGGGTCTCTTTGGTTCAAATTTTTAAACCAAAGAAGGAAATTCAGTAGAACTTTACTCCAGGCTCAGCCGTAGAGATTTAATCACCTGCTTTCGGTGCTTTCATGACATATTATTTGACATTGTCGAGCAGGTGGTGAGAATTTGTGTAGGCAAATGTTTGACGACTTTTACCTTCCCTTTTTTTTCTCCATCTATGTTCCTCTCTTCTCTAACACACTGCTGCCTTTCTTTCATAAGTATATATTTATTCGTATGACTAATAGGTAACACTAATGGAAAACTAAACATTAAAAGAAAATGAAAACTTAAAAAAAAACAAGTAAAATTTAAACAAAATAAAGTAAATATTTAGATTCTGAAGCCAGGCGATAGCGATAAGGGGGAAGATTCATGATGTATTAAGTACGCATAGTAGCCTCATTCTCCACAAGATGTTACAGGAAACATCTTAAAGGGTTTTAACTATAAAAGCTAAGATCTCGTAACTTTACATAACTATAGTAATTTTATGCATTACCTGTCCGGTTAAACTGGACTGCGTATAAAACGTTATGGTGTAAAATTAATAGCTAGGGGAAGGTCTTTTGTTCGTATCACGAATATTGTAAGGTTGCCGCGGTTAAGTGGAAAATAATTGTTCTATGCAATTCACAACGGTTAACTGAGATTGGAAGATTTGAGCCTTTAACCATAATAATAGTAAATCTGTGCTTTGACGATAGGTTTGTTCTACGACATTTAAATGTCCTGTGGAACAAAGTCCAAAAAAACTTAATTTCAAAGCATGATGATGTTCTGGAAAAAATAGGAAAAGTCATAAATTTTATGGTGAGGATCTGCCAAGGACCGCTATAGGTAGAAGGAGTTGGGGGTGGCCTTTGCCCAGCAGTGGAAAAACATAGGCCGGCAAAAAAAACAATTATAGGTGTAGAGCCATGAACTTTTCGAAGCACCATACCAGGGCCCTAATTCTACTAAACCAATCGCTTCACTATGACAATGGTATCGTCGAAAAATCGCCACTATAGATACCTTTTGGTATTCTACTAACACAATCTTTTTTTCCATGACCGCCATTGCTATGACAATCCCATTGAACATTTGGTAGCATATGACAGGAATAACAATCATAATCGTTTAATAATGGTATGGCTCCATAATGGTTTTTCTTATAGAATTAGCAGAATTGGGCCCCAGGACAGGTTAATATACTACGGTCTAACATGAACCTCCAGCAATATTTTGCTATCTCAGTCTTTATAACATTATGCACGCAATAACCACAACTTACCCCGACTCCACAAACAGCACAATACCATTCTGAATATCTTCAAGTTTAATTACTGTAATCAAAAATAGGACATGATATTTATGGCCGGCTTCCTGGACGTTTCGTTTGGCCTGCATCTAATGCGTTCCTCATACCTTCGATACGATCTCCAGTACACGGAACGTTAAATAATAAGTGGGAGAAGTTCAAGGAAGCTCAGTTATGCGGAGCTACGCATAATTGGTGTAATCAGAATTATTATTACCACTGGGTGCATAATGTACATTACACCTACAGTGAAAAATTATGACGAATGAAAAGATATCTGTACTGTATTGAAATCAGATCGATGGCATTTTCATAAATTTAGCTTTTTACTTTGATACAGAGCATAAATTAAATAGGTTCTCAAGCTTTTAGCAAAAGATGATAGAAGACCAAAACGCGCTACACTTTACAAAACACTGGATTGTAGATACAAATTTATAAAAAATCCTACTATAAAATATCGGATTATTTAGATGATAGAGAAGCTTGGGATTGAAATTGCTCCAACTCGTTTAAAATGTTACAATTTAGACGTAATTTATTTTCTGTATTATGTATTGTAAAAGGATCATTAAAAAAACAACATGCCTTGTTTCTTGCCTTTCTTTCCTGGCTAGGTCGCGAAGGAACAGGCAGTAAAATCGACGTTTCAAAGTGATCCTTGTGATTTTAATGAATAAAAATATTTGACTTTGACTTTTGACTTAGATTGTGGTCCTACACTAGCATCGATATATCCATGTACACTACACAATGCATACTATCTAATACTAATATTAAAAATTCGAAAGTAACTCTCCTTCTGTCTGCTATGACAATTTAAGTCGTCTACTACGATAAACAGGTCATCTACAACAAGTTGAAGTATTGAAAATTAAAACTCTGCCTCCTCCATTTTTTACTAATGGATGGTTAAATACGTACTAATTGCTGCATGATCTGTGGTATGTGCATCTGCGTGTCTATTTGTCTTGCGTTCAATCTTTCCGAGTAATTTCTAAGACGTTCACTGAACACTATTTTCATTGTTTCTTGGTATCACACTTGTTAATATTTCTGCAATTCTTGAGATTTATGAATATCGAGACAGAGGAAATGTTATTTAAGGTTTTTTTGTAGAACCGTAGCATTTTTTAAACATTTTCATTATGTATATTAGATTCATATTTTTTAGCTTGGGAGCTAAAAAATGGAGCCCTAGCTCTAGCTAGGGAGCTGTAGTCCTTGTCTAATAAACAAATAAATCCAAAAAACACGTCCTAAATTGGGATATAGACTGCCCTTAATTGAGGTCCGTTTTATAGTTTTCAGCATTTTCTGGGCTATCTCTATTAACATCCAGTTTAAGCTAGACCTAGTCCTACCTAAGCCTAGTCTATCATATAAATGCATGACTTCTGCCGTTTTCCGTTATTCGGCGGCAACCAATTCTTCAATTGTCAAAACAATTTGAGCACTTTCATTTCGAACTAGTTCCATAAACTTCCAATTAATCTACTTAACGATCTCATTGAATACAACAATGGCATTCTCGGAACCGTAATTCGTGGTCAAACACTGGCTGTAGAATGACCATGTTAGCACAAGTGTTAAAAGTGGGACAATTGGCAATAAGGCGGGCCTTCCCGATGACTTCATGCCTAACAATTCGCCAGCCGATTTGCATACGAATGGCCTTTTAATGAAGTTACCTAGAATACAGGTAAATAAAGCACGCGAAGTGTACTGAAAACTTAATTTATTATTCTCTTAGGCCTCATTAAAATACCCTAGGACCTGCCACCAAGAACTTGTCGCATATCATCGGCTCCTGAAAATAAACAACTAACAGACAATAGCTTACCTTTTAAATAAAGCATCTTGGTATAACAAAAATTACTCATTCACAAGGCCGAAAAGTACAGGAATTTTACAAATTCTAGTTTTATATTGAAACTGCTATTAACAAGAAGCAAGAACAAAACTCTTCTGCGTGAACACCAGTGCAAACAGGTGGACACAAGTGTATTTTTAGAAATAGTGCGTAATATATAAACTTAGGACCATAATTTCCAGGTGAATGGAAAACTAGAGAAAGCGACTTGAGTAGGCAGTAAAGATCAATCATCGTAAAGAATTTACGATAGAGTGAGGTAATCTACATCATCTCTTGGCAATGTGTAAAATAACAGATTGACGTTATTATTTATTTATATTTATATTGTAACTGTTTGTAGTTCAGAAATAAATAAAACAAAATAAAATTTCATCTAAATTGGTCCAGAAGTTTAGCCGTGAAAACGTAACAAACAGACAGAGATTCATTTTATTTAGCCAAGAGTAACATATATATATATATATTAGGGTGTCCCTTATTTTTCAAAGTTTATATTTTTTAACGCATAGGTTAAAAAATATAATGGGGATTAATTTTTACCTTATTTGGAGAACGGAAACCCGTGCCGACTTGCATCGAATCATGTTCATACAAGTTACGCGGAAATAGCGGCGCGTACTCGCCGTATTTGTCATTTGTTATTAGTTAATCTCGTGATGAACACATATTGTTTTACGTTAAAAAATGGCAGTGGAATTAAGAAGCAATAAAAAAGTATTTTTTAGTAGGTGACTTGAACTATCAAATAACTGGGGCAAAGTTACCGTCTAACCGTCAAGTTCTTGCAGTCCTCTTTTTTAACATTCGTGAAGTTAAATTGAGTGTTAGTGAAAGCGCAAATCTCGTCGTTCGAGAGTGTATTATATTCTGGGAAAAAGCTAGAATCCCTACCAGAGCTATTCCTAACTGCGTAAAGAAACTTGTGGATCTTCACCATGCTTGGAGAGAGTTGCAAAAAAATTCCAAAAAAACACAAGATATTTACAAGCACCGTGAGAAGGACTTTCAAAACAATTTAGATAATTTATTCGACATAGCACACGCTAATGCTTTGGAATGGATGAAAATAGAAGAAGATAAAATCTTTTTACAAATGCAAAGAGAACCAGGGCGTCCAGGATGTTTATCCGGTGTAGATAAAAAGTTAGCTGAGAAAGAAGAAAGATCCAGACAGAGAAAATTAAAAGAAGAGAAAAAAAGACATGATCAAATCTGTTCCGAGAGTTTATCTTTATCTTTAACTACACAAGATCTTATTGAGACACCAGGATATCCCGATCAACCTACCAGCTCTGATGAAAGCATCGACGAACCCTTACCGTCGACATCTCAAACGGTAAGTTCTGGAAGTATTACAAAAAGGGGAAGGAAAGATTTCATCACTCCTAAATTAGTTGCAGCTTTGGATAGATGTCAATTAAGCATAAGAGATTCCGTATATATACTTCAGGCTGTAGTGGAAGCCCTAGATCTTAGTAGTGATGATTTCCCGATAAACAAGTCGTCTATTCAACGCATTCGTACAAAGACTAGAAAAGATAGAGCGGAATCTATAAAATCAGATTTTCAGAATAATTTACCTGAAAGTGTGACCGTTCATTGGGATGGAAAATTATTACCTGGACTGGACGTAAGAAGTTCTAAAGAAGAACGCCTGCCAATCCTTATATCATTTGAAGAAAAGGAACAACTTTTGGCTGTGCCTAAGCTGGAGAGCTCTTCTGGTCAAGATCAAGCTAAAGCTGTGTTAAACGCACTTTATGACTGGAACCTCGAGGACAAAGTACAAATAATGTGCTGTGATACAACTGCATCTAATACAGGGCGATTGAAAGGAGCTTGTGTACTTTTGGAACAAAAGCTAGACAGGGAATTATTACTCTTTGCTTGGCGCCATCACGTTTACGAACTGGTTTTAAAGTGTGTATTTGAAACAAAAATCCACCAAATAACAAATAGCCCTGATATCCCGATGTTTAAAAAGTTTAGAGACACACACAGCCACATCGTCACACAACATTTTTGTAATACAAAAATTAAAGAACTGTTGACATTTTATAATGAAGAACTGCAAAAATCTATTGTACGTGACGATTATCGAGAACTGATTGAACTGTCTATTATTTTCTTAGGAGGCGATAGTGAGAAAAAAATTAAAATAAGACCTCCTGGAGCAATGCATCAAGCAAGGTGGATGGCAAGAGCTATTTACTGTTTGGAAATATGTTTGCTGCAATCTCAATTCAAAATTAGCGCCAAAGATAAACGAGCACTCCAAGACATTTGTTTATTCATTGCAGTTGTATATGTGAAATCATGGCTGGGATGTAGTCTGGCGGTGAAGGCACCAAATCAAGATTTGTCCTTTTTAAAAAGGCTTAAGGAATACGAAACTACATATTAACAAAGAGATCTCCCAAGCAGCAAAAGTTTAGTCAACATCTTTGGTACTTGTCAGAAGAAATTACTGTTTTGTCACTCTTTGATGATGAAGTTGATGAAGCAACCAAGAGAAGTATCGTAGAGAACTTACAAAGAGAGAGTTTGTATGATTCTGGGAAGAGATACATTCCATCGAAGGAAGATATGTCTGATTATTTGCATGGTAAGTGGGAATACTTAATTTTATGTTAAAGTTAGCTATTAATCATTAATTAAAAAAAAACATGTAAAGGATCTAACGCTAAGCTTACTTTACTATGTCTTAAAGTGTTTTAATAAACTGATAATAATACTGTCTTGTCTATTGTTACAGGAAAATCATTGAGTGATTTTGTGTCTATCAAGAGCAGAAAATTATTTTCTCGTTTAAAAATTGATGATAACTTCTTGGAGAAACCTGTTTCTACGTGGGAAGAAGATGTTGCCTATTTACAGGCAAAAAGAAAGGTTTTTTCTTAAGGGCAGTGAATGATACAGCTGAAAGAGCTGTAAAACTTATGCAAGATTTTCATGGTTTAATTACTGCAAAGGAAGAACAGAAACAATTTTTACTACGCTGTGTACAAGAGCACAGAAATCTTTATCCAGACTGTAACAAAGAGACCCTTAAAAGAAAATATCCTTGCTAATCTGTAATTTTATGTTCTTTTAATAAATAAATACCTATTTTCTTACTAAATTTTTATTATTGTTTTTATAAAATATAAATATTTAATTTTGTTTAGTTGAATATCGAAAAGGGTCAAAGGCAGCTATTTTCAAAATCTTTACGGCCTTGTCGGCACGGGTTAATGTTGACATAGGAAGATAAAATTTTGTATTTAAGTAGATCTGGGTAGTTTAAAAATAATTACGGGGTATGCATTTCGATATCCGAAAAAAAAAATTTTTCACGTATATAAGGGACACCCTAATATATATGTATATATATGTATATAGATAATTTATCCAAACCGTTACACTTATCTATATAGGTACATAGGGTACTAGACAGACAGAGGGTCAGAGTCAATTTCGAATGTATAATATTAGTAAGGATAAGTCATAGGATCAAAAACCTTGGATGGGGTTTCTAACAAAAGGTTTGTGTATTGTTCCAGGACCGTGACAGTCAACTGTCAGTTCCAGCGAGATGGGAGGACAGGAATCTGCGAAACTACCTCAACAAGGCTAACATCGGTGAGTCAATTTGTCCATAATGGGATGTACGCATCTCCTCCCTAAGGGTTCTTTCACCATCGGTCACAATTTTTTTTTTTTTTCGGATGGACTAATCTCGCTGTTGGCCTCTGAGGCCGTGACAGCTTAACCGAACTTTTGGCGAGCGCAGATGGCGCTCTGCCCAGTAAGTTAATTAGGCAACTAGCGCAAGGGCACCACTTAGGTACGAGCCTCGGCTTGGGCAGTTGCCGGGGTGGGGATAGGAGAGAAACGCCCGGGTACATGTCTGTACCTCGTATAGGCGGCGACTGAAGGGACTCGTCGACCTCGCCGGCGAGGTCGGTGTTTCTGTGAAGTGTTTGCTCTGTCTGATATAGATGACTCACCTTCCGCATTAGCGGAGGTGATTTCGTCATCCGGGTCTCCGAGAACGTGTCTCGGACGACGGAGGATAGAGATCGGTCACAAATAGGATTACCGTCCGGATTTGTCTGGCGGTTTGCTGTCCGTCTAGCGTTAGTCAGAAGTCGGGACGTTTCATTTGTCTAAACTTGAAAATGAATTTTATTTCTCGCTGAGCGACCACATAACCCTTTAGAGACAATACAATCAGTATACAACACAAGACAACAAAAAAGCAATTGCTCATTTCTAGCTAATTATGAAATAAACTATGGAACTGTAGGGCCACATCAGAGAGAGTAGATGCTATGTTTGTTTTAAATATGAGTTATGCGATATAGGAAAGACCGTAAAAATCGTGTTAATATTATGGAATAATGTAGGCTGTTAGTTGGTAGTATTACATTCTTTATAGTGGGTTCTATTGTAAGACTATAGCATAATTTTCATATTAAGGTTGAGTTGAACTTGGCCACGTCCACTGCATTCACGGTAGCGTTATTAAGATCGTCCCTTGTGCAGATCGTAGGTCAGAAAGTACAGTTAAGCAGGTGGGCTGCCCACAATCACAGCTGGTTAGCGAATGCTCTTCAATTCTCCATCTATCGAGATGGGGAAAGAAAATGAGAGAAAAAATGAGATGAAAAATTGCAAATTAAATACGTTGTAAGCTGTTGACACGAAAGAAGAAGCATAATTATGAGTCAATGGGTTTTCATTGCCATATAATTGATTAATATTGTTTCTTTAAATATCTTTGTTATAAAAGTTTTACTTGTAAAAAACATTAACTGAATTAAGTTTTAATATCATTTATTCACTATTATAAATAAATCTAAATAATAAATAAATCTAAATAATAAATAAATAAATCTTTATTTATTTTTCATATTGCTAAGATTAACATTACGGATTAATATCTACTTATAGTTAACACTTTATACATTGCCTGAACTAGGAGAACCTGTATCTCAGGCGAAAAAAGCTGGACTGGGGTACAGTCCGCGAGGTATAAGCTGAGCTTTGCATTAGTGTGAGTGATCACCAAAAGTACAGTCAGACAACAAACTCTTAAAAATTAATATCATTATATTTTAGGTAGGTACTTAAGGCATAACATAAGTCGGAGAAGTATTCTAGTATTAAAATAAAATAAAACTAAATTGATAAAATAAAGTCCAGCTGTGTATTTGACTGATGAGTACATATTATTGTGTGATTATTACTAAAAATTCAATTTGAAAGACAAAATAACTACACATCTTCTACACCAGACATTGCACCATAATCACTTTCTTTATCACTCTCGTTATCATTTTCACTCTCGTCTGATGTGTCGTTTGTATTAATAATGAATCTTTCCGTTATATTGTCAATAACGGCGTCGTATCCATGAAACTTTTTTTCTTCTTTTATTGCATGGTCACAAACATTTTTCCATTCCTGTACAGTGTACAGTGATACTTTCAATTTTTTCATTTGCTAACCTCATTATTGTATCCATATTCATTGACACGTTTTTTTGTATTTTTCGTATTTTGCGCTTATTTGTGTTGGCATCCATTTTACTAACACTTATATCAAACAAAAACAAAATAATATTAAACACGTCACGCTGCAGTCTGTACAAGAGGTGAAGTGCGGCAGGAGCGCGGCGAGACAGAATGGCGCCGCGCCTCAGGCCGGTTACCCAAAATCAGTTTAAACCGGTTTTTACCGGGCGAAAATGGCGCCGCGCCTAAGGCCGGTTGTCACACCTACACTATCCATGTACACTCACACAAATGCAAAGCTCAGCTTATACCTCGCGGATTTATAACTTACGAATACTCAAATTAACAAAACTTAGAATCTATTTACATAATGAAAAAAATAACTAAAAACTAAGTGCAAACATGCTATACAATATTTAAAATCTTACTTTATTACGGTTAGTAACTCCTCAGTTTCCTCGTATGATAGATTGGATAGAGCAGACTGTAAGGCTCTTTTACAGTTTGAGAAATTCATTGAGTGGATGCGCAATTAACGATTTAGCCTGTTGTACAGGTATGGTTATAAATACGTTGTCCAGTCGTAACACCGATAAAACGGTACGTGATAAATCCCGTATTTATAGTAGTGATTGAAATAAATCTCGAAAGATTTCTAAGTAAAAGTTATATGTTCCAGAAAAAGAAAGCCGCTGGATCGGTGGTATCTACGACCACAGAACCCCAGGCTGGCGCTGGGGCGGCGAGCTACGACGGATGCATTACCAGTCCTTCAGCAAGATGAAGAAGATGAGCCGTGAGGAGCTGCAGTTCCACTGCATAGCGATGATGCCGGAGTTGCTCTACAGGTGAGGTACCCTCAGAATCAGGTAGAAGCTTGCTACTTTTAGGCCTCCCCTATTTGACGACCTGATAAGCGAGTACCATAATACAAATAAAAATAATTTTAAAATATATTATTACACAAATATAAAAAGGTAATAAATAAATAAATAAAAGTTATTAAGTTTCTTGTTTTATGAATGTTAGTCTTTATGGTATTTATAGATATGGGCCTTGTAATCATTTTTTGTATGTGCACATTGTTGCCTGAAATAACTTTATATTATTATTATTATAAAAAAACAAATCAAAAACACATATTACGTTCTATGGGTGGTATGCATACGTTGGTAAATATCCTATATACCAACGGTTTTTATCGCTAGTGACATAAAATACGCCAATGCATAATTAATACCGGCCAAGACAATTATGAGATCTAAGGACATATCATCAGTTGTACACCAAGTTCATTACAAATAACATTCTTACATTAACAAGTGAGGAATGTGTCATCCATCAACTATTCAACGAACATTCTGGAATAAGAATAAGTTAATCATCAATCAGGATTTCCCAATAATCTGACTTCATGGAAGCATTGCGATCGTGACTGGCATACAATCAGCGAACCAGAGGGTATTTATTCGATGTCAGGAGATCGGCTTTGGACCCTAAACTTAGGAATTCAATCTAAATCACAATCCTATTGGAGCTTCTGTTTGGCGCAAGTTTGCAATGATAAGCGAGTTTTGTTACGTCAACAAATATAAAGTTACGAGAGTTTGAAATTCAAATAACATTATTATCTAGTTACCAGTGCACAGTGGTCGAATACTATCATTTATAATAATTATATTTTCAGCATTCGCCTCTCCTTTTCTCTTCTCGTATTAATATAAAGATTTGTTAGTTGTTCGTGAATGTGAATATTGTTACAAAATAAGCATAATATTTAAACTTAGTAAATAGGCATCGCGAGGGAGGCTTACATCAGATTTTTTTATAGATGCATTAAGTTACTAATAGAGTTCAACTAATAAAATAAATTAAACATAACAAATAATCAAACCCCCACAATTGCATTGATCTGATAAAAATAGCAATAAGTGTTGAAAAAATGAAATTACTTATCAATATAGGTAATATCATTAATCAATCATAAAAATCAATTGCCGCGTGTAGAAAAGGTCATCACTTGAAAACAGCTCGACCGATTTTGCAGATTTTTTTTTGTTATATTCGTAAAATTCTTTGTATGAAAAAAATTTGCTCGAGAACTTTTAAAGTTCTGGAAAAACTGAAAGTGCTTTTTTCCATTATTTGGCTATATTGTCAAGCCTATATTTTTTTTCTCAAGTCCATATTTTATTTTGAAATCCGTGCGGCGCCGGGGCGGATCAACTAGTAAGTAATATAACTGAAGATTATACAAACGTGGTATCCCGCAGAGGGAATCAAACCCAGAACCGGAATAATCGGTCATTCGTGGCATAGCAACTGCAATCGCTACATCTCTCGAACTGCACCATATACAAACAATATTGGCAAACAAAGATCGATACCGCGAAAAGCAATAAGCTTTACGATTTGGCGACCCCATTGTGTTCCATTGTGCCCCTTGCCCATAAACCAGATGGCGACATGTGTTACAATAAAACCATTATAAATAATGACCTTCTTACGCCACAGCAGACCAAAATCAAACCAAAAAATTAAATATATGGCGGGCAATTTGTTTAACAGAATTGACTACGTTTTTACAACGTTACGTTTACTCTTCTCTAAGATTTAGTTTGCTATATTGTAAAACTTTTATTTGCTTAGCTACTCACACGTAGATATGATAAAAATGATTGGCATCATAAAATGTCAGGTAAAACATAAAAATAATACTTCGTGAGAAATTTAAATGCTGTGAACCAAGATTTTTACTAACGAGGAGTTAAACCTACGCAAACCATTAAATTTACATGTAACCGATTTCTCTTTTGTATGAAAATGCAAGTAAAACATCAGTGGCATGTGAAGATTTTTATGTTCTGCTAAAGCATTGCACTTTATCGGGCTATTTTAGAGATGCCGTAGCGTAAACTGTAAATTTGGCAGTCCTAAAACATCATTCGACTGAAATGGAATCAAAGTCTATCCTATATATCCCTAGATAAGACTACCCTGGTGCATTAGTCGGTTCTGACGCATAATTAACAATTATCTAATTGACCAATCACATATATGAAAAACTTCCAATTCGCAAGATAACCAATACGCATAATGACCTAAACATCCTAAGACAGATAAGAAGGTTCTTTAACTATTTGGCCACAAAATTATTAATTTTAAATAATAATTATTAGATTATAAGATTAAATATAGTAATATCACACACACACGCACACAAACACACACACACACAAACACACCCGCAAACATACATACACACACGCATACGTACACATCCTACCCATGTACACCCACCGTATGTGCTCGCTACTGTTGGATAACCTATTATCCTATTATATGTAAAAATTTGCTACCTGTAAAAAATAAAAAATTTGTATGGCTATTGAAGAGCGGGGTCTTCTGACAGAAGTATATATATGTACTTAAAAGAAGATCCCAACAACCTTTATAGTTCTATATTTTTACAGAAATAAAAACATTTTGTTTATTTTTTTATTTTTTGAATATATATATATAGTAGTATAATATAGTATTAAATAATAATTAATATCTAGGACCAAAATTGCTGCTATGAAGCTGGGCATCCTAGCTAAGGATTGGCGGTACTTCTTACCGGGACAGCTGCTCAGTCTCTACAAAGCACATGTCCGCTCATATATGAAGTACTGCTGCTATCTCTGGGATGGCTCGGCCAAGTATCAGTTTGAAGCCCTTGATTCGATTGAGCGACGTGCTGCTAGACTCATTGGTGATAACTCTCTAGCGGAAGCCAATTTACAAATTCTAGACAGACAGGCACAGACGCCGAGTAGCCAGACTTTCAGTTTTTTACAAGATTCATTTTGGTGAATGTGCGCAAGATCTTCATGACCTTATCCCTCCTTTCCCCTTCCGCCACCAGACAAGCAGACGTACCATGAAGTACCACCCATACCTGGTCAGGCATACCACCTTGCCGTACCAAACAGTTTGCTTCCTTTTTGTTAGCACAAGTAAGGAGTGGAACCCACTTCCGACGTATGTTTTTCCGAACCAGTATAATCTTGGAGTCTTCAATTCCGGAGAGAATAGGTTCTTTCTAGGCAAGCGTGCTCCATCTTCGATCTCACCATCACTTACCATCAGGGGAGGTAGTAGTCAAGCGCTTGACTAACATAAATAAAAAAAAATGGTCATTGTTATAAATACGGGATTTATCACATACCGTTTTATCGGTGTTTCGACCGACAATGTTTTGGTTCAATTCGTGAACCTTCATCAGGGTTAATAATTGGTCATTATGCGTCAGAATAGAACCCACGAGTCTTTAATTCTTGTTTATTGTTGTATGACATTTAAAATAATGAAATTTTCACTTCTAACATTTCCCCAGATGGGCTCCTAAAGACTGCATCGATTCTCGCCAGTACATCTGCCAGACCAAACTCCGCAAAGTCCCAAAGGCGAAAGTGAAGGACCTCCACAAACGCTGGGGACACATGGGCAAGCTCAACGAGATCACCGTCCCAAGTGTCAGTCGAGAGGAAAACGACCCTATGGTCAACGATGTTACTAGCAACCCGGTTCTCAACCCCAAGTCCTTCGATCTTCAGGAGAACCGGCTGAGGCCACAAAAGAGAGGACGCCCGAACCTGAACAGGGGTAATTCGAAGAACTTCAGGCCGAATGAGCTAAGGAAGCGATCGCGGCCGGTGAACAGCCGGCTCACGAGACCATTCCCAGGGTAAGTCTATGTTTTAAATAAAATGAAGAAAGAATAGGCTAGTGAAGTGTTACTATTAGGAGTGAGCTAAGACGGGCAGAGTAGAGCCAAGTTACATTCAATGTGGGTAACTTATGCTTGTCAATTTGTAGGTCTATGAAATAGGAACTCACCACATTTTGTTACCATCAAATTCCGCCCATAATATCTATTCACTTTCCCATTACCAGAATATCTGCACTCAAACTTTAGAAATTAAGAAACTTGGCCAGAAAACTTTTGTCATAACCGCCAAATACTTGATAAGAATTATCCAAATAAATTCACTTCGGAAATTCTACCCAAAACACGTTAACTGAGATTTTATTACTTTTATAAATCAAAATAATCGGTGCAGTAAACTGTTTAATGTTTGTTATACTTTCACTGTTTGTTGTGCAAGATTTTCATATAAATGCTGCCATATTTTAATAATGTGTTCCAGAATTGTCTTTCAAACTTAGAGTTATGGTGAACTTAATTTATATATAACTGACTAGAGGTTGCGTTGTGCGCGAGCTGCTCGCAGCTCGCGTGTTTTTCTTTTAGTCGAAGAAGTAATTAAAGAGGATATCGAGCTGTTAAAAGCCATCAAAGAGGATATCCATGTGTAAGAAGCAGTCAAAGACGATATCGAAATGGAAGAAGCAATCAAATCAAAGAGGATTTCCAAGTGGAAGCAGCAATTAAAGAGGATATTGAAGTGAAAGAAGCAATCAAATAGGATATCGAAGCAGCAGAAACAATCAAAGAGGAAATTAAAGTTGAGTAAGCAATCAAAGAGGATACCGAGGTGGTAAGAGCATTCTAAGAGGATGACGTAGTAAAAAAGCAATCAAAGACGATATCGAAGTGGAAGAAACAGTCAAAAACGATATCGAAGTGGAAGAAGCAATCAAAGAGGATATTGAAGTGAAAGAAGCAATCAAATAGGATATCGAAGTAGCAGAAACAATCAAAGAGGAAATTAAAGTTGAGTAAGCAATCAAAGAGGATACCGAGGTGGTAGAAGCGTTCTAAGAGGATGACGAAGTGAAAAAAGCAATCAAAGACGATATCGAAGTGGAAGAAACAGTCAATGACGATATCGAAGTGGAAGAAGCAATCAAAGAGGATATCGAAGTGGAAGAAGCAATCAAAGAGGGTATCGAAGTGGAAGAAGCCATCACAGAGGATATCAAAGTGAAAATGCTATCAAAAACGATATCGAAGATAAAGACGCAATCAAAGAGAATATTGCAGTGCAAGAAGCAATCAAAAGGAAATCGAAGATGATATCGAATTGGTAGAAGCAATAAAAGAGGATATCAAAGTGGAAGAAGCAATCAAAGAGGATATCGAGCTGTTTAAAGTTATCGAAGAGGATATCCATTTGTAAGAAGCAGTCAAAGACGATATCGAAATGGAAGAAGCAATCAAATCAAAGAGGATTTCCAAGTGGAAGCAGCAATTAAAGAGGATATTGAAGTGGAAGAAGCAATCAAAGAGGCTATTGAAGTGAAAGAAGCAATCAAATAGGATATCGAAGTAGCAGAAACAATTAAAGAGGAAATTGAAATTGAGTAAAAGACGTCGAGGACAAGGATAAAAATAAAAAACGGTTTCACCAAAAACTTATACTAATATTTTGTAAAAGTTTCCTCGAGCTATCTCTTCCCGTTTAAAAGATACGAGCGATTTAAGTTTTGTATGAAAACCCATATTTCTGTGGAGTGGAAATTGAAGTAAAAGAAGCAATTGAAGAAGACATATAAGTAGAAAAAGACATTAAAAACGATATCAAAGTGGAAGAAGCAAAAATAGAGGATATCGAGGTGAAAGAAGCATTCAAGGAGGAAGACCAAGTGAGAGAAGCATTCGAAAAGGATGTCAAGAGCACTGATGGTAATAAAAAACTATTCGACCAAAAATTTGAACCAATATTTTGTAAAAGTTTGCTAGGCGTAACTGTTCCCGTTTAGAAGATACGAGCGATTTAAGATTTGTATTAAAACCCATAATTTTGTAGACTGGGAATTGAAGTAAAAGAAGCAATTGAAGAAAATATATAAGTAGATAAAGCAATTAAAAAGGATCTCAAAGTGGAAGAAGCAAAAATAGAGGATATCGAGGTGAAAGAAGCATTTAAAGTGAAAGACGAAGTAAGAGAAGCATTCAAAAAGGATTTCAAGATCAATGATGGTAATAAAAAAAATATTCGACCAAAAATTTGTACCAATATTTTGTAAAAGTTTGCTAGGCGTAACTGTCCCCGTTTAGAAGATACGAGCGATTTAAGGTTTGTATTAAAACCCATAATTTTATAGAGTGGGAATTGAAGTAAAAGAAGCAATTGAAGAAAATATATAAGTAGATAAAGCAATTAAAAAGATATCAAAATGGAAGAAGCAAAAATAGAGGATATCGAGGTGAAAGAAGCATTCAAAGTGGAAGACGAAGTAAGAGAAGTATTCAAAACGGATGTCAAGGGCAATGATGGTATTAAAAAAACTATTGCACCAAAAATTTGTACCAATAATCTGTAAAAGTTTGCTAGGCGTAACTCTTCCCGTTTAGAAGATACGAGCGATTTAAGATTTGTATTAAAACCCATAATTTTGTAGAGTGGAAATTGTAGTAAAAGAAGCAATTGAAGAAAATATATAAGTAGAAAAAGCAATTAAAAAGGATATCAAAGTGGAAGAAGCAAAAATAGAGGATATCGAGGTGAAAGAAGCATTCAAAGCGGAAGACGAAGTAAGAGAAGCATTCAAAAAGGATCTCAAGGGCAATGATGGTATTAAAAAAACTATTCCACCAAAAATTAGTACCAATATTTTGTAAAAGTTTGCTGGGGGTAACTCTTCCCGTTTAGAAGATACGAGCGATTTAAGATTTGTATTAAAACCCAAAATTTAGTAGAGTCGATATTGAAGTAAGAGAAGTAATTGAAGAAAATAGAAGAATAGAAAAAACAATTCAAAAGTATATTGAAGTAAAAATGCCATCAAAGAGGATTTCGAAGTTATAGAAACAATTAAAGAGGATATCAATGTGGAAGAAACATTCGAAAACGAAAAGGAAGTGAGAGAAGAATTCAAAATGATGGCAAGGGCGATGATGACCGTAAAATAACGATTCCACCAAAAATTTGTGCTACAAAAAAAATTGATTTTCCAAAATGATCACAGTGGATGATGCATGATAAAAAAAAATTGACGTTCCAAAATGATCATGTGGATGAGGCATAATTTTAAAAAAATGATGTTCCAAAATGATCACAGTGGATGATGCATAATAAAAAAAATAATAATAATTGACGTTCCAAAGTGATCTTTGTGGATGAGGCATAATTAAAAAAATGATGTACCAAAATGATCACAGTGGATGTTGCATAATAAAAAAAAAAATTGACGTTCCAAAATGATCATTGTGGATGAGGCATAATTAAAACAATTATGTACCAAAATGATCACAGTGGATGTTGCATAATAAAAAAAATACTTGACGTTCCAAAGTGATCATTGTGGATGAGGCATAATTAAAAAAAATGATGTTCCAAAATGATCACAGTGGATGATGCATAATCAAAAAAATAATAATTGACGTTCCAAAGTGATCATTGTGGATGAGGCGTAATTAAAAAATGATGTACCAAAATGATCACAGTGGATGTTGCATAATACAAAAAAAAAATTTGACGTTCCAAAGTGATCATTGTGGATGAGGCATAATTAAAAAAAATTGATGGTCCAAAATGATCACAGTGGATGATGCATCATAAAAAAAAAATTGACGTTCCAAAGTGATCATTGTGGATGAGGCGTAATTAAAAAAATGATGTACCAAAATGATCACAGTGGATGTTGCATAATAAAAAAAATAATAATAATTGACGTTCCAAAGTGATCATTGTGGATGAGGCATAATTAAAAAAAATGATGTACCAAAATATCACAGTGGATGTTGCATAATAAAAAAAAAATTGACGTTCCAAAGTGATCATTGTGGATGAGGCATAATTAAAAAAATGATGAACCAAAATGATCACAGTGGATGTTGCATAATAAAAAAAAATTGACGTTCCAAAATGATCATTGTGGATGAGGCATAATTAAAACAATTATGTACCAAAATGATCACAGTGGATGTTGCATAATAAAAAAAATACTTGACGTTCCAAAGTGATCATTGTGGATGAGGCATAATTAAAAAAAATGATGTTCCAAAATGATCACAGTGGATGATGCATAATAAAAAATGATGTATTAAAATGATCACAGTGGATGTTGCATAATACAAAAAAAAAATTTGACGTTCCAAAGTGATCATTGTGGATGAGGCATAATTAAAAAAAATTGATGTTCCAAAATGATCACAGTGGATGATGCATCATAAAAAAAAAATTGACGTTCCAAAGTGATCATTGTGGATGAGGCGTAATTAAAAAAATGATGTACCAAAATGATCACAGTGGATGTTGCATAATAAAAAAAATAATAATAATTGACGTTCCAAAGTGATCATTGTGGATGAGGCATAATTCAAAAAAATTATGTACCAAAATGATCACAGTGGCTGTTGCATAATAAAAAAAAAATAATTGACGTTCCAAAGTGATCATTGTGGATGAGGCATAATTAAAAAAAATTATGTACCAAAATGATCACAGTGGCTGTTGCATAATAAAAAAAAAAAAATTGACGTTCCAAAGTGATCATTGTGGATGAGGCATAATTAAAAAAATGTGGATGTTCCAAAATAAACATGATGAACGTAGCATACTAAAAAAAAAAAAAAAATGGATGTTCCAAAATGATGATGATGACCTTTGCAAAAACTATGAAAGTTATCTCATGTCCCTCCACCACCATTAAATAGAATCAAGCAAATTTACAGTAATTTTATAGTACATACAAGCCGTGGGCTCCCTACAAAAACAGTATGAAAATTACGGCAAACGAAATATACGGTTTACGGTATTCATACAGAAATATTTTGTATGGGACAATTTTTTTTTTGTATGAAAGACAATTTTTTTTTCATGGAACCGGATATAAAAAAATGTCCTCTGCAACATTAGTTTTTGCACCAACGCTCTAAGACCTATACTTTCCGAGATACGAGGTCGATGGGAGCGAATGGGGGACAAAAGGGGTACTTTAGGATTTATTCCCAACTCATCGGAACTCCCTCTATACGATCCCACCAAACATTTTCACCCTACGAGGTGGCATCTGGGAGAACAAACATGTCAATGAGTCAGTCAGTCAGTCAGTGGTAATCGAGCTTTATATAATATAACTAGAGGTTGCGTTGTGCGCGAGCTGCTCGCAGCTCGCGTGTTTTTCTTTTAGTCGAAGAAGTAATTAATGAGGGTATCGAGGTTGCGTTGTGCGCGAGCTGCTCGCAGCTCGCGAGGGTAATGTGTTGTTTGATAGAAATCCCCCCCTTCGTAACTCTGACAAAACCAAATCATATAAGGCTAAAACATGTATTTTAAGAAGGAACCTTAAAAATAAGTAAGTTGATTTAAGGATACTTCTACTTACAATTTTATAACTTACATAAACAATCAATAGTTTTGTATCATAATCAGCAAATTCGTGGATACTTACTTAATATTTATTAATTCTTTAATGATGCAATTAGGTATGTAAGAATGGCGAGACGGGTTAGTTTAATAAATCCCACCAGCTTTAACCATTCCAAAGTCTACTGTGCCCGTATTAGCAGTAGGCCGTTAGGGTGTTTCCCGCAGAGGCGTACAAGGTCAGTTAATATCTATAAATTAAACAATTGAGAAGTTGGTATATATATTTTATTATTTTCTACATTGGGTATACCTTATAATCATCATCATATCAGCAGCCACAGGAAGTAGACTGCTGAACATAATATGTCAAGTAAAAAAGTAATATGAACGTATTTTAATAATCCTTCTCATATATCTCTAGAGCAACCAATCTCATCTCTCTCAACAAACTAATGCTATTAAATTTGAATACTCATTGACAAATGAAATAGTTAATAGATTTGAATCAGTTGATAATTTTCATATTATCTTTGCTTGACTCGGCGTTCGCCACCATCCTCAATGAGCTGTAATGAGATGCCAGTCGCAGTCGTTCCAGTTGTTGTCTGTTCGAAAACAAAAAATATATGAGATGTGGTTTTTAATAAAATATTTAACGCGAGATACTTATATCAATATATAGGTTTTTAAATTTTCTTAATTTTTTTTCATCTATGTACACACCTCGCTGTATCAACTTATACACCGTACTTCTGGCAAATAAATATCATTTCATTTCACCTTATATTCAATAAAGAACATGTAGAACTCAACAAAAATAGAAACATTTGGGATTTATGCGCATATTTTTTGTAATAATATTTAATAGTCACATTATCCACACAAACTGACGTGACGGCCCTCCTGAATACCATGATTTTACGAAGTTAGCGTCGCCTATCTGCTACTCAGTGCATACGCTTTATAAAAACATAACATAATATTATAAGTATGTTTCTATGTTTGTTTGTTCATCAAGGGTAGGTATATTAAAATATCGAAAAAATTGTCGTAAAGTGTAAACAGCATGCCTGCCTATTTAGATAGGAAAACATGATTTGTCTTCCTGTTGCAATACTCAGGGGCAGGGTTCATATGTGAAACAAACTATATACTACTTGTAATTAGTCCATTGAAAAGTTACATTTGGGGTTGCGTTTTTTAGAGGACGCAATTTTATTTTTTTGATGTATAGTGGCGGTCAGTGTAAAGCTAAAACCAAGTTTGGGGGATCGCCACCCTTGTCCCACGGCCGCCATCTTGAAAATAGGGGTTGAAATGGTTTTTACGATATATCTCTTAAACTATTAATTTGATAAAAAAAATTTTGTTAACATTTTTTGTTGCAAATTAAATTCTCTACAACTTTGGTCCAGTAACTTTTTGTAGTAGAACTATAAATAAAAAAGTTATAAGCGAAAATGTTCAGAAATTCGAGAAAAAAATTATATTTTTCGATATAACTTTTTTTTATCATTTTAGCTTTACACTGACCCCCCCTAAACATCAAAAAAATAAAATTGCGTCCTCTAAAAAACGCAAGGTAAGGCCTAAAAAATGTAACATTTCAATGGACTAAATAACTTTGTCACCATGTGAAAGCAACAAATGTATTGAGTAGTAGAGTTCCTTGTGAAAGGGCTCGCCCGGAAAGTACTACCATCATACCTATTTCTGCTGCCAAGCAGCATTACTGTGTTTCGGTATTAAGGTGATTGCTGGTGAAATTACTGGCATATGAGGCTTTACATCTGTATGTCTAAAGTTGATGGACGCAGGGTACTGCAACGTAGAGGTCTGTGACCTACGTTATAAGGCAGTTCTTTGTTAAAGGCGATGGTTACCACTTAACATCAGGTGGGCCATAAGCTTGTTTCATTACCAGGTAGCATTAAAAAACCCTGATTAGCATTTATGACTTGGATTTAAAAGTAAGCTACTTTTTAAAATCGACAGTGGAAGCTAGTTTATAAAATACATATTTTTATTACCTGGTTTCACTTCGGATGGTGTCTTAAATGATGCGCGTCGGTCAGTGTCCTTATCCAGTAGCCACTACTGGACTAAGAGGTAAGTAGGTGTTAGCATAGTAATATTGTTGTATTGTTTTGTAGTAATTTTGTGGTAGTATGCATGATTCGTTTTCAATGTTCCATCAGTATCAAAACAGTATTTCCTATCATTTTGGATTTCTTCTGCAATGCTCATTCTGTGTTTAAATGGACATTTCACTTCCACTATGCCTCACTATGGCATCATCTCCAACAATTCCGTCAGGTGATGCTACTAAAGCACCTGAGTTGTGAAGCCAAAACCCAGTCGGAGAGACTTTCTTCTGTGTTGCTTCCTCGAAGAGTTTTAAAGCCACCTCTTCATGAGTTATTCCCCACTGGATACTTTTAACACCATCCAGATTTAATGATGAAATAATGATGGAGGAAATCTGAAATAAACAGAATAAAGTATTGGTAGTGTTCCTTGCGACTCAGCATAACAAATGCAAAATTTGTGCAAATATGTACCTGTTACGCTGCACAGCAGCAATCACAATCCCAAAATTGCTTGCAGTAATGCAGCCTAGCCTTATTTCATGCCACAGAGGATTACATCTTTAATAATAATAAATATTGCTGGACATTTCACACAGCGCTATCTAGCCCCAAATTAAGCAGAGCTTGTACTATGGGAACCAGATAACTGATAGAATACTTACTTTTAAACATTTTTTTTTGTAAATACATACTTATAATATATAGAGAAACAGCCAGACCCGGAATAAATATCTGTAGATCATGCAAACATTTGTTCCGCAGCGGGGATCGAACCCGCTACCTCCTGCGTCTCAGGCGGCTATGCGCCCACTGCACCACGGAGGTCGTCAAATAGTGCCATGTGCTTTGCCCAATAGTGGCATGTGCAATGGCCAAAATCTCTTTGTGGGAAACCTTTATATTGTGCAGTATGTCGTTTTTACAGCAAAATATAGTACTTACTGATATCGCTAGTCAATTTTTCATTATACAATTAAAAATATTACGGCTTACCTCTGTTGAGTACTTCTTATTTTTCATTGATGCAAATATCTGTCCTCTCAGAATCTCCAAAGAACCATCATACATGACCTACCACTATCGTAACTCTTTTCACCTTTCTTGAATACAGAAATTTCGTTCTTAAATTGCTCTATGATTGTACCCAAACTTACAACCGCAGACATTTTATTTATTATGAAAAAGCTAAAATTACAAAAATCGCTCGTCGAAACCTGTTTGTTTTTACCCAAACGTCAAAATCCGCCATCTTGTTACGTCATACTTCCACAGTTCACTCGGTATGATACAGTGTAAATAATACAGTAAGTCAACCAGCTAGCGTGACTGTGTACATATAGTCACGTATGTAGGTACTTATCCGTTGTATATAAAGTAAAGTAAAAAGTAAAGTCTGCACATTGGCATACAAGAAGTTGAGGCACGACTTAGTGGTTTGTAAATTCTGATAGGTGTGACATAGTTGGTAAGTATTCATGTCTTCATGAGATTGAGGGTTAGGCATATACTCATAATTCTTGGCTGAGCTCTTTAAGGTGTTTGATCAGGATACATTCGGACCTATTTCTCTCCAAGCACACTTTCAGAGGACGCACCTTACCAGTGAAAAATTGCCGAAATATCATCTCGCATCGGTTTTATGTTAGTTTCTAATATGGATATGAGCGCGGTTATTACCTGGTGACATTCACAGTCGCATTCTCTTTAGACAAATCCGGTTGTAAGAACCGCTTGGACCTACTGTTTTTTCTGTATTCTGTGGCGAACGGCGAACACTCATTGTGTCGTTTACGCCAAGTTCGGGCAATATCGGACAGCACGCACAGGTGCGAATATAGAAAAAAATGCAACTGTCTCTTTTACGTTCCTGATGATTGGAGACAAATCGTCGTAAATGAGTCACTCAAGTTATTGGAATATAAGCTTTTAGCTACTGATTTTAAGACTTTCTTTTGCGTGGTAGTAATTTGCGTAAATATTTTGTATGGGACAATTTTTTTTTTGTATGAAAGACAATTTTTTTTTCATGGATCCGGATATAAAAAAATGTCCTCAGCAACATTAGTTTTTGCACCAACGCTGTAAGACTTATACTTTCCGAGATACGAGGTGGATGGGAGCGAATGGGGGACAAAAGGGGTACTTTAGGATTTATTCCCAACTCACCGGAACTCCCTCTATACGATCCCACCAAACATTTCCCCCCTACGAGGTGGCATCTGGGAGAACAATGATGTCAATCAGTCAGTGAGTCAGTGGTAATCGAGCTTTATATAATATAATAACTAGAGGTTGCGTTGTGCGCGAGCTGCTCGCAGCTCGCGTGTTTTTCTTTTAGTCGAAGAAGTAATTAAAGAGGATATCGAGCTGTTAAAAGCCATCAAAGAGGATATCCATGTGTAAGAAGCAGTCAAAGACGATATCGAACTGGAAGAAGCAATCAAATCAAAGAGGATTTCCAAGTGGGAGCAGCAATTAAAGAGGATATTGAAGTGAAAGGAGCAATCAAATAGGATATCGAAGTAGCAGAAACAATCAAAGAGGAAATTAAAGTTGAATAAGCAATCAAAGAGGATACCGAGGTGGTAGAAGCGTTCTAAGAGGATGACGAAGTAAAAAAAGCAATCAAAGACGATATCGAAGTGGAAGAAACAGTCAAAGACGATATCGAAGTGGAAGAAGCAATCAAAGAGGATATCGAAGTGGAAGAAGCAATCAAGAGGATATCGAAGTGGAAGAAGCAATCAAAGAGGGTATCGAAGTGGAAGAAGCCATCACAGAGGATATCGAAGTGAAAATGCTGTCAAAGCCGATATCGAAGACCAAGACGCAATCAAAGAGAATATTGCAGTGCAAGAAGCAATCAAAAGGAAATTGAAGATGACATCGAAGTGGAAGGAGTAATCAAAGAGAATATTGAAGTGGAAGAAGCAATCAAATAGGATATCGAAGTAGGAAAAACAATCTAAGAGGAAATTGAAGTTGACTAAGGAATCAAAGAGGATACCGAGATGGTAGAAGTATTCAAAGAGGATGACGAAGTGAAAAAGCAATTAAAGACGATATCGAAGTGAAACAAATAGTCGAATACGATATCGAAAAGGAAGAAGCAATCTTAGAGGATATCGAAGTGGAAGAAGCAATCAAAGAAGATATCGAAGTGTAAGAAGCCATCACAGAGGATATCGTAGTGAAAATGCTATCAAAAACGATATCGAAGATGAAGACGCAATCAAAGAGAATATTGCAGTGCAAGAAGCAATCAAAAGGAAATCGAAGATGATATCGAATTGGTAGAAGCAATAAAAGAGGATATCAAAGTGGAAGAAGCAATCAAAAAGGATATCGAGCTGTTTAAAGTTATCGAAGAGGATATCCATGTGTAAAAAGCAGTCAAAGACGATCGAAATGGAAGAAGCAATCAAATCAAAGAGGATATCCAAGTGGAAGCAGCAATCAAAGATGATATCGAAGTGGAAGAAGCAATCAAAGAGGATATTGAAGTGAAAGAAGCAATCAAATAGGATATCGAAGTAGCAGAAACAATTAAAGAGGAAATTGAAATTGAGTAAAAGACGTCGAGGACAATGATAAAAATAAAAAACGGTTTCACCAAAAACTTATACTAATATTTTGTAAAAGTTTCCTAGAGCTATCTCTTCCCGTTTAAAAGATACGAGCGATTTAAGTTTTGTATGAAAACCCATAATTTTGTGGAGTGAAAATTGAAGTAAAAGAAGCAGTTGAAGAAGACATATAAGTAGAAAAAGACATTAAAAAGGATATCAAAGTGGAAGAAGCAAAAATAGAGGATATCGAGGTGAAAGAAGCATTCAAGGAGGAAGACCAAGTGAGAGAAGCATTCAAAAAGGATGTCAAGAGCAATGATGGTAATAAAAAAACTATTCGACCAAAAATTTGTAGCAATATTTTGTAAAAGTTTGCTAGGCGTAACTGTTGCCGTTTAGAAGATACGAGCGATTTAAGATTTGTATTAAAACCCATAATTTTGTAGAGTGGGAATTGAAGTAAAAGAAGCAATTGAAGAAAATATATAAGTAGATAAAGCAATTAAAAAGGATATCAAAGTGGAAGAAGCAAAAATAGAGGATATCGAGGCGAAAGAAGCATTTAAAGTGGAAGACGAAGTAAGAGAAGCATTCAAAACGGATGTCACGGGCAATGATGGTATTAAAAAAACTATTCCACCAAAAATTTGTACCAATATTTTGTAAAAGTTTGCTAGGCGTAACTGTTCCCGTTTAGAAGATACGAGCAATTTAAGATTTGTATTAAAACCCATAATTTTGTAGAGTGGGAATTGAAGTAAAAGAAGCAATTGAAGAAAACATATAAGTAGAAAAAGCAATTAAAAAGGATATCAAAGTGGAAGAAGCAAAATGAAAGAAGCATTTAAAGTGGAAGACGAAGTAAGAAAAGCATTCAAAACGGATGTCAAGGGCAATGATGGTATTAAAAAAACTATTCCACCAAAAATTTGTACCAATATTTTGTAAAAGTTTGCTAGGCGTAACTCTTCCCGTTTAGAAGATACGAGCGATTTAAGATTTGTATTAAAACCCATAATTTTGTAGAGTCGATATTGAAGTAAGAGAAGTAATTGAAGAAAATAGAAAAAAACAATTCAAAAGTATATTGAAGTAAAAATGCCATCAAAGAGGATTTCGAAGTTATAGAAACAATTAAAGAGGATATCAATGTGAAAGAAACATTCGAAAACGAAAAGGAACTGAGAGAAGAATTCAAAATGATGGCAAGGGCGATGATGACCGTAATATAACGATTCCACCAAAAATTTGTTCTACAAAAAAAATTGATTTTCCAAAATGATCACAGTGGATGTTGCATAATAAAAAAAAAATTGACGTTCCAAAATGATCATGTGGATGAGGCATAATTTAAAAAAAATGATGTTCCAAAATGATCACAGTGGATGATGCATAATAAAAAAAAATTGACGTTCCAAAGTGATCATTGTGGATGAGGCGTAATTAAAAAAATGATGTACCAAAATGATCACAGTGGATGATGCATAATAAAAAAATAATTGACGTTCCAAAGTGATCATTGTGGATGAGGCATAATTAAAAAAAAATATGTACCAAAATGATCACAGTGGATGTTGCATAACAAAAAATTAATAATTGACGTTCCAAAGTGATCATTGTGGATGAGGCATAATTAAAAAAAATGATGTACCAAAATGATTACAGTGGATGTTGCATAATAAAAAAAAAATAATTGACGTTCCAAAGTGATCATTGTGGATGAGGCATAATAAAAAAAATGATTTACCAAAATGATCACAGTGGATGTTGCATAATACAAAAAAAAATGATTGACGTTCCAAAGTGATCATTGTGGATGTGGCATAATTAAAAAAATGATGTTCCAAAATGATCACAGTGGATGATGCATAATAAAAAAAAATAATTGACGTTCCAAAGTGATCATTGTGGATGAGGCATAATTAAAAAAATCGATTTTCCAAAATGATCACAAAGGATTTTGCATAATAAAAAAAAAATTGACGTTCCAAAATGATCATTGTGGATGAGGCATAATTAAAAAAAATTGATGTTCCAAAATGATCACAGTGGATGTTGCATAATAAAAAAAAATTGACGTTCCAAAATGATCATTGTGGATGAGGCATAATTAAAAAAAATGATGTACCAAAATATCACAGTGGATGTTGCATAATAAAAAAAAAATTGACGTTCCAAAGTGATCATAGTGGATGAGGCATAATTGAAAAAAATGATGTTCCAAGATGATCACAGTGGCTGATGCATAATAAAAAAATAAAATAATTGACGTTCCAAAGTGATCATTGTGGATGAGGCATAATTAAAAAAAATGATGTTCCAAAATGATCACAGTGGATGATGCATAATACAAAAAAAATAATAATAATTGGCGTTCCAAAGTGATCATTGTGGATGAGGCATAATTAAAAAAAATGATGTTCCAAAATGATCACAGTGGATGTTGCATAATAAAAAATAATTGACGTTCCAAAGTGATCATTGTGGATGAGGCATAATTAAAAAAATTGATGTACCAAAATATCACAGTGGATGTTGCATAATAAAAAAAAAAAATTGACGTTCCAAAGTGATCATAGTGGATGAGGCATAATTGAAAAAAAAAATGATGTTACAAAATGATCACAGTTGATGATGCATAATAAAAAAAAATAATAATTGACGTTCCAAAGTGATCATTGTGGATGAGGCATAATTAAAAAAATGATGTACCAAAATGATCACAGTGGATGTTGCATAATAAAAAAAAAATGACGTTTCAAAGTGATCATTGTGGATGAGGCATAATTAAAAAAATGTGGATGTTCCAAAATAAACATGATGAACGTTGCATACTAAAAAAAAAAAAAAATTGGATGTTCCAAAATGATGATGATGACCTTTGCAAAAACTATGAAAGTTATCTCATGTCCCTCCACCACCATTATATAGAATCAAGCAAATTTACAGTAATTTTATAGTACACACAAGCCGTGGGCTCCCTACAAAAACAGTATGAAAATTACGGCAAACGAAATTTACGGTTTACGGTATTCATACAGAAATATTTTGTATGGGACAATTTTTTTTTTGTATGAAAGACCATTTTTTTTTCATGGAACCGGATATAAAAAAATGTCCTCGGCAACATTAGTTTTTGCGCCAACGCTGTAAGACCTATACTTTCCGAGATACGAGGTGGATGGGAGCGAATGGGGGACAAAAGGGGTACTTTAGGATTTATTCCCAACTCATCGGAACTCCCTCTATACGATCCCACCAAACATTTTCACCCTACGAGGTGGCATCTGGGAGAACAAACATGTCAATGAGTCAGTCAGTCAGTGAGTGGTAATCGAGCTTTATATAATATAACTAGAGGTTGCGTTGTGCGCGAGCTGCTCGCAGCTCGCGTGTTTTTCTTTTAGTCGAAGAGGTAATTAAAGAGGATATCGAGGTTGCGTTGTGCGCGAGCTACTCGCAGCTCGCGAGGGTAATGTGTTGTTTGATAGAAATCCCCCCTTCGTAACTCTGACAAAACCAAATCATATAAGGCTAAAACATGTATTTTAAGAAGGAACCTTAAAAATAAGTAAGTTGATTTAAGGATACTTCTACTTACAATTTTATAACTTACATAAACAATCAATAGTTTTGTATCATAATCAGCAAATTCGTGGATACTTACTTAATATTTATTAATTCTTTAATGATGCAATTAGGTATGTAAGAATGGCGAGACGGGTTAGTTTAATAAATCCCACCAGCTTTAACCATTCCAAAGTCTACTGTGCCCGTATTAGCAGTAGGCCGTTAGGGTGTTTCCCGTAGAGGCGTACAAGGTCAGTTAATATCTATAAATTAAACAATTGAGAAGTTGGTATATATACATATTTTATTATTTTCTACATTGGGTATACCTTATAATCATCATCATATCAGCAGCCACAGGAAGTAGACTGCTGAACATAATATGTCAAGTAAAAAAGTAATATGAACGTATTTTAATAATCCTTCTCATATATCTCTAGAGCAACCAATCTCATCTCTCTCAACAAACTAATGCTATTAAATTTGAATACTCATTGACAAATGAAATAGTTAATAGATTTGAATCAGTTGATAATTTTCATATTATCTTTGCTTGACTCGGCGTTCGCCACCATCCTCAATGAGCTGTAATGAGATGCCAGTCGCAGTCGTTCCAGTTGTTGTCTGTTCGAAAACAAAAAATATATGAGATGTGGTTTTTAATAAAATATTTAACGCGAGATACTTATATCAATATATAGGTTTTTAAATTTTCTTAATTTTTTTTCATCTATGTACACACCTCGCTGTATCAACTTATACACCGTACTTCTGTCAAATAAATTTCATTTCATTTCACCTTATATTCAATAAAGAACATGTAGAACTCAACAAAAATAGAAACATTTGGGATTTATGCGCATATTTTTTGTAATAATATTTAATAGTCACATTATCCACACAAACTGACGTGACGGCCCTCCTGAATACCATGATTTTACGAAGTTAGCGTCGCCTATCTGCTACTCAGTGCATACGCTTTATAAAAACATAACATAATATTATAAGTATGTTTCTATGTTTGTTTGTTCATCAAGGGTAGGTATATTAAAATATCGAAAAAATTGTCGTAAAGTGTAAACAGCATGCCTGCCTATTTAGATAGGAAAACATGGTTTGTCTTCCTGTTGCAATACTCAGGGGCAGGGTTCATATGTGAAACAAACTATATACTACTTGTAATTAGTCCATTGAAAAGTTACATTTGGGGTTACGTTTTTTAGAGGACGCAATTTTATTTTTTTGATGTATGGGGGGGTCAGTGTAAAGCTAAAACCAAGTTTGGGGGATCGCCACCCTTGTCCCACGGCCGCCATCTTGAAAATAGGGGTTGAAATAGTTTTTACGATATATCTCTTAAACTATTAATTTGATAAAAAAATTTTGTTAACATTTTTTGTTGCAAATTAAATTCTCTACAACTTTGGTCCAGTAACTTTTTGTAGTAGAACTATAAATAAAAAAGTTATAAGCGAAAATGTTCAGAAATTCGAGAAAAAAATTATATTTTACGATATAACTTTTTTTTTATCATTTTACGAAAAAATTATCTCAGACCATTTTTGTAGATCGTTTTTTGATGAACAACTTTTATTCACAACATTTTTTCATTAAGTCAATAGCTAAGGTTTTACAGCGCTCCGAAGTGAGTACTATTTTTCAGTACTCTTAACTATACCTATATTATACGTGTGTACTAATAATGTGTCATCAGTTATTGTTGTTTTTTTTTATTGTGTTATTATAATTTTTTTTAATTACAAATTTTGCAATATTATTAATAATTAATTATTGACTCTTTTCCCCCCACCGACGACGCGTTTTTTTTACATGGTATCCCCAATAGGCATAATCCACGGTGATTTTCTAAATTAGAACTACTCCGTCCTCAGTCTTTTCGATGGACCAGGCTGCGGCTCAGCATCTGATCGGCTTTCTGAATTAAATATCACTGGGAGAACTGGAGAAGGAAGGGGTGTTAATGTCGGCGGTTCATCATCAAAGTCATTTTCATGTATTAATTCTGAGAGTTCCATTACGTTGCTGCAAGTCTCTCCAGAACAATGGAAGCACACTGCAGAACATTTCAGCCCTGCTTTTCGACATCCACACATCGCCAACTTCAACACAATATTATTAGCTATTCTTACAATAAGAGAGGTTAGGAATAATAATAATAATAATAGCAGGCAGCTGTTCTTTTGTTCCCTCATGGTCACTTGGGTATTTTCTACCTGAACAGTATATTCTCGGTAACGGCCATCAGATTTAAAATTATTTTAAAAATCAATAATTGTAATATCCTGTAATGGAGTGGAAAAGAGTCAATAATTAATTGTCAATAATACTGCAAAATTTGTAATTAAAAAAATTATAATAACAAAATAAAAAAATAAAAAATCAATAACTGATGACACACTATTAGTACACACGTATAATATAGGTATAGAGTACTCAAAAATAGTACTCACTTCGGAGCGCTGTAAAACCTTAGCTATTGACTTAATGAAAATATGTTGTGAATAAAAGTTGTTTCTCAAAAAACGATCTACAAAAATGGTCTGATATAATTTTTTCGTAAAATGATAAAAAAAAGTTATATCGAAAAATATAAACTTTTTTCTCGAATTTCTGAACATTTTCGCTTGTAACTTTTTTATTTATAGTTCTACGACAAAAAGTTACTGGACCAAAGTTGTAGAGAATTTAATTTGCAACAAAAAATGTTAACAAAATTTTTTTATCAAATAAACAGTTTAAGAGGTATATCGTAAAAACCATTTCAACCCCTATTTTCAAGATCGCGGCCTTGGGACAAGGGTGGCGACCCCACAAACTTGGTTTTAGCTTTACACTGACCCTAAACATCAAAAAAATAAAATTGCGTCCTCTAAAAAACGCAAGGTAAGGCCTAAAAAATGTAACATTTCAATGGACTAAATAACTTTGTCACCATGTGAAAGCAACAAATGTATTGAGTAGTAGAGTTCCTTGTGAAAGGGCTCGCCCGGAAAGTACTACCATCATACCTATTTCTGCTGCCAAGCATCATTACTGTGTTTTGGTATGAAGATGATTGCTGGTGAAATTACTGGCATATGAGGCTTTACATCTGTATGTCTAAAGTTGATGGACGCAGGGTACTGCAACGTAGAGGTCTGTGACCTACGTTATAAGGCAGTTCTTTGTTAAATGCGATGGTTACCACTTAACATCAGGTGGGCCATAAGCTTGTTTCATTACCAGGTAGCATTAAAAAACCCTGATTTTTTTTATTACTTTAATGAAATTTGGTGTATATAGCATTTATGACTTGGATTTAAAAGTAAGCTACTTTTTAAAATCGACAGTGGAAGCTAGTTTATAAAATACATATTTTTATTACCTGGTTTCACTTCGGATGGTGTCTTAAATGATGCGCGTCGGTCGGTGTCCTTATCCAGTAGCCACTACTGGACTAAGTGGTAAGTAGGTGTTAGCATAGTAATATTGTTGTATTGTTTTGTAGTAATTTTGTGGTAGTATGCATGATTTGTTTTCAATGTTCCATCAGTATCAAAACAGTATTTCCTATCATTTTGGATTTCTTCTGCAATGCTCATTCTGTGTTTAAATGGACATTTCACTTCCACTATGGCATCATCTCCAACAATTCCGTCAGGTGATGCTACTAAAGCACCCGAGTTGTGAAGCCAAAACCCAGTCGGAGAGACTTTCTTCTGTGTTGCTTCCTCGAAGAGTTTTAAAGCCACCTCTTCATGAGTTATTCCTCACTGGATACTTTTAACACCATCCAGATTTAATGATGAAATAATGATGGAGGAAATCTGAAATAAACAGAATAACGTATTGGTAGTGTTCCTTGCGACTCAGCATAACAAATGCAAAACTTGTGCAAATATGTACCTGTTACGCTGCACAGCAGCAATCACAATCCCAAAATTGCTTGCAGTAATGCAGCCTAGCCTCATTTCATGCCACAGAGGATTACATCTTTAATAATAATAAATATTGCTGGACATTTCACACAGCGCTATCTAGCCCCAAATTAAGCAGAGCTTGTACTATGGGAACCAGATAACTGATAGAATACTTATAAACATTTAATATATAGAGAAACAGCCAGACCCGGAATAAATATCTGTAGATCATGCAAACATTTGTTCCGCAGCGGGGATCGAACCCGCTACCTCCTGCGTCTCAGGCGGCTATGCGCCCACTGCACCACGGAGGTCGTCAAATAGTGCCATGTGCTTTGCCCAATAGTGGCATGTGCAATGGCCAAAATCTCTTTGTGGGAAACCTTTATATTGTGCAGTATGTCGTTTTTACAGCAAAATATAGTACTTACTGATATCGCTAGTCAATTTTTCATTATACAATTAAAAATATTACGGCTTACCTCTGTTGAGTACTTCTTATTTTTCATTGATGCAAATATCTGTCCTCTCAGAATCCCCAAAGAACCATCATACATGACCGACCACTATCGTAACTCTTTTCACTTTCTTGAATCACTAACTTTCTTGAATACAGAAATTTCGTCCTTAAATTTCTCTATGATTGTACCCAAACTTACAACCGCAGACATTTTATTTATTATGAAAAAGCTAAAATTACAAAAATCGCTCGTCGTAACCTGTTTGTTTTTACCCAAACGTCAAAATCCGCCATCTTGTTATGTCACACTTCCACAGTCTGAGTCTCGCCCGCATTACAATGCAAGTTCACTCGGTATGATACAGTGTAAATAATACAGTAAGTCAACCAGCTAGCGTGACTGTGTACATATAGTCACGTATGTAGGTACTTATCCGTTGTATATAAAGTAAAGTAAAAAGTAAAGTCCGCACATTGGCATACAAGAAGTTGAGGCACGACTTAGTGGTTTGTAAATTCTGATAGGTGTGACATAGTTGGTACCTAAGTATCGATGGTTTCCTTAAGCTTCTCCATCCTCTCGTTATTCTCCTGGATAAGCTTCGAGTGCTCTATCATCTTTTTTAAGAGTTCATTCTCTGGGTTTCCTCCTTTTTCAGGTTCTTTGGTCTCTTCCACCACTTCCACCTGACTCGTTTTGTCTTCATATCTTCATGAGATTGAGGGTTAGGCATATACTCATAATTCTTGGCTGAGCTCTTTAAGGTGTTTGATCAGGATACATTCGGACCTATTTCTCTCCAAGCACACTTTCAGAGGACGCACCTTGCCAGTGAAAAATTGCCGAAATATCATCTCGCATCGGTTTTATGTTAGTTTCTAATATGGATATGAGCGCGGTTATTACCTGGTGACATTCACAGTCGCATTCTCTTTAGACAAATCCGGTTGTAAGAACCGCTTGGACCTACTGTTTTTTCTGTATTCTGTGGCGAACGGCGAACACTCATTGTGTCGTTTACGCCAAGTTCGGGCAATATCGGACGGCACGCACAGGTGCGAGTATAGAAAAAAATGCAACTGTCTCTTTTACGTTCCTGATGATTGGAGACAAATCGTCGTAAATGAGTCACTCAAGTTATTGGAATATAAGCTTTTAGCTACTGATTTTAAGACTTTCTTTTGCGTGGTACTAATTTGCGTAAATATTTTGTATGGGACAATTTTTTTTTTGTATGAAAGTCAATTTTTTTTTCATGGAACCGGATATAAAAAAATGTCCTCTGCAACATTAGTTTTTGCACCAACGCTGTAAGACTTATACTTTCCGAGATACGAGGTGGATGGGAGCGAATGGGGGACAAAAGGGGTACTTTAGGATTTATTCCCAACTCACCGGAACTCCCTCTATACGATCCCACCAAACATTTCCCCCCTACGAGGTGGCATCTGGGAGAACAATGATGTCAATCAGTCAGTGAGTCAGTGGTAATCGAGCTTTATATAATATAATTACTAGTTAGCTAGAAGTAATAAAACAACGGTGACATGGAATGCTGCAATCCATTCCAGACTATATTTATGAATGCAACTGCTCATTAATTAGCATAATTGGACGTTGGACGAATAGCCAAAATGTTTTCTGCGTAGACGAACAGACTACAATAGAGTCATTTGTTCACGGTTATGTAGATGCAACACTCGCATTTCAATCAAGAGATAAAAGGTCTGTTTCCATACTTGAACCACACTTTTAATTTCTGTATTACTTATATGATTTGGTTTTTTGTCTAACGTGTAGTGTACTATTTATCTCTTATAGCTAAAATTAGCTCACTGGCCTAACTTCACACAGCTTTATTTAAAAAAAATAAGATCTATAGAACTCAGGGATAGTGTAGCTTTCTACCAGTGAAATCATTTTCAAAGTTCAGTAGTTTCTGAGATTACCCCTACAAACATACAATACTACAAACAACAAACTTTACCTCTTTATGACTAGTAGGTGTATTAGATAACTATTTGAATCAATAAACAGGATACTTGAATACGATATTTCTAAACACAACTACTATGTAATGTAGAAATCTGTGACCCTTTGGTCATACGAGAAACTTAGTGTATATTTCTATGTTCATAATTGTGTCTATAGCTTTACGTGGTCTATAAAAAACTGTAAATATTCTAGAAGATGTAAAATAAATGTATGTTGTAATCTATTCCAGTTACACATGGAACAGACGCGACCCCGAAGGGTCGTTCCAGCGCAACGCCGATCTCCTCCGCTCTGGGCGCACCGGCCTCAGCACTCAGCAGATTAAGGCTCACCTCGCTCGTCTCCAGCACCTGAGAGACAAACAAATCGCACGCCGCCGCCGCCTGCGCGACCACGAAGACTGGCTCGTCAACGAACCGAAGCAAGCCCTCGCACACACACACGCTAGAACCTACACCATCGACAACAACATCAGCGAACTACACCCCAAGACTATTGTAGAAGAGTTCGATATGTTCCCCCAGCCCATAGCCGTAAGACCGGCTCGTGGTACTGGATAAATGCTGGGAGTTCAGTACGAAACTTTGGAATAGTATTTTGATATTAGGTGTAACTTCCTTTTTCGAAACCTTCTTTCTTAAATTTAAAGATTCACGGTTATCGAACACAAGAAAAAACGAAAGTGCAACAATTAAACCATATGGCAGTCGCATCAATTCATAGGACCAAACACCGTGCCGAGTGCCGACAAAGTTTAGACAGAATGTTGGTGCAAGATTGATGTTCGTCAAAACTTGTCTACCGTGAATCTTTATCGACATCGATTATATTAATACGATTGCGAATTTTAGAATCGCATTCCTCGATATTAGATGTAAGTTCTTCTTTCGAATTGTCTTTTTACATTGTAGTCTTTCAAGCGGTTTCTGATGGTTCTTAACCTTAAATTCATTCTGAGCTGCGATGATAGTTTATGTAAAAAGGTTTCTGTTCTTCTTCTCTTCTTCTTCTAGAGCAGCCAGAACGTGATGTTTTATGTTAAATATATTCTATAGTCCGTGTTTAAAAGATCCAGTGAGAGTCTTTTTAAAACTTTAGGTATATTATAGTTACCACATGAGAAGTTGTTTGTGAATTCTTAGAGATCTGAGTTTAGTTCAGACGTTAAAGTTTGATTATGAAATTTTAGGATATTGTAACCCAAGTCTGATAGGGTTTTGCTAACTTACTTAGAATATATACTGCTGGAAAAAATATTGTAAAACTTGTGCGAATTCCAAGAAAGTATTGTGTTGCCTATAATTATACCTAATGATACATAGTTTTAAATATCATTGTTTTTAATTCCAATTGTTTAAATATATACATAATGTTATCTTTAAACGAAGCTGTGCTTGTGTTTATGAGTAGCAACGTATTTTCAGTTAGTATTTATAAAGTACTAGTCAGTAAGATAAATTCAAGAAATTATTTAAACAACATAGACCTTTAAGTAAAATAATCCCACTATATTTTATAATTCATGTTGTAATTACCTTTATATGTATTTAGATTCTGTGCCTCTACCAGTGCTTTTAGATCCATCGAACAACAATTTTAAACCATTTATTTTTACTTTTTCATACTAATCTTGCTTGCTAGAGATTCTAGTAAAGTTTGGGAGAGGTTACGGATCAATGTATTACCTACCTAATTTAAAACTAGATAAGTATTTAACTTACTTCTACTATTATCTACTAATATTACATGTCTTCATATAAATATATAAGATAGTAAAAATTCTAAATGTGTCGTACAACATTATTGGCATTTCAATAGTGGTTTAAGTTGTTTTAGGTACCTTCAGTTAATAACTTATACTTAAATCAACTGCCAATAGGTAGGCAAATAGTCCTCGCATTTACTAAAATCATTATTATGTAAGTTTTTTTTAATAAATTAGGTATATTGTAATATATTTGTTTTAATCCATAAACTACCCCATAGTGAATATTTACCAATAATTTAATAAATGTACAAGTATTTAATTGTTATGATTATTCAATGATTGAAAAAAATATTTATAAAATTTTAAAAGATTCTGAAATAAAGAAGAACTATTTTATAAGTAAAATATAGAGACTATTTTTAAGGCAACATCATTTTATGGTAACTAACGCCATCTAACGTCGAGTAGCAAAAGTTTTATTCGTAGAGTTAACATTAGAGTCGAGCGTGGTTCAGAGGTGAAAATCATGTGAAATAGAAGTTTGCGGATTAGCCACTTGGCTCTGAATAAAGTCCTAACTTTTTTACTAAATTATGAATACGTTACTTCGATGAAATATCTACTATATTTGAGTTTGTATCAAATATTTAGTTTCAAAATCACCATCGCTCTGCCCTTTTAAACAAATTAAATTCGTGCTATAATAATCCCCCCCGAGCGATCACTTTTGAAGCGGTGGAGATTATGAGCTTTAATAATTAAGCAATTTCATAAATTATTCACTAATTGATTTGATCGTTTTGCATATCAAAAGTTATGTCGTCTACAATACTTACAACCAATGATTCACCAATTATATCGATGTGGGGATTATGATAGCACGATTTTTATTTTGTTTCATAATCCCCACTGGTGGGACAGAGCGGTGGAGATTTGGAAACTAACCCACTGCCAGGCGGGAGTGTCCCCAAGACATTGGTTGCATTGCTCCACTGAATTGCAATTCTTTGTAATGCTTACGCGTTGACCCAGGTAATCTGAGCACTTACTATTCAAAACTAAGATTGCAATATTTTAATTATACTTAGAACTCAAATAAATAAATAATGCTGGACGTTCATACAGCGCCATCTAGCCCAAAACTAAGCAAAGCTTGTACTATACTCTATAGGAACCATATAACTGATAGAATACTTTTATACATTTTTGAAGTGTAAACTTCTTTAGGATCGTGATTTGAAAGTCGATGAAACGAAAAAGTGACAGTTTAGTTACCATAGTTACCATAAGTATCTTGTATCATTTATCGAAAATGTAAGCTCTGAGTCTGAATAAATCTATGTAATATATACGAATAAAATATAAAATAATTATCTAACTTTGCATCACTATGATCATTATAAAACCTACAATTATCATCTTCCTGAAATTTTACATTCGTCTCATTATCTTGAAACCAAAATTTTTTAAGGTTTCACTTCTACCACGTGTGAATTGCACACATGCTTTTTTTGTACATACACACTTGTAATATATAGAAAAATACCCAAAACCGGAACAAATATCTGTAGACCATGCAAACATTTGTCCCGCAGCGGGAATCGAACCCGCAACCTCCTGCGTCTCAATCGGCTATTCGCCTACTGTGCCACTGAGGTCGTAAAATTTGTCGTGAAACATTAGCCTCATTCGAGGTAAGTCACCTAGGCTTACGTAGGCGATTCATATTTCTTATCCCTCTAGGTAGGTGCATTATGTTTGTGATTTAGTACTTATAAATTAGTATTTATTTCCCAAATAGAACTGGGTAAGTACAGGTTATGGTTTTAACGTCTTAAACTCTATGTAAGGTTTAACTAGACACTAGGTTCTCGAAGTTTAATGATATGTAGATTAATTTAGTTATTAATGTGTAAAAGCTGTAAGTAGCTGTAATTAACTAATAAGTATTACTACAGAAAAAGGTTTACACTAAGATAAGGAGCTGATGAATAGCATATCAAATATTTAATTACTACATTAGCGAGCCATTTAATCAATTTGTATTTTTTACGACTCCAAAAATAGTAAAGGTGAAAATTATCATAAATCCGCAAGGGTCAACGAACCTTTCGCCGAATCAGCATTTACACCGTACAGATGCGACGATACAGTTGCCATGGCAACCAATTCTAAACAACAAGCTCACTCCCATGATACGGGCTTTTATCTACAACATAAAGCAAACCTTATTCCGATGCAGTAAGGTGTAGTATAAGTTACAGTGGACAGCGATTGGAAAATGTATGAAAATAGCACGTAAGGTGTAAAATGATACAATCTATGCCTGTTTATGCCTTCTTTTATTTTAATAAAAGTAAGTAAGTTATACATTAATATTACCCAGACGATTAGCAAACTAAAGTGGCAGTGGGCGGCGCACGTAGCTCGAAGAGCTTACGGCCGTTGGGGCAGAAAGAAAGGCCAAAATATTTCCTGATGGTAAGCGATAATCTGGTCTAAAAAAACGATAAAATTATTTGAACACTGTTTGTTTACCTTGCCACGCACTACAGGGCGCATACTTCTTTAAATTACTTTAAGAAAAGTATGGTGATTGCACAACGATTCCTAAACGTATTTAGCGACTCTTTAAACAACTATTTAAATCATATTTAGACACTACGTACGTACTAAATACGTTTAGGGATTCTTGCGCAAGTCGCCCTTAGTTTTTTTTTCAATGCAACATACATTTCTTAATAAATAATGAATAAGGAATCAATCACACTAATATTATAAATGCGAAAGTTTGGATGTATTTTTGTTGGATTAACACATAGGCTACTTTGTGAAGCTAGTAATTAATAAGGAAGAGAAATATTTGACCGTCAGTAATTTTAATTCTAAGAAATTATGCTTCAAGTGAAAGCAATTGATTATTACAAATCAACGATGCGATATTCCCAAAACTTCAATTAATGTCAATAAACGAGGTCAAATAAGGTTAAATAAAGTTGATATCGTTACGGTTTAAGATCGGCCAGTCATTAAAAATGTTCTAACACGCTCATTTAAGGTGCTATAGCCAGAGTGCACGTATTGTATTTGTGTTCGTTCATTTCTTAGTAGCTTAAATTATACTAAGAAGTAGTTTGCCCCAAACTGAGATCTCAGGATGTTCTGTTATACAGGGTATTTGGTAATATATGGACGATATTAAAATGACGGTTTCACAAAGCATTAAAAAAGACTTCTCGAAAAAAAAACTACTAGTTATATTACCAAATTTTAAAGAAAATCGACTAAGTTTAGGTGATTAATTCGATATAAAACTTACTGCCTACTCTTGCAATCGACATCTAAAAATAAAGGCTGATTTGATATCTCTTTCGGAAATAGCTGCGGGTTTTCAGTTAGAACGGGACAACAAGAGATATCTCGAGACGTCACCAATACAGTATCTGTGGTTAGATGGCAAGTATTATGCAATAGCACAACATAAGTTTAATAAAGTGTTTGTTTTTACATGCGAAAATCAATTTTACTTTCCTATGGTAAACATTTCACAAATTTATTTGTTATGCTCATCAAAATAACCCCTTTAATTTTTGTACGTATATTATCAAACACCCTACATATTTATACAGGGTGGGTCCTCTATAGAGCCACATACGGAACACCTTTACCTAAAACTTTTGGGGGAGCTGGACGGAATACGCCCTCTGCCTTATTTAGCCAAAGACGGCCTTCATTCGGCCGCCCTCGGCCTTAGCGATTATGGGTCGTTAGTTAGGCCTTAAGTTTTAACGCTGCCTAGCAATATTTTATTGCCTAAAAATATAGCAAGTAATGTTTTATTTGCATAAAAAGCATAAAAATTTTGCTGTCCAGTGTTACCACAAATCACGATACGGATCTCTCGTGCCGCCCGCTAGTTAGACCTACGTGATAAACCAGGATCGATGACCAGTGAATATTCCTATACGAATAGGTACCAACTATAAAATATGATATTCTAAATAGGCCAAACAATCAATAATGATCAAACATCGGGTGATTCAGGTGCCATAGATGGTACGAATACGTCAAAAAGATAGTGGTGCAGGAAGATCTTAACGAGTAATGAAGACCTAGACAACGATATGAGAGAAGTTAAGCGAGTCCAACACTTATAGCTTATTCATCATCATCATCAAGTTATAGCAGCAGTGGCTGGACGTAGGTCTTTCCTAGGGTGTGCCATTGAACCCGATCTTCAGCTCTTCTTATCCAATCTTTGCCAGCTACAGCGCGCAAATCGTCACTCCATCTAGCTAGCTGGAAATCGTCCTACACTTCGCTTGCCTAGAGGTCTCCACTCCAGAACACGTTTACCCTAACGATAATCGGTTCTGCGGTAGATATGACCGACCGACTGCCACTTCAGCTTGCTGTAACCACCAATAATTATAGCTAGACGAAATGAGCTTTGGAATATCCATTTTACGTGATTATAGCTGAAGAGCCTATCGCAGATAAAAAAAATATTCTTCCGCGCTTTTGACTACAATCTCGCATGATGGTAAACGATGATGCATTTTACGATACAATGTGATCTTTTTGAAGATCGACTTCCCTGTCCTTAACGTCGACGAAGTCGAGCGCTGGAAACAGCGACACAGTTTATACTATGTAAATGTAGCTTCCTGGGTTCATATTATTTTTGTGATATATAAAAGTTCATTCCAAATTCTAGTTCTACTTTTTATCCTTGGAATAGTATTCTTCTAAATCCCAAAACACTTCATTTCAAATATTTGGTAAAGCCTACTCTTTACTTTATATCTAACTTATATTCCAACTGTATTATTGAGCTGATAATTGTAATATGTCGTAAACCTTAGTAAATACTTAAATAGTGCACTGGCATTTTAGGACCTTTAAGAATATCTACATGAGAAGCTTATCGGTAAGTGGCAGGTTCGACTGCACGCCAACCGTGTCGTTTACCCCGAGGTAATGAACTTGTGTAAAACCCCTTGTGATTGAATTATTACTTACTAAAAGTCAAAAGTCAAAAAATTGTATTTATTAAAATCACAAGAATCACTTTGAAACGTCAATTTTACTGCCTGTTCCTTCGCGACCAAGCCAGGAAAGAAAGGCAAGAAACAAGGCTGGTTGTTTTTTTTTAATGATCCTTTTAGAATACATAACAATACAGAAAATAAATAACGTCTAAATTGTAACATTTTGAACGAGTTGGAGCAATTTCAATCACCAAATTATAGGTACTTACCCAAAGTCAGACTGGACATTTATAAAAGAAATGTTTATGTGAGTGCCATAAAGGTGTATAATAAATTGCCAAATGCATTTAACCCTACAGTGGTCGCGTACTAAAACCTGACCTGATTGGTCGCGTGGAGTACTATTGTATGCCATTTATAAATTCAAATAAAAATACATTTGAGCTTCAACTATGTTTAATTCTTATTGTAATAGTGTTATTAAGTATTGTCGTATTAAAAGCAATCAATAAAAACGAATCACAACCTCTGAATATAAAAAAAATCAACAAAACAAAAAAAACCTCTAAAATGGCACAAAAAATCAAAAATACTAATTAATGTTTTCTAAACAAGACAGGCAAACAACCTTCGAATGATCGCCACAAATAAACTTTTTGCACGTGTTGCATAGTTTTCGAGTGCTTTTATTGCGGCTTCTTCCGCAGTTGTGGCAGCGATCTATAGATCGAGTTGGTGTCTGTGCTGACGTTGTCGCTGTGGTTTCTGGATAATTACAAGAAAATCTCGCGCGCAGCACTGAGTGCGTTTATCAATTATTTAACTTAAAGTACCTAGAAGCGCTCGTAATTTACGTTAGCGGTTTTTGAGAATTTTACAATTCCGTAAGTGTGGATTACATAGGTAATCCACGCGACCACTCTAGGGTTAAGGAATTACCATTCCATGTCTTCAAAGCAAAGTTGACAAAATGGTTGGCACACTATTGTTTTTATGACATTAATGAATATTTAACCCATTCCATTAACTTTTAATTGACTATAACTATGACATTTGTTTTTTTATATTGTATTGTTTGATATTTCTAATTTTATTTGACATTCACTTAATTTAAATTTGATTTATATATTTATATTTGCACACCATCTGTATGGTAGAATATATAAGGATCAACAAATTGTAACATCGAAACATTTACCTATATTCGAGCAAATAAACGTTCTGATTTCTGATTTCAAGGTTCTCTATCATCTAAATATTCCGATATTTTATAGAAAGCTTTTTTATAAAGATTTTGTTTAATTACGTTTTTAAATTTGTTTATCGTCATTTTTTGTATTTACATCACTTGGGAGTTTGTTACAAACAGCGAGTTTATCATTATTTCTAGTATTAAAATTATGATTATCGCTATTTATCTCAAACAAATTAATATTGTGAACATACATCCGATTTTCATAGATGTATTGACAAGGGAATGTCATAATATTTATTTCTTTAAACGTATTGTGTAATGATTCTCTGGGGCCCATATTATAGCACGAACAGCCCTCTTCTACTAGGTATACGATGGTAGTAGTGGAAGGCCCAAGAGGGAAAGGCGGGATAACCTGAACTATTTATTACAACTAGTTGCTAGTCCACAGTGGTCATAATTGAACCGTAATAAATGTTTTTTTCGCTAAATTTTAGCATTCGCTCTTCCTTCTCGATATAAACTTTAACATAACTTTTCATCACAATTGCGAGAAAATTAAACAAGTTTTTTTGTTGTCGTCGTACGATTTTGAACGTTTGCCAGTGTGAAATAAAACAATTAGGGAAATAAACACAAAACCCGGAATATATCTACACTAAACTACGAAAGGATCGGGAGAGGAAAGGAATACATTAAAGAGAAATTATACAAGATATTTACAAAATTAACATTTACAAATTTGTGATTTTATATATTAATAGTATTTGTACAAATAAACTATTCTAGACATTGGTACACGGATGGTTCTAAAGAGGAGAAAAGGATTTTAATATTTGAAGAAAGCGGAACATGGAGGGCTACAAGATCTTTGTAAAATTGAACGAGGTCATACACGAAAAAAAAATGTGATTTACATCACCAAATTTATCTCCATAACTACAAGATAGGTCATCTAAGATTTTCATCTGCGCCATTCATCTGGCGTGCACGTGCACGTGCACGTGTGTCCCAGTCGCATTATTAAGATAGTAGTGGCACGTTTACTGAGTTTCATTTTAAAATAAAAAAGTGTTTTAATAGTTTTTAACAAGAAAATTTGCTTTGTCTTTTTTTACGATATACTTTGTTTTTTTTTCATGACTAAACTATGGCCTCTTTTATTTAATAGAAATAAGGATTTGTCATGGAGGTTGTATTTCATGACCCTCATTCTATTTTCAAATTTACTTACACTCCTAGGGGCTAAAGCGCATTTACATACCAGGTATCGAGCTAACGATGACCATCTTTCGGAGCATGAGTGATGAAAATTCCTGTTTTCCCACAAATAAAAAAAATTACTTTTTAGCGTAGATAGACCTTATGTAGGTAAGGCCATGAAAAATCACGAAAATCTTTGCCTTTTTCCCTGAGCACAATAGGCCTAGGCAATCTTTTACCGCCAAGGAAATTACCTTAGCTAATGATGAAGTGCTGGCCAATCGATGTCGGTCAAGGGCGATAGTTTGCGATATTCTCAGACACTTCAAGGCTTTGTTTATTCCGATCAATCAGTGTACACACCTAATTGTGTCTGATAATGGATCATTACCCATTCCTGTCGGATTGTATTTAGGAATTAAAATAGTCTTTAAGCCTGCAGTTAAATTTGCATACAAAAGTATTACCCTAACAGGCTAAATCTAGAATACTATGTATGTATTATATTCTTGTTCTTTTCTGTGTTTTTCTCGGTGTATTTTATTGTATTTTGTATTGTTCTGGTTGTGGTACTTACTTAGCTATAAAAAATAATTGCTACTAACAAATTATGGATCTTGTTTGTCTGAAATATATATTATTTTTATATATTTCTATACTGTAGCAGCAGCATGCCTTAAATTCTCTGAAAGAAGGATTTGGCCTCGTAAAATTACATAGGATCTATGTAGGTTACACACAGCGCTAACCTCAATGCAACTTTGATGGAAACAGCAGTTCAAACAGATCAATCGACGCTTAAAGTACCTAGGACCGGCAGTGAAAAATGGTAGACACCCTTGTCACTAGTATAACAAGAGCCCTGAAAAGCTCCCGAACAGTTCGCAAAGAAGAAAACTTACGTACAATTTTCATGCTCGGGGTAGATCTATCGGCGGTGGTCAGATTATTTGTTTCAACCATAGTTTTACCACAATAACTTTCGACAGAGACATAAATTGTATCGAACGGACAACGATTGTAATCTACTCGTATATTTGCTTTTCTACCAGGACTACGTAACGTAATAATAATTAGTAAATATAAAAAAATAGATTTTCTCTCTATGCATAGTTTGTCTAATAAGTCTAATAGTTTTAAACAATTTAGTAAAAAGCAAGTTTTTAACAAAAATATAACCAAACTACTGGACCGATTAAATTGAAGCGAAAGAAATTAAATGATGAAATTTCTATGGGACCAATCTAAAAATACCTATATCTTTTCGAATAAAAAAAGATTTTCCATGTCGGTTGATAAATGACGTAGTTCTAAGGTAACAATCATATAAAAAAAGAACAACGAAACTAATTTCGCAAACGAAGTTCTCATCTCCTCCTTTTTTTGAAGTCGTTTAAATAGTGTACCTTAGAACTTAAAGATTGTCTCTTACGATCAAGAAAAAGTAACCTATATGTATAAACAAATTGAAAGAACCCAGATCGAACTTAGTGTGATTATTTACCTGTAACGCTGCCACATCTAGCCACCCTTGTGGTGGTGGTGAGGGGTGGCTAGTGGACAGCACGCTAGCGGTCAGTCGCCGACCACCGTCATGGCCGGAGCGTAGCCATGACGGACCATCCACGGAAAACCACGCGCATAATATAAATAGAATAAACTCAACAACTTTTTGTTTGTGGTTAAATGGTAGAATAAACTTGGTGCAGTGTGCCACGTTTACAGAGACTGTAACGATTGAAGTGCTGTTTGAAGAGATAGTTTAAAATTGTATGCAGAGGAGTTACAAACCATGACTGATGATATTCCAGGTGATGTTATGGGTGAAGTGAAGGCGGTAGAACCTATTTATTAAGGCAATTGAAGGCAATGAGGATTATCTTTCATGTCAAATTATTCATTAATCATTCTGAAATCAAAGAGATATACATCTGAAATATACATTAAGTACTAGGGCACTGTAAATAACCCTCAAAATTAATTACTGAGTGAAACAAGATAAGATAACGTTAAAATAACCTAATAAATAAACCTAACTCTCTAATAAATCTTAATATACCTAATGAATTTTAAATTTTTATCATTATATTAACAATTTTGTACATTTTACATAATATTATTAACTTACTTATTATTTTTTTTAAAGTATATTATGTGTATTTATCTTATACCATTAAAATTGTTTACCTGTTAACTGGGACTGCTAATAACCGTCTTCGCAGACATGAAAGTTTTTGAAGTGAAAACTTCTCTAGGCGCTTTGGGAATTTTTTGAGATGGGAAAAATCCATTGAACTCGCGACACTGTTACCGTTACCGGCATCTCTGTATATAAGTAGGTATCTCGTAATTGTTCAAGTTTTCACTTCTGTCGGCACTCCTGGAGTGCCACTTTTTTTTAATGACTTTTATGGCGTATCTTTTCTTTACGTATGTTCATTATTACTAGTATTTTCATAGGTAAGGAACGCTGTGCCCGCCGTTTAAAAATAAACAACAAAGCTGTATTCAAACTGCATAAAAAATTACACGTAAAATTTCACTTTAGATTTTAAACACCTCGAAATTTTTTGAGAGCAAAGACTAGGTACTTTAAGTCCTAAAGGCTTTATTTATAGGTGTTCCACAAATCTAGGGCAACATAAACTGTAACTAATGAATTATAAGTATATTTTCTATACTTACCTACATGTACATACAAGTACTATACAAAGTAGGAAGGGCCTCAAAACTAGGGCAAGTTTATTGGACAAAGAAGTACAAAGCTGTTGTTTATTACGTTTATTTCTACGTAGAACAAGAACTTTATGCCAGAATAATAAGGATCCTGAAGGTCCGTATTCGAAAATACCTGTTGCAACCCTGTTTAATTAGTAGACAGACATCCGTGGTAAACTCAAAGAGGCTCTAACGGAAGACCAGCGCTGGGTACCCAGCACATGCTGAGTTGGGGCCTTTTTGTGGCACATGCAGTGAGTACCATCAGACACACAAACTGCAATATTTTTTATTTATTATTATTATAATTATATATATATGTAGCTATTGTCACTTTGTTCTTTTTTGTTACCTATGTCTCCTGTGTGCGTTTATTCTGTTCGTACTATTAGTGTTGTCACAAATAAATGTTAGATTTCACGTTTGAGTTACAAATTTGATTTGCTTCAAATACATAAAAATGTTATAGGTACAAAAATAATAACTTAAAACTAAACAATCTAATGTAATAAGTTGCAAAAAGGACTCTTAACTCAGCATGATGTTCATCTAAGAAACATGTTAATCTCGTCATGTTATGTGATAAATAATTGTTTCATCACTCATGCTGCGAGAGTAGGTCATTGTTAACTCAAAAACTGCTCCGTAAATGTGATTTACGGCTAGTGCCGTAAGTAAATTTGAAAATAGATAATTACATTCTAAAAATTAAATACAATCTCCATGACAAATCCATATATCTATTTAAAAATGGAACTCGCCACAGTCCGTTTGTAAAAAAAAAAATAAAACAATTGACACCGGAAACACAAATTTTCTTTTTACGCTTACGGTACGGCCCTTGCATAACAACATATTGACTATTTGATCGAGCGAAGCGAGATCTCTAAATCAACTTGGGCAAATCCGCGTTGTATGTTGCATGTATCTTTGATTGTCCGAAGATAACATTCGAAGCGTTGATCCGATCATCGTGAAATTTGATATTTAGGTAAGTAGTGATGGCACAATTTTGGTGTGACTAAATAAACTAAAAATGTTGGGGGGTTGTTGAGATATTGGGGTTTGAGACGGGTAAAAAAAATTAACCACTAGTTAATTAGAACCACTAGTTAATTAATGGGTAGAAAACCCCGGATGACATAAATTTATGTAGGTATCTATCTACCTACCTACATAACCTTAGCATGAAGTATAAATCGAATTCTTTAATTCACCTCTATGCATTTCAATATCGATACAAATGTAGTAGATGTCCTGAAAAACGGTGTTTAACACCTTTTATACACCACTTAATCTTCAAAACAGTTATTTTCACGTGACCTTTGAACCTCACGTCTATTTGAAATAGAAGCCGTACAGGAAGTATGTACATTTAGACAGGGAAGATGCATTATTTCCTGCATTGCTTGTAATTACCATAATAGCGGGGCAGTCGTAATGCCACCGTCGCATGCCTAGGCCTGACCTCACGACCCAGGACGGTATTCATTTCTAGTTATATGTACCTACATCTAAAAGTTGGCATTCTAAAGGGCAGTTAGAAGAACCGTTATCCATTATCCTGAAGGTGACGTATATACGGTTAAAGAATATTTATTTTCTCAAAAAGAAATAAACAATTTCACTTACATGAGAAACATATTTAAAGATTGTATACATTTACGTGCTTCGACATATTAGTAAGTACACTTAAAACAAATGCTACCAATACAATTTTTGACTACCCGCAAAATTTGTCACACTTACAACACAACATACCAAAGCTGCAAGCATCAAACGTTTATTGTAATGTAATTTTCTGTATCTAACTTTTTTGTAGCATTTTGTATTTAATATTTTTTAAACTTTCGCGATCACTGCACATAATAATTACTGATTTAAACGGGTATTCATCTTATTTTATCTATTTGTGTTTAATTTTATAAACTATAAACTTAATTCTTGTTAGTATAGCTACAAGAAAACTTTCTTAGGAACTAGATAGATAATATCTTTATTGCACACCATTCAAATTAAACAAACAAAAATGAATACACGCTTAAATCAAAAGGAACGAAATAATGTCCAGGGGCCGGCCAATTCTTTCACCACATTGTCTCATTCATTTTGACGACCTCCGTGGCGCAGTGGGCGAATAGTCGGCTGAGACGCAGGAGGTAGCGGGTTTGATTCCCGCCGCGGAACAAATGTTTGCACGATCTACAGATATTTGTTCCGGGTCTGGATGTTTCTCTATATATCATAATTATGTACTTTACAAAAAAAAAGTATTTAAGTATTCTATCAATTATCTGGTTTCTATACTACAAGTTTTGCTTAGTTTGGGGCTAGATAGCGCTGTGTGAAATTAAAATTAAAATGTCAAAATTATTTATTTCAGATGTTACATCCATAAATTGTTAGTAAAAAATGAAATCTTAAAACTATGGTAGTGCAGTTGGTAATAATTCATATTAATTAATTAAATAAACAATGCAAGTAAAATTCAAGTACAGATTAAAAACAATTTAAAATTAATAATTAAGAAAAATAAAATACCTGCGCTACAAGTTGGGGGGGCTTGTGTACCTTCACGAATGAATGTTCAGCAATATTAATTTATTCAACGAACCCTAATCGGAGCCAAGATTTAAATCAATCCTCTTTCACAAGAAAAAGAAGGGATCCACTGAATTTTACAAATATTGAAAAGTTAAATTATTATGATGTTGTTCACGAATTTCATGATAACTAATGACTTATCCTACCATACCTCATTGAGTACCACCAGCTTCAATGAGCTTTGGTGCTCAATCAAGGTGGTACTCAATGAGGTATGGTTGTATAAAAATGCCCACTCGGTCTATCTGTTTGTTGCAGGAACGTTTCATAATTTGTTAGAATTAACATAATACTGCATTTTATTCATACATAATAAGAACTTATCTACTTAGCTATGAATCATATACAGTGAAACCTGGTTAAGTGAGACATCAAGGGACCTGCAATGTCGTTTCACTTATAGAGGTATTCCACTTACCCAGTGTCTCAGATATAAAGGTATAAATAAATATCTGTCTCATTTACAGAGGGTTCCATTAATAGAGGTGAGAATACAGGTTATTTCAGTTATACAGGTGCGATCATTAAATAAAATAACGTGTTATGTATGTAAATGAGTTTTAATAAAAAAAAAATTGATTCAAAAATTATGAATATCGAGCCTTCGCGCGAAATCTTGTGCCTTTTCTTTAATCATCGGTCCACATACCGGAACGTTTTTGTTACGAAGTTGCTTAACCCATGTTAGCAAACACTGTTCAAGTTCAGGATATTCTGATAAACGTACACGTTTTAGTTTTCCTTGTCCTTCAGAACATTGTGATTCAATTTTATGTTTACTCTGAATTATTCTACAAAGAGTAGATTTTGGCACATTAAATTCGGCACAAACTTCTTCGCGTGTCTTCCCACTTTCATAAACGGATACTCGTATTAACTTCAGTTTTTCACGTAATGATAACGATTGTAGCTTTCGTTTTGACATTTTTCAAATAAACATCTGTATGATAGTAAAGCGAAACTAAAACTGAAGGTAATTGAAGCTCAAAATTTGTACTTACGTACTTGGAATTACGTGTGGAATTTGTGGGTAGAATAAGAATGAGTAAACAAACAATGTTATCTATGATGATAAATCGAAAGAACAAATCCCAGATATAGAGGTTTACCTCGTTCCACTAACAGAGGTAATTCAGTGCCAAAGTGTTGGGACCTCAGCATGATTTCCAGTTATGGAGGTTTCTCACTTATCCAGGTCCCACTTAACCAAGTTTCACTGTACTTAAGTAGGTAAATATAGACAAAGATACCTGAAAGTAAAGCAAAATGTCTACACAAACTTTTATTTCCAATTTTGTGCGTTATCCTCCTCTACTTACTCATTTTTATGGGTTTGTGTCCTACTTAAAAAGTAATATTTTTTCACAAGTCACAAAGAAAAATATTTTCGAACAAACTGGTAGTTGAAACACAAACCAAAGTAAGCAAATATATCTAGATTTTAGAAAATCAACCTTTCAGAATTTTTTTTTTTATCTTTGGTATCCAATTTCATTATCCGTAATTTGTTCTTGGTATCCGAATAAATAAAATGTAAGTATCGCTCAATTATGGTCGTTCTTTGTTCATTGGCCCTTATCAGCATTGGACAAGTGAAATAGTAGGTATAAGTAGTCAAGCTCTAGACCACGAAACTACCACTTCGTACTTTCTAGGCAATTAGCTATTTTCAGGCCTTACTTCACAGCTTAAAATCAGATAAAGGGGTACCCGAAACCCAGCAAGGTCGACGGAAATTCGTGTTCCAAAGTAATGGCTCTTACATTTCATTGTGATAAAGCTACTGTTACTTACTGGTTATAATTTGGCTGGTGACGTCAGAGGCCACTGAATGATGGAAATGTACAGAAGTTCTAAGAAATCACGTCATGCCTCATGCGTGTGGGTTGAATTGTATGGATATGCAAATGTGGACAAATTATGTACAACTAAAGAATTATTACGGCGCCTATTTCGTCGTCCAAGTTCATGGCTACTTTATAAGTATCTAAAATTGAAAAAATCAATTATGAGAAATCTAGAAAAGTTTCATCTAAGCTGTGGATAGGCCGATTGCGATTCTAACTCGTAGAGGCCTCTACGAGTTTTCTAATTCGTAGAGGCCACTTGGGCAATGTAGAAAATCTGTGTTTTTTTGTAAAGCTTATGCTATGACTGCCTAGTCTACTTATGATTGTGGTAGTTGCCGGTACTTCACGAAAGCTATCAACTTATGTCATATTGTTAAGTTGCACGTTTGAATTCAGAAAATATTTTAAATGCAAATGTTTAGTGTTATTGACCCTTTGACTTTTAGTAAAAGACAATAGATGTCTTCATACCCATTACAAAAGTACAGTGCGCAACTTGTAACAATTAAGATATAATCATGGCACCTTCAAAAAGAGGAATCAAGTAGGTGGCTCAAGAAATTTCGTAGAGTTTTAGTTAACCTTCACCGTCTAACACTTGTTGCAGATACAGGGGCCGTCTTCACATTCGGCAAGTCCCACTTCGCGGATAACGAGCCCAGCCACTTCTTCATCAAAAGCGATCCTGTGGTAGCCATCTCCTGCGGTGATGAGCACAGCGCTGTTATATGCCGTGAGATTTCGCATCATCACTTCCTCGGAAAAGTTTCGTGGACGATCTCTTATAGATGGCGGATGAAAAAAATTATAAATATTATGTGTGGATGTTATCGGCCACAAGACCCTTCTCAGGTTTCAATTGAACTGGTCTAACGCAGGCTTCTATGTAGTACGCCTGATAAAAAGTAGTAGGTAGTAGGATATTCATTAAATATCAAACATTAATTTTAAGAGTAGTAAAAGATGTTGGCTGTTGATGAAGAAAATAAAAACAAAGAACTCATAAAAACTAGGTCAAGATTGGTTTGAACTACACAAAACCCTACTTACCTAAATTACAGAATTCGTCTAGCATTCCGAAGACTAGAATTTAAAACATGTCTGATAATTCCAGAGAATGGGCGAGTGTTCGTGTTCGGAGGCAACGCATGGGGCCAGTTGGGGCTGGGCCATAAGGACGAGACCACGAGGCCTAGCTGCGTGAAGTGGCTGAAGCCCCATCGGGCTATGTTTGTGGCTTGCGGTCGCGCGCACACTATCTTCGTCACAGGTTAGGAAGACAGTCTCGTTAATGGCTGGTCAAAATCCACCAAACTTACGAGACCGTTACGAGGCTTAGCAAGACCCTTCTTGGGGCTAATCAAAACCCCTTGCATGGTGAAATCAATTGTTTTTACTTCTGACCTTGTGCGATGGATACGAATCCCGGAGAAATTCAGAGTGCAAGCGAATCACGAAGTATCGGGTTGACCCAGGCAATGAAGTTTATACGCAACCAACGGATGCGACGGCAAAATCGACTGTCTTGTAAGTGTGTAATAGAATAGAATGGAATAGAAAACTCTTTACTGGCACACGAACAAAATTAAAATTTTAAGGAATACACAAAAATAAAGGTAAGTACAAGGGACGGTCTTATCGCTAAAAGCGATCTCTTCCAGAAAACCTTTGGATGAACAGGACAAAACAAAATCAAAAAGACGGCGGTGTATCTATGTTCATAAACCTACATAAACTACCTATACTTACTAATAAACTAAATACATATATATACAAATATAATAATATATACTTATATATAAACTACATGAAAGGAGATAAACATAACGATAAACTAGCAGTAAAATACATATTCCCGAGAAAATCAGAGTATGTTAGCATCTAATTCTAATTCTAGGGTGAGGGGAATAAGATCTGCACTGACGTCCCGCATTGGGGTGTATTGTGCATTACCCCCCTTCTAACCTGACCCCAGCCATCCTAGCTCCTTGAAGTAACGGAGCAGGATTTTGGGTTGATGGATGCAGCTTTCCAAGATCCCCGTGGATGCCGTTGTGTTAGCGGATGAGGATTCAATGAGCAGACCCGTCCTCAGCCTGATATCGCTCGTGGCCGTACAGTGAAGCATCACGTGCTCCACCGTCTCTTCCTCCTGAAGACATGCGCGACAGAGCCCACTGTCCGTGGCCCCGGTCTTCAAGAGGTGATGTTTAAGTTCGCAGTGTCCTGTGATGATTCCCACCATCATCCTTAAATCCTCGCGTTTCATTTTTAACAGGGTATTTGTTGTTTTTCGATTCTTTGCAGGGAACATTGTGTTTGTTTGCTTGCAGTCGGTTCTGCGTTCCCAGACTCTCTGGTGCTCCTTTTCGGAGTTCATCCTCAGTCTATATTTGATTTCCACCGTTGGCGGATTGGAGAGGTTGTTATCATTTGTGTTTGGTGTAAGCCTGCCTCCTTCTCTTGCTATGTTAGCATGCTAAGTGTCCGAATTTATTATAGGCTGAAAGCCCGTATGGCTTGATGTAATTTTAATGTGCCCTCCGAAACACTAATGGTCACCTAAATCACCCATGGTAATAACATAATGTAGGATGATAAACCCCACTCGATAGACATTATAGTCACTTGTAGTCGGACTGGGGAGGTGTACGTCTTAAGCTGAGTCGTCAGCGCTGAAAGTGCTTAGTCTAATGTCGTTAGGTTGGCAATAGAAAGCCCAACCAATATTTTAATTAAAATAAAGAGTGTCAGTTGAGAGGTATAATTTTGTTCGCAGACAATAACGTCATCTACTCAGTGGGATGCAACGACGAGGGTCAGCTCGGAACAGGCGATATGGAGCACAACACAGTGCCTCAGTCTATCGAACTAGAGGGCGCTCCAGGACCTATTCGACAGGTCTCTGCTGGAAGCAACCACACTGCTATCCTTACAGGTACCATACAAGTTTCAACAATGTGTTTCAACTTAACAAGAACAAGAAAACTTTACAGACTGCCTGATAACGAGGTAAGTAAAGTATTAATAATATTCTAACAGTCAGATACATAGTCTTGAGTCCATACCAGCATTCCATAGGTGTCAAAAATATCAGGATCTTACTAAGGCATACCTACTTTATTTCGACTTTTGTACCCAAGCTGCATCTACTCCACACGGGATTTAAATTTTGAGGAGCAACGTTTACAAATGTTAGCGAGCAACAAAAGATAACAAGAAGTATATGTGTGCAGCCGGGTGTTGTTAGCTGGTTCGTGAGGTTGAGTTTGATAGTAAAAACTTTGAGCACAATTTAATCACGTTTATTCAGAGCACAGTTCGCTACCACGAGTCCGAGTTGACATGTTGGCCATAGACAATCCTAGAACTGACCGGAAAGGCCCGAGTCTTTCATAGATAATTTAATATTACAACAATGTTGCCATCGGTGTTGGTAAGGAATGCCAACAGTATAAACAAAAATGTAATTTTTCCTCCACAAAAAGTAATATGGCACTGTGGACGTGACATTTAGCTCTGCAAAGAGCAATGCGAGAAAACGCCGATACTAAAAAGTTCCTCCCAGTCTATTTACCTATTAGTGACTAAGGATGATATGATGCATTTGATTTGAATACTTGTTTATGTGTGACCGTTGTATTAAAAAAGCAGACCTAAGTTTTTTTCGTTTCGTAATTAAGTTTGCCTTGAATTGGTCAAAAATGTTAAAGAAGGAAAGAAAATAAATACATTTATATAAAATATTTTGTATTTGTAGATAAGAATAAGAATAAGTTTATTTAACAACTTAGGAATACAAAGTGCATTGCATTGTGTACAAACAAACAATGGCTTATTAATATAATAAACAGTATAAATAACGTAAGCACTAAGGTTTCGGAACATACCTCCCGTGCTAGTTAAAAACTGTGTTACGGTGAGGTTAGCTCTTCACTCCCCATGCAGGGCAAACACTTATGTTTACCTTGTAATCATAAATAGAGTAAATGGCTTGAAAAGTATCCAGATTGAAGGTATATATCCAGATTGAAGGTATAAGATAGTTGAGTAACACAAGGTTTTTATTTATTTTGATTTTCTATTCTTGATTCCAGTTCACTTATCTTCTCTTTCAAATCAATTACAATATCTTTGAGACTTTTACACTTTTGAATCAGTCTTTTATTTTGTTTTTTCAAATTCACGTTCACTTGAAGCACTCTCTTTTTGTCGGCGATTACTTTTTCGATTTTTCTTTTCAAAAACATGTTTTGTGGCTCTTCTTTCTCAGACTCTGATGATTCAGAACTGTCGCTATCTGACGAGTGAGGTGAAATAGCCCTTGAAGACTTGGCTGGTATGGGGACCTGTTGTAGAAATTTATCATGAAATTATCATAGCCTTTAAAATAATGATTCAAAACTTTCGTAGTATGGCAGTTTCCGTTTCAGCAAATATCTAACTTATCTTCAGCTCGTATTTTTTTTATCCGACCTGGAGATGGAACAACCACCTGATGTTAAGTGGTAACCATCGCCTATAACAAAGTTTTGCCTCGTAGGTCACGCACCTTAGGAACGTGTCCTACAGTGCACTGGCTGCGTCCATCAACTTGAGGCATGCAGGTGTAAAGCCTCATGTGCCTGTAATTTCACCGGAAAATTTACCCTTCAAACCAAATAACAGCAATGTTGCTTGGCAGCAGGAGTAGGTATGATGGTAGACTGGTAGTTATTTCCCGAGCGAGCTCTTTTACAAGCAACAAAGCATAGGGTCTATAACTCACTTTATAAAAACTAGGCACAGAGCCGTTTGTGATCCGTTTCATGCCTTTATCAGTGGTATACATGTCCTCTGGTTTGAAGTGCAGAGAGCACACTCGACTGTGAATTGTACAAGTCCATTCTGGCTCCCGTCTCTGCTTGCGGACAACACGTAGCCATTTGTGACACCATAACTCATCTTGAGGGAAGCTGCAAAGAAGAAATTGAAATTACACCAAAAGATAGCAGAATAAAATCCCAGAGCATCTCTCTCTCTCTCTCTCACATTGTATTTTATTATTGTTGTATTTAAATTATCTTGTAAAATTTGTTACTCAATATTGACATCATAATTAAATTCTACCCATATTGGTACCACATTGTAATTAAGTTAATTATTTTTATTGGATTATTTTTGATTATTATTGTACTGACATATCTAAGAACATGTAATTTGTCAAAAGATGAAATAAATGAAATTATGAAAATTATGAAATTACACACAAAAATTCTTAATTCAGCCCGCAAGTTACATCATTGAATGATTAGGCAGCCCAGCAGGGCCCAGTTGACACCCCAGTCGGACAAACTTACTGTAGGGGAAGCCCGGTCAAGACGAATACGTTTAAGGGAAAGGCTAAAAAACAAATTTCTAATCAACAACAGTCTTTTCATTATTAATTTATACTTTAGTTAATCATCTTTGGAAAATGCTAGTAAAGACTTTGAAACTTAAACAACTTTACATAAATAGGTATTTGATTACAAAAAAGTGCCTTTTATCCGTTTTGCGTTTTACAAACACAAATTAAACTTCAAAAAACACGCAATCGATTAAACAGAGTCTATTCGTTAACACATAATACATAATACAAAAAATCAATACACCTTGCCAAAAATCGTAACAAAACAGCATAAAACTTTTATTTTTCCATCAAGTGCACGCATCTATTTCTTTTGGTTGAACTCTCATGGCACGGTTGAGTTGTTGTTTTACCGACCCGAGCTCGTCCTTTTGTAGGTTTTTATAAAATCGAGTATTCGTCTTACCCACACTATGCATCTCGACCAGGCTTCCCTTAGCTCTGGTTGTTTCGTTCTGTAGGCTTAGATTAAAACAAAAAGGGAAGATACGGTACGCGCTTACATTGCTAATAGTCAAACTAGGCTCTGTTGCACTACATATATAATCTCACGCACACGTTTATAAAGTAAGTTACATCACGTTATTACGTGGAGTGTCAATCCGGTGAGCGAGACAGAGCAAAGAGCCTATGTTTAGTGCAAGCGAGAGAGAATCAAGTGTCAGTTGCGTGCGACGCCGAGTCGCCGTAGTACGAGCACACGAAGGACGCCGACGACCTGTGAAGTAGCGTCAGCAAGAAAACTAGGAAAATAAAACAATTTTAGAATTTTTGCACAAGTTATTTTCCCTCAAATAAGGACAACTTATTTCGCTTTTGGCGTTTTGTTACAACAGATATTGCCGGGTCATTTTTGTGCGCGTAGTGTAACCTCACGTTGCAATATTTATCAATAAAGGCCTTAAAAAGATGTGTTCGATGATTAAAAGTCACTGGCTGATTTTGAGAATGATTTATTAATTTGTCTTAAACTTGTGAGTTGATAAAAGTTTTTAGATATCTAATTTTAGGCGTAGAAACTCTTTTTCACATGTTATGTGCTTTTGTAGACTTAATTTATTAATATATTTTTTTTAATATTGCTTCACATTTAACACATATAAGAAAGACGTCGTGGGTGGGATAACATAGACCCCCCCCCCCATGTCTTTTATTACAATTAATTTGTGGAAATACATTTTTTCCATAGTTATAAGCTCAGAAACATATGTTTCACATTTTATAGTTTTTATTAAAGCACGGGCCACCCAACCGGCTATATAACCTACAATTTGTGTCGACCATAAGTGTTTAAATTAATTATATTAATTATTCATAATTAAAAATGTATCGAACATACATTATTATTATATCTATTATTAGTTGGTATCCAATCAGGCTCTTGTATTTGCTTTCTAACTACTAGTAGCCATTTGTGTTTTAATAGCTCATCTTTTAGAAATCTAGAAAAGGTACAGAGGAAAGTAATTAACTACATTAAATAATTCATTAACAAATAAAAAATTCTTAAAAAAAATCTTTATAAATATTTTTTTGTTGACGCTACCCACACTTCACTAGCGCCTTACAGCATCGCCGGCCGATGCTTTCTCTTCCTCGCACTTAATAATAATATATGTCCGTATCCTTTTTTGACAACATGGCGAATTAAAAACAAAAGTAATCGTGATCTTATAAGAAAATATATGTTTTATTGGACTTACGAATGAAAAGTGATGCCGTGGACTTTGTTTTTAGTTCTTGAACTGTTTGTACACTTTTTAAAAGCACAAGAAGGCATTGTTTTAACTTTTGTATCAGAGAATTCACAAATATTACCGTGCTCTGCGCGCGCGTATTGCGTAAGCCAGTCTGATTGTGACTGAAGCGAAATTGTGTGCATGAACCTAATTTGAGCTGCCGACTTGCGAGACTCTTGTGCCGTATCTTCCCTTTTTGTTTTAATCTAAGTCTGTAGGTATATATTTCTATCTCGCTTTTGGAATGTTTTGAAATTAGGCATTTCACCCTTTATTCTCTACAAACAAACTATACTTACGCGTGAAAAGTAATTCCGTGCGTTTTATTATTCTTTCTTGAATGGTTAGTGCACTTATCAAATGCACAAGATGGCATTGTTGGGGTATTTTAGTCCCGCATTACTGACGTGCTTGGAAGCCACTGCGCGGCGCGCAACTAATCGATGATAGGTCTGTTGGACTTATTTTCGTAGGGACGCGGGAGGGCGGGAACGCTTCGCGAGATGCAATCTTGGAGAAAATAAGCGATTCTAAACTTTATTTTGTTGGGCACTTGGACATGACTGAGAACGTCGCATTATTTTGTCGCTACTAATTTTATTACTTGTTAATTTCTAGGTATACCTACCTAAAGCATAATTCGTTCGCAGATTCTTCGTAAGTTTTGTCTGTTGTTCATCTTTGTAAATCCGCTTTTCGGTATTATTTACCGTGATCATAGCTATATGCTTCCAATAACGTTCTTAAATAAAAAGTGGGAAGATACAGTAACATCACGTAAACAGCAACAGATTGTGTGCATGTGTGCGTTACATCATTGAAGCGGTCCACGCCGCCCTTGGAACTAGTCACTGTATTATCATCGCTGGCTGCTTTCCTCGGATAAAAAATAAAACTTAGTCTTATGTGGCTAGGTGGACGAGTTGTCAACTGAGTCGCAAGCGGTTACGGGTTCGATTCCAGACAAAATATGTGAACATGATCTGCAAGTATAATTTTTTTTAATAGCATTGTCTACTGGGGGCGTGCAAACAAACGGTGAGGCGTGACATAAATTGATTTCGGGTCTGGGTGTTGACGATAGGTACCTTATTACCCACGCACTATACAAGGTAACACAAACGTGGATAGTGTGGATACCTGTATTCACGCTATGAAAAAAGTAACAAAGTTACGAAATTTATCTTAGTTTAGTAAAAAAATGTATATAGGTATCTACCCACTTTTAAGATTTCTAGTTTTAAAACTGTGTTTACTATTAAATTTTTACTATACCATACCTTGCCACACCCTTACAGGGTACATACGTCATCTAGAATACTAATTGTAACCTATTGTATGTTGATTTGAAATAAATATCTAATATTATGTGGTGTGAAATCATGACCTACGTATGTGTCTGTAGGTGTTAAAAACATGATACCTAAACAAATAGCCTACGAAATATATTATAATAGGTATAACCTACGCAATCCTCGTGTTAATCGTTTGACCGTTTTGGCCGTGAAAGAGTAAAAATACGATCCTGCCTGACAGATTTATCGAATGTAATGTGTGCTGATAAGACCTGGATACGATCTGCCCTAGTCAAGAAATAATGGTATAAAAATGGCGGCACCCAACAGTGGTTGAAGTGCCTGTTCCACCAGACCATCCTCACTAGTGCAAGCTGAGAATGATGATGATGTGTGTTCAGATGAAGGTCGCGTGTTCGTCTGCGGCTCCAACTCTGAAGGTCAGCTGGGACTGGGTGAGGACACGCGCTCCTGCGTCAGCTACACTGAGCTCAAGTTCATGGAGAAGATTGTCTTCGTCGAGTGCGGGTACTACCACACCGTCTTTATCACAGGTGAGATTTAGGATCCTACTCTTATAGGGTACTTTCAAACTGAACAAGAAAGCCGGCTTAGTGTCTGTGCTGGCATGTATAGCACTGTTGGCGTGAAGGCGGCAATGGTTTAGCATCAAGTATCTTAATTAATTCTTCCAAGTAGGGATACCAAAGCATAAATTCAATTTATAAGAATATGAATCGTCTTTGGATAAACTATAGGTCATACGTAGCGAAAAAAAAATATGTTTGCTTCGGTACATAAGGTTATTTTCAGTCGTACAACTAACAACGAATGTTTGTTCTAAGACTTTTAAAATTCGATGATTTTCATTCATTAATGCTCGGTAACAATCAGATGTCCCTTAGTCCAAGAAACCGTAAATTTAAAAGGCGTTACAAAATTAGCCTTTTGCGTTTGAGTTTGAAATTTGACTAAGTAGGTTGGTAGGTATATTTTTATGAAAATGTAGTCATTTCACGTTTTAGGCATTTTACTTTTTAGGCAATTTGGAAATAAGATTTTATGATCAAGACTTTTAATTTTGAATGTGTCAGGTTGATATGCATGTTTTTCCACAGCAAAGGGTGCAGTTTTTGTGACAGGAGACAACGAAAACCAGAAGCTCGGCATCAGCAACCCAGCCACAACGGTCTATGTCCCAGAAGTCCTTCCAATTGAAATACCGATAAAGAGCGCGTGTTGTGGGGCAAACCACACCTTTCTACTCTCCATGGATGAGTCCAAGATCCTGGCCTTCGGTTCTAATGAGAAGGGTCAGCTAGGGATGTCTAAGGAGGTTGAATACGTCACGATACCGACAGAGATCGATATGGAGAAGATGTTCGATGGATACCAACTAAAACTTGTTGCATGTGGCGCTATGCATACGGCTTTTGTTACGGGTAAGTTTCGACCTAGACTAGAATTAGACAATACTTAAATTTTTTTGAATCTAAGTAAAAGTATCAGTTTTAAAATTCGTGTAATAATTAATAAATTAAAATGTATACCTTTGAGGAATATTCAGTAGATATCAATCAGGCTCGCCCGTTTCATTCTTTGTTTAATGAATCGTAAAACCCATTAAAAGCTCACACGGTCGATTTACATTTTATCGATCGCTATGTTCATTTTTTTATCGAGGTACTTAGTACATAGGTAGGTACTACATATAGATGTAGGTACTGCTACTGATTGCCTAATAATTGCTTTTGGCACGGCATTGCTTAGCGAGCCTTTAACAATCAGTTACGAACCTCCACTTGTACGCAACGGCCGTTCTTTCTGAATAATATTAAAATTTATTTTCAGACAACGGCCTGCTTTACACGTGTGGCGAATCGAGGCACAATAAACTGTGTTTGGAGGATATCGATGACGCCGACAACTCGAATGAGGTTCCCAATCAATACCGGCCTAAGCGGGTCACCGCTATGAATGGGCATATCGTAGACAATGTAGCCTGCGGCGGGTGCCACACTCTACTGACAGCCACTAAGGGCTCCAACGCGGATTTTACCAACAACGACTTCAATATTGTGAACGAAGAGACAAGACAGATATCTCTCACCGAGCTTCCACCCTTGCAAAAAGTACCAGGCATGAAACCCGAGGAGGTATCCATTGAAGACTTAAATAATTCAAATACCAGGGAACCATCAGCCGTCGACAATGTCAATGGAAACGCGGCCGAGGATGCCGGATCGATAGACTCACTGGAGGCTAACGTGAGCGGCTCTCACATCGTAAACATAAACGACCTTGACGAACATGGAGTAACACCTGACGTCATGGATAAGAATATAGACGAAACTGGATCTTGCCTTCCTCCGATAAAAGCCGAATTCACTAATGTTATTGAAAGCATGGATACAATGGCAGACAAAGTGGAAGACAAAATCGGTAACGCAGCAAGCAACATTGAACACAAGTTAAACGAAAAAACTGAAATACTCAGTGACATTGAAAATAAAGTAAACGATAAAGTAGAAGTCGTCGAAGAGGTTTTGAAGAAAACTATGGCAGTAGGCCCCAACATTCTCGACGGTCACAAGAAGGCGTTGGATTTACCGAGCAAAGAACTCAAGGTATTGGACATACCGGGAAAAGAGTTGGACATTACAAACTCTCCGCCACCGAAAACGCCGATTCTACAAGAACTATTGCAGGTTCCAGATCTTTCACATATAAGTCCGTTGAGCAAACATAGCGATGACGGACAGAAAAGTGAAAATCAGTCTGAGAATGAGACTATTCCTTGTGGATCTGACAAGTCTAGTCCACAAACAGGGAAGACCAAGACTCAAGCAGTGATGCCTATAGTTAGAAGCGAAGATCATATAGATTCACATGAGGAATTAAATGAGGAAGGTGTGGTGGTGAAAGAGAAGGGGCGATTTGCTCGTATCTTCCAGACGATCAAGGATAAAGAGCACTCGTGTATGGGGAAAGGAAAAGTTATTGAGGAGAATGTTGTGGGTAAGTGAACTGAATAGGGGCGTTCATTTTTTAAATTAAATGGCCTAAGCCCATTCTTTAGGTAGGTATAAGCAGCGGCACGTAAATCTAGCGCTGAGCGATACGCGGAGGGGATAGCTGCGCATGGGTACTCTCGCGCACGCAAATAATGTTACCTATACTTTAGTAAATAGTTTATCTCCAATTTCAATGTCCAAAGATTTATAGTAGGTACCTAAGACATAATTCACATGATGTGTTGCAGTTAATTTAGCAAACAAATTCAAATAACAGCAATAACAATACAAATAAGAACGCGACTGTACACTGCATGTGCGCGGGGCATCGTATCAGTGCGGGGAACGGAATGCGAATGGAGAGCCAATCGGCGCTGCGCACGCCCGCCCTTCATCCCGCTAGCCCCCCTCAGGTACCTTAATTTTAACTTCTGCGCAATAACGGTCAGCGCTAAAGTTTCGTGCCGGTACTTATACTATGATGGGGATTCATTTTGCGTTACTTCAAAGGCTATACCTATTATTAGGCAAGATATATTATTTTACACGACTAAACGAAAAGTGATTTGTATGTTTATTTATACCCACCTATGAGCTTAAGTCCAGTTTTTAAAAACTTATGGCTTTAACTTAGGGGGTGTTGAAGTATTACGTAACGCAATTGGGGGGGGGGTCTTGTAAAACGTTACGATGCGTTACAGGGGCGGGAGGGGGTTCGAACAACGCATTACGTAACATTGTTTTTTTTATTATATTTTATATTATTGTATTTTATTTTTTTCTATGTATTATAAGTATGTATTTACAAAAATAAAGTAATATAAGTATTCTATCAGTTATCTGGTTCCCATACTACAAGCTCCGCTTATTTTGGGGCTAGATATCGCTATGTGAAATGTCCATCAACATTTATTTATTATTTATTTATTTAAATGTTTTGTTTCTTCACAGAAGATATCCACAAAGGCATTGAAAGCGCTGAGGAGACCGTACACAAGGTGGAAGAAACAGTCGAAACAGAGATACGGAACCAGACCAATTCCCGAACTTGCACTATATTGTAAACCTTTAGTTTCAATAAAGTTTTTATTATTCTTTAGTTTGTTTTATTACACTGTGTTTTGTCTCTGACAGGGCGATTATGTAAACAGCTATTCATTCGCTTGCCACTCATGTAGGTACCTATACATCTATACAGGGTGTCCCGGAACTTGTATTTTAAGCCTGAACGGGGTGGTTTGGACTATGAAAATTAACAACTTTTCATAGAAAAACATAATTATTTAAACATTTCATTTCAGGATAATCTGAAACTGTTTAGTTTGACTTTAAATTCTACCAATTGTCGGTGCCGGAGCCTCTTCGGTCGAGGTTGATAAACTCCCTGCCGCCGATTTTTTCGCCGGGTCTCCCACATCGGCTTGATGCCTTGAACATTGCGTAGTCCAGCCCCAGCTTCACTTCTGATGGTAGATGCTGGAAGATGAAAAATTCAAAACAAAAACCCCTTCTGACTAATAGCAAAATTTAAGGTACTGAATGTACCAGTTGAGCGCAGCGAGGTGAAAGATGTTTTCCGAATCAACAATAAGAATCCTGCTCAAAGAACGATAATAGTTGAACTCACTAGCGCCATTCTTAAAGAAAAAGTGGTCAGCTCTTATCGTAAATTCAATAAAGGCTCATCAAAATTCACGACGGAGCACCTACATCTGAGTGGCCCACCGAAGCCTATATTCATCTCGGAGAACCTCTCGTCGAAAATGAAACGATTGTTCTACCTTGCAAGAGAGTTTGCGAAGGGCAATGGTTTCACGTTCTGTTGGGTGGCAAATGGCAAGATATTTCTTCGCAGGAGAGAAAACGGGCCTCTTATCCGTGTGATGAACGAAGCTGACTTGGACAACATCAAGGATCCTAAGTGACTGCTTAGCTCTGCTCACTCCACACGTGTCTTTGTGTATAAATTAAGTTATTCTAAGCAACTTCAACAACCAGTTCTCTTTTACGTAATGTTTATTTCTCCATTGATTAATAATAATTCTATTGTAACGTTCTACAACACAATATGTCTACAATCTATACATACTTACTCTTACACATACAAACACACTTTTATTCAGCAAAAATGTAGCTGTCCTTCGTATACACTAAGTATATTAAGCCTGTATATTGGCAATACCGTCTTATATTCTTATAAGCTCATTCCTATCAATACTTTTGTATTGATCGTCAATACGTCTCAGATACCATGTTTATTTCTAGTCCAAAATGATGGATGATTTAGATCAAGTAAATAATTACATTGAACAAATATCTGTGTCAGACACACTGATTTGTTCCCCTGAAGATATTACTAACCATTTGAAAAACGAACGTGGTCTAAAAATATTTCATGTTAATATTCGAAGTATAAATAAAAACTTCAACGATCTCCTCGTTTTATTACACAGAATCAAGATTTACATTGACGTCATTGTTTTAACTGAATGTTGGTTAAGCATATGTCCTAACACCCCATCTCTATCTGGTTTTGATAGTTACAGAACGAACTACAAAAATCAAAACGATGGTGTAGTCGTTTATGTGAGAGACGGTGTTAAATGCATTATTGAATTGCCGAAGTTTGTGGACGCAAGTTGCATTATTGTGAAAATCTCACCAAATATTGCAATAGTAGCACTATATCGCTCACCGTCATTGTAGAGGTCCTACCCAGGCTTCATTGATAGACTCGGTGCAAAAGTGGACTGTATTTATTTTTCTTCTTAGTTGCTAGTTTACAAGGTATAAATCGCGTTCTTGAATGATCACAAATTTCTGACGTGTCTTCATCTCACACACCGGCGAAGCCGGTGTGGGGGATGCAGTGCCGGGCTTTTTAGCCCTTTCCTGCGGAGTTCTTACCGCCCCCCGTTTCTACGGGGGGGTCATCGGGTCGGCTCGCGGAGCCTCAGGTTTGCTACTCACGCGTTACTGGCCGCCCGATGCTCACTCCGCAGGGAGGATCTTCGGACAGTCGCCGCGCAGGTACCTTCAAAGGAAGATGGGTAGGGGGAAGGGATGAGGGAGGGATACCCCTATCTGACGACGCCTGGTCGTCGTCAGTGTCTGTGGCCAGTTCCCGCGGGTACGGCTTACTCTTCGGTGGTCTTTCTGCGAGAGGGGCCAGTTCTCGCAGATGAGAGTAAGTGGAGTTATCTAGGCGCTCGAACATCCTGGTCGCTAAGCGGCCTATAAATTGATCCAGACTTTCAATTTTCAGGTCCCGCTGTATGGTGGCGTTTCGAACGTACCGTGGCGCGTTTACGATCGTCCGGAGGCATAGGCTTTGCTGACTTCGCAGTATCTTTCTGTGGCCTTTGGCTAGCAAAGCATACCACGCGGGGCCGCGTATGTGAGACGCGGGCGGACGTACGTCTTATACAATCCAACCTTCATTCGGAGCGGAATGTTGGACTGCAGGACGGGCTTGAGTAGCGCTCGGGTTACGCTCGCTAGACCGCGGACGTCCCTTGCGTGCTTTCTCATCGTGAGGTTGCGGTCTAGAGTTACTCCCAGGTATTTCGCCGTGTGCGACCAGGCCACGGGTTGATCCTCCAGAGTGAGCTTCGGCGGCAGGGTGAGCCTCTTCGAGAATGCCACCGCCTGTGTTTTACTCACGTTGACACTCAGTCTCCATTTAGTAAGCCAGGCGGGGAGCTCTGTTAGGACCCTTTGCATTTTGGTGGCGGCGTGGTTGAGGTTCATCGACTTGGTGATGTATGCTGCGTCGTCCGCGTAAAGGGCCAACAGAGCGTCTTCGGTGATGGGAATGTCATCAGTGTATCGTGAGTAACACACAGGGGAGAGGCAGCTGCCTTGCGGTACTCCCGCCTCGATGGGTCGTCTGGAGGAGAGCGCTTGCTCCACGCGCACTGAGAAGCTGCGGCCATGTAGGAACGACGCTATTACCTTCACCACCTTCTGCGGTATTGGTGAGGTAGCCATCTTGTAGAGGAGTCCCGCGTGCCAGACTCGGTCGAACGCTTTTTCCATATCCAGGAATACTGCGACTGAGTGTTCGCGCCTGTTGTAGGCGGTGGTGAGGTGATGCAGTACCCTAGTCAATTGGAGCGTCGTGCTGTGTTCAGACCGAAATCCGTATTGTTCTGGACGCGGGGGGATATAGGGATTTATGTGGGTGAGGAGGAGCTTTTCAAACAGTTTCGATAGGCTGGGAAGAAGGGTGATAGGACGGTAGCTCTCTGGGAGCAGGATGTTTTTGCCGGGTTTCGGTATCATGATAACCCGGCCGGATTTCCAGGGGGAGGGGAAGTGACCGCTTCGCATGATCCCGTTGAAGAGCCGGGTCACGGAGGCGATCGTTTTGGGGGGGAAGTGACGGATGGCAGCGTTCGTTATATTGTCTTCGCCGGGTGCCTTCCTTGGCTTTGTCCGACGTATGGCCCGTTGGACTTGCCCGGGAGAGAAGAAAATACCTTCTGCGGTGTCTGCCTCCTGGGTATCGGCCTTGAGGTAGTTTTCGACAAAGGCTTCCACTTCTATTGTGTGTGCCGGGTCTTTGTCTGGGTTGTTTTTGAACTGTGCCTCAAGGCTATCTGCGAAGATTTCCGCTCTGTCTTCAGCTCGGTATCTGGGGTTACCATCTTGGTGTCTGAGAGGTCGAATCGGGGTTGGTGTGTTCCTCAGCTGTCGACAGAGTTTGTGGAGTGATGCCCAGTCATCTGTGGCGTCATCTATCCTTCTCTCCCATTTCTTGGCTTTGTCTTCTTGCAGCTCTGCCTTCACCTCGTCGCAGAGGGCGTTCAATTTGGTTTTCAGACGTGGGTCCCTTGTTCTCTGCCACTCTTTCCTCAGCCTACGTTTCTCTGAGAGAAGTCTGGTCAGGTGTGCCGGTGTTTTGGTGAGTCTGTTTTGACGTGGTGGTAGTGAGGCTTCGGAAAGTGCCCTTTGGATTGCGCTCGTGATCTCCCCGGCCAGTTTGTCCACATCTGCGGGGTTTTTCACTGGCCTTGTGGGGGTTGCGGTGTGTAGGGCTTCTGAGAACAAGGCCCAGTCGATTCCAGGTCTTGGTGGAGGAGGTTTTAGGGCGGCCGGGCTGGTTTCCACAACCATCAGGATTGGTTGGTGGTCCGACTGCAGTTCATCCAGGAGTACCTCCAGCTTTGGGTGTTGAGGCAGCTGTGCGTGGACTGCGAGGTCGATGACGTCTGGGAGTTGGTTGGCTATCTCTGGATAGTGGGTAGGCGTATCAGTGCCTGCGACCTCGTAGCCGTGAGTATCCGTGTATTGCTGGAGGATACCCCCGTCTCTGTTTCTGGTGTTCGAGTTCCAGTTCCTGTGCTTGCAGTTCCAGTCCCCGGCCGCTATGATTGGGCGTCCCGGTGCGGTTGGCAGCAGCTTTTGTAGGTCCATATGTGCTAGGGGCGTTCCTGGGGGGTGGTAGATGGAGTGGACTTGGATGGGTGTTCCGTCTATGCAGATCTCAACCCCCAGTGCCTTCATGGACCTCAAATCCAGCTCTGGGAGCGGCTGGTGTATCAGGCGTCTCCTCACCAGGACGAGCAGGCCCCTGATGCATCTTCCTTCCGCGTTCTGGTCGTCCCTTCGGTAGATGTGGTAGCCCGGGAACTTTGGCTTGTCTGATGGCTTGAGGAGGGTCTCGCTGATGAGAACCACGTCGATGTTCTGCTCTTTCAGTAGGGGCCTCAGTAGCAAGGTTTTGTTCCCTTTGCTCTTACTTGTGAGGCCCCGAGCGTTCCAGAACAGGATTCTCAACTCCCTACCTTGAAGAGTTTCCCGATCCCGCTGAGCACTATTGGGATCGGGTCTCCCCCCGTTCGTAGGGTTTGCAGAACCTCCTGCAAGATTTGTAGGGCCGTGTCCAGCAGCTCCAACCGGTCGCTGTCGTAACGGTGAGTGGTCTTGGGCGGTAGGGGTGCAGGTCTGTGCGGTTTCCCCCCCCTGCGCTTGGGTTGTTGCGGTGGTGGTGGTTGCGGGTTGGAGTGCTGGCTCAGTGGGTGGTGTTCCTGTTCCTGGGGGGCGGGGGTCGGGAGGGCTCCTGGCCTGGGAGTCCGTTTCCCGATCACCGCTGGCAGATCGGTCCGAGGGGGCTGCGGGGGCCCTGGTGGGGGAGCGTCTGAGTCTGAGGATGAGGGGTCCTCTGTCACTCTCACCCGCTTGGTCTTCCTCCTCCTCTTTTTGGTGGCCTTCCCTGTCTGCGGGTTATTTGCTGGGGCCATCAGCGACTGGCCCGCGGTCTCCTTCACCGTGTGGTGGAGGGGTGTGTATGGGGCCGGGGGCCGAGTCTGAGTCTGGGTCTGGGGGAGTGCGGGGTTTTGAGCTCCGCTGTTCGCAGAGCGCTCCCTTCTACCTCCTCGATGGGGGGCCGCGGACGCGGTGGAATGGGCCGTGGTGCCCGCCCTCTTGTTCCTCGCCTCCTTTTTATATACCGGGCACGTCTTGTTGTTGGCGGTGTGCGCCCCCTCGCAGTTTATGCACGTTGGGGGCATTTCGCGCGGTCGGGGGCAGTCGCCCGCGAAGTGCGGTCCTCCGCACCGTACACAGGCGAGTGGTCGGTGGCAATTGTGGCTGCTATGCCGGAAGGCTTGGCAGCGGTGGCACTGGGCGGGGCCCTTTTTACCCCTCCAGCTTTCTATTACCACCCCGGGCATGTTCAGCAGCTCCGTCACATTATAAATGTCCGGGGTGAGGTTGGGGGTTTTCTTCAGGGTGCCGAAGAATATGCACCCTGGGCGACCTTTGGATGGGCGGACGGCCCGTATGGCCTCCGGTTCGTAGCCTAACCGGCGGAGGTCGCCCTCTATTTCTTCGGTTGGGGTGTCGGCGGGGAGTCCACGAATTGCCACCTTAAGATTGAGCTCCTCGGGGAGAGCGTACGAAAACCATACTACTTTTTCCGTACGCTCTATTGTGGTCAGGTACGCCTGTACGGTGCGGTATTCCTCTCCGGTCGCTGGCGAGAACCTAACTCCTTTTCCGTACGGGCGGGCATTTGGTGGGTGGCCTAGACGCTCCTTGAGCGCTCTAAAGTGCGTGGCCCAGTTGGGTAGCACTTCCACTATTAGTGGGGGGTACCTCGGCTTAATAGCGGCGGTCGGCTTGTCGGAGTTTGACGCGCCTTCCGGGCTATGAGGCCGAGGGGGTGGGGGGGTGGCAGATAATGCGGGTAGTGTGGGTGAAGGTACCTTTTTTGCTCCTGCAGCTGATGCGTAGGAGGCAGCCTTTGATGTGGAAGGCTGCTGTTGGTCCTTGGGTGGTGGCTGCGGGCGTTCGGGCCTGGGCTCGCGTTGCGGGAGTGGTGGTGTGGGGTGGGGCTTGGCGCATCTGCGCTTCACCTCCTCCTCCGATGGGCTGTCGTCGGCCCGCTTCCTACGCAGGCCTGGGATCGGGACGTCTGGGATCTCGAGGGTTTTGTGCCTCTCCACTGCGGCAGCTTCCTCGGGTGTGGGCGTCGCTGGGGCCGAGAGGTTCCTCTCGTCCTCCTCAAGAGTGCTCCTCAGTACGCTGAGGTATTTGGTGGGGAGGCACTTTGCCTCGATTAGCCTTTCCAGGATGATGTAGCTTCTGTCGATCTCGGATCTGGGCGACAGAGGCTTCATCACCTGTGGCTTGGGCGGATTTGGCGGAGGCATCTTGTCCGCGGAGGTGGGTGGGGTTCCTACCGGCACTGGGCGCGGCATTGGGGTGCTGGGCTTCTTCTTTCTCTTCTTTTCCAAGAAGCGTTCAATCACCTGCCCTACGATCTCGGATCGCGAGCGCGAGGCCGAGCTGTCGCGGCCCGAGCTGGACGCGCGACTCGAGGGCAGGGATGTGTCGGAGGTTTCCGGGAGCAGGGAGTCCTTACGGGAGCTCCGACCTTCACGGGCGGGCCCACCGGAAGGGGCGTTAGTGTCCGACATCGCGCGTGGTTACACACAACACGGAACCAACAGAGTTAAACGGCACAAAACTACACAAAACACGAAACACGTAGTTGCGGCACTCGCCTTCGCGCGACCGGGGACTAGCGAGACGACGCCGGCACCGCGAAACCGTAATCCCGTTCGGGTTTAGCGGCTCGCGGTACTGGGTACTGCTGTCTCGCAGTCCGGAACTCGAGGGGGAAGGCGGTCCCCGCACACTTTTTACAGCGGGTCGGACTCGGCAGACGTTTCCAGAAGAAAACGCTGCCGAGATCGTTCGGAGCAAAGGGTCCGTGCGCGCGCGAATACTGTGTGGACGCGGTAGGCGAATGAGCCGGTCCACACCATAAATTTCTGCTTGAAAACGGTCTATCTTTATACAAAACTACTCCTCGCCCTAGCCATGGTGCGGGGATCGTAATTCACGCTTTCACAAATCATGTTATACAATTCTTAATGCATCGAAGTTTCCAGCAAAGTTAGACGGGGACTTACATGTAGCTATCTCACTCTTTTGACCTTTACAAGTTTAAACTGTTACAATCTTAGCTACCTGTTAACATTTGAATCTGATTCGATCTTATAACTACCTAATACATTTCAAATCTAGATTCGATCCTTCCCCGTCTTTGATCGTCCGTTACAGTCTCCCCCCGGCGCAGATCCTCGCAGCCTTCTTATTCAATCGGGAGGACGATCAACCTTCTCACTGGCCTCCGGAAAACGCCTCCCCGCGTCCGCACCTCAGCGCTCCGAACTACTCCGTCCGGACCCGTAATCACGCGCTCGATCTGGCCCCGCGGCCATACGTTCCGAGGTAGCAAACCGTCCGCGATTATGACGACGTCCCCTTCTTTGATGTTCTCTTGCTGTCTTCTGACGTCGCCTCGCGGCGCCAACGTAGGCAAGTACTCGTCGATCCAGCGCTTCCAAAAAGAGTTTGCCAGAGCTTGTGCGGCGCGCCACGTTCTTCTGTCGGCTACGTCGCAGTCTCCCACATATGGCAAACCTACTGCCGTCCCCAATAAAAAGTGGTTCGGCGTTAAAGCTTCCTTTTCCTCTGGGTCCACGGGTACATGCGTTAAAGGCCGCGAGTTCACGGTGTGCTCGATTTCTGTCATTAGCGTATTCAATACCTCTTCTCGCGGGGCACGTTCATTTAAAGTGATGGCTAGGGCTCTCTTCACCGTTTTTATCATTCGCTCCCAGGCTCCCCCCTGGTTTGGTGCACCAGGGTCGATGTACCGCCACTCGATCCGCTGTTTCAGTGCGTACTCTTTTAGGCCTGGGAGCCATTCTTCGTACGCCTTTCTTAGTTCCACTTCCGATCCGTGGAAGTTTGTTCCATTGTCTGATACGATTGCACTAGGAGTCCCCCGTCGGGCAGCCATTCGCCTGATAGCCATAATAGCCGAGTCGGTGCTGAGACTCGCTATAAGCTCCACGTGTATAGCTCTCGTTACTAGACACGTAAAGAGCATACCCCATCGCTTCTCACGGCGCCGCCCGATCGCCACCCACATAGGGCCGAAACAATCGATGCCGCAGTTAGTGAACGGCCTCGTGTTCATATCTAGGCGCATCCTCGGCAAGTCACCCTTTACTGGCTTCTTTGGGTTCGCTCTCCTTATCTTACACAGCGTACAATCGTTCAGAACCGTTCTGACCGCCGGACGCAACCGCAGTATCCAAAATCGCTGGCGCAGATTGTTCACGATCTGTTCTCTGCCCGCGTGCTTATTCTTCTCATGTTCCCGCCTGATCAGTAGACGTGATAAGCGGTGCGCTCCGTCCAGAATGGGTGGATCCTTCAGGTGATCCGGTACCGTAGCGGCGTTGATCCTACCGCTCAGCCTTATTATTTCATCGTCACCGTACTTAGGGTCGAGTTGGTACAGCCTGCTCGTTCGATCGACGCTCATCCCTTTCTTCAGGCGCTGGACTTCGTCAGGGAAACATGCTCGCTGCGAGTCTCTGATGAGCAGGCGTTCTGCCTCCCGCAGTTCTCCCATCCCAAGCTGCCCACCGCGTCGTCGACATTTCTTTAAAAATGTGAGCGCGTGGGCCAGCGTGCGAACTAACCGTTCGTGGGATGAGAACCTGCTCATGTCGATGAGCGTTGATCCCTGGCTCACGTGCGCTGCACATGTTCTCTCTTCGTCTTGTTCTGGTGGCGATGAAACCTCTACAGGCCAACGTTCTTCGTCTTCAAATAGAAACGCCGGTCCCGTAAACCATCTATCGTCGCTCCGTAGCTGAGTGTTCCTCGATCGCGTTGCGTCGTCTGCTACGTTAAGCGCTGTGGGCACCCACCGCCATTGTTCTGGGCGAGTTAACTCTGCTATCTCCCCGAGTCGGTGCGCCACGTACGGAGTGAATCTCGTTTCGTCGTTCCTAATCCAATGTAGCACCGTCTTTGAGTCGCTCCAAAATGTTACATTTGTTTCTAAGTCGTGGCTTTTGACAATCTCCGCGGCAAGTCTAGCGGCGATTAAGCTAGCCTGCAGCTCCATTCGTGGTATGCTCTGTGCCTTTAGTGGCGCAACCTTCGCCTTTCCTGCTACTATAGCGATGCTCACGCCGTCTTGGCTGACATTTCGCCAAAACGCGAACGCAGCGAACGCCTGCTCGCTGGCGTCACAGAAAACATGAAGTTGTCGCTGTATTATGTCTGGTCTTGCGTCGTAACATCGCGGCAGTCTTAGGTCGGCGACGTAGCGTAAATTATTTTGCCATTCAAAAAATGTCGCCGCCTCCTCGGCTGGCAAAGGTTCATCCCAATCCACGTTCTTTTTCCACAACTCTTGTAACATGATCTTTGCCGTAATCGTGTATGGACTCAGCAGGCCTAGTGGGTCGAACAACGACATAACTGCTCCCAATGCCTCCCGCTTTGTTGGCGTTCGTGCCACATTCTTAACATCTTCAGGTACGCGAGGCATGGCAGTGTTAAAGGTGAGTTCATCCGTGTCGGTAATCCAAAGAATACCCAATGTCTTGCCATATACATGTGCATTGGCCGCTAGCTCTTTTGGTGCATGCGCTCGGTTCTCCGGGGTAATACTATCCAGTAAGCCTTCACGGTTTGAGCTCCAGCTTGCAAGTTCAAAACCCGCTTGTTGATGCACCTCTTGTACTTGTGCTATAGCTCTGGCGGCTATCTCTTCCGTTTCAAAGCTGTCCACCCAGTCGTCCATGTAGTGGTTCCGAGTTATAGCGTCAAACGCTAGCGGGTGTGTCCGCTCGTGATCTTTCGCGTTCCTGTTCCTGACGCTATGAGCCAGAAATGGAGAACTTCTCGCTCCGAATATCATGGACTTCATCGTGTACTTCTGCGGTGGATCTGTTCGGTCGTCGCCGCGCCATAGAAAGTGTTGGGCTGTACGGTCCTCTTGTCTTATGGTCACCCTCAGGAACATGTCCCGAATGTCCGCAGTGACCGCGATCGGCTTCGTTCTGAAGCGAAACAAGACGCCATGTAATGTCTGTAGTAGATCTGGTCCGTCCAGCAGCGCGTCGTTGAGACATGTTCCATTAGCGCACGCGGCTGCATCGAAAACCATTCTAAACTTCCCCGGCTTGTTGGGGTTTGTCACCGCGAAGTGAGGGAGAAACCAGAGACGTTCGTTCTGACTCTGTTCCTCCTCGCTTTTTACTGCATATCCCTTTTCTAGCAGCTTCTCCACTTGCGCGGTGTATGCACTTCTAAACTCCGGCGATCTGTCCATCTTACGTTCGATCCCATGTAAGCGTCGTATGGCCATGTCGTAGCTGGGCGGCATCTTCACCTCATCGCTGGCCCAAGGTAGTCCCACTTCAAAACGACCGTTCACTCGTCTCGCTGTTCTGTCGAAAATGCTTTGAGCCCGCTCATCCTTTGCGTTTGGCTTTCTTTTAATTGAAACGCCCAAAGCATCTATCTCAAAGTGTGCTTTCACGAGCTTGCTTAATTCCTCGTCTTGGTCGTTCAAAGTATGTCCGTTCTGGACACCTTGGCACGTATGGACGTGTAGTACCGTCTCCTGCTGTCTTATTGTGCTCCTGGGGATTGATCCATGGATTACCCATCCCAGCTGCGTTAGTGATGCAGCTGGCTGGGTTCTCTTCCCTGTCAGAAGCTTCCTCGTCACAATAAGATGCCAGTTGTCGGCCCCGATGAGTATGCGTGGCTTCGCTGACGCATAGCACACGGCTTCTGGACGGAGTTTCCTTAAGTGCGCGTATTTTAACACATCGGTACTGACGAGTTGATTTCCTAAGGTCAGGTTCTTCACAGTGCGCGCTGTGATCCGATGTGAGTCCGACTTGTGTCCTCGGATCACGATATCCACTACCCGGCTCTCGGGTTCCCTCTGACTAGTCGTAGCCCCCACGATGTTCAAGGCTTTTGTCGGGCCTTCCGTTCCGATCATCGCGGCGATCTCTTCATCGATCAGAGTTATCGTTGATCCTTCGTCCAGTAACGCATACGTATTCATTTCCATTCCGTTACTGCCCTTAATCACGACTGGACACACCTTCAGTAGGACTTGATTCTTTGCTGTTACATGCGCAGATGCAGTGATGGCTGATTCTTCGGTCTGGCCCTGCTCACCGGCACCCTCGTTCCTTATTTTCGGCGCATGTAACAGTGCATGATGCGGACGTGTGCATTCACCTACTCCGCATCGCTTGCTCTTGCACATAAAGCGTCTATGTTTGCTGCTCAGACAGCGAAAACATATGCCTGTCTCTTTGGCCCATTCCCATCTCTTGTCTACTGGCATCGCCGCAAGCTTTTTACACTCGACGGTTCTATGGTCGCCCCCGCAGCAACGGCACTCGTTCTTGTCCGTTGCTGCGTTCTTACTCGTTGAGGCTTCCTTCTCCGATGCCGCGTTCTGTGTAGCGTACACCGACCCACGATTTCGTTCGTTCACCCTGGGTCGCTGCTCTGTAGGTCGGGCCTTTGAGGTGCTCTGCGAAGGCGTAGCTGTATACGCGTATCGCATTGCGCGATCTGCCTCTCTCATCAGGAACTGGGACAGCGTCAATATTTCTGGTTCATTTCGGCTGCCAAATTCCTCTGCATAGTCGCACCATTTTGATCGGATGTGCGGTGTCAACTTCTCGGCTACCTGTCGCGCAAACATCGGGTTCTGCAGGTAGCCGCGTTGGTCCATACAAGAGATGGCGGTTACTACGTTCTGTAGTTTGATGGCGAAAGCGTTTAACTCGCCTGCGGTCGCGCCCAGTCGCGGTAGCTTCTTAATCTCTTCTAACGCGTTGTCTATAATCATCTCTGGGCGACCGTAGCATTGCTCCAAAGTCTTCATTATAACTGCCGGTTCGGTTGCAGTGTATAACAAAGCCGACACTGCTTGACGGGCTTCGCCTTTCAGGCATGTTCTAAGCCTCGCTAGATTCTCAGCCGATGAGATCTTGTGGATGGTCGTCGATTCCTTCATGGCTGCCTTGAACGGTAGCCAATCCCCCGCAGCACCTCCGAATACAGGTAGGTCGTACGTCTGTCTCGGAGGTGGTCTACGGTGAGCCATCTTCTCTATGGCTTCCGTTAACCGATCAATCCCTCTGTCTCGCGTTCGGTCCGGCGTGAGTGATCTGTCTCGCAGTGTTCGTGGTTCAAAAGTGACCCGATTGTTCGTAATCGGAGGATACCGCTCCGTATTCTGTTCTCTCGTGGTCGATGAGAGATACCTGGTATCCTGATCCGTCACTTGTTCTGGCTCCCCCCGTTTATGATGGCGTTGGAGCCAGTCCTCTATTCTGTGTTCTGTGTCTAGGGCCCCGTTCCGTGCACCCGTGCCCTGGATGCTTTCTTGTTCATCTTCTTCCCGTATTGTAGCGACTTCGGCAATCAACCTCTTCCTTATAAGTTCCGCTTGAATATGGAGCTCTTGCCTCTTAATCTCGGCAAGTCGTTCTTCAGCTTCAAATTCAATTTGCCGTATCCTTGCTATCGCGCTGGCGCTGGAGCGTTGCGAGCGGACGGACGGGGCACGCCGGCGTTCGGGCTCGGCGTGTGTGGTCACTCGCAGTGCTACCTCGGTCGCGGGCGCGGGCGCGGTCGTCTCTGACGCTACGCGAGCGGAGGAGGGTCCCGCTTCGGCGGGTCGCGGCTCAACGGGAGCATTCGGAAGCGCGGGTTCGGACGGGGACGCGGGGTAGTCTTCGTAGACGCGAAGTGCAGCCTTCTTCCCCCTCGTCACTGGTGGGCTCCTGGTGGTCATCTTCTTCAGCACTTGATGCCCCTACCTACCTAGCGGTCCCTAACACTAACACTAAAAACCGCCCTAAGGCGTTTACCCGCTATTCCGACCGTTTGGCACCGTTAGGTGGCCGGAATAAACGGGCCGTGGACCAGCCACGTGAGGGGGTGGGGGGTCTTCACTCTTCGGGTGACGTCCTCGTTCGGTTGTCTTCAACGGACGCGGGCTTATCTTCAGGCACCCCGTGCCCTTGCGCCGGTCTTGACAACGTCGCACGTCGCACCGTTGGGTGATCTTCAGGCACCCCGTGCCCTTGCGCCGGTCTTGACAACGATGCTCGTCGCACCGTTGGGTGATCTTCAAGCCCGCGCCGTCTCTTCAGTGGTTATACGATGTAACTGTTTCTTGAAACCCAGTGGAGCGGGTCTTGCCGGCTCCGCAGGAACAACTGGTCCGGTCGTCGCAGGAACGGCTTATCCGGGTCGGAGGACCAAAACTTGTAGAGGTCCTACCCAGGCTTCATTGATAGACTCGGTGCAAAAGTGGACTGTATTTATTTTTCTTCTTAGTTGCTAGTTTACAAGGTATAAATCGCGTTCTTGAATGATCACAAATTTCTGACGTGTCTTCTTCTCACACACACCGGCGAAGCCGGTGTGGGGGATGCAGTGCCGGGCTTTTTGGCCCTTTCCTGCAGAGTTCTTTCCGCCCCCCGTTTCAACGGGGGGGTCATCGGGTCGGCTCGCGGAGCCTCAGGTTTGTTACTCACGCGTTACTGGCCGCCCGATGCTCACTCCGCTGGGAGGATCGTCGGACGGTCGCCGCGCAGGTACCTTTGTTGGAAGGAAGGTAGGGGGAAGGGATGAGGGAGGGATGTCCCCGTCTGACGATGCCTGGTCCTCATCGTCAGTTTCTGTGACCAGCTCCCGCGGATACGGCTTGCTCTTAGGGGGCCTTTCTGTGAGAGGAGCTAGTTCTCTTAGATGTTTGTAAGAGGAGGTGTCGAGGCGCGCAAACATCCTGGTTGCTAGGCGGCCTATAAATTGGTCTAAGCTCTCAATTTCTAGGTCTCGCTGAATGGTGGCATTCCGTACGTACCGTGGTGCGTCTACGATCGTCCGGAGGCATTGGCTTTGCTGACTTCGCAGTGTCTTTCTGTGGCCTTCGGCTAACAAAGCGTACCACGCGGGGGCCGCGTATGTGAGACGCGGGCGGACGTAAGTCTTGTACAGTCCAACCTTCATTCTGAGTGGAATGTTGGACCGGAGGACGGGCTTCAGTAGCGCTCTAGTAGTACTCGCTAGGCCACGGACGTTCCTGGCGTGTTTACTCATCGTGAGGTTCCGGTCTAAAGTAACCCCCAGGTACTTAGCCGTGTGCGACCAGGCCACCGGTTGTTCCTCCAGGGTGAGTTTTGGCGGTAGTGTGAGCCTCTTCGAGAATGCCACCGCCTGTGTTTTACCCACGTTGACACTCAGTCTCCATTTTGTCAGCCAGGCGGGGAGCTCTGCTAGGATCCTTTGCATTTTGGTGGCGGCGTGATTAAGGTTCATGGATTTTGTGATATATGCTGCGTCGTCCGCGTAAAGGGCTAACAGAGCATCTTCTGAGTTGGGTATGTCATCGGTGTATCGTGAGTAACACACAGGGGAGAGGCAGCTGCCTTGTGGCACTCCCGCCTCTATGGGTCGTCTGGAGGAGAGCGCTTGCTCCACACGCACTGAGAAGCTGCGGCCTTGAAGAAACGACGCTATTACCTTCACCACCTTCTGCGGTATTGGTGAGGTAGCCATCTTATAGAGGAGTCCCGCGTGCCAGACTCGGTCGAACGCTTTTTCCATGTCCAGGAATACTGCGACTGAGTGTTCTCGCCTGTTGTGGGCGGTAGTGAGGTGATGCAGTACCCTACACAGTTGTAGCGTTGTGCTGTGTTCCGACCTGAATCCGTACTGTTCTGGACGCGGGGGGATGTGGGGATTAATGTGGGTGAGGAGGAGCTTCTCAAATAATTTTGATAGGCTAGGAAGCAGGGTAATTGGGCGGTAGCTCTCTGGGAGCAGGATGTTTTTGCCGGGTTTCGGTATCATGATAACCCGGCCGGACTTCCAGGGAGAGGGGAAGTGACCGCTTCTCATGATCCCGTTGAAGAGTCGGGTCACGGAGGCGATCATTTTGTAGGGGAAGTGGCGGATGGCAGCGTTCGTTATATTATCTTCACCGGGTGCCTTCCTTGGCTTTGTCCGGCGTATGGCCCGTTGGACTTGCCCGGGAGAGAAGAATATACCTTCTGCGGTGTCTGCCTCCTGGGTATCGGCCTTGAGGTAGTTTTCGACAAAGGTTTCCACTTCTGTTGTGTGTACCGGATCTTTGTCTGGGTTGTTCTTGAACTGAGCCTCAAGGCTGTCTGCGAAGATCTCCGCTCTGTCTTCAGCTCGGTATCTTGGGTTACCATCTTGGTGCTTGAGAGGTCGAATAGGAGTTGGGGTGTTCCTCAGCTGTCGACAGAGCTTGTGGAGCGATGCCCAGTCTTCTGTGGCGTCTTCTATCCTGCTCTCCCATTTCTTGGCGTTGTCCTCCTGTATCTCTGCTTTCACCTCGTCGCAGAGGGCGTTCAGCTTGGTCTTTAGACGTGGATCTCTTGTTCTCTGCCATTGTTTCCTCAGCCTACGTTTCTCTGATAGGAGTTTGGTCAGGTGTGCTGGTGCTCTCGCTAGTCTGTTGTTGCGAGGTGGTAGTGAGGCTTCGGAAAGTGCCCCTTGGATTGCGCTCGTAATCTCCGCGGCCAGTTGGTCCACTTCTGCGGGGTTTTCCACTGGTCGCGTGGGGGCTGTGATCTGTAGGGTCTCCGAGAACAAGGTCCAGTCGATTCCGGGTCTTGGTCTTGGTGGTTTGAGAGCAGCCGGGCTGGTTTCCAGAGTCAACAGGACTGGTTGGTGGTCGGACTGTAGCTCGTCGAGCAGTACCTCCAGCTTCGGGTGGTTTGGTAGGTTGGTGTGGACTGCGAGGTCGATGACGTCAGGTGTTTGGTTCACCTGGGTAGGGTAGTGGGTGGGCGTCTCTGGGCCTGCGACCTCGTAGCCATGGGTTTCCGCGTACTTCTGGAGGATACCGCCGTCCCTGTTCCTCAGGTTTGAGTTCCAGTTCCTGTGTTTGCAGTTCCAGTCCCCGGCCGCTATCATTTGGCCTGTTGGAGGTGTGGGTAGGAGCTTCCGGAGGTCCGCTTGTGCTAACGGCGTACTTCCTGGGGGGTGGTAAATGGCGTGGATTTGAATGGGGTTGCCGTCTATACAGATCTCAACCCCCAGTGCCTTCATGGACATCAAGTCTAGCTCCGGAAGCGGTTGGTGGACCAGCCGTCTCCTGACCAGGACCATCAGACCCCTGATGCACCTTCCCTCCGCGCTTTGGTCGTCCTTTCGATATTCCTGGTAGCCCGGGAACTTAGGCTTATCGGTGCTTTTTAGCATAGTCTCGTTGATGAGAGCCACGTCTATGTTTTGCTCCTTGAGTAGAGGCCTCAGAAGTAGTGTTTTGTTCCCCTTCTTACTTGTGAGGCCCCGAGCGTTCCAGAACATGACTCTCAGTTCCCTACTTTGAAGAGCTTCCCGATCCCGCTGAGCACAATTGGGATCGGGTCTCCCCCCGTTCGCAGGGTTTGGAGGACCTCCTGTAAAATTTGCAGGGCCGTGTCCAGCAACTCCAACCGGTCGCTGTCGTAGCGGTGGGTGGTCTTGGGTGGCGGGGGTGCAGGTCTGTGCAGTTTCCCCCCCTTGCGCTTGTGTTGTTGTGGTGGTGGCTGTGGGTTGGAGTGCTGGCTCAGTTGCCTGGATTCCTGCTCCTGGGGGGCGGGGGTCGGGGGTGCTCCTGTCCTGGGAGCCCTTTTTCCGATCCCCGCTGGTTTGCTGATCCGAGGGGGCTGCGGGGGTCGCGAGGAAGGTGCATCAGAATCCGAAGAAGAAGATGGGTCCTCTGTCATTCTTACCCGCTTGGTTCTCCTCTTTTTCTTTTTGGGGGGTTTTGCCCTCACTAGTGGTGGGGCATTTGCGGGGGCCATCAACGAATGTCCAGAGGACTCCTGGACCGTGTTTATTTGAGGGGGCTGTGGGGTGGCCGGGGTTCTGGTACTCCCGACTGCAGCCATGCGGGGGCGCTCGCTACGATGGGGGGCCGCTGAAGCGGCGGTGTAAGCCGAGGTGCCAGCCCTCTTATTCCTGGCCTCCTTTTTGTATACGGGGCATGCTTTACTGTTTGCGGTATGTGCCCCCTCACAGTTTGCGCATGTAGCAGGCATGTCCCGTGGTCTGGGGCATTCCCCCGCGAAGTGGGGTCCTCCGCACCGTACACAGGCTAGGGGCCGGTGACAATTGTGGCTGCTGTGGCGAAAAGCTTGGCAGCGGTGGCATTGGGCGGGGCCTTTTTTCCCCTTCCAACTCTCTATGACTACCCCGGGCATACACAATAGCTCGGTTACGTTGTATATGTCCGGGGTGAGGTTAGGGGTCCTCTTGAGTTTGGCGAAGAATATGCACCCCGGCCGGCCTTTTGATGGGCGGACGACCCGGATGGCCTCCGGTTCGAACCCCAGCCGGCGGAGGTCGCCTTCTATTTCTTCCGTGGGTGTGTCTGCGGGGAGCCCGCGTATAGCCACCTTTAAGCTAAGCTCCTCGGGGAGAGCGTACGAAAACCAAATAACCTTTTCCGTACGCTCTAGCGTCGTCAAGTATGCCTGTACGGTGCGGTATTCTTCTCCGGTCGCTGGTGAGAAGCGGACTCCTTTTCCGTATGGGCGGGCATTCGGTGGATGGCCTAGGCGTTCCCTAAGAGTTTTGAAGTGTGTAGCCCAATTGGGCAGCACTTCCACTATTAGCGGGGGGTATCTCGGTTTAACGGCGGTTGGCTTGTCGTTATTTGACGAGCCTTCCGGGTTCGGGGGCTGAGGGGGTGGGGGGGTGGTGGCAGATAATGCGGGTATTAATGGTAAGGACGGTACCTTTTTAGTTCCTGCCGCCGATGCGTAGGAGACAGCCTTGGACGTGGAAGGCTGCTGCTGGTCCAGGGGCGATGGTTGCGGGCGTTCGGGTCTGGGAGCGCGTTGCGGGAGTGGCGTGAGGTGCGGCTTGGCGCATCTGCGCTTCACCTCCTCTTCCGACGGGCTGTCGTCGGCCCGCTTCCTACGCAGGCCTGGGGTCGGGGTATCCGGGATCTCCATTGTTCTGTGCCTCTCCACTACGGCGGCTTCCTCGGGTGTGGGCGTCGCTGGGGCCGAGAGGTTCCTCTCGTCCTCCTCTAGGGTGCTCCTCAGTACGCCGAGGTATTTGGCGGGGAGGCACTTCGCCTCTATTAGCCTTTCCAGTATTATGTAGCTCCTGTCGATCTCAGATCTGGGCGACAGAGGCTTCGCAATCTGTGGCTTGGGTGGGTTTGGCGGAGGCATCTTGTCCGCGGGGGTGGGGGGGTTCCCTACCGGCACTGGGCGCGGCGTTGGGGTGCTGGTTTTCTTCTTCCTTTTCTTCTCTAGGAAGCGTTCGATCACCTGCCCTACGATCTCCGAGCGCGAACGCGAAGCCGAGCTGTCGCGGCCCGAGCTGGACGCGCGACTCGAGGGCAGGGATGTGTCGGAGGTCTCTGGGCGGAGGGAGTCCTTTCGGGAGCTCCGACCTTCACGGGCGGGCCCACCGGAAGGGGCGCCAGCGTCCGACATCGCGCGTAAACACACAACACGGAACACTGGACAGAGTTAATACGGCACAAAAACTACACAAAACACGTAGTTGGGCACTCGCCTTCGCGCGACCGGGGACTAGCGAGACGACGCCAGCACCTCGAAACCGTAATCCCGTTCGGGTTTAGCGGCTCGCGGCACTGGGTACTGCTGTCTCGCAGTCCGGAACTCGTGGGGAAAGGCGGTCCCCGCACACTTAACAAAGCGGGTCGGACTCGGCAGACGTTTCCAGAAGAAAACGCTGCCGAGATCGTTCGGAGCGGAGGGTCCGTGCGCGCGCGAAAACTGTGTGGACGCGGTAGGCGAATGAGCCGGTCCAAATTTCTGCTTGAAAACGGTCTATCTTTATACAAAACTACTCCTCGCCCTAGCCATGGTGCGGGGATCGTAATTCACGCTTTCACAAATCATGTTATACAATTCTTAATGCATCGAAGTTTCCAGCAAAGTTAGACGGGGACTTACATGTAGCTATCTCACTCTTTTGACCTTTACAAGTTTAAACTGTTACAATCTTAGCTACCTGTTAACATTTGAATCTGATTCGATCTTATAACTACCTAATACATTTCAAATCTAGATTCGATCCTTCCCCGTCTTTGATCGTCCGTTACAGTCATATACTGATCTTAACCCGTTTTTGCAATGTCTTGACCATACTTTGAACTCTTTTAAAAACTATAGAACCACTATAATCGTGGGAGATATAAATATCAACATTATACCTGAAAATATGGAGCCTAGTGCTGATGATTACCTAACTCTTGTCGCTTCACATGGTATGCTGCCTGTCCATCGATACCCAACAAGACTAGATAACTGTCTTGATCATGTTATACTTCGGTCACCTTACCGTGCTACAACCTTAATTTTGAACTCTAAAATAACTGACCACGCTCCTGTTCTTCTTTGCTGTAACAATAATGAAAAAATAAATACCTCGAAACGTTTTACTAAAAAAAGTGATATTCCAGCAATCTTAAATGATTTAAAAAACACTGATTTCTCTTTTCTTATGCTTTCAAATGACCCCAACATAATCACTGACTCCCTAGTTAACCTTATCTCGGCAATAATTTTAAAACATACTCGCAAAGTCGCAATACCGAGCCGAAAAAGGATCATTAAGCCTTGGATTACTCCAGGTCTTCTCAAATGTATTCGACACAAAGATAAACTCTACCGAAAATCTAAACAAAATCCTAATGAAATTAACAAAACGATATACAATCGCTATCACAATTACTGCAACAATCTATTAAAAAAGCTTAAACTAGAATATGAACAAAATGAAATTCTCAAAGCCAAAAGAAACCCAAAAGCTACTTGGAACATCATAAAGCAAATTGCCAATCTAAATAAAAAAAAGTCTGATTCTTCTCATCTCCTTAAGTTGTGTGTAAACCCCTCATCTTCTGTTGATACAGTGAACACATTCTTTGCTAACGTCGGTAAAAATCTCGCTTCCGAAATTCTATCTCAAACATCTGTTAACTATACTCCTATGTCTATCCTACCCTCGATGAGCCCCAGTCAAAATCAACCATTCTTGAATTCTATGGTTCTTTTCAGCGTGGAAAACACAGAAATTGAAAATATTATATTAAACCTTAAAGTTAATTGCGCTATAGGTTGGGACGGCATCTCTACCTCATTAGTTAAATCTGCCAGACACATTCTCATTCCATTATTGAATCATATTTTTAACACAGTCCTGTCCTCTGGTGTCTTCCCTCGGGCTTTTAAAACTGCTGTAGTCCACCCCATTTTTAAGAGTGGGGATAGGGATATGGTCACTAACTATAGGCCCATTTCGGTGCTTACAGTTTTGTCCAAGATCTTTGAGAAGATCCTTAATTCCAGATTAACGAAATACATCAACGAAAATAATGTTCTATCTCCGCGCCAGTTTGGCTTCAGGAGAGGCAAGTCTACTGAGGATGCTGTTCTGGAGCTGACTGACACAGTCGTCAAAAACTTAGATAATAGGCGTAAAACCTTAGGTATTTTCCTTGACCTTTCAAAAGCTTTTGACACCGTCTCAGTCCCCATTTTGTTGCATAAATTAGAAAATATTGGTATAAGAGGTGTTGCTCTTGAAATGTTTAGGAACTATCTGTCTAATCGTAAGCAATTTGTGCAAATAGATGGTCTTGAAAGTAGTGTTGAAACTGTTTGCTTCGGTGTTCCTCAAGGAAGCGTCCTTGGCCCTACATTATTTTAATTTACATAAATGATTTGTGCAATTTATCCATTCCAAACTGTAATATTATTACTTATGCCGACGACACTGCTCTTCTCGTTCATGGTCGGAGCTGGCAAGAGGTTCAAGTGCGTTCAGAAAACACCCTAAGAGTAGTTATGAGTTGGCTTCGGTCAAATCTCCTAACTCTAAATGTCTCTAAAACAAAGTTCATTCCTTTTGCCTTCAACTTAGCCTCACAAGCCCCCTATTCTCTTTCCGTGTGTGCCCATGTTTGTCCTGCTGATTCCATTTCCAACACATGCACTTGTACATCCATTGAAAGGACATATTCTCACAAGTACCTTGGTGTTTTGATCGACAGCTCTATGTCATGGGAACCCCAAATTGAATCAACTATCTCACGAGTCAGAAAACTTATATACGTGTTTAAAGCATTAAGATCAGTTCTCGATTTTAAAAGTTTAAAAACAGTATATTTTGCCCTCGCCCAGTCTGTTCTCTCCTACTGCATCTCGTCATGGGGCTGTGCGGTCAAAACCCGAATGATTCGACTTGAAAGAGCCCAGAGAGCTGTGCTTAAGGTATTATCTAAGAAACCCTTCCTTTTCCCAACCTCTGATCTTTTCTCACTATGCCAAGTACCCTCGGTCCGACAACTCTTTATTCTGCAAACTGTCCTTCGGAAACACTTTATTATGATCCTGAGTTGACTAACTCAAAACGAAGATCGGACAAGGTTTGTTTGATCGAACGTCGCCGTACAGCTTTAGCTAGTCGCCACTCCCACTACATAAGTCCATCACTGTATAACAGATTAAACCAATCGCTTAACATTTTTCCACTACCATACTACAAATGCAAGTTGAAATGCTTAGAATGGCTGATATCCTTATCCTACGATGACACTGAAAATCTTCTGCTTTTTGCTGAATAACACACATTCGCCAAACACACCCCATACTACACCTTTCACACACTAGCACACCCCCACATTCTTATACACTGCACACACGCATGTACTCTACGCTGTTATGTATAGCTACAATTAAAATAAAAAAAATTAACATTTCAAAATTTCATTCTTGTTAATGTATTTGTAATCGTATCGATACTTGATACTTTCAATTTGTTCCCATTTTGTTTCTGTACACGGTTTTATGTACCAAATAAAAATATATTGAATATTGAATAAGTACTTGTCTAGCGAAATATCTACGTATATTAACTTACCGTTTTGCTACAAAGGATGGAGATTAATCAGAACAGAAGATTACATCTTGCTATTTTTGTTCCGGCATCCATAGTGCCCACCTGATGTTAACTATTAACCATCGCCTAATATAACAAAGTATTGCCTTGTAGGTCACGCACCTTAGAAACGTGCCCTACGACGCACTACCCTGCATCCATCAATTTGAGGCATACATGTGTAAAGCCTCATGTGCCTGTAATTTCACAAGCAACCATACCCTTCGAACCCCATAGCAATGCTGCTTGGCGGCAGAAACAGGTATAAGTACTTCTAAAATAAGTAGGATTTACCCTAGATAACTAAATAACGATCGACAACTAGATAATGATCGGCCCCTGATTAAATATTTCAAAAATGTTTTGCAACAGACCTGAAAAGGACGGTTTTACGACATTTTAAAGTAACAACTTTGAATAAGCACACAGCATATGTAAATACAGTTTTTAATTCACATAATAAAATTTTCAACACACTTGCTCGTAAAGTGAGCCTTATTACATCGTTCTTAGGGTCATAAACCAACCTATAACACACTAGTGCATAACAGACGAAAAAACATTTATTAATATCAACTTTTTATAATTCACAATAATTTGTTATAAAATAGGCTGAATGGCTATTATGTAATCAATGACCTTACATCTGGCGCGTGCAACAATATCGTTATGAAAATTGTACATTCACCAATTGTTTTAATAATTTTATGCTTAACGATTAATGCATTACATTTTTGTTTTTTCCTCGCAAGTGTGTTGAAAAAGTGCGTATGAACTCGTGAACAACTTGCTCACTAGACACTCGGCTGATTTACGCCCTCGGCTACGGCTCGGGCTGCAACTCACAGCCTCGTGTATAATGAGCAACTTAGCTCACTTGTATCATGAGGGGATTGAGTTGATGGGGCCCATTCTGAAGCCCACATACGAAAATCCTTAGTTACTATAGTAGGTTGATAAATTAGAAATACTCAGTACTTTCATCAAATTTCTTATTATTCTTTAGTTTTATTACACTTTGCTTATTTATAATAGGAGACTTTTTTCGCTTTGGTTTCAAGCGGCGACCGATACAATGATGGTCGTAATATACCGGCGACATGGAATACATTAATTTCTTTGAACCGCCGCACCGGTCAGACGGAAGACGTAAGGCGAGGACGAGGCGAAGACGCGACGCCCCTTTACTTACTTTCATACAAAACAGACAACCTCCGTGGCGCAATGCGCGAATAGCCAGCTGTGACACACGAGGTGGTGGGTTCAATTCCCGGCGCGGAACAAATGTTTGCATGATCTACATATATTTGTTTAGGGTCTGAAGAAAAGAAAGAAAGAAAATACATTTATTTGACACACACAGGACAGACTATTCAAAATAGAACAAGTCTGAGGGTCTGAGTGTTTCTCTATCAAATATGTATTTATAAAAAAGATATCTATGTATTCTATCAGTTATCTGGTGCCCATAGCCCATGGTTTTTTTTCATACTAACATTTTTTTGTAAATTAATACTATACAAAAATACCTAGACCCGGAACAAATATAATGTAGATCATGCAAATATTTGTTCCACGCCGGGAACTACAGCCGTACTTGACGGTCGAGGCTTTGAAACCAGAGCTTACATATAAAAAACTAAATGTATGCAACTAAATACTGTTAACAATCTTACAGAATACAGAGTATAAGAAAAATACTTCAGGGGATGAAATGGAAATAAAAAATACCCCGAATTTTTCAGTTCATACAGGGTGTAAACTCATTTACGGCAAAATGAATTTAAGTAGGTACAGTTAGAGTTTGCTATAGGTATTAATGTAATTTTTTTTCATTCGCCCAGAAATTTTAAATTTACATACAAATGTAGTATCAAATATATAAAATACGGGATTTATCCATTTAATCTTATTTTGTATAACGATTGCAATAAATCACGAAAATTTTCTTACTAAAATTATGTATCATTTATAAAATAAAACTTAATGTCGTAAATAACGTTACATCCCGTATATATACAAATAGGTAAAAACGTAGGTTACAAAGTACCTTACACCACAAAATAGATGTGTTAATTTTGTTTAGTGAGTACAACGAGCGGTAACAAGCGCACGCACATATAGACGCGCGTACGAGGATCTCGATACGATCACAGTCGAACGTTCAACCGACTTCATCAGAGATCCTCGCACGCGCGTCTAATAGGTTGGGGAAAAAGTCTTTTCGCATTATAGTATGTATGAACTTGTAATAAAATTTCTTTAGCTATACTATTTGTATCTGGCTGGTTTTGGTATCATTCAAAGTGTAAATTTTAAAGAAGATAATTCTAAATTCAAATTAGGAAAATATGTGATTTTTATTTGTTTTTCGTACTGTAAAGATGAGTGAATCTAATGAAGAAATTCGATACATTTTAAAATTTTACTACAAAAAAGGTAAAAATGCAACGCAAGCCGCGAAAAAAATTTGCGATGTTTATGGACCTAGTGCAGTGTCTGTGAGAGTAGCACAAATTTGGTTTAAGAGTTTTCAATCCGGAAATTTTGATGTCAAAGATGCATGTCGCTCTGGTCACCCTATTACGAATAAACATGATGCCATTTTTGAAAAAGTGGAGCAAGATCGGCATCTCAGTAGTTACGACGTAGCTGAAGAACTGGGAATTGACCACAAAACAGTTTTGAAGCATTTGAAAAAAATTTGGTACACAAAAAAAGCTCGATATTTGGGTACCCCACGAGCTCACTGAAAGAAACCTAATGAACCGTGTACTCATTTGTGATTCTTAATTACGACGTAATGAAACTAAACCATTTTTGAAGAAGCTGATAACTGGTGATGAAAAGTGGATCACGTACGACAAGAACGTGGTCAAAGGCCGGTCAGGCTTCACAGACTGTGGCGAAACTCGGGTTAACTCGCAACAAGGGGATGCTGTGTGTGGTGGGATTGGAGGGCATTATTCATTATGAGCTGTTACCATCAAACTGTTATCATCCAAGGCAGGATTATCGATTCTGAACTCTACTGTGAATAACTGATGAGATTAAAGCAAGAAGTTGAGAGAAAGCGGCCGGAATTAATTAATAGAAGGGGTGTGGTTTTTCATCATGATAACGCTAGACCTCACACATCTTTAGCCACTCAGCAAAAATTAAGAGAGTTTGGCTGGGAGGTGTTAATGCATCCGTCGTATAGTCCTGACCTTGCACCTTCAGATTTCCACCTGTTTCGGTCTCTTCAGAATTTTTTAGGCAGTGTCAGGTTAACATCACGAGAGTACTGCCAAAACCACTTGTCGCGGTATTTTGATCAGAAGCCCCAAAATTTCTATAGCAATGGGATCATGTCCCTACCTATAAGATAGCAAAAGTTATCGAACAAAATGGTACCTACATACTTTAGTTAAATGTAAATAAAATATATTAAAAAATGCTTTGAATTTTCTTAAAAAATGCGAAGAAACTTTTTCCCCAACCTAATATGAGTGCATGCGCCTGGTATCGCTGATGTACTTAATCCATTCACGAGTACTTATATATATTTATTTATTTTGCTTATGTAAGTACCCTGTTTATTCAATATTTTTTTATTAAAAGCTACCGTCCTATAACGTCTCGTGAAATTCAGTCCATCCAAAGGTTGTCTGGAAGAAATCGCTTTTAGCGATAAGACCGCCACTGCCGTATTTCTGCGTGTATTATTATTTGTTTTTTATTGTTTTACAATTTAAGTGTGATGTACAATAAAGCGTTATCTATCTATCGCTCGATGTACTCACTAAACCTAACTTCTGTATCCATCTATTTTGTGCTTTAACAATTAAATGCAATAAACACTTACCTACAAATCAACATCAATATCTTTAGGTACTAAATAAATAGCTCATGACTATATTAATTCCACGGGCATCCTCGGATTTCTTAATCAGTACTCAGACCCGAGAACATATCGACCAAGAAGTAGGACATAGAAGTAAGCAATCACGTGACAGTTTGCAAGCCCATCGCTGCTTTTTTTTATCCGAACTGGAAATGGGGTCAACATATGGCCCCATATTATGGTTGATGTTAAGTGGTAGCCATAGACTATAACAAAGTATTGCCTCGCAAGTCATGCATCTTAAGATCGTGACGATGATGCACTGCCCTGCGTCCATCAACTTGAGACATACAGGTTTTTGTGGTTCTAAAAAATGCCGCTTTTGCTCGCGAACAATAATGCGCACATAAAAAAGAAATGAGTTGGTACACAGGCGGGGTTCGAACCCACTTCCTAATCGGAAGTCGGGGAACATCCGACTAGACCGCGCTCTTAGTAATAAAAAATGTGGTAATACATTCTATTAGAGATTTTAATCTCCGTGTAAAGCACCTATAGGTAGTTAGTAGGCACATTATGTATACCTAGAAACGAATGTAAAATGGCGCCGAAAATTTTTACATCACTCATACATTATTGACAATAGTATGCGAGTTAAAGGTTATGATATTCGACGCCATTTTGTATTCGTTTCCAGGTATATTCTATTTCTATGAAGTTTTATGAAACAATAAATTTTAAATGTTTCTGACCACCTATCTAGATGGCCTATCTAACGCTGATTTAGATAAAGCTTCGTTGTTTTGTTTTTACAAGTTCATTGCATTCCATAATGTAATAATAAGTGGTAATTAATATGGAGAGTCGTCGTCATTGTTCTTGTTAGGATATTCATTAAAAACAAAAAATCATATCATAACATCAAATCATAACATCCGATCTACTGACACTAGATGGTCGTAATCACCGCGCACGCTGCACTACGTGCACAGTCAGGGTTGCCAACCAACAATATTTTACATCTGTGTGCAGTCCGAATAACAAATGTACTTTATTTTGACCGAAACGTTTAAGAAGGTACAGAAGGTACATAAGATAAATGAAAAACTTACATTTTTTTCTACAAAATTCAGAACCACAAACTAAAACACGATCGAAACGATGTTATCAGATGAATTAACTGCGCTGTTCAGTTCAAGAGTGTACAATTTTTTTAAATAGTTTTTTCAGCGACTGTACTTTTTTTTATCGCTCCTGGAGCCAGAAATATGTATGTTATTTAATTTTTTTTATTGACTAGCAACATTATTGGTATGTCTACATCACACAGTGTCAAATCTCACAATGTTTGATTTTGTAGCAATCTCTTATTAATTCGTAGCTAGTTATCGAGTGTTTTTAAATGAGTTTATTGAAGAAGTAGAAACAACTGGTAGGATGTCCAATTATGGACCATCCTGTTACTGACGAAGTTATATCCAATCGGTGTAACCCTACATTGTTGTAGAGTTGTGATGTGTCGCGTCACAGCGTGCAGTGACGTGCAGTGACGTGCAGTGACGTACAGTGTCGTGCAATTAGCTTCCTGGGGCCTTAGCACGAATATTAACGTTAAAGCGTGTGTTAGACCGATTGTTCAATCATACTTGCTCATCGAGCATGCACGTTCGTGTAGAATCACCATAAGCGTACACGCTGCTTCACTTAACGTATTTATATACCTTAGCGCGTTATATGCTTAAGCATTTACAAGTGGTTTATTCAGTGTGTCATGTCAATACAATATACATACGGCCTCAGGGTTCGATGGACATTTGCAGGACATCCTGCGTCCCTACAGATATTCCTACAACGCTATATACTATTCCTATCCGACGAATGGCAATAATAACATTGGACAGACTGACCGACCGTATCGGAACGTAATAATTAAGTAATCTTTAGACTTTTTGCCATCACAAATCAGCTTTTATGTGGCTGTACGTACTATCATATTAATATTTAATACTAGACTCTTAGTGTCCGTTCACACAGAGCGGCGAGGAGAGGAGATAACATTTTCATCGCGTTTAGAAAAGAGTTTTGGGTAATTTTTTAAATTAATACATATATCTTTACATATTATAAAATGAAGTCGCTTCCGCTGTCTGTTCCCATAGATCTTTTAAACTACTCAACGGATTTCAATGCAGTTTTCAGCAATGGATAGAGTGATTCAAGAGGAAGTTTTATATGTATAATAAGTACATACATAACTCTGTTTGTTACCTTTACACGACTAAACGGCTTAACGGATCGTAATGAAATTTTGCAAGGAGATATGCTACTTTTTAGCCAACTGCGCAAAATGAGGATAATATTTTATTGAAAAACCACCCGTGCGAAGCCGCGGGCGGGTCAGCTAGTTAATTTATAAATGTAGTCGACCTAACGCGCTCAGTGTAAAAACAAATCAACCTTATTTCAATGACTAAAAATTCTTTTTTAAACGCGATTTAAATGTGCTGAGCCAGTCTGTGTGAACGGACACTTATGGTAACCCCCCACGTGCGTACATGTTCGACGTTTTAGCGTCCAATCGAGCAAGATCGAACATATAAACAGATAAAACTTAAATGTTAGGCCGGACACATATAGTCGAAATTCCCGTAACTCCCTTTCGGAATATCGAAGGTATCTAATACAAAATCAAGGATCTTATCACACACGTAATCCGTTTTTGTATGGATTTGATACCATTGAAATTCAGATTCGATATTTAGAAACGCAATTCCGACTGTATATGACTGACCTTAATGTTCGTCGAACCGAAATGCTCACAAAACGTCACAACTTGCTCATCGAGCATGAACGTACGTGTAGAGGCACCTTTAAATGCTTTGGTTAGAAGTTACAATACTGACTTGTCTAAAAGAACTTGTTCACGAGATGACGTCACTCCTACGAACGCTCCTAAGTTTGTTTTGGTCGTCAGTTCGTATGATTCGTGACGGCATACCGCGCGGCCGGTTACATACAGTCGAAATTCCATTTCGAAATCTCGAATCTAACAAATCCATACAAAATAGAAAAAAAATCGAACGGAAAATTACGTGCACAGTCCTTGATTTTGTATGAATTTGCTGCCTTCAAAATTCCAATTCGAAATTCCGTAACTGAATTCCGAATGTATGTGACCGGCCTAAGGGTGTTACCACATCAATCGAACGATCGCCGATCGAGGCCATCGATTGATGTAAAATAAGATCAGACGACGTCGAACGACAGTTCCTACTATGCCGCATCGTCGACTGATTTCAGTTTACTATCGATCGATGGCATCGATCGTTACTCGATCGATTGGTGTACTAACACCGTAAGAATTATCAAAAATACTATGTACCTATACATGGTAAAGGACGCCGTTAGTTTTGTGATCGAGAAACTGCAACTTGGCACCAACTCGGAGTACTTGTTTCAGTTTCCTACCGATCTCCATGTTTGGTGCCTGCTCTTTGTTCCCAGTCCAAACAGCTGAAAATAAAGTGTTTCATTAAGTATTGTATGAGACGTGTCTATTCTTGACCTCAATGCAATAAATTATTAACTAGTGGTTCGCCCCGAACCGCAAATCTCGCAAGTCTTCCATAAAAACAAAAAAAAATAGTAATCTTTGACTATCAAAATAGTGCCTCAAACGCATAACATCCAAACTCATTCAATCAAGTACAGTTTCATTCAAATTACAGGTAACGGGAGTTCTTTTGGGGTAGAAATTGCAGTTATTCTGGATTTCAGATTTATGCCTATATTTGTGTCACTATACGAATACCAAATTTCAGTATTGGGGGGTCACTGGTGTACCCTGTGAATTTTGTCAAAGTTCAGTTTTTATCATGGCTAATAACTTAAAAAACTACAAGGTTTAAACTAAAAATAAAAATGGGGTCGAAATGTACTTATAAAGACCTTTTATTAGATGTGCCACTTGACCGAATAGTTACATTATGTTTTTTTTTTACCCCTCATATCTTAATAACCCCCCCCCATCCCATTTTTAGCTAATTTAGTCACACCAAAATTGTGCCATCACTAACTACCTATATACCAAATTAAATTTCACGATGATCGGATAAACGCTTCGAAAGTTATCCTCGCACAAACAAACATACATACATCGCCGATTCGCCCAAGTTGATTTAGAGATTTCGCTTCACTCGATTAATAATAATAATAATCGAGTTTTAAAATAAATATGTGTGATAATAATAATAAAACATTTCACACCGCGCTATCTAGCCCCAAACTAAGCAAAACATGTACTATGGGAAACAGATAACTGATAGAATACTTATATACTTATTTTTTGTAAATACATACTTATAGTACACAGAAAAACACCCCAACCCGGTATCTGTAGATCTTGCAAACATTTGTTCCGCGGTGGGAATTGAACCCACGAAGGTCGTAAAAATTGTACTTAAACATCCATACTAATACTATACGTAAATCCGAACGTAACTCAGTCTGTCTGTCTGTCTGTTTCTTGCATTTTTACGACTAAACGGCTGGACCGATTTCGATGAAATTTGGTACATAAATAGATTGAGACATAGGCTACTTTTTACCCGACTGCGCAGGTGGATTATGTTTTTATTGACAAACCACGCGTGCGAAGCTGAGGGCGGAAGCTTGTATTATAAATTCGAAAGTAACTCTGCCTCTGTTCATTTCGTTTTCACGACTTACGACTGGACCGATTTCGATGCAATTTGGTATATAGATAGATTATGATCGGGATTGAGACGTAGGCTGCTTTTTACCAGACTGCTCGCAAGCTATAGCTTGTAAAATGTACAGCGCGCTTCTGTGTGCGTGTTTTCGCTCGTTGTACTAAACTTAACTTCTGTAATATTATATTTTGTGTTACTAGACAGGAAGATACTCACAGACTCTGCTCTTCGATCTGACGTTCACAACTGCTCCGCAAATCATATCTGAGTTCTCGAAGTTTTCTCCAATCATCATGAGAATCTGGAAACAACGAAAATTTTAGATAACATATTTTTTTTTATATTACCTGGAGACGGAACACTCATATGGCCCACCTGATGTTAAGTGGTAACCATCGCCTTTAACAAAGTATTGCCTCGTAGGTCACGCATTTAGAAACGTGCTCCACGATGCACTGCCCTGTGTCCATCAACTTGAAGTATACAGGTATAAAGCCTTAAGTGCCTGTAATTTCACCGGAAACCATACCCTTCATACTGAAACACAGCAATGCTGCTTGACAACAGAAATAAGTTTGGTGGTAGTACTTCCCCGGACGAGCCCCTTTACAAGGAGCTTTACTGCACTTAGTTCAAGTACTACTCAAGTTGATTTGGAGAACTTGCTTCGCTCGATAAATTTTTAGGATTCCGTTGTCGAACTCGGAAACCTAATAGTTTCGCCATGTCCGTCTATCTGTCTATGGGTCCGACCAGTTACAGCCGTTTTATTTGTAGTCCAGTTTGTTGTTTAGTATTTACATGTACCGACCTAGCTGTAAGTTTTAACAAAATTGTAAAATTAGAAATAAATAAATAAAACTATACTAATATTATAAAGAGGAAAGATTTATATTTTAGTATGTTGATAAAGAATAAACCAATTTCAAAAATTCTTTCACCATTAGAATGCTACATTATCCCTGACCTGAGTAACATAGGCTACTTTTTACCCGACTGCGCAGAAAGAGGATAAAAAAACTACGTGTGCGAAGCTGCAGATAGGTCTACTAGTAAATAAATAAAATGATGGTCTCGATCCCTCTCGTCATCGATGGAGAGTCATCAAGGTCACACAATGTGACGAATATCAATATTTGCGCTCCATGGTACACATGCACAAGGCAAGTGGAGTCGAGGCGAACATCCAACATCGCATCGCTGCAGCTTGGCTCAAATGGAGTGACTCGTGGTCCAAGGATGCCAGTCAAACTGAAAGGCCTCATTTATAAAAGCATCATCATTCCAGTTCTAGCGTATGGCAGCGAGTCAAAAAGTCAAATATGTTTATTCATTAAAATCACAAGGATCACTTTGAAACGTCAATTTTTCTGCCTGTACGTTCGCTACCAAGCCAGGAAAGAAGGGCAAGAAACAAACGAGACCTTGACAACCACACAACGCCACGTCCACTCCATCCAGGTAGCAGAGATGAAGATCCGATGGATGTGCGGAGTCATGAGAAGCGACAGGAACCGCAACGAATACGTTCGCGGGAGTCTCGGTGTCCGCGACATCGTCGACAAATGCATGAAAGTACACTCCGCTGTGTGCTCTGCTGTAAGAAAGGACACAAAAAGAAGACCGCCAGAACACGTGGCACAGAAAATGATCACACTGAACATTTTCGGGTTCAGGCGAAGAGGAAGGACAAAAAGGAAGTGGACAGACGTGACCCTGCAGCGTTTCCCAAAACCTTGCGTTGGATATAGCGAATTGTAAAGAGAAAACGGGAAAAGCAGACCCCCACGATCAGATCAGATGGGAATAATAATTGCTCAGGAGAGAGAGATAGTAGAACTTACCACATCCAACCAGATCCTGTTCATGTTCATATCGCCCCTCCGGTCGAGGTTGATAAGCCACCTGCCTCCGTCTTTGTTCGCCTCGTCCTCCCACATCGGCTTGATGCCTCGCTTGAACACGGCGTAGTCCAGTCCGACCTTCAGTTCCGAGGGCAGCTTCATGTGGTGGTAGAGGCTGAAAGGCAAAGGAAGCTTTTGTTATTATAGGTCATTAAAAATGTTAAATATTTTTATTTTGATGGCCAATAGAGCAAAAGTGGTGGGGGTCAAAATTTAAAAATAGGGTTAACTACTTACTGAGTCAGGGGGGTATCATATCAAAGAGATTGATTTACACATTCCAAAACCATTTCTATTTTTGTTATTTTGTAGTTATGATGAAGTGTCGAAAAAAATACCGTTTCCTCACTCCCCCTCTCCCTTTATCTCCGTAGTTTGCGAAGTGAATTGATAGATGTATATGCAAAGATTAAGGGAAAATTATAACGAAATCTCTTATCTAGAACAGTTTTTTAGATATCTGACTTAAAGTTATCTTGTTTTACCTGTCACATAATTAGATGGCGCTGCTTAACTATCATAAATAAGCCTATCTAGGTTTACAAAAAACTCACCACCAGTAATCCTCCACGGTGTCAAACTCAGTCAGTATCTTCAGGTTCTCAATCCAATTCTTCTTGTCTTCATTAGTGAACAGCCAGAAACCCCACTCGTTCTCCAGAGGATGCTTTATGTCTTCAGGAACTGGTAGAACTTTTAGGGAAGTAAGTGCAACCTCTTTTGAGGGCATTATGATACAGTTTTGATTTTCACTAGATGCTTCTATATCTATACTTGGCATTTTTATCTCTACAGTAGTCTTTACCTCTTTACTGGACGTCTTCCCTTCTTTATTGGCTATATTCACCTCTTTACTCGGCGTCAACTTCACCTTCTCTAAACAGGGTGTCTTTACCTCTATACAGGGAGCCTTCACCTCTATACAGGGAGTCTTCACTTCAATACAGGGAGTCTTCACATCTATACAGGGTGTCTTCACATCTACGCAGGGTGTCTTCACCTCTATACAGGGAGTCTTCACCTCTATACAAGGCGTTTTCACATCTAAACAGGCAGTTTTTACCTCAATACCGGGAGTCTTCACCTCTTTACAGGTTGTCTTTACCTCTATACAGGGCGTTTTCACATCTATACAGGGAGTATCCACCTCTATGCTGGGCGTCTTCACCTCTATACAGGGCGTTTTCACATTTGTACAGGGAGCCTTAACCTCTATACAGGGCGTCTTCACATCTGTACAGGGGGTCTTCACATCTATACTCGCCTCTTCGTTTAGTGTCACTTCCCCTTTACGGCGTGCAGCACGAGCCTAAACATTAAATAATCTTTAGTATGAAGAATCAAGTTGTTTACGGTAAATTACGCAAGATTGATAAAACAAGTAAAGATAGTTGCAATGTATTACCACAATTACTAAGCAAGGTAAATTTGTAAACACTTGACAAATTTTTACTAAGCTGTGTACATGAACCTTAGAAAACTTTCTTGTATGATTTCAATCATTATTATAAATACGGGGTTTATCACGTACCGTCTCATCAGTGACAATGTTTTGGTTCAATTCATGAACCTTCATCAGGGTTAGTATGATCCGCTCCACTCCGAATAAATACCGGTACCGATAAGACGGTACGTGATAAATCCAGTATAAATGATTGAAGAATAACCTGTTTATTTTAATAATTTAACTTCAATAATGAAGTTAAAAATTTCACCTTTTCATACATTGTGGTGTCTTTAGACATTACAGTTTGTATGGATTATTATATAGAAACACCTAAAAACTTATCAACTGATAACAAATTCAACCTGTATAATTTATGTTTATTATGAGCAGATGAGTTACAAGCCTTATTTAAAACTTAGGAATGTTAATTCTGTTTGTTTTTGCTTCAATTTGTTTGAAATTGCAAATTTATTAGTCCGATGAACAAGCAACTGCCTATTGACGAACTCCGTGGCGCAGTGGGCGTATAGCCGGCTGAGACGTAGGAGGCAGCGGGTTCGATTCCCGCCGCGGAACAAATGGTTGCATGTTCTACAAATATATGTTCCTGGTCTGGATGTTTTTCATAAACCTATTATAAGTTTGTATTTACAAAAAAAAGTATATAAGTATTCTATCAGTTATCTGGTTCCCATAGTACATAGCTCATAGCTCTGCTTAGTTTGGGGCTAGATAGCGCTGTGTGAAATGTCCACCAATATTTATTTATTCTATGTTAGACTTTTGAGGACTTCACAATACAGGCTTGGCCTAGTGTGAAGACTACAGACTAGATGATTTAGTTGCTAAGCCCTCTCAACATTCTAGTTGATAGAGTAAGTACACCTAAGAATGATTTATTAACTTGGTTTTCAAAAATTCTCAAAAACATTCAAGCCTAGACGGGACCTAAACCCGTAACCTTCCTCTTGATACGAGGATGCACTGCAATTGTGCTACAGGCTCTTGTCATGTCAGGGTCGATATTAGAGAGATGATTCAGATTACAATTTAAAGCATCATTGAAAGTTTTTGAAATGTTTTTAAAAAAATTCTGGATGTGTTCGGATAACATTAAAAAAATAATTGGTTTGCAAAATTATTAGTGTTATGTTATGTGTGCTTTTTGTTGCTAAATAAAAGATTTTTTATTTCAAATATGTTGATCCACTGTAGACCATGAAGGTGATGTAGTTTGCACCACCCCTAGTATACAGAGAATCAAATTGGTCTTATAAAAAACAGTTTGCCAGGTTTCCTTGAATATATTGATTGAATCTAGAATTACAAATGTTCATAGAACTTTTAATAAACACACGATAGGCTCTAAAAATAAAAACGGATGCACGGTTTAGAATTTCATGCCTACAATCCATATAAAATAGTGAAACTAAATTTGAATATTGGCGCGAGCAAGCGAAATTGAACTGTGCATTGCAATTTTGCAGTTGGTACCTAGTGAAAGTTTACCCACAACGTTTTTAACAAAAACAAAAGTCGAAAGTAGAATGCTAAAAATTATACCAAAATGGAATTAACGTAAACTACGTAAATGTAATTCGTTCTATGTAAACACACAAGAAACACTCAATTCAAAAATAAAAACTGTTTCACCTTGTTACTCTTTTTCTTGTTCTTCATAACTGCAGTGCCTGCAACTGATTGTAAATGCACTCTAAGGATTACTTTTTTTATCCTGTCGGTTCTGTTGACTAGTATAACAGTAAGACAGGGAAATTCCCGTAAAATAAATTTAGATGACGTCGTCGTGGCGGTTACCGGCTGGCTGGTGTTCGTTCAGTTGAGTTGATGGTTGGTCAGTCAGTCAGAGACTCTGACTCGGAGTCAGGGTCACAGAAAACTAATACGAGTATTGGTTGATTTGATCCACCCACGGAGGCCACGGAACGAAACGAACACCATAGAGTAATAATGCATACGAACCATAGAGTAATACTACATTGGGGAAATAAGAACACTATTGGATGGATGGATTGGAGCATTTCCGATTTAAAAAGAAAAAACTAGTTCCAACTAGCGTAATAGATGGTGGTGTCTGGAGATGCGCCTCCAAAATGTATGGTTTGTCAAAATCTCAAAGACTAACAAAATTTGTCTAAAACAATCGCACTTCGTCAGTGAGAAAAACAAACATTTTATTTCAAGTTACCTACTTGGATCATCATCATGGGGTCTTCAACACTTCGACCATTGTTGTTTGGGAACTGTGGGTAAAGAGTGCTTCAACGTCAGAGACGTCTGTCTCTGAGTCACGGGGTGATGTCCGGAGTGCCATCCTGGCTTGCGGTTTGGCCTCTCAGACGTTACGTGGCCGATGTCTTGGCTAACGTTGGTCCTTTTTTGGCATGCGCTATGGAGAGGATGGTGAGCACAGGAGCTCCCACGGTAATGGACGCCAGGGAGTTTGAATTTCAGGTGGCCGTGCGTGCAGTGGAGCGATGGCGTTAAGGTGAGCGTGGTGGCAATTGTCGGGGCGATAGTACATGTGACCCGCTAACATTACCACAAAGTCCTCGACGCTGGACATATGCACGTCACGGGCGATGATGTCGTTCCTGACGTAGCGCCTTGCTCCTGTGCAGACATGTAAGCCTATGCTTTACTGGGCTTCTATCTTCTTTTGTTGGTGGCGGAACATAGTGCGTACCACGCTGGTGCTGTATAGGTGAGCCGTGAGCGGATGTAAGTTTTAGCAAACCCCCATCTTAGTCCTCAGCAGTAGTCTCGAGGTTGGACAGGTCAGAGCATACAGTCCGTCTAAAAAGAGTAGAAATTAATGTTTAAGGAACTAACTATATTCTGTGGCTGGCAACACTTCATTAAAAGTCACTCTTGTCACTTGCTTGTCATTGTAATGTAAACATTGTTTGCTTTCATTTGAATTCTTGCTTCAATTCTAGTTTTTATCCAAAAACTTATTATAAACATTTGAAAAATGAATAAAACAATCCGCAGCGGCACTCGTGGAGTGATATACAAAGTTTTTATGCGATTTTTAGCCGAATTCCAAGCTGGCAGATTGCCCACGCAGATGGAACACGTTTATAAACGAACAGCGGATCTGACTGGTAAGTTATGAATTAATGTAGTACTTTTAGTCACTTTACACTACTTTAAATAGTAATGTCTTATCCAAGAGTGGTCTTATCAAGAAATATTTACTTTTATATGTACAGCTGAGGTTATGAAAATAAAACATATTTATAGTGCGTGTGACTGGTTTTGATACTTAACAATATAATTTATTATTTTTAGGTGAATCCGAGAGTACAGTGCGACGAATAGTTACGGAAGGATTCAGCAGAGGATAGCAGCAGCAGCAGTGAGTCTGAAGCAGAATCAGAAGATTCCTGTCTGCCTAGTACTTCTCGGCAAGATTCTCCTGAGGCAATAGATGACAACATGTCTGGTGTCGAATATTTGGATTTTGATATGTTGGACGACTAATTTTATGAATAAATATTTTATTAATAACACTTAACTCTTGTTTTATTATTTACTAGCTGTGCCCTCTAGTTATTCCAGGTAATAATCTATTCCTGTGCCAAGTTCCATCCATCCTCCCAATCTTCCGTATTTATAATAATATGTATTAGTAGAATTTAACCACACATTGTGATGTAAAGTGGTTATGTGAAGTACTAAGTTAGCTTAGAATCATAAAATATTAATGCCAATAATACAATAAATAATTAGCAAGTATCAAAACCAGTTATTGTATAGTATGGGGTATACCAGTTAAACGACAGTGGCGCCCTCATTTTTTGTCTACTCTTTTTAGACGGACTATAGCTCTAGCGGCGTGCGTTTGTTTGGAACGTGCGCTCCACCTGAGGATTCTCCATCCTAAACGACCTATCGATGTCGATGCCAAGGTACCGGATGGAGGTTTTCCATCCTATGTCCTGGCCTCACAGCTTCAGTGGTAGGAGCACGGTTCGTCGGCATGTGACAAAGCGCGCAGCCGTCTTACCCACGTTGACTACCACGCGCCACTTGTCTAACCACGCCGGCAAAAAGTCAAGCAGGTGTACATGTGGGAGGCAATGACCTCGTAGACCGCGTGGGATGTAGGATAATGAGTAGAGGGGCTGTCATCTGCAAAGAGTGCCAGGATGACATCCTTCTCTCAAGAAAATGGCCCTCCTGGGTTGGGATGTCATCGGTGTAGAGGGCGGGTGAAATGCAGCTGCCTTGAGGCACTCCAGCGGAGATAGATCGCGGCCGCGATTAGATTTTTTTCTACTGCAACAATTTTTTGCAACAATCTGAATTAACCAAACCCGGTCAAACGCTTTCTTCACGTCTAGGAAGACGCAAATGTAGTAGCAGGCGCTCGAACAACTTTGCTGTTGTTGAGAGCAGAGTTATAGGCCGGTAGCTTGCAGGAAGGCGTTAGGAAGTCCATCGCAGCTCGGTACTATACGCCTAAGTAGGTGGAGGACGGTCTTGCTAATTCAGCTGGAGAGATGAAGTCATCCCCGCTGAGTGGTGGTATCATGCGTGACAGCAATACTTCGACCGTGGCTTCAACTAGCGCGTGGTGACCGGTAATCTCTTCTGAGGTGTCTGATGCGACGGGATGTGGCAAGAATTGACCTTCCAGTTGGGCTGCAAGAATTTCAGCCCGATCCACTGGAGGAAATTTCCGTTGGCCGTGCTGGTTCACTAAGGGGTAGGTGGGCGTCGAAAGGTTTGTCAGCTGTCGATTTAGTGTATTGTGGTTGACATCGCAATCAGCAGCCTCATCAATCCTGGCATCTTAGATGCCCTCGCCAGGCCTCTACTACTTGGGCAACTTTTGTTGTTAGCTTGTTGAGCTGCTCTTTAGGGCAGCGGGTTTAAGCCCAGAGTCGTAAAGTCTATTTTATCTTCCATAGCTGAGCTATTTTCTCTCCGTAAGATACGAGGCAGTGGCTTTAACTTCGTCTGGTGTAACCAAGCTCCCCACAGCGATGTCTTCGAGCATTTTCTCGTACTCTACCCAATTCTCTCTTTAAGCAGTGTACGCTTTGTTGTAAAGTCTGCAGTCTGCACAAGAGTGATCAGAATTGGGTGGTGCTGCGTGCATCATACAACACCTCAATGTGGATAGGACAGCTGAGATTCCTGTGATTGCTTGTGTTCAGTATTGGCTTTTGGGTATATGCGTCAGGGCATCTGGGCCCAAGACTTCAAAATTATTGGCTTCTGCGCCATCATAAAGCATGCGGCCCACAGGCGTGATAGTCCGCAACCCCCAAACCCTATGTTTGGCATTGAGGTCGCCAGCAAAGAGCGTGGGAGTGCTACTGTTAAAGATGGCTGCAGAGTCGTGTTGAGCGTAGAGGAGCCCTGGCGGGCAATAGGCAGCAAAGATTATCATCTCTCTACTACCTGCGTTCACCAAGACTCCATTTGACCGCAGGGTTTGGTAAGGTGGGTTCTCCAGTACTTCATAGATTAAATCCCTTCTGACCAGGACAGCTGTACCTCGGTAAGCTATTCCCTGGGGTGCGACTTCGTCCCGCCAATAGCAAAAGTAGTTCGGCAGCCAGAACTCAAAGTTGGTGTGGAGCTTTGTTTCGCTAAGCAGAACTATATGGGCGATCTGCGATTGAGCAAGTATTGGCAAGATCATAAGATCTTACCCTTACCCCTCCGGGATTCCAGTATAGGAACCGTAGATGGTTATGATAGTAACTTTTGAAACTATCATGGTTATTAACACTATTTGTACTAAAAACGGGATATTTACCATGATTTGTGAGAGAGGCAACATGTCCCCTACCAATATAATAACTCACAAGAAACTCGAGCAGTTATCAATTTGTCCAACAAAGTCCTTAATGATTCAGCTCTCAAAGTGTTGGAGAAGGGTCTCAATTATGTACCGACCACGAAGCGCATCCCATATGAAAAGGTAATCGGCAATGTAGAGGAAGTTATCTGTTATAATAATATTCCAAAAAGCGACGCGGAGTGTCTAAGACATTGGTTCTTAACCGGTGGTCCGCGGACCACTAGTGGTCCCTGGAGGCATTCCAAGTGGTCCGCGAAGCCATCCTAATAATATGTGGCGTGACGTAATGAGTCGAGTCGAAACAGCGCGAGCCGCGCGGCACGAGTCCGAAGGCGAAACGCGGTGCACGAGGGCGGGGGCGGGGGTTTCGTTCCATTCGTTCCTTGTTTTAGCGGCGCGGCCGCGCATGTTGCCGATCGTCCGTCACTTCACTTGCAACGTCGACGATGTAATGAGCGGTAGGGATTTATAACGTGGCCTTGAGAGAGTAACGAGTATTGTACCTACTGAGTACTTGGTTTAATTTTTAAAGTTCGACAACAAAAAACAAATATCCTTAGTCTATGAAGGTAGTTATAGTAAATAACTACTCCAGATATAAATACTACGTAGGTAAGTAATTACTATTTTATTCTATTCTTATTAGGTACCACTATGTACAAAGTTTTTAATATTTTTTATAAAACGGAAAATAATGCATAATTCAGTATTTTTGTAGGTTAGGTTAGGTTTTAGTGAGCAATTAAAAACGAGCCTTATTTGACTTGCATTGTTTGTGTGTAGGTAGGTAGGTTTGTTTGTTCGGGTCTAAACCTTACAACTTAATATTTCAAAGCAGTTATTCTCAACCAATTGAGGCAAAGTTGGGAATACATGTCATTTCGGTGACAATGCAATTGTTTGGTATAATTGAGCAGATTATGATGTATATGTAAATATAGGTACCTACCTAATAATACCGTCGTATTTGAGCTCATTTGATACGTCTTGAGCAGTAGATACTTTAACCGTCATTCCCACAGCTGGCCATAGACCTCACAAATAAAAGCTTGTCAAAACAACACATTTTTATTATCTTATACCTGTCCATATTATCACAAAAACTTCGTTTTCAGAAAAATGGCTCCAAAAAGAAAATATGACGACGACTATATTAAGCTGGGCTTTACTTCAATAGAAATTAATGGAGAAACTAGACCGCAATGCGTTTTATGTGCAACTGTTCTTGCTATAGTCTGTCAAACGAAAGTAGGCACTCGCATTTTTTCGTAACTTTTTACATGGCAATACTAATGTGTTTCCACCTACGGACGCTATGTTCTACAGCTGGGTAAATTTAGGGTGGTATAAAATAATAATTGCACGAACTATTAATAACTATAATAATAACGAATTGTAACCCACTCTTATCAATTGCAGAATTGCAATATTGAACTATTTTATAGGTTTTGTCACTCTGAACCGAAAAAATAAGCAAAAAATGCCTTTTCCAGAAGATGTAGGCAGAAACCACGGATGACCATTTCCCATGAATCTGACTTACTTCTTTCGTTTCAGTCACTCTCTTAATATTTTTCAAATAGGTCGTCGTTTAAGGTAGGTACTCTTGACTTTTTTTTCAACAGATTAGGGAAAATGAGAATCGGAGTGTGGCATCATTATTATTCCCTAAGGTTTGGAAGATGGTGGCGTAAGGTATTGTTGTGTGTGGTTGAGTTTTAAGATATTTTGAGATTTTTGTGTGATAAAATGAATAAAACAATCAAGAGTGGCGTGCGAAAGTTACTATACCGTATGATTTCAAAATATGAGGAGAAGCAGCAGGCAAAAGAAGCTGAATTCCTGCAGAAACAATATTGTTTACGTATTGTGGTTGATTTATTAGGTTAGTACTGCAGAAATATTTTGATACTTTGATACTATTTCGTGGTTTTCGAATTTTATTCTCTTTTATATTGTTGTCTTCTTTTATGATATCGGAATACAATACTCATCATCAATTTGGCCTTTTGATATTAACGACTTTAAATTTTTGACTTTTAAAGATGTCGGTGGCATCAGTTTGGTTGAGAATCAGCCACACACATAATCATCATAATCTTCTCATAATAATATCATGTACACTATAATTTCTAACTAAATTCTTCTTTTACAGCAAATCTGAAGGAAGTAGCAGGAGTTACCGAAATAATGGATACAACTGAGAGGCTAACTGATTTGGAACAAAAAGATAGGATAAAAACCCAAAACCAGTTCTTGGAAGAAATATCTTCTCTCACTGGTAAGTTTTTACTAAGCTCTAACTGTACCTGTTGTATTCCCAATGTAACATTTTGTTGTTCAGATCTGCTCGATCACTTTCATACTTACATTTATTTATTTGTATTTGCAGAAGTAAGTGTCACAACATTAAAAAGAATTAAAACAGAAAATGTGGAGAATGAAGGTGTCTGGAATACTCCGGGTAAAAAAAGACCTCACCAGTCTACAGTGTCAAACCTGGATAGTTTTGACATGGATGTTATAAGGAATAAAATAAACAAATTCTACATTGTAAGAAAACAAATCCCCACATTAAGAACTTTGTTGGCAGAATTAAAAGAATGCATTGGATTCAGTGGATCTCATGAGACTCTTCGTCAAATACTATTGAAAAATAGCTACAAATTCAAGAAAAACAAAAATGAATGTTCGTTGTTGATAGAGCGGTATGACATCTGTGCGTGGAGACATCGATTTTTACGGACAATAACTTCAAAGCATTTGGAAGGCAAACCCATCATTTATTTAGATGAGACTTATATCCACAAATCATACAAGCCCAAGAAATGTTGGCAAGGCCCATCAAAAAGCGGTGTATTTGAAAATATCTCATCGGGGAAACGCTACATCATTGTTCATGCTGGATCGGAAAAAGGCTTTGTTCCAAATTCATTGTCAGTGTTTAGCACGAAATCGAAAAGTGCGGACTACCATCATGATATGAATGCTGCAAATTTCATTAAATGGCTACAAGAAAAGCTCATGCCAAATTTAAATGAGCCAAGTCTGATAGTAATGGATAACGCGTCATATCATTCGGTCATCATTAACAAGGCACCTACAACACAAACTCGCAAACCAGAAATTAGAGAATGGCTTACGTTGAATGGTGTTGCATTTGAAGAATACCACACCAAAGCAGAGCTGCTATGTTTTGTAAAACAAAACACACCAAAGCCAATTTATGAAGCAGATGAAATCTTAAAACAGCATGGTCATGAAGTATTAAGACTTCCCCCTTATCACTGCGATCTTAACCCAATAGAGCTTATATGGAGTTTGGCAAAACGAAAGGTAGCAAGTAGAAATGTAAGCCTGACTGCAGCACAATTTGAAAAAGTCATTTGAAAGCATAACTGCAGATGATTGGAAAAAACTACTGACCATGTAATCCACGTAGAAGCAAAATACAAAGAAAGAGACAGAATTACCGAAGAGAACTTACAAAGTTTTATTATCAATGTTGGAGGAAACAGTGATGATACCAGTGACTCCGATGCATCACTTCAAGTAGAATATTTAGATACTGATTCTGAATGAATAAATTTCTAGTTAGTAAATTATCTGTTTACTGAATAAACTATTTCATTGAGACTTTCTTATTTGTGTTCTTTATCTTATGCTAATATATTGTGAAAAAGTAGCGCTGCCACTGGCGCTTTGTACAGTACCTAACCTACCCGTACCCAGTGCATTAGGTACTGCTTGTCGGCAGAAAAAATGGTACATAGGTTCCTAAGCCTAGTTTTATTATTCTGAAGAATAATAGTTTATATTCAAGTGCATCATCATCTTTTAACATTGCATAGAGAATCAAAAGTATGTAAGTAAGTATAATTATATAGAATCTCTGAGAGAAATTTGATTTTTTTTAGAATAATAACCAAGTATCAAGTTGTGTTATTCCAAGTGTCCTATTAATTACTGGGTTGCCACGCTGATATTTTTTGAATTTGCCGCGATTTTTCAGAGTCTACTTTCATTTGACAGACTATAACGACGCTTTAAAACCGGCAAAGTTGGAACGTCATTTGAAGACCGTGCATCCGAAGTTTTGTAACAGTTCGCGAGAATTTTTTGAAGGCAAACTAACAAATCTTAAAAAAATGAAACTTGGATCCAGTGGAACAAATTATGCAACATCTGAAAAAACATTATCTGCATCATTTGAAGTTTCAAAATTGATTGCCAATACGAAAAAAGCACACACAATCGGCGAATCTTTAATAAAGCCCTGTATGCTTAAAGTTGCAGAAGAGCTTTTAGGCGCGGAAGCTCAAAAGAAAATTCGTGAAATACCGCTTTCTAATGACACAGTTAAGTCGCGCATTCAAAAAATGTCAACTGATATTGAAGACCAAGTTATTGACAAGATTAAAAACAGCCCTTATTTTGTATTACAATGTGATGAGTCTACCGATTTTTCGCAATGCTGTCAATTACTAGTATTTATTCGATTTTTGGAGGACGATAAAATGTTTAAAGAAGAGTTATTATTTTCTTAAGAACTGAAAACGACGTCGCAAGGTGCAGATGCTATGAATGCAATAAGTCAATATATGGAGAAACATGGACTTATGTGGGAAAGGCTTGCCGGGTTTTGTACTGACGGTGCTCCTGCTATGCTTGGTTCTCGCTCTGGTCTTGCAGCATTGGTAAAAATCAAAAATCCATCCGCAATAACGACGCACTGCGTTATTCACCGTCAAGCATTGGCTGCTAAAACGCTCCCGGAATGCTTTACTATAACTCTGAAAACAGCTATAAAAGTAGTTAATTTTATTAAAAAGAGCGCACTCAATACTCGTCTATTCAAACAGTTGTGTTCTGACATGAACTCTGAACACGAAACTCTGCTTTTCCACATAGAAGTTCGTTGGCTTTCGAAAGGAAACATGCTGTCGAGGTTGTACGAACTAAGAGAGGAAGTACAAATATTCTTAACTTGCAAGGAAAACAAAGAGTTGCTAGATCAGTTCTGTGAGCCCGAATATAAAATACGTTTTGCTTATTTGGTCGACTTTTTTGCGCAAATAAATAAATTGAACGTTCAACTGCAAGGATCAGGAAATTTGAAGTTGCAATGCAAGAGCAACATATTTGCATATGAAGATAAAATCAGGGCGTTTATTGCTAAAATCGAGCTATGGATTAATAAGGTCGAAAGAAAAAACTTTTCTGCATTTGATACGCTCAACCAAATTATTGACGGACAAGGTGCAGATATTAAAGAAGAAATTCAGAAAAACATGATGCTCCATTTGACAAAATTAAAAAGTGAATTCAATCGCTATTTTCCTGACTGCGGGGACAAAAGTATTCAGAAACTAATCCGGAATCCTTTCATTCTCAATGTTTCCGAAGTCTCTGATGAAATTCAAGAAGAAGTGATTGAAATGCAACACGACACGAACTTAAAAGATACATTCGAATCAGGAATAGATCTTGAGGAATTTTGGAGCCAAAAAGCCATTTCTTTTCCAAAGCTTCGAGACATTGCTATGCGTTACCTAACTTTATTTTCATCGACGTATCTATGCGAGCAGGGGTTTTCGACGCTTCTGATGATTAAAAACAAGCATCGAAATCGGTTGGATGCCACTGCCGACATGCGTTTAGCTTTGAGTAGCACTGAACCAAGAATTCAGAAGTTAGTAAAGAGTATGCAGTCACAAAAATCACATTAAATTAAAATCTGTATCTTTTACATTTTTGCTAAATAATAAATAAATGAGGGCTAGTTATAAAATTGTGCTTGTTTTCTTTATCAAAAAATCCTTAATTTAGGAAAACCAACTGGGTGGTCCCCGGCAAGACAAACATTTGGTAAAATGGTCCCTCATGACTAAAAGGTTGAGAACCACTGGTCTAAGACAAGGCATTGCTTTTGTGTTACGTCATGCTAAACCTCCAGAACCGAACATCACGTATGAAGAGTTGGGTGCGTTAAAAGACTTACGCCGAGACAAAGACCTGATAATCCTTAAGGCTGACAAAGGGAATGCCCCAGTGGTGATGAATGTCACAGAATACGAGGATAGAATCCAAAGCTTGCTTAGTAACACCAACACCTACAAGCCAGTTAACTACAATCCGATAAGTCGAACGCAACGTAATACCCAAAAGTTAATCAAGGAGTGTCATCATGCTATAGGTGAGGAAGTCACCAGTTTCCTGTTACGACCAAGAAACGTCCAGCCGCCTAAACTATATGGTCTGCCAAAGGTGCACAAGCAGAATGCTCCGCTACGACCTATTGTGAGTCAAATTGATTCTCCTACTTATGAATTAGCGAAACGTAGCTAAAGTATTGCAACCGACGGTGGGACGTACATCGTCTTTTGTAAGGAACTCGCGGCATTTCATACAGATACTTAAGGAGACAGAGGCACAGGATAATTAGATGATGGTCAGATTTGACGTAGAATCTCTCTTTACGAACGTCCCCGTAGCTGACTGTATGAGGGTAGTTGAGGCGAAAATACAGCAAGACGGTATCCCGGCAGAGTATGTCAAGCTTCTGGAGCATGTTCTTTTCACCAACTTCTTCATATATAAGGGGCAATACTATCTTCAAATAGATGGAGTAGCTATGGGAAGTCCTGTTGCTCCCGTGGTGGCCAACATTTGGATGGAGTATTTCGAGAATATAGCCATCTCGTCTGCCCCTTTACCAATAAAGTTGTGGAAAAGATATGTAGATGACGTCTTCTGTATTTTGGAAGGAAACACGGCTGAAGTGGAACTCCTTTTGGCACACCTTAACGACGTACATAGTAAAATTAGGTTTACGTACGAGAAAGAATGTGATCGTCGTTTGGCATTCTTGGACGTTTTGGTTCAGGTTCGAGATAATGATAGTTTGGGCCATTCAGTTTACAGAAAACCTACACATACGGACCGATACCTACATGCTGATTCACACCATCACCCTCGACATCTTAATTCAGTGGTAACATCACTTACCAATCGTGCATTCGACCTGTGCGATGAGGACCACATTCAGGGTGAATTGGCACATGTCCGTAATGTTCTGGTTAGTAATGGTTATAAATTGCCTTACCTTATACTTATAATTGTCCTTACCATTTCGACAAGGCCTAAACCTCACAGTTGCAGGGTGGAACGAAAACCTGCTTTTCTACCATATATTAAAGGAGTGACAGATAAAATTGCAAACATTCTAAAAAAAATTTCACTGAAGACCATCTTTACTCCTTTATAGAAAATTACACACTACCTGCGCTCACCAAAAGATTGCTTTCCACTAGAAAAACCAGGAGTGTATAAGATAGACTGTAGCTGTGGGAGTTCTTATATTGGTCAAACCAAACGCACAATAGCTTGTCGGGTGAAGGAACATATCAGGGCAGTGAAGAATGTTGACAGACAAAAGTCTGCCATAGCGGAACATCTGCTGGACTCAGGCTCAAACCACTGGATCGGCTACACAACCCACAAGTAATCTCAACTGAGCGACCATTGAGATTACCAAACACAAGAATTTCAATCGTGAAGATGGTTTTCAACTATCTGGAGCCTGGAATCCTGTGGTGAGAATATGTAAGAACCGAAGAAGTGTAGTGTCAATTACGCGCCCTGATACCGTGAGTGTTGTGTGTCGGAATAGAGTTATGATCGAGAATGAAACCGGTAGTAGTGATAGTATTAGTGAATTCATTCCTAGCAAGAGACTAAGAAAGAGGGTAGATCGTTATATCTGCCAATAACTATCCACTCGCAAAGACTTCAGTTTACCCGTGGTCATGGCGCATGCAACTGCGTCGAAATATCGGTACACTCAAGAACTCACAAATCATGGTAAATATCCCGTTTTTAGTAAAAATAGGGTTATGATGGTTATGGGTAGTCCCATACTGGTTGTCATTTATTGAGGCCAGTCCGCGGATTGCCGCTACTTTAAGATCTCCTCCGGCAACGATGGTGGTGAGCAGGTCCACAGAGATCCCGAGCATGATCCGCATTCGCATCCGGTTTCCCGGCGCTGCCCTCCATTGTTGTTGGTATGTACTGGTGCTGGTCCAGGGAGAGGTGGTGGTACCGCCATCGGAACATGTGGACCACGGCTTTGAGACATTTGTTAGGGTGCGGTTGCCGGGTACATCACTGGTGTAGCATGCATTGTGGTCACTTCAGTTGTAGTGCCACTGGGTGTCTGTTTGTGGTAGATGAAAATCTCGTGGATAATGCTGAGGACGCTGGCTGAACTTCGGGAACAGCAAGAGGGCATGGTGTGTCAGCTCCTTAGGAGCTATAGGAGGACCCAGTGGTATTTCGTGTGCCGGCTCTTTCTGGGTAATAGTTGACGCAGCCGGTTGAGGTGTAGAACCAGCCACCGGCTTTTCTTTCCTCCTCTCTTTCTTCTGCGCTTTAAGGGGGCTTGTCGGTTGGTGGGTTTGCGCGGGATGTCCAGCGTTGCTCCGCGTCCTGTTGCTGGGCCATGACTCAGCGCTGCAGCTCTGCCTCCTGGCCATGTTTGCGGAGAGGGTGAACGCCCTTTGGGTGCAGTAGGAGCAGGCTGTAAACCAGGTGTTTTATTACCCTCTTGCGAGCTTCACGCCGGAACACAGGGCATCGGCGATCGTTGTCACCGCAACGCACGCAGCGAAGTGGACGGTGGCAGTTTGTGGAGGCGTGCCCTTATGCATTTTTCTTTGTATAATTTACAAATAGTTTTACCATTCTTTCCTTTTTGATTTTATGAGAAACTATTTCCAATTGTTGTATTAGTTGGCGCTGTCTGGAGATAAGACGCCAAAAAATTATTTATGTACACAATAACAAAGACTAAAACACACTTCATTTTATTCATAAAGACAAATTATTTTTTCTCTAATGAGGGCTTTTCAATCTCGATTTTAAAAAAGTAGTTCCAACTAACGTAATAGATGGCGCCGTCTAAACAAGCACCCGAGATATGCTCCGATAAAAATAATATTTCTAAACTTCCCCAACTGTCAAAGTCGCGAACAAAGACAACATCAAGATTTCTAGAGAACATGCTCACTCCGTTTTTGTTTCGTTTTGTGTGTGGCAGTCAATGTTCTTTTGTGATCGTATTATTTTTTGGCCCTGTGTAGAATCTGACTAATCGATACACTGTATCTTGAATGGATGTTGATGGTAGTTGTGGAAAAGCTTTGTTCCTTAAGAACACTGAAGATAGCACTTTTCTTCAATATTCTTCATGCAGTATCTTTTAAAAAAAGATAACTTTTAAAAGGAAAAATGACAAGTGCATAAGTACCTAATCCACACCAACTAATTTATAAGTACCTACGTAAAATATCGCTAAAATAACTTATGGTAATTATTCCAATATGATGGCGTTACAGATAAATCAGTTACACGAAAGTGAGCTGAACATATAAAGAAGAATTCAATATGTACGAACTAGGGTTTACACGTTTAATTGCTTATACTTATTCAAGATTTTGCGAACTCCATCCTCAGGAAAACGGTGTCTGCCGTTGTTTTCGCAATAGGAGACAACGCACGGTTGAGTCATCTCTTCTATACATACCCTCCTGTTTGTAAGCAATTTTTAATGATTTTGTTCTAATTCAAGTTTTGATTGATACGGCAATTGACATTGACAATTCACTTTCTTCTGGACACAGACAAAACAAACAAGTGCATGATAGGCATGGAAATGATTGCTAGGATCAAATAATAAATAAATATTGCTGGACATTTCACACAGCGCTATCTAGCCCCAAACTAAGCAGAGCTTGTACTATGGGAACCAAATAACTGATATAATACTTATATACATTTTTTTTTGTAAATACATACTTATAATATATAGAGAAACAACCAGACCCGGAACAAATATCTGTAAATCATGCAAACATTTTGTTCCGCGGCGGGAATCGAACCCGCCACCTCCTGCGTCTCAGCCGGCTATTCGCCCACTGCACCACGGAAGTCTAAAATGACTATTTTACACTGCTATTTCACATGTGAAAAATCACAACCAATGATTTTTCATTATAATGCCGTAATGTCACACTCGCTATTCTGGCTAGTGCTATTTCACATGTGAAAAATCATGGGCAACGAAAACGCCTGATGAATTCCGAAGAAAGGCGAACGACTGATTTGTAGCAGAACCGAATAACAACAACAGATTTTCGATGAATACCGAAAGTGATTTAATTTGAATGAGTTTTAACAGGTTATGCGAAGGAAAATAACATGTGTGACATATGATTTTTCACATGCTACTCATGAAACGTTCCATCCCTAGTGCTTTTTTTATAAATTATAGGCTAGCGTTTTACCACAAATGATACAGCAGTGCCATCTATTGGTAGTTCTTGGCCGTGAAAACCCCTCATTCAAGTTCCTCATATCAGTTCACTTTCCTATATTATTCAGCTTATGACAAAGCAACGCCATCTATTAGCAGTTATAAAAACATGGCCGTGAAAACCCCTCATTATTATTTTAGTTTGATTGTCCTTCATCGGGGAAGTACCTACTCTACATACAGGGCTACAGGCGACCCACGTCGAACCGTGTCGCGGCGCTTAGCGTAATAACCAATTGGCCTTTAAATTAAATATTTTTTTAGTATGTAATCTTTGCTTTACAATTTATGTTCAGATTGTCTAAGACAGTAGCAAGTGCCGCCGTAGTAGATATCATTACTACTTACTACCTACCGAATAAAGGATATGAAATGAAACAATAGTTAATTATAGTTTATACAATTTTTTGTATAAAATACCGGTATGTTTGACATGCAGACAAAATCCAAAAACATTTAAATAGCTGGAGTGTTTACATAAAAGTAGAAATTGCAATGTTAACTAAATATTATGTAGATCTAAAGCGAGACATTACATGATAAGTTATTTTGTTATGTAAAAATATTATTTTTGATTAATATTACTAGGCATTTTTTCTCAATGTTCCAGCCCAGAGGTCTCTATAACTTACATCTATGTGATATCAACAAACACTCAAGAACAATTTTACAGCTAGAACATACAAGGCTAAAACTAGTTCCCAATTTAAATAGGTATATGTTTTACTTCTCTTTTTTATGTTATAACAACAAAACTTTGAATGAAGTTTTCAATATAAAAAGCTTAATATTCCATTTAAATTATTCTGAACAACAATAGTTTCAATCATCTAATAGTTGCCAATCAATGTTATAAAACAAATGCACAGCAAATCCTATTACACAAACAACCAAGCATGCACCAGCGGCCTTTACAAGCAGACTTAAATTTAAACAGTTGTCCATGTTGTAACAATGCGCAGAATGTTTGACAAATAACACAAGACTCAATCAAAACAACCTAAACAATACTACTTCAGTTAAATAAGAACTTTAAATTGTTAAATAAAACAGTCAATCAGATAGTTGTGTCTCAGAGGTCTGTTCAGTCTTAAATTAAACTATTTATTGCCAACAAATCTAGAATGGCTATCTGATGTGACTGTTTCTATAAATGGTTATATAGTTTAGGGACTAAACAGTGTAAAGATTCTTGGTCGCAGAACTGTGCTTCACCATGGTGTCTCTGTGGACCTGGAAGCCAACTTTGCCGTGGATCCCGAGCTGTTCTTTGAGTCTTCTTCCAATCTCAATGGTGGCGTGTTGTTTTGTTGCATCGGCGGTCCAGATACCTGTGACACAAGTTTTTTTTTATCATGCCTGAGGCTTTTTATTTATGAATTACCAGTTTTCATAATACACCGAAATTAAATAACAACTTTTCAAACTGAAAGTACATATTTGATGTACAATCATTTTATCATCTTGGATTTCTGGCTCACTAAATTAGTGGAGTTATTTTTCAACTTTATTAGAATATATATAGAGAACTTACCAATTTTATCAATCTTTGCTCTAACATTCACTACTGCTCCACAGATCTCATCAGGGTTTTCAAAGTTCTCTCCAATTAGTAGCAGAACCTAAAACACATCAAATTATAACTGTTGGAATTTGAAACAAGCCTCTGTCTTTAAAAGTTTAATTGATCACTCTGTCATCACCTGTCAGATTGATCAGATGAGGTCAGATTGGATTTGAAGTATAGTGGTTACCTATGATAGGAAAACATAGAAAGTTTTAATACTCTAGAGGTGACTTCCAGAATAATCTAAAGGGAAGTGAGTGTTGCTTTATAAACAACACTAATAAAAATGATTAGGGGAAGACTTACATCCTGTATGTGTGTAAACTGACTCAGGAAGAAGTGGATTACTTATCATGAAATGAATTGTTTGCAATTATAATATTTTTATTTGCATTTGTGTTATCTGAATGTAAACTAAACTAATTCTGAATTGTGTAAGTTACGTACGGTATCAAGCCAAAAGCGATCAAGGTCAGAATTACGTTGTTTTTTCTCAAGACTGACAAGCCACCGGCCTCCCATCTTGTTGGCATCATCTTCCCACATCGGGCGGATTCCTTGCTTGAAGACTGCATAGTCGTGGCCTTGGCGCAGCTCAGATGGTAATTTGATGTGATGGTACAACCTGGAATTACAAACTAGGTATTAGGTGTTCAACTAGGTAGTTACTTCACTATTGCAAATCCAAACAGGGAAGAGTACTACTAATAGTACTCTAGTAGTACTTTTGTATTGACAACGACATCTGTGCACAACCAACTTTCTTGCAGATAAAAATAATGACATTTAAAAACAGCTGTTGTAGTATTTTTATTCATGACTTTAATTGCATTTACTATACAGACCATCACTAATATTACTATATAGTTATTTACCATCAAAGTACATGGAAAATCATTTATCTGTTACAACTGAGAATATTAAGTTTTGCTTAGCTTACCTCCAGAAGTCTTCAACAGTATCAAATGTTGTAAGTTCTATTAAATTCTCTTCCCAAGTTTTGTTTCTATCATTGTCATAGAACCATAGACTCCAGGTATTTTGCAACGGGTGTTTGATCAAGAATTCAGGCGGCACCTCTATGGTGCTATTGGTCTTCGTCTCGGCCGCCGCAGTTCCCTTGAAAACACAGGTCATTTTACTCCAAACCTAACCTACAATCACTTCACTGAAACACTCTCGACTAAGCACAGGAGCCTATAATACAGGTTTATTACACCCGAACTATTTTCAGATCTTGTGGATGGATAGAGGAAAGGGAAATACGGTAAACATGAAACAAATGCAACAGTGAAAGTTGGTCGAGCCACATCAGCAGATTCTACCGATATTACAGGGAGTTTATGAAATTAATGCTTGTAAAAAGGTAGGTCGTCCTTTGGGTGCTTGAAATAACTATATCTACCCACCTCTACTTCTTCAGAATTAATTCCAGCCATTTCACAAGAATCTCACGATGCAAGTTTTACTAAAAAAGAGTGACAGATAGAACCAGTGTGGCTAGGCAGGAATAAAAATATATTTTTATTTTTATGCGGCCTGTTTCGTTGCCAGCCAGTAATACTAGATAGCTATAATAGTTTCTGTTAATGGCTAATTTCATGCTTATTGGTGATGTGTTTTTATCTATGTTATATACACTTTAAGGGTACTTTTTGTGTTGTTGTTGTGTTTGAGTTGTGTGGAAGTGAGTGGAAGGAATGTTTAGATTGTTACATACAAATTCTACTTGGTCTGGTAGGTTTTTATTTAATTTACTAGCAGCACTGAATCAAACGTCAAAGTCAGACGTATGACAATTGACAGAATGACAGATATTCTGCCTCCCATCCAGCCAGACAGAAGTTCGATTTCTGAGAAGTATTTTATATTTGCCGACAGAATCCGTCCGGCATTTCCTTGTCCTTGATAAAAATAGTATTACAGTAGTTCAAAGCTATAATGTCTGTACAAACATTATTACTCGACTTTTCACTGGATGCTGCTCGTCTGGGGGATGAGAACGGCCAAAAAGCTGTGTTTGGGCAACTGGAGACAGTATTGAAAGAATACCTGCCGAATCTTATTTTAGCCGCTGATATTAAGCTGGAAGGCGGTTCAATGAAGATTCTAACTGGAAAAAATACTTCAACGGTGTCAATTAGGATGTTCGACCGGGGTCTTATTACAGTAAACATAGAGTTTTATAAGGAAGAGAATCAGGAACCGTTGATGAACCTCAAGGTGAGCCAATTATTTATTACGTATTTTAGGACTTGTTTAAAATACAAAGTTACGTATGAATTTGCATATAGATATGATTAGCTATTTGCCAACAAGCTTTGGCAACCAGCCTGGGCACATATTTTAAGAACCAGTTGGTAAATTATAAAGCCGTTGAATAATTGTTTTCTTATTTAAAGTCTAAAAGCGTTTTTCCACGTCGATAACCTGTCGGCGACGAAGTATCGTGTTGGTCAGTGAATAGCGTTGATATTGTTAAGTGTGTATTGGCAATGATAATTAGTCTTGTGTCGGTCAGTAAAAGATGCTCTTATGTTATTAATTATACACTATGTAAGCAAGAGCGTGACCGGCTTAATCTATACAAAAAATTAAGTCTAGCATTTTAAAAATAAATAAACACATAGTTACGACACAGAAGGCTGCGGGTTCGATTCCTGCAGCGGAACAAATGTTTGAATGATCTACAGATATTTGTTACGGGTCTGGATGTTTTTCTATTTATTATAAGTATGTATTTACAAAAAAAAAGTATACATATAAGTATTCTATCAGTTATCTGGTTCCCATAGTACAAGCTCTGCTTAATTTGGGGCTAAATATAGCTGTGTGAAATGTCCAGCAATATTTATTTATTTAATTATCATACATACTTGGATGCTGAATTATATTATGTAGGTGTTGTTGCTCTTGTAATATCCATGTTTTATTTGACCTTGGGAACAATGTTCTTTCATATGTTAATAATGCTTTCTTATATATTATGTTCATCCTCATAGTATTCAGAGAACCGGTAATCAAGTTTAAATTGCCAAATCCTCTTTTTGAGAAGCATCCCCAAACATGCACCTTTACCGGGTGTTTAACAGTTTGATCGACAAGTCTGTTATTGGCAGTTGACCATGCATGAGGTGAGATACTAGTTGCCCAAAACTATGCTTCGTCAGAAAAGATTATCTTATCCCATTCACGGTCATTGTTTTTTCTCACGCCCAGGCCAACTTTTGTTCAACGTGCTCTTGAAAGGAGTGGTTTCTTTAATGTACTTCGGTATTTTAACCTAATCTCGACTCTCTCTCTCTCTTCGAGTCGTTATCCTCAATACTGAGGGTCGTGACCTCCTCCATGGGTGATTTTTTCCTTGACTATGTTTCGCCATCGGTGTCTGTTGGCGGCGACATGTATGGCATCACGAAGCCCAGAATCGAGAGTTGTGCGTGTAATCTCGACTAAACGTGTTTTAATTGTAGCAGAGATAATATTTACACCTTTTTTTTCAATTCTGTTTATGCAGATCGTAAAGATCGCATATTTTTCAAAAACTTATCCGTTTATCCTCGCCGAATGACGTCTTTCTCGTTTTACCACGTTCTAATAGGTCATCAACATTTTTTGGTATCTAACTATCGGTTCACCCACTTAGTCACGAACGCCTTAGACTTATTCATGTACAGCCTGAACACTACAAAGAAACACTGCTACATAGCGGGAACCATACGTGATACTCATCTCGTAAAATGTCCGCTCTGTGCGAAGCGAAATCGAAAATTATTTTTGTTTGATGATGCATCATGGACAAAATGTCCATGATGACATTTCATCATTTTCGGACAGGTCCGGTCAACAGAAATACCCGACAGCTCAATTAGTGTTTTTGTGGGATTTTAACGCCCATCACCAAGAGTGGCTCTTCCCATACCGATGCACTGACCACTCTGGAAGAGAGACGCGAAAGCTAGCTTTAGCGCTAAATCTCACCCAGCTAGTCCAAGGAGCAACGCGGGTTCCCGATGTTGACGGCCAAATAGCCAATTGCTTGGATCTTCTGCTGACGACTGATCCAGACCGCTACTCCGTTTCGGTTTCATCACCCTTGGGTAGCTCCGACCACTGTCTGGTGAAATCTGTGTCTGTCTACTCTCCGCTCGATTTTAGCCCTAGAGGCAAGCGAAGAGTGTGGTGGTACAAGTCAGCAGCTTGGGATGAAATGCGCGCATTCTTTGCATCTTACCCTTGGCAGCAAGTTTGCTTCTCATCTGAGGATACTTCGGCTTGTGCGGATGCTGTGACGGATGTGCTACGCCAAGGAATGGAATATTTTATTCCATTCTCTGACGTAGCAATGTCAGGCAAACCTCAACCATGGTTCGGAGCCAAATGTAGACGCGCCAGCGTGCAGAAGCATGAGGCATTCCTGGCCTGGGCTGAAGCTCGAAACAGCAAAGCCACTTATCTCAAATGAAGACACTTTAAAACAAAGCTGCCAAGTCCTGCAAAAAGGCTTTAAGAAAGGCACGATTTGACCACATAGGCCGAATAGGGAACAAATTAGCTTCGTACCCATCGGGTAGTAATCGGCTTTTGTCGCCCCATACTATCACCACTGCTGAAACCTGAAGGCACGCTAGCCCACACCGCTGAAGAGAAAGCGAACTTGTTCGCCACTCTTTTCGCGGAATCTTCACATTTAGATGCTGCAGGCGGGACACCTCCGAGTCTACCTGATTGCGGGGTACTTATGCCGGAAATACGCATTCGTCAGACCGAGGTTCGTAAAACGCTGCGGAGTTTGGACGTGAATAAAGCTAGGGGCCCTGATGGGATTCCAGCAATTGTTCTTAAATCCTGTGCGTCTGAGCTCGCACCTGTACTGACAAGCCTCTTTCGCTGCTCTGTTGAGGCTGGACATGTGCCGAAATCATGGAAGCTGGCTAATGTGCAGCCAGTGCCCAAAAACGGTAGTCGTGCTGACCCATCCAATTATAGGCCCATCTCGGTCACGTCCATAATCTGTAAGACTATGAAACGTGTTCTGAACAACAGGCTCCTGGCACACCTAGAAGCTAATAACCTCCTCAGTGATCGCCAATACGGCTTCCGCCGAAACCGGTCAACTGGGGATCTTTTGGCGTATGCCACGCATTTATGGAGCGAAGCCATTGAGAAATACGGAGAAGCGCTTGCTGTTTCTCTCGACATCTCAAAGGCCTTTGACAGGGTATGGCATGATAGTCTTATAAGTAAGCTTCCATCTTTCGGTCTACCCACTGGTCTTTGTATTTGGATCTCGGACTTTTTGAGAGACTGATCGATACGAGTCGTCGTTGATGGCTGCTCGTCCGATCAATTGGTGATTAACGCCGGAGTCCCTCAAGGGTCGGCACTCTCTGCAACTCTCTTCCTGCTGCATATCAACGATCTGCTAAAGCCCGGAACCTTTGGTTACGCAGTCGACAGCACAGTTGTGGAGAGTTACACATCTGCTGCACGAGCCAGTGGGGCGCAGATTCAGTCACTCAGAGAGGCCAAAGTTGAACGCTTAAATTTATCCTTGAAGGGGATCTCCGACTGGGCCGATGCCAACTTGGTTAAGTTTAATGCAAATAAAACCCAGGCGTGTCTGTTTTCCGCGAAACGGAGCCCATTTCATCTGGCTCCTACTTTCCGTAATGTACCCGTGCCGATTTCTGACCACCTCGAGCTTCTTGGTATCTCATAACACCCACTCTCAATTTCGGCTCCTATATTGAGTCGAAAGCCCAGCTAGCCGCTAAGAAGCTTGGAATACTTGCAAAGGTGAGACATTACTTCACACCGGGACAGTTGCTCAACTTATACCAAGCACAAGTCCGATCATGTCTGGAGTACTGTTCTCACCTCTGGGACGGATCAGCGAAGTACCAGCTAGAGGCTCTAGATTCAATTGAGAGAAGAGCCAAGAAGCTCATTTGCAATGACGAGTTAGTAAATGCAAGGCTCCACAGTCTCGAGCATTATCGAAAGGTTGCAAGCCTTTCGGTTTCTTATCGGATACATTTCGGAGAGTGTGCTGCGGAGCTTTTCAACCTGATCCCACCATCCCCATTCTATGATCGGACAACCAGACGCTCCGCGATATGCCACCGCTACATGGTAGACATATGTACCTCCCATACGCACAAAGCAGTACTCTTCCACCTTTATTATGCGCACCGCCAAGGAGTGGAACGCCTTACCTGAGTCTGTGTTTCCTGATAACTACAACCTAGGGATACAAGCTATCCGTTTATGGAACTCTCTTCCTTCTTTAATTAGATCTGCCAAATCCCTTCCTATCTTTAAAACGCTATTGTTTAAGCACTATTTGTCTGCATCAAAGAGCTGAGTCATCTTATTTTGTTATTATATCTGTCGTTGTTATTATTTGTATTACATCTGTTTCATAATTGTATTTTTATTTATTATTAGTATTTTAATATTATAGAATATTTATGTATTACATTTATATTAATATTACCTACCCTGGTATCTATGTATTTTTTTTTGCTTATGTAAGCACACAGCTAAATAAAAAGCTTAAGTTATAAGGCTACCGTCCTTTAACGTTCTTGTAAAATCCAGTCCATCCAAAGGTTGTCTGGAAGAGATCGCTTTTAGCGATAAGGCCGCCAATTGTACTATCGCGTGTCTAGTTTTAAGTGTTTTAAATATGATTTGTTAATTTAAGTGTGGTATAGAATAAAGAGTTTTCTATTCTAGGGATCTTCAAGTCACGAGTGAATAGGTTTCTTGTAGGCAAGCGTGTACCATCGTAGACTGCATCATCGCTTACCATCAAACGAGATAGTGGTCAAACGCTAGCCTATAATTTATAAAAAAAAATTGGGCTACCAGCTCGTATTTTTTGTTTTGCAACAAACTGATGTATACATTTTTTTATCCCGGTCACGTTCTTATTAAACACACTGTAGCTTTTTTATGTTCGAATTGTCTTTTTGAACTGTTACAACAGGAGACTTAAAAAAAATTAATTATGTCACTAGCTCTCATACGGAGTCACTTTATTCTTCTCTTTACAAGATTGCCAGAGTACTGGAGAACCAACTGAGGAAATACATTAATGTACTGAAATCTCAAGCCTATGCTCCACTGAAGAGATGCCTGTTTGGAAGATATTACCCAACTTCAGGTAATTATTCAAATAAATAAGTCTACACACTAAAAGTGGTCTCTCACTATGGGCCACATAAGAATGTGTAGTGAAGAAGGCTCAAGATCGCTCAGCGTGCTATGGAGAGAGCTAAGCTTGGTATTTCTCTATGAGACCAAATTAAAAATGAGGATATTCATAGACAAACCAAAGTTACTGATATTGTCAAGAGGATTCCACGCTGAAGTGGCAGTAGGCAGGTCACATAGCTCAAAAAACTGGCCACCAAGCACTGGAAAGCGCGGTGTAAGATGGCCTCCTACTAGATGGAAAGACAAGCTGATAAAGGTTGCAGGCAGCACAAGATTGATTGCTTGCAAAATCTATTGGGTAGGCCTATGTTCAGCCATTGCTAAACTTTCTGGTTGATATGATGAAGTCTACAAATATATCAGGTATCGAGCACTAGCTCACACAAACCACAAGTAAAGTTTACCAAAAATTATGATGTAAACAGCTGCGTCAATTTCCACTAAACTTGCCTATGAACTATTTTGCAAACACCAAATAATAATTGGTAAAGGTTGCTGTGAGCTGTTGGGTACAGGCAGCACAAGATTAGTCACTCTGGAAATCTATGAGGGAGGCCTATGTTCAGCAGTGGACGTTCTGATAAAACTAGCTGACCTGCCTGCGGCTCCGCACGCATGGTTTGTCAGTGAAAACATTACCCTCCTTCTGCGCAGTCGGGTAAAAAGTAGCCTATTTTACTCTGCGATAATGTTTATTTCTTACAAACATACAAATCTTTTGTGTTTATAATATTAGTATAGATAAAGAAATAGGTATATTTGTTGATAATTCCATTTGGAAGTGAAAATACCTTGGACTGACTCACAGTAGAGAGACAGACAAAAGCTTGAATTTATAACACTCCTCGTTTTGCATTAAGAGTTAAGTATAAAAGCATTTATTAATTTTACGGAACACTAGCTGACGCACTTGCTTTGCACGTATTTTATCTCTCTCAGAGATAGTGTAGCTTTCTATCAGTAAAAGAATTTTCAAAATCGAATCAGTTTAGCAGTTTCTGAGATTAACCCCCTACAAACTTACAAACTTCTCTAAGAAAATAGTTTTATAGAGTCGTTTTTATAATATTAATATATGAAATAATAAGATCTTCTTCTTCTATCGAGTCAATGGTTTATGCATAATTATTTATAGCTTCGAAACTAAATTGATAAGACAACGTTTATTTGCTAGAGCATAGTAAATACACATAATATTATTGTGTTGTAACATAAGCCCAGTGTGGCTTATGTTTTGGACTATTTTTTTTGTAATACATCTATGTAAAATAAACATAAAACAATAAATATCTATGATAACAGTCTATAAGAATAGAATAGAATATCATTTATTGAAAAAGAAGAACAATAACATTAATTAATTAATTTATTTCATAATTTCATTAGTTAGTGTAACATCAGTCTCTCGCAAGTTAAGCACATTAATGTTCATTAATGTTAGGCATGCAAATGTTCAAATTAAATACAAAATAATTAAATAACAGCAGACTTAACTTGTAGCACCACATAGTATGTGGATAACATTAAATAATTAAATAATAACCTGATGAAAACACAACTTAATAAATGTACTAAAAGTAAGGTTATCCTAATGGTTGTTCATGTTAATGTTTCAGATGAAAGACTTCTTGAGTACGATATTGACCGCATCCTGTTTGATGATCAATCAGAGTTCCAGAGGGTTCAGATTGTCCATTCCATGAGTCTGGGCAACATGCTGGTGCTAGATGATTTGCAAAGTGAGTCACAGAGGTTCAGAAAGTAGTAATACTCTTTGTGAAAGGGTTCACCTGGGGAAGTACCACCATAACTATTTCTGCCGCCAACCAGCATTGCTGTGTTTCGGTTTGAAGGGTGCTGGCTTTGATCAAATTACAAGCACATGTTGAATTGCGTCAAGTAGTAGGTCTATAGTATAGACAGTGAATTGAAAATACATACTTAATGATTATTATAAATACGGGATTTATCACGTACGTTATTCGGAGCTGATCGCACTCACCCTGATGAGGGTTCACGAATTGAACCAAAACATTGTCGGTCGAAACACCGATAAGACGGTACGAGATAAATCCCGTATTTATAATAATGATTGAATTAAATCACGAAAGTTTTCTAAATGAAAAGACTTAGCTAAATAATATAATTCATGTTACAGATATTTCGGAGGCTGACCTCGTGTACACTGAAACCCTGATGCAGAGAGGCAAAGAGAAATACGAGGGCAAAGAAATTGTGATATTAGGTAAGTATACAACAAAACACCCCATTTTGTGTGGTATTTTTTTTTGTTTACCAACTCGCTGTTGACCTCTGAGGTCGATGCAGCTTAATCGAACTTTGACGAGCGCGGAGGGCACTAAGTCAAATAAATCATTATGAGGCAACGAAACTCGACTTGAGGCGTTGCCCTGGGACAAAAAAAAAATCAATCGAATTGAGAAATTCCTCCTTTTTTTGAAGTTATTTAAAATTGGTAAAAATTACTTCAAGTGTACCTCACCTATAATGTACCTTTTTATTATTGGTATGGAATATTTATTTATTATGCTATATCTGCTATAGGTATAGATATGATAAGTACTTATATAAAAATATTAAAACTCCTGTCCATAAAACAGAGTTTTATGGTCGATCCTTCACTGTAACAGCCGTACGATTGTGGAACGATTTGCCCTTCTCTATAAGAACATCCAAGTCTATTAGTAATTTTAAAACAAAAGTACACACTCATTATCTGTCCCTGCGTTGAAGTTGTCGCTGCTTGTTAATTCATCATAACCATTTTTACAGTTGCTTATTTTATTATAATTAAATTTGTGTTATTATTAATATTTTAGGTTTATAGTATGTATGTAGGTATGTTTTTAATTTTATATAGATGCACCGCCGTCATGTGATATGTTATAATCCTGTCCATACTAAGGTTGTCTGGAAGAGATCGCTTTTAGCGATAAGACCGCCCATTGTACTAAATCTGTTCGTAAAAATTATGTTCTGTATTTTACTTTGGTGTACAATAAAGAGTTATCTTATCTTATATATATTTCACGAGAACGTTATAAGACGGTAACTTTTAATCCAAATGTTGTCTATAAGAGATCGCTTTCAGCGATAAGACCGCCACTTGTATTTCTGCGTGTATTGTTATTCGTTTTTTATATTGTTTTATAATTTAAGTGAGATTTACAATAAAGCGTTTTCTATCTATCTATCTAATGTGCATTTTGTGTACTTCCAGGCGGCGGGGACGGCGCGCTACTGTACGAGCTGCTGAAAGAGAAGCCCAAGTTCGTGTGGATGCTGGAGATAGACCCGATGGTGATGGACGCGTGCAACAAGCACATGCAGGCCATCTGCGGAGACGTGCTCGAGACACGAAAGGGACCCAACTATGAGGTAAAATGAGGAAAGATATGCAAACCCTAAAAACAATTTAATTAAAACCTCTAGCAATCTCTATCAGAAAACCTTCATCACGACTTTAATAACAATAATCTTCAAGAGTAAGTTTAGTTTTGTAACGAAGTTGTACATAGCATAATAAACTTTATGTCAATTGTATAAAGTACAAACTAGATACGAGCCAAAGAACAAAACGCGCGTCTTCCGGAAAAATCACGCGTATTCTTGAGAATGGTTACCACTTAACATCAGGTAAAAAAAAGTGTTTTAATGCCAGGATACGTGCTCTAGTGGTATTATTAATGTAACCCTTAATTTCAGGTGATAGTCGGTGACTGCATGGCGACCGTCGCCAAATTCATAAAGGAAGGCAAGAAAGTCGACTACATATTCGGCGACCTCACAGACATTCCCATCTCTGAGTCTGCGTGCGGGGAGCTGTGGGAGTTCATGACCATGATACTGCGCGCCTCCTTCCAGATTCTGAAGCGCGAGGGCAAGTTCATGACGCATGTGAGTACATATTCACAACCTCACAGATATACCAATGAGATAGATCTATCTAAACTAATATGATAAAGGGGTAAAGTTTGGGAGTTTGTTTCAAATTCAATCGTTTATTTACTAGAATACACAAACTTTACAATAAAAGGTCTTAAATCTATGCTGTTTTGTTCTGTTTGTTTGGATGTAGGGAGTAATCGCTGGAACTACTGAACTGATTTTGAAAATTCTTTCACTGGTAGAAAGTTACACAATCCATGAGTGCTATATATTATTTTTGAGTCAGCTACTCGTTAAATAAATCAAATATGGTGGCACCATACTTTATTAAGTTACCATAGCGTAAGACATCATCCGCGAGTGTTACCTTGAGTCGTTATTACAGCGGCAACAGAGCATACGGCGGTTATTAATTTTTTTTTTTCTGGATATATAACAAGCATATGGCCCACCTGATATTAAGTGGTAACCATCGCATATAAAAAAGTATTGCCTTGTAGGTCACGCACCCTTGAAAGGCGGCCTACGATGCACTACCTGCGTCTATCAATTTGAGGCATACAGGTGTAAAAGCTCATGTGCCTGTAATTTCACCGGCAACCACACCCTTCATACCGAAACAGCTATGCTGCTTGGCGGCAGAAGTAGGTATGTTGGTAGTTCTTTCCCGGGCGAGCCTTTTCACAAGGAATTCTACTCCTCATACCCTTCACACCGAAACTGCTTGGCGAATAAAATAGGTACTGGGGTAGTACTCTTTCACTACTTTCACTAGGAGCCCTAACTATTAGAATTACTTAAACTAACCTTAGTTTTGTCCTTTTCCAGGGCAACGGAGCCATCTGCAGCGACTCACTAGTACTGTACGAGCAGGAGCTAACTAAGCTGAAGCCAGCCGTGCAGTTCACAAAGTGCCAGGCCTTCGTGCCTTCCTTCCTTGAGGAGTGGATTTTCTACCAGATAGCGTTCGAGCAGTGCGCTGGAGACGCGTAGCCAAACATATACTAAGGGAACGTACCCATACTAAGTGACCCATTTTTTACTCCCCTCCCCTCGGTGACCACCTGTATTATATGCCAAGACCTCCCCCTAGTTTTCACATAGTAATTCATAAATATGGTTTTAAATCATTTTTTGCAAACATAAAGTTTAAAAAAAAATTGGTTCATATTTGTCTTTATTAATACGGCGCTTGCCGCGTGACGGCAAATGTGCGTGCACCTATAATTACCAGTTTAAAAAGCTTTAAACGCTGCGCGCCATAGTTGAATATAGCTCAAAAAAGCGCGATATTTCCATAGAGGATATTGACTACATGACGAAAACCTAACCCCTCTCCCATCCCTGTAATCAAGCGTGGTATTTTGGAGACCCTTCCTTCCCCCCACCCCTGAACGGGGCACGTAGTATGGATACGTTCCCTAAGTTCTAAACAAGAATATTTTTTATTGGGTGAATGGAATTTTAAGCCGCGTCTCCTGCGTATGTTTTTTCAAAACAACGAAACATTGGGGCGCGGTCATACACAATGACACTGTTCTTGTACACACACCTACTTTTAAAATCGTCTCTCTTTCTAGTCTCAAAGGTTTGCTGGAAGAAAACTTCTTAGGGTTAAGCTCGCCTTTGTACATGCCCTCTATTTCTGTATCACACTAATATTATAAATGCGAAAGTTTGGATGTTTGTTTATTTGTTACTCAGTCACGTCGTAACCGCCGAACCGATTTCGATGAAATTTAGTATGTACGTTGATTATAACCTGGATTAACACGGCTACCCCTATCCCATAAATCAGGTCTCATGGGATAAAAATAGGCTGTATAAAAGCCTAACCTAACCTTACCCAGAAATAAGCGCTAAACTCGGTTTTGCAACTTGACTTAAGTTGCAAAAGCGAGTTTAGCGCTTATTTCTAGGTTACTAGTGTAAACGCGCAAGCAACAGCTAGTTTTTAAAATATATTTTCTTGTTTGCAATAAAGAATAACAAATATTTTTGTTTTCTGAAGTGGACGGAAAACATTCCGGTGGGTGGAGAGGGGTGCTATGTGTCACTAGGTTTGCCAACCGTACTTTATAATACGAATAATCTTGCGTTATTTTACATCTGTGTGCTTTATACTTTTGAATACCAAATTGTACTCTTATATTAACCGAAACGTTGAAGTAGTAATAAATGATACATTTTTTTATAAAATGCAATGATACAGAGCCACAAACTGAAACACAATAGAAACGATGGTAAAGTTCAGATGAATTAACTGCGCTATTCTGTTCAAGAGTATACAATTTTGGTCATTAAGGTACATTTTTTTCACCGACTGTACTTTATTTTCTAGCCCCTGGAGCCAGAAATACGGTATTTCTTTAAAAAAGTTGGCAACCCTATCCGTCGCACGCGGGTTTTCAAGGTTATTTTATTTTTATCGGAGGCAGTAAGTGTTGCTGATAGTTATTCTCAATGGATTTGAGAAGAGATACTGTTCTCTGCTTTTTGAGCTTAATCCCAGCTAAATATTTTGTATTAACCAGAAATATTTAGATTAGATTACATAATTCTTAATTGCACTCCATAAAACAATACAAATAAACAATAACAACGTAAATCTATGCATACAATTGGCTGCCTTATCGCTAAATAGCGATACCTATACCTATAGCGGGAGACAGCTAGTGTATAAAAAAAAATATTTTGTTTCATGTTTCGAAAATACACGCGAAGGAGACACGGCTTTATGCAAACTATACGAAAAGTATACCTACTTAAGCCATATCTAAGAATTACTTACCGGGTGAATCAACAGACCTTTTATGCAAACTGTACTTTAAAGGTCCAAAATACAATGTTACAAGTAAGAATAACTGATCGGGTAATAAATAGACAGGATTTGTTATGCTAACTGTACCAAAATTATACTAAGTGCCTATTTCACCACCTCTTAGTAACACTATCGAACGGATTTAAAAAATACGTCATTTGTTTTCATATGAAAACAGATAAATAGAGAATGATTTTTATCCATCAATTAAAGTTACTCTGAGGTCGTGAATTAGGCATTAAGTCTATAACTAGTAATAATTTTCCTTTACTTTGTTCTATATCTGTATTTTATACACACAGATTAAAAAAATATATTTTGATCAGGTTCTAAAAGATTTTATGCAAAGTATACCCAATGTATACATTCACATAGAATTATTTGATATCAAGCGGTACCAAAACTACCTAAGTTAAGCGTAATCAGTATTTTTTGAGTTTATTCTTAATATTCTTGTCAATCAAGATTTTGATATCTCAACTATAAGAGAAGCCCTTTGATGCAATAAGAATCTTCACTTCAATGATTATTTACTTCATAATATCACCTGGTGGTCTACCGCTAAATATAGACCTCCATAGATATTGTTGGGCATTTCACACAGCGCTATCTAGCCCCAAATTAAGCAGAGCTTGTACTATGGGAACCAGATAACTGATAGAATACTTATATACATTTTTTTTGTAAATACATACTTATAATATATAGAGAAACAACCAGACCCAGAATAAATATCTGTAATCTTGCAAACATTTGTTCCGCAGCGGGAATCGAACCCTCTACCTCCTGCGTCTCAGCCGACTATTCGCCCACTGCACCACGGAGGTCGTCATATCTTGAGCGAGCAATCTGGGTCGACTTTTACGACCTATTAATTCCATTTAGTAGGGACTTCCTACGTTTTACAGTGCGTAGTCTCCACTCAAGAACATTTTACTTGGTCAATATCAATAAGCGTGTGCGTCCAGATGGCGGTGCCAACTTCTGTATTGGAAAATTATTTTCGCCAACATTTAGTACCCATTTGGTACCTCAATAGATTACAAAATATTCTTAATCTTAATAGCGCCGCCAGAGTCCACCGTCAAGATGGCGTTTTGACGCACACCTTTTGGTGCCCATAGGCATTCTTGTCCCTCAAGCATGTAATTGACCTGAAAAGGGTAACTCAAAAACCAACATAATTACACGAGGATCTATCTCAGTTTGCATTTTCAATTATCTGAGGAGTAATTGAAATCTTCATCGTCCAAACATGATTATCGAATAGAAGTAAGTTTCTACTTGTTACCTAATTTTTAGACTTATTATGATAACCACCATCGAAACTGCAAAAAATACTAAATTCATCACAAAGCATTTGAAACAAAATGGAAGCGCGAGCGTGATTACCACCAATATTTTTTTTTATAAATACCTACGTACTTGGTCTTGTGTCTACCAAACGCCTCTGCATACAAAATCACCCGTAAGTACTATACAATCTCGATAATTTTTATCATTATAAAAACCTAGGCATAGGTGTTTTAAATTTTGATATCATAAACTTTGGATCAATTTAGTAAAAAAAGAAAAATCATTTTCGTATGGAAACGCATTTGGTATTACCGTAACTGGATATGTTTTTTATGTTTAGCAACAAAATGATCATTTGAATTTATAAAATATATACCTAGGTACGGAAGTTATGTTTAGTAAAACGAGCGAAAACAGGCGCATGCACTAACAGAAGCGCGCGTACGAGGATCTCGGATCAAGTCAGTGGTACGTTCGAACGTTTTCGCTCGTTCTAAACCTAACTTCTGGTAACTGTCTATTTGTGGTCATAGCACAAAATAGATCTCAATGTGTCCAAATATTTACGGGTCCATCTGAAGTACAATAAGCCAAGTATTACCACAAGTTGTGGTCTGCAACTACTCAGTATTCAAGGCAGCTTTGCCATTATTTTAGTTTATAAGCAAAAGTAGTATAACTACATTCATTATGATTTTATGAACTACGCTTGTTACTTTCGGTTATTAAACAATTTATAAAAGGGGAATTTTGTTTTATTTTAACTCTTTGTTAAACGGCATAGAAAGATGCAACAGATAGGCTATGAACTTACGGAGCGTGTTACCATTTCTAAAAATAAATACTTTAAACACCTATAATATTTTTTGGTTCCAAATTGGTACCCATACTAAATGCTGGTGGTTTGCAGATCATACTATTTGAACACAGACAGAAAAATATTATTAAATATACGATTAGAAATACCTAACCATTATTATTCAGGTTCTTTCGTATAAGACCGTTGTAATATTATAAAAGAATCTCCTACTTTTTGAATAGTCATAATAATCCCCACTTAACGGATGGAGCAGAGCTGTGGGGATTATGAAACTAACCCATCTATCAACGTACTCTGCAGGTTTAATATAGAAATAAAACCGACAAATTCTTATTTTCTTATTTACATTTAATAATAAACTTTAGAGATACTTACAAAACATTACACATTAACTTACACGTAGGTACAAACATTGGTGTTGATTTTATGCGAAAGTCTAAAAGCTGAACTAAGTTTTATGCATTGTAATCTAATAAATAAACTAGATAATTATCTATTTAAAGAATATAACAACTTGTGTTCTCTAAAAAGATGACAAAATTTTAGGGCAATCAAATTTTGTTCAGATTTACATATTAATCCATCAAAAAATCGACACCAGTTCGCTAAAACAAAAATTGTAATCACAGTTTTTATAAACTTCATAATGTAGTCAAATAACGCTCAATTTTAATCATTATACTAGAGGACTTTACTTAGCAATATATTATTTATACCTTATATAAAAAAGGTATGTAATGCTAAATATCTTTTGCCAAATAAACAATAATATAATGTACAAAATTACTGAAACGCAGAGCATTGGTAGATGGCGCGGCTAGTATGAGAAAATGCTTCGAATCTAAAGTTACCATCATAATCTCAGTAAAAAAAATATATAAAACGTTATTCATTAGCATAGAACATAGATTAAATTCAGAACCTGTTTTTTGATCAGCTAAAAATAACATTACAATGTACAAGAGTGCCCAAAAAGAACCTTTGCGAAGTGCACGGCATCCATTCGCATTTGTTACAGGCCTTTTTAAGGTCACTTATCCCAGGCACACCAATTCTCGTAATTTTGTCGCCATTCAACTTTTGGTCGCGTTACGATCATCAGGATAACGGGCATTAAAACTTGAATATAAAGTGCAGGGCACACTGAAGAGAGTTAAGGCGAAGACGTGCCGCTCATGGGCGTAGCCAGGTTTCAGTATCGGGGGTATTATATATTCAAGATTTTTTTTTTACTAACCTACTTTGTCCCACTACTGGGCAAAGGTCTCCCCATCTCCCCTCCATCCATCGCGGTACACAGCCAAATTCGGCCAATCTGGTTTGAATGCCTCCAGGTCGTCTCTCCATCTTTTTCTGGGCCTACCACGGCTGCGTCGCCCGTTCGGTATCCACTGGGTGACTAGATTCGCCCAACGTTCTGGATGCATTCAAACCACATGGCCTGCCCATTCCCATTTTAAGAAAATAAAACATAAGTAATATGTGAAAAATAACAGAAGGTTCATTGTCGGTCATAGGCAAGCGATAAAAATGTTTGTGTAATAATTTATAATCCCCACCTCTCCTTATTTCAATGTAATGCATTTTCCAGTGTTCATATTGTTTTAGTTACATGTAAAAAGTGCACTGAAATAAATAAATTACAATTTGAACGTAATATTTAAAATATTACATTCAAATTGTAATTTATTTATAAATATTCAAATCATAATATTATATTTTGAATATTTCATGGGGGGGTTTGAATAGGTTTCTTCTAAGCAAGCATGTACCATCGTAGACTGCATCATCGCTTACCATCAGGTGAGATCGTGCTAAAACGCTAGCCTATAAATTATAAAAAAAACTCCCTAATACAGTTTACACATGTATACTTCAAGTTGATGGACCTAGGGCAGTACACCGTAGGGGTAGGGCACGTTCCTTAGGTACGTGCCCTACGAGGCAATGCTTTGTTATAGGCGACCACCTCTTCACATTGGGTAGGACATTTTGTTTGTTCCACCTGCACGATGTATAAAAAAAATATAAATTTATATGAAACGGACGCGTCACGTCTTCGCGATAAGTCTTTTCTGTCTGCCTTAACTAGATATAATTACAGGAATTAGCCTTTATTGTGCTAAGTGTTACTTTTTTACTGGTATTATAGCGCGCATGTGGTCCCTTTTAAGCCGCGTTGACACAATCAAAGTATGCTTTATCAAACAAGATTTGATAAAGTACCTTTGATACAGGTTGCCACTAACATAGTTTACTCGGATCATTTTCTTTATTTTTCAAGCAGTCAACATAGTTTTTGCACTTGACTACATTTTTTTTTTATGTAACCTATATATGACAAACGAGCAGGCAGTCCACCAGATGTTAAGTGGCTAATACGGCCCATGGATATCCACATAAAATTCAAAACAAGGTATTGTGTTGTCTTGTTTTGCCAATAGACATCCAAGTATCCAAGTTATCTATGAAAAGTAGAACGCGGTCCAAGTCTTCTTTGATTGGACGCCGACGTCCAAGTGCGCTTTGAACAGTGTTGCCATGATCAAAGTAGCGTCCAAGTAGTCATCGGTATTGTCTCGAAATCCCCACCCGCGTGGTCGGCGTAGAGTCTGTAACTGGACAATTACTACAAACATACTTGCTTTAACACGGGCAATTTATTTTCAAATAATTTAATAAGAAATTGCCCGTGTTAAAGCATGTATATTTGTAGTAATTGTCCAGTTACAAGGCCTCTACGCACCGGTGGGGATTTCGAGGATAAACCGTAGTCATCAAACTACTTGACAGAGCGTATTTTGACCGTTTCAACGCGGCTTTAGACAAGTAGACGGGGCGTATATCAATAAAAATGTTGCGCTTAGTGTACAATGTGTCAATGACCTCAAGTGAGCCAAGAAGCAGTGAAGGCTGTACAGTACATGCGTTAGTGTTATTCCGCCTGCCGCAGCCGCGCGAGCCGCTGCGTCAGCTCGTCCTGTTCCTGCGAGACGACGGTGGAGGCGCCCACTGACGTACTCGGCACTCCTGACGGCAGCTCCATGTTTAGCTCCAAACTGAAATTGATAAAGTTGGTTAGTATTCACTACTTACTAGCGTCTGTCTGTTGTGTTTTTACAACAAGCTATATAAGTTTAAAAACTAAAACTTGACTACGTAATACCTGTCGATGGTGGTTTATGACACCCGGACCATAATAACAAATTGATTGACGCCTCATTCATCAAAATCGGATGGGTATATAAATATAAAATACTAGCTGACCAATCCGCAGCTTCGCACGCGTAGTTTTTCAATAAAAACATTACCCTCCTTCTGCGCAATCGGGCAAAAAGTAGCCTATTGTTACGAGCTGAGGGTTCGGGATAAAATAATGGGAATCGATCTCACCAAAATAACACTTTTATTCAACACTAAACGATGTATACACGAAATTGGTCACACGTATCACAACACACTAATTCACACCACTGGTGCACCACTTAAAGTCACCGAAAAGATCGCACGTATAGCTTAATCCAGACTGACTCGCGAGCAACTACTGCTCACGCGAGACCCTTCTCCACGTTAGTCCTCCAGGGCCTCGCTGAGACTCGCTGAGACTGACTCTCCGGCCATCTCTCCGGCCTATTTATATCGCGCATATTTCGATTGTTCGAGAACGATCTCAATTGTTCCAGGAAAGGGTCGGTGTTTCGACATAATGACCACTTCCCTTTCTGCGAAACCGCAAACAATAAGACGGACAAAAGCGCTCGAGAAACTTCGATTATTACCCATTGTTTAACAGCCTCGGCGTAACACTGCCCCCTCCTAAAACATGCTCGTCTCGAGCATTGTTAGCCCCGTAATATCGCGCCAGCCGATCAACATGAACAATTTTAGGCGCACCTCGCGTTGAAGATGTAGCAACTAGAGGAGCCACATTGCCGTCTCTAGTACTTCAGGACACCCAGAGTCCCTTCCTCATCAGCGATCCCAATTCCAGCCTCCAAAACACGGCTCTCATGATTTCTATCTGTTCTTTCACTTCCTGGAATTCCTTTCCAGATGAACCAAACGATTCCCTCATCAGTCGAGCACGCTCTTATGGCCAACGTCGCTGATCTTCCTGTTGACGACGCTGCTCTTCTTTATCCTGACGTCGCTGTTCCTCTTGCAACCGAGTCTGCTCCACCTGTTCACGTCGCTGTTCCTTCTGCAACCGAGCCTGCTCTTCCTGCTGACGACGCTTCTCTTCTTTATGCTGACGGCGTTCTTCCTCCTGCAACCAAGCCTGCTCTTCTTGCTGACGACGCTGCTCTTCCTTATCCTGACGTCACTGTTCTGCCTGCAACCGAGCCTGCTCTTCTTGCTGACGACGTTGCTCTTCCTTATCCTGACGTCGCTGTTCTTCCTGCAACCGAGCCTGCTCTTCTTCCTGACGTCGCTGTTCTTCCTGCCAACGTCGCTGCTCTTCTTGTTGACGACAAAGAATGGCCATAATAGCAGCAAGATCGCCTGTCACAGGAGCTTGCCCCACGGATGATGATGATGCTCCAAATGATTCGGTGGCGGTTGATCCCATCTCCATCGGCTGACGACTCTGCCGAGCTTCTTGAACCGGAGAATCTCCAAACCGCCTTTCATCCATTTCCTGTTGTCATTGACCTCTCGTCCTGACACCGTCCACGTTATCCATTGGTAGAACCGGCATTATTTTATCCCACTTCTGACACCAAATTGTTACGAGCTGAGGGTTCGGGATAAAATAATGGGAATCGATCTCACCAAAATAACACTTTTATTCAACACTAAACGATGTATACACGAACTTGGTCACACGTATCACAACACACTAATTCACACCACTGGTGCACCACTTAAAGTCACCGAAAAGATCGCACGTATAGCTTAATCCAGACTGACTCGCGAGCAACTACTGCTCACGCGAGACCCTTCTCCACGTTAGTCCTCCAGGGCCTCCCTGAGACTCGCTGAGACTGACTCTCCGGCCTATTTATATCGCGCATATTTCGATTGTTCGAGAACGATCTCAATTGTTCCAGGAAAGGGTCGGTGTTTCGACATAATGACCACTTCCCTTTCTGCGAAACCGCAAACAATAAGACGGACCAAAGCGCTCGAGAAACTTCGATTATTACCCATTGTTTAACAGCCTCGGCGTAACACTATGTTACCCGAGGATAGTGTAGCTTCCCAACGGTGAAAGATTTTTTTTAATCGGTCCTGTAGTTTCGGAGCCTATTCAATGCAAACAAACAAACAATCAAATCTTTCCTCTTTATAATATTAATATAGATAAATATTACTGCACATTTCACACAGCGCTATCTAGCCTCAAACTAATCAGAACTTGTACTATGGGAACCAGATAACTGATAGAATAGTTATATACTTTTTTGTAAATAAAATATGTCGTCTACTTATAACATATAGATAGAAAAACATCCAGACCCGAATCTGTAGATCATGCAAACATTTGTTCCGCGGCGGGAATAGAACCCGCAACCTCCTGCGTCTCAGCCGGCTACTCCCACACTGCGCCACGGAGGTATACTTAGATACATAAATATACATACATACAAGGAGGAAAAAAGGAAGGGATTATGTTTTAGCAGTCTTATAACATGACTCTTCCTTTTGGCTTAGCCGTAATACATAAAATAGCATACCCAGCTTCATCAGCGACTTGCTGCAACAAGGTGTCTACATCTCCTTGCGGCACCGTGGTGGTGGTGGTCTGCGACATCGCGTTCTCCATGTACGACGACTGCACGTCCAGATCCTCGAACTGGCTCTCGAACTTGTCCATCAGCCCGGAAATCTTCTCTAGGTTCATGGATTTCATTGCCGCGTCCATCGCTTTCACCACACCCGCCATCGAGTTTGTCACCTGGGATAAGGAGAGAATAAAATGCTGGACATTTCACACAGCGCTATCTAGCCCCAAAATAAGCAAAGCTTTAATTTAACTAACAGGTAATTTTTAGGGTTCCATATTAGTGCTATCTATACTAATACATATTATAAATTCGAAATCAACTCAGTCTGTTTGTCACGTTTTCACGACTAAAAACGACTGGACCGATTTCGATGAAATTTGGTATATAGTTAGATTATGACCGGGATTGGGACATAGGCTACTTTTTACCTGACTGTGCAGAAGGAGGGTAATGTTTTTATTGACAAACCACGCTTGCGAAGCCACAAGCGCGCGACTATGTGTCAGCTAGTAGGATATATTTTATATGAATAAAAATCTGTGTGAAGTCAGGGCAAGTCAGCTAGTAATATTATGTAGAGGTAATATTTGTATGTCGCAACGAGTAATCTAGTCTTTTATAAACACTCAGGGATCCCTATTATTGAAATAATCAGTAGCTTCTGAGATTACATCTAAACAAACAAACTTTACCTATTTATAAAAAAAAAATGTATATAAGTATTCTATCAGTTATCTGGTTCCCATAGTACAAGTTCTGCTTAGTTTGGGGCTAGATAGCGCTGTGTGAAATGTCCAGCAATATTTATTTATAATATTAGTATAGATTACCTTTCTAGTAGTCAATGCAGTTTGCACTCTGCTAGAAACAGCATCTACTCTCGCTGACATCCGTAGATAGTTCAATGCTTGATTCTTCTGGCGTATTGCATTTTCTGCGTGTATTCGAGCACCCTCCATGTTACCCTTTTGTATTGCCTTCTTGGCCTTTTCTTTCTCTATTTTCTCTTCTTTTTCGCATTTCTTTGAGTTCCGCTCTAGCTCTTTCACAGCAAACTTTAAATTAAATAGGTGTTCTGGTTGTGATGGTTAAAGAAATATTGAAAACGTACAGACAAAAGTAACATGAAAACACTATGAAGCCTTAATACATGTTCTTTATAATTACTTAATCGCTCAAGCCTCATTTTCATATAAAAATGTATAGGCTAATTAAAATTTGTTTTTTCAATAAAAATACGCCCATATCAAATATAAAAAGTGATTACTAAATATTGAACACAATTACACAATTTGTTGTATAAAACAATAAATATAACATAAAAACATCAGGAGATCAGCTTCCTTACTTCATAATATAGGGTCTTTCAACAAGGACGGGTCGATGTTAAAATTGAATAAAACAAGATGTGTGTGAGATATTAACGAAATTTATTTTTTATTTAAAAGGCCTATTTATTCCATTATGGATGGAATATGACATCGTTCAAATGTCCGCCGCGGCTTCGTATGGTGGCGCGAATCCGAGAGGTCCAATTTTTAATGACTCTGCTGCATAGATCCGGCTGAATCCGAGCGATGGCCTGCGTTATGTTGGCTTTCAGGGCAACGGTCGAATGTGGTTTATTGGCATAGACCTGCGACTTCAGAAAACCCCACAAGAAAAAGTCTAGCGGAGTCAAATCACACGATCTTGGTGGCCAATTCACATCACCTCTGCGTAACTTGCATAACTCTAACCTCAAACCGTTCATGCAGAATGTCGATTGTGTCGTTCGCTGTGTGGCAAGTAGCGCCATCTTGCTGGAACCACATGTCGTTCACGTCCATATTGTTCAATTCAAGCCAAAAGAAATTGTTTATCATTGATCTGTAGGTCTGCGAAAGGCCGAGTTCTTGAGCACGGCGAGAAATCGACTGCCTCGGAGTCTCCTGAACACTCTCACGTACAGCGGCGATGTTCTCGGCCGATCTGGCGTTCCTTTGACGTAAAGGTGTTGGTTGGTTGTTTACCGAACCGGTCGTTTTAAATTTAGTCACCAATCGTTGGAGAGTGGACTTTGAAGGGCCACCGCGTCTGCCGTAAAATGGGCGCAATGCGCGCAACGTTTGCACTAACGAACACTCATTTTGATAGTAAAGTTTTATCATTTGCACATGCTGCTCAACCGTGTAACTTGCCATGGTGATTTGGCATCAGTGACTGAATAAGAAAAAACAGATTTGACAGATGCCGCCAAAACAAAATGGCCGCCACAGATTATTAACATCGACCCGCTCTATTTGAAAGACCCTATATAAATCAAAGTCAAAATCTTTCATTCATTAAAATCACATGGATCACTTTGAAACGTCAATTTTACTGCCTGTTCCTTCGCGATAAAGTCAGGAAAGAAAGGCAAGAAACAAGGCTGGTTGTTTTTTTTAATGATCCTTTTAGAATACATAACAATAAAGAAAATAAATTACGTAATTGTAACATTTTTGAGCGAGTTGGAGCAATTTCAATCCCAAGCTTCTCTATCACCAATATAATTCGATATTTTATAGTAGGCTTTTTTTATAAAGATTTTATTCAATTACGGTTTGTAATAAAAGCGTACACCTTGCCTTTTAAACGGTTTACTACCTTTATGACTAACTAACTCTACAAGAAGCAACAGCGAGTTTATCTTTATTTCTAGTATTAAAATTATGATTATCGCTATTTTTCTCAAACAGATTAATATTTTTGTGAACATACATCAGATTTTCATAGATGTATTGACAAGGGAATGTCATAATATTTATTTCTTTAAACCATATTATAAATTGCACCAACAGCCCTCTTTTGCAGCACAAAAACGGTGTTTATATCTGCAGCACTCCCCCACAGCAGTATACCGTATGACATGATGCTGTGGAAGTAGCTGAAAGTAAACTAGTCTAGCGGTGTCTACGTCTGTAAAAAGACGGATATTTTTGACTGCGTATGCCGCAGAACTAAGTCTCTTCGACCTTCTTCCTTCTTAAGCTTATTATCTAGGGTTATACCTAAGAATACAGTGGTGTCCACAAGAGCCAACTCTTCGCCCTTGATTTTTATATATGCTTTAACTTCTGTAACTTCAGGTAGTATAAATCTAATACACTTTGTTTTCTTTTCATTTAGAAATAGATTGTTTACATTAAACCTTTTACGACCTTAGAGCCTTAGAGCATTGTCTTAGACTAACCAATTTTGACGATGTACGTCAAAATTGGTTTGTCGTCGCTTTGATATAAATAAAAGTGACCTGTCAACTGCAAACAATACAACCTCACGATCATCCCTTCCATAATGGGGAAGATCATTAATATATACTAAAAACAAAAATGGTCCCAGAATTGAATTGAAAACATCCAGACCTGAATCTGTAGATCATGCAAACATTTGTTCCACGGCGGGAATCGAACCCGCTACCTCCTGCGTCTCAGCCGGCTATACACCCACTGCACCACGGAGGCAGTCAGTTTCATACTTCATTTTATTATTTTCTAATTTAATTGTAGTGTACACATTTGCATCTCATCTAGTATTTCTACTTTGTGTCTCTTATTTTTAAACTTACTTACTAGAATTTTAGATTTTTTAGCATTTTTCTAGTTTTATTAATATATCTATTATTGTAACATATTTTTTGAGTACGTTTTTGCTTGTGTTATTCTTGTTGAAAGCTGTAATACCCACTGAGTCATCATTTGTTACAGTAGGAATATGACAACCTGCATCAAGAATTTGGCCGGGTGCCCTATCAGCTGTTATTATTTCATTGAATAGACTCTGGGTTTTCTGTGTGGCAGAGCATTGGGAGGCTCCTTCCAGGAGTGTGATATGTTTGTGAGCATCATATAACTCCTTCTCCAAGACAGATGTTCGCTTTAGGGCCTGGTCACACTCTACACCACACTGGTTGAACCCTAAAATTATATTTTCTAACCTATCCTGTTCTTCATTTACTAAAATGTACTGTGAGTGCAGTACAGCCAACTCACTTTTTAACTTTTTATTGCTATCTAGCATTTTATATTGCTATTAGCGCATCCAAGACCAATTCCATTCTCTTTCCAATGTCTGCTGAGAAAACTCCCTTTAAGTACTAGTTTGTTACTTTGTTATATATTTAAAATATAGTACCTACTACTTGAGCTTTTTTCCCCACACTAGTGCTCAGAACTAGACTCCAACCTGAATCAGAACTAAATTTTTTAGTTATGAAAGCTGTCAAAAACATTACGTTCGGAGTACGGTTCTGGAACACGAGCTCAAGTCTGTTGAGCCTTTATCTGTAATAAAGTTTCTGTTATCTCAAGTAAACTTTGAAGAAATAAACTATCAACACGTAACTTCTAAAACGAAAATTTTAGAAGTTTCACATTGTTAGGAACTTATATTTACTTACATAGTGTGAATACATACGACTAGTTATTTGATAATTTAGTTAATGTGACGATCAGATTGTCTGTAAAACATGATTAAATTGTAAAAGGATACTTTCCATTGCGGACGATGACATTTCGTTCCCCATTGATGAGTTATAAAAGCTGTTACACAAAATCGAAAGCGTAATGCTTTTTCACTATTGGAATAAAATTTTGCGAAATTATGCAAATAAATTAGAAAAATTGGACAATGATGACTCAGACTCACACGGAATCAAAACACTTTAGTTAGAATTAGAATGAAGAATGAAATGAAGTTATTCGCACATGCGATGAATCAGCTGTCAACCACAGACCAATTAAATGTACTACGACTGTCAAGTGACAACACAGAATGTTGCCATTCTAAAGAAAATTAGTGCAGATTTATATCGTGCCAATTTGTGCCCAAGAAGGCTTTAGAACGAAAGGATAGGCTAAAATGCAAAATAAAACAAAAATCAAGCCTGTGGGGAGACCTAAAAAAACAAATAACTGAAAAAAATAATAATAATCTAACTAGAGAGAAACTTTACAAAACATTTTGAAGTCCTAAAAAGAATAGGTTGTCTATGGTCTATTTTCTATATGTTGGTATACTTTACGCTTGAAGTTAGCAGCAGCAAAAAAGAAAAATGTCAAACAAAATAATCGAATGAAGCGAAAAGTGTTCGCTGTCGCTCCTCTGCTCTTTGGTTGGATTTTATTTGGAAGTGAAAAAAGTATCAAATACCCTAAATAATCCCTCGTAATTCGAGGGATCCTCTTTTATATTTTCATAGAAGTACAAAAATTTATATTGTCAAGATAGTGCAAGTTTAGATTTAGTTATATTTAGAAGATTTACGGCGTCGGTGAAAATATAAAAATCCCAAACAAAATCGAGTAGGCAGAGGACATCGGCTGGGCGTAAAAAGAAAATGGCGTGCGCTACACTGAAGAGAAATTTGGATTGGGAGTCCATGGCACAGCTGCCTGCTAAAAGGCGCAGATGCTCTCCTTTTGCAGCAAGCTCTAGCACAAGTCCTGGATTCAAAGTTTCTGAGAACAGATCTGCATTTGGAGAAGCCGTTACTGCACCTGCGAAACTGACCCCAGGTTTGTTTATTTTTTGTGCGTACGTACCATACCGTGATACTGCTACTTGTGCTACGATGTTGGGTCTGTTCTCCGAGTGATTTGTGGTGATAATTCTTTGTGTAATCTTGGTGTTTATTCATCAGCTGTAAAAATGTATCGCCATTGTTTTGTGCTATCATGAATATTTTTATCGCGATAGAGCGAGACAGGTGATACGTGAAGACCGTTGCGTAGATTTTTTCAAGTCCTTTTGTTGGTTTTTGTAACCAGGCACCATTTCATGTGTCCATTTTGGTCTCTTTGTGGTGTTATCGCTTAAGTGGAAAAAGCCAAGCAATATTTTGTATGCTTAGTAAATTCCAGGTATTTTCCGTAAAGCAACTAAAACTATTTATTCAAGTATGTACCTACACTACCTAGGTAGGACTTACCTACATAAAACTGAAGATTTCATTTGTTCATTTTGCAAACAAAGTGCGATTTTGCAACTATAAGATGACTAGGCAAGATTCACTTTGGCAAATAAGTTAAGTTAATTTTCAAGTAATAAAAATAACACCTTTCAATTAATAATACTTACAGATTTCACAACCTCTGAAAATTTTATTTGTCAGAAGAAAATCATTCTCTCATTATTATTGCACTTGTACTAACCATTTGACATGTTTAATTAAATTTTTTACTAACAATTATGGATCTTTGACATCTGAACATTAAATAAATGAATTGAATTTATCTATTTTCATGTGAAAACAAAAGATGTATAGATTTTTTATCCATTGAAACTCAGAGGTGGTGAAATAGGCACACAAATCACACAATATATTAAATACAGGCTGTCCCAAAAAATAGTGTCAAGCGAAAGTCCAGAGATAGAACACCCCTTGGGGTACCTGAATCACCCCCATGTATGTTCCGCGATTTTTTATAGTTTTCGAGTTATGATTTTCTTTTAAATTTTTGAAAATTTTTGAGTTTACCAACTTAAAAAATTCTTTAAAAAAAAGTAGAAAACTTTCTTGAGATTTTTTTTTTCTACTGAATTTTTATGAGTTGTTCTTATATGCATAAAATAATCAGCTACATGACTTTGATCAAAACTATGAAAATGTTGGTGTAAAGTCAAAAAATTACATTCGGTGAATTATGACTTAAATTTTCAACTTTAAATTAAAAATCTTAACAAGTGATTTCATGGTTCTTAAATAAGTCTTAAGAATTCTCCAGTCTCTCAGCTTTCATAATCATTAAAAAAAATAGTACTTAATTGACTACTTTAGCTAAAATCGGCCTTCAAAGATGGAGAGGTCAAAAATTCTTAAAATTAGCTACCTGATTAGAAAATAGATTTTGGTCATTTTATCATTCCTAAGCTTAATTCGTTTGTTAACTAACCAAAAATGACTGCAGGAAAGTGGATATAAAATTAAATGGTAATGGTATTTTTTGTATTATTGACTTTTGAACTTTGGATTATAGACATTTTTTTTTAATATCTGGGTATAAATAGCCATTGTAACTCATTTTTATTATCACTTTTGTAATTTGTTCTGTTTTATATTGTCATAAGATTTTTAAATTAAAGTATTTGCTGATAAGTAACTTAGATATCCGCACACAATGTATTCTGTTTTTATTGGAATAATAAATTACTATATATACTTAACTAAATATAGGCCTCCCAAAGTTTGGGCTATTCACCACAATCTTGCACTAGTTTAAACCATCAATGATACATGACTTTGTCTATAACTTTAATTCCACTCTGACATTTTTCATTCTTCTTCTAACCTCTTCATTATTAGCTGGACAAAAAACAAGCTTATCATAAAACATTCAGCCAATTATGTGTGGGAACTAACAAAAACTGCAGGTAGATATTTTTTGTGGCTTGTATTTATTGCAGGACTTCTGTAACTCGCTTTGTGTTATGTTTTTTTATGCAGTCAGATAGCCAGATGCTTGGAAAGTTATTAGGAATATTATCAATTTACGGGTAATGATTACAATTTGTTAACTTTTGTAACAATAAAGTAAGTTTGCATATGGCTAATTCTCATGTAGTAGCCATGGTTGGTCTGGGGTGGGCAACTGCCCCCAAAGTGTTACAGGAATTGCCACTGGCTGGGTAACGAACCAAAAATATACTTAACAATCAATTTCTAAACAGGCGCGCGCCACGCGTGCCTCAACACTTTTGGCATCAAAGATAATTTTCTAAAAAGACAAACTTTCTCTTAAATTTTTTTTTGTACTCTGTGATATGCAATCAGTTTGAGCACTACGCGGATGGATTGTTTGATATTTTGGCGTTCGGAATCATACACATTAGTCCTTCTTCCATTCTTTTCAAGCAGCAAGCAGTTTGTCCAAGACATGGACTCTTTTCAGCCGCTTTGTATCAGAACGATTTTCCACCAGCGCTCTTGCCAGCAGATTTTCATGACTTTTTAGGCGATCCAGGTATCTTCACCCTTTGAAGCCCATTTCTTAGTCAATTTGGGACTTCTAGGTACCTACTTAAGGACCTCCTTGTTGGTTGTGAACCATGAGGCATTTTTTTAGTTGTTCAAATACTTGCCTAACTCACTCAATGGTTAGTATTTTGCAGGTCATACGAAGTTAAGTTATTTGGTGGTTGACTTACTGATTTTAATATTTCTGTAACTGTTGTAGTATGTATTTGTTTTTTTATATTCAAGCAATTTTGGAGGAAGGACTATCTAATATATACTGTTTAATAGAGGGTTGGGAGGGAGGAGGTTGAGGGAAGGGGTATAATCCTCCCCCCGGGGGTTGGAATACCCAGAAAACCAATCGTTTTTTAGAAAAAAAAACTATTTTGAGGATAAGTATAGAATTTTTTTTTAAAAAGTCAAAGGAAATGTAGAATAAAATGATTACCTAAAATTATTACTATATAGTATTGTTTGCACTCAGCCTGTAGATACTTTCAACACAGTGATGTAAACATAATTATCATCAATCTATAGGCAAAATAAATAAATTATTCGTGTAAAAATATTTATCATATGTAAGAGAGCTTGGTTAATCTAGTTCTATTACAGAACTGTGCAAAGTACAGATATTATAGAGATTAGTATCATGCCATTTGACAAGAAAAGTTAATTTTGTCTCAATTTTACATCATATTCAGATCAGCTTCTGTCTTTCCATACAACCAAACTGATATAATTACCTATACGATTGTATTTAATATACTGCATTTAATATTTTTTTTAATTCTGTATTCAATTTTCAACTTCGTAAAAGACATGTAACTTTTTGTTATTAATAAATAAACTCTAAACAGGTGCAGTAGCCTGTCCGCACGCGCTTTGTATATGTGGGAATTTACTGTTGGACTGAGCATCGCTTATTGAATAAACGCTGTCTTTATATCAGAGGTTTGATGAAGCAATGTCCTGCCCACAGAGCGCATGGCCCAAGAGATCTGCGATGAGATAAAGCGGCTGCAGCGACGGCGGCAGCTGCGCGTGGCGACGGGCGCCGCGTCCTGCTCCTCCTCCAGCGGCAGCGAGGGCGACGCCTCCCCGCCGCACCGCTCCACGCACAGCGCACAGCGCGCGCCGCAACGTGCGCTATTCACTTTCAAACAGGTAAACTAACAAAAATTAAAAAAATATTTTGTAACTTGTTGGAAGTACGACTATCTCATGGATTATGCGTCTGCCTGTATAATTGATCGATTAATGTAAAGACGATGGCACGTCACTATGCGAGTCCCTAGATCGGGCGTCCGTCGCCGACAGTTGAATTTGTGTACTTCAGATTCAGACCTGTATGCACGCTCTACAAACTTATAATTGTTATTTGTAGGTTTTACGAGTAAGGTACATTATACAGGGTTACAGGAAAAATCGTGCTAGATCCGTTAAGGGCGTGGAGTACCCATCATTTCTGACTTATTTCACTATGAAACACCCTACCCTAAACTTAACCCTTTTCGAGATATTCGACTTTAAATTTTTTTATTGAAAATTGCCGATTTTTAGGCTACTAAATTTATTTTTGTTTATTTTGTGTATCTTATTATTATTATTATTGCATTTTTACATGTGTAATAAGATGCTTTAGGACGTCTATCATTAAAATAGTGCATAAGTTAATTGAATAGACCGTAGTAGACAAGTGAAAGTTAAGAAATAAAAAAAAATATTAGAAAGTTTATTTTTCTCTAAGGGATATCTAAAAAAAATATGATGGCAATTGTTCGGCAGATGTTTTTTAACAGGTTAGCTGTCCCGAAGCAAGTTTCGATCTTCTTTGTACACGTCCTCGTAGTAAATAATGACAGCTAACGCTCATGAAGTTTCGTATTAAGTTACGTCATTCTCTTCAAGTATTTTATGATACTTTATGTGTCCTAGTGATTGAAATTAATTATATCGATAATTGCTAATGTTAGATGAGTATGATAAGAAATTAATTATTTACGTTTAATGATAAAATGTACGTTTATGTTCGTAACACTTTAGACATCTGAAAAATATCTTTTTGAAAACAATCTTCTGTTATTGAATTGCACCATTCAATTAGGTTGGTAGAATTTGGTTGTAGTATAATTTACTAATGCTACAAATAATATAATTATTAAAAAAAATTATCGATAGATTGATTGCATTATCTACATCATTGGCCATGAGGCACATATGCCTCATGGACGTACCAGTGCAATCACCCATGAGGCACATGTGCCTCATCAGACAGCTAACCTGTTAAAATATCTACGTTTCATCAGCTATCTAACGAGGTATAATAATCTAGGGTTTTATTCAAATGCATTGAAAAAAATTTAGTTTTATAGGCGACAGTGGAGAAGAAAATTTATACTTAGCCCTAAAAAGTAAAATAAAATAATAGGTAAGCATGAAATGTCATTTATTAAAGATTTTCACACAACTTTTTCTTATTCTACAGTTCATGTTCAACATGGCCGCCTCTATTTCTGATACATTGTCGCATCCTTCTACGGAGACCAGTCTTTACTACTCCAGTGGTTAACGTGGTCCTCATTTTATTGGCTGCATCCACAATCCTTTCTCGTAAGTCTTCCACAGACGAAACTGGATTCGGCTCGCTGTACACAAGACTTTTCATGCACCCCCACACGTGAAAATCCATGGGGGTTAGGTCCGGACTTCTTGCTGGCCATGGCAACGGTCCACCTCGTCCTATCCATTTGTTTGGATAATTTGTATCCAGCCAGTCTCTGACACTTCTCCTGAAATGGGCAGGGCAGCCATCGTGTTGGAACCACATGTCCCTGATCAGGTTGAGTGGCAGATCATCCAGCAAATCACTTAAGTCTGCTTTCAGGAAATTTTCGTAGCTTTCCCCATTTAGATTATTCGGGAGAAAGTAAGGTCCAATCAAATGATTGGAGATAATGCCCATCCACACATTCACGCTGAATCTTCGTTGGGACCCCTTCACTCTTTTCTTATTGGGATTCCTTAGCTCTTTTGGAGCCCAGTAATGGGCGTTGTGATAGTTAGTTATGCCATCTTTATCAAATTTGGACTCATCTGTCCACAAGATATTTCTTAGAAAATCTTAGAATTCTTAGAAAATGTAATACAAACCCTAGATTGTTATACCTCGTTAGATAGCTGATGAAACGTAGATATTTTAAAAAACATCTGCCGAACCATTGCCATAATATTTTTTTTAGATATCCCTTAGAGAAAAATAAACTTTCTAATATTTTTTTTTATTTCTTAACTTTCACTTGTCTACTACGGTCTATTCAATTAACTTATGCACTATTTTAATGATTGACGTCCTAAAGCATCTTATTACACATGTAAAAATGCAATAATAATAATAATAAGATACACAAAATAAACAAAAATAAATTTAGTAGCCTAAAAATCGGCAATTTTCAATAAAAAAATTAAAAGTCGAATATCTCGAAAAGGGTTAAGTTTAGGGTAGGGTGTTTCATAGTGAAATAAGTCAGAAATGATGGGTATTCCACGCCCTTAACGGATCTAGCACGATTTTTCCTGTAACCCTGTATAATTCTGTGGAGTATTTTGGTGCAAAATATGGCTTGCCCCCTTGCAAGATGCCAGGTAAGTAGGTATACCCATTAGGACCATTAGGAATTTAATAATTAAGTAGAGGTAAGTGCGCGGTGTGTGCCATAGACACCCGGAATCTGAAATTCTAATAAGACTGCCTTTCTTCTTGTTCTTGGTGTGCTATGTTGCTAAGCTAGGGATGTGTCGAACCCACCAATAAGGTTGCTTCATTTGCCTAGCCTCGCACAACCCAACATTCCTTTTTAAAATTTTTTTAGAAAATAAAACACTATAAAAAAATCACAGAAGATTTATTGTCGTTGTGATGGGAAAAAATGTTTCCATAAAATATTAATGTAATAATTTATACTCTCCCCCCCCCTACACCCGAGCTGAGGAAGGTCTTAGACTATTGAAGAGTAAATGGTGTATGTACATTCCAGGTACGCATGATCTGTGAACGGATGCTGCGCGAGCAGGAGGCAGCGCTGCGCACGGAGTACGAGGCGGCACTTAGCACCAAGCTGGCTGAGCAGTACGAGGCCTTCGTCAGGTTCAACTTGGACCAGGTAATAACACTGTTTTTTTTTTTAAGTTCTATATATATCAGAGCCATGGAGCGCGCCATGCTTGGCATCAACCTGCTGGATCGAGTTCCCAATACCGAAATCCGACGCCAGACGAAAGTCCAAGACGTCGGAACAAGGGTGGTGGAACTCAAGTGGAACTGGGCAGGACACTTGGCTAGACGAGGTGATGGCAGGTGGAGTAAATCTTTGACCGAATGGTGGCCAAGAACAGACCTAAGAAGTCCAGGACGTCCGACGGCGCGGTGGGTCGACGATATAAAGAAAGTCGCGGGCAACTCCTGGATGCGCAAAGCACAGGACCGGGAAGGGTGGCGTTTACAAAGGGAGGCCTACACCCAGCAGTGGGTACTTATAGGCTGTAGATGATGATGATGATATATATCAGATTGGCATTTTAAAAATAAGTTGATTAATCTATTTAATGGGTCGGTTAGAAATTCTTAGTGAAATAATCCATAGTAATATTATAAATGCGAAAGTGTGTTTATTTGTTACGCTTTCACGTCAAAACGGCTGGACCGATTTCGATTAAATTTGGTATTATGACCTGGATCAATCCAGTTCTAGGAAATGTCAATTAGGTAGAAATGTAGAATGTGATGTCACTGTACAATCTTTTCTCTATCTCAGGTGACTAATGTCACAGAACTCAATATTCTTCAATATGGCAAACCACTATAGATACCAGACACCTTTTAGTATGCTACTAACAACACCCTTGAAAACTTGGCAGCTTATGACAGGAACAAAAATCATAATCGTTAAAGAGATTTGAGCCCCTGGCTGCGTGTATAAATCATCTTCAATTGACATGATTGTGTTAAGAGCCTTTAGGTGTCTGTTACCAAAAAAATATTGCATCCGCTGCATTAAGCTAAAAAGATCTGCTTTCATAAATATATCATGACATAATGACTTTGTTTAGATTTTCTGTGAAAAACTTGCATATACTTTTTTGAATAATCAAAGCTGGTGGAAGTTGAGATTAAATGAAATCCGAATAAATTAATGATGCTTTTGAATTGTGTTTCAGGTTCAGCGCAGACCCCCTCCGTCCACCTGCATGTCCCTGGGAATGGATGCTGATCACATGCATCAGGATCTAGTGCCCAGCTGTAAGTATTATCTTTAAACATTTGCCTGAAGGGAAGCTAACAATACTCACAATAAATGGTTCGTTTTAGAACAACGTCACTCTTACAAGGTGACCAGTAAGTTCATATAAGTCAACTGGCGTTTCAAAACCGCCCGAAAGCGTTTGACGTGGTGGGGCTGGCAATTTTAGTATCCTCTGGAGCGTGGAAGCACTCAGTTGAAAACACCAAGTGACATCAGAAAAGTTAATAAGATGAACGAGGTCTAAATCTTAGCCAGAGATTTTTTAAATTTATTTACATGTATTATTTGAGATGTAAGAGAATCATTTATTTAGTATTAATACTCAATACGTTATTGTATTCCACAATGCAACAAATAAAATTTGTCGTAATTTAGATGTTTTCTATTTCAGATCTTTCGTAATATAACGGAGCGGCTCCGCGGTGCAGCACTGCAGTATATCAAGACAAACATATTTTGGTATATGTGAATATTATATTCAGGAGTATAGAGAATCCTGGAACAATCAAGACATTGTGATTGCTAGTGGAATTTGGCCTGCAATCCATATTGTCAAATAGAGTAATCCACTAACTTACCTGTAAATATTGACCTTACATGGTAATTACAAATAAGACTTTGAGTTTCATAACTCTGCCACTTATGATATATTTATAGAGTATTGTTTCAGTGAAAACATACAAACAGATTTATTAGCACAAGTTTAAGATATTTGTGCATGTGCACAATATGAGTGCGGTCAAATTCCACACCTTATGTTAGTTCATGCCACATACACATAGTTAGCTTGTAACGCTTTAGATAAGGTTTGCTGGAAATTGTGTTCATAGTCTGAGGGCCGCAGTGCCGCGATGCCGGTGTGCGTATTTTTACTTTTGCCCATGTTTCGTACATAACGGATTGACAAACAATACAAGAGCTGTGTGTGTCTACTGATTGTATTTTGTATATTCCTAAAATAACGAAATAACCTCTAGTAACGTAGGATATATAACAGATTAAATTCACGCAGAGTGCCTCAATCATTGTCCTCAATAAACGCAACTTAGTTAGCCATTATTTTTTTTATTTATGATTGATTTATTTTATATTCTGTTGTCTTATGGAGAAGATGGCCTCTTGTATCAGACGTTTTGGAATCCATAACTTCTAATTAGATTCATATATTTACGGTATTTTAGCCGATTATAATATTCTATTGAATTTTTTTCTCCAAATTAACCCACTGATACACGGCTTATATACTAGACAATTATTATAAATTAGATTTATTTAAATCTGTAAGTTATTTTTCTTAATAATGTCTTGCTAATTCAGTATACTACAGGAGAGAGCGCTGAAGTAGGCTGAAGTAAGCATTATTGAGTCTCGTTTTAGAACTATTGTTTAGTTGTAGTCTTTTTATTGAATACAAAAACGTATAATTTGTTACCAAGCATTATTCAATAAAAATAGGATAGGACTTTTTTTGAATTGTATTATCGGCTCATTATTAGTAGGTTATTGGCGATTAAGAACTGAAATAAATTAGCTAAACACACAAGGACTTTTATTTTGCGCGATAAGTGTTCTGCATACTGCCATCCTGATTATTTACAAGTATTTTTTATTTCAATTAGATCTCAATGTCTCGAAATGCTATGTGTGCTTCTTTACTCGTAAACCTACTACATTGACATATAATTATACATTTTATAACTCACAGCTAAATAGAGTAAATACAATAAAAGACCTGGGAGTGACGTTTGATAGTATGTTATTGTTTGACGAACACATTATTAGGAAGTTAAAAAGGCATCACGTGCACTTTGTTTTGTCATGAGAATGTCAGCAGAGTTTACAAGTATCAAAACGTTTAAAATACCTTATTGTGCATACGTACGTAGTCATTTAGAATACGCTTCGCAAGTGTGGAATCCTTGTTATAAAGTTTATTCCTTACGTTTGGAAGGTATACAAAGGTTTTTACGTTATCTCCAATACCGAGCCCGAATATTCCTACCTGACTACGATACAAGATGTCGTAAGTTTCATTTTCTTCCTCTATCCGAACGAAGGGAAATAGCCGATTTGACTTACCTGTTTAACATAGCAAACAATACTGTGGATTACCCAGAGCTTCTGGAGCTGATAGGGCTGCGAACTGTTAAAGCTGCATTGAGAAATCCTAACCTTCTTTATGTTCCCAGAGTTAGGACTAATCATAGGCAAAATTCTTTTATAGTGCGAGCTTGTAACTCCTTTAATTCATTGGCTAAGGCAAATAAAGAGATTGATCTGTTTAACACAAAAACTAGTAAGCTTAAACGCTTACTTAGTGACATTTACTTATTATAGATTAAGCACTTATCCGATGTCGTTTATGTGTGTGTGTGTATTGATATGTATATTTCCTATATCTATTTATTTTTTTCTCAATTTAAGTGTCCTTACCTCTTTATATATTGCCTATTCATCTCCTACCTTACTTGCGGAAACTTTTAATTGGCCTTCTTGTAATAAGTAGCATTTACTGTTGTTTATTTCCTACTCAAATACCTTTTCTGTAACCTAGCTGTAAGTTTTACAAAAATTCAAAAAATAAAATAAATTCTAACTAATAGCGTCACTAGTGAGTAATGTAATATGCAACTTCTTCTTCTTAGCGTGTCAAGAGTTCTACGTTTCCATTCATAGTATGTTGGACAGGTGTTTGGTCACAACAAAGGCATCAGGCGAGGCGGCCATTAGGTCCTCCATCGTGCAGGTGTTCGGGCATAAAGGGCACATTAGCAAGTGCTGCATTTACTGCGTGGGATCACCGCAGTCGCACTGCGTTAAGTTAGGGTCCCTGAATCCCCATTTGCACATATTAAGTTTGCAGCGGCCAACCTGGGTGCGGAGCCTGTTTAAGGACTTCCAGACTGGTTACTGCAGATCATGCCCGGGCAACTTGCGTGTGCTTATCAGGCGGAACACCCAGGTCTAGGAGCATACCTTAATTCAAAAAACGTCGCATAATATTGGATCCGTCGCACGCCGATAAGGAATATCAGTAACGAGAATTCTCATTTAAATCTTAAAAATTAGAGAAGCAGCACTTTCCGGGAGTTTTATGTTTTTGACCACCATAAAGTTATAAGATCCTGTATATTACTAATAACATTGTTATGGATCTTGGATATCCGAAATAAACGACAATTTAATTTAATAATTTTTATGATAACAAAATCAATTATGTGATATTTTTAAAATGTAGGTGTATTTTCTTGTGAACGTGGCGAATACATTTTAGTGGATAACGATTTGTCATCTTTCTCCATCTTTTGGATCTAAAGAGATGGATTTTCATCTCTCAATCTCAAATTCATTTCCACCGGCTTCATTCCATTAACTGTAAAGTCTGTAGTTTTTGAGTTATTAGCCATAATAAAAACTGAACTTTGACGAAATTTGCAGGGTACACCAGTGACCCCACCGTGCTGTAATTTGGTATGCGTGTTGCTTATGTGACACAAATATAGGCAAAAGTCTGAAGTCTAGAATAACTGCAATTTGTACCCTAAAAAAGAGGAACCAATTAACATGAACTCCCGTTACCTGTAATTTGAATGAAACTGTAGGTCAAGTAATATGGTTATTTATTTCGTGACACTATTTTGATAGTCAAAGATTACAACTAACATTTTTATTTGTTTATAGGGGAGACTCGCGAGATTCCAGTTCGGGGCGAACCACTAGTACCTATACAGAGGGGTATGTGTTCATAAGAGCTTCCAGTTTAAATGCTCTAATTTCAAAGAGGACTTTAGGAGGCTTCCGTGAACTCACTATCCCATCAAAAACATAAATGTGAAGTGAGAGCCAAGTTCAATATTATAAAATATGCCTTGGTTGTTGACTTCAACGACAAAAGAAGTGAGATCTAAATGGATGCCAAGTTCAATGGTCAGTCCTGAAATTTATTTATATCAACATAAAATATTTTATAACAATTTAAAATATCATTTCATAATACTTAGGATAATTGAAGCCTAATAATGTCTGACTTGGCTAGTTCTCATATACGAATAAGTACCTACTAAAACAGTCATGGAAGAGCCTTATGTTCGATGGCTAGTTTCTACCAGCAAGCCAAATTTTCGGAAGAATAAAATGAGAACTTACAGCTTTAGAACTTGCGAATGCTTTAATATAATTCGTATATGAAAACTAGCCAAGTCAGATCTTGGGCTTAAATATATTATCCTAAGTTATAGGATAAAATGATATTTTATGTTGCTAGAAAATATTTTATGAAATAAATTTCTGACCACGGTGACCATTGAGCTTGACACCCATTTTAGATCTCACTTCTTTTGTCGTTGAAGTCAACAACCAAGGCATCTAGCAGGTACATAATCCTAATAAAATTAATACTAAATGGTTTTTGTTAATCTACTGTATTTTCCTACGTTTACGGGGTATAGTTGTCTTTTTTGTGTTAATTTCTATATTTTCTTGAACCATTGAAATAAAAAAAAAATTAGGGTGGTATTCCACTCGTTATATATATATACAGGGTGTCCCAAAAAATAGTGTCAAGCGAAAGTCCAGAGATAGAACATCCTTGTGGTACCTGAATCACCCCCATGTTCCGCTTTATAGTTTTCTAGTTTATTAGTCTATTTATAGTTTTATAGTTTTCCAGTTAATGAATTTATTTCCGGTTTTTGAAAATTTATGACTTGAACAATTTAAAAAAAGTAGAAAACTTTCTTGAGATTTTTTTTTCTATTGAATTTTTATGAGTTGTTCTTTTATGCATAAAATAATCAGCTACGTGACTTTGATCAAAACTATGAAAATGTTGGTGTAAAGTCAAAAAAATGATAAAAATTTACTAGTTTCTGATTTATTCCTTTGTATTCACCCAACTACCTATCTGGATGCCAAGTTTGAATTTTCTAGGTCATCTAGAACTGGGTGAGTTTTGATCTCTAAGTCAGTGATAAAAATTAAGATTTTAGGACGTTAATATCTAACTAATCGTTTGAGGTGTGTTTATGAAATTTGGAGCACTTATCTATCTTGCAAGTCTCAATTTAAAAGCCAAATTTGACATGTTTATTTGAAATATTTTTTGAGTTATGAGGGGGTCAAAAGTGGCTCCAAATGGTTCGTGTAATTTTACACACGGTGCTGCTCGCCAGTTCTGTTAGCTTGAACTTGGCTTGACACGCTACCGCGCGTCCTAATAAAAACTTTATAACACATCAAGAATCTAGCCTTGAGTCTCCATCCTAAAAGAAGGAATGATGTGGAATGCATGCGAACTTGTTTTAATTTTGTCTATGGTTAATGTTTATAGTAAGCATTACAGGGTACCTACATTAAAATGTAAAAAGCTCAGTTTATTTGGGTTGTCAATACTGTAATTAGAAAGAATGAGAAGATCTTTTGTTCATTCATTCATTGACCGGTTTGTAAACGTTGTTGACATTTTGATTTTGTCTTATTTTGGTTTTGGTATTGGTACCTGTGAAATTTTTGACTTATTCATATTAAATTGTGATCAATCTCAGAAAAAGTGACGATGAGCTTCGATAATGCTACCAACAATACAATAGATAACAGCGACAGGAAACATCATGACCGAAAACAGCCAGATGATCTTTACATATCGCGAACTGATATGAATATGTTGATCATGAATTACTTAGTCACAGGTAAGTGTTTTTCCATAAAAAATAAGCCAAGGACTTCCTAAAACATCCTCCTTCACAACACAATACCGTAAGCCGCTTACACGGGCCTCTAGATGATGGGAAAACATTGTTTCCCACTGCCAATCCATTTCTTTGTTTTATTGTTTTGATGCAATAGTTGTAAAAAATTTAAAGACTCATAGATCAACCTGGAGTGGATTGTAATCGCTCATAGATTGCGCTCCGAGCATATGCCTCTAAACGGCTTTAAATTTTTAATGCGAAAGATACTTAGATACTTCTAATAGTACAGAGAGCTGAAATTCAACCAGGTCGATGTGGGCCTGTTTCAGAGTGTATTAGCTGAGCAAACATCTGACTCAGCTAACATGCTCTACCGGTCCATATACGACCTGCTGAAGGAGGATACTGTATAGTTATTAATTACTGTAGCCAATTATGGAACTGACATTGTCGTAGAGAATGATGCAAGTTCCTTAAAAAACTAGATGATCAACCTGAATTTAATAGTATGTCAGAATTCCTTTGAACTGTTGGGAGCCAGTGGGCTTGCATGATCACCCTAGAAAAGTTTACAGTCTACACTAAAAAGCTATTTGACTCTATTCTTCAATGTATTATGGAGTAAATTTTCCTAGGGTTGTCATGCTTGCCTAGCAGTTCAACTAAACTGCTAATATAAGTGTGAGTTTTTGTGAAGACATTTTTTCTTGCAGAGGGATTCAAAGAAGCAGCCTTGAAATTCCAACAAGAGGCTGGTCTGCAGGAGCCAGCACTGTGCAGTTCTCTTGATGAGCGGATCATGATCCGTGAGGCAGTTCAGACAGGACGCATACCTGAGGCTATTGCCATGGTCAATGCATTGCATCCTGAGTTACTGGATAATGATAGATACCTGTACTTTCATTTACAGGTAATACCTGTGTACAATAACTCATGCCTGTTTCCTGCCAGGCTAATAGGCTAGTATGAACATCCTAGAAAAATTATCTGTACAGAAGTACAGAGTAAAATTGATTATAGAAACATTTCTATGGTTTTCTACATTACTTTTATTTTATTCTTCTTTAGAGAGCCTTGTTTATTGCCTGAACTGGTCAAGGAGCATATAGTAAATTAAAAAATTAACCCTTGTGCTTTAACATACTCTGTAATAAATAACTTTTGAAACTAAAATAGGATTTACTAGAGATACCACGAATAATTATTTGGCCCAATACCGAATATTCGGCGAGGTTCGTAGCCGAATATTCGGCAACACTTGGTACTTTCTGCGGGTGTCAAGTCACAACTCGTCACTTACGAGTTTAAACTTGCATCGCTGAAGTAGTATGTAGGAGTAAGGTGTGGAAAAGAAAAGTTCAGTTGCAAATGAACTTGATTTTTACATGGCATCATTGGCATCTGATCGCCTAGATCGGACAGCAGACCCTTACAAGTGGTGGTCAGCAAACGCAAAATAATATCCAACCCTTTCACAATTTACTAAGATTTATTTATAATCTCCCGGTAGCAGTGTATATAGTGAGCGGCTGTTTTCGGAAGCAGGTATAATTTATGAGGAAAAATGCAATCGTCTGCTATCCGCAAATGCAGAAAAAATTGTTTTCATCCATCATAACTTACCACTGGTAGGTTTTAAATATTAATTAATATGTTAATTTGCAGGTTAAATAAACATCTTTGTGAGTAATATTTTGAGTTGAGTGCGAGTACTCTGTAATTATAACCACTTTCAATTGTTCCAGCAACTCCAACTCCTAGAACTAATTAGAGGTGGCCGTGCAGAAGAAGCTCTAGCATTTGCCAGTGCCACTCTTGCAGAGGCAGGGTCCAATGACCGGAATGCACTAACAGAGCTTGAGAGGTCCCTGGCGCTGTTGGCCTTCCCTGATCCTCATGCCTCACCATTTGCTGATCTCTTACTGCCTTCACATAGTCAGAAGGTAGGTCCACATAAAAGGATAACAAATTACAGATTTATACTACAAAATAACAGCAATAAATATGTTCTATTTATGTGGATTTCTAATAAAATATTGGTGCATCAAGCTACTACCTAAAATATGAATATTGAAATAAGTATACCTAACATAAATGACTTACCCAAGTGTTCCACAGTATCCTTAGAGTTTGAATATATGAGTTGAGCTACATTCTCATATAATATATCAAATGGTGTGCAAATAAAGAGGCCTATATTTCTTGTCTACCAAGCTATTACAAAATGTCTCCTCATTTTTAATTATTAAATAAAAATTGATCCAGATAATTTTCACATAAGTTGGTAGGTACATAATATCATAATGAACACTAACTCCCACATTAGGATAACCTGTGTTGTGGCCCTGCCCAAAAAAAGGTAACATAAAATAATAATTATGTAATAAAATTGCAGGTAGTTATAAATTTTTTTTTTTAATCATCAGTTACTCTTTTTTAACTTAGGTTAAAATATTTCCGTAGATTGCAAGTGAACTGAATGCAGCTATCCTAAAGATGGAAAACCAAGAGTACACCAACCCTAAACTCTGCAGCCTACTTCGCATGATCCTCTGGTCTCAGAGTGAGCTCGACAAACACAATATAAAGTACCCAAAGATGACTGACTTGGCTAATGCAACAAAAGAACAAATAAAATAATATTAGAGATAATAGATGTGATATACCTCTTTGCTATGACTGTAACAAATGGCAATCTTGTAACATCAACCATAAAGTTATTTAGCACATAGATTTTCATAGTAAGTACAGTTTTTGTGTAGATGCCCAATTTGAGTTAGGTTATCAACAAACTTAGCAAAATTATTGTAAGTAAATCAAGCTGCCAATAAGTGCTATTTCTTCGTAACATTTTTTGGACTGCAAGATAGTAATAAATAGCAGATAAGGTGTTACAGGCTAGTTGATATCTTATAACAGGTAAGATATTGTTCTATTTACTTTACCTATGTGTTTGTACACTCAGGTCAATGTTTACTATTTAGTACACTGATGAAGATTATTCTCATCACAAAAAATTAGTTATTCAGTTTGTATGTAGGATGTTAGGTGTGTAGTTTTTTATGTACCATTTTAAAATATACATATTTGTATCTATTTGTTTCTGTTAGATGCTAGATTCCAGGTTCAGTAATATCTTTCAAATTCTGGTCAATTTCAATATAACAATAAGTTTGGAGTATAAAAAACACTAATCTAATAAAAGAACGCTAAATAAGTAATTTTATCCAAAATCGATTACTTTAAGGTTTATGTAATAAATATTTAGAAATAAAAGGATAGTTTATGTAAGATAATAATCATTGTTTTATTTTATTTAATATTGCTGTAGTTTATCTTCAAAATAAGTAATCATTTGTGCCTAATTAATTTAAGAAACTTTAATCAACATTGAAATATTTAAGAAAAATTATTCACTAAGAATAACATTCTTCTATATTATTATCTTATTATTTAACAAAATCTTGCTAACTACTTTTACTTCATGATTAGTCAGTCAATTTTGATATTGATAAAAAATATAATTTGTTTATTTAATATTGAGTATTTGTCACCATCCAAGGACATAATCAAGAGCCTTGGAAATGATCCCATTAGACCGCTGGGGCACTGGAGCATTGGCAATTGGAGTTGGGCAGAGGGATCTCACATTTGAAGAGTGCCTGAAAGAAAATGTTAATTAATAACTTTTGACATTTAGTAAGCCAAAACTTTGTTCAAATTGTTTGCAATGTGACACAAACCTACCTGATTCTGTGGACCATAGTAATAATTTGTTATAAGTACCGGCACGAAACTTTAGCGCTGACCGTTATTGCGCAGAAGTTAAAATTAAGGTACCTGAGGGGGGCTAGCGGGATAAAGGGCGGGCGTGCGTAGCGTCGATTGGCTCGCCAGTCGCATTTCGTTCCCCGCACTGATACGATGCCCGCGCACATCCAGTGTACAGTCGCGTTCTTATTTGTATTGTTATTGCTATTATTTGAATTTGTTTGCTAAATTAACTTCAACACATCATGTTAATTATGTCTTAGGTACCTACTATAAATCTTTGTACATTGGAATTGAAGATAAACTATAGGTAATATTATTTGCGTGCGTGAGAGTACTCATGTGCAGCTATCCTTCACATTTCGTTCAGCGCTAGACTTACTATTTGACATTACATTAAATAATGTCAGTAACGTTATTTAGCTAATAATTAATTAAAGTTATAATTGTATTGCGTGCGCGACAGTACCCATGCGCAGCTATCCCCTCCGCCTATCGCTCTTAAATATGACTGTTTTCTGCTTAACCCTAACAGTCATTATTATAAATATGGGATTTATCACATACCATATTTATTTTAGTTATTAAACATAATAAATATAAATATTGCTGGACATTTCACACAGCGCTATCTAGCCCCAAACTAAGCGGAGCTTGTACTATGGGAACCAGACAACTGATAGAATACTTATATACTTTTTTTTTTGTAAATATCTACTTATAATATATAGAAAAACATCCAGACCTGGAACAAATATCTGTAGATCATGCAAACATTTGTTCTCATTCGGGAATCGAACCCTACCTCCTGCATCTCAGCCGGCTATTCACCCACTCCGCCACGGAGGTCGTACTATGAAATAAATCACAAAAGTTTTCTAAGTAAAAAACACTAACAATGTTGTCACTGGGCTAAAGTTTGTGGCACTGTACATTATACTGATGAAAAAGCTTGTCAACTGCTGTTATTTCAAGAAGTTAGGATGGTTGGGATCTGTTTAGTACAGGGGTTATGTATAATAAAACCCATCACAGAAGATCTTTTTCCCCCAACCCTAGGGTAATTCTAGAATTAAATGTATGTAGGTACCTTTCAGGAGATGCAAGTCCTGGACTGACAGGTAACCTGGGAGGCTCTCTGCACTCCATCACTCCCACCATGACACCTGGCAACACTTGTCTTCCATTCAGGGCCATTGCTCGCTCTTTCTCAGCGCGTGTTGCATACCTAATGTGTGCCCAGTTGCCTTGGGTTGGGTATTGTTTATCTGTGGGTTAAAATCAAATATGTGCATGTAGTTTTAAAAACATAGTTTTAACTTGGATGTTATTGGCATTGTATACAGTTAAATAGAACAAAGGTTATAAAATCCTGGATTAGGTAGGCCTTCGTCTATAAATAAATATAAATGCCAAGCAAGCCAACAATCAATAATAATTTTTGATTCACTTACCTAAAATAGCACCACAGTTGCTAAACCTAGCTAAAACAGTATTAGCTGCATTGGGGGGAAATCCAAACACAGTCATCCAGTACTCATCAGTCTCCTGACATCCATCCTGCCAGGGAGTGGCTAGAGACTGGCTATTCATGGAAAAATGTCCATTACCATAGGAATGTTGCAGTACAGAATTATTGTTTCCCCCGAATCCACCAAAACTGTCCTGGAATATTGATTTGTTTATTGATGGCTCATTACTCTTTATTGTGTCAAATAAGTCTTCGATTGGTGGTCCATTCGGTTTGCTGGAGTAAGAAATGTTGGGTGATGGGGGCATGGTGGAGTATATGTTATGCTGGTGGTTGTACAGTGCTTGTTGGTGCATAGACATGTTCTGTCGGTATAACTTCTGTTCTGGAGTTGATGTTTGGCTTGGACTTGTCGGTGACCCTGAAACCATTGTTGTTAGATGGTAAAAACAGGCAGGAAATAGGTTACACTTTTTCCGTTTTCTACTTGATGAGTTGTCATATCAATTGATATTTAGTTTATAAAGAACTTACCGAATGCCAGATTCCGGCCTTTTGTAGGAGATAAACTATTGGTTCTAGGTGTTGTCGGTGGATTTATTTCACCGAGCAGGAAAGGCGGCAAATAGCCAACGTTTGGACTCCCTGAAGGAGAGTGTGTGGGACTGCCTAAAGTCATTGGCTCCATTTTTGATCAACAATAAATATGAATCAGTAACAGTGAGAACCAGCTAGAACACGCCTATAAAATTTATTTTTTGTAAAAGTCAGTAAAACACAGTCGCCCGTTGTTGTTTGATTAACTTGACAGTTGACTATCACTATCACTATTGGTTGAATGGCCTCTGTGGCTAGTTGGTGCCACAATTATGCCAATGTCAAGTCGACAGGTATAAAACGGTAAAACGATGGAGTTCCGAGTAGGTATTGAAATGGTTGGCCAGTGTTTACAGAGGGAGACTCAACCTGAATTATGCCTACAAGGTTTGACAGTTGACATTTTAATTTTAACTTTGTGACAACTGTTACCTGTTTTTTTTTTATTTTTATTCTGGTTTTACTATGGTCCGACCGGATACACACATTTTTCTTGGCAATCATTTTTGTGTGTACCTACTTTAGTTAAATGTACCAAGGAATTTTTGTAGTTTAACTTCCTTAGATCTTCCTTACTGTGTACGTAACGTATCGGCCCACTATTGTATGCTATAGGGTTATGTGGTCGCTCAGCGACAAACCTCTTTTTTGATGTGCAACACATCTTTCCTCTCGGTTTGTGGAAGTGATTTTGGCAAAAGGGACGGAAATGTGTAACAGAAAACCGGGGAAGCGCTTTGACCAATGAGCGCGTGCGGTACAATTATGACTATACAATTATGGCCCCTTTCATTTAATAGAAATAACGATTTGTCACGAGGTTGTATTTCTTCATAGCATATTTATGAATACAATCAGCCTCATTCTATTTATAAATATACTTACGGCTAATCGCATTTACGGAGCCAGTAATGAGTTTAGAATGACCAACTTTCAGAGTGATGAATTCGGTAGATAAGATTATAATAATAATTTGCTGTGTATTTTCTATTTTGTTTGTAATTTTTTGTTTATATGGTGTACAATACATAAGATGTTACACATCAATAAGCGACTACTGTAAGGATCGTATTTTTTATGTTCGAAATAAAAAAATGGTTAACGAAGAATGTTATTCTCGTCTAACCGAAGTAACAGTGTGATCACTTGATGATGAGTGATCGGTCGCTATATAGAATGTTTTTGTTTATTTGTTTTGAGTAAGCAAATCAACTCTGAAGTTAGCAACAATCAATTGAATATGTCAAATAATGTCAAACAAACCACAGTCAAACAAACGAACATGGATTCTGCGTTCAGGAATCCCAAGATTTATAAAAATAACTTCCATGAAGACGATAAATCAAAATGCAATACACAAGCAAACATCATGGATAATAGTAGTAATATAGTCCATAAACTATTTAACCGCGAGGTAAGCTATAGCTTTTGAAATTTAAAATGATTCGCAAACACTACATGTTGTCTGATTTTTGTTCTTGTTTTCTTTTTTGTACGCATAATTTGTAGGTTTTCTGAATTGATTCTCTCCATGTGTATCTTAAAATCAAAGCCATGTGGCAATACCATCCTAATTGTTTCATAATTCGCTCATACAGGATGCAATGATACGCGACCTCCCTTGTAGTTTATTTCAGAACTAAAGGCATTTATTTGATTCATATTGAACTATTATTTTAGCACCTGATTATGCACCTAATAAAATTTTTCAGAATCATTAATCATACATACAGTTTATTTGAATGTATACTTCGATACATTAATCTTGATGTGTCCCTCAAAAATAATTAAAGTTTTGGTCAAACAAGCTTCATCCTCTGCTTTGTTCTAGAAGGGATCCTTAAGGTCATGCATCCATATGGTCATACGCTATTTATGATCTAATGGCACCTGTAAAATAGAAGTTTTCCAGTTGTTTAGACTATTGAACAGTACTTATAACTAAAGCCCTCCAGCATCTTTATTTTTTGTTTATCTAGACACATGCTCAGAAAAGGCTGGCTTCAGAGCTATACCTAGGGTCCATAAGGCCCGTTTGTGTAGACCTCCAGAGCAAAGATACATGTAAGGTGTTAGAACAATGCAGTTTGCTATGTACATAAACTTTAATTAGTTATAAAGCACTGTAGACTATACACATGTGGATGGCCCACAGGCTGACATCCCATACAGGCCATATGCATTAGACATAGACAGTCATTTGTTTACTACAATAACACACAATACAATTACAGTTTAAAATAGAGAAAAGACAAGAAAAAGATACAAGGAAGTAGATAGATGGGTAGATAATACTTTATTGCACACCATAAACAAAAAAACAATTAAAGTTAACATTATTCAAATGAATGTATACAATTGGCAGTCTTATCGCTAAGTAGCAATCTCTATGAGACAACCCATTGATGAAAAATATTAACAAAATAGAACTAGGTAAATGCTGAGCATTGCTCTGAAAGCAGCCATTGTAATATATCTATGATATGTTGTGATTAATAAGTGTTAGACAGGGGTTATTAGTATAATCTGGTTATACATACATTTACAGAAACGAATCTAAAATGGCAACGAAAATTATTACCTCTCATTTGCACACTTAAATGTAATTTATTTTTGCTAGGCCCTACTGGGCAAAGACCTCTCCCTATCTGTCCACTTATTTTGATCTTGTGCTAAATCTTGAGATCTTTGCTCAACAGGGGGCTAGTAAAAACGTATTGTTATATAATACTCATACCTCCTTTCTACCCCCTTCTAACATTAGACGTTAACGTAAACGTAAGTTAGAAGGGGGGGGGGGGTACTGCACTATACACTCCTACCCCTATGTGGGATGTCAGTGCAAATCCAATAGAATTAGAATACTCATACATTTCATTAACAGCACCTAGGGCTAACGGAAAACAATGAATTGAATTGCAGCACAAATGAATAAATAGGCTAAGTGTATACTTATGTATGTGGCATGCCCTTCAAGGTTATTATAATTATTCATCATCATCATTCTCAGGCCGTTCGTCCCATTGCTGGTCGAATTTATTATTATTTTTAAATTAATTTATCATCAATTCAAAGGTGCTGGTGTGGTTTAGTGATTTAAAAAGAGTTTGCAATCTGGGGACATACTCTTTTAGAATGATAAGGCATAAATTACTTTTATCTCGATTATTCTGCTGTGGGCAGAAGGTTTATTCAAACATTTCATGATAACAAGGACTGACATCATTGTAGTAAGGTTGTTTTAACATTTTAGGTACTATTTCAAACATTCTGTCAATTTCAGAATCATTGTAATGTTTAGTAAAATTCTGCGGAAATTTTGGAATATCAGAACACTTTTAGCTTAGGAATTAATAAACTGATTAAATTTAATCATCAATTTTATTTTTTCCGCAATAAGTTCTATAGGTGCTTACAGACGATGGTGATCACATAACATCAGAGTCCTATGCAATTTTTTTGTTTTCTTTAGTTACACAATAATTTGGTGGACTGTAGGCGTTAGGGTTAATGGAGTTGTGGCATTTAATATCCAGACACATTCATCCTTCTTCCCTCGTTATCCAGCTGGTTATCCAAGACATTAATTAATTTCAACCTTTGTGTTTATGTGTACCAGCAGTGGATGTTCTGTGGCTGATATGAAGATGATGTATCCCACTGCAGGACAAAGGCCGCCTTTATTTCCAGTTTATTATATCCCATGCTGCAGTGTGCGTCTGGTCACATCCAAGTCGTCGCGCCATCTCCGTGGTGGTCTTGACTCGTGGGCGTGTTGCATTGCGGAACCATTCGGTAGTTGTCTTGGCCCATACATCTTCAGGCATTAAGTGTAATAAGGTTCCTTGTGAAAGTTTTTGACCGGGGCAGTACTACCAGCGTACCTATTTCTACCGCCAAGCAGCATTGCTCTTTTGGTTTGAAGTGTATGGTTGCTGGTGAAATTACGGGCACATGAGGCTTTACACCTGTATACCTCAAGTTGATGGAGTAGTGCATCGTAGGGCACGTTTCTAAGGTGCGTGACTGCGAGGCAATTACTTTGTTATAGGCGATGGTTACCACTTAATATAAACTTTTTGCTTTTATTTCAGTACTATGGCAGCACGTCCCGGTATGGTCGCAGCCGGAAGGTGTTCGAGCGCATTCCGCCGCGGCTGCGGTTCTGCCTCATGGACATCGTGCCCATGTCTTACCTGCGCCAACACGTGTTCATGGGCTTCTCGCAGTGCGGCCAGTACCTCCTGAGCTTCACGTACAGTTGCAACAGTCTACAACAGGTCTACTTCCGGGAGAGCTCTAAGTACACGTAAGTTATTATAACCGGGGGTTCACACACAGGGGTCAGTTAGAAGGGCTAATATATAATACAGTCTAATGCGAGACTTTACCTCATTTTATTAGTTTATTATAATAATAGATTAAAACATAAAAGTACGAGTACAATTAACCATCACTTTTCCTACACAAAAATAGATTATAAAACTTGAATAAATAGAAATTGTTACTTATAACCAATCATAGAACACTTTAAACAGAATTATCAAAAAGTAGGTAATTATTAAATTATCGTTATAAATTCGAAAGAGATCCACACATTCGCCGATACAATAATTAAATCATTACCATTAAAAAGGCTTATCTCAGCTGTTGTAAATTGTACATCAAGTATTCATGTACAATTGAATAGTAGGGTCAAAAGCTGACCCTCCCGCGGCTTCGGCGCAGTTGGGTAAAAAGTAGCATCAATTATATGTCTTAATCCTGGTCATAATTTATCTCAAAAAAATCAAGCAAATCAAGTATTTCTCTCAATTTGTCTTTTTCAAAAATCGGAAAAAAATTCATAACTCGAAAACTATAAAAAATCGCGGAACATACATGGGGGTGATTCGGGTACCCCAAGGGGTGTTCTATTTCCGGACTTTCGCTTGACGCTATTTTTTGGGACACCCATGTATGTATAGATAAATTATGACCGGGATTAAGACATATAATTTATTCTACTTTTTAACCAACTGAAGCCGCGGGCGGGTCAGCTAGTATTTATGTACAATTTACAATAGCTGAGATAAACCTTTTTAATGGTAATGATTTAATGAGTGTATCGGCGAATGGATCTCTGCTATATTAACTATAAAATTTCCCGCCGAGTACTTAGGAAATGGTTAAGCCTATTAATTTAAACAGCCAAGTGTGTAATTTGTTAGGCTAATAGTTTTAACCTCTGTTGTAAGAAATTAATGGTTGCGAAATGAGTGTGCCGGAACGCAATGCATGAAAACTACCTTTTATGTTGTAAGGGACTTTATCAAACACCTACTTAATAATGTTACATATACGTTTAATGCTGAAACTGAATTTTATCAAGACAATTTCAATTTATTAGGTACCGCTTTATAAGAAGGCTCAAGCTACGTCGTAATTAAATGCATAGCGTTTCTTTACGAGATCGAATCAATTAGCAGAAATGATGTGACCCGATGACAAGCTCAATGTAAAGACAATGTAAATGAAAAAACACTGACATACCTAGAGCAGGGTTTCCCAAACTTTTATTCTTGGTGGTGTATCATAAAAAACATTTTCATGCCCCCTTGTATTTATTCTCTATTGCTTCAATAAAAAACACATAATTTATTGTTACTACATTTATTTCTCATGAAAATTAAATCATATCTTTGGTGTTACTTAGGCCGGCTTGCATAACGGTCACTAAACGTATTTAGCGACTAAACATGTTTAAACTTGACGTATTTTTATGATTTAACAACTCCTTAAATCATATTTAGCCACTAAATAAGTTTAGGCATCGTTGCACAAGTCGCCCTTAATGTATGTTCTGTTGATGATCGAACAAATGATCGTGGCGCGACTAAATCTGTGTGTTAGTGTTAAATTATGATCAATAATGAGTAGGTAGATTAAAATGTCCGAACACGTTATGCCCCCCTTAGAATCTCTCTACGCCCCCAGGGGGCGCACCCCACCGGTTGGAAAGTCCTGGCCTAGATAATTAGTAAGTAGAAGTGGCAGTGGGCGAAACCGAAAGGTTCTCTTCTCTGGAGAGCACGCACTGGAAGGCGCAGTGTAGGATGGCTCCCCTATAGGTCGTAATTAGGATTGTTAAGAGCCTTTGGATAGAGGCCTCACAAGATCGATCGCTCTGGAAATGTATTGTGTGAATCTTGCAGTGTCCACTTCCTGTCGTGGGTGGCGGGACAGAGCGTGCGGCCGGTGCACAGCGTGCCGCTGTTCGGGGACGACTACGTCGACAGCAAGGTCACCATCTCCATGGCGCAGTGGAAGCACAACTCCGGCGTTATTGTCGTCTACGGCATCGCGTGAGTATCTACTCCATCATGATAGAGACGAGACGAAGAGGTTGAGACAAAACACCTGTATGTCTGAATTTGATGGACGCAGGGCAAAATGCATCGTAGGGCACGTTTCTATCTTACATACGTTCTAAATTTTTACATATAATTTGGCTGAAGTATAGTAACAATATTATATTTGTATCATAATCAGCGAGATATCGTGAGGCGTGTAACATCTGCTCCCAAAAATAATGATCCAACATGTTGACCATGACCGCTTTGTGAAGAGCGTTACGATTGACAAGACTTGATTATAATAATTACATTTCAAGATTTTAAAAACATCTCAAAAGTTTTCAGGCCTAGACTTGAATTTTAGGTTGGAAATTTTTGAGATGCTTCGGATAACACTATAAAAATAAAAATAATATATGATTATATTGGTTTCAGAGATTCTTGTTCTGAACGTTCGTACCTCAGCGTGATCGGCGTGCCTCGCCTGGGATGCAAGAAATGCTTAGCCTACTCTAAAGAAGGTAAACAAGGTACATTGTTAACATGCTACAAATTCATTTATATTTATTAAAAGTGGTTTATTTGTATGGGCAAATCACCTCTACTTAGCTTCGGTACAGAATTTAAGTTTAGTAGGAGTAAAGACAGGCGCACGCACACACACGCGGTGACTTAATAGATCGTGAGCGCGATCATCGCTAAATCGCGCGAACTTCGTTCGTATGAATAAGAATGATGTCGAATTGGTGTTCTAACTGAGATGGGGTTCTTCAAAAAGGGCGTTTTGATAATTTTAAAGGGTTGGCAACGCGCGATTAATACGTTTAGTGCTACAAACGTCCATAGGCTACGGTAACCGCTTACCATCAGGTAGGCCGTATGCTTGTTTGCTACCTTAGTGGTATAATAAATAATAATAAATAAATATTGCTGGACATTTCACACAGCGTTATCTAGCCCCAAACTAAGCAGAGCTTGTACTATGGGAACCAGATAACTGATAGAATACTTATATACTTTTTTTTTTGTAAATACATACTTATAATATATAGAAAAACACCCAGACACAGAACAAATATCTGTAGATCATGCAAACATTTGTTCCGCAGCGGGAATCGAACCCGCTACCTCCTACGTCTCAGCCGGCTATAAGCCCACTGCGCCACGGAGGTCGTCTTGTATAAAAAAACGCTATAATGTTTATAGGTAAAATGACAAAAACGTGCGATGATCGCATCGCTTATTCGCGCGATCGCGTTCTATTAGGACATCGCCATAGATGTTTTCGATCGTTGTACTAAATTTAACTTCTGTCTATCTTTTTTGCGGTTTCGGGTTGACGTACCTACTTATTCCTAGGCACCTTGTATACAAAACCAGTGGTTTCTAAATTTGATAAAAACCTAATGATATTTGGAATCCTCATATTTTATTAGTTTTGTTTTTTATAGTATATAATTATCTCAAGTAGGCAAACATTGAATTTTCAACTAACCTGCCTTTTACAGATGACTTACAATGGGGGAAGAGATGTCTAGAACACAACTTCGCAATCCACACAAAGTTCTTCTGCACATCAGACACCAGCATGTACGAGCCCGTCGTGCAACTCGCGTACTCCAACCAGATCATCATCTACACGGATTTCATACACATACTCGAGATAGAGTTCGTGCAACCGCACGAGAGACCCGACGTCCACGACAAGTACTCGCTAGAGAGAGAGATCCAGGAGCACTCCATCGACGCCGACCCCAGCACGCCCGCCTCAGACGTCTCCGCTCCTTTCCACTCACCCAAGTACCAAAATAACGTCGTACAGAATATTCTAGCGGATTTCTCTGATTTAGAAATGGAGCCTTATCAGATGTCTCGTCCGGTACAATTGCCCGATGTTATGGGCCAAGAGCTGTGCATACAAGCTTCTTCCATCTCTCACAATCTCATGGAAGAATGGGAGGGCCCCTCGCCGTCGATTCGCACGCTGATAAGCCCCCCGCTGAGGTCCCCGAGGAGACGACCGGCGGAGAGCATGTCGAGGTTCAACGAAACGCACAGATTAAACGCGGAGAAAGCCTACGAATTCGTAGAAGAAGCCGAAACTAAATGCGAGAAACTCAGCATGTTTAGAAAAAGACGATTAGCAGATAAGAAGTACGAGTTTTCGGAGGATAACAACGAGAATATCGTCCCGTTTAGAGTACTGAGGAGTAACAGAAAATACTTTATCGGTTCGACGAGTAAACCCGTGAAGCGGGCGAAGTCTCCGCCGGTGGAAAGCGTCGTTTTAAGAGCGCATAATCAAATAACCCGATCTCAATCCCCGAACTGTGAAAAAAGGCTCTCAGCATTAGAAACCGACAGAAACAGCGAAGCGGAATACCGAGTGCAGGAGATGTTAGACGATGGATCTATGAAAACTATCTCAGTTCATGATAATACCTCAAAAACATTGTCTGACTGTGCGGTGGACGCACATGATCCTTATTTAGTGCACTCGGAGAATTCTAAATGCAGTAAATTCTTCACGCGATATTTTGTGGAAAGTGATGACGAGATCACCTCGATAATCACGGATTCTGAAGGTAAGACAATCTCGATCAATTGTTATTTGTATGAGTATTGTGTAGTTAGTGCACTTTGGCACGGACGCGGTACGCTACTATATAATTACCTTGACATTTTGCACTTACTGTTACTACAAATTAGAATAATACTTTTCAAAATTTTAAAACTATCTCAAAAATTTTCAAACCTAGAATTGAGCCTAGTGATCCTACAATTGGCAGTACATCCTCGTATCAAGAGAAAGATTGCGGGTTCAAGTCCCGTCTAGGCTTGAAAATTTTTGAGATGGTTTTAAAATCTTGGAATTTTCCGTAAGTGTTCAGATAACTCTTTTACTTGTAAAGTATTATGTCTAAGTTCTTATAAAAAAATAATGTCTGACTTTAACTTTTATACAATTTTTTATAAAAAACTAAAAATAAAGACGACCTCCGTAGCGCAGTGAGTGAATAGCCGACTGAGACGCAGGAGGTTATGGGTTCGATTCCACGCAACAAATGTTTGCGTGATCTACAGATATTTGTTCCGGGTCTGATTGTTTCTCTTTATACTAGAGGTTTGCCCCGAACTGAGATCTCGCGAGTCTCCTATAAAAACGAAAAAAAAAATTAAACAAATAATCTTTCGACTGCTAAAATAGTGCCACGAAATAGATATCAACTAACTTGACCTACAGTTAAAAGTCAGTAAATCTAGGTACAATGTTAGGTGGTAGGAGTTTTATATAGCGCTTTTCTTTATTGTTATGTATTCTAAAAGGATCATTAAAAAGAACAATCACCATTGTTTCTTGCCTTTCTTTCCAGGCTTGGCCGCAGTAAAATTGAAGTTTCAATGAATAAAAATATTTTGAATTTTTTTTATTTGCAGATGACTGTATATCTGGGTACCACGTGGCGCTGCACCTGACGGCGCACGGCGCAGGGTACGGCGGGCTGCAGGCGGTGTCGTCGGGCGCGTGGGACAAGCTGTGCGCCAGCACGGCGCTGCCTCCGCTGACGATACGCGCGCAGCAGCGCTCGCTCGACACGGAGCTGCTCTGCAATGAGGTAACTTTTATTTAATTATAATTATTGCTGGACATTTCACACAGCGCTATCTGACGAGTACTTAGAGTACTCAAAATGGAAGAGACATGTTGTGTTGTATTAACTAGATTTTTTTATTATTATTTTATTGTATTATTTTGACATTTGAATATTTTTTATTGATCCTTTATTCCTTAAAATGTATCTTATATTATGATAACTGTAGAATTTATGACATGTAATTTTTTTACCAATAAATGTTTATGACCAGTGATCGGAGTAGGCAGATTGATTTTAAGTACTTCCATCATAAATCATTATAATAACATAACATGTACTACATTATTATAAATACGGGATTTATCACGTACCGTCTTATCGGTGTTTCAACCGACAATGTTTTGGTTCAATTCGTGAACCTTCATCAGGGCGAGTGCGATCCGCTCCGAATAACGTCTCGCCTCGCACTACGCGCCGCAACCCTATGCGTACGAGTGACGCGGCGCGGTGGTGGGGAAATAATATAGACATGCCATTTTTCCCGGAAGTTTCCGTTATTTACAAGATTGAATAAAATATTATGAAAGTAGTGGTTTAGTTACTACTATATTTGAAATTTAAATGAAACGATGGTATAAATATTGTTGTGCCCAACAGGGTCCATAATGATCTTGTAATTATCAATTACCACCTATTATTACATTATGGCATACATTAAACGATTGAGTATTGTAAAAAGCTTTAGATGGATTTTTATGTATCTGTCTAATAATAAAATAGATGCTTGTTTTTTGTTTGCTCCCTATGCGTTCCCATAAAATTCATCCGACTCAGTTGAAGCTTTGGTAAGTTTCCACGTGCAAACTCGTGAAAATTTCTACGTACTTTATCACGAGAAAATGCTTTTCCCATGAGAAAATACTTTATTGTAAACTTGTCAAGCACTCAAAAAATTATATGTAGTGACATCTATCGCCACATGGAATTATAAAAGGCCATCAAAGTAACCTACAGTGCGAGCGCCAACATGCCACTGAGACGGCAAAATCTAACGACAAATGAAATAACTATCCTAGATCCCTGAGACATGTCCATCACAATTATATTGTAAATGCGAAAGTTTGGATGTTTGTTTATTTATTTGTTTGTTACTCAATCACGTCGTAACGGCTGTACCGATTTCGATGTGATTTGGTATTTACACTGTACGTAGATTATAACCTGGATTAACATATAAGCTACTTTTTATTGACAAACCATGCGTGCGAAGCCGCGTAAACATATACGTTTGAAATCATTGACCTTCAATCAATCTAGCTACTCCCACTTTACACCCAGCTCCACGTTATAATTTCAAAATCCCGGAATCCCGGAGCATGTCTATTAACATATACGTTTGGGATCATTAACCCCAAATCAAACTACCTACTCCGATCACTGCTTATGACTTAGACCCAAACTAAGCAGAGATTAAAGGTACATAAGCGATAAATACCCGTTTTGATCAGTAATTATAAGTAGAGCTTTGTACTATGGGTACGAGATAACTGATTGTTGTGGACTGTATTTGATGTGAATAAAACCTTCGATTTCTTCTTCACTTGTTATTATTTATTGAACTGTTCTAAACAAAGTCTTAACGCTGAATACAATTTTGAGGGCGGCCGCCGCTACTTTTATAGGCCGGGATCTAAAATGTTATACTGCTGATCCGATAGTGTGGGAGAGAGACGGGTGTATCTCGCTCACACACCATAACATTTTACTGCCGATTCGATAGTGTGGGAGAGGGACGGGTGTATCGCGCCCTCCCGCTCGCACACTATAAATATACAAAAACGGCGGCGCCCGGCTGCCGCGCTCAGTTCGGCGGCGGCGACCCTATCGTTCGTTTCTAATTTCTAAATTTATACAATGCATTTTCTATCCTAGATCTAGCTCGGCGTCCGCTACAGTTCCTCCCACCGGCGCAGCTTGCGTAGCATCTTCTTTTTTCAGGACGATGAGCTTTCTCACGGGCCGCTTGAAGACGCCAGTCCTCGTTCGGACGTCTGCCACTCGTACTCCGCCGTCTGGACCCGGATAGGCGCGCTCGACGATTCCCATGGGCCACACGTTCCGCGGCAAGGTGTGGTCGACTACGATGACGATGTCCCCGACTTGTAGTCGCCTCTTGTCGTCCGAGGGTTCTCCTCGTGGCACCAATGTGGGCAGGTATTCTCGGACCCAGCGCTGCCAGAAATGGTCAGCGAGCGCTAGGCTGGCCTTCCAGGTGCGTCGATCGGTTTCGCTGTGCTGTCCGGCGGTGGGCAGGCCGGCGGATGACCCCAAGAGGAAATGGTTTGGAGTCAATGCTTCTGGATCTTCATGACTCACGCTGACATGTGTCAAAGGTCTCGCGTTCACAGAGAACTCGGCTTCTGTCAGTAGGGTGAGCAGGACTTCCTCGGTCGGTTCTTTTTCGTTCAGTGTGGCGGCTAATGCGACTTTGATGGATCGCACCAGTCGTTCCCAGGCTCCTCCCTGGTTGGGAGCCCCTGGCGCGATGAAATGCCACTCCAGTCGGTGTAGCAGGGCTTCGTCTTGCAGCGCTGGTACCCACTCAGCGTAGGCTGCTCGCAGCTCGTTGTTGGCCCCTCGAAAATTGGTCGCGTTGTCTGAGTACATGGCGCGCGGCCAACCTCTTCGCGCCGCCATTCTTCGCAGTGCCATGATCGCAGAGCTCGTGGATAATGACGACACGAGCTCCAGGTGTACCGCGCGTGTGGTGAGGCACGTAAACAGTGCGCCCCATCTTTTCTCTCGGCGGCGTCCAATCTTCACTATCATCGGCCCGAAATAGTCCACCCCGCAGTGGGTGAATGGGCGGTGGTAGGGCTCGAGGCGTGCTCGTGGCAGGTCCCCTGTCGCCGGAATCAGAGGTCTCGATCGCTTCCTTCGGCAGAGGGCGCAGTCCTTCTCAATGGTGCGCACGGTGGGTCGTAGATGAATGATCCAATATTTCTGACGGAGATCATTTGTCACGCGCTCGCGGTTCGCGTGCCCTGCTGCGCAATGCTCTCGCAGCACGATGAGTTTGGTGATCCGGTGGCGGCCGTCGAGGATGATGGGCTGTTTGACTTCAAGAGGTGCAGTGGCCGCCCCGATGCGGCCTCTGACTCGCAGGATGCCGTCTTCCAGGACCGGGTCCAACCGAAACAGTCGGCTCGTCCTGGTGATCGGACGAGATGCTTTTAGTTTCTGCAGCTCGTCTTGGAAGCTCTCCTGTTGGGCTTGACGTAGGAGAGTGCGTTCCGCTTCCTCGATGTGTCGATGTTCTAATCCCGAGGCTCGGCGCCGACACAAGTCGATGAATGCCAGCACGCGGGCCGACGCTCTGACTAGCGTCTCGTATTTGGAGAAGCGTGCGGGATCTGGCAGCCACTCCCCTGCTTTGTTTTCTTCCGTAACATGCAGGATCACTTCTTCCTCGCCATCTTCGCTTGACGTCGTTTCTGTCGGCCACTGATTCTCGGGGCGGAGCAAGAATTCTGGGCCCTGGAACCAGCGGTCTTCTATGGAGATTGGTGTGCTCGCGAATCTCGTCGCATCGTCGGCTATGTTCTCCCTGGTGGGCACCCATCGCCATTCTTCCTTGTGAGTGAGCTCTGCTAGCTCACCCAAGCGATGGGCGACGAACGGAGTGTACCGTCTCGCGTCGTGCCGCACCCAGTGAATCACCGTCATTGAATCGGTCCAGTACACTGTTCTCTTGACTTGGACTCGATGTTCTCTCTTGATGGTGTCAGCCATTCTGGCACCGATGACAGCCGCCTGCAGTTCCAGGCGGGGAATGGTCTGCGCGCGTTTCGGAGCCACTTTTGACTTGGCGGCCACGAGACTCAGTCTGACGCTTCCGTCGGGTCGTGTGTCGCGCCAGTATGCCACAGCAGAGTAGGCCTGTTCGCTGGCGTCACACAGAACGTGCAGCTCCAAGTTTTGGTCGTCTTCCATCGCGTAGCGTCGTTCCAGTCGCAGACCCGAAAGATCGGCGAGGTGTCCCAGCCATGTGGCGAAAAGGTCGTTCTCCTCATCAGGGATAGGCTCGTCCCAGGAGATGTTCAAGCGCCACAGGCTCTGCAGGATGATCTTTGCGCGTATGGTGCAGTGGCTCAGCAGTCCAAGAGGGTCGTATATGGACATGACCGCGCTGAGTGCTTCTCTCTTGGTAGGCGCGCGACTTCGTGCACGCACTTCGGCGGGGACTCTGTTCATTGAAGTGTTAAACCCCAATTCATCTCGCTCGGCGTTCCAGTACAGCCCGAGTATCTTGTTCTCTGGCCCGTTTCTTCCAAGTTGAGTCGGTGTGGTCGCTCGCAGTTCTTCGGGTACGTCTCGCAGTACGCTATTGTTGCTAGCGCTCCAGCCTCGCAGTGTGAACCCTGCCGCCGCGTGAACTGCTTGTACTTCAGTAATCACGCGGTGGGCTTCCTGTTCATCCTCGTAGCTCGCTACCAAGTCATCCATGTAGTGATCTCGAGTGATGGCTTCGTAGGCGAGAGGGTGAGTTTGAGCGTGTTCTTTCGCATTGTGGTTGCGTACGTAATGCGCCATGAAGGGAGAGCTCGCGGCGCCGAATATCATGCTCGTCATCTTGAAGTGATGAGGTGGTTTCTCTCTGTCGGCGCCTCTCCATAAGAACTGTTGTGCCGGTTGATCTTCCCGACGAATCTTCACCTGGAGAAACATCTCCTGTACATCTGCCGTGATTGCGATGCGTTTCTCCCGGAATCGAAACAGGATGCCTGGTAGTGACATCAGTAGGTCCGGCCCTTCCAGGAGATGGTCGTTCAGGCTGACTCCGTGGCTTTTCGCTGCCGCGTCGAAGACAAGCCTCTGTTTCCCTGGTTTGTTGACGTTCTGTACCGCGAAGTGTGGCAGGTACCAACAGACCGGACTTGTCTTCTCAGTGCCGTCGCATGGTTCGGCGTATCCTTTCTGCAGCAGGTTCTCTATCTGCTCGGTGTATTTTCTAGCGAAGCCTGGGTCAGTGTCCATCTTCATTTCCATTTTGTGGAGGCGACGGAGCGCTCCACTGTAGCTCGGAGGCAATTTCATGCCGTCCGCCTTCCAGGGCAGCCCGATCTCGTAGCCCTTGTCCGTCTTCTTTATAGTTCGCTCGATTATTCTAGCGGCTCGCTGATCCGCGTCACTCACATGTGGCTTATGAGTGATGCCGAGCGCTTCGATGCTGAAGTGGTGTTCCACCAAGTCGTGGAGATGATTGTCCTGCTGCTCTCTCGCCTCCACTCTTCGTTCCGGAGTGTAGACGTGCAGAACGCTGTTTCGATCTTCGATGATGGTGCGTGGTACAGTCCCGTGCACCACCCATCCTAGTCGAGTTCGGGATGCGGCCGGTTGGTTCCGTTTACCGACGCGCAGTTCTTGCGTTACGATGTATTCCCAGTGGTCTGCTCCCATCAGTATTCCAGGCCGTACGGTATCGTAGCACACTTCCTCTTGCGATAGATCTCGGAGATGTTCGTACTCCAGAAGCGTGCTCGGTATGGATTGTTGAATCAACTTCATGCCTCTGATTGTTCTTGCTTGAAATTTGTGCAGCTCTCTGTCGGCTCCCCTCAAATGTATGGTGACCAGCTTGCTATTAGTTTCTTCCTGTGTCACGTTGACTCCTTGCATCCGTAGTGGTAGCAGCGATCCCTTGGCACCGATGTTCTGCGCCAACTCCTCATCGATCAGCGAGATTGTAGCCCCTTCATCCAGGAGGGCGTGTGTGCGGATCTCCCCCCGTGGACCCACGACAGTGACTGGACACATCTTCAGCAGCACTGTCCTCTTGCTGGTGGCGGTCGGTGTTGCCATCGTCAGGACAGACTCTGCGGTGCCTGCTTCGGACCTCGGGTTTTCGGGACGTTCCTCCTTATCTTGCTGATGCAGACTCGTGTGATGAGGTCGTAGGCATTGTCCTATGCTGCACCGCTTGGCCTTGCAGTGGAGGCGCATGTGTCTCTTGGCAATACATTTGAAGCAGAGCTTGTTCTTGCGCACAAGCTCCCACCGTTCGTCTACGGATAGCGCTGCGTATTTCGGGCAGTCCGGTAGCTTGTGCGGCTTCTCACACATCGGGCATTTGTCTAGCTGTTCGTCTTCCGCTACATTGTACACGGCGTTCGGTTTCCTTTTCGGCCTGGCATCGGTGATGGTCGGCCTGGGTTCTCTCTTGGCAGCGGTTGCTATTGCAGATGGAGCGTAACTATATCGGAGCGCTCGGTCTGCCTCTCGCATGAGGAAGCGAGATAGCACGACGATTTCTGGGTCCGCTGTTCCTTCTTGTTCGTTTGCGTAGTCGCACCACCGCGCCTTGATGTGAGGGCTCAGCTTTTCCAACACTTCTCGGGCCAGCATGGGGTTAAAGAGGTACCCCTGGCGGTTGATGCCCTTGATTACGCAGACCACGTTCTGAAGCTTAACAGCGAACACGTTCAGTTCTACTGCTGATGATCCTGGCTTCGGTAACCTCTTGAGGTCATCTAAGGCTCGGTCGATGATGGCCTCAGGTCGCCCGAAGCATTGTTCAAGTGTCTTCAGGATGACCTCCGGATTGCTTGCAGTGCACAGCAGGGCAGACACCAGTTCCCTAGCTTCTCCTTTCAGGCAGCTCCTTAGCCGCTGCAGATTTTCTGCCGGTGTCAGCCGGTATATCGTCGTCGAATCTTGAAAGGCGGCCTTAAATGCCAACCACTCATTTGAAGCTCCGGAGAATGGTTGCAAGTCAGGACACTTGATCCTGGGTCTGGCCAGCTTTTCCATAGCCTCGGTCAAGGCGTCGACATTACTTCTTGATCTGACGGGGGTGGTTGATCTGTCCCTCACGTTGAACCTCAGGTGTCGGTCGTCCTTGGTTCCGGACCTCGGCACGTCCCGTCGTTCCCTTCGTGCATCAAGGGTGTTCGATTGGAGCCAGGCGTCAACCTTCTGATGATGATCGGTTCCGTTATCACCGTGAAGGCTTTCCTGGTCATCCTGAATGGCCGCTAGGCTTACAGCCAACCGCTTCTTGATAAGGTCTGCCTCGATCTGAAGCTCCTTTCTTCGCAGGGCGGCTAGCTTTTCTTCAGCCTCCAGCTCCACCATCCGTGTCCTCGTGGCAGTGCTTGCGGTCGACCGTACCGATTGTGCGGGGGACCGGGGTCTGGCACCCCCCGCACCGTCATCGGCGGCCACGTTCGTTGACCTTGGTTCGATCGCGACACCGCCTCGTGGGTTTGGTGACGCAGGTGGATCCAGCGATAGCCTTCGTCTTCGTTCTCGTTCGATGGCCTGAAGATCGGCTCCGGCTTCTCCCTGCAGCTCGCGTTCCAGTTCGCGACGTTCCGTGTCGCGACGCTCCTGGTCTGCGGCGTCTGCTTGGCTCCGGGTTACCACCATGGTAACGTCGTCGATTTTCCAATCCGTCGAATTTTCTGTTCTGATCCGGCTTCTGATCCGTGTTCTGATCCGTGTTCTGATCCGCGTTCTGATCCGGCTCCTGAAGGACCAAACTGTTGTGGACTGTATTTGATCTGAATAAAACCTTCGATTTCTTCTTCACTTGATATTATTTATTGAACTGTTCTAAACGAAGTCTTAACGCTGAATACAATTTTGAGGGCGGCCGCCGCTACTTTTATAGGCCGGGATCTAAAATGTTATACTGCTGATCCGATAGTGTGGGAGAGAGACGGGTGTATCTCGCTCACACACCATAACATTTTACTGCCGATTCGATAGTGTGGGAGAGGGACGGGTGTATCGCGCCCTCCCGCTCGCACACTATAAATATACAAAAACGGCGGCGCCCGGCTGCCGCGCCCCCCCACCGAAATGGCACTCCTAGTCAGTGCCATAGATGTCAGCTGTACGGCCACTCGGCCAAAAACTGCCACGCCCGCCCCCGTTGCGTCAAGTGCCTGGGTGACCATGGCACCTCTGACTGCAACCGCACTCGAGACACCATCGAGCCGCCAAGCTGCGTGCTTTGTGGTGCCGTGGGACACACCGTGGTTGTCCATCGGCGCCCAAAGTCAGCAGGGTGGTGGCTCGTAGGAGTCAACTCCGACCTTCTCCGCAGTATACCAAAACAACTTCAAAGTTGACCTTGGTACCCTCGCAGGAGGCGCAACCTCCCAAAAGCTCAGCATGGGCCAAGCCCTTGCCATATTCGAGCCTAGCCCTTAAGGCAACGGCCCCCCCTCCGCGCTCTTCTGAGCCAGCCCCCCCTTCTAAAATGGGCAAGTCGGACTTTGCTGCCGACTTGGCTCTCATCATGGAGTTCTCCTCCATCGACCTTGCTGAGGTTCGCGTGCTTGCACAAAAACTTAGGCAAGCAAACTCCACCCTCGATAAACTGATTGCCCTTGAGGCGCACTCAGCTCTTCTCGCCGCCGTTAAGGCAGCTTCGTCCTCCTCCAAACCCTTTTAGGCCCCAAAATGGTTGTACAAAAGGAAAGGAAAAAACCGCGTTCTTTATCACTAGCGTTCTTCAACGCTGACGGTCTTTCAAGACAGCGTTCTATTATCCAAGATTTTCTAAATAGGCACCAACTTGATATCTTGCTAGTACAAGAGACAAATTTAAAGCCCGGTCATCGGGACCCTAAAATCCCCAACTATCAAATCGTACGCAACGACAGACTGCTAGCTCAAAAGGGCGGCACTGTCATTTACTACAAGAAGGCTCTACACTGCATGCCTCTTGATCCCCCTTCTCTGTCTTACATAGAAGCCTCCGTCTGCAGGCTAGCAATGACCGGACATTCCTCGGTCATTATTGCATCCTGCTATGTCCCTCCCGGCAAGCCTCGCTCACCTCAATTCGAGAGTGACCTGCAAGCCCTGTTCAGTCTAGGAAGCTCCGTCATATTGGCGGGTGACTTCAATTCCAAAAACGTCATGTGGAATAGCACCACGACGAACTCTAAAGGCAAACAACTAGAAAGCCTAGTTGAACCCCTTAACTTCGACATCATTGCCCCTAGGGGCATGACTCGCTTCCCTACTTCCACTCCCCCCGAGCTCCTTGACATTGCACTTCTCAAAAACGTAGCCCTTCGGCTACGCTTAATCGAAGTCATTCATGAGCTCGATTCCGATCATCGGCCGGTAATGCTCTTACTCGGCCCTCCCACTGACCAGCCCCCTGCCACCAAGACTGTGGTAGAGTGGCATAAACTTGAGAAAGCCCTCAAGTCTGCGCACTCGACTGACCTAGATAGGATCCCTTCTGTCATTCGGACATCTGGTGATATTACGGTAGCGGTTGACGCCCTTACCACACATATCACAAACTCAGTCAGAGACTCATCAAAGCAGGTGCCCGTAGTGGATGACCACCGGGGCCCCCTGCCAGATGATATCAGACGGCTGATGACTGAAGCTAACGCCGCAGTTAGACTTCATAGTCGCTGCCCCACTAACGACAATCGAGTCTTAATGCGCTCCCTGCACCGTGAGGTGAGAGAGCGCATTAAAGAACATCGCAATCGTGAGTGGGAGAGCCTGCTCTCGGGGATCGAGCCTAGCCATCTGGCCTACTGGAGGTTAGCTCGCTCCATGAAAGCGGACGCTCTCGCTCCGATGCCCCCCCTTATCCGACCCAATCACCCTCCAGCATTCGAAGACGAGGAAAAAGCCGATTTCCTGGCTGAAACCCTCGAATCTCAATGCTCGCCCAGTCTCGAACCCGTCGACCCTGTTCACCTCCATACGGTGAACAGCGAGGTTGACCGCTTAGCCTCCCGACCCCCTACTTCCCCACTTGATCCGATTGAGCCCTCTGAAGTCTTTGACACTATCAAGGCCCTACACCCAAAGAAATCCTCCGGCCCCGACGGCATTTCTAACAGAGTACTCAAACATTTCTCTGTTCCCCTTATCCACATCCTAGTCTGCATCTTCAATGCGGCTATGGAAACTTGCACCTTCCCTGATGCTTGGAAGGAAGCCAACGTCATTGGCATCCGAAAACCCAGCAAACAGGCAAATGATCCAACTAGTTATCGTCCCATTAGTCTACTTAATAGTCTAGGCAAGATATATGAGCGTCTTCTAATGAAGCGCCTCTGGGCTCATGTCAATGAGTTCAAACTCCTTCCCGACGAGCAGTTTGGCTTTCGAGCCCAACATTCATGCCCACAACAGGTGCTCCGCATAACGGAGCATGTCCTCTCCAACTGGCAAAGTACCTGGCCTTCAGATACTGGTGCCGTCTTCCTCGACGTAGCGAAAGCTTTCGACAAAGTCTGGCACAACGGCTTGATCTACAAGCTATTCAAACTCGGAGTCCCAGACAGACTCGTGCTCATCATACGAGACTACTTACAAGGTCGCAGCTTTCGCTACACCGTGGAAGGCACTCTCTCTAGTCCTAGACCAGTCAGAGCAGGAGTCCCTCAAGGCTCCGTTCTCGGCCCCCTCCTGTTCACGCTGTACACCAGCGATATCCCCCGCACTCCTCAAGTGGAAATAGCCCTATACGCAGACGACACAGCCTTGTACACATCCAATCGGAATCCTGATCGGGTGGGTATAAGGCTGCAGGCTGCCCTTCACTCATTAGCCACTTGGTTCCGCAAGTGGCGGATCGAGGTAAACCCGTCGAAAAGTACAGCAGTGTACTTCTCACGGAGAAACCTCACTCCCAAACCGATCTCTCTATTTGGCCAGCCCATTCGCTGGGCCCCATCAGCCAAATATCTGGGTGTCATCCTCGATAGGCGTCTTTCCTTTAGGTTGCACATCACTAAGAGGTGCAACCAAGCAAAGTTCACCCTAGGACGATTGTCCTCACTTCTAGGCGCGAAAAGTAAAATGTCCCTTAAAAATAAGGTGACTCTTTACAAAGCGTGCATTCGCCCCATTATGACATACTCATCTGTAGTATTTGCCCACTCTCCTAAAGTTGGTGCCATTCAGGTTATTCAAAATCGTTTCTTGCGAAAAGCCTCAGGCTCGCCCTGGTACTTTCGCAATAAAGACCTACATCGCGATTTGAAACTAGAATCAATAGCCAGGTTCATGAAGCTCGCTTCCAAGCGGTTTTATGAACTTGCCTCTAATCATCCGAACCCTTTGGTACACACCATTCCGGTTTACCCGTTGGATCCGCCCGCCAACAAAATCCTCCGTCGTCCGAGACACGTTCTCGGAGACCCGGATGACGAAATCACCTCTGCTAATGCGGAAGGTGAGTCATCCATATCAGACAGAGCAAACACTTCACAGAAACACCGACCTCGCCGGCGAGGTCGACGAGTCCCTTCAGTCGCCGCTTATACGAGGTACAGACATGTACCCGGGCGTTTCTCTCCTATCCCCATCCCGGCAACAGCCCAAGCCGAGGTTCGTACCTAAGTGGTGCCCTTGCGCTAGTTGCCTATAAAACTTACTGGGCTGAGCGCCATCTGCGCTCGCCAAAAGTTCGGTTAAGCTGTCACGGCCTCAGAGGCCAACAGCGAGATTAGTCCATTCGAAAAAAAAAAAAAAAAAAAAAGCCCGGCTGCCGCGCTCAGTTCGGCGGCGGCGACCCTATCGTTCGTTTCTAATTTCTAAATTTATACAATGCATTTTCTATCCTAGATCTAACTCGGCGTCCGCTACACTGATATACATACTTTTTTTGTAAATACTGACTTACAATATATAGAAAAACATCCAGACCCGGAACAAAATGTTTGCATGATCTGAAGATCATGAAAACATTTGTTCCGCGGCGGGAATCAAACTCGCTACCTCCTGCGTCTCAGCCGGCTATTCGCCCTCTGCGCCACGGAGGTCGTCATTTTCTTTTCATTCATTTTAATTTTCTCATCTGCAAGAGTGAGTGGTACCTACTGTAACCAATTGTTTTTTCCAATGTTCTGTAGTTGTAATTAGTTTATTTTTATTTGTTTCTTAACTGACACTCGTAATATATTTTATACCATCCCCCCTCTAAAAAGCTTATTTTCATTCCCCCATCTCGGAAAGAGTATTTTTGCTCTTCGATATCTGAGTGCAAAAGCCGTTTTTATCTGCTAGGCTGGAGGATAAAGTAAATTAAATTTAGAAAATCGTGTGCACTAAATTTGTGAATTCAAAACATCATTAAACCTATTTACTTCTACCTCTATGGTGCCGAATTTATCATAGGTTGGGGAAAAAGTCTTTTCGCATTATAGTATGTATGAACTTGTAATAAAATATCTTTGGCTATACTATTTGTATCTGGCTGGTTTTGGTATCATTCAAAGTTTAAATTTTAAAGAAGATAATTCCAAATTCAAATTAGGAAAATGTGTGATTTTTACTTGTTTTTCGTACTCTAAAGATGAGTGAATCTAATGAAGAAATTCGATACATTCTAAAATTTTACTACAAAAAAGGGAAAAATGCAACGCAAGCCGCGAAAAAAATTTGCGATGTTTATGGACCTAGTGCAGTGTCTGTGAGAGTAGCACAAATTTGGTTTAAGCGTTTTCAACCCGAAAATTTTGATGTCAAAGATGCACGTCGCTCTGGTCGCCCTATTACGGATAAAATTGATGCCATTTTTGAAAAAGTGGAGCAAGATCGGCATATCAGTAGTTACGACGTAGCTGAAGAACTGGGAATTGACCACAAAACAGTTTTGGCGCATTTGAAAAAAACTGGGTACACAAAAAAGCTCGATATTTGGGTACCCCACGAGCTCACTGAAAGAAACCTAATGAACCGTGTACTCATTTGTGATTCTTTATTACGACGTTATGAAACAGAATCATTTTTGAAGAAGCTGATAACTGGTGATGAAAAGTGGATCACGTACGACAAGAACATGCGAAAAAGGTCGTGGTCAAAGGCCAGTCAGGCTTCACAGACTGTGGCAAAACCCGGGTTAACTCGCAACAAGGTGATGCTGTGAGTGTGGTGGGATTGGAAGGGCATTATTCATTATGAGCTGTTACCACCAAGCAGGACTATCGATTCTGAACTCTACTGCGAACAACTGATGAGATTAAAGCAAGAAGTTGAGAGAAAGCGGCCGGAATTAACCAACCGAAGGGGTGTGGTTTTTCATCATGATAACACTAGACCTCACACATCTTTAGCCACTCAGCAAAAATTAAGAGAATTTGGCTGGGAGGTGTAAATGTATCCGCCGTATAGTCCTGACCTTGCACCTTCAGATTTCCACCTGTTTCGGTCTCTTCAGAATTCTTTAGGCAGTGTCAGGTTAACACCACGAGAGGACTGCCAAAACCACTTGTCGCGGTATTTTGATCAGAAGCCCCAAAATTTATATAGCAATGGGATCATGTCCCTACCTACAAGATGGCAAAAAGTTATCGAATAAAATGGTGCCTACATACTTTAGTTAAATGTAAATAAACTATATTAAAAAATGGTTTGAATTTTCTTAAAAAATGCGAAGAAACTTTTTCCCCAACTTAATACAACCTTTTTTAATTTGTTAAAAACTCAGACTCTGAACCTTCTTGGTGTATTACTTTTTTTTATTTGCTTTACGCGCGCCATTTTCTTTTCACGTCTTAATGTTTAAAGCCTTAGGTTAAAAACAAGAAACTTGAAAACAAGTGAAAACCCTAAAATGAGTGATTCTACGAGGAAGTTTATTTGACGCCAACAGAATTGACTGAAACTGTTAAAAATGCGCAAATGAGCTTTCTCCCTCAACAATCACGCGAGAAGTATTTGAAACAGTACGATATGTTTAACGCGTGGCGACTAGCTAAAGGAGCCAAAACTTTCTCAGAAAACGTTTTGCGGGCATATTTTATTGAATTATCCGAGACCAAGAAATGAAGCACCTTATGGAGTAACTTTTGAAACTATCATGCTTATAACACTATTTGTACTAAAAACGGGATATTTACCATGATTTGTGAGTTCTTGAGTGTCCCGATATTTCTACGCAGTTACATGCGCCATGATCACGGGTAAACTGAAGTCTTTGCGAGTGGATAGTTATTGGCAGATATAACGATCTACCCTCTTTCTTAGTCTCTTGCTAGGAATGAATTCAGTAATACTATCACTACTACCGGTTTCATTCTCGATCATAACTCCATTCCGACACACAACACTCACGGTATCAGGGCGCGTAATTGACACTACACTTCTTCGGTTCTTACACATTCTCACCACAGGATTCCAGGCTCCAGATAGTTGAAAACCATCTTCACGATTGAAATTCTTGTGTTTGGTAATCTCAATTGCCTCTTGAACCAGTCTTGGGATGTAATGTCGCTCAGTTGAGATGTCTTGTGGGTTGTGTCGAGCAAAGACTTCAGTTTACCCGTGATCATGGCGCATGCAACTGCGTCGAAATATCGGGACACTCAAAAACTCACAAATCATGGTAAATATCCCGTTTTTAGTACAAATAGTGACCTTATGGAGTACGTATTCAATGCTAAAAGCAACAATAAAGATGAAAAAAGACATACATATCGATATTACACTCAATTTTAGTAACTGTAGCAACGTTAATTTCAGTATATCTTAATTATACTTAAGTATTATTTGTTATAATTTAAAGATTATTCTGTAAAACTTACCTATCATAATATAGTAGTTAATACCTAAACTGAAATAAAAGTATCTTGTGATTGTAAATGTTTTCTTTTTTGCAATTAGTCATTTCCTCGCTGAGGTGGAATGAAAAGTTACGTGTTGCACTCGAGTGCAAAGATTTTTCACCTCATGCTCTTTTGATTCCCTCGCTAACGCCCAGGATTCTAATTTTTTATCACTCGCTGCGCTCGTGATTCAATTTTAGAATCCTTTGCTTGCTCGGTCATCAAAATTGAGCACGCGGTTAAAAACCAACTTTGCACTCTTGTATAACAAATAACTATTTATTCACTGAAAACACTGAATAAAAAGCACTTTTAATCACTATTTTGGTGTTTGAATTTAGAACACACCAATATATTCGACCTCCATCTCAATGCTATACATTATACAACCTCCTTTCGCAAAAAATACTCGATACAAACTCCTGACCATCGACAGGAAATAACTATCGCTTCAAAAGTTGACCATCCTAATAATAATATTAAGAAAATTACGCGTAATTTTAGTAATTGTTCAAATTTTAATGTGGAATTTTAATTAATTTAACCTTCCTTTTTTTCTTAATTAAGTGTCTGTTTTCGCTTAAATCTTGATTTTTCTTGGTATAAAGTATAGTATGCAACTCTTGAATAAAACGGATTCATATGGAGGGCCATGAATCACTCGCGTCGCTCAGGATTCTAATTTCGATTCACTTGAATCACATAATCGGGATAGTAGAGAAACGCCCAGGTACATGTGTGCCTGGAACTCGTTGACCTCGCCGGCGAGGTCGGTGTATCTGTGAAGTGTTTGCTCTGTTTAATGTAGATGACTCAGTCATCCAGATCTCCGAGAACGTGTCTCGGTCGACGGAGGGTAACCTAGCCTTAATTTTAATTTATCTTTAAAGCTAAGGTATACAACCATTTCTTTTCTTTGTCTACGCACTGCTAGTTTATCGTTATGTTTCTCTCCTTTATTGTAGTTTATATATAAGTATATATTATTATGTTTGTAAGTATATATATTTAGTTTATTAGTAAGTATAGGTAGTTTATGTAAGTTTATGAATATACTCGTATTTACACCGCCGTCTTTTTGATTTTGTTTTGTCCTGTCCATACAAAGGTTGTCTGGAAGAGATCGCTTTTAGCGATAAGACCGCCCATTGTACTTACCTTAATTTTTGTGTATTTTTATTGTATTTTTAATTTTGTTGGTGTGCAATAAAGAGTATTCTATTCTATTCTAATTAATCTTGAATGTAAATATTTGCAGGTGTGCGGGCGACTGTGCAAGATCAACGACAAGAAGTTCATCTACTGCTTCGATTGGGGATGTCACGTGATCGATGTCTGCCAGTCCAGCGGCTGCTTGTCTGGGGTAACTAATCACTCATCATTACTATTTCTAACCGATTTCAAAAAAAGAGGAGATTCTCAATTTTCCGGGTTTTGTACTGGGTGAACGAATTTGAATGATTATTTTTTTGAATTGATCGGCTATAACCAAGGGTGGTCCTTTATCATTTAGGTAAAATAGTTTTGAAGGTACTTTCCATGGAGGAAAATTTTACTTGTACCCCAATGTGTGTTGGAAATTTCTCTTAAAATGAAGTAGAAGTTTCATTAACCACTTCATTTTTAGAGTTTCGGTTCCGTATTTTTTTAGATTTTCCTGTATCTGAAGTCCGTTATATTTTTGTTAAAAAATAATGTACTTCTTATTAATGTTTTGTATAAATGATAACGCCACAATAGTTTAAAAAGTTACGAGCCATTTTATAACAGTGGAGATTCTTTTAACTAAAATAGATTTATATCCTTAACTGATTGTGTTTCTAACTCCTGAAAGATTAAAACTAGTTTGGGAGCCTAAGGATTCAATAATAATAACTAGTTGCCAGCGCACAGTGGTCGAAAGTCGACCGTAAGGGCCATACCTCACCGAGATGCCATGGCGACGTGGCCAGCGACGTTGCCAACTAGTTCATACTGAGATGTATGACGGCTAATTCACTTGGAGACCGACAGGCGGCGTTGCCAAGTAGCCAGAGTAGCCAGAGTCGACCGCTCCGCATGCGGCGACTGGTGACGCTGGCTACCTGGCAACGCCGCCAGTTGTTTGCACGTGTTTGTATGCTCCGTCACTCACTCAGTCGCCAACCAGTCGCCGCGTTGAACGCACGTCGTACTGAGAGCAAAATGTCGTTCGATACTGAGAGATTTATCATAGAAATTGAAAATCGGCCGTGTTTATGGAACAACGGATTGAAAGAGTACTCTGACCGCAACTTGAAAATTAAATGTTGGGATGAAATGGTGAACATTTTTAAAGAAAAAGAAGACATGACAAATGCAGAAAAAAAGGAACTATGTAAGTGCAATGTTTTATTAATATTTTGTTAAACTTATACATTTCTATCTTGCCATGGTAGTGGGTTATGATTAACAAAATAGTCTGCAAGTTTGTCTCGAACTGTTAAAGCTGTTCTCCCTCCTCTATTACGATTCTGATCTGTAGCAGGTTCGAACCCCGTTACTACTAAAGTATCGTCATATGAATAGCCATCTCTAGAACGTACAAAATTATGCAAAATACAACATGTCTTAACAATCTTGTTTGCTAAATCTATATTAACATTCAGTGGCCTGTGGAATATCCTCCACTTATTGGATAATATACCAAATGTGCACTCGATATAACGGCGTGCTCTAGATAAACGATAGTTAAAAATTCTTTGTTTGTAACTGAGATTGTGTCCTCCGTAAGGTCTCATGAGGTTTTCATGTAGTCCGAAAGCTTCATCTCCTACAATTGTATATGGAATATTCTCACCATTTTCTATCAGTGGTTTGGCCTCAGGGATACTTAAAGAATTGCTCATGAGGTTAGTGTAAAAAGAGCTTTCCTTAAAAATTCCCGAATCGCTGCTTTTTCCATACGCTCCAACATCTATATACGTGAAATTATAATTAGCATCACATATTGCGAGTAAAACAATTGAAAAGTAATGTTTATAGTTGTAGTATAGTGATCCGGAATTTACTGGCTGGATTATTCTGATGTGTTTTCCGTCAATGGCACCAATGCAATGCGGGAAATTGATGGTTTTCTTAAATCCTCTTGCAATGCTTTCCCAATCATTTCCTGTTGTAGGTAATATTATAAATTGTCCTTGATGTTTTCATATAGCGTCACACACTTCTCTAACTATTGTACATATTGTTGTATAACCGAGTCTGTAGTTGTAATATAGTTCCATAAATGTACAACCTGTTGCAAGATACCTGCAAAAAAAAATCTAACTTAAAATTTACTTTCAGCTGTTGCATTACAAAGAAAGTGGAAGAGTATCCGCGGCTGCTTCACAAGGGAAATTGGCCGCCAAAAAAATGTTAAGTCTGGATCTGGCGGTGGATCACGTAAAAGTGAATACATCTTCTTTAAACAGCTGCAGTTTTTAAAAAAATGTTGTAGCTGTAAAGGAACCTGAACATGAACACGTTGCTGATGAAGAACCTACGGGGAACTCTGAACCAGATACACAGATGGTACAACGTAAAAAAAAGAGAACAAAGGCCACTACGTGTCCCGAAGATGATAAATTCCTTGAAACTCTACAGAGAAGCATCGAGACGAGAGAAAAAATTGACGAAAAAAATGATGACGAAGACAGGTTATTTATGTTGTCTTTGGTAGGTACATTAAAAAAAGTACCTCCAGAAAGAAAAATGGATACGAAAATAAAGATAATGCCTATACTCGACAACGCAACTAAGCCTGTATATTACCCCCAAAGCTCATGGTCGCAATCCCAACAAATGCAGCAGTCTCCTTCAAGCTACCATCCTGGATATTCTACTCGTTCCGGAGGTTCTGAAATGTCACACACCACACCCTTGTCGAATTTGTCAAACTACTCCGACGATTCAACCATGTATGATTAAATTATAAATATATGCTTACCTCAATGTCACAAATAGTTTTTCTTCAGGACTTATAGATTTTCTTAATATTGTATCTTGTTTCGTTAAATCATTCCAACATAAACTCAATAATTCATCAAATGATGTCAGTGACATCCTCAGATAATTGAACATTTTTTCAGGGTATTTTCTTAAATCTTCATAGAGTTTGAGAAAAACACCGCTTTGGCTTCGGTTTGATACAAACGGATGTACCCATATTTTTTTCTTTTTTCGTTTCATCTTTTTGCGACGCTGGTAATAATATAATAACAGTGCAGTAATTTCCACGTCCATTCCTGACTGTGTCGAGACAGAACTGAATGTATTGGCGACGCGATTGGGCGACTCAGTCTGGCGACGCAGGGACACCAGACGTAGCCATGGCAATGTCGCTGGCCACGTCGCCATGGCATCTCGGTGAGGTATGGCCCTTAACCTCGTCATAAGCTTAAACAGGTTTTCGGAAGGGTACAAAGTTTTCTCTCCTCGAATACATAGATGTGAATCTTTATTGATCGAGCAAAGTGAGATCTCCAAATCAACTTGGGCAAATCGGCGTTGTACGTATGTATGTTTGTTTGTTCGAGGATAACTTTGGAAGTGTTGATCCGATCATCGTGAAATTTGATGTATAGGTTATGGTAAATGAGCTAAAAATATTGGGGGATCGTTGAGATATTGGAGTTCCAAGATGGGTAAAAAAAATCTATGAAAAGTCTTTATTAGTACATTTCGACCACGTTTTTATTTTTAGTTTAATCCTTGTAGTTTTGAGTTTTAGCCATAATAAAACTGACCTTTGACGAAATTCACAGTAACCCCACAGTGCTGAAATGTGGTATTGCTGTAGCGTTAGTGACACAAGTATAGGGAAAAGTCAGAAATCCAGATTATCTGCAATTTCTACCCCTAAAAAGAGTAACCAAACAACATGAACTCCCGTTACTTGTAATTTTAATAAAACTGTAGGTCAAGGAGTTGGTTGTGCATTTCGTGGTACCATTTTATTAGCAAAGATACTAAAAAAAAATTTTTTGGGAGACTTGCGAGATTAATAAAATAGAAATTACTTATTAGTTATGTCATTTTTTTTAACTTTAATATGTTTTCAGCTGTGTGCGATGTGGCTGTGGGCGAGTGCAGAGAAGGATGCGTCGCAGACGGTGTGCGAGCCGTGCAATGAGGTCAGCGCCGGCTGCTTGCTGCATCGTCTGCAATACGCGGCTGAGGTAGTTTTTATTTTTTTTACAAGCTTTTATTTAGCTTGCAATGTTTGTTTATTGTTAGTGTTGGGCCACGAAAGGGACGGATGAAAGAAGAGTACACGCGGCGGAAATGTGAATGTTGAGATGGATGTGTGGGGTCACGAGAATGGATAAGATAAGATAAATAATAAGAGAATAAGATATTAGAGGAAGTTTGAAAGTAGCGCCAGAAGTAGTAGTCATAGAAAAGTTGAGGAGTAATAGACTAAAAGAATGTTAGATATGAGTGGATATAGAAGTAAAGGAAGGCCGAAGAAGAGATGGATGGACCTGTGTGAAGAATGATATGGGTAGAAAAGTGACAACGGAGATGACGGCTGATAGAGAGGTATGGAAGAAAAATACATGATGTGCTGACCCCATGTTATGTGGGAAAATGGCAGGAAGAAGAAGTTTGTTTATTAGTTAGTTGGTGTAGGTCAAACCTTGCGAGCTGAATTAGAACCATTATCTCTTATCCCTCCGGATTTGAAATTTGATATGTTGGTTCAGTTCCAATGAGAATGCAGTAAGTTTTACGGTAAGCATGACCTGATTCTACACCTTGGATTGGCTCCAGACGAAGGAACTCCTCAACAGCACAGACATTAAATTTTGTATACGCATTTAAATTTGGAATACATGTGTAACTTTGGTGACAATGCAATGATATGGTCTTATGGAGGTGGTCTCATGATGGAGACGGGATGCTATACAATGGACCTTCTGAATGGATTGTAGTAGGCGAGTATTTTTAAGCTTTAATCTGATCGCAGTTCTGATTATGAATTTTATAAAAGCTCGTTTTGAAAAAGCATTTTTGAACAAAAAACTTATATTTATTAGCTTGTGCGGCTTTAGTTTCACTGCGGCCTATTGTGATCGCCACTTGTTTTTATATCGCCCCTAGTTCATGGAAACAAAGTTTACTACTAAACCCCACAGCTGTTAAAAACTGTAGGATAATTTTAGCGGTGATAACTGTTAGCTCCTCAGGGCTAAGAATGTATTTGCCCAGATGAATGCTACGTTTGCGCATTAGTGGACCATACTCGCCTAACAGATGTAGGCGATAGCGATTCAACGATTAGCTGAGGGAACTATACTACGAGGCATGCCTTTTAAGTTTTGTCGTTTGAAGAAAAAAACACATCTAGAACCTTATAGTACTTTTTATTGTTTTTCAAAGTATTCACAACGTAGCTTAAAACACTTTTCCATTCGCTCAAACCAGTTATTATAACATTTATTCCACTCTAAAGTGGGGTGTTCAAAATGGCTGTCTTGAAAGCGTCGACTGCTTCTTCACCGGACTGGAACCTTTGACCACGAAGACTTTTCTTAATTTTAGGAAATGTAAAGAAATCGTTAGGGCTTAGGTCAGGACTGTATGGAGGATGGTCAAGAATTTCTACTTTTTCCTGCTTCAAATACTCAATCGTTTGACGAGCGCTGTGTGAGCTTGCGTTGTCGTGGTGCAGGATGATGCGTCGCTTTGAGTTAGATTTTCGAAGTTCGGCGATGACTTGTGGTAAACAAACTGTAGTATACCACTCTGCGTTAACCGTTCTACGATCTTCAAGTGCAATAGTCGCAACATGGCCGGTTTTTCCAACGAACGTGGCCACCATCTTCTTTGAAGTGCTTCGAGAACGAACAACTTTAGTCGGCTTTGGCTCGTCTTGAAAGACCCAGATTGTAGATTGTTGTTTGGTATCAGGATCGTAGGCATAGATCCAAGATTCGTCACCACTTATGATGTCGTAGACGTGATTTGACTCCCCTCGGTTGAACCTTTGCAGAGTTTTCTTACACCATCTGACGCGGGCCGCCTTGTGATCGTCGGAAAGCAGATGCGGTATCCAACGGCAAACTAGCTTTCTCACACCAAGCGCTTCATGCAAGATCTTCTGAATGGTTGTCCCTGAGATGCCTAATAGAGCCTCTATCTCTCGATACGTCACATGACGATCTTCGAGAATTAGTTGTCTCACAGCAATGATGTTATCTTCAGTGAAGGCGGATTTTGGGCGTCCTTCGCGAAATCTGTCACTAACACTAGTATGTCCACGCTGGAATTCTAAATACCAGCGTTCGACAGTCCGCAGACATGGGGCTACATCACTGAACACAGATGTTAGCTCTTCTAAACACTGAAGCCGTGTCAGGCCTCTTCTAAAGTTGTAGAAAATTATTGCACGAACATTTTCCTTAGAAAGATTCATTTTCATACGTGACCTGACAGATTCAAATCGAAACTGTGACTAAACAATAGCATTAATCCTAATACTTTCAACTGTTTTGAGATTCAAAATGTAAACACATTCGAATATAGAACAGTTCCAAATTCAAAATTGCCGGAAAATATGGAAACGACAGAACTTAAAAGGCATGCCTCGTATATATATAAAGTACTATATATACTATAGTAGACGCCAAAGCTCCAGGCAGACGGGCTCATAAAACGTGGGACAAGCGACGATGATATTGCTATCTTGCTTGCTCTTGCAGATCTTACGGGAGCCGTTAGTGATACACCGCATACATATCTATAATCAAAAGTTGCCTTCAAATACAAATTTTAATACATAGATAATACGGGATTACTTGTACTTATTAACAGTTGTTTAAAACTGTCTCTTTCTGGCATATGTGTTTTGGTTTTATCTAAGATTTTTTGTATTTATATAAATCTTATCATTTTCAAGCATTTCGCTGGTATTTTTATATAGTTAGCAGAACAAGCTTAGACCGTGACTAATGTCACAAAATGGAGGAGGCCTATGTCAAAGTACAACCTGACTGGAATATTATTAATGTCGCATAATATAGTTAAAATTTACAGAAATTAAGAAACTTGTATTAAAATAAAATAATACTGGATATTACACACAACGCTATCTAGCCTCAAACCAAGCAAAGCTTGTACTATGGGAACAAGATAACTGATAGAATACTTATTAACTTTTTTTTTGTAAATATATACTCATAAAATATAGACAAACAACCAGACTCGGAACAGATTAGATTGTTTAACTTTATCAGTCACCGAATAAAGGAATAATATTTTTATTTTATTTATTTATAATTTCCAGTGTCTGTTTGTGTGGGATCTCGTGAGCGGCGTGTACAGGACTGAGAGGGCTTCCATGACTGAAGACTCCAGCCAGGAGGGCACGCGAGGTATGTACACTTCACATTGTGGATAACAATAAATGATTGCGTATTGATTGAGTATTGAATTCATTGATGTAGTTTAAATCCACCTTCTCAATTCTTATACATTGTAACGTGTTGAGATGGTGCGATATTATTACATAGACTATTTGTTTGGCAAGTTAAGAGTTTTTCTTTTTTTTTTATAAAAACAACAGTGATTATGAAAATGGTTTAAGCTAGAATGGTTTAGTTTAAACAGTAGTATATCCAGTTTCAGCGGCGGAGCGTGCGCGTGAGCTGGCTAAGAAGCTCGGGCCTGGCAACATACCGCCCGGCAACGAGAACAGACTGCTCACTACCCTGACAGGTTCGATCATTACATTTATATATTATTCCACACAAAACAGAACACAATACTCATACTCATTTATTCAAACCGTAGGGACACAATAGAACACTTGGTTACGTCAATAATACTTACATAATTACATAGGCTTTATCTACCCAGTAGCTCTAACATTAGTGCCATTGCAGTGTTGTCGATTGTTTTGTCTATATATACATACTAACTGACCCCGCAAACTTTGTTCTGCCATATAAATTATCAAAGAAATCAAATGCAGAATGTAATGTCAAAGTGACGCGACACTTCATGTAAATGACTTCACGTCAAAGAACGGTTAAATTATATGCAACTTTCAACCCCTATTTCACGCCCTTAAAGATTATTTTTTGAAACAAAAGATAGCCTATGTCCTTCCCCAGGATATAATCTATCTTCTTGCCAAATTTCATTACCTTTAGCCCTTTAGCCTTTAGCCTTTTTTTTTTTTTTTTTTCAAGCCCTTTAGTCGTGAAAAGGTAACAAACCAACTTACAAACAAACAAACAGAGTTACTTTCGCATTTATAATATTAGTACGGATGGAGTTTGACTCCTGAAGGAGGTAAAACATTCGACAGCTAGGTTATTCTGTAGTGATGATGACGTATGATGCTTCCTGCGACCACTATGTCTGCTCATAATCTAATACCTACTTATCCTCTTATATATTATATAACCCGTGTTACTTTACTATAATTTAGGTGTTAGAAACAGACAAGCATTTCGTATAGTATTTTATTTTTATAGTGTTATCCGAACACTTACGGATAATTCTAAGATCTTTAAAACCCAACTGGTTTAAGTCCCGTCTAGGCTTGAAAGGTTTTGAGAGGGTTTTAAAAATCTAAGCATTTATTATTAATCAAACATTATGTATAATTATCAACTTTAAGACCTAGATTGAATATTGATAAGCAATTGGAATAGCCGTAATATTAATAACAGCCTCATTACAAAGAAATATGGCTGGATATTACAGCGCTACCTATTTCATTTATTTCACACCTAGCCCCAAACTAAGCAGAGCTTGTACTATGGGAACCAGATAACCAATAGAATACTTATTTACTTTTTTTTGTAAATACATACTTATAATATATAGAAAAATATCCAGACCCGGAACAAATATCTGTAGATCATACAAACATTGGTTCCGCGGCGGGAATCGAACCCGCTACCTCCTGCGTCTCAGCCGGCTAGTTGCCCACTGTACCACAGAGTCAAATATAGGTGAAATAAACCCGGCCAAACTGAATGAAAGCTGTTTCTGTCTGTCTCTCTTTTTGTCTGCTTGTTACGTTATTACGATTAAACGGCTGGACCGAGTTCGATAAAATTTGGTATTCTTACAGATAGATTATGACCGGGATTGGGGCATAAGCTATTTTTTACCCGACTGCGCAGGAGGATAATGATTTTACAAACCACGCGTGCAAACCCGCAGGCGACAACTAGTACCAACTAGTACTTTTTATATATAAAATACTAGCGGAAGCTAGTAGTTCTATTTTTAAATCCAAATTTCATCAAAATCGGTTCAGCCGTTGGATCGTAATTGAGTAACAAACAAACATGAACATCAAAACAGTTGTAATTTAATGTTGTTTCTTATTTATAGGAAAATCACTGAAAAGACTGACGGATGTCGACAACTGCATTGAAATCACAAAGAACCATCCCGACAGTTCCAGTTCTGAATCCTCGTCCGATGAAGACAGTGATTACGATTGAAAGTATTCAGTATCTGCAGCACGCCTTAGGCTAGGGACACATGTAAGCGGATAAACGCGGCGGGATTTCAACTACAACTGTTGTCATTTACATCTCCTTTATCTCCACAACTACAAGATGAGTCATCTAAGATTTTCATGACAAATCGATCTTCATGTGGCGATAGATATCGCTACAAAGTGTTTCAAAAAAGCCATCGGCGACCAAAACGGAACATTTGTACATTGTTTGAGGCGCGGAAATACGCTATGTAAAGTATGCTAAGACTCGTGTCAGACGCGGGCAACTCATAAACATGTTTGTTTCCTTTCCAGTACAATTACTGGTAATTATTTTTATAGATATGTCCGCGGCGCATCACTACCGGCTCCCGTAAGGGCTGCAAGAGCGAGATAGCAATGTGATTGTCGCTTGTCCCACGGTCTGTGACCCTGTCTGCCGGAAGCGTTGGCGTCATACCTTAAGTATCAACGCTTTATAATCAATTATTTGTTCATGAATATGACTTTATCACTGAGGATCAAAGTTCCGCCGCGTTTTTTCTCTTAGATTAGTCCCTTAAGCCGACGTGGCAAGGTTCATATTGCATTTGGGTCACAGCTTAAGAGACGTTACTTGATTTTCAACCTTGTAATAATGTTCTTCAGAATTTATATTACTCTCTTTCCTCTGTGTGTATAATATATGTTTATAAATGTTGATTAAATTGTATTAAACGACCAACGAAATGTCTGACATAAACTACTATTAGTGAAATTAAACTTTTCGGAAAGAAGATTGGCAAACTTCTAAGAAAGTGGACCAATAAAAATCACGAATCAATATTGAAAATGTATGTTATTGTCTAAGACTTCAGACACTAAGGGTGACTTGATCAACGATCCCTAAACGTATTTAGCGACTAAACATGTTTAAGAGTTGTCAAATCAGACAAATACGTCAAATTTGTTTTTTATCGCGCACCACACGCTTCACGCGATATTTTCTACCCCATACTTGCAAGATGTGGAATGAGCTACCATCTGGGGTTTTCCCGTTAGGCTACGACATGGCACGCTTCAAGATAAATGTAAAGAATATCCCGGGTGTTGCTGGTGTCAATAGGCGACGGTGACCGCTTACCATCAGGTGGACCGTAAGCCTGTTTCCGCACTAATAACGTTAAAAAAAACACGTTTACTCGCTAATAGGTTTAAGGATCGTTGAACAAGCTAGCATAAAGACATTTTAAAATCTTTTTCTTGAATAGCAAAAATGCTCATTGATCGAGCAAAGCGAGATCTCCAAATCAACTTGTGCAAATCGGCGTTGTATGTATGTATGTATGTTTGTTTGTCCGAGGATAACTTTCGAAGCATTTATCCGATCATCGTGAAATTATATAGGTAGGTAGGCCATCACTAATGGCACAATTTTGGTGTCACTAAAACTAAAATTTTTAGTTTAAACCTTGTAAATTTTAAGTTATTAGCCATAATAAAAACTGAACTATGACAAAATTTACAGGGTACACCAGTGACCCCACAATACTGAAATTTGGTATGCGTGTTGCTTTAGTGACAAAAATTATGGGGAAAAGTCTGAAATCCAGAATAACTGCAATTTCTACCCCAAAATAATATAATACAACTAACATGAACTCTCGTTACCTGTAATTTGAATGAAACTGTAGGTCAAGTCAGTTGGTAAGGCATTTCGTGGCACTATTTTGATAGAGTCAAAGATTACAAATATAATTTTTTTGTTTTTATGGGAGACTCGCGAGATCTCAGTTCGGAGCGAACCACTAGTTATGTTATTTTATTTCTACTAAAAATACATTGTATTAATAGAATACTTTTAAAAAAAATCAATGTAAATCTAGTTTACATTGTGTATAATGAAGATTGAACAGTTTTATTGCTTGGGTCCAGTTTCGCCAATCTTCTTACTTATGTATGCTAAGATTACTTGACTGTATTACGATATTACTCAAACTCTTTCCAATGACCTAGTTTTTATTTATGGTGCTTTATTTATTAACTTTCTCACTATTTTCGATGAAAATATTAAATAGCTTGTATGTTGTATAAAAATCTTAAATCACATTTGTGGAGAAAATATTCAGAAATGATGTCTTAAGTATTCAAGAATTGATTAATGTATCCGTTAGCTATGTAATTGTGTACATATTTAATACTGGATCCATGGGCGTAGCTACAGCTGGGCTGGGGGGGGGGGGGAGGGGGGGAACAACTGCCCGTAAGGGGTTACCATTACCACTTGACGAACCAAAACAAAAAAAAAACAATTTCCAGTTTGCAAAATCCAACAAATCAATTCAATTTCAATTTGTGCATAATTATTGATTAAAACGGGTATTTATCGCGTATGTACCTTTTTTATTTGTTATCCCGACGTTTCAGCTGTGTTGCAACAGTCGTGGTCACGGGTATACTTTTTCTTAAATGAAAAAGGAATGATGTCAAGGTTTTGGCACATCCCAAGCAAGTGTTGGATTGCCCCCGCGAAGCCAATCCTGGCTACGCCCATGGCTGGATTTAAAGCGGACTTTAAACTTTGCAATATTTAGACTTAATAAAAAAGACCGAGTCTAAACACAAAAAAGTTAAACACGGTTTAGCGAGTGTTAAAAAAAACCCTGTACATAAATTGGTAAGGAATTTTTAAACAACAGTTGTTTCACTTTCAGAATTCAGGCAACTATAGATACTTAGCCAGTTAGGCACACTAATTTAACACAGCTAAATTTAGTCTGAATTTAGTGCACTAAATATTGCAAAACGTAAAGCCAGCTTAGTAATTGTTGAATACGTAACTAATAGTCGATAGGAATGCACAAAAAACATATATTAATGCAGATAAACTTCCACCAAATAAGATAGTAACATTTTGTTTGTCAATAAAAACATTACCCTCCTTCTGCGCAGCCGGGTAAAAAGTAGCCTATGTCTCAATCCCGATTATTATCTATCTGTACACCAAATTTCATAGAAATATATCCAGCCGTTCTTAAGTTATAAATATGAGAATGAGACCTTAAATATTGATAAGTTCACACATTTTTTTTTCAACTATATATACGAGTATAATATAACATTTTTTCAAGTATCATGCAAAATATAAAGGCAACTACAAAACATTGTTTTCAACTTTTGTATGGTACTCTTAATTCTCTGCTAATTAATTGTTAACTCATGATATTTAAAAATTGATCGTGATATGCGTTGGTTGATTGATTATTACACGCGAACTGAGTCACTTCTCATTTTGAACACTAAAGTGCCAAGATGGTAAAAAATATTTATGAACACTCAGTTACATCATTTAAATGCATTTTTTTCAACCTATATCATCCCACTGCTGGGCAAAGGTCAATGCATTAATAAGACAAATACAATTTTAATTGGTACATACATGATATAAATCCGTGTCGACTTCCGTGGCACAATGGGCGAATAGCCGGCTGAGACGCAAGAGTTTGCCGGTTCGATTCCCGCCGTGGAACAAATGTTTGCAAGTTCTACAGATATTTGGTCCGGGTCTGGTTGTTATAAGTATGTATTTACAAAGAAACGTAGGTATTATAAGTATTCTATCAGTTATCTGGTTCCCATAGTTTTGCTTAGTTTGGGGCTAGATGGCGCTGTGTGAATATCAAGCATTATTTATTTATTTTTAAATAATTCATAGACTGCTCTAATAGTTATTTGGTGGAAGCACAGGTCTCCAAGAATGCCAATATTTTGTTACTCCTATTGAACTGAAAGCAACCATGTTTGTTTTAAATTGTAAATGTTGGCTCATGTAAGGTTGTGACTGTTTGGATGTAGGTTTGTGTAAGAAAAGTGCCTGAGATCATTTTATTTCTAAGGTATATTTTTCAATGTTCTTGCTTCCCACTTTTATTGGCAATGGCAGTGAAATCGGATAATATGTATGTAGCCATTGTTAATAATAAAAGCCAGTAGACAAATTGATATTGTAAAACGAAAAGCCACTACAGTGCTGATTATGAGGGATGACATAATCAAATCAAATCAAAATATTTTTATTCCATAAAGATACATTGTTTGTACACTTGGAAAGGTCATAAGCTTTACAGAATATAATCATATATACAAAAATTCATAATAAAATATTTAAGAAGAAATTAGCAGGTACACAAGTACAATCAGATATACATGTTATAACAAAATAATTAAGGGTTTGATTAATACAGTCATAATTAAATAGTACTAAAGTCATCAGCAAGAGCTTCATCATGGGTGTAAGTAGGACTTTTCCATCAACAACCTTCTGACTATATTGCTGAAGTCTGCAGAGTCCGCGTTTCTTACTCGCTAATCCTCGTTAAAGTCAAAAGTCAAAGTAATTTCACACACATATTCATTAAAATCACAAGGGTCACTTTGAAACGTCAATTTTACTGCCTGTTCCTGTTATTCTACAGCCATTACTTTTAGTTTAACATTCACTCCCTTTTCTTCCTCAAATGTTAGGAAAAAAGCTATTAACAGGGAATGACTTCAGATATAATAAAACTTTTTTTATTTCTGATTCTCTTGGCATGTCATCAATACAATGATCTGTGTTTATAGTTTTCAATGAAAACTAACTAGTTAAGAACGAGTATGTCACAATGCTGTAGAGTGTTACTAACTTATCTGGCCCGGTGGAGGCAATTGAAACTAAGCTTAATAGGCACAAGGAGTTTTATACACTGGAAGCACTCTGTCCTTTGCAGAGTATGGAAACGTGAATGCGGTTGGCAGCCGCCCTGCCTTTTTTTTATAAATATAGGCTAGCGTTTGAGCACGATCTCGCCTGATAGTAAGCGATGATGTAGTCTACGATGATACACGCTTGCCTAGAAAACCTATTCACTGGCGACTTGAAGACTCCTAGGTTGTAGTTATCAGGACAGACTCAGGCAAGGCATTCCACTCCTTGGCGGTGCACATTATAATGGTGGAAGAGTACCGCTTTGTGCGTATGTATGTCTACCATGTAGCGGTGGCGTACCGCGGTGCGTTTGGTTGTCCGATGATAGAATGGGGATGGTGGGATCAAATTGAAAAGTCCTGCCGCACACTCTCTGAAATGTCTCGTGGTCAAACGTAAGCCTATAAAGTATAACAATTTAAAAAAAAAACATCCGCTAAAAAACCCCCGAGGAGCTTGCAACCTTTTGATGATGGTCAAGGCTGTGGAACCTTGCATCTATTAACTCATCATTGCAAATGAGCTTCTTAGCTCTGTGCCGCACTTCGTGTGTAGATAACTTGATAGCCTTGGTTTGGTGTGTGGAGCTCCTGAACATGGCAGTGACTAGCAACGACTTCAACGGGCCAAATAAGTTTGTGGCAAGAATGTTTAATGATATTGTGTCGATAAAGTCATAGCATTTTATGCTAGTCTCTACCTCTGTTCTGATTCATAGCAATAAGTTGCATTTAATATTTTTACTTAATTGAGAGTACTTGCCATCAAATGTATTATAGTTAGAAATGGAATTGCATGATGTATAAGTTATAATAAAAATAAATACTTTAATATGTTTTATTTATTAATTTCCACTTCATCTAGCAAACACCAGCTTTCAAAAAAATAAAAGTGCATTGAAAATTATCCGTCTTTTTTAGTGGCTACAATAGACTGGTTTTTAATTTATAATTATAAATACCAGCCGGGCATGTTCACCCTAAAAAAGATTATGGTTTGTAAGGAATTTGAACTAAAAACTTCCTTGGATTATATTATTTGTCTATGGGAGGAGTAGAGAAAAATGCAATTTTAATCTATTTTGAAATGTCAATTCCTTCCTCATATATAATGTTCTCTAGGATGATCAATTGATCATGCAAGCCAGGCTGGTTTATAAAAGCATTAGGAATTAGACAATACATGATCTTTTTAAGTACCTCGATGCATAACCATCTCATCTATCAGTTATCTATGAAAGCAAAAAATATTGCATAATGAATTTTTTACTAGCCACTTGGTTTGTAGTTTACCTACAAAGTCGTAAAATTGTAATAATTCTGATCCTTGTAACATTATGTACAATAAATTAACTACTTTTTACCATTTCATATAAATATCGTTGTAAATTATGACAATGGCATCAACCAGAAACAAAATTGTCAGAAACATAAAAGCAGCCAAAGATCATAAAGTAATTCCTTGTCTTTCTCCTTTCGGTATGTATTCTTCCCGCATGCAGTCTTCCGAGAGTCTCTCGATATCGTCCCATGAATATTTCTTGAATTTCTCTTCTATAACCTGAACGAATTTCTTGGCTTTTGCACTTGCTTCCACATCTGACAATCCAAGCCTTTTAAAAGTTTTGTATGCTACATCATATAACCCTATAGGCTTTTCAGGTTTCTTTACTATCAAATTGAGCTTGCTCCCATCTTTTAGTGCAGAGTAGGATTCAATAGTTTGTTCATCTACTAATGTCCTTCCAAGAAACAGGAGCTTCTGTTCTTCTGTAGGTATTTTTAATTTCTCTGAGACTTGACGCTTTATTTCCGTTATGGTCATCGATGGTTGAACCTGAAGTAATTATTCTTTGTAAAACATCAATTAGAACATGGTAACTTGCGATCAAAGTATCAACTTCGAAGGGACATAAAATACATACCTCAACATTACATTCGCCACCTTGCAGTTTTTTAATTATTAAAATCATTCTGGTAAGCGATTACATGTATTTTTTCGAGAAAAAATCAAGTAGATTTAGTTGTTTGTTAGGTTGGTTTCCAGTGGTTTCCTTCCTTCCTTTCTTTCTTCTTCCATTCCAATTTCTATCCAACCATGACCCCAGCTGTATTTTGTTTTTTTTTGTGACTTTGAAAGCTATAATTTTCTGACAGCGACATTCAGGATAGTGACATCACAGACAGTCACATTCCACCAGATGAAAACGGAGCTTTTTCATAGGGCTGGATGTTGCGAGCGGCAGAATGCTCTGCCTCTTACTAAAGAATAGATTATATTAATCTATAATATAAACTGTTACGACAAAAAGTGGATGGTTTTTTCAAAAATACGTAAACAAACAGTTTGCCTTCTCGGTCATACAAAACCTAATAGCTAATATTGATTCTTATTTACAACACATAGTAGTACGCTTTGAATCTGCAGTCTGCATTGTAAATGCAATCTTGCCACACCTTGACACGTCTATTAAGATGTATTTTAACTTAGTTTTGATGTAGGTACTTAAACAGGTCATGTCGTGTAGTAGTAATGTCGTGTTGCATAAATGAATACTGAATACTGAATATCCAGACAACCTGATGCAGCAATACTATATTAAGGATGCGCGGTACACCTTGGTTACACCCGCCTCGTAGTATTTATGTATTCTTTGACCCGCCTTACATGCATCTTTAGTTTCGCAAGCTACTCATATGAAAGCTAATAAAACCTTAATCATGACCAACTCGTTTGAAGAACATTAAAAATATAATGGTTGTCAAATCGATTCTAATACATAAATAGGTACTACATGACTGTATCCTTGTGTCATTATATTTTTTTCAAGATATAGTATGTAAATAAATAAAATTAATTACCAAGGTGATTGAAAAACACTTCGCGGAGATTAATAGCAACGCAGAACCAAACCAATAACGCGAAGCTGGTTCAAAATGAGTTTCAACAAAAAAAACCATTCAAATGATTCGAATCATAGTTCGAATAGTTCAGTCTTCATCGTTGAATTAAACTGTCTTGAAGGTACTACATACTTAACTAAGATTTTTACGCATAACTCTTCAGCTTCAGTAATTTTCTTTTTAACAGAACTTAGGTATCGGTACTAACCGAGACTGGTATTATTTGCTTCGGTTAGTGAATCAGAAAGATACAGCAGATACATAATTTACATGAATGTTCAAAAAGTAGAATAATAATGGCATAAAGTATATACAGTCGGTTTAGTGTTTTACTGAAATAAAATTGTTCGAATAATCGATTCCTCAGCAACATGACTAATCTACTACTCCTAGGAGTGCAGGCGCATCGATCGCGTTCGCATCCCTAGTCCAGCTGAATTTTGGCCGGGTCGTCGTCGTCGTCGTAGCCAAGGAAACGGGTGTAGTTGCAGAACAACAACACTGAGCTAATAAAATTCTTATCACGTTACATAAAAATAGTGAAAAGTTAATCTAAGATCGAGGATTATACTAATTCTGCTTGAGATTTAGCTTTGCCGAATACTGGAAGGTGTTCACATCGGTTGCGGTATTTGACAGATCGAAATATATGGCTGGCAGGTGAGTTCGATAAATTTACAAAAATCAATTTTCCAAATTGGGTTGATTGATAATCTATTTGATAAGAACCACACTGTCTATACAATGTAGTTAGCGGGACGATACTACTTCACGCTCAGCGAAATTGTTCCCGAATGAACTCCCTCCGATCCCGTCATTTTGTTACGAGCCAAAGTACATAGTAGGAGGGATACGGAGACATCGGTACCTGGCACGTCCCGGGCCCTCCGAATATTCCCCTAGAACAAAATACAGTAAATTATTTCAAAATTTACGACATTCCAAAAAGTTTCAATGAACATGACATAAATGATCAGTTTTAATTATACTGACAAGATTTGCTAGGATAACTGTATGTAGTTTATCTTATTTTTATAAAGTTGTTATTAAAAGCTACATCTGAAATAAAGCCATACAAATTTATTGTCAATAACTAAGAAAACATCAGGAGGTATAAAAAAAACCCCAATTACAATCACTATCAACTATCCCCAAAAATATCAGTTATAATAATTGCAGAGTAGATACAGTACACAAAATTACAATATTGTTCACCCATGTATTACCTCAAATAGCAGGTGGCCCCATCGGAGCATGACTCGCCACCTGCACACCCTACCACTTCCCTATCACACTACCACACTCTACGGTACCTCACACTAAAACATACAGTCCTACACAAAATGTCTGCCTAGAGACAGTTGTTTGATCAATACTCAATATCACAAAGCTCAGTGTTCCATCACAATTATGTATGTCTGCTGTGTGCAAGTGTTAAATCTCAATTTGTAATATCAAAATGTCTGAGATGGGGTTTGAAAATGTGTTCTATTTGGAGAGTGAGTATTGAATAGGTGTTTAGTGAGAATAAAGCTACGGAGGGAGGTGTTGCCTGGATACACCGCGGCCTCCGCCCCGAGACCCGACAGATCAATAATATCTCAGGGTGGCTGGAACGGTGTTATACAACCATTAACAACACAATATTTGTTTATTTATTGCTGTACTACAGTTTTTCATGATTTGTAATTTTTTGCAGATTGTAGTATTTTGAAAAATGTTTTCAGAAGTTTTCTACTTTAATGTATTTTTGTTGAATAGCAAATATATTGCTGAAATCTAATGAAATACCAAAAAAATATTTATTGCTTGATTTCAGTGAACTAGACATGCTGTTTACATAATTAAAAAAAAACATAAGTTGGGGAAACCTTATCTATATTGCACCTACTTATTATCAAAAATGAAACATCTGATTGTGTGCCCTTACCAAGTCAAAACTTTTACACTATTATGCTATAAGGTTTCACAAATTAAATGCAGGTAACTTAATCCACAGTGATAGGGGTGCATTCCCCTTCCAATTATTTTAATTGGTATTGAGAATTATGTTGGACATGATGGGACAGGTGGATTAAAACTTAATTGCGTATTTTTCTGATCACTACCAGCCTAATTATTTCTTTAATCTTATTTTTCAAAAAAAATTTTTTTTTTGAAGTAAGTAAGTACTTACAAAATCTAGAACGAAACAGTGTTTTATTTTCTAACACATTCTACTCTGAAACATCTAAAATTGTTGGGCAAATCTAGAACTATTTTTATTGTTTTTTTTATTTAGGTCTTTAATACACTAATTTGCATTATTATAATCTAATCATCATCATCATAGTCATCATGCATGCTTTAGATAACGTTTTTCGTCTCTTGTAGTTAGTTAAGTTTTAGTTGGTAAGTTTCAATCTGCGTTGTAAATGCAATTGCCACACCCTTACAGGGTAGGTACACGTCTATTAAAATAAGTACTTTAATTATGTTTTTTTGTACCTAAATAATAATAATACCTAATGTCGTGTGTGTAAATACATGAATACTGAATAGTTGTTCTAATATATCTACTAGATTAGGTAATATGCCGCACTGTCTTCAGTGCTTCGTGCTTCGGCATATTACTCATTCGCACGAGCGACAAGGCGAGTCACGAGACGAATGGCGTGCATGCTTGGGAGATGTTATGGTCGTCCTTCTCGCTCGCGTGTAGAGGCGCAGTATCAGCGGTCGCTCGCGTCGGCTCAGTCTATACGAGCATTCCGACGAGCGACGACGCAAATTATGATGTTCGTCCCGCCCGGCTACAATAACAGTACCAAATTCTTGTGTGGTCTAAAAACTCTTTGAGTTTATAGGTCGCACAAGAACCTTGAAGAACTGGACTGAATACGAACTTACGACAGAACTTAACTACGAAGTTCGTATTATGAGACGTCTTATTAACCCTTGACGTAAAAATACTGAGGACGCAAAAGAGATGTTAAAGTTTGAACATTTTGTCTGCTGACGGACGGGTGTACCGATTACAATGCGGGTTTTTTATTTGAGCTGGTGTTTGAGATGAGATATTAAAAGTTCGTTTGTGGAATAAGAGTCTGGTGGAAACTGGCGCAACTGGAACCTACTCGTATAAGTATTGGATGCGTAAGACATCCATCGATCTTAGTATTGTCTGCATACAGACTTCTTGTGTTAAATACTTTTACTTGGTCAGTGCATTATCTGCTGGCAAACATTATGCCCTGACCGCTAGAGCCCTACGTTTAACATTAACGAACGTGGTCATTGACATATCCCAGAGGATTAGCGAGCTGAAGTGGCAGTGTGCAGGGCAAATAGCTCGAAGAACTGACGGCCGCCGTTAGGGCAGAAAGGTTCTCGAGTGGAGACCACGCACTGGTATGTGCAGCGTAGGACGCATCCAACTAGTGTTCAGACGTGTTCAGTCAGACCTTGTTATTACCATTAGCCGAACACATAGTTGATGTGTTACAGATTTTGAGTGCGCTGGTGACGAGGTATTGGTGGAGTCTTCGCCGCCCGCCTCTCCCGACATGGCGGCGCGGTTAGCAGCGCCTGCGCAGGTTAGTTTTACAAACACAACATGATATATCGGTCCAGTACATCGCATCTCTCTCCAAATAGCGTCTTAATGGTTCGATAGCGATTTTTTGCCATAAAATCATTTAGTATACCAGCTCAATCTTAAATATCCTCGGGTACAGATTATCAATACCAGTGCCGATCCTGGAACCAATCGCCGCATGGTCGCTATCCTCATAGCGCGACAAATACTTTATTGGCCCCGAAATAACACACACTTCGTTCTATAGGTGCTTCAGAAGTGAGGCTATGCGGCATCCATCTTTTTTATTTGTCTATGGTCCGACATGCGCTTGACCGAAATTAGAATTTTTTTTTTTTATGTGTTATATGTGTTTCCTTCCATTTTGTGTACAGAGCAATGGCGCTGGCGGCGCGTCGCCGAGCACAGTTCGCGAGCTGATTGTCATCCCTGAGCTGCCGGATTCCATTCATTTGCAGCATGCTATCCAGCAAGTAAATGTAAGTTACCCAGCTTATTGTCATTGTTTTACCATCACGCCTGTTTCCCGCGGGGTAGCACGAGACTACGGATCTCCACCTGCATACCGCAAGTTACAACTATTCAATAAAGATCTGTTCAAAAATTACTAATATTATATGGGTATTTATCGCGTATTCACCATATTAATGAGAACTGGAGGAAGGAAAGTGTGTGTTTTATTGATTTTCCGACAATATTAAGACGTAACTAATTCGATATGCATATGTTTATAAATTTGTACTGTTCAATTATCTAGTGAATGTGCACTGATAGTTTGAACCACCTTAAGTTTAGCTATTCCTAAAGGTATCATATGACTTCCTCAGGTGTCCAGCACCGTGGTGGAAGTGAACGGCGTCAACGGCGACAGCTCCGGGCAGTCCAGTCCCAATGCCGAGGCGCAACACGCTTTCATAACAGTCGCAAGTAAGTGTCTATCCTTACCTGGTTTTGTCACGATTCTCGTACAGCTGATTTGGAGTCAAATTATAAAAATATATAAGTATGTAATAATAGTAAATTTTTTTTATAAACGAACACAACTAAATTTTTTTTGTGGTTTTCATTGCTGTAGTGTAGCTCAACAAATGCAGTTGAATAAGTGATGTCTTGTGTTTAATCGTTGTTAATTCGAAGCTGCACGAACAATTTAGTGCACTTTGCACTATTCGAGTAAACTCATTTTTTATAGTGTTTAAATTCTTCTTTTAAAACATTTCTGTTTAAGAATATTTTCAAAGTAATCTTTATGTTTGATACGTAGTTAGAGATAAAAATGAATGCCCCCCCACTTCATTACGTCAAAGCGAAATCCTCTTTATTCTCTGTTGTCACAAGGCTCATTTTGAATTGTTTTGCTGTGGTGTTGACGCACAGTAACTGTAATGTAGAGAGGCGTTCATTTTTAGAGTAGACGATCTCTACCAGCATGTATGTACTAGCACAATATATTCGCACAATTATGTTTCATTTATCGTTATGTATTTGTGTCGTGCGATGTGACAGTGGAAGGAGCATGGACTCAGGAGCAAGTACTCAAGGAAGAACCCATTGACAACGAAAGCAAGTTTTATTATTGTTTGCTAGCCTATAAAGTCCACACATCCAGGCTTGGGGATCTTCCAGGCGTTAACACATTTGTGCGAGCTATGAGATGCATGCTAGCGTGCATGTGCAAACGACATGCTCGTCACTCGATTCGAGACCGAGAACTTTTTAGGCGGTGACCTAATAGAACGCGACGTAGATACTATCGCGCGAACAAGCAATGCTGTCATCGCACTTTTGCGCGATGGTCGGGTGTCCTATTAGAACGCAACCATCTCGCGAATAAGCGATTATGCGATGCGATATCGTCAATATTGGGTGTTAAGGCGGGCAGAAAGCGTAGCGTTTCCCTACGCGCTCGTGAGCTGCGCGACGCAATATAGCGTTCGCGTTACTATCACGCGAATGTTAGTTAGAACACCCTGTTCGGCGTTAGTATGTTTGTTCGCGCAGACTAGCTATGATCGTGCAATCGCGTTCTATTAGAACTCCGCCTTACGCATGACCGTGGTTCATTACGTTAAATCTTTATTAATTGCAACCAATACCATCATTTTGAAATTTCATACCCGGAGGATGGCCATTTAGCTTGGAATATCTCATATGTTTTACGTGTTCTAAACGAGCTGAGCATGTTCGTTAATGAACGTAAAAGTCGAATAATCCTGTATGTATGGATTTAACATAACACGGGGCAACCAACACTCAACGGCATACTCGAGCGCAACCTTAACGTAACTCGCGGTTAATAGGGTAACATAAGCTGTTGTTGACATTTAAGACTTGTCAATAATCAAGCGATTAATAATAATAAAAAAAATATCTTTTTCATGTATTTTTATTATATTTTATTATTAGGTATAATGCGCAAACCAACCATTAAAAGTTTTAAAATTGAAAACAGTCTCAATGTCAGTGGCTTTCCATGCAATATCAAGTCAGTACACTATGCAGATTTTTAATGGAACAAACTTTATTTTATTTGCCATCAAAAAAATAAGAAATAGTGTGGGAACAGCGTCGCAGTTGACAACTGTGTGGTTGCCTCGTGTAAGACCGAGCTTACGCTTCGGTTGCATGCGGCTAACACAATAACAACAAATCTTCAAAGAAACCTTTGATGAACTGGCCTAACAACCCTCTGACGTTTCTCAATCTGATTATCCGCACCTGTCAAACTGATACCATATTAAAATACACCCCATTTTACCTGCCAAAATGAACCCTAACTCTTTGTCCGAAGAAAAAAATATAATTGCAAATGCCCCTATGGATTATCTACCTGAGCGACCATTATCAATGGTGCATCAAGGGGGAAATAAAATTCATACAATAAGTGCCATCCTTTTGTTAGAAGTATAATTCAACTGCATGGCTACCTTTGATGGTCGGCTGACGCGTGTCACGGCCCGCCGTATGTATTTTTCTCAATTTCCGTTATGTACTAGTAAATAGGGTGTTTTTGGATGTTTGGTGACGGCTAGACGAATCGATTGCGTGAAATTGAAACAAGGTTTACCTGGATGTCCCTGGATAATTTGGGGCTCGTTTGCCAAGATTAAATCCTGAAATTGGAGTAGAATATTATTTTTGAAAGGCACTGGTTCTCTGTTGTGTTATCTGGTTTCGTGTGCAAATTACTACACTTCCTGGAGCCATTTCTACATCTCGACTTGTGAATAGACGTTTTTAGATATTGATAAAATAATGATATTTACATACGATCGTATTCATCTCTGAGTTACACTGGACTTTGGACTCTAGGTAGGTTTTGATTTGGTTCCTCATAAAGATTATTCCATCTAATAATATTTTTTTAATGTAATCCGCTACACCAGTTTTAATGCTTTCAGTACAACTGCCCACTGCTGACTTATATCCCAGGATTATAAAAAAATGATATATAGGTTATTTCTGCTGCAAAGCAGTAATGCTCGCATTGCTGAGGTCCAGTTGAAAGTAAGAGTAGTAATTCCTTGAGAAAAGGCTCGTCCGTGGAAGTACTACCACCGTACATATTTCCGCTGCCAAGCAGCATTGCTGTGTTTCGGTATGCAGGGTATGGTTTCCGGTGGAACTACAGGCACATGAGGCTTTACACCTGTATACCTCAAATTGATGGGCTCATGGTGGTGCATCGTATATTTTGTTACAGATGATGGTTACCACATAACATCAGGTGGGCCAGAGGCTTGTTTCATCTCCATGACTGGTGAAACAATATATACTAATAAAAAAAATTACAGTCACGTGAGAAACCTGTGAAGTAACGCAATATTATACCATATGCAGTGATAACCGCTTAACATCATCTGAACACAGAGCTAGTGCCGTCGCCCCATCTTATAAAAAAACATTTGATTTATCCAGTTATTTTTGTCAAAAAATACATAATTTTGAAGATAGACTGTTAAATTAAAATCTTAGTAATACCAGAGTAAATATAGTAATTAAATATCTGAAAATACATTAATAAATATACTTTGGCACTCTATTTTTCGGTACCAGGTATTAATTAATACACGCAGCTCATCTTACCTGCACGTGTCTATCAATTAGTGTAAAATCTCTGCGTCAATAGTATCAACCTGCGAAACAAATCACAAAGGAGTTTGCTGTGATATCGCTTACAAAGTAAAAAGCTTGGGGGTGATGCCACTGAATATGTGATAGTTCATACTAACGTACGGAGTTTCACATGGATTATAATGTTTTTCGATTTATTCGAGCCAAAAGTCAAGGTCTTTGTATTTCACCATGTTCTATTGTACCATGTTTAATTTTTGTGTGCTGTGTCAAATAATGTTTTCATATTTATTTACGACCAAACCCAATATTCTAAATAGTTTATTTTATTTAATAACTAGCTGACCCGCCCGCGGCTTCGCACAGGTGGTTTTTCAATAAAACATTACCCTCATTTTGCGCAGTTGGTTAATAAGTAGTCCCTTTCTATCTCCTTTCAAAATTTCATTATGATCCGTTCAGCCGTTTAGTCGTGTAAAGGTAACTAACAGAGTTATGTATTTATTATACATATAAAAATTCCTCTGGAATCACTCTATCTATTGCTGAAAACTGCATTAAAATCCGTTGAGTAGTATAATAGTATACGAGGCATGCCTTTTAAGTTCTGTCGTTTCCATATTTTCCGGCAATTTTGAATTTGGAACTGTTCTATATTCGAATGTGTTTACATTTTGAATCTCAAAACAGTTGAAAGTATTAGGATTAATGCTATTGTTTAGTCACAGTTTCGATTTGAATCTGTCAGGTCACGTACGAAAATGAATCTTTCTAAGGAAAATGTTCGTGCAATAATTTTCTACAACTTTAGAAGAGGCCTGACACGGCTTCAGTGTTTAGAAGAGCTAACATCTGTGTTCAGTGATGTAGCCCCATGTCTGCGGACTGTCGAACGCTGGTATTTAGAATTCCAGCGTGGACATACTAGTGTTAGTGACAGATTTCGCGAAGGACGCCCAAAATCCGCCTTCACTGAAGATAACATCATTGCTGTGAGACAACTAATTCTCGAAGATCGTCATGTGACGTATCGAGAGATAGAGGCTCTATTAGGCATCTCAGGGACAACCATTCAGAAGATCTTGCATGAAGCGCTTGGTGTGAGAAAGCTAGTTTGCCGTTGGATACCGCATCTGCTTTCCGACGATCACAAGGCGGCCCGCGTCAGATGGTGTAAGAAAACTCTGCAAAGGTTCAACCGAGGGGAGTCAAATCACGTCTACGACATCATAAGTGGTGACGAATCTTGGATCTATGCCTACGATCCTGATTCCAAACAACAATCTACAATCTGGGTCTTTCAAGACGAGCCAAAGCCGACTAAAGTTGTTCGTTCTCGAAGCACTTCAAAGAAGATGGTGGCCACGTTCGTTGAAAAAGCCGGCCATGTTGCGACTATTGCACTTGAAGATCGTAGAACGGTTAACGCAGAGTGGTATACTACAGTTTGTTTACCACAAGTCATCGCCGAACTTCGAAAATCTAACTCAAAGCGACGCATCATCCTGCACCACGACAACGCAAGCTCACACAGCGCTCGTCAAACGATTGAGTATTTGAAGCAGGAAAAAGTAGAAATTCTTGACCATCCTCCATACAGTCCTGACCTAAGCCCTAACGATTTCTTTACATTTCCTAAAATTAAGAAAAGTCTTCGTGGTCAAAGGTTCCAGTCCGGTGAAGAAGCAGTCGACGCTTTCAAGTCAGCCATTTTGAACACCCCCACTTTAGAGTGGAATAAATGTTATAATAACTGGTTTGAGCGAATGGAAAAGTGTATTAAGCTACGCGGTGAATACTTTGAAAAACAATAAAAAGTACTATAAGGTTCTAGTTGTGTTTTTTTCTTCAAACGACAAAACTTAAAAGGCATGCCTCGTATTATGATACAAGTGAGCTAAGTTGCTCATTATACACGAGGCTGTGAGTTGCAGCCCGAGTCGTAGCCGAGGGCGTAAATCAGCCGAGTGTCTAGTGAGCAAGTTTCTCGAGAGTTTCATACGCACTTTTTCAACACACTTGCGAGGAAAAAACAAACATGTATTGCATAAATCGTTAAGCATAAAATTATTAAAACAATAGGTGAATGTACCATTTTCATAACGATATTGTTGCACGCGCCAAAAGTAAGGTGATTGATTACATATAGCCATACAGCCTACTTGAAATATATAATTTTAGTGATAAAATGCAAATATTTTGTAACAAATTATTGTGAATTATACATAATTTGATAATAATAAATGTTTTTTCGTCCTAATTAGGGATACATTTATTTGTTCCAAAATGTAAATGGATTTTCAGCGGCATAAAACCTCTTTGTTGTTACAAAACTGTATAACCCAGTTAAATTGAAAATGCTCTGTTTACTTGCATATAATTTGCAGTTAGGTACTAACTCAACTTTGTAGGGATAATTCTATTATGCACTAGTGTCTAATAGTTTGGTTTATGGCCCTAAGAACGATGTAATAAGGCTCACTTTACGAGCAAGTGTGTTGAAAAAGATCTAAGCGAACAGACAGAAAAAGCGACTTCATTTTATACCATGTAATTTATTAATACTGGGTAGATTTGGCACGAGATCGAAATGTCTGGAGGGAGTGGGGGGAGGCTTTTGCCCAGTAGTGGGACAGTAATAATAATATTTAGATTCACAGTTACATTACATAAACTAATGAACATACCACTGAACTTAAACCAAATTGAATCTAAATGATGTAATGTTATTAAAACGTATACAATCTAAAACTAAATTTTTACTACAACATTCCTACATATAAATTAGTGGTACGTTCGAACTGAAATCTCGCGAGTCCCCCATAAAAACATAAAAATATTATTTGTAATCTTTGACTATCAAAATAGAGCCACGAAATGCATAACCATGTAACTTGACCTACAGTTTCATCTAAATTACAGGTAGCGGGAGTTCATGTAAATTGGTTAATCTTTTTTGGGGTAGAAATTGCAGTTATTCTGGATTTCAGACTTTTGCCTATATTTGTGTCACTAAAGCTACACGCATAGCAAATTTCAGCACTGTGGGGTCACTGGTGTACCCTGTAAATTTTGTCAAAGTTCATTTTTTATTATGGCTAATAACTTAATCGTAGAGTAGAGTGTGAAAGGGCTCGCCCGGGGAAGTGCTACCACCTCACCTATTTCTACCGCCAAGCAGAATTGCTGTGTTTCGGTTTGAAGGGTATGGTTGCCGGTGAAATTACAGGCACATGAGGCGTTACACCTGTATGCCTCAAGTTGATGGACGCAGGGAAGTGCATCGTAGGGCACATTTGTAAGGAGCGTGACCTACGAGGCAAACTTTGTTATAGGCGATGGTTACCACTTAACATCAGGTGGGCCATAGGCTTGTTCCATCTCCATAGTATAGAAAAAAACTTAAAAACTACAAGGTTTAAACTAAAAATAAAAACGGGGTCGAAATGTACTCACAAATACCTTTTATTAGACGTGCCACTTTCCCAAGTTGATTTGGAGATCTCGCTTCGCTCGATCAATAAATAAAAGTTTAAAAGAAGTAGTGGCACTTCAACTAACTTAGTATTACAAATTTTGATTAGAATATTAAATAAATAATAAATAAAAGAAGCACCCTACAAGGTAGAAGGAACCTAGTAGGAACATTTGACTATACATAATAATGCGCCGCTTCTTGATCCAAGTAATTTAAAATGTTAATTCAACGTGATAAAGTTCATCTTACCATGCAAGCCGATTCAAAGTGATACATCATCCAGAACACTCCAGAATTCAACGGAGGTGGGCGGGAGGGTGTTATATACTAGAACGAGACACCCATATACTCGATAGAGCGAGACAGGGGTATAGGATGCTGTGTTGCTCCGGGAAGCAGCTACAGCGAGTTGCCTGGGAGACGTCGGCCGATATGGAGGTCCCTCGCTACCGTCCCTACTACCCCTGTGAGTAACGTTGCCTAGACAGTAGACACCTACACTTGGCTTCCTTGCCTACGTTCTAATTTTCGTTTTATTGTGCCTTTGTCTTCGACCGTCGATAGTGTTTTGTTCACTGAAGCTGCAAGGATCATTTTGAATCAGGCACTAGCTCAGTTTGCTTCGGTTTGGGTTCGGATATTTTATTCCCCTGTTGCTACGAGAAGCATTTTGAGATTTCGGCTTGAGCCGGCAACATCTTTTTAGATATTCCTTGATGGTATTCCTTGTTGATTTTTGAGAATTTGTGAGTATTTGTTTCATGCGCCATCTAAAAAAGACACAGTTCACATCTTAGTTTTTTATACGAATTATGCGCGTAATTTCCTTGTTTTTAACTAACCAAATCATATTTTTATACTTTTTGATACTTAATCTATATTAACATTAATAAAGCTAACCAGTGCATAACGTTTTAAGGATTTTATTTTATTCAATCAGTCGCCTGTTTTTTCTGAAATTTTGAGCGATCTTACTAACTGATAACACGCAATGTTTTACGTTCAAATTAGGCGAATGATTTCCCTGCTTCGGTATATTTAAAATCATTTTCTACGCCTTGAGTTTTTTAAAGTATCTACCTTACTTTATCTGGAAGCTATTAAAATGGGATTAAAGATTGCTTTCTGCGATAATGATACTGCTAAGTTAGAATTCTAAGTTGCTCTGTTTTTAACTTTTGCAGTTGTCAACGTTTTCATTTGTCTATTGTTCATGTTCTAATTTTTTTTTATGATTCCATTACTTTAATAATAAGATTGAAACCGCTTTCATCGGGTGGGCCGGATGCTTGTGCCACTTTAGTGGTATAAAAAAAGGTTAATTAAATCATGGCTTCTTTATCAGGTTAGTAATAAGATGGGTCTAAGGATTGCTTTCTGGGATCTTGGTTCTGCTGGGAAATTTGATAATTTTAACATTATATTCTAAGTGATACGTTATCTAACAGGTGAGGGGGGCAATGGAGTCAACTACCACGTCCAGTATGTCACGGAACCGCAGGAGATATACACACAAGGACATCAGGCTATGTAAGTAACTTTATATACTTTTGTACTCTACATATACTTGGCCATAAGGCATTTTCGATCGCTAAATAATATTTTAGTCTAGATTAGGCAAGCGTGCTCCATCAACCATCTTCAACGAAAAATAAAAAATAAATGATGTTTTTTTTAGTAGTTATCGTTAGTCTATTATTTTCATAATGATAACTAAATGGACTTGGATATGGGTTTTCTTTTTTTAGAAATTCAATGTCATGGTACCTACTAATGAATTTATAATACCGTGTTACATCGGATTTCAGTCGGATTGTTTTGAGCTTCTCACATTTTATTCTACTCCTTAGAGAATTAGACTCCTTAGAAATAGAGCCCTAACTCATTTCATAACTAAACTTATTAATACCGAGTTTCGAAATTTTAGTTTTCTATGATTTTCTAACGTACCTATATAATAAAGTATGTATTAGTTGCAAGATTAGACTTGTTGCAACATTATCTTTAAATAAATGCTACTTGTGTAAAAGCATTAAGTATTCTTCTGAAAGTGTCTGAAAAATCTGCAAAAACGTAATAGAATTTCTTTGTTCAATCTCTTTTATATTTTTTCGATAAGAATTCCACAGTGGGCGGATCTGACGCCATTTTGTTAACCTTCAGGAAAAGTCTGAAGCTCTATTGATTTCTCTCTATTCATTCTCTTTTACTTTTTACTGCCATTTATTGATAAATTCACAGTTTTATCCCAGAGATTTTATTTGTTTGTAAATATGAATTTACTTTACAAAACTAAGTGTACACGTATATGAATAAAAATAGAGAGTCAATAACTAGTTCCTGCGAACTCATTACTTCAGTAACTAAGGGGACTTAATTTATAATTATTCGTTTTTATCTTTAAAACAAAAAAAGGCTTTGTTTCGTTCCCCCAAATTACATATAATTGTCAATTTCAAGTGTAAATATCCAGTTTTATTAAGCATGCATCATTTTATTCGACTAAACACACAAACTAACGAAAAACAAAGATGTTTTGTTTTCTCATAAAATTAGTGTCATGTAAATAAATTCATCTTGTGGGTGCGTTATGAAACATTGCTCGGTTAGAAAAAAGGATCCTGAAAGTACCAACTATCGATTTCATGACACTATTATAGTATTTTCCTAAAACAAAGTGAAACCAGTTTTGTGTATTTAATATTAACATTTTCAGAAGTTTAGTAATGTTAACTCAGTTTCATTTCTCAATTAGCAAGGAAATGCCAGTATAATGGCGTGCCCATTGTGTCCAACAGTGGGTGTAGTCAAAATCCAACCAATTCGGGTTCAACAGTAAATAAAATAAATAAATAAAAATATTGCTGGACATTTCACACAGCGCTATCTAGCCCCAAACTAAGCAGAGCTTGTACTATGGGAACCAGATAACTGACAGAATACTTATATACTTATTTTTTTGTAAATACATACATATAATATATAGAACAACATCCAGACCCAGAACAAATATTTGCAGATCATGCAAACATAATATGTTCGTGGTTGTCACAGTCTTTGAGACATCACGTTTTTACAACAATTTTACGTAGTTATACCAGTTTTAGTTACTGTAAAATAGTGATGTGACTTAATTATACCACTATTTTTTATTTGCATCGTATACTCAGACTCTTGTTATTAAATCTCTACCGATTCTAAAACGAGTTACTGACCTAGGGACCATACTATCGAGATACGAGTACGCTCAATTATAGAGGTATACCTTTCACATCGCAAGCTTGGGCTCATTTCTCTTTACTGAAATTCGCAATCGTAAAACTGCACCAATTCTGAAACGTAGTAGCAAAGTGAGCATGGGAGTCGAGACACATTCGCTCACAGAGGCGATGTTTGCGTGTGTTTCAGGGAGACGCTTCGCTCGTACCCGGTGTATGGCGTGGCCACGGTGGGGAATGGGGGCGGCGACGCGGACGCCGCGTGGGGCGGGGCCTCGTCAGCCGACTACACTGCCTATGGCGTTGTGGTGAGTCTTTGTTCTTTTGTTTCTGTTTACAACTGTTTTTACAGCGGAAAATATATTTTGCGTTTTAAATGATGATATTTTATTTGCAGTATGACTTATTTTTATGAAACACTGTTTTTTTTTCATTAAATTTTTTCACTATTTAGCAAAATTTAATTTTAAAGTGTTATCCGATGCTTACGGGAAATCCTAAGATATTTAAAACCATTTCAAAAACTTACGAGCAGGGCAGCACTTGAACCCGCAACCTTCTTGATACGAGGATGCATTGCCATTAAGTTTTTTTTACTTGTGCACAATAAGTCTGAGATGGTTTTAAAAATCTTAAAACGAAACTATTTCTTGTATTTCAGTTTTACATAACGGGCTAAGTTTATTTGAAAGGTAGATAAAAATCAGTACTTACCTCTTTTCTTCCTATTTACATAAAAATACAGGGCGATATAATTATTCAGGGTAGTCCAAACAGTTACGTTCAAAAATGTCATTACTCGCACCAATATTTGAAAATACCGTATGTTCTCCAATTTTTTGTAGATTTCATAAAAAATGTGTAACTTACCTATATTAATTTTAGGAAGCTGATTATTTTATAAGTATAACTGGTAAAGATGATATTACACAAGATGATTTTAAACAAAAATGGCGGTTAAACAGACGTTAGATTAGGTCCGAAGACCTTTGGCCAAATTTATTTTTGTTTTCTAAAAGAATATCCGTGAAGGGCAGATCCTGACGCTATTTTGTTATCCTTTAAGAATGTCTGAAGCTTTATCTATTGATTTTAATTTATTTATTTAGAGAAACCAACGCGTTACAATGGGACAATGGACAGGTAGCTTAGATTTTTTTTGAGTGTTCCTTTTACATACCGTCTCTTTTATTCCCATTCATTCATAAACTCGTGTCCGGTACCTAGAGAAGTGCGTTAGGTAAACTGCAGCACTAGTTAGGTAAAGGACGCTAGTCAGGGACCAAAGGGGCTGCGTCCTTTAGTGCCTGGCTAAAGGAACATTTTGTTTTTTACAATGTACATAAAACTCTCCGCTTCATTTTGGTGAAAACCGGCCCTTGAGGAGGCGTAAATGCTTGTATTTATTAGTGTTGTGTTGCGGTGTAGGTGGCAGGAGACGAGGCTGAAGCCCCGGCGTCCCCAGCGACGCCCGCCAGCGCGCCGCAGCCGCCGCGCATGCCGCCCGCCACCGTCCAGTGGCTGCTCGACCACTACGAGACTGCTGAAGGTACGAGACGATAACATCGCCCGCCCATCCTACTTGAGACTATGTTTTCAAATTTTAAAACAATCTCTAAAATGATCAAGCCGGAGCTCCCTGTATGCATGTTAGATATGTAAAGTTATCTCATTGCACTATAAATTATATACGTACTTATTCTTTCTTTATTTTGCACGAGAAAATACATTAATAAGTACAGATTTACAAAGGCATGTACAAACAAAGGCGAGCTTAACCTTAAGAAGAGTTTTCTTGAGTTTTCCAGCAAACCTTTGAGGCTATGCTTTTGAGGCGTATGTTAGTAGAATAGAACTGCGGCTGGACCGATTTTGATAAAATTTGGTACATAAATAGATTATGATGCTACTTTTAAACTGCGCAGGAGGATAATGTTTTTATCGACTAACCTCGGACCATCCGCGTAAGGCAAGTATCCCATCATTAAAATAAAATTGTTTACAAGAGTTCTTACAGACCACTGAATAAGAGGATACTGTTTTAACTCATGTTTTTTAACTTACAAGATGAGCTCCCAGTATTTAAAAAATGTAAAGAATATAAGATAACTCTTTATTGTAATTATCACACCGAAAAAGGCGATAAAATGGCAACCTTATCGCTTTGAGCGATTTCTTTCAAAAAACAACAAATTATTTTTATGTTTTTTTATTTCTATCTATACCTAGGCGTCTCCCTCCCTCGCTCAACCCTCTACGCGCACTACCTCCGCCACTGCTCCATCCACCACCTGGAGCCGGTGAACGCAGCCTCGTTCGGCAAACTCATCCGCTCAGTCTTCGTGGGGCTTCGCACCCGGCGGCTCGGGACCAGGGGCAACTCCAAGTACCACTACTACGGCATCCGAGCCAAGCCGAACTCGGATCAACACGCGCCGGACGCTAACGACAGCGCTGATGATAATGCTGACAATAATGATAAGCAGGCAAGTTGCATAGATAAGGTGTTCTTTTTTTAGGGGATGGTTTGGGCGTAGGCAACCCCAAGGCTTGTTACTACGGGATCTGAGATAAGCCGAGTTCTTTTTTTGTGGCACTTTGTATCAGATTTTATAGGACTACGATGTAGAGGCAACTCCCAATGTGATATGTTATGCGGATCGCATAAAGTATAATGAGAGAGATGAACACGCATGATGTATGAAAGTGTTCGGCGCGAGACACTTTTTAATCTGCTTAGTAGTATTAAATATCAAAATTTTCTTGTTTCTCTCTTCGTTGTATTCTTTAGGTTAATATTACTCGGAGTCTTCACGTCCAAAGTGTTTTCTAAGCAAGTGTGCTCTATCCTCGAGCACACCATCACTTGGTGAAGCAGAGGTCAAGCGCGCGTAATTACAAAACATAAATAAGTAATTGTACACAGGAGGAGGAGCGCGATCGTTCCCGCGAGCGCGACGAAGGCCCCGAGTCGCCGCTCGGAGCCGCCAACGTCGCTCACAGACAGTACCTAGCCGCGGTGACGGCGCCTTCCCCGCCGGCACTCGAGCTGGACATCTGCGACGACATCCCGCCCACAGCGCTGCAACTGCTGCGCAACCACCATCGGTAACGTACACATTATACATCTAGGGAGCAAAGTAGTGGATTTCGCCCGAGACAGCAATTAGGCTCCAAGGAAATCAATACATAGACTGGACGTCACTTTTCCCATGGTGGAACTTACATTTTGTCTTAAAGTACACTTACGTGTTCGTTCTGTCTGATTAGCAGTAGCGGGAGCAAAAAGTGTTTTAGACACAATTTTTAAGATATTAGTTGTTGTCTGAAACTTAATAATTAGGTAGGTGTGTGATTATTGTTATAGCGAGCACGGCGTGATGTTTCTCGAGGCAGTGGCAGCTCTCGACACAGGCGCCGTTGAAAGTGCCCGACGTGCCTTCTGGCGTCGCACGTCCTCTGACGGCGACGTGTTGTGCCGTCGCACGCTGGCACGTCTCTGCGCTAGGAAAGACGTCTGCCGCTGGCTCAGGACGGCCGACACCCAGCTCTACCAGCGTGCCGTGGACATGCTGCTGCCTGATGTACTGCGCCCCATCCCACCGCAACTCACGCAGGTAACGTTTGCGAACTTACAACTATATTAGAGCTTAGGGACCAAGGTAATATAATGTGACCGAAGCAGAATGTTTATTTGCAGCGAGGAATTAAGGTGAAAAAAATTTGGTCCCGGTAAACATACCCCTCCGTGGCCGTACTCACATGACGTTCTATCGAGTACCTGCGTGTGAAATTTCCTCCCTAGGGAGAAAAAAACACTATCAATATTATCAAAATTTTGATAACGGTTTTTGTACAGTCTTGTTCCAGTTTTTAAAAGCATGTTGTGTTTGGCAGTCGATCCGCAACTTCGCAAAGAGCGTGGAATGTGCGGTGTCGGCCGGGTCAGGCGGGGCTCCGCTGCCGGCGGTGCGCGCGCAGGCCCGCGCGGCGGCCGCGCTCGCCGGAGCCCTGCGCCGCTACACCTCGCTCAACCATCTGGCGCAGGCCGCGCGCGCCGTGCTCACCAACCACCATCAGATACACCAGGTATACTGTAATATGGGGGCTTGTGGGGTGCTTTGGTGGCAAGGTATATTTTTTTATTTTATTTTTATTATTTGCGGGAAACTTACAACAGCGCACACAGAAAATTTAATTATATTATAATACATGCAAAAAAGACATGTATGCTTAGGGCCAATTACAAATTTCCTCGGATAATTTTAAAAAGATATCAGTAAAAACATAACTACAGTGGACGAAAACCGTTTGAAATTATAATATTATTATTAATGATAGTTTTAGGTAGATTAATTGTCAGAGAACAATTTAACCACAAGCAAGCATTTTAACTTGCTTATCGAAGTATTAAATGGATCAATATCTACCAGTGTTAAATAAAAAAAAAATTAATCAATCAGACAGTAGTGGTTTTCAAGTTCATTTGTGTTAGTAGGTATATAAACTTAAATATCTAGGTTAGTAACATTACACGTATTTTGTTAAAACTTTCATTTTTCCTAATGAGTTCCACACACTCCGAAAAGTAGTAGAGTTCCTTGTGAAAGGAAGGACAGGAAGGACTCGCCCGGGGAAGTACTATATATCTATTTCTGCCGTTAAGCAGTTATGCTGTGTTTCGGTTTTAAGGGTATGGCTGCTGATAAAATTACAGGCACATGAGGCTTTACACTTGTATGCCTCAAGTTGATGCTCCAGGTAGTATAAAAAAAAAAGCAAACACGTTCGGGACGGCACGGTGTACATTAAATCACATGTGCAAATTGCGGGATCACACTGCCCAGTGCGAGAAAGCGGCTCCGTGCGTTTGATGTGTTGCCTCACATGAGGCGTACAAACTTTTTTTATTGTTCTTTCTATGGTCTTTACGATGTTTGATTGATTATTATTTGATTTTTGTTAAATTCATGAAATTTAATTAGTTTTGTCAATCAATCAATCAAATAATTTATTTTGTGTAACTGTAATTTGCACGCCATTAATTGGTGATGTATGTGAGACCTGCCTATATAGATGTATCAATATCAACTTATATAACATGCTTCTAGCAATTAAATTTAATTTCATTTAAAAACTCGGCAGTGGCAGTAACTGCCGCGCATTTTAGTACAATAATTAGACTCTCTTAACAATAATGTAAATTGCAGATGGTGTCTGATTTGAACCGCGTTGATTTCCGCGTGGTTCGCGAACAAGCGTCTTGGGCTTGCGCTTGTCCGTCCGCCTCCGTGGCGCTGAAGCTAGAAGCTGATTTCAAGGTGGGTTCTTCATTTTATTCATTGCAAACTCAGTATCGTACTAATTGATTCATTGAAAATTCATTATTGCACAAAAATTAATATATCTGTACATAGGCAAACTTAATGCTAGAAAGCATTATCTTCCAGTTAACCTTTGCGTAATGCGGAAAATATATTTTGTAGGTATTTTATAGTGTGTGTGCGACGGGGATGAAAATTTTTACCCTGAAGTGATCAACAAAGGTTCGCTGGAAGAACATGCTAACTATCAGTAAGTTCGCTTATGTAATTAGTGCAATAAAGGAGTTTCTAATCTAATGATTTTAATACAAATAGATCGGAGAGGAACGCCCAGGTACATGTACCTTGTGTAGGCGGCAACTGAAGGGACTCATCGACCTCGCCGGCGGGGTCGGTGTATCTGTGAAGTGTTTTCTGTGCCGAGCGTCACGTGGGTCGAACATTCTTGCATATTCTCGTCCCGAGTCGTCTTTTTTGTGTAACTAATGTACTTTGCCTGGGAGCTTCTTTAATATTTTTCGGAGGAGGGCGTTGATGTCTGCGACACAGTTTAGTACTTCTGCAGATATCATCGTTTTCACTTCGTTTTGTACCATTGTTTAAGTTCCAAATAAAGAATTTTATGATGATGATATGATTTTTGGCCAATCTACCTATTAGTTGTATAAATGTTTCTAGGCTACCCTTGGGCGCGGCGCGACGCTAGAGCAGTGGGCGGGCTGGCTGGAGCGGTGCGTGAGCTCGGCGCTGTCGCCGCACGCCGGCCGCGCGGACTACGTGCCGCGCGCGCGTCGGCTGCTGCTCGACTGGTCCTTCTACTCCTCGCTCGTTATACGCGAGCTCACGCTCAGGTGACAAGCCGTCTCTCTCACACGCGTCGCACGTACAATGCCGCAAGCCGTCTCTCTCGCACGCGTCGCACGTACAATGCCGCAAGCCGTCTGTCTTGCACGCGTCGTTCGTACAGTGCCGCAAGCCGTCTGTCTTGCACGCGTCGCACGTACAGTGCCGCAAGCCGTCTCTCTCGCACGCGTCGCACGTACAGTGCCGCAAGCCGTCTGTCTTGGTTAAAATGGGTGTACCACAGGGATCAATTCTGGGACCATTTTTGTTTTTAGTATATATTAATGATCTTCCCCATCTTGTAAGGGACGATCATGAGGTTGTATTGTTTGCAGACGACACGTCACTTTTATTTAAATTAAAGCGACCACAAACCGATTTTGACGATGTAAACAATGCAATCTCTAAGGTGGTAAAATGGTTCAATGTAAACAATCTACTTTTAAATGAAAAGAAAACAAAGTGTATTAGATTTATACTACCTAATGTTACACAAGTTAAAGCAGATATAAAAATCAAAGACGAGGAGTTGGCTCTTGTGGACACCACCGTATTCTTAGGTATAATCCTAGATAATAAGCTTCAATGGGGCCCTCACATTGATGGGTTGTCGAAGAGACTTAGTTCTGCGGCATACGCAGTCAAAAAGATCCGTCTTTTTACAGACGTAGACACAGCTAGACTAGTTTACTTCAGCTACTTCCACAGCATTATGTCATACGGTATACTGCTGTGGGGGAGTGCTGCAGATATAAACACCGTTTTTGTGCTGCAGAAAAGGGCTGTTCGTGCAATTTATAATATGGGCCCCAGAGAATCATTACGCAATAAGTTTAAAGAAATAAATATTATGACATTCCCTTGTCAATACATCTATGAAAATCTAATGTATGTTCACAAAAATATTAATTTGTTTAAGAAAAATAGCGGTAATCATAATTTTAATACTAGAAATAAAGATAAACTCGCTGTTGCCACTTGTAGACTCCATAAAGTTAGTAAATCGTTTAAAGGGCAAGGTGTACGCTTTTATAACAAACTCCCAAGGGATGTACAAAAATTGACAATTAACAAATTTAAAAACGTAATTAAACAAAATCTTTATAAAAGAGCCTACTATAAAATATCGGATTATTTAGATGATAGAGGAGCTTGGGATTGAAATTGCTCCAACTCGTTCAAAATGTTACAATTTAGACGTAATTTATGTTCTGTATTATGTATTGTAAAAGGATCATTAAAAAAAACAACCAGCCTTGTTTCTTGCCTTTCTTTCCTGGCTTGGTCGCGAGGAACAGGCAGTAAAATTGACGTTTCAAAGTGATCCTTGTGATTTTAATGAATAAAAATATTTGAATTTGAATTTGAACTCGCACGCGTCGTTCGTACAGTGCCGCAAGCCGTCTGTCTTGCACGCGTCGCACGTACAGTGCCGCAAGCCGTCTCTCGCACGCGTAGCACGTACTGTGCCGCAAGCCGTCTGTCTTGCACGTGTCGCACGTACAGTGCCGCAAGCCGTCTGTCTTGCACGCGTCGTTCGTACAGTGCCGCAAGCCGTCTGTCTTGCACGCGTCGCACGTACAGTGCCACAAGCCGTCTCTCTCGCACGCGTAGCACGTACAGTGCCGCAAGCCGTCTGTCTTGCACGTGTCGCACGTACAGTGCCGCAAGCCGTCTCTCTCGCACGCGTCGCACGTACAGTGCCGCAAGCCGTCTGTCTTGCACGTGTCGCACGTACAGTGCCGCAAGCCGTCTCTCTCGCACGCGTCGCAGGTACAGTGCCGCAAGCCGTCTCTCTCGCACGCGTCGCACGTACAGTGCCGCAAGCCGTCTGTCTTGCACGCGTCGCACGTACAGTGCCGCAAGCCGTCTCTCTCGCACGCGTCGCACGTACAGTGCCGCAAGCCGTCTGTCTTGCACGCGTCGCACGTACAGTGCCGCAAGCCGTTTCTCTCGCACGCATCGTTCGTACAGTGCCGCAAGCCGTCTGTCTCGCACGCGTCGCACGTACAGTGCCGCAAGCCGTCTCTCTCGCACGCGTCGCACGTACAGTGCCGCAAGCCGTCTCTCTCGCACGCGTCGCACGTACAGTGCCGCAAGCCGTCTCTCTCGTACGCGTCGCACGTACAGTGCCACAAACCACCGGCGCCGGCATGATTATTTCATAATAAGTACGGTGCCACAGCGGCCTACAGCAGGTAGGTTGGTAAGTAGTAGTAGTCCTCCGTGTTACTGCCGACTATCTGAGGACGGTAAGCGGCGCTGGTTTACAGGCGGAACCCACGTAAGGCATTCCCTTCATCTTAGAATTGATTTGAAAAGTAATTACATTAGTTTTATTTGTGTTTGTGTAGTAACTGGATAAAGAGTGATCTATGTATTCGCATGCCCCCCTCACTCAAAGTAATGTTGTGATGTGTCAGCAGATCGGCAGCGTCGTTCGGCTCGTTCCACCTGATCCGGCTGCTGTACGACGAGTACGTGTCGTACCTCATCGAGCGACGCGTCGCGACGCATCTCGACGCGCCGCCCATCGCCGTCATGCATCGCTCGCAGGTAACCCACTCCTACTATATCTAGATATCGCTTAAGTAAGTTTGTGGAGGCAAGTGGCTAACCCTGTTAGGTGCTGGTGCAGCATCCACCCAGTCATCTCTATTGTGACCAGTTACAATACTTGTAAAAAGGTATCTCCTAAATCAAAAGGCACATTCATTCATTGAGTAAAAAAAACTATGTCTTTTTTATCTCCGATTCCAGGAAGAGGAAGAAGAAGAAGAGGGCCAGGAAGAGAACCGAGTGGAGGGTCTCGAGGAGGACCAGGACTGGGACTGGGAGGACGAGGACGAGGAGGATGAACCGGAGACCAAAAAATCCAAGCCCAACAACTGTGAGTAAACTGTTCTACTCGCAACTGACACTGACAGAAATGCACCTGTCACAGGAATCGAACACAACTTATCCATGTATCAACATCTGATAATCTTCTTGGTTATTAAAATGGCGTAAAATAAATAAAACTTGTAAAAAAATTTAATTAATTAGCGTTGTATTTATCTTTGGGTAACGCTTTGACAGATAAAAATAACTTGATAAGTAAACTAACAGATAATTTATCTGTCAAGTAAAGATACCCGCAGTTTTAGATGCTCTAATAACTTTGTATGTATACCATTTATCTGATTACTTCCTTACATTATAGTCTTATAATAAATTTCACTTAAAGTTAACACCTTCACTTTACAATACTATAAGTAAGATTGTAATTGATTCAAATTATATATATATATTTTTCTTTAATTGCCAAAGGTTAAGATAAGTCTTGTAACTTTGTATTAAATTATAGTGGATCCAGACATAAAGCATTTCACACATGATCATGTAACATGCTTTTATAGGCTATTGTATATTTGCTTTGGAATTGTGCAGCTAATACGTATGGATATCTGATGCTTCACCAATCATACAAATAGTATCCGAATCTATATAGTAATATCGATTATTATTGTAAATATTTTTGACAAACTAATTTTTAGTGTAAAAATTTGCACCAAAAGTTGCATTTAAAGTTGTAATTTGATTGAATTGTTGGTGCAAGTGGGCTGTATTAAAAACCATGTAGTTTGAATAGGTTTGCGTATATCGCTCATTTATCGTAGAAATATAAACCATATGTTATTATACTATAAGTACTGTTTATTATTATCCTCTATTTTTGTTTTTATCCAAAAAGTAGATACATTGATATATTATGTTACTGGCTGTATTTGACAATAATGCGGCACCGAATTCAGTTTAGAGCCACCCTTATCTTGATCGAAATTAGTTTAACCTTCACTAATAAGATTATATTTAGTAAACTTTTTAATAGCTTTGAATCGATAGAACAAAATGTCCGATGATATCAAGATATATCAGCCCCAGATCTAGAATTTTTCCTAACCGGGGCAGAAACTTGATGCGGCGGAACCCTCTCCTCCAGCATTTCGGGGTGTTAAAATTTGAAGCGTTCCCAATCAAATGAATAAACAGGTGAACTATGTAGGTGGATGCCAAGTGCTTTTTGAATACAAGTTTTTTTTTTCAAATATTTTTGGAAGAAGAATTTGGCGCCCCCTGAAATTCCCGCGGGGGCATGTGCCCTAGTTTGCCCCAACCTAGATCCGGGGCTGAGAAATATACACTATATTGTATATTTAGCTTCATAATACTTGCATAAATAGTTATATTATCTCATAATTGATGAATTATAGTTATAGGCATAGTTTTAAGAACGATGTAAATTGAAATTCACTCTTATTGATCAGGGTCTATGGTAGAATTTTAAACGGTAGTGGATTGGCACCTCTTAGGGCTAAAATCACACATCTATTAACGGGTCGTTAGCCGAATTTGAGAGCCGTTGTGGACCGTTTATGTGTTGGTGTACTTAGTCTTGTCTTAAAAAATCGATTTGTCTGTGCATATATAAAACTGATAATGCTCGGTAGAATAGCGTATGTAGTTTTAAAATATATAAAAAAATATAACAAATATATTATGGGAAGACTTCACATGGGCATGCAAATATCATGCATTTCATTAAATTATCTGCATCTGCGACTACTTTAAATCATTATTAAGACGTTCTGTACGTTTTGAAATCTTGGTGTCTATTTAAAACAAGAGTAAAGTAGTTTAAGGTAAGGTTAGTTTAGGTTAAGTGCTGTAATTGTTTTCTGCTTATATATATTTGAGATTTCTAGATACGTAGTAGATATATTCTTACGTGTTACGAGTAGGATCTCACTAGCGCTAGTACACATGCTAATATAATAATTCATCCCTTATTAATACAATTTATTCGTAGATTAAAGGTCTTTGCACACCGGATGCGTGAAACACGGTTAAACTAATTGCGTGCACGTGCACGTCTACGCGTACGCATCCGATGTGCAGCGGCCTTAAGATGTCAGTCAAAATTTACCTAAGTCCTTTTACTACAAAATCTTTTAATATTATGTAGGTACAGTGTTAGCTCCATCGTAAAAGTGGCTCACACTAATGCAGGGTTTCTCAACCTTTTTGCCTGGCGCGCCCCCAAAAAATATTTTTAGGTCCCGTATTTGCTTCAATAAGAAAGTTGCGGCATACGAGTTGGGTTTAGGCGCGCCAATAGATGTTTCACATCAAAAATGCAATTTATTTTTGCATATTATGCCCCCCTCAGGATTTCTCTACGTGGGGGGGGGGGGGGGCACCCTACCGGTTGGGAAGCCCTGCACTAATGATTATTTTAAACCCCAGGAAGTTAATGGGAGTGGTATTTTTACCCGGTTTTTTATCTTTGAACATACCAAAGACGAAGTTGCTCATTTTCTAAATGTATTTTACTTACGTATTTAACTGTATACATCATACTGTATACTAAAGCTTAATCAAATATATCTTAGAAAAGTTATTTATTTAACATTAATATATATTTTTTAAATACTTATGCCTTGTGTTATATTATATTATAGGTGAGTACGTAATTAGTAAATAAATGTATTATTCTAGCTCTGTATAAGTATGTGTTTTTGTTGAAAAAACTTAATGTATCTACATATTTAAGATATTAGTGGGTATTTAAGTATTCTGTCTAAAATGTGTTTCGGTAAGTTTACAAATGCCACAGTAAATGGTTATTTGCTTATTCATATTATAAATTCGAAAATAACTGTCTGTTTGTTACATTTCACGACTAAACGGCTGAACCGATTTCTAGTTTGGTATAGAGATAACAATTAGATTAACAAACCACGCGTGCAAAGCCCCGGGCAAAAGCTTGTTCAATATAATGGAGAAATATTTAGAAATCTGCCAGTTGTAACTTGCGCGGTCCACTATTTTATTGCATCAAAACCGTAATCAAAAAAATCAAAAGGGCGGGGGGGGGGGGGGGGGGGGGGTATAAGATCTGCGGGACTCTTAAAACGTCGAAAACTATCAACATTTGAATGTCCGTGTCGGAAAGGTATCCGAGCTGTATGGTCAATCCGAAATAGTTTTAAAATATAATTTTGGATTAGTAATCGAAACCAAAAAAAATATTGGACTGATAAGACAGTTTTCCGACGTTTCAAGTAGACGCGGAAGCTGCAATTTAGCTTGGAATGGGAATATCTCCTATTGGATATGTTAAAGTGGATTTCAGTAGAGTCAAATAACTATCTATTTTTGTTATTAAGTTCTACGTTATGATGATCTCTTTGGATAAAATGAGTGTTTATTTATTATCGTTAGATTTAAAAATTATTTATTGTAATATTTATAGTTATTATAAAAAAAAACAATATTATTAATCCTTCAATATATTATGCAAAAGAAAAATAGTTCATACGATTTTAAAGACAAATCCATGCACTTTCTAAAAATTTTAAACATGTAAATTTACCATACATATATTTCTAAACACAAAATAAATACAGTTTGGTTGGAAAGTTTAGAATGCGGTGACAAAGGAAACTAATATTTTTTCCCTAAAATTTACTACAAAATATAGATTTTTCAAACAGTAACTTCAAACTATTCTAGATTTTTCGACCAAAATTAGAGCTATCAATTAATTAAGATATCTATTTACCGTTTATGGCCTAAGTGTAGTTGATGTTGTATTTCAATGTTACAATATAGTATACGGATATTTATATCAATGTGGAATTGTACTTCAATATTAGATGTTTTATAATACTAATGGTTACTACATTGATGTCATTAATGTCTTAGTTCTCCTTAACTTGCGTGCGACCTGTTTTTTGCTCACAATTTGCCAATCGTCGTCTAGTTGTTGGTCGTCGCGTGCCTCTTCACCCTTTAAGGGTCCACCGTACCTCAGATAGCTTCAAATAATCTCGTTGTAGACCGAGACACGTTCTCGGTGATCATGATGACGAAATCTATTGTCGACAGAGAAAACAGTTGACAGATACACCGATCCCGCCGGCGAGAACGACGAGTCCCTTCAGTTGCCGCCCTGGCAACGGCCCAAGCCGGGGCTCGTACCTAAGTGGTGCTCGGTTAAGCTGCATGAAACTCAGAGGCCAACAGCGAGTCCTTCAGAAAAAAAATAGTTTCAAATAATTCCATATCTTTGCCAGTAATGTTGCAACATTTACTTTGTAATAAATATATATTATGTAAAAGTTGAGGATATAAGTTAAAAACTTATAGCGAAAACACGGTTCTTTAAAACTTTCCTTAAAGAAAATAATTCCAAAATCACGTCGAAAACTTATAATAAACGCGTAGTATTCAATAAATACTATGAGTTCGTGAAATTTTTCATACTTGTAGATATTTATATGACGCATAGCATCTGTGTTTCGATTTTTCATATAGTTTCATATTTTATTTGGATTTCGCTCTCGCGTTTCGAATTAGTTCTTCTCGCTTTACAGGGTAAAGTGGACTCTTAAAAAGCTATTGGGAGCCAATCAGATGGTTATAAAGTGCTTGGTAGTAATTTACCGCATTAGCTGTGTTAAGGACGAAACCGCCTTTAGTGCTAATAACAATTAAAAATCTACTCGCGTTGGGGTTTAATCCTGTCTTGATTAAGGATTCATATTTTTGTAAATTACTTTTCTGCAGAAACCAAATAAAGCCTTACTCGTTGCCTTAAACTCGGTAATCATTGAGGGACTCAACGCAGGTTGTGTTTCAAATATCTCTACTTTTGTTGTGATTGGAGTTAGGAGAATATCAGGATCGGGTCGATTTGCCAAATCTTTCTACAGACGGTAAATTTGTAAAATTAGTGGAGGTCGAATATGAGATGAGTTATCTATTTACACCTGCCTGTCTTTTCAATGGTACACATTTTCTATGAACATTCAGTTTGGTTGGATACATCCTCTTCGTCCATGAAATGGTATCTTTAATTACGATATTCTTTATATTGTTAATTATTAATTGTAGCGTACTTACATACGTATTTTCGTCTTTAATATAAATTAATGGTAACAGCACGCCTTTCATTGATACATGATGTAAAAGACGATTTCTGAAAACTGACGGCACAGATAAAATGAGGGGTTTCCATGGCCATGTTTTTATAACTGCTAACAGATGGCGTTGCTCTGATTGAGAAATGAAAGTGAATTGTAAATGACAGTTGCCGTTTAATATTATTTTTGAGGTACTTGAAATAAAAAAAAAAACATTTGTGTTTGTTTGTCTGACGAAATGAGATTGTTTTAGACAAATTTAGTTATTGTGTCTTTGAGATACAAACCATATATTTTGGCGGTGCATCTCCAGACAGCGCCGTCTAGTACGCTAATTGAAAAGCCCTCATGCATAAATACGAATAGGGCAGAAAATTGCTAAAGGTATGTAATATCATGAAGCCTGAAGTTTTCGGCAGTAGTCGATTTACATCTATATTTTTTGTATGTGAAATTATATTGATGTTAGTTAAGAGATCGATGTTGTCAAATTGTGAATTTCACTTGTCCAAGTGATTATTTCGAGCGTTCCTCACTAGACAAACGTTTCTAGTGCGCGGCTTAATGAGCGGTTTTCAAGGAGCGCCTTTAAAGCTTCCGGTGCTGTTAAACATGCCGTCACGAGTATTTTAATGTAAACTTCATTTTTATATCTTTTTTTTAATAAAAATAATAAAACATTAAATCCAGCTTCGTTATAGTATGGTAGCGTCTAGTTACATAAAAAACCAAAGCGTAAACGAAATCTGTAAATAAAAGTAATTTGAAAATCGCCCTTGATAGTCAGCGCCATCTTTCGGCAATCAAAACTATCAAAACTTTTGTGGTTTATTTCAATCATTATTACAAAAGTTTAATCGGTGTTACGTTCGACATTGTTTCTGTTCAATTCGTGAACCTTAATCAGGGTGAGTGCTATCCGCTCCGCACTGCGTCTCGTCTCGCACTATTTTAGTTTTTATTTGAGTTTGAAAACTTCTCATTAAGGAATTAAAAGTGAGATTCACAATATAAATGTTATTATAATCAGCTATCAGTTAAGATGTATGTGTAGTAAGTGTGTTATTGTTCTCGGGCGGATGTAGCTAAACCTCTAGTCAGTGTTTCTTAGTACATTCTGGTTGTGTATCGTGCACTTATAACTATGTGTCTTTTGTGCTTATTTCAAGCAGATTTATTAAACCGACACGAATTTTTAACCGTTTACTTGCGACTAAAATATGTTATATGCAATACGGTCCAAAATTGAATAAGTTATATTCGTGGGAAAAAAATTGTAACATCTAAGCTCGTAATAATGTTAAAAATTCGTATCGGGATTGTCAAATATTTAAAATAGTAGTTATGGAATCATTTAGAAAGTCGCACTCATTGGATATAACACAATATTTTTCTCTGTCTAAATGTTGTAGAAAATATGTTATTGTAGTTTGGAAAGAGTAAAGTTGAAGCTGTGTTTCTTTTGATGAATATTTTGAGGATTTTTCCAAAGTTATTATTAATATGGTTTAAAGGAAACATGGTTTCAAAATTCAATGTTTGCGGTTAACGGATATCTGTGTTTGAATACTTGATACAAATTAAGCAGGTTTTATTTATTATATCGTGTTGTCTCAGATATGTATGTTTCTATGATTTACTTACGGCTCAGAGGATTTGCTCTTATTTCTTTTGTCGAAATAATGGTATAGGTACCTAACTAGTAAACCGAAATGCAATTTCAAGTAAATTAATTTAAATACAAACAGTCGTTAAGTTGCATTTTCTATTGTTGTATGGTTATGTTAAGTTTGAGCTTGCTTCCAAGAAAATAAAAATTGTTCTGTTCAAGTGAAACAATTGTAAATAAACATGACAGGTATAAAACTAATAAGGCTTGTTCAAAATAATATCTCCATATGGTATACGATGGTCCGTTAAAGTGAGTCCACGCTCCATCTCTCACCACCTACTAATAGTGGCCAAACGATAAAAGTCCACTGAAAAAAAAAATATTTCTGGATATTTCACTCAGCGCTATCTAACCCCAAACTAAGCAGAGCTTGTACTATGAGAACCAGATAACTGATATAATACTTGCATATTTACTTTTTTTTGTAAGTACATACTTATATATAATATATAAAAAAACATCCAGCCCCGGAACAAATATCTCTAGATCAGGCAAACATTTGTCCCAGCGGGAATCGAACCCGCTACCTCCTGTGTCACAGCCGACTATTCGCCCACTACGCCACGGAGGTCGACTACACTTAGAAAGCAAACTACGTTTCGTGGCACAATATTTAATTCTTGATAAAAATTTAAAGGGCAAAATGACTATAATAACACAGAATAATACAATTATTATCATGACTAAAATACAGAAGAAACAGTTGAATCACCTAAAGACGTTGCAAACGATCTATAGATAGCTCAACTGCTCCAGATCACTACCAGGCGGAAGTGTTTCTTAGACACTAGCTGCATTGGCCCGCTCTCGGATCACACGTCGCATAGACGCCCAGAAATAATTTTGAAAATGCGATGTGCCCCGGTACCTCATGGACTCAGCAGGGTCTCGACCGCAAATGGCTCAAATACGTAAGCTCTGTCGAGACTTTCGAGACGAGAAAGGATTGAAAAAAGATAAGAATTGTTAAGAAAATCATAGAAACAAGGCAAAGTCAGTTCCAAGCAAGAGCACATTTAGCTACAGTAGAGTCTGGCACGCGAGCTTATTTTGTACTAACTCTTTAGATAAGCATATTATTCGTTTCACTATACAATGTTAAACGTTGAGCAACCAATTGAGGGCCGCACTCCTGTTCACATTCGTTTTAAACTACATAACAACCCGACAGACGTCCTGTCTTTAACTGTCTGCTGAATTCACATTCATCAAACGCGCGAAGTCAAAATAGTCGTTAAGTTTTCTGAAATTATCCAATTTTGTTAACTTTTCTTTCTGTAAGAAAGAAAAGTTTCTCTTTCTTCTACAAAGTATAAGAAAACTTATAAAAAAGATGAATGAAATCGGTAGTCGTTCTCAAGTTATGGCGTGACCAAGGGAAACAGGTATTCATTTTTATATATACAGAGTGTTTGGTAATATATTGACGATATTCAAGTGACCGTTTCTCAAAACATAAAAAATGACTCCTCGAAAGAAAAAACTAATAGTTATATTATAAAATTTTAAAGACAATCGACTAAGTTTAGGTGATTAATTCGATATAAAACTTACTGCCTACTCTTGCAATCAACATCCAAAAATAAAGGCCGATTTGATATCTCTTTCGGAAATGGCTGCGGGTTTTGGGTTAGAAAGGGACAACAAGAGATATCTCGAGACGTCACCAATACAGTATCTGTGGTTAGATGGCAGGCATTATGCAATAGCACAACATAAGTTTAATAGTGTTTGTTTTTACATGCCAAAATAAATTTCACATTTTTATGGTAAACATTTCACAAATTTATTTATTATGCTCATCAAAATAACCCCGTTCGTTTTTGTGCATATATTATCAAACACCCTATATTTATAGATTGATGGTTTATACATTCAGAGGCCATGATTGTCTCCAAATCATTATTAAGAGTAATAAACAATGAAAGTCGTGCTATTTGCGGGTCCTTTACATACCAACAACAATATCTGCAGAATAAATACTATTGAAAAAATTTAGCCTTTAGCACTATTATTGAAACGACTTATTGTTATCTAGTCTAGCCTGAGATGGCACCAATTATTATGCTAATAGACGTGTAAAAATTATAGGGAACTTAGAAAGGGTATCATTTTCGACATGTATTTACACTAACTTACTTTATGTAAAAACGAAATAGACGGATCTTATGTAATTATATCACGTTCGAGATATATATATATATAAATTGGCGTAAGAATGGTGGGAGTGCGGTTCACGGAAGGTTCGGTAGCGTAACGTTATGTATTAGTTGTTGTCTAAATGTGGAAGGAAGCAAATATTGTAAGGAGGATGGAATTAATGTCTGATAATAAACCTAGTCATGTGTTTATATTCGTGTTTTATTTCACTTAGATCTTTCTGTAGTTCCTAACTTTATAATTAGTTATTTAGTTATCCATCGTAAAACGTAATGTAGTGATGCTGCTAGGCCCGAGTGAAGAGGGCGGCGTATGCTTATTCCCAGCACGGTACAAGTTCGATTATCAAATCGTTTGTTCCTCATCATCATATCAGCCGAAGTACGTCCACTGCTGAACATATGCCTTTCCCATACATTTCCTGCACCTTTATCAGGTCGAAATCTAATGGTAATTAGGTCATAAATATTCCAATTAATTTGACTAATCGAAGGATTTTACTCCAAACTAACCCGCCCGCGGCTTCGCACCGCACGCGTTAGTTTGTCCCTCTTGAGATTAAGATAGAGGGGCGCGCCCCACCGGTTGGGAGTCATGGTTTATAGCATATGTATATGCCAAATTTCATTGAAATCGGTCCAGTCGTGAAAATGTAACAATAGTTACTTTCAAATTTATAATATTAGTATGGATAGGTGTAACACTACTTTGAATATTACGGTACATTCAAGTGAGAAAAAGATCCATCCAGTAGATAGTGTCCGTTCGATCATCGTCGGTCCATCTTCTTCGAGAGACGATGAAGCTTGTCGTTAGGTATGTATTTTGTCAAGGTCATGTAGTTTGTCGTGTGGGAAGTGAAAAATAATAAAACAACAGGATTGTCCTCATAAATATTATTTCAACAATCAGTACAGCCTAGTCACATCACATCGGCCGTCGACGAACATAAAATAATATTTACAGAGAAGTTTTATAAATACAATATGAATCGCACTGTCACACCATTTACCTGCAAGATACACGATACCCATCTCCGCATACAACGTGCAACAGTACAACACACACAACATTAACCGTTAAAATGAACCTCACTCCACAGCATGATCTCCAAAATGGAAACAAAACGATAAAATCGGCTTAATCATAAGTCTATACACACAAAACTGTCAATGTAAATACAAAAATAATATTATCGTAAAATTATGATAAAATATCTCGCTAACTCACGTCCACCGCTGGCAGTGACGATAACAAACTGGACGACGCCGCCAAGTTAATGGAGTATGTAACGATTATGTACAGAAAATATGAAAATATTTATTACATTACATTTTATTCACAAAAACAAAAGCCAAATAACAAATTGTTATAAACAATTAATCCAGACGAAACGGTTCCAACATTTCCGAAAATCAATCTCTTTGGTTCGACCCCAACACCCAACACATACCAATTGAGGAGCTAGTTCATACCACCACCTGCTAATGCTATTCTATCTTATCTAATAAGGCGGTGTGTATCTAGCGAGAAACTAAGCGACTAAACTAAACCGGAGAACGGTAGAGCCGCGATCATTCGAGCTGTGAACTGACCCAAATGAAAGGGAAAAATACGGTCTTCTATTTAGCATAAAAATCAAGTAAAATATCGAATAAACACACAATTTTTTTAATGTAAAATGACCGCACGAGTAATGAAAGAGTTTAAAGTAAAATTGGCCACACTTGAAAAAATACTGAAAACACGACCCAAATTAGATCAATCCTTTCAATTTTGCGTTAAAGAGCAATTTAAATCAATACCGAAACAAAACAAACAATCGAAAACCAATACCTAAAGGTAAGTGATTAAAAAGCTGAGATCTAATGCAGGTTGGTCTTCACGCGAAATCATCAACACTACCAAAAAAAAGATGACAAAAATACGGGTGAAGAGATAATAATAGTTAGAAAGTTGCTCGAATAACCGGAACTCTACAGCATGTAGCATGTCAGAACCGACGCGCCTAACTCGGTGTAGCGCGGCGAGCGCTCACGCCACGCACGGGAGCGCTCACACGGCGAGCGCTGCTGAGCGCTTGTCGCGGTTCTTGCTGCGCGCCACGGTGCGAGCCTTGTCTGCCGCGTTGTTCTGCAGGTGCTGCAAAACGAAACAAATTATAAAGACGGATCCAAACACAAGTATCAGCAGATTTTCTTAAACCTGCTGTCTTGTTGGTTTATGTTTTGTCAAGACTCGTGGCAATACAAAACCTTAAAATATAATTAGTATAATCGATAGGTACTCGGCGCATCACAACGGCTTCCGTAAGGGCTGCAAGAGCGAGCGAGATAGCTAGTTTTTTTGTCCACGTCTGCCAGAAGCGTTGCCGTCTATAGTTAGTACGGGATAAATTGGCAATAGAGGTCATTCACCTACATTCACCACGATATCGTAAAATGATACAGATGTATCGCTATTTCTGTCGCTATCATACAAATATATCCCAAAACTGCTATCGCTGGTGAAGGTAGGTGAATTACCTGTATTGCCAACTTATCCTGCACGAACTGCTCTTGTACGAAAGCTGGCTCTTGTAGTCAGCTAGAGGCGATTTAAAAGCGTGAAGTTGATATTTGATTATTTGAGTACAATACAACGCTATCTTTAAGCAACTGGCACAAGCTTGATAACAATTCGTTTGTAGATTCAAATCTGAGGAAGGTTAACATTTTTTATAAACTTCTCTAAGACATCCGCATCATGCAGAGATAGGAAAAGTATCGCTAGATCCTGTCTTAGTTGTCTAGACAACCATTTAATAGTCAGGGAGACAAATGTTTATCGACGAGTAAAGAGAGTGGTTATTCTATTTCACGAAGTCCGCTCAGTCCTGGATGCGAACTGCTGCACCGACGCGTTTTGGATAATTTTAGGTAAGCCGCGGCCGGGCGGTTGGCACGAAATCCACAGTAAATCAAATCAAAAATATAAATCAATGATTTAAGCCCGTAAGCTTTGTACTTCAACAAACATAGTAAAACGGACTTTGTGAAATATCTATCTTCTAAACCAGGATGACTGGTAGATAATGCTATTAGCATTAAGTCCTCCTAGCACTAATCTGTTTTGTATGAAAGTATTAAATAAATAAACATATCTAGGTTTATAACGACAGCGTCACTAACTGGTAATCTGGTGGCATGTTTAAACATTGAAATAAACACTTTTGAAGAATGATTTTCAAAAAGTATTTATTACAAGTAGTTTATTAAAATATAGATTTTGCCTAAACAACTAGTGGTCCGCCCTGAACTGAGATTTCGCGAGTCTCCCAAAAAAGCAAAAAAAAAAAATACTATTCATGATCTTTGACCAACACCTAAAATATAGTGACACGAAATGCACAACCATCTAACTTGACCTACAGATACATTCAAATTACAGGTAACGGGAGTTCATGTTAATTGGTTACTCTTTTTAAGGGTAGAAATTGCAGTTATTCTAGATTTCAGACTTTTCACTATTTGTGTCACTAAAGCCACACGCATACCAAATTTCAGCACTGTGGGGACCCTGTGAATTTTGTCAAAGTTCAGTTTTTATTATGACTGATAAATAACTCAAAACGGTGTCTCACCCGTTGCAGCTTGTTCATCTTGGTTGCGGGCGGGCGCAGCGCGGGCGGCGGCGCGTCGGTAAGACCGAGCGCGGCGCGCAACGCGGGGCAGTGCGGCGCCAGCGCCTGCAGGCCGCCCGCCAGTGCCGCCGCCGCCGCGCCGTACGCCGCGCCGCCCGCCCACGATGACCAGCGCACGCACTCCGAGCCCACGCGCACCTCGGTGCTGGGGACCTCGTCCTCCTGAAACGACACCGCACCACCCCGTCAGCTGCTGCACTACCATATACCTTATTTTTACAAGCTTTTATTTAGCTTGCAATCAAATATTAATTAATATTGCTGGACATTCCGCACAGCGCTATCGAGCCTCAAAACTAAGCAGAGCTTGTACTATAAGAACCAGATAACTGAAAGATAGAATACTTATGTACTTTTATTTTGCAAATACATACATAATACATATATAATTAAAGAAAAACATCCAAACATTTGTTACACGGTGGGAATGAAGCCCGGGCACTGCGCCACCGAGTCGTTGTTTACATATAGGGTAATGTAACTGTGAATATAAAAGTATTGTGAGCGTCAATACCTCGAAGTACTTGAGTATGTCCCTGAAGGTGGCGCGCTGCAGCTTGCGGTCGCGCTTGGCGCGGAACTTGTGCGAGTCGCGCGCCAGTTCGTCCAGCCGTGGCAGCACGGCCTGCACGGCGGCCGCCAGCTCCTCCGCGCCCTCCTCCGCCACGCGCTCGTGCGCCACGGCCAGCGCGCCGCCCGCCGCCAGCCGCACCTCCAGCGAGCACGCCTCCAGCAGCTCCGCCAGCTTCCCGAAGCTCGGCGGGTGATTGTGTAGCAGCGAGGCGGCGTGCGATGCCGACAGCAGCGGCAGCAGCAGCGCCCAGCCGTCCAGCGCTGCCGCGTGCAGGACGCCCTCTTCTACCACCGACCCGGACACCTTCACGCTGCCATCACCCTGCAAATTAAACGAGGGAATAAAGCAGTGTCTTGCCTCACGAGCGACTATATTGAATCCCGAACCTAACGAAGGATTCTAGAGTTAATTCACGAGCAGAGCGAAGAAGTTACTAGAATCTGCAGTGCACAAATGGATGCCCCCCACGATGCACGCCCAAGATGCAAACAGCTTTATCCACGAGGAGAATATTCTACTTTTCACACTTTCTGTGAGACAATAAAAAACAAATCTAGGTTGGTGCATTCTGTGCAGAGGTTCGTTCGATTTACGACTAAGTTCTTATTGTGGTCTCTTTGGTTCAAATTTTAATACAGATGAGGTAATAAATTCAAATTCAGTACAACTTTACTCCCGGCTAAGCCATAGGGATTTAATCACCTGCTTTCCTCCAACTGATTGCGGATAGCAAAGAGAACAAAAAAATAATATTGCTACCAGCTCCCAACTCAATGTCCAAATCCAGGTCATAATACAATATACTCATATCAAATTTTATCTAAATCGGTTCAGCCATTTAGTGGTGAAAACATTTCAAACAGACAAATATACAGAGCTACTTTCGAATTCATAATATTAGTGTGTAATATCAAACACAACGAAAGAAGCATTCCTAATTATCAGATCAGATGTGTTGCTATAAAACCCTTATCGTCGATTTATCATCATCATATAGCCTTAGGCTGTCCACTGCTGAATAGATCTCCCCAATAGATTTCCAGAGCGACCGATGTGCGACCTGCACCCAACGGCTCCCTACACTAGGTAGTCTGTTCCTCGAGCTATGTGCAAGATATTATAATGGATAATTACCTTGAGATAGCTTCCGCTGAAGATGGTCTCGAACATTCGCATCACTTCCAGAATCTCTGAAAGGTCCTCCTCTAGTAAGTAGCACAGCACTGCTAGTGATGAGCAAATCTGTAATAATATTACGAATTTCTTACTAATTAATAATAATAATTAAACATACAAAAGGCGGTACTCCTGGACTCGGCACGCATAGTCAGGAGGTTGCTCTCTCTGCAGCCCTAGCAACCGATCACTTGAGCCTTGCTTCGCGGTCGGTGGTTTATCGTTTTTATAAATATATTTTTTACTGTAATGTTTGTTTTTTGTATGATACTTTTTTGTGAAAAATGTATTTTTTATAAACGAGTTTAAAATAAATGTGTGAATAATAATAAAAGGCATCTATTTACACACACACACACACCTACTATGCTAACAGAAGTAGATAGGTACAATAAGTACTAAATAAAGCTAGGTAAGTGTAACAGGAGGCCTCATTCTATTATTGTAGGCAGCACTAAGGTGGTTAAAAAATAGATCGAGGGCTCAGCTGCGCTGGTTTTCAGTGGCAGAAACATCTGCTGCTGTCATTGCTTTAAACATTTACTAGTCGGTAGATTTTCTTTGGATGTATTTTTAAAGACTCTTTCGACATGCCACAAGGCTTGTTGTAAAATGTTTATAGTTATTTGGTCAGGGTGTGAGCTAGCAAACTCGCTTACAAATTATACTGTGTAATGACATTGTACAGTTGTGCAGAATCAATTTTGAACAAAATTGTAGTTTGTAAATTCCCACTAAGACACCAACATTTTATTTGTTACATACAGATCATAAATACACTCCTCTTAAAAATTTCCTAGTGATAAAATATCTACTCATCAATATACATAGAACCAGCACTGAGCCTGGAAAAGTTTCGAGTGTAGCTCCTATAAACTGTATCATCAAGAAATTGGAAGAAATCGCTTCAAAGCGATAAGTTTTTATTACCATTGTACTATTTGCTTTGTGTCTTCTATTTTGTTTGTAACTTTTATTGTTTATGGCGTACAATAAAGTGTTTTCATTCATTCATAGGATAGACACTTATGCATATACTTTTATTTTAAAGAACTGTGAATTTTATTGATATATAAATAAAATAAATAAAATCATCTTTTAGCATCTGTAAACGATGGTTTAAGCAGCGTCCGTGACGTTCGGTAGTTACCCACATGACTTGTAAGGCCGATACGAGAGCCGGCAACGGGCGCACAACAGCAGAGGAATTGTGTGCCTGATGATAATTGAGAAAGCGCAGAGCGTTGATGGCTTTGATGACGCTTTTGTGGCAATAGAGCGAACCAGGCGTTGTCGTGACAACCCCATCGAATAGAGTTTTCCTCCAACTATCACGGTCGTCTGACGCTTTTCCCTAGTTGTTAGGGTCGATGTTAAAAGATAGCGTGTCACGTTTTAGCACTGTATCCTGTATACAAGATGAATTTATAAGCCATAGATATCATGTGTTTACCTCAGCGCGTGCGTCAAGCGAGGCCGACTTGTCTGTGGCGGCGGCGACCAGCGCCGGCCGGACCTCGTTCACGAACTCTTCCGTGCCTTCTTCGCCGATCTGAAATTAGTTAATTCAATATATTTACAAGACTATAAAATACAGAAGAAACAGTTGAATCATCTAAAGACACGATCTATAGGTAGCTCAACTGCTCCAGATCACTACCAGGCGGAAGTGTCCCCAAGACACTGGCTGCAGTGCGCTGAATTGCAATGCTTATGCGTTGACACAGATAAGCGCCAGCTCTCGGATCACACGTCGCAGAAAGAATTTTGAAACGCGATGGACCTCGGAACCCCATGCGAAAGTACACCTGACAGATGGCTCGGTGACATAGAGCGAATTACGGAAAAACCTTCGACAGTTCACACTAGCTGACCTGCCCCGGCATTATACAGATTTTTTACAAAATAAAATATATCGTATAGCACTTAGGGATCTCTATTCAATTCAAATTAAAAATGGGAATTTCTATTTCAATTTGAACAGAGTGCCGGCAGAATTTTCCTACCCCAATACAGCTTTATAGCTGAGTAGCATCTGTATAAACAAACAAACATTGATAACATGAACAATGAAGAACTTTCTTCCAGTGTTCCTTTCAGTAGTTTCTGAGATTACCCCATACAAACTCTTTTGTAAAAACTTTAGACGACCACCGTGGCGCAGTGGGTGAATAGCCGGCTGAGACGCAAGAGGTTGCGGGTTCGATTCCCGCGGAACAAATGTTTGCATGATCTACAGATATAAGTATTTACAAAAAAAAAGTATGTAAGTATTATATCAACAAACTTTACAATATTAGTATAAGGGCACAAGCAAATAACTGGTCTAGTACATATGTTATTTACAGAGTCATGCAGTAATTTAATCTGCATTAGGGCTGTATGTTGGACAGATTAATTCACTATTATTATGAAGATACAGGACTGTTTACGGGTATTCTAGTAAACACATGTAATTATAGCGATTTATATGCAAATACGACCTTCTATATGCTATGCTAATGCATTATATCGCATCTCATCTTCACAGATAATGCAAATGATGTTGGCTAACAAACGTACGCTGTTGTTTGCAGTAGTCATGACATTGAGTTCATCTTCCGTGTGTTAATTATAATAATCTTGCATGAAGAATAAAATAATAGATAACAATAGATCACGCGATATGTATGGGTCATGATAAAATGGGTAATAAGCTTTGTGTCCGATTAACGATTTACATATCTATCTGATAATAAACGCGATAAGCGCGGTGCGAGCAATTTCGGCTGGCTACTTTTATCTGCGCTGTAAGGTGTCTTACAGACAAAGTAACTTAAATTAGAATATTATTTAAGTTATCTCCAGAGCAAGTTATGGTGCAATAGAGGCGATAGTATTCTTCTTTGCATTTCTGTCACAGCTCAGTTTCTTGCTTCCATACTTTGCTAGCGTAGCGCGGTGCGCACGCCCGCCAAGTATCTGCTCTGTAAGGTCCTTACAGCAAAGATACTGCTAGATTAGAATAGTCTAATGACCTGTAAAGCGATTAATGGTGCAACTGCAGCGGCTGCCTTCTTCTCAGCATCTCTGCCACGTCTCAGTGCCTTGCTGACATGATCTGCTAGCGTAGCGCGGTGTAACCACAGCACGCCCGCCAAGTATCTGCGCTGTAAGGTCCTTACAGCAAAGATAGTGCTAGATTAGAATAGTCTAATTACCTGTAAAGCGATTAATGGTGCAACTGCAGCGGCTGCCTTCTTCTCAGCATCTCTGCCACGTCTCAGTGCCTTGCTGACATGATCTGCTAGCGTAGCGCGGTGTGACCACAGCACGCCCGCCAAGTATCTGCGCTGTAAGGCCGCCCGTAGAGAGACGAGGGCGGTGGCTCGGGCCGCGTTCGCTCTAGCACCCAGTGCGTCGATCAACTCCAGAACTTTCTCTTCCAGTTTCTCTTGGATGTCTGTTTCTGAAAAGAAGATAACAAAGTGACAATGTTTTTATCCAGTTCAAAGAGTTTATAAAACCAGCTTCTAGCAGAACCCTTTGCGTTTTCAAAATTCTCTCGTATAGAATTGGCGCTTATCTGGATCAATGTATATGCATTGCAATTCAGCGGGTGACGTTATCAGTGACCCTGTCTCTGATAGTGGTCTGGAGCAGTTGAGCTATCGTTTGAAACAGTCTTAAAACAATCATTATTATAAATAAGGGATTTATTACGTACCGTTTTATCGATGTTACGACCGACATTGCGAGTGCGATCCGCATCCGGATGAAGATTCACGAATTGAACCGAAATATAGTGGGTCTTAACACAGATAAAACGGTACGTGATAAATCCCGTATTTATATAGATAGCTGAACTGTTTATTTTGTATACTCTGTAAGTACTTGTACTAATTGTTTATTCTTTCTGTAAATAAATGCATGTGTACAAATCACGTATGATAAGAACTTCAGAGGCAAAACAGTGGCCTTAGGGGCAAAACGATAACACGCCTAATTTCTACATTGTTTTAACTGGCTGACCTTATGTTCCCAATTAATTTTAATCGCAATAGAACAGTTCTTTATTAATAAAGCCGTTCTGTGGATATTTATGAACATAAACGATGTATGTAGCTTGTTTATTGCAAACAACAATAGCATATTATAAAGATTTTTCTGGAAAAGATAATTTTTAGCGATAAGACCGCCGTTTGTATAATAATTATTGTGCATATTGTTTGATGTACAATAAACAGTTTAAAAGGTAAGGAAGGGAAATCATTCTTTTACAGCAGAACTTATACTAACTGAAAAATCACACTAATATTATAAATGTGAAAGTTTGGATGTTTGTTTGTTACTCAATCACGTCGTAACAGCTGAACCGATTTCGATGAAATTTAGTATGTACGTAGGTTACCTGGATTAACACATAAGCTACTTTTTATCTCATAAATCAGGTCTCATGAGATAAAAATGGGGTACCAAGTCAAGTTGCAACAGCGAGTTTACTTTATTTGTAGGTAACCTACATATTTAGTAGTGCAACGCGTACGAGGTCGCGGGCATCAGCTAGTATTAATATAAAACACAGAGTATCTATCTAACACACAATGGTAATAAGATAACAAGTTTGAGAGTTATTATTTCGCAAGGATATTGGCTGAACATGATTTATTCAAGTTTAAACAATTTACAACCATAGAATTTGTAATCTACATATCGTTTTCCGCAGCTCTTTGCTAAGAAACAAGGACATCATCTCAGTATTTTATGACGAGCATGCTAATGAATTTAAAAGCGTTCTGTCCTAGTTTTTGCATGCTTAAAATATTCCACTGCCATTTTAGGTTTCTGATTTGCGATTTGGATACTGAACCTCTTTAAAACGTTCAAGGTCACACGTTACCTCACTGGTAGTAAATATTACTTAATCTATAACTGTCTTATCGTTTGTTGATAACCTTTTAGTCCAGTCTACATTCGTTGATAGCAAGTTTGAAAATATTGTCTTTGACGATGCACTACTTAAATTCTAAAATTGCAGTGTTTATGTACCTAGTAAATATAAATAGAAGTTTTTATTATAATAAAAAACTTAAGATATCTTTATCTTTATGGGTTATCCTATAATTATTTTACTGTTTCCTGAATTAAATGATTTAATAATATATTTGTAAGGTTTTTGTTCAATTTTTTATTTTATTAATTGTACTAGCTTCTTTCCGCGGCTTCGCACGCATGTTTTGTCATAAAAAGTAACCTATGTTAATTCACATCCACACATACATCCATACAAACTTTCACGTTTATAATTTTAGTGGGATTTTTCTGTTTGTGTAACTTTTTCCTTGATGTTTATTTTTGAAGTTATACTTCTTTTGGCGCGATGGAGAAAAATGATGCGAGTGAATTTTTACGATGCGCGCGCACACCGTCACCTAAATTTAACAACATGAAGTTAGTTCTAGGTGGTATGAAAATTGATAACTATGTTCAAGTTGTATATTCTAGTACTAGAGGTTGCGTTGTGCGCGAGCTGCTCGCAGCTCGCGTGTTTTTCTTTTAGTCGAAGAAGTAATTAAAGAGGATATCGAGCTGTTAAAAGCCATCAAAGAGGATAACCATGTGTAAGAAGCAGTCAAAGACGATATCGAACTGGAAGAAGCAATCAAATCAAAGAGGATTTCCAAGTGGGAGCAGCAATTAAAGAGGATATTGAAGTGAAAGGAGCAATCAAATAGGATATCGAAGTAGCAGAAACAATCAAAGAGGAAATTAAAGTTGAGTAAGCAATCAAAGAGGATACCGAGGTGGTAGAAGCGTTCTAAGACGATGACGAAGTAAGAAAAGCAATCAAAGACGATATCGAAGTGGAAGAAACAGTCAAAGACGATATCGAAGTGGAAGAAGCAATCAAAGAGGATATCGAAGTGGAAGAAGCAATCAAGAGGATATCGAAGTGGAAGAAGCAATCAAAGAGGGTATCGAAGTGGAAGAAGCCATCACAGAGGATATCGAAGTGAAAATGCTGTCAAAGCCGATATCGAAGACCAAGACGCAATCAAAGAGAATATTGCAGTGCAAGAAGCAATCAAAAGGAAATTGAAGATGACATCGAAGTGGAAGGAGTAATCAAAGAGGATATTGAAGTGGAAGAAGCAATCAAATAGGATATCGAAGTAGGAAAAACAATCTAAGAGGAAATTGAAGTTGACTAAGGAATCAAAGAGGATACCGAGATGGTAGAAGTATTCAAAGAGGATGACGAAGTGAAAAAGCAATCAAAGACGATATCGAAGTGAAACAAAAAGTCGAAGACGATATCGAAAAGGAAGAAGCAATCTTAGAGGATATCGAAGTGGAAGAAGCAATCAAAGAAGATATCGAAGTGTAAGAAGCCATCACAGAGGATATCGTAGTGAAAATGCTATCAGAAACGATATCGAAGATGAAGACGCAATCAAAGAGAATATTGCAGTGCAAGAAGCAATCAAAAGGAAATCGAAGATGATATCGAATTGGTAGAAGCAATAAAAGAGGATATCAAAGTGGAAGAAGCAATCAAAAAGGATATCGAGCTGTTTAAAGTTATCGAAGAGGATATCCATGTGTAAAAAGCAGTCAAAGACGATCGAAATGGAAGAAGCAATCAAATCAAAGAGGATATCCAAGTGGAAGCAGCAATCAAAGATGATATCGAAGTGGAAGAAGCAATCAAAGAGGATATTGAAGTGAAAGAAGCAATCAAATAGGATATCGAAGTAGCAGAAACAATTAAAGAGGAAATTGAAATTGAGTAAAAGACGTCGAGGACAATGATAAAAATAAAAAACGGTTTCACCAAAAACTTATACTAATATTTTGTAAAAGTTTCCTAGAGCTATCTCTTCCCGTTTAAAAGATACGAGCGATTTAAGTTTTGTATGAAAACCCATAATTTTGTGGAGTGAAAATTGAAGTAAAAGAAGCAATTGAAGAAGACATATAAGTAGAAAAAGACATTAAAAAGGATATCAAAGTGGAAGAAGCAAAAATAGAGGATATCGAGGTGAAAGAAGCATTCAAGGAGGAAGACCAAGTGAGAGAAGCATTCAAAAAGGATGTCAAGAGCAATGATGGTAATAAAAAAACTATTCGACCAAAAATTTGTACCAATATTTTGTAAAAGTTTGCTAGGCGTAACTGTTCCCGTTTAGACGATACGAGCGATTTAAGATTTACATTAAAACCCATAATTTTGTAGAGTGGGAATTGAAGTAAAAGAAGCAATTGAAGAAAATATATAAGTAGAAAAAGCAATTAAAAAGGATATCAAAGTGGAAGAAGCAAAAATAGAGGATATCGAGGAGAAAGAAGCATTTAAAGTGGAAGACGAAGTAAGAGAAGCATTCAAAACGGATGTCAAGGGCAATGATGGTATTAAAAAAACTATTCCACCAAAAATTTGTACCAATATTTTGTAAAAGTTTGCTAGGCGTAACTGTTCCCGTTTAGAAGATACGAGCGATTTAAGATTTGTATTAAAACCCATAATTTTGTAGAGTGGGAATTGAAGTAAAAGAAGCAATTGAAGAAAACATATAAGTAGAAAAAGCAATTAAAAAGGATATCAAAGTGGAAGAAGCAAAATGAAAGAAGCATTTAAAGTGGAAGACGAAGTAAGAGAAGCATTCAAAACGGATGTCAAGGGCAATGATGGTATTAAAAAAACTATTCCACCAAAAATTTGTACCAATATTTTGTAAAAGTTTGCTAGGCGTAACTCTTCCCGTTTAGAAGATACGAGCGATTTAAGATTTGTATTAAAACCCATAATTTTGTAGAGTGGAAATTGTAGTAAAAGAAGCAATTGAAGAAAATATATAAGTAAAAAAGCAATTAAAAAGGATATCAAAGTGGAAGAAGCAAAAATAGAGGATATCGAGGTGAAAGAAGCATTTAAAGTGGAAGACGAAGTAAGAGAAGCATTCAAAACGGATGTCAAGGGCAATGATGGTATTAAAAAAACTATTGCACTAAAAATTTGTACCAATATTTTGTAAAAGTTTGCTAGGCGTAACTCTTCCCGTTTAGAAGATACGAGCGATTTAAGATTTGTATTAAAACCCATAATTTTGTAGAGTGGAAATTGTAGTAAAAGAAGCAATTGAAGAAAATATATAAGTAAAAAAGCAATTAAAAAGGATATCAAAGTGGAAGAAGCAAAAATAGAGGATATCGAGGTGAAAGAAGCATTCAAAGCGGAAGACGAAGTAAGAGAAGCATTCAAAAAGGATCTCAAGGGCAATAATGGTATTAAAAAAACTATTCCACCAAAAATTAGTACCAATATTTTGTAAAAGTTTGCTGGGGGTAACTCTTCCCGTTTAGAAGATACGAGCGATTTAAGATTTGTATTAAAACCCATAATTTTGTAGAGTCGATATTGAAGTAAGAGAAGTAATTGAAGAAAATAGAAAAATAGAAAAAACAATTCAAAAGTATATTGAAGTAAAAATGCCATCAAAGAGGATTTCGAAGTTATAGAAACAATTAAAGAGGATATCAATGTGGAAGAAACATTCGAAAACGAAAAGGAAGTGAGAGAAGAATTCAAAATGATGGCAAGGGCGATGATGACCGTAAAATAACGATTCCACCAAAAATTTGTGGTACAAAAAAAAATTGATTTTCCAAAATGATCACAGTGGATGTTGCATAATAAAAAAAATTGACGTTCCAAAATGATCATGTGGATGAGGCATAATTTAAAAAAATGATGTACCAAAATGATTACAGTGGATGTTGCATAATACAAAAAAAATAATAATAATTGACGTTCCAAAGTGATCATTGTGGATGAGGCGTAGTTAAAAAAATTATGTACCAAAATGATCACAGTGGATGTTGCATAATACAAAAAAAATAATAATAATTGACGTTCCAAAGTGATCATTGTGGATGAGGCATAATTAAAAAAAATGATGTTCCAAAATGATCACAGTGGATGTTGCATAATAAAAAAAAAAATAATTGACGTTCCAAAGTGATCATTGTGGATGAGGCATAATTAAAAAAAAATGATGTTCCAAAATGATCACAGTGGATGTTGCATAATAAAAAAAGTAATTGACGTTCCAAAGTGATCATTGTGGATGAGGCATAATTAAAAAAAATGATGTACCAAAATGATCACAGTGGATGTTGCATAATAAAAAAAAAACATTGACGTTCCAAAGTGATCATAGTGGATGAGGCATAATTGAAAAAAAAAATGATGTTCCAAAATGATCACAGTGGATGATGCATAATTAAAAAAAAAAATGACGTTCCAAAGTGATCATTGTGGTTGAGGCATAATTAAAAAAAATGATGTACCAAAACGAACACAGTGGATGTTGCATATTAAAAAAAAAATAATTGACGTTCCAAAGTGATCATTGTGGATGAGGCATAATTAAAAAAATGATGTACCAAAATATCACAGTGGATGTTGCATTATAAAAAAAAAAAAAAAAAATTGACGTTCCAAAGTGATCATAGTGGATGAGGCATAATTGAAAAAAAATGATGTTCTAAAATGATCACAGTGGATGATGCATAATTAAAAAAAAATTGACGTTCCAAAGTGATCATTGTGGATGAGGCATAATTAAAAAAAATGATGTACCAAAATGAACAGTGGATGTTGCATAATAAAAAAAAAAATTGACGTTCCAAAGTGATCATTGTGGATGAGTCATAATTAAAAAAAAATTGATGTTCCAAAATAAACATGATGAACGTTGCATACTAAAAAAAAAAAAAAAAATTGGATGTTCCAAAATGATGATGATGACCTTTGCAAAAACTATGAAAGTTGTCTCATGCCCCTCCACCAACATTATATAGAATCAAGCAAATTTACAGTAATTTTATAGTACACACAAGCCATGGGCTCCCTACAAAAACAGTATGAAAATTACGGCAAACGAAATATACGGTTTACGGTATTCATACAGAAATATTTTGTATGGGACAATTTTTTTTTTGTATGAAAGACAATTTTTTTTTCATGGAACCGGATATAAAAAATTGTCCTCTGCAACATTAGTTTTTGCACCAACGCTCTAAGACGTATACTTTCCGAGATACGAGGTCGATGGGAGCGAATGGGGGACAAAAGGGGTACTTTAGGATTTATTCCCAACTCATCGGAACTCCCTCTATACGATCCCACCAAACATTTTCACCCTACGAGGTGGCATCTGGGAGAACAAACATGTCAATGAGTCAGTCAGTCAGTCAGTGAGTGGTAATCGAGCTTTATATAATATAACTAGAGGTTGCGTTGTGCGCGAGCTGCTCGCAGCTCGCGTGTTTTTCTTTTAGTCGAAGAAGTAATTAAAGAGGATATCGAGCTGTTAAAAGCCATCAAAGAGGATATCCATGTGTAAGAAGCAGTCAAAGACGATATCGAAATGGAAGAAGCAATCAAATCAAAGAGGATTTCCAAGTGGAAGCAGCAATCAAAGATGATATCGAAGTGGAAGAAGCAATCAAAGAGGATATTGAAGTGAAAGAAGCAATCAAATAGGATATCGAAGTAGCAGAAACAATCAAAGAGGGAATTAAAGTTGAGGAAGAAATCAAAGAGGATACCAAGGTGGTAGAAGCATTCTAAGAGGATGACGAAGTAAAAAAAGCAATCAAAGACGATATCGAAGTGGAAGAAGCAATCCAATGGATATTGAAGATGAAGAAGGAATAAAAGAGGATATCGAAGCGGAACAAGCAATCGTAGAGGATATCAAAGTTAAAGAAGCAATCAAAGAGGATACCAATGTGGAAGAAGCAATCAAAGAGGATATCGAAGTGGAACAAGCAATCAAAGAGAAAAAAATTGGATGTTCCAAAATGATCATGATAATAGTTGTATAAAAAAAATTGAACGTTGCAAAAAAGATCATGATGAACGTTGCATAAAAAAATCTGGACGTTCCAAAATGATCAGGATTGACGTTGCATAATATAAATGTATGTTGTAAAATGATAATGATCAAAAATTTGTACTAATATTTTGTCAAAGTTTGCTAGTGCTATCTCTTCCCGTTTAGAAGATACGAGCGATTAAAGTTTTGTAAGAAAAATCATAAATTTGTTGATTGGATATCGAAGTGGAAGAAACTATCAAAGAGAATGTTGAAGTGGAAGAAGCAATCAAATAGGATATCGAAGTGGCAGAAACAATCAAAGCGGAAATTGAAGTTGAGTAAGCAATCAAAGAGGATACCAAGGTTGTAGAAGCATTCAAAGAAGATGACGAAGTGAAAAAGCAATCAAAGACGATATCGAAATGGAAGAAGCAGTCAAAGACGATATCGAAGTGGGAGAAGCAATCAAAGAGGATATCGAAGTTAAAGAAGCAGTCAAAGATGATGTCGAAGTGGAAAAAACATTCAAAGAAGATGACGAAGTGAGAGAAGCATTCAAAAAGGATGTCAAGGATGACAATAAAAAAACAGTTCCACCAAAAGTTTATACCAATATTTTGTACAAGTTTGCTAGGGCTATCTCTTCCCGTTTAGAAGATATGAGCGATTGAAGTTTTGTATGAAACACCACAATTTTGTAGAGCGCATAATGAAGTAACTGAAGCAATTAAAGAGCATATGAAGTAGAAGAAGCATTTTAAAAGGATAACGAAGTGGAACATGCAAAAATAGAAGATGTGGAGGCGGAAGAAACAATAAAAGAGGATGACGAAGTGTAACAAGCAATCAAAGAGAATATTCGAATAGTGGATGTCGCATAATAAAAAAAAATTGACGTTCCAAAATGATCATTGTGGATGAGGCATAATTAAAAAAAATGTACCAAAATGATTACAGTGGATGTTGCATAATAAAAAAAAATAATTGACGTTCCAAAGTGATCATTGTGGATGAGGCATAATTAAAAAAAATGATGTACCAAAATGATCACAGTGGATGTTGCATAATACAAAAAAAATAATAATAATTGACGTTCCAAAGTGATCATTGTGGATGAGGCATAATTAAAAAAAATGATGTACCAAAATGATCACAGTGGATGTTGCATAATAAAAAAAAAATTGACGTTCCAAAGTGATCATTGTGGATGAGGCATAATTAAAAAAAATGATGTACCAAAATGATCACAGTGGATGTTGCATAATACAAAAAAAATAATAATAATTGACGTTCCAAAGTGATCATTGTGGATGAGGCATAATTAAAAAAAATGATGTGGTACCAGTGGATGTTGCATAATAAAAAAAAATTGACGTTCCAAAGTGATCATTGTGGATGAGGCATAATTAAAAAAAATGATGTACCAAAATGATCACAGTGGATGTTGCATAATAAAAAAAAAATTGACGTTCCAAAGTGATCATTGTGGATGAGGCATAATTAAAAAAAATGATGTACCAAAATATTACAGTGGATGTTGCATAATAAAAAAAATTGACGTTCCAAAGTGATCATTGTGGATGAGGCATAATTAAAAAAAATTATGTGTTGCATAATAAAAAAAATAATAATCGACGTTCCAAAGTGATCATTGTGGATGAGGCTTGATTAAAAAAATGATGTACCAAAATGATCACAGTGGATGTTGCATAATAAAAAAAAATAATTGACGTTCCAAAGTGATCATTGTGGATGAGGCGTAATTAAAAAAATTATGTACCAAAATGATCACAGTGGATGTTGCATAATAAAAAAAAAAAATTGACGTTCCAAAGTGATCATTGTGGATGAGGCATAAAAAAAATGATGTACCAAAATGATCACAGTGGATGTTGCATAATAAAAAAAAAATTGACGTTCCAAAGTGATCATTGTGGATGAGTCATAAAAAAAATGATGTACCAAAATGATCACAGTGGATGTTGCATAATAAAAAAAAAAAAAAAATGACGTTCCAAAGTGATCATTGTGGATGAGGCATAATTAAAAAAAATGATGTACCAAAATGATCACAGTGGATGTTGCAGAATAAAAAAAAAAATTGACGTTCCAAAGTGATCATTGTGGATGAGGCATAATTAAAAAAATGTGGATGTTCCAAAATAAACATGATGAACGTTGCATACTAAAAAAAAAAAAAAATTGGATGTTCCAAAATGATGATGATGACCTTTGCAAAAACTATGAAAGTTATCTCATGTCCCTCCACCACCATTATATAGAATCAAGCAAATTTACAGTAATTTTATAGTACACACAAGCCATGGGCTCCCTACAAAAACAGTATGAAAATTACGGCAAACGAAATATACGGTTTACGGTATTCATACAGAAATATTTTGTATGGGACAATTTTTTTTTTGTATGAAAGACAATTTTTTTTTCATGGAACCGGATATAAAAAAATGTCCTCTGCAACATTAGTTTTTGCACCAACGCTGTAAGACCTATACTTTCCGAGATACGAGGTGGATGGGAGCGAATGGGGGACAAAAGGGGTACTTTAGGATTTATTCCCAACTCATCGGAACTCCCTCTATACGATCCCACCAAACATTTTCACCCTACGAGGTGGCATCTGGGAGAACAAACATGTCAATGAGTCAATCAGTCAGTCAGTCAGTGGTAATCGAGCTTTATATAATATAATTTTTATATGTAGAACACGTGTTTCGTACGAGGCATGCCTTTTAAGTTCTGTCGTTTCCATATTTTCCGGCAATTTTGAATTTGGAACTGTTCTATATTCGAATGTGTTTACATTTTGAATCTCAAAACAGTTGAAAGTATTAGGATTAATGCTATTGTTTAGTCACAGTTTCGATTTGAATCTGTCAGGTCACGTACGAAAATGAATCTTTCTAAGGAAAATGTTCGTGCAATAATTTTCTACAACTTTAGAAGAGGCCTGACACGGCTTCAGTGTTTAGAAGAGCTAACATCTGTGTTCAGTGATGTAGCCCCATGTCTGCGGACTGTCGAACGCTGGTATTTAGAATTCCAGCGTGGACATACTAGTGTTAGTGACAGATTTCGCGAAGGACGCCCAAAATCCGCCTTCACTGAAGATAACATCATTGCTGTGAGACAATTCTCGAAGATCGTCATGTGACGTATCGAGAGATAGAGGCTCTATTAGGCATCTCAGGGACAACCATTCAGAAGATCTTGCATGAAGCGCTTGGTGTGAGAAAGCTAGTTTGCCGTTTGATACCGCATCTGCTTTCCGACGATCACAAGGCGACCCGCGTCAGATGGTGTAAGAAAACTCTGCAAAGGTTCAACCGAGGAAAGTCAAATCACGTCTACGGCATCATCAGTGGTGACGAATCTTGGATCTATGCCTACCATTCTGATTCCAAACAACAATCTACAATCTGGGTCTTTCAAGACGAGCCAAAGCCGACTAAAGTTGTTCGTTCTTGAAGCACTTCAAAGAAGATGGTGGCCACGTTCGTTGAAAAAGCCGGCCATGTTGCGGCTATTGCACTTGAAGATCGTAGAACGGTTAACGCAGAGTGGTATACCGCAGTTTGTTTACCACAAGTCATCGCCGAACTTCGAAAATCTAACTCAAAGCGATGCATCATCCTGCACCACGACAACGCAAGCTCACACAGCGCTCGTCAAACGATTGAGTATTTGAAGCAGAAAAAAGTAGAAATTCTTGACCATCCTCCATACAGTCCTGACCTAAGCCCCAAAGATTTCTTTACATTTCCTAAAATTAAGAAAAGTCTTCATGGTCAAAGGTTCCAGTCCGGTGAAGAAGCAGTCGACGCTTTCAAGACAGCCATTTTGAACACCCCACTTTAGAGTGGAATAAATGTTATAATAACTGGTTTGAGCGAATGGAAAAGTGTTTTAAGCTACGTTGTGAATACTTTGAAAAACAATAAAAAGTACTATAAGGTTCTAGATGTGTTTTTTTCTTCAAACGACAAAACTTAAAAGGCATGCCTCGTAAGGGTACAATTAAACAGTGTGAATAAATAAATATTATTTTGGTGTTTTTATTAAATCAATTTCATATACGACGGTGATACTAATAATTTATTATTTATTTTTCCATACGCCAAAGAAGTATAACTTCTAACGCGTGTACATAAGTACACACACTCTTTTTTAATTTATGCGAGTATAACTGCATGTTTTATTTTTTGTTTTGTTTGTAGTAAGTATAACGTATTGGTATCGTACTGTAAAGTTCTACGCTATTTTTAATGATTTAAACTGAACTGCATTGAATCAATTGGGATTGGAAGCTTTGAAAACTTATGGTATTTATTATATATGGCCGATATGATGATGAAACTTTAACTAAATTGTGTGATGATCATCCAGAATTACCCCACTGATGATAGTTTTAGACCTTTGTTTTCTGCCAGCCTTGTCTCCCATCCAGCATGATCATGGTTTATTCGGACTTACGTATGGAATAAAAGCAGTTTCGCGTGGTTTGTTAACAAAAAATAGCCCATATCTATATACCATTCATCTAAATCGGTACAGCCGTTTAGTCGTGAAAACGTAACAAACAGACGGAGTTACTATCGAATTTATAATATTGGTATGGATGGATTTTGGACTTTACTCGCGGCTCTAATTACTTGTTGAAATATCGATGACACAAAGATTACTTTTGACATCAAAAGGAGTTTAAAGGTCGCGCCGCGTCTACAAAAACGCGCCCTAAGTTTTCAGGAGTCTCGAAGTATACAGGTTATTTGGTAATATACCGACGATTTTAAGTGACGGTTTCTCAAAACATAAAAAAGATTTCTCGAAAAAAAAACTACTAGTTATATTATCAAAATTTAAAGAAAATTGACTATTGATGATTCATTCGATATAAAACTTATTGTCTATTCTTGCAATCGACATCCAAAAATAAAGGTCGATTTGATATCTCTTTCGGAAATGGCTGCGGGTTTTGGGTTAGAAAGGGACAACAAGAGATACCTCAAGACGTCACCAATACAGTATCTGTGGTTAGATGGCAAGCATTATGCAATAGCACAACATACGTTTAATAAAGTGTTTGTTTATACATGCCAAAATAAATTCCACATTTCTATGGTAAACATTTCACAAATTTATTTATTATGCTCATCAAAATAACCCCTTTCATTTTTGTGCGTATATTATCAAACACCCGCCCTATATAGGTTAGTATTAGTAAATATTGGAATTGTTCTGTAAGTACTGAACTGATAAAGTTATTAGTAGGACTGGAGACATTGACATTAGTATCGGCTCGCCAGCGAATAGTATTCAACAGGCTTGCGACCCAGATCCTTGACCCACATGACATTATGTAATGCTAGAATGTAAGTAATGGACACAAGCTTACAATATTATATGTATACTTTATAACACATTTGCTCGTAAAGGGTCTCTTATTTCATCAATTTCAATATCGTAATGTATGTCATTACGTACTTGTGCGTTATTGTAATGTAAAACGCACGAGTTTCTTTTTAATAAGGTAAAACGTACGGTTTATCAAGATGCTCCGTCTAAAACGAACGGTACTTTTTTAAATCTTAACAAATAATTTTTATGTCAGAAAAGTGGTCAATATTTTATGAATAAAACTAACTTTGGGGGATAAAATATAAACATCAGAATTATAGAACATATAGAAAGTCAGAGTTTTATTTATTTCCTCGCAAATATGTTATAAAACGTCGTATGACATACGTGGGCTTTGATAATTAAAGCCTCTGCTTTCTTGTAGCCCTCGCCTACGGCTCGGGCTAGTAATATCGCCTCGGCTGTAATTTTTAATTTACCGCACTTATATCATAATGTAATATATAACATTGATAAAGGCTGTCGTGTTATGAAACTTGTTACAAATATTATACAAGTTGGTAGCTTTAGAGATAGTGAATTCGCTAACTTATTGCGTATCAGTAAAACAATGAATGTTTCATTTACCATTCTTAACAATACAGGACGGACTATAATTTTACTTAGTTCCAAAGAGGTAGGGGCCGATTCTAGAGTCAAAATTTGTATGTGTCAAAACTTCAAGCTATACTTAGCGAATATCATTTCCGGGATCGATAGCCTTGTCCTTCAAGGCGATTATCCATCATGGTGACGTATTTAAGCGCAAACAATTCAGAGTACACTTACTCGCTGGTTTATACTCAGTTATCCTGTATTAGGTCAGATATCAGCCTAATTAATAGCAAAGAGAATATTTAGAGTCCTTTATATCACAAGCTATTAATTTATGGGTCTAGAACAGTGATGTGCAAAGTACGGCCCGCGATAATTATATTTTGACGATCCAGAAGTATAAAGTAGATTCTACTTAGTACAGTGCTCCCTCTCTATAATTTCCAACTCGGGGCTAAATTCTAATTTATTCTTAGCATTCGAAAATATTATGGCAAATCAAAAGCAATTTCATGTCTCACACGTCTACTACGGCAGGCCTTCAAATAAAAGTTAAATTGTAATTTTTAACATTTGTGCAAGTGTGTAATGTTTTTATATGATTAAAAGTTTCAACACAAAATGCATTTTTCCTATAATTCTGGCCCTTCTCTGAAATTTCTTAAACTTTCTGGCCCCCCATTATGAAAGTTTGCCCACCACTGGCCTAGAACAAGCCAGTTTTCTCTGAGGCGACCCTGTCTTCGAATAGTTGGTTCATTTCTCACGGACGACTCTGAATAATGCCTTAGTGTACCGAGTGTCCGTTTAAATTTGGCGTTCGGCGGTGAGTGCGTTTACATCAAACACGTGCTTAGAAGTGTCATATATGTAAATTAAGATTATCTTGTGACGCACGCCCCGTAGAACGTTTCCACTCAGTTTGTACACTTACTTATATTTGCCGGCAGCTCTATTTCTCTCTGTTCCGTGTTGGTGTTTCTCTCAAGGTCGGCTGCGATGGTAATCCGGGATATATCCCGCCTGGACCTGCCTCGGCGACGGGGTGACGGCTCGGAAACTGTTTGACATTCACAACTGCCATTCATCCTGAACTAGGCTTAATGTTATCAAAGGGTTGAATGCAAAGCATACCTACGTAAGACAAACACGGCCCAGACCAGCACACCTTTCTTGCATCATCTAGCATACCTAACATAGTAAGTCCTAAAATGTACTCTCATCAACATTCAGCCTTTTTATGTGCACTTCACCGTTTCTTAGGTATCGCACAAATATGATCTCTATTTTAACTGTGCTAGGCTACAATCTAGCAAAATCCATCTTTTCATAAAATATCACGATGATAATCTGCAGTAGGAATAGAAGAGATTGTGATAATAACAATGCTTTGCATCAAACGCGCTACGTCATGAACCATGACTCATTACGCCATCGACACTTGTAATAGGACTGACCAGCTGTTCGACTTGAGTCATAGGTACGTAGGTCGGAGCTAGGCATTTACTCTTAACAATAAAGCCTATGAAGTTGAGGTGACCGATTGCACAAGATTTTGAAACTGAATTTCACATTAAATCTGCAATAGGTGAATTTCATTGTATTGTACAAACCTTAAGCTATCTAAAAAAAACATGTAGGTATAGGTACTTTAATTAAATAGAATTGAAAGTTTTAAAGAGTCTTCTTAATAACATAAATATTATGCTTCTTGACTTGGCTTTAAAATGCAATACCTACAAAGACCCCAAGTGACGCACACAAGTGCGCGTGTCCACATCACAACTATAAATACTTATGGTATTAAAAACTACCTTCCTATAACGTTCTCGTGAGATCCAGTCCATCCAAAGGTTGTCAAGAAGTGATCGCTTTTAGCGATAATACCGCCACTTGTATTTCCGCGTGTCTAGTTATTTGTTTTAATATTGTTTGTTAATTTAAGTGTGATGTACAACAAAGTGTTATCTATCTAAGGCTCGCCCGTCTTCGTGAATTACATAACTAATATACCGGAGTAAGTCATGTGCAGAAGCGAATATTTTTATAAGATACTAGCTGACCTATCCGCAACTTCGCACGCGTAGTTTTTCAAAAAAACATTACCCTTCTTCTGCGCAGTTGGGTAAAAAGTAGCCTATGTTACTCGGGGATAATGTACTCGTAGTATTCTAATGGTGAAAGAATTTTTGAAAACGGACCAGTAGTTTTTGAGTTTATTCGTTACAAACATTCAAAAATAAGAATCTTTCCTCTTTATAATATTAAGTATAGATTATTTGTTGCTAGTCATGATATTTTAAATGTTCTTCAGAGGTCAGTCACTTCACCTTGCACTTGAGAAATAAACAAAGGCGTGTGAATCATACTACTGGGAAATATTTCATAATTTATAACTGATTGAAGAGACTATTCTAAAGAACAAACTTTAATAGTATTATCACCATCTCCTGAAGACAGGGGCCATGGATAGTGGGCTATATCGGGGATGCCTAAAGAATGAAGAGACAGTGGAGCATGTGCTACTACACTGTACAGCTAAACAACAAACCGGTCTGAAGACGGGACTGCATGAACTAATCGAGTCATCTTCGACCTCGGGTACTCTGGAAAACTGCTGCCGTCAACCCTAAGTCCTACTCTGATACTTCAAGGATGGCTGGGGTCTAGTCATGAGAGTAATGCACAATACACCCCTATACCTCTATACACATTAGAATAGTATTAAAATTATTCAATATGCAAATTCTAACTGGTATATTGATAAAAAAATAGCAGTACACACTGCAGTATTTTAATTGGTAACAAATAATCATTTAAGAGGGGGTAAGAAGTATGCACAATACACCCCAAATATTATTTGTATTGGGCAATATTCCAAAATTTTTAGTAACCAAGCCACTAAATGACTTACAATTTAACATTAAGAGAGGAGTTTGTTACCTACCTAGTTACACAAAACTCAGATGTGTAATTGAGGGTCAACGGGATCACTCTATTTCAATGATTTCATGATGTCAAAGACACAGATAAATGAAAATAATAAAACATTTACCTGATGGTATAATCAAGTTTGCAATAGATATAAGACGAAGCAGCAAAGCAACTTGTATATGTTTTAACAATTTTACATTTATGCAAAGCATCAAATTTTTTATATAAAATGTGCAATATTGCACAGTGCAGGGTCTCATTTCCTGTTTTAGACATCCTAGGATCAATAACCCAGACTCCTGATGATATTATAACTATCAGCTACATTACAGGATATTTGACCACTAGTAAATCTTTGACAGCCAAAATATACCAGTGTCGACTTACCTTGAAGGACTGACTCCTTTTGTTGAAGGATAGGTAGCATTTCAATACAAAATTAAATTTGTAAATTATCATCATACCTTGTTCATCATGATTGCTCTTGATGTCGGACTGCAGAGAGCTCTCGGAGATGTTGTCAATGGTCATGTCGATGCCGGCATCCTCATCCGAGGAGTATGCCTGCTCTGTTCTTTTGTGCTCTGAAATATTGCACAATAGAGTTTCAATATTTTTAAAACATTATTTACAAATTGGTTGCACCATATCAGATTTAGAAAAATTAGAGTATGTATAGGCAAAGATAATCTAATTTTAAATGGCTAATAAGTTATAACCATTTAGAACTTATAATAGTGAGTGTTTGCTTGGGTTCTGGGGTCATGATAATCCCATAGGAAAATCAGGGTGGGAGTTAGTCAGAGTTATACTTCCAACTCATTTAATCAATAAAAGGGAGGCATATGTAATTACCACATGGTGAAATGACTGTTTCACCATACCAGCATAATAACCACAAATTACATGCTATATTCTAACTGAAGATAAGACTGCCCTTTACACTTGTGGCGTTGTTTGTTTCTTTTGTGGTGGACAGTAAAATATGTTTCATTCATTGTGTAAATCACATGAATACTTTAAAAGGGTCTCCCGCTCATGTGTGTACTTAAAGCCACAATACTTCTTCCATGAAGATATTCTAATTATTTCACAACAATTAAATAAGTCATCTGTATGTTTGTTTATAATGATCTATGCAATGTAAACAAATCGAAATTGCTAGGATAATTCCTATCTAGTATCTGGAATAGATAACAATCAGACAAGCAAGAACATTTTTAAGATTATTTTATGGAATCAACACATGCCATGTTATTTCATTCCGTTCAACTGAAATCATGTGTAAATTGAATGAGTGTTGAGTGGGATGGCTATATAAAATTACATAATTGTTTACCAATACAGTTGGCTTTTCAAGGGCAAACAAGCATTTCATGGCAAAATTCAAAGTCACCTCATGAAATAGGATTATATATAAACTAGAGACATTGCATAAAGAAAGGTCATTGCATTGCGCTAAGACATGTGGGAACCTTGCAATGTTATGAAACGTGAAAGTAAGATTTACCAACAGGGGTATTGCAACAGTTTTTGTAAGAGATGGTATGAAACATATGGTGACTAGCAACTTGCTAAATCAATAAAGATGGCATGGAAATTAAAATACGTATAGTTAGTCGTTCGTTACGTCCCGAGAAAAACCCGCCACCGCGGCCTCAAGGTCGACGCGTGACGTGATCTCATTCTTGGCGAATTCCACCCACTTCCTACACCGTTACCAAATTACTTCGCACGCTTTCAACCAAAATAAACCACGAACTTACCGTATTTTCCTTTTCTTTTTCCTTTAGGCATGTTGATTATGTTAACCAAACGAAGCTCACTAAACAAAAAGCTAAAAACTATATTCACTAATTAACTAAACTAAGTTTTCACACTCAATCAAGAAGGCGAAAAGTTCAATATATCAGTTCTTCTAAAATGATTTGGGCACCAAGTACAACATAAAACTAAAATTTCAGAAAAACTTTTTAACATGTTTGACTGTGTAACATGCACACTCAAAAACGTCGCTTTGCGCAATGCGCTGCGCTGTCACTTGCTGTCAGTTTTGAATGTTCGTTGCGGTGAGGTTGCGGGGGGGAGGATTCGTTGCGCCATATTGGATAATTTTGTTGCCAGTACAAATGTTAGCTTAATTTCTTGGTTCTCAAATAGAGAGTTGTAGATATCTAAGTACGTGCTGTATATATATACATTTTTGATTTGCAGTTCATTTTAATTTTCTTGCATTTATTACATGCTAGCTGAACCGCCCCGTCTTCGCATGCTGCTTAGAAACCTTCGCCTTCGCGGGCATGGGCACATCTCGATAAAACTTTATCGCAATGAGGGGTTTTCACGGCCATGTATTTATAATTGCTAACAGATGGCGTTGCTTTATCATGCTCTGATTAATAAAGGAAAGGCCGTGTCAACATTATTTTCCCAGGAACTTGAAATAAAAGAAAAAACATTTGTGTTTGTTTATCTGACGAATTGAGATTGTTTTAGACTTTGATATTGTGTCTTTGACATTTTGGCATTTAAACCATATTTTTGGTGGAATCGAGACAGCGCCATCTATTATGCTAGTTGGAACTAGTTTTTTATGTTCTGAAATGAAAAGCCCTTAGAACGTTGACCGGACAAACAGAGGAACATTAATTTGGGGGCCATGGGTTCAACTTTTTGATATAATATATAAAAGAGACATTATTTATGAAGTTACTTCTTATAACTAACTTTTAGCAAATAGTGACTTGAGACGCTAGGGTTGTCATGATTTCGTTCGTACGGTTTTCGTACGCTAAGCGATATAATGTAAACCATTGTAAACCTAAAACAATAAAAATAGGAAAAATAGTTATACATTTACGAAAACATCAGTTTTTTAACCTCTTAGCTTGCAAAAGCAAAAAAAAATTACGAATAGTTCACCCATATTTTTTTTAAAATTTAGTCCATCAGCGTTTTTTCTCATGCCCGATGTTCAGATTACATTTACCTACATTTTCACGGCACTAAACAAAACGTCATTATTATTATTTTTTCTGAGATCGCACACACCTTGCTCATAAAACTCACAGCGCGGATGTTGTTTGGAGCCAATTTGATGGCCTATTTTTCTCGTGTGTACTTAGTTTCTATGTGAAGTAAGTGTGTAAGTACACTGTATAGATTAGATAAAAATAAAATCGACTTATTCGTGCCGTATTTTTCTGCTCTCAGAAAAAACTGTACATAAACATAGACCTAAATAAGTAGGTAGGTAGTTATTTAAATAATACATAAGTGTACCTAACTTTTCATATTATAAGGGATCGTAGAGCTTCATTCAAAGCTAAAGATGACGACAAATGACTTGAAAACGGGGTAAATTAAACTAGGTAGGTACTTACACTAAATATTCGACTTTTTACATAATATGGCCACATAAACTGGCTATGAGTAATTGAACATGCCGAATTTCAGCACTATACTTAATTACATTAATCAATCACATTGTGCTAGTAACAATAATAAAATTGATCGAGCGAAGCGAGATCTCTAAATCAACTGAGGCAAATCGGCGTTGTATGTAGGTATGTATATTTGTTTGTCCGCGGATAACTTCCGAAGCGTTTATCCGATCATCGTGAAATTTGATACCATAGGTAGGTAGCGAAGGCACAATTTTGATGTGACTAAATGAGCTATAAATGTGGGGGGGTTGTATAGATATTGGGGTTCAAGAGGAGTAAAAAGAACCAAAATGGGACTATCTGGTCAAATGGCACTTCTAATAAAAGGTCTTTGTCCCAACTTTTCGACCCCGTTTTAATTTTTAGTTTAAACCTTGTAATTTTTAAGTTAATATCCATGATAAAAACTGAACTTTGGCAAAATTCACAGGGTACACCAGTGACCCCACAGTGCTGAAATTTAGTAAGCGTGTAGCTTTAGTGTCACAAATATAGGGAAACGTTTGAAATTCAGAATAGCTGCAGATTCTACCCCAAAAAAAGTATCTAATTAACATGAACTCCCGTTACCTGTAATTTTTCTCTCTTTTTCTTTGGTTATTCATTTCGTGGCACTGTTTTATTAGTCAAAGATTAAGGCCGGCTTGCACAACGATCCCTAAGCGTATTTAGCGACTAAACATGTTTACATTTACGTATTTGTATGATTTGACCACTCCATAAATCATATTTAGCCACTAAAATACGTTTTGGTATCGTTGCGCGAGTCGGCCTAAGAATATTTTTTTTTTGTCTCAGTTCGGGACGAACCGCTAGTATAGAGAATATTTAATACAGGGTTGGTAATTACCTGGGTATGCTTTGATGAAGATCGAATCAACAGTTCTAAAGTTATCCTCGAACAAACGTTTACCTTACCTACGTCGCTCAATATGTTGATTTGGAGATCTTGATTCCATTATCAACTAAATTTTGAAACTTTAAAGAAAATGAAAGCAGTAGATTAACAATTTTAATTAGGTAACTTCTATGGTCAACTACTTTTAAAAACGAACTTATAAGTCTTTATTACAATGTCATTTTTGTGTAAAATATTTCAGTATTAAAAATAAGCTGTAAAAAGCAATTGAATAATAACTTATCAAACAATTTGCGGATGCTGAACCAGTATCACCATCGCCAAGAGACATCATTATGGTTGCTGACACTTGATTGTTTGTTGTTAGATTGGTTCTGTCTATCCACCGCGCTAACACCGTTTTTGAACCCAACGTGGTAAATCCCCTTTCTTCTAAACACTGTAATTTCACCACTGGAGGTTCACCAAGGAAGATGGATTTCGTGCTTTTGTATTTGAAGGTGCGTAAACCGTAGAGCGGCATAATAATTTCTCCGTTGAGGAACCATTTCACCATGCTGCCGTTTTCTATGCGGCAGATGGCCTGCATGTCGTCCCCGTCGCCGTACTCCGCGGCGAAGCCGTCGACGAAGGGCATCCTTTGTGGAGCCGCCTGAACCGTCATGTTAGCCGAACGCGTCGTGTACAAGTACGGAGGCGAGTCGTGCTCCAAGTCACACCTGTACAATCCCGTGGCCCGCTCTGTCAGGTTGTTCAACTGAATGTGACACGAGGAAGATCCGCAGTTATCGGTGCTGATAGATCCTATACCGGGAACGGTATAGCTACGGATAGCTGGCCAAACACTCGGTTTGAATCTGAATATTTCATCGGTGCCTTTGAATATTTGGAGCATGGTGAAGTTTCCGGTGTAGTGGCATGATAAATGGACGTCGGCTTGTTCCGCGTGGACCAGTGGAGGCACGATGAAGTCTACGATGTGGAAGCTGCGAGCAGGGTGCCGCATGCCGCGGACGTAGCTGATGAGAACGAGCAGCGCGAGTGTGCGCACGCGCATGTTGACCGCCGACTGACTCGCATCACACTGCGGCTGCGCCCTCACATAACCCAGCGCCGCTCTTAATTAACAGTTTTATTAAGCTCTAACACTTAACCGTTGGAGATTCTGGTCCCTCTGTGGACACTTATTTCAGTAAAACTAATTAATAGACAAATTGTTTTATATTGGGGTGGCTAAATTTAATATCCCGTTAGAACCCTCTATGACATTAACCAATTACGATTAATTTTAATTGTTTTTCTGTCCATTACAATTAACAATATTTATACAGTGGTGATGATGAAATGGTAGTGATGAGGTAGATTCATAGGTAACTTCAGTAAAGTCTGCCCATTTTAGTTAATTAAACTGACCGTGCACAGTTTAGGGTTGATTAAGGGGTCATGGTGCCAACTCCCCACCAGCGCTATACCACTCAATCTAAATCGTGTTGCGAATTACCTACGAAATATCCGGAACGTAAAGATATTCCTAGAACACAATTCCCCCTTAGTACTTGTCTATTAGGTACTCAGCCCAAAAAGATCCCCTTGCTATGAAACTATTCAAATAAATAAGTATTTAGTTAGGTGAGCACATTTTTACAATCAATGAATAGTGTCTGTTGTTGCCGAGAAACAAGGTCTGGAAAGATTTTAAATTAGCTTGGATTCATTAGTATAATTGAGATCAATTAGACCCGAATTTTTGAGATTGGTCATGCAGATTTGCAGCAACTGATTTGAGCGATCCTCGACGAAATCTTGTTCATTTTTGAAGTTTTGCTGAATTACCCACTGATATTCATGGATGTAAAGTTTGTTATTTGTACGGGTAATCTCAGAAACTACTGAACCGATTCTGAAAATTCTTTCATTTATGAAAGCTATCCATGCTTTTACTATTAAGTATTGTGTGACTGAGTGCTAAACAAAATATTTAATTATTATGATATAGATCCGCGTGAAATCGGCGCTGGTCAATGGTCAGTTAGTCCTAAAAGCTCAATGCATTTACAAGAATTACTAAATATAAAGTAAACTAACTGAGCCTTTTAACGTGCTTTCGGCTTTCAGTAACTTTTGTAACGAAAATAAAAAAAAAACACTTCAAAAGATACAACCATTGACTTTTAGAAAAATGGAACAGTAAAGATTGCACAGAAAAGCCTATACGAGACACTATTTGACGACCTCCGTGGCGCAGTGGGCGTATAGCCGGCTAAGACGCAGGAGGTAGCGGGTTCGATTCCCTCTGCGAAAGAAATGTTTGCATGATCTACAGATATTTGTTCCATGTCTGGGTGTTTTTTCTATATATTATAAGTACGTATTTACAAAAAAAAAGTATATAAGTATTCTATCAGTTATCTGGTTCCCATAGTACAAGCTCGGCTTAGTTTGGGGCTAAATAGCACTGTGTGTAATGTCCAGCAATAATTATTTATTTATTTATCATTTGGCGTTGTTAGGCCTAACACCACGTAGACTATATTCTGCTAACAACAAAACAGTCGCAACTAGTCGCAAGTCTTTATTGAATTATTTAGTTTATTATAATACAAATAAATAATCTTTATTTCAGACTCACCAGGTCCATAATCCCTACACATTTACAATACCATACACAATTCACAATACATACATAATATTATACATATATGTGATTTCGGTGGCAATTAAGTTTACTCGAACTTGCCCGCTTATGATTGATTCCATTTGTCTTCATTTTAAGCAGATTTACGATTTGTTACCACAATTTTTACTAGGTAGGTATGTTAAATCGCAAATAGGAGCTAGTTTGCAATAAAGATGTCAGTAATTCGATGAGTGCAGGCAAGGAGAGGGGTCACACACTAAGCCCACGCGACTCGGAAATGAGGCATTACAATTTACCAGTAACTTGCTTAAGTGTTATCATTCTAATTGAATAATGCATCTCAGGCATTGACTTGGGCCTGGACTCATCATAAGAACAATAAATTACAATAAAAGACAATAACTGGGAAATTTCTCAATAAAAAAAGGCACTTAGGTATTTCGAGTAGGTAGGTAAGTAACCTCCACGGTTACAATGTAGGTAAGGCAATTGAAAATTATAGCATTGAAAGATTAGTTAGTTTTGATTGACGTAATGAAATAATTATTCATTCATATGAAGTTAGTAATTCATTACCTAAGGCAAAACGCTTCTTCATTTTCATATTTTGTGAATATAAGCAAATAAAATTAATGGGCTAATCAAGAACTTAAAAATGTATGTTGTCGGGATCCCAAGCCCCACTAGACGAACAGCGCCAGCGAGCGCCAGCTTACGGCCAGCCACGGTCGGTGATCTTCGGTACCGGCAAGTATTCTGCAAGTACCAGCCAGCCCCACATGCCTGTTATTGACCGAGGTACAGAGAGCATCGCTAACTGGTAGCCCCATGCATGGTTAAAGATTAAAATATTAACTCGTAGGAAGATGATTTCCAAAAAGTTTATTACGTTTATTAAAATAATATAGATTTTATCGCACACGACGTGTAAATAACAAGTTTTTGGAAAACATCCTTCCCTGAGTTTTTATTTCAATCGTTTCAATGCTACTAGCAACTCTATGTAAAAGTCTGGATAATGAAAGAAGAGACTGAAAAACCGGCCGAGTGCGAGTCGGACTCGCGCACGAAGGGTTCCGTACCATTATCTATAAAAACGGCAAAAAAATCACTTTTGTTGTATGGGAGCCCCACTTAAATATTTGTTTTATTTTAATTTAATTATTTAGTTTTAAAGTGAATATATAGCTAAGTAAATATTCTGTGAATATTTCAAGCGTCTACCTGTTTCCTTTATGAATATCGAGCAAAAACGAGCAAAAAAAATCACGTTTGCTGTATGGGAACCCTCTTAAATATTTATTTTATTCTGTTTTTAGTATTTGTTGTTATAGCGGCAACAGAAACACATCATCTGTGAAAATTTCAACTGTCTAACTATCACGGTTCATGAGATACGGCCTGGTGGCAGACGAACAGGCAGTAATAGGTCCCGTTTTACCCTTTTGGTACGGAACCCTGAAAACCGCGGCATATTTAAAATTTCAGCATGGCAGCCCCAAAATTTGAATGCAAGCAAGTTGCACTGCTGTAAAACCGCGCTTTTTCAGGCACAACTTTTATTAGCCAGACTTTTTCTTATACTCTTACTCTAGGTACCGTACCATGTATTAGAAGATACTGCTCTTCTATAAAAACTACGTGCACACAATTTGTAATATAAAGATTGAACAAGATCCCAAATAATAAAACTGTTAAATTAAAAATTATGGCATATCGAGTTAATTACATAACCAATTGTTACTGACCGACCGTATTTCCATCACTAGGGGCTTCCTGCATGGAAATAGTAATCATCTTTTGTTAATTCAATTTGAGGAGATTTGACACGCTTGTTGAACACACCCAGTGAAAACATCCACTTGAGATGGAACACATTGCTACTGCCATCTAGTGGCATGTCTATTGTTAAATACACTTCAGGGAAAGTAACTTACGTAAGTACTTCGTATCAAGTACCAGTAACCTTAAATAGATGGCACTGTTACAAACTTTCACAAAATATATATTTATAATGTAGTAAATTGTACGTACATACATACCGACCTTTATCTATATTTCTTATTTTCACAAAAGAGCAAAAAAAAATTGTCACTCACAACTTCTCGAGACAGGAAAAGAAAAATTTGCGGTTTTCCTACCTGTCCCTAAACTATCATCTCATCATACATTAATATGACTATATATATTTTTTTTGTATCCGTTGTAGTGTCTAGTTCGTAAGAATAAAGAATTTTCATTTATTCATTCATTCATCATATCAAAATATTGTAAATGCAAAAGTTATATACTTAATTGTTTGTTTGTTATGCATTAATCACGTCGTAACGGCAGAACCGATTTCGATGAAATTTAGTATATAGATAGATTTTCACCTGAATTAAGAAATGGCTACTTTTCCACCGACAAACCACGCATTCTCATGAAGCCGTGGGTGGAAGCTATATAATAAAACTAATGCCGCTTCGGAAGTTATTACTGCTTTTGCTTTATTGACTGACTTGTAAGAAGTATTTCTATCTTCGAAGGTTTGCTGGAAGAAAACTCTTATTAGGATTAAGCTCGCCTTTGTACACGCCCATTTTGTAAGCTGTCTTTGTTTGTAAATTTATTTGTGTACACTATAGAATAAAGGTAAAGCATTTACATTACACGGTGGGTATCCATTCCATTCATTGTTCTTCATTCAAACTTTTTGTAAATACAGTGTTGCTAGCGCACCGAAATATTTGCACAGTTTCGCGGACTTTTGAAGGTTCTGTGTGCGTAGATAGACAGCGTTTCTTTCTCTTGCACGCCACGTTGCGTGACTCACGCAATAGGATGTAAAGCTTGAAATAAAGATAGTTTCCCATTCCAAAGGTGATAATAAACGGGAAGCTTTTGAGAAATGATAGCGTTCGCGTTCTGCTTTTGATAATGGCGCTAAAACTGTATAATCCTTGGCAATTTACGAGTCTCTCACGGTTGGGGAATATGGCGTGACCTGTTTATGAAAATGCTAGATAAGTTACGATAACCTACAAATGGATTTATGAATAAAGATACCTACGTTATTATGTAGAGGGGTTAAAGATAAGCTGTATTTTAGGGGCTTACGGAACATTTATATTATAACTTATCATGTTGGTGCTTCGAAAATATGGCAGAGCTCTGCGTTTTTTATACAACTTTTGCAACAAACATGGTATCAATTAGATAGATGTTTGAAATATTTGTTCATAAACAAGTAATAAATCTAATTTCGAAGTAGGTGTACCTATTTATGTAGAACGCCTAGAATGGACAGCCTTATCACTGAAAGCGATTTCTTTCAGGCAACCATAAGTGCTCTACAAATGATGAGCGTTTGCTGAACACAAACAGAGCTGTCTAGTCTAGCCTGTATTATGCTAATAGCAAGGCTTATAATCCATGTATTAGCAAGTTTCTAAGTTATTTGAGTTGAGCTCAAGTTCTTCTATATAAATGGTAATGAAGACGGCCCGCCGCGGAATTCCACTTTTTACTTCGTGTTTTTCAATTTATCCATACTTTTATAGCACTTTGTGAAAGTTTTCTTATTTTAATAAGCGCGCTTCAGTGATTTCTTTTGGACGAAAACGTTGATATTTTTTGAGTTAGGATAAGCATGGAACTTTTAGACCTAAAATGAAAACTCTATCTAAGTAGGCAGGTAGGTACCTAGCTATATAGAGATTAGTAGGATAATTCTCAGTATATACTTATATAAGCTATAACTGGTAATAAATATGGATTATGGCATCTTCCCTTACCACAAGAGAGTTTCGTAGTAGGCTAGGAACTTAACTAAGTATTTCTTTCTATCTAGATATTTTTTCATTGATTTCCTTTAGTTACTATAAATCAAGGATTTACCGTAGGTACCTTTTAATTACTTTTGAGCCTAAAAAACTATATTTACCTCATAAGGTTGGTATATAAGTTCCTATGTGTCTTATCGCTATTTAGTGATAAGGCCGCCAATTTGATGACATAGATTTATGTTGTCCTTGTATGTAATTGTTTTGTTTTATGGTGTGCAATAAAGTATTTTATATTCTATTCTATTCTATTCTATGTAGATACCTCTACCTACAAGATATTCTGACAACGCAACCCAGGATTGTACCTACTTGTTTGTCATTTATCAGTAGAAAGTTTTGGGCATTCGGAGGCAGTGAGCAGAGAGCCCGTTTATTATGAATTCCCCTCCATTATATCCTCATACAGCATCTCCCGACTGGCAACTTTAGTTCTACATGCGAAGTGCTACAAAATACTTTGGAAGCGCAATGGAAGTCGGGGAATGGAAGTGGCGGGTAGTTTTGTTTTTATTTTGGAAAGACACACATTCTGTGTCCACATATTTATCCTTTTCAATCCGGGAAAAAACGTTTATTAAAAAAATGTCACAAGCATAGCACAAACTGTATAAAATCGGAGGGAAATCTAAAAATCTCATTTTAGGTAGGTAGGTAAGTGTTTCGGAGGTAGTCTTACAACCTAACGTTCCAATAGAGAACACGAATCTCCCTATTCCCAGGAAAAAACTAAAATCTGATAAAATCATCTGAAATATCGGAAACAGAAATGCATCATCTATGAAAATTTTAACTGTCTAACTATCATGGTTCATGAGATACAGCCTGGTGACAGACGGACAGACATACAGACAGACGGACAGACAGACAGCGGAGTCTTACTAATAGGATCTAGTTTTACTTTTTTTTTTTTTTATAAATTATAGGCTAGCGTTTGACCACTATCTCGCCTGATGGTAAGCGATGATGAAGTCTACGATGGTACACGCTTGCCTAGAAGAAACCTATTCACTCGCGACTTGAAGATCCCTAGGTTGTAGTTATCAGGAAACACAGACTCAGGCAAGGCGTTCCACTCCTTGGCGGTGCGCATAATAAAGGTGGAAGAGTACCGCTTTGTGCGTATGGGAGGTATGTCTACCATGTAGCGGTGGCGCAACGCGGAGCGTCTGGTTTACTGTTTGGGTTCGGAACTCTAAAAATGAAATAATCAGTAAATCAATTGAAAAAGCCTCTTCCAGACATTCTACCTCTGTCTCCGCAGTACAAGGATGAGTTTTCTAAAACTTGGCCGACTGTTTGTAATTTTAAAGTAGAGAGTTACACGTACCCTGCTTTTATGAGTTTTGTTGGTAGAATGCAGCAGTCGTTAGGAAGCCATTGACTGGTCACAGCCAGCATTCTACCAGCTAAAGTCAGGATCGGATGTTCTAAATTGCAATAGTTTCAACTTTCGAACGAAAAACTTGTAGCGATTTATAATGCTCAACGATTTGAGAGTTTTACACGAAATTGTTCGTTCAGTTTTGTTGATTTAGTACGGAATGCATAATAAGTCCAAAGTTTTAAGCTCACTCGTTCGATAACGTCAAAGGTACCCTTAATATATTTCAGCTCAAATGATAGTGGAACTTATTTTATTCTAATTTTAGGGTGGGAAAAATAAGATCTGCATTGATTTCCCGCAATGGAGAGTGTTGTGCATTCCAACCACCCGTTTAACCTGACTCCCGACTATCCTAACTCCTTGAAATAGCGAAAGGACTTTGGGTTATCGGAGCAGTTCTAAAGGATCTCCAAAGGCGTTTCTAACGCGTCGGAAGATGACTCGATGAGCTTAAGTAGACACGTTTTGTCTCTGGCGTCGTTTGCGCCGGTGCAGTGTGCGTATTACGTGCATCATCGACTTTTTTTCATAAAGGCATGTTTATATGAGGCCTGTGCAATGTTCTGGCCATACAAAACATCATCTATATGAATTCAAACGAAACATAAAAATATCTTTATAATTTATGCGCAATTATGAAAATTATCTCCAAACTTAGGAGACATAATCACACACGGACATATCCCTTGGTTCCCGGCAAACAGCCCGCTTCGCCGGATGTCCGGTCTGCACCCTCTCCCACTTCCGGCGGCTGCACACCCCCCCAACCCCCCCTGGGCCAACTTCCGGTGCTGACGTCACAATTAATCTTGAAGCTATCTTCCGGCGAGTTTTTCTGTTTTATGCGAGGCGATGACCGGCTTTTTACAAAGATTAGGCCAACATCCATAAATATGGCCCGTTTTGAATTCATTTACTTGAAAATACAAAAGGTTTTTCTATATTCTTTGTAGACCTACTAAAGAGGGAAATCCGGTTGAATTAAAAGGTAGGGGGTGTTTTAGTGGCTTAGAACCTGAAGAAGGTAAATCGTCCTATTGTATTATTATCCTACATCACATTATTCGAAAGATTTACAGCATTGCCTGGATATGCGACAATTTGCTAAAATAACTGGTCCAAAAGCATGCAAGTAAAGGAAAGGTATAGGTATTGGAATAGAAAATAAGAAGTTCTTCCAAAGCTCTACAGCTTCGTACTCCCGTCCATAGTTCACAATTTTATGGTGACTCCTTCACAGTACAAGCTGTGCGCCTGTGGAACGCCTTACCTTTGTCCATAAGGTCGTCCCAATCTCTTCCTATTTGCAAAGTCAAGGTATACAACCATTTTCTTTCTTTGTCTCGTAACTGTTAGCTAGTGTTTATGTTATTTATCCTCCATATTATGTAGTGTAGTTTATTTATATATTATTTGTATGTATTTAAGTTTATGTTTATTATTATACATAATCAATGTGTAGGTATATATTATTTTATGGGTTCTGTTTACGTATGTGTATTCTTAAAGGTACTCTTACACCGCCGTATTTTGATTTTTGTTTATCCTGTCCATCCAAAGGTTGTCTAGAAGAGATCGCTTTTAGCGATAAGACCGCCCATTGTACCGTTATTTATTGTTTATTTCCTTTGTTACTGTATTTTTGTTTGGTGTGCAATAAAGAGTATTTCATTCATTCATTCATTCAAGATCCAGATCTTTACTTTATTTAATAAAACTTGGTCTTAAGTCAATGTCACTGTCTTCGTTTTCAAATCCAGTACAGACATTACTGCAGACTAAACATTTTTCAACCATCGCGTCTACTTGAATTTTATTAACAATAGCGACGTTTCAAAATGATTTCTTATGATTACAATTATAAATAAAATTGTTTCATATAAGTATGTTGAAAAAGTAGAACGCACAATTAAGACTAGAAGATCTCAAGTAAGAAATCCCATCCCCATTAACATTTAACACCCTTAAATAATGAAGAAAATAACATGATCCATTCATCCCCAGCTCCTCTGTCGAACTTTGTTCTTATCCTGAGAACAGTATCAATATCGTCCATGCTCCCTTGGTATAAGACAATTCAACCTTGGGACTCGCTTAACCACTTTGCTCTCTTCTCTCTTAGCTAAACAAACAACCATTCTTTTTTTGTAAACATGAAAAAATAGGTTAATAATTAACTTTAGCTACATTTTGATATTATAAAATTAATATTAATTTGTAACAAAATTACTATTTCGTTCATTCAATATATATTATACATAACACAAATATCTCCGACAAACAAATGACATTAGGTTTTTTTTAAACAGACAAATCTAGCTTCACTGATTATCACCAATAATTATCTCTGTAACACCAGCTTTCTAATAAAAAAAAACGCAGTGAAATTAGTCTATCCGTTACGGAAAGTATGGTAGAAAAAGGCTTCAAACTAAAACTCCTCTCATTTTGCTTAGGGGGTAAAAGTTCATAGTACTTTGCCATTTATTCTATGTAAAAATGAACGAGCTCGAACTCGGATTCTACATTTGCTTTAACATTTAGGTCGAATGATAATTTTCTTTATTGGTCGCTTTATAGTCGTTTAAGATATAGATATTTCAACAGAAACTAACGTGAAAAAAAGATTCAGTGCTTAAACCACAAAGAGACAGAACATTTTTTGTATTTTATGCACAGTGTGAGTCGCAAGTGACAGATGATCAATATACGCCCTGGCGAAATCCGTAGCGCTGCTACAGAATCCGTAGCTGTGCTACGCTTGTAGCAACTACCATTAATAAGAGAACGAAATCGTCTATTACGAATTGATTGCTTGGTCTATTTTCTTGTCCAATGTTTATATAGTCCTACTTTCCGATGGCTTTGACTGATCACTTTTCTTTTATCTCCCCGATTTTCTATCGTTAATTTTTTGCCAGACTCCTTAGGACGATAGATTGTGTCTAATCAGGGGGAATGACGTACATTTATTTTGTTTTAGCTATAATTAATTATTGGTGTCATATTTATTGTATTCTTATCTCTAGGAATAAATCTTCTGCTACTGGATTAAATTTTGTTTGCTAAATTCATATATAATAATATAATTCCTAGCTTATCAAATTATGAAATCTTATGTTTTGTAAGGTACTATTTTTATACTATAAGTGGTAACCATCGTATTTAGAAAAGTATTGCATAGTAGGTCATGCAAATTAGAAACGTGCCCTACGGTGCACTGCCCTGAATCCAACAACTTGAAGCATATAGATGTACAGCTTCAGTGCCTGTATTTTCACCAGAAACCATACCCTTCATACTGTAACACAGCAATGCTGCTTGGCGGCAGAAATACCCGCACCCGCCACAGACAACTTAAATTTGCTCCACCTTACTCTTATGTATTTTATTATTTCAAGATTGTTTTATGATTTACGTGTAAGTAAGTATTTATGTATGTCTATGTACCTGTTTATCTATTTATTTTTTGCGTTCGTGAGGCTACCCATGGGTCCCATCTGAAAACCAGCGCTGCTTACCTTCCTCGGATGGTTGGCAGCAATACGCTGGGATGGCGCCTGTTTGGCCCACACAGCACGGAAGACCATATTGTATGTACCTACCTATGTATACCTATCTACAAAAATTTTATCATGTGATTTTTCCTGTGTTTATATAATTTTTCTTTTCTTTTTAATAATTTGTAGTCTTTATGTAAGTAGGTATGTTTGTTCTGTTCTGAATGGTCTGTCCTGTGTGTGTGTCAAATAAATGTATTTTCTTTCTTCTTTCTTTTCTTTCTTTAAATAGATATGGTGGTACTACTTCTCCGGGCGAGCCCTTTCACAAGGAACTCTACTACTCTTAAAATATATATACCTATTGTAGGCAACACTTTGCCGCGTGGCGCTGGAACGCATAAATAGCGGCGCGCACCAGTCGCTGTCCTCTTTAGTCGTGCCATTCAGATCATTCAAAATCGTTTCTTGCGAAAAGCCTCAGGCTCGCCTTGATATTTTCGCAACAACGATCTACATCGCGATATGAAATTAGAATCAATAGCCAAGTTCATGAAGCTCGCTTCCAAGCGGCATTATGAACTTGCCGCTCATCATCCGAATCCTTTGGTACACACCATTCTGTTCTATTCGTTGGACCCGCCAGCCAACAAAATCCTCCGTCGTCCGAGACACGTTCTCGGAGACCCGGATGACGAAATCGAAGCGATATCTGAGTCATCTACATTAGACAGAGCAAACACTTCATAGAAACACCGACCTCGCCGGCGAGGTCGACGAGTCCCTCCAGTCGCCGCCTATACGAGGTACAGACATGTACCCGGGCGTTTCTCTCCTATCCCCACCCCGGCAACAGCCCAAGCCGAGGCTCGTACCTAAGTGGTGACCTTGCGCTAGTTGCCTAAATAACTTACTGGGCTGAGCGCCATCTGCGCTCGCCAAAAGTTCGGTTAAGCTATAACGGCCTCAGAGGCCAACAGCGAGAAAAGTGGATTCGAAAAAAAAAAAAAATCGCTGTCCTCTTTCTGCTTCCAAGTCTCGTGGAGGAATCATCTCTCACTTCGTTCGTCTGTCTGTCATTTTTCATTATTGTCTATGTGTTTTGTTCAAATATAAGGTTGATTTTCTGTTAGATGTAATTTCTTTGTTGTTTTTTGCTCGAGCGAAGCGAGATCTCTAAATCAACTTGGGCAAATCGGCGTTGTATGTATGTATGTTTGTTTGTTCGAGGATAACTTTCGAAGCGTTGGATCCGACTATCGTAAAATTTGATATATAAGTAGGAAGTGATGGCACAATTTTGGTATGCGGCTATGGAAACTTGCACCTTCCCTGATGCTTGGAAGGAAGCCAACGTCATTGGCATCCGAAAACCCAGCAAACAGGCAAACGATCCAACTAGTTATCGTCCCATTAGTCTACTTAATAGTCTAGGCAAGATATATGAGCGTCTTCTAATGAAGCGCCTCTGGGCTCATGTCAATGAGTTCAAACTCCTTCCCGACGAGCAGTTTGGCTTCCGTGCCCAACACTCATGCCCACAACAGGTGCTCCGCATAACGGAGCATGTCCTCTCCAATTGGCAAAGTACCTGGCCTTCAGATACTGGTGCCGTCTTCCTCGACGTAGCGAAAGCTTTCGACAAAGTCTGGCACCACGGCTTGATCTACAAGCTTTTCAAACTCGGAGTCCCAGACAGACTTGTGCTCATCATACGAGACTACCTACAAGGTCGCAGCTTTCGCTACACCGTGGAAGGCACTCTCTCTAGTCCTAGACCAGTCAGAGCAGGAGTCCCTCAAGGCTCCGTTCTCGGCCCCCTCCTGTTCACGCTGTACACCAGCGATATCCCCCGCACTCCTCAAGTGGAAATAGCCCTATACGCAGACGACACAGCCTTGTACACATCCAATCGGAATCCTGATCGGGTGGGTATAAGGCTGCAGGCTGCCCTTCATTCACTAGCCATTTGGTTCCGCAAGTGGCGGATCGAGGTAAACCCGTAAAAAAGTACAGCAGTGTACTTCTCACGGAGAAACCTCACTCCCAAACCGATCTCTCTATATTTGCCAGCCCATTCGCTGGGCCCCATCAGCCAAATATCTGGGTGTCATCCTCGATAGGCGTCTTTCCTTTAGGTTGCACATCACTAAGAGGTGCAACCAAGCAAAGTTCACCCTAGGACGATTGTCCTCACTTCTAGGCGCGAAAAGTAAAATGTCCCTTAAAAATAAGGTGACCCTTTACAAAGCGTGCATTCGTCCCATTATGACATACTCATCTGTAGTATTTGCCCACTCTCCTAAAGTTGGTGCCATTCAGGTTATTCAAAATCGCTTCTTGCGAAAGCCTCAGGCTCGCCCTGGTACTTTCGCAATAACGATCTACATCGCGACATGAAATTAGATTCAATAGCCAAGTTCATGAAACTCGCTTCCAAGCGGTATTATGAACTTGCGTCCCAGCATCCGAACCCTTTGGTACATACCATTCCGGTCTACCCGTTGGATCCGCCCGCCAACAAAATCCTCCGTCGTCCGAGACACGTTCTCGGAGACCCGGATGACGAAATCACCTCCGCTAATGCGGAAGGTGAGTCATCTATATCAGACAGAGCAAACACTTCACAGACACACCGACCTCGCCGGCGAGGTCGACGAGTCCCTTCAGTCGCCGCCTATACGAGGTACAGACATGTACCCGGGCGTTTCTCTCCTATCCCCACCCCGGCAACAGCCCAAGCCGAGGCTCGTACCTAAGTGGTGCCCTTGCGCTAGTTGCCTAAAAAACTTACTGGGCTGAGCGCCATCTGCGCTCGCCAAAAGTTCGGTTAAGCTGTCACGGCCTCAGAGGCCAACAGCGAGATTAGTCCATTCGAAAAAAAAAAAAAAAAACAATTTTGGTGTGACAAAATGAGTTACAAATGTTGGAGGGTTGTTGAGATGTTGGGGTTCAAGAGGGGTAAAAAAAAATGAAAATGAGACTAATAAGTCAAATAAGACGTGAAATGAAAGGTCTTCATTAATAAATTTAGACTCCATTTTTAGTTTTTTCTTTATAGTTTTTGAGTTATTAGCCATAATAAAAACTGAACTTTGACAAAATTCACACGGTACACCAGTGACCCCACAGTGCTGTAATTTAGTATTCGTGTAGCTTAAGTGACACAAATATAGGCAAAAGTGTGAAATCTAGAATAACTGCAATTTGTACCCCAAAAAAATTTAACCACATAACATTAACTCTCGTTACCTGTAATTTGATTGAAACAGTAGGTCAAGTAAGGTGGTTATTTATTTCGTGGCACTATTTTGATCGTCAAAGATTACAAATAATATTTATTGTTTTAATCGGAGACTCGCGAGATCTCAGTTCGGGCGAACTACTAGTATTAATACCGTTTCAGTCCCGATCCTTTTAAGGCGCCTTGAGAACATGGGAATAAGGGGTAATGCACTTCTGTGGTTTCAGGACTACCTGTCTGGTAGGAGCCAACGTGTTAAAGTCGATGGCAGTCTAAGTAATGAAAGTTTCACCACATATGGGGTGCCACAAGGCAGCACGTTAGGGCCAACTCTTTTTTTAACATACATCAATAGCCTGTGTAAAACTATGCCTGGAGGTGCTGATATTCAAATGTTTGCTGATGATATTGTTATTCTTTTCCATGCAAAAACCTGGGAAGTTGTACATAATCAAGCTGAAATAGGCCTTAGTATGGTTACGTCATGGTTGGAAGATAGCTTGTTAACACTTAACGCTAGCAAAACTAAATATTTATGTTTCTCTAAGACTAGTGTTACTTCACCTAAAACATTTAAATTGCGTATCCATTCGTACCCATGTAATCGGCTAACGAATACCTCTATAGCACCGTGTAATTGTACAATACTTGAGGGTTTCATCTATAAAATACTTAGGAATAAATATTGACGACAAACTTAGTTGGAAACCGCAAATCACATCGATAGCTAAAAGATTAAGGAAATTAATGTATGTTTTTAAGGAATTGCGAACCGTCTGCGATAAAATCATTTTAATACAAACATACAAGGCTTTGGCTGAATGTGTGATCACATATTGTATATGCTCGTGGGGTGCAGCCGGTAAAACATATTTATTAGAACTTGAGCGAGCACAAAGAGCCCTACTTAAAGTCATGTTATACTTACCATTTAGAACCTCAACAACTACTGTATACGAAATAGCTAATGTTCTTTCAGTGCGTCAATTGTATATCTACCAGTGCATAAAAAGGTATCATAAAACTGTGGTGCCCTACCTTCCCTCCGCAGATAACAGACGGGAACGATTTCCTGTTGCCAGAGTTAAATCACGGATTGCCCAACAGCACTTTAACTTTCAAGCACCAAGATTTTATAAATATTTTCATTCTAAATATAAGGTAAAAGACCTATCTAACTATCAGTTAAAACCTAAACATAAAGATTGGTTAAGTACATTAACATACATTGAAACAGAAAATTTATTAACAATCTTACAATAGATTTATCTATACTTCATATTTTTTTTTTGGTTTATCCTTACACACAACACACACAACACATTTGATATTATATAATTTAATAGTTTAAAAAGAAATAAATAGATAAACACTTAACTATACACCAGGATTAGTAATACATCTACCTAAATTATATTGACTATTTATGTATCATTGTAACTACTATAGCTATTGACTGTTTATCTATCATTGTAACTTTTGTACCACTTATGTATTTTATTTTGTTATTTTGTCATTTAACGTGGGAAGAAACTGACTCCTGACATACAGCTCACGCTAGTTCAGGAGCCAGGGCTTCAACCAGAATTGTAAAATTTGATATAAAACAAATAAAGTATTTTTGATTTTGATTTTTGATTTTGATTAATAAATTTGAGAGCAAATGCACTAGAATATAATATGTATATAAGTACTTAGTCTTACTTTCAATAGAAAAATTAACTTACAATAGCAAACACTTTTGTTTTAGACTGGTGGTCTTTTTACCAGTTAATCAAAACTTTGACTACTGTACATGTTTAGTAGTTCTACGTATACGAAGTCACGGTGGATAACTGGATACATCTAGTCAACTTGTTTACGAAAAGGATTTCCACTCAGTATTCCATTTTATGTCCCAGCGAAAGCTCTCTTCCCATTGAGAGTGAAATTAAATGCAAATACAAGTGGGAATAGTCGCACTTTTCTCGTCTCGAGACTATTTGGAGACTATTAAAATATGTGAGACTGTAAACAGAGACGAGGGCGGAATGGGACCGGAGCGACGAAGTTGGGTTTGTAATGAGGAACATGGGTTGTTTGTATAAAACTTTCTGGTTATAAGTTTGCAGAGTGCTTTTGAAGCAAAAATCTAAGCAAAACAACAAAGTGAATATTATTTTCTTTAAAAAACGTGATATTTACAATGATTTGTGAGTTTTTGAATATCCCGAAATACTAAGTCCATGCAACTGCTTCAAAATACCGGGATACTCAAAACTCACAAATCATGGTAAATATCCCGTTTTTAGTGAAAATGTAAGTTTTATGTAAAACAACATGTACGCAATAAGTGTTTGACTTTGACTTTGAAATAGTGTTTTTATCCATGATAGTTTCAACAGTTATCGCCAATTATCATCAGAAATCGACAATTCACACTTGTTCCGAAGCGACCGAAGTCAAGTTAATCAGAAAAAAGCTAAATCAACTATTCCGTCTATGTTACCTTAGATTAGAATTGTATTTCCTCGTTGGCTAGCAGCCATTCCCTTATTTATTTGTCTGAGAGCTGATGTGTTCCACTGTTTATAAGCTTGGCAATGCAGCACATGAAAATTAAATGCTTGCAAGAACCGAAAGCGGTGAGAAAGGGATGTTTTGCTAGCTAGGGTGCTGTCTGCCTGCAAGTGTAATGCTGCATAACATTAGTTTCGAAAGGTCGCAGATATAGTTGCTACTTTCTGTCACTACTTGCAAAGAATACGAATCGAATATTTTGCGTTTTAAGTGAGGAAGTAGTTTAGCATACGTACTTATGTACGTACAGTCAGGGTGGATTTTTTCAAAGGGAAGGCAGTCTAATTTAAATAGGCAATCTGTTCTTCCTGCCTTTTTCCCACATTACGCGGGGTCGGCACAACATTCTTCCTCCACATCTCTCTATCAGCCGTCATCTCCGTTGTCACTTCCTTCCTACCCATATCATTCTTCACACAGTTCATCCATCTCTTCTTCGGCCTTCCTCTACTTCTATACCCATCCACACTCATAACTAACACTCTTTTAGTCGCATGATTTTCTTCCCTCGGTATGACATGTCCGTACCACGCTAGCTTCAATTTTTCTATCACACTTTTAACTAACTACTTTTAAACTTCCTCTAATATACTCATTCTCTATCTTATCCATTCTCGTTACCCCACACATCCATCTCAACTTCGCACTTCCGCCGCGTGCGCAGGCAATCTGTTATTTTGGTTATAAAAAGAAGTGAGAAAATGTTATAAATAAAATTTATATGTACTGATTTTGATACTTTGACAAAAGGTGATTAAAAACCATATATATCTATACTAAATGCACTGAATGACTAAAGGTTTCTCGAGCAGGTTAAAATTTAACTTGTCCCAGAATAAAATATATCATTCATTTATGCATAAAGTACCATTGTATACCATTGGTACCCTAGGTAAAACTCACACGATTAATTCTGCCCTTGTAACGAAAAAGGGCACATCTAACATTTTTTTCAGATTTGAGTTAGATACATATTCGGAATCAGGAAAAAAAGGCGCATCTGCCTGAATTTCAAAGAAAAATCTATCCTTGATAAGCAAAGAGCTACGATAAGCCTAAAAGGCACAAGTAACATCCAAATTCATATTTTTTAACTCAAAAAGGCACATATTACAATGATTAAGTTAAAAAAGCACAAATGCATAGATATGGCTTTCACCATATGTTATTATTTTTGTTTTGCTAAATAAAAAAGGCTTATTTAAAAGGTGTTACATTAAAAAGGCTGATTTGGCAGATATTCCTTTTATATCTAAAGTGAACATTACTATTAAAATCATTGTATTAAAAATAAAAGGCTCAAGTAACCAGTTAGGCCTATTTTGTGTAATATTATTATACGGAAGAGAGGTGGGGGTCAACAGTCAACTCCGGTCGGATCCTTCATGACGTCAGTAGTGCCGTTAGTGTAAAGTGGAACGCATGTTCGTTTTTGCCGGTAAGTCAAATTTATTTTAAAGCCTATTTGCGTGGCCATTTTAAATAGTTATTGATCTTGGTATGCCGTCATGAGTTATTTGAAGTATCGGAGCTATTAACCTACGTAATTATAATGATTTCGTACCTATTTATAACTTACCTACTCTCAAATCATGCGCCGACTAACACCGGCGCCCGCGCCGCCGCGCGTAAACCTTAATTCCTATTTCAAACGATAGGTATTCTTTTTTTGTTAAGTTTGTTTAGGTATGATTTCCTGTAATGGTTTTTTTTATTACACCAGCTCACAGGTCAGGGGTTATGTATATCGTACGTATCTTTATAGGTATTTCTGTACCTAAATCGATAATATTGATAGTTAATATAGATTTTGTCATACAAGATTCATAAAAGATTTATAATTTTCTAATAGGAAGTAAGTAAAACTGATTAGATATTCTTCAATGTTTCTTTACAAAGTCACGTATTTTTTACTAAACACCTAAAATATAGGAGTTTGTTGAGAAAATAGTAGGCAGTTTGTTTTTACTTTTGATTTTCCCTCTAAATATTTCACAATTAGTCCATAATAAGAAAAACAAAATAATAATTTTATACAATAAGGAAAGGTGCATGAGGAATCCATTCCAGTTAATGAAATCTTGTAAGATTTGTACTGTCATCTGGACTTAGCCTTAATAGTCACGCGGGGTTTCGATTTTCTAAAATAAATTAATTGTTTTAAAGTGTATAGGTACATGGTGAGTTTAGGTCAACAACTACTCCATGTCGTAACATGTCGGCTGAAATTTAGTATGGATGTTGTTTAGGATCTGGAATTAGAACATACTCCTATCGCTAGATACATATCTACGTACCACTTGCTTTATAGTTTTAGAATTGTTCGTAATTGAGTGTTTAATTTGGTTCCAGCTATACATCGAAAACCCTACTTATGCAGTCACGAAGCGCAAGATTGGTTCATGCTGCATTACAAAAAAGTACTCAATATGAAACACATCCATCCACTAGCGGCTTTCAAAATGACTCGACGCCAGCTTTGGTGCAAGACCACAACTCAGAATCCGATACCACCAGAGTCTCCGATTTTGATTCTGATGATTCAATATTTGACAAGAATTACGAGCCACCAAAAAAATGTGGGTCAAATATTTTAGCTGAAGATTCTGAATCTGAATCAGACTCTATACCATGCTCTCAGCAAAACTTGGAGAGGACTGTAATTATGGACTCATCAGATGAAACTAACGCTGAAACAACAATAACAGACAATAACATAGAGTTGACTAAGACAGGAGCTATAAGAAAGCGAAAGAAATATACCATAAACGCAAAGGATCGGAAAAAAAATAAAAAAGATTCTAAAATAATGAATAAATACTGGGTAAAAGTTGGATGCAGTGAAAATATTTGTAAAAAGAAGTGCTCAACACATTTTTCTGAAGAAAGACGAAAAGTTATAAACCGAAATTTTTGGAAAATGTCATGGACCGAACAAAAATGCTTCTTTCTTAGCAACACTTCTCAAACAAAACCCGCTCGACCAAAAAAGAGAACTGATGATCAAATAGAAGGGAAAGAATACATACGATCAAAAACTGTCTCATATTTTTTGGTTAATGAAAATTGCGATAAAGTTCAAGTATGCAGGACTTTTTTCCTGACGACTCTGGGATATAACCAAACAAATAATAAGGCAGTGCGGAATATCCTGGACAGTTACTATAAAAAACAAGGTCCACAAACAATAACTGATGGACGTGGTCACCATGAAAACCCACGAAAAATAGATAGTACAAAAATAAAAGAACACATAATGTCATTCTGTCCTGTTGTATCTCATTACAGACGAGAACACGCACCAAATAGAAAGTATCTGCCTTCTGATCTCAATATTCGCATGATGTACGATCATTTTTGTGAAAAAGAGCCTAGCATCAAAGTATCATACTGTTTGTACCGAAAAATCGTTAAAGAACTTAACATCTCCTTTGCGAAATTGGGGCATGAGCAATGCGAAGTGTGTGAAAAATTCATTATTCACAACCCGAACCAAGAAATTAGACACAGAAATTGCGAAGAATGTAAAAAATACGAAATTCATCATGAGCGGTATATTTCAGCGCGTAAAAAGTACGAAGAAGACGCTGATAACCAAACGCAGAAACGCAGCGATCCCGACACTATATATTTTGCGGTTGATCTGGAAAAGGTAATTATGTTACCTCGTATGGAAGAATTCAAAACTGTGATGTTTTGTCCCAGAATCATCGTGTTCAACCAGAGTTTTGTTCCTATAGGAGATAAAAAGATGCACGAGACTGGTAAAACCTTTGCATCTGTATGGCATGAAGGTGTCTCAGGAAGAAAAAAAGAGGATATAATCAGTTGCTTCAGAGCGTTTTTCTTAGAAAATCGAGACTTGAAGCATATCGTGCTGTGGTTAGACAACTGCGCAGCACAAAATAAAAATTGGACTCTGTATTCCTATATGGTTCATCTAGTAAACTCTCCCGAAGTTAGTTTTGAGACTATTACACTGCGGTATCTGGAGGTCGGCCACACTTTCATGGCTGCAGATGAGTTCCACCACAGAGTGGAGCTTTCTCTTAAAAAGGCGAAACGAGTCTACGACTTTGAAGACTTTACTAAAGCCGTGTCCGATACAGGTCCAAACACCAAAGTTAAAAATATGACTGTACAAGACTTTTATGACTTTGAAGACTGTTCATCTTTATATAAACTACAACATTCCAGACCTCGTGCTTATATGAACAGTATGTGTGAAACTGTTTTTCGGAGAGGATTTACATCACTGCTGTATAAAATCAACCACAGCACAGAAAATCAATTAGAGTTAGATTTTCTTAAGAATAAGAATATAAAAAATGGCACTCCGCCACCACGACAAAAGTTGGTTGAGAGAGGTGTGACATCAATAAGAAAGTCTGCTATTTTGGCAAAGCTCGGTCCTCTCATGCCTTCTAATAGAAGAGTTTTTTGGGAGACTTTGGCAGTTAATGATAATTCTGCTGACCTCACTCAAACTTATGAAGATTAACGAATATTGTTGCAACAAATAGAGAGACATTCTAAACCAACGTTGATTAATTTTATAATCTTCCGTTCATAGTTCTAAGTGTAATAATTGATCTCTTTAACTGTGTAATTTAAGTTCCTACAAATCTAAACGTTATTGATATAGGTACCTAAAAGGAATGCTAGCTCAAATAGATTTAATTTTATTATAAACTTAACAAAGTCTATCATTGTTATTTGTTTTGATCTCAATTAATGTTAACTGCCATCTAACTATTTAATCTTGATTAATAATATTACAACTGTGTGAGAAGGATGATTAGGTGAATAATTAAGTAAGAATAATGGAGGGGCCAAATGATGTAATCTCTTTATATGCAAAGAGTTAGAAGGTTAACTTGTTGATTGATTTATTTAATGTTTCTTTATTCTATTATTTTCATTAATAATATTTGTTAAAAAAAAATCTTCTATTCATGTAAGTGTAATAATTGATCTCTTTAACTGTGTAATAAGAGTTCCTTAAAGTTTCAACAAATGGAAGTTATTTTGTTATCAAAAAGGAATGCTAGCTAAAATTAGGTATAATAAAGTTTCAGGTACAATTTTATTATAAACTTAACATAGTCTATCATAGTTATTTGTTGTGATCTCAATTATTTTTGTGTGCCATATAACTATTTCACCTTGATTAATAATAATTACAACTGTGCGAGAAGGATGATTAGGTAATAATTAGTAAGTATGATGTGATCTCTTTAAATATGCAAACAATTAGAAGGTAAACTTGTTGATTTAATAAATGTTTTTTCATTGGGTATATTATTTTCGTTTCATTTGTATAAAAAAATAATCAAATCTCCTGTTAGGTAGGTAGTTGAAATATTTTTCAATATAATAAAAATATGTAATTTTACCTCTAAGTAAAATAATTTCCAAAATAAGCTGATATGTTATTACATAAGAAAGACACAACTGCGTAGAATGTGACCTTTTATTTTAATATATAAAACAGTATTACATTAAAAAGTCGCAATTGGCTAGTTGTGACCTTTTGATGTAAAATTGATACTATAATTTTATTTTTTGTACTAAGTTAAAAGTAAAAATCATGATTTTAAAAATAATGGGATAAGATAAATAAATAATAAAACAATGTTAAGGGAGATCTTATGTATATGCAACTAATTGCATTAAAATATTTTATAAATTCATTATAAAAAGTATATTAGGTCAGAAAAACATCGAAAAACTTTAAACCCATTTATCTCGACTTTTACAATTTGTTAGTTGTGCCCTTCTTCGTTATGAGGGCAGAATTGCATCCAAAGGTTGTCTGGAGAGATCGGTACTTAGCGATAAGACCGCCAATTGCATATATTCATTTGAATACTGTTAGGTACTTATTATTTTGTTGTTTTTGGTGTGCAATAAAGTATTATATAACCTTATGTTTTTGTTGTATTACTACTCTGTTGGTGATGTAACAGTCGATATTTTTAACCTAAAACGCAAAAAGAGGGGTGGTATACGTTTGCCGCCTATATGTGTCTGTCTGTGGGATCATAGTTTCCAAACAGATGGAATGATACGGACGAAGTTTTTTAAATTTAGAGCTAGTTTAAGAAGGATGGTTCTAAGCTATGCCAGTTTTTAACCCCCCACGCAAAAATGAGGTGAGGTTTTTAATTATGTGAAAATTTATTTGTGATTTTATTTATTTATCGATTTCTGCGCTCTATGACAGGCTATATGGTCATTATAATAATTTTTCAATGAAAGTCTAATAGCGCCTGCATCTTTTAAACACACGTATGCGCGATTGCTCGGCCTTTATCGACCATCTCCTTACGGCAATAAGTTTTAACTCGTAAGCGTCTACTACAATGCTGAGTGGATTTTTATCGCTGCGTTTTATTTCCTCAGTAATAGATTTAGTAGTTTGAGGGCGTTATCAAGGGCAGTTTGAAGTGTAAATGGCGAATGGTGACTTAGATGGTCGACGGAAATCAGTGTTCAGGTAAAGTTCAGGGTTTTATTACGGTGAAGGTAGACTCGTAACGGTATGTTTCTGAACTTAGGTAATTTCCAAAGCAGTAAGATTGTTAGAACTTGTTAGGTATAAGTTAGAATGCAATAATCAAACCTATGGTTAATTTAGTTCAATTTGAGCACAACTTGAAGAGACGAGAGCAGGTATACAAAAAGCTTTTTCATTCAAAAAGGGATAGGGTTCTTCCATCCCTAAATATTAGCAGATATCGATCCTTAAACGAAAAAAAAAAATTATACTAACAGGCCCATGCATACACATAAGCTCATAAAATTACATCCAAAGGTTTTTTAATGCGACTTATAGATGGAACAAGCATTGACCCAACTGATGTTAATTGGAAGCCATCGCCTATTCTATCATAAGTATTGCCTTAGAAACATGCCCTAAGGTTCTCTGCCCTGCGTCACTCAATTTGAGGCATACATTAGGCCTCATGAGCCTGTAATTTCGCCGGCAATTCATACCCTTCAAACCGAAATACAGCAATGCTGATTGTTGGCAAAAATATAACAAGGGCCATGGGAATATAACATCGCAGTTACTTGAAAGAGATCGCTTTCCGCGATAAGGCCTGCTATTGTACCGTACCTACCACATACCTATTAGCCTTTAAGTTTTCTAGGTTATGTTTTTGTAATTTAGTGTAGCAATAAAGAATTATAAATCTACTTATCTACAATTAGCACTAGTTGTATGCCCGCGACTTCGTCTGTAATTCTCTGGATCTCCACAACAGTGCCACCTACTGGATCCAATTGTGAATTTAAAACACACACAAAAAAACTCATCAAAATTGGTATCTTAGACGGCTATACCAATTTTGATGCCTTTTTTTTGAGTTTTAGCGAGACTAACGAACAGCAATTGAGTTTAATATTATATTAGCTTCCGCCAGCGGCTTCACACGAGTACCAAATTTCATCGAAATCGGTTCAGCCGTTATGAAGTAATTGAGTAACAATCAAACAAACATCCAAACTTTCGATCAAACATGACGACCTCCGTGGCGCAGTGGGCGAACAGCCGGTTGAGACGCAGGAGGTAGTGGGTTCGAATTCCCGCCGCGGAACAAATGTTTGCATGATCTACAGATATCTGTTCCGGATCTGGTTGTTTTTCTACATACGAGGCATGCCTTTTAAGTTTTGTCGTTTGAAGAAAAAAACACATCTAGAACCTTATAGTACTTTTTATTGTTTTTCAAAGTATTCACCGCGTAGCTTAAAACACTTTTCCATTCGCTCAAACCAGTTATTATAACATTTATTCCACTCTAAAGTGGGGTGTTCAAAATGGCTGTCTTGAAAGCGTCGACTGCTTTTCACCGGACTGGAACCTTTGACCACGAAGACTTTTCTTAATTTTAGGAAATGTAAAGAAATCGTTAGGGCTTAGGTCAGGACTGTATGGAGGATGGTCAAGAATTTCTACTTTTTCCTGCTTCAAATACTCAATCGTTTGACGAGCGCTGTGTGAGCTTGCGTTGTCGTGGTGCAGGATGATGCGTCGCTTTGAGTTAGATTTTCGAAGTTCGGCGATGACTTGTGGTAAACAAACTGTAGTATACCACTCTGCGTTAACCGTTCTACGATCTTCAAGTGCAATAGTCGCAACATGGCCGGTTTTTCCAACGAACGTGGCCACCATCTTCTTTGAAGTGCTTCGAGAACGAACAACTTTAGTCGGCTTTGGCTCGTCTTGAAAGACCCAGATTGTAGATTGTTGTTTGGTATCAGGATCGTAGGCATAGATCCAAGATTCGTCACCACTTATGATGTCGTAGACGTGATTTGACTCCCCTCGGTTGAACCTTTGCAGAGTTTTCTTACACCATCTGACGCGGGCCGCCTTGTGATCGTCGGAAAGCAGATGCGGTATCCAACGGCAAACTAGCTTTCTCACACCAAGCGCTTCATGCAAGATCTTCTGAATGGTTGTCCCTGAGATGCCTAATAGAGCCTCTATCTCTCGATACGTCACATGACGATCTTCGAGAATTAGTTGTCTCACAGCAATGATGTTATCTTCAGTGAAGGCGGATTTTGGGCGTCCTTCGCGAAATCTGTCACTAACACTAGTATGTCCACGCTGGAATTCTAAATACCAGCGTTCGACAGTCCGCAGACATGGGGCTACATCACTGAACACAGATGTTAGCTCTTCTAAACACTGAAGCCGTGTCAGGCCTCTTCTAAAGTTGTAGAAAATTATTGCACGAACATTTTCCTTAGAAAGATTCATTTTCGTACGTGACCTGACAGATTCAAATCGAAACTGTGACTAAACAATAGCATTAATCCTAATACTTTCAACTGTTTTGAGATTCAAAATGTAAACACATTCGAATATAGAACAGTTCCAAATTCAAAATTGCCGGAAAATATGGAAACGACAGAACTTAAAAGGCATGCCTCGTATTATAAGTATGTATTTACAAAAAAAATATATGTAAGCATTCTATCAGTTATCTGGTTCCCATAGTACAAGCTCTGCTTAGTTTGGGGCTAGATAGCGCTGTGTGAAATGTTCAGTAATATTTAGTTATTTCGCATTTATAATATTAGTGTGATAGATATATAATCTAGTTCTAAAGTTATCCTGGCTTACAAAAAAGCGTTTATCTATCTCCTATTATTCTTTATCCTTTATTTTTGTGTATTTATTTACATTTAATTTTGTTTAGTGTGCAATTAAGAGAGTATCTATTTATGTATCTTAGAAATTTGTATAAAAAAATCCCAAAACCTCCAAACAACATCAAATCAGGTACTTAGACACCTTCCAGACTGCCATGGATTAAATGTTAGTCGTGTATCCTCAGTTGTGCGAGTATAACGTGTTGGGAAAAACACGCTGTCAAACTGTCTGCCGCAGCCGATGCCGGACCACTGTCGATGTCGGAAACGCTGCGCCTTCCGTAGTGTACACACGGATGAAGAGGATACTCAACATTACGTAGGGCTTTTAGGTTTATAGGTGAGCAGTAAATGATGGAGACTAAGACCCAAAGTCTCGAACACCGCCGTAAAGTTGCAAGCCTTTGGCGGACGACAAGAGTTGACAGGTGTCCGCCAAGGCAATGGGGAGATCTCCCTACCGAGTGACCTTTGGCTTGGGGTCCTAAGACCAACAGGTCTTGTGAGAAGTATTATATATCCTTCAGTTCTCAGAATACGTTGCTTGCGCGATCTAGGATCATTTTGCCTACAATTGCCGTTAGATGTCGTTGCTGTCTCTGTATTAACGCTCGCAGTGTAGGTTAGCTTGATGTCGAAGTCGTTCTTCCATTTAGCGGTAGACGTCGCTACAAGCCTATCGATCTTTTACAGAATACATTTTGGGGAATGTGCCCAGGAACTAAACGAGTTGATCACACCATCTCCCTTAGATCAAAGGAAGAGCAGGTGCACGGCTCAGTACCATCCGTACTTAGATGAAATACCACCCATTCGCACACACCGTTTTGATTCTACGTTCTTGATGCAGCTAAGGTATGGAACACTGCCGTCGTCTGTTTTTCCTAAAGAATATAATCCGGGCCTCTTTAAGATAAGAGTAAATAGGTTTCTTCTAGATTTTCGTGCTTCATCTTAGACCACATCATCGCTTACTGTCAAGTGAGATTGTGGTCAAACGAAGATATACCCAGTTAAAAAAAAAATCTGTACCTTGTCCCACACATAAATCAAATAAATAATGCTGATCTTTTTCACCCAGCGCTATCAAGCCTCAAACTAAGCAATATTTGTATTGTACTAAGACTACCGATGGAATATAGTCGTACTCAGATCCAAATATCTGTGGATAATGCAAACATTTTGTCGAATCGCCGCGGGAATGGAACCCATAACAAAATGGGTGCTCTGGGGCCTCGTTCTAGTTGAACCATGTTTTTCATCCCCAGTGACAGTAACCACCCCCCCCAGCAAGAACACGTATCGTGCACGTGACACCAACGCCAGTATTTTTCTAAAACTACCCGCCGCACCGCCAAACTGACGAGCGCTGATACCCGGACATTTCCAAAAGCTGAGATAAAAGAGTGCTAGGTTTGTTAGGCTTGTTGAGGCCTTTGTTCTGAATATTGTATTATGTGCAATCAATACAGGTCAGGGACGTAGAATATGGGATTAATACTGCGCCACTCTACATATTATCTACATTTAAACTCTTACATATTCATCTCCCCATACTCATATCAGGCCCTGACACTCCATAGAAACGAACTGATTTAATTACAAATTACTACTACAGGCGCAAAGACCTGTCCGCACGCGGTTTGTTTGAATAGGAGTTAACTATAGACTGAACAGGAACAACGCTATACGTACTTAGGTGATGTTCCTATGAAATTTTCGTCGGCAAGGCAATACTACCGCCAAAGTACTAATTGCTTTGTTTTTACTCCCTTCAGAGAAGAGCCATTAGAATCATCGGCTATCCCAAACTCACTGACAGGCTGGAACCACTGAGTCAACGCCATGACATCGGATCGCTCAGTGTATTCTACGGGAATGTTCTGAGGAGCTATTTGATCTCTTCCCGTCGTCGAGACTTTACCAACGTCTTCTCGCTCATCCAAATATTGTCGACAATTGGGTATCCCGCACCACACGCACTTCACGCGATCTTTTCTACCCCATACTTGCAAGATGTGGAATGAGCTACCATCTGAGGTTCTCCCGTTGGGCTACGACATGGCACGCTTCAAGATAAATGTAAAGAGGTTTCTACAGGGTAGGGAACGCATCGACAATATCCCGGGTGTTGCCGGTGTCAGTAGGCGACGGTGACCGCTTACCATCAGGTGGGCCGTAAGCCTGTTTCTCCACATATAACATAAAAAAACACTTCCAGACCTACTGCTACGTGTAGTAGGGAGTGGGGGTTGTAGCGTTAAAACTCTCTCCTATAAAAGAAGAGAGCTGTAAGCCAAGTTAAATTTAGACCTACCTTACGGTTTAAAAAGGAAGAGGGATTTTACAATGTGTTATGTTTTAATACAATGATTGACTATTAATACGATACTTATCAAAAACACTTATAGTCCCACTATGGTGAGCACACACGATAAATCCGGGAGTCTGTAGGTCCGGTAGAAAGCGCGCTGGTTGAGGGTTAGTGGAGCCTCTAGCTTATGTCGACGAGAGGCCGAAAAGACGAAGTAGTTCCACCGTGATCTCCAGGTCTGTATAGAGCAAAGGTCTCCAGCCTCGAGGGCTCAAGAGGGAGACGTGAGGACTCCAACCTCGAGGGGGTCAGGCTCCCAGGCTCAAGCCGGTAGGGCTTCGCCGTCAAGAACAAGCTGTTTCCGGGCTGCGCTGACTGATTGATAAAATTAGACTGTTTAAAGCGTTTCTCTCTGAGATCTTTCACCCGCAGTTTCCAAGTCCATACCGTCTTTTTCAAGGATGCTCTCGATGTCATTCGCACCTGTTCCAAAATTAAATTACAAAATTATAGTTAGCGGTCAGTATAGCCTTACATCAAATTCAGAGGTTCTAGTCATTTTTGGTTAGCTAACGAACGAATTAAGCTTAGGAATGATAAAATGGCCAAAATGTATTTTCTAATCAGATAGCTAATTTTAAGAATTTTTCCCCTCGCCGTCTTTGAAGGCCGATTTTCGCCAAAGTAGCCCATTAAGTACTACTTTTTTTTTAATGATTATGAAAGCTGAGACTGGAGAACTCTTAAGACTTATTTAAAAACCATGAAATCACTTGTTAAGATTTTTAATTTAAAGTTGAAAATTTAAGTCATAATTCACCGAATGTAATATTTAGGACTTTATTTATTTATTTTATTTTATTTTATTCTGAAAACAAACAGTACTTATTTCTAACAAGAACAACTTTAAAAACGTCTTATTACCATTTACATGTTTTCTCATATAATATTAAAGTGAGCTTGTTTGTTTAGTTAAAATTTTCAAAACTAGAAGAAAGGTAAAAAATAATATATAAGTAAAAATATGAAAGTTTCGATGACAGTAAAAGTGAGAACTAACAGTAATTGAACCAATTCAAACCAGTGTTTCATAAGAACATGCTTAAATTTTGAGGGATTTAAGTTAAATAAATCTAACACAGGAAAGTCAACCAGTTTATTATAATAATTAGCAGATACACTAACATTTTCATAGTTTTCATCAAAGTCACTGTAACTAAGTAAACTAAAACTAAAAGGCACTGTAAAAATTGTAAGTAGCTAAGTAGCTTTATATTCCCCTTTTACGCACAATGATAATTAAATAAAATAAAATAAATATGGCTGGACATTTCACACAGCGCGATCTAGCCCCAAACTAAGCAGAGCTTGTACTATGGGAACCAAATAACTGATAGAATACTTATATACTTCTTTTTTTGTAAATACATACTTATAATATATAGAAAAACATCCAGACCCGGAAAAAATATCTGTAAATCATACAAACATTTGTTCCGCGGTGGCAATCGAACCCGCTACCTCCTGCGTCTCAGCCGGCTATTCGCCCACTGCGCCACGGAGGTCGTCAAAAAGACAAAAAATTAAGTTGGTTACTCTATTAAAATCGGTAGCTTCTTATAAAAGCTGGGCTTTTCCTACTCTAGGCCTCTAGCTCCAGGTTTCCAATTTCTCCATAAACAATACCTATCGGTAGCTAACGAGGTGGCGGCGGGACTGGTCACGCGATAATTGTGCTTGTCTATTGAACTAAGAAGTTGCACCTGTCGAATTATCGTTTTATTAGCTTTATCCCCGGGTTTAGTAATATACTATTCATTTATTTCATTTCTTTTCTCTCACAAGTTGTTTCTTATGTCTAATTTACAAAGGCAAGTTTGTATGGTGTCAACAAACATTGTGAGAGACTGGTGCCTGAAGTTTACTATTAATCTAATTAGTTATCTAATATTAAGTAAATTATTAAACGAGGAAATAAAGCAGTGTATTGCGTTACGGGTGCTACGAGTATGGTGAATCTCGAACGTAACGAAGGATTCTAATGTTTACTCACGAGCGGAGCGAGGGATTTACTAGAATCCTCTACTATTCACACTTTCTGCGAGACAAAAAACACTAAATCTAGGTTGTTGCATTCTGTGTAGAGGTTAGTTTGATTTACGAATAAGTTCTTATTGTTTGGATCTCTTCAGTGCAAACCTTTTGTTCATCTGTATTAAAATACAGATGTGGTTCCAAATTCAAATCACATTATTCCCGCGAGGAAATTCAGTACAACTTTACTCCCGGCTCAGCCGTAGGGATGTAATCACCTGCTCTCGGTGAGGTTTACATGACATATAATTTGACATTGTCGTTTTGTTGGTGGTGTGAAAAAACTTTTACCTACATCTTTTACTATATTTATAACGACTAAATAACAGAATAACGACGCATACTGTACGATTCCGTATCAGCTTTTCTTCTATGACACGAACAGTTTTCATAACAAAATATCCGAAATAACTTTGGATGAAACTTAGAACTGTAGTTATTATGTAGCTGTTTGACTGGCTAAGGACTATAGATTATTCTTCCAGATGATACGCATCGCAGCCAGCATCTAACAAAGGTTCCATTTTCTAGTTTTGAGGTAATCATCACATAGGCCTTCCTCCTATGGATGTCCTGAGCGACCGATTTTCTGCGGCCTGCACCTAACGACTCCCTGCAATTTAAAGTAAGTTGAGTTTTTAGTTATGGCGCCCGTTCTAAGCTGTGTTTTCCGGTGCATGGTTGCCACGAGGGATCCTTTCTGCACCAGCAGCGGCTGTCACTTTTTCGAGCAGTTTGCTATAACGGTGAAGTTCTGAAATATAATAAGTTTTGGACGAGGTACCGCAATAGATAAATTTATATCTTTCCAAACGGCTAACAATTTGTTCTGTCATTTCAAAACACTAGCACCAATTGAAGCAAAACTCATAATAAATTCCACTCAGACGCGACCTACGTGACCGCGTATCCGTGAAACAGACGTTACGTGGTTGGCACTTGTCTCAGCAAAACCACCCTGTTTACACCCCCAACACAATGCAAAATAGCCCTTATGTCGTACTACTAAGGATGAATGTGACTACAGATGCAACGGGTTAAATTGTTTAAGAAATCTTTGTCAGTTGAATTTGAGGATGCTGAAAATGAAATCTATTTTACCGAAATTTAAGATATTTTTACCGGTTCTTTTCGTGGTATGAAGCTTCCCGGAGAAAAAAATTTATTATCAATCTCGTATTTTTTCATAATCTCTTTTACTTTTACAAGTAGCTGCAAATAAGTCCCGCATTTTTATCGTTTCGGCAAACACCAACTTGAAATCCCAAGTCAAATAGGTAAAGGAAAAATTGAGGAAACTCCTCAGCGAGTGAGTAAATAAACACGTTATCAAAGAATTGGGAGGATAAGAGGATCCACTCAAAGTTTGGAACCACCTGCGAACAAACAGGGACACCCGCACAATCCCACTAACTTTACTAGGGATGGAAGAAGGCTGAGAAAAATCGATAAAAAATATCTAACAATTAGTAGGTACATTTTTTTTATTGTGACCACGCTTGTCTAAGAAGAAACCTGTTCACTCGGAACTTGAAGACACCCAGGTTGTAATTATCAGGAAACACTAGTCGGTGTTTCCTGCAAGGCGTTCCATTCTTTGGCATTACGAATAATAAAGTTTAATCTAATAAATTACAATTTTATCAAAGATCCAATGACTAACTCTTATTCAGTCATGTATAAGAACAAAGAAAAATAAGGCTTTTACGCAGTTAGAATTACAGTTTAGTCAGTTATTCAAACAGCGAGTTGTCGCGTCGCGCGTCGTCGGTCGGGTCGTAGAGAAATCGGAGTTCTCTACCGGTACGTCGCGCGTGTTTGAAATGTTGTTTAGTATGATTCAAGTACTTACTGTACTTTTACATAATATTTATTGTAGTAGTTTGTTATTCCTTAATAAAAAAAAAGTATTATTACACACATACATACACTAAATGAGTGGTTTCCACACGAGGTACTTCGGCTCAATGAAGCCTGTAAAATACCTAATAGATTTTTGTAAAATGTTCAATATAAACTTTTAATTAAATTAATTCAAAAAAATTACATTATTTGACACTCAGTAATTCATTACACTTATATCTAACTTTATGGATATCAAAATCTTAAATTATTCTCTGTTGTAGGATTTTTTTGTGATAATTTAGTTCTATCGAAAAAGACCGGTAATTGGCTGTATAATCTCATTAACTAGTTATTTATGACACTTTGTATTATAATTGAAGCTGTTGGTCTCTTAAATAAATGAAATGAAATAAACGAAACGAATCATAAAATCTGACAGACTTCAAAATATCTGCATTCAGGATCATTCAATCTGACGTTTAAAATAATGTATGATGACGAATGCTTTTCCATTAAATAAAACAAAATCAGAAGAATGACTAACATATCTTTCTGCAATTCATTTAGCGATAAGGAAAGAGCAAATTGGCGCAATCATGTTAAATGTCATCAAGATTCAAATCATTGAATAGAATAATCGATGTTATTTATTGGAATGTTTCCCTTCCCTACGACTTCAGAAAGTTGAATGCGTTGTTTGTGTAAGGTGTACAACCGTTTGAAAATTATCAAGGATTTCTTACAACTTTTCTACGAGTCTTTGGGGAGTTGAAAAATAAAACCTTCAAGATATCGATAAAGATGTTCGCCTTTGTTAGTTTAGGATAATAAATAGGTTCAGAGCATTCAGAGGTCGTTCATTTATCATTACTGGTTATTTCCTGGTCACAATTGAGTGGTAAAATCGACAGAATAGAAATAGTAGATATACTTACTATTTCTAGAATAAATGCTAGCAGCCTCGCATAAAAATATTACCTACTTCATTTAAAATTTTGTAGTAGGCATGTAATAAGTATTCTAATATTTTATATATTTTACAATGTTCCGCCTGCGCTTTTTCAATCCAGATCTATCTATCAAATTTCATCAAAATCGGTCCGTCGTCGCCCGTGAAAACGTAACCAATAGACAGATAGAGAGTTACTGTCGAATTTATAATTGATTGAGCGAAGCGAGATCTCCAAATCAACTTGGGCAAATTGGCGTTGTATGTATGTTTGTTTGTCCGAGGATAACTTTCGAAGTGATGGCATAATTTTGATGTGACTGAATGTGCTAAAAATGTTGGGGGATTGTTGAGATATTGGGGTTCAAGAGGGGTAAAAAAAATGAAAATGAGACTATTAGGTCAAATGAAACTTCAGATGAAAGGTTTTTATTAGTACATTTTGACTCCGTTTTCATTTTTAGTAAAGTTTTTATAGTTTTTGAGTTATTAGCCATAATAAAAACTAAACTCTGACAAAATTCACAGGGTACACCAGTGACCCCACAGTGCTGTAATTTGGTAGGCGTGTAGCTTAAGTATCACAAATATAGGCAAAAGTCTGAAATCTAGAATAACTGCAATTTGTACCCCAAAAAAAGTAACCAATTAAGATGAACCCCCGTTACCTGTAATTTGAATTAAACTGTAGGTCAAGTAATTTGGTTATCTATTTCATGGCACTATTTTGATAGTCAAAGATTACCAATAATATTTTTTTTCATTTTTATGGTAGACTCGCGAGATCTCAGTTCGGGGCGAACCACTAGTTCAGTATGGATATAGATTGCACAAAAAAATATGTAACAATCTTACTTACATATTTTCTACCCGCCAGATACATTAAGTGAAAATGATGGTGGCCGTGGTTTAATACTTTGACAGGTCAGTGACTTTCATCACCAGTCATTTGGCAAGTCAATCTGACTTGAGGCAAAACTCAATTTATAGGTAAGTATTTAACGTTTTTATTATGGTTCACTAACTGTAGCAGTATCCGTCCAGTCTGCCTCAATGTAAATAAGTCTCAATTTAAAACTCTTGTTAGGGTGTTTCGCAAATCCTAAAACGGTAAAACCGTATACCTACGAGTCTACCATAGATTTAAAAGGTTCCGTACATTTTAATCTCGGGAACGTCCATTGGGTAAACAAAGTGGTAGGTTGTAGGGACGGACCCTTGTTTGGTTTGCTAATTGAATTCATTGTAGCTGCTTAAATGATGTTTAAAACTCTATGTTTGGTGTGTGTTCTCATTATGCTGCGGGGTTTATCGCCTCTAAGAATCATTTTATTTTGAACTATAAGCTGGTGCAAACCGGATGCAAAAAAAGTTCGGTTAAGCTGCATCGGCCAACAGCGAGTTAGTCGGAGAGAAAAAAAAACATGGTTTGCAGACCCAATGTTCATGGAAACTTATTCCAACGAGTTTCACTTCTAATTATTCTCCAACTATACCTACTCGGCGCAATTAAACCGCAGAATACGAATTAGTATTAAAAAAAATGTTTTCCTCCAAATTGCATGGCATCGTGACGCAGTTTGAATGGGAATAGCCTAATAGAAGGCTATGGTGGAGCTGAACGGTCGGTTTATGTGCTTTTAAAAATGCAGATGGCCGGTTGTATTAAATGGCTTTTTGGTTAAAACTTCCTAGATTATACATTTTGTTTTTAGGATGAGGTGACGGCGCATGTTTATGTCTTAAATAAAGTACAAGTTTATAAGTGAAGAGAATATATAATTTGATTTATTTATACAATATGTAACAAAAACCCCGTCGGATCCATGAAGAGCGTATTCCGTCATAAAAATTAAAGTCGGGCAGATGTATAAAAAACATATGTATCAAATAACTTGAAAGTTATTTCATTTTTAATTTCAAGAATTATCTGAATTTTATCCCCCAAATAGGCAAATTTTACCGAGTTGTCAACTCTCGATATTCAGCTGTGGACCGAGCGAGAATGAAGTAAACAGTTATAGTAACTGTAGTAAACAGTTAGAGAATGAACAAAAGTAAGTAGTTGATAACTAGCTTTATGACACGTGCAATGTGCATTGTCTTTGCGTTCGGTATGCATTGAGGATTATTGTACCGTTTCTTTCTTTTTGAACTAAACTACGAAATTAAAACTACCTATCTATAAAAATTTATAACTCTTGTAATTATGATTGCCGCCGCCGACTTACTATGTTTGCAAGAGAAGAGTGTTTCGTTCACATAGTTATCGTCAGTAAACGTGTGTCTTATGTTTTGGTATTAAGGTTGTTTTCCTGTAACATGGGCAATAGTTTTTTTGTCATATGCGTGCGGTAGATTTACAACAGTCATCCTCATAAAATTGAGCAGACCCACAACGGTCTGATGAAGACATTCGGCTGCCTCACCTCGAACGAGTGACAACGCAACATCAATACCGAAACAACTCATCCAAAATCGATCAAAAGCATTCCAAATTCGTGTATCGTGTGTGGATTTATCCAGACTATCTTTGTGCAAATCTATTAACAAACAATAAAGTTCCACCGGCCGGTGTGCATGTGATAAGTGCCGCCAGCATCGCCCAGCAACAGACAGCAAGCAAGCGCGTTGGGGAAGGTGATCTTCTGTTGGTCTTCTAGGTATGTACGCATTCTATTGTTACCTGGAGGATACTTTTTATCATACATAAGACTACACGGCGATTACTATTTACATATCAAAAGTGATCGACCCAGTGTGATCCAGGCCAAGCGCCTGTACGTCACAAAGAGAAACGGTGTTTTTAACTCGCACAATGAACACGTTTGGGCAATGGAAAATCCGTTTGGTATTAAACCAAGCCATTTCCAACATCGTTGGCGTATTAACGTATGGGCCGGTATACTCGGAGATCGAATCATTGGTCCGTATTTTTTAAATCGTTTTATGAGCGGTACGAACTACTTGGCGTTTTTGCGCGAAGAGCTTAGTGAAGAGTTGGACGATTTAAACGTGGCTTTCCATCGTTCAATGTGGTTCCAGCACGATGGCGCCCCGCCTCATTTTTTGCGTGCAGCTCGCGATTACTTAAATGAACAGTTTCCACAGTAATGGATAGGCAGGGGGGGACCTATTCCATGGCCTCCACGATCTCCCGACCTCACGCCATTAGACTTTTATTTGTGGGGGCACGTCAAACAAGTTGTGTTTAATAAGCTGTGTGACTCGGAAGCGGAAATGCGAACTCGAATCGTCGCGGCTTTTGAGTCAATAAAATCTGATACAAGTGTGCTGCGAAAAGTGCCAACGTTATAAAACGGTGTCGAAGGTGCATTGAAGTTGGAGGTCGACACGTGGAACACGACCGCCGAAGTCTTGATCAAGTTGACGTGCTTCTACATAACTAGCAATACCTACCTAAGCTCTTGTTAGAGCTAACTCCAAGTTCTTTTCAGAGCTAAACCCAAGTTCTTTTCAGAGCTGCAATAAACTTATTGTTTCTTGACTACAATCGTCAACAAAAAAAACAAAAGACACGTGCACAGGCACGTGTCTTCGTCGTCTAAAGGGCGGTCACCGTCTCCGGCGCGCCGCGTAGGCCGCCGGTGTTGCCAGATATAAGTTTTAATTTTTGAGCGCCAAATAATGAAATTTAGTCGGGTATTTTTTTTTTATTTTTTCTGTAATAGAATTACATGATTGTGACCAAATATCGATACTATATCACACCCTTAAAAATCCGACAGGGTTTTTGTTACATATTGTATAGTAAATGAGGCAATTTACAATATGTACTGATTTAATGTTTGATTATATGGGAATAATAACTCCCGATTTCATAAGATTAATTTTTAAATAACCCGTTTCATAGCTCGCTGTGAAACCTACATACATTATTGAAGTGAAACTTCTAATGCAGTCGCATCCAACAAGGTTGTGTTAAACGTTTAACTCTACCGTGGAGGGGGTATGAAAGCACTGTTGCGTTAAACGTTCAACGCTCCTGGGGAGGGGGAATAGAAAGAGACAGTGCGGGAGTGAATGCGTGGCACTCGAACGCATGCGCGTAGTATACCTGTTACAGGCCAGCGCGAGCGTTAGTAACGAGTAGCGTCCAATATTCCAACGCAAGAGGGAGAGAGAAAGAAAGATACACAAAGGTAGAAAGAAGGAGAGAGAAAGAGAGTGAGTCGGTAGATCCCAAGCACATGCGCGTGGTATTTGAAGGTTTCACTTCTACCACGTGTGGATTGCACACATGCTTTTTTGTTTTTATGATACATATTATATAATACAGATAATACAATGGAAAGTAGCTAACTTGGGCAATAGTAGGTAGGTAACTACAATGTACAGAAAAAAATCGAAAAATCATTCGAATGAATCAGATACCATATTTTGTATATTGCAGCAGGTATGATTCTATTCTGTTTAGAAAACGATAAGACGAAGTCTTTCAAAAAAAGTGGGCCTCGTTTTTCAAAACCTTTCTTTCGACTTCTGCGCCTGAAATAGTTTTTCTAATATATCTAGTATTATGCGCTAAAGGTCTTTCAAGTTAAAGCCTTTTAAAGTAATGGCAAAAAACAAAACTGCCTAGGAATAAATCCTAGAAATGCATATCAACACTATCGAGGCGTGAGGCACGTCACTCGTCTATCGACGTGACGCGACGCGCGATCGACGTATGAATGCACACTGGCCTTGTTAGAGGTGCTGATGGCACCAGCTATTGTTTAGATATCTTTGAAGTAAACTGTAGTCTACTATTCACTGTGCGACTTATAAGCGAGTCTAAGTAAGAGTGGACTGCGATTTGCGAATCATTCCTGCGTAGTTTTGCAGCTAAACTTGTCTACTGCTTGGGTATAGAGTAACGGTAAGTTATTCATTGTGACGCTATACGCGAGTTTCCTGCTACTTTAAGATGCAGTTCTAAAAAAAGCAATACATATGAATGCACTCTGCTCTTTTATAGGTAGTTGCAGCAGCTATTGCATCTTATAAGTAAAAAATGTAGTCTACAAATCATTTTATTGTGGGACTTAATCGTTGGAGTACGTACGTAAAGTACCTCATATAACTGTATGTTTGACGACCTCCGTGATGCAGTGGGCGAATAACCGGCTGAGACGCAGGAGGTAGCGGGTTCGATTCCCGCCGTTTGGGGCTAGATAGCGCTGTGTGAAATGTCCCGCAATATTTATTTATTTATTTTTTATTTATGTTATACCTATTATTACTTTAGTTTATTACCTATTAGCTGATCCACCGAACTTCGTACCGCCTTGACATGCATATAACGCGGTCTGCCAATGTACGTCACCCCGGTAGAATTTTCAATCGGCAATCATTAGCTGTATCTATGTATGAGAAAATGAATTTGCTTCATAATTTTTTTTTGCTTGTAGCAGGCAGAGACAAATCAAAGATTATCAAAATTTGTACCGCCGTTTTTGAGTTATAAATAGTGTAACTAACCCGACTTTGTTTTATATATGAGAGATGTATGTAGTAACATGTGATACCCGGTGTAGCAACATATGATACCTCATAAGTCATAACATAACACATATTATATGCTGCTACGCCGCCCTAACAGGATACATGTATCTACCTCTTACTTATATCAGACATCCGTCCACAAAATTCTGTATAGGAACTTAAATAAATGAATATTATTAACATTGTATTTAACAAAAAAAATAACAAAAAAACCAACTAAAAACTAATAAAAAATAATAATAGGTAAATATGTCGCAGTGTACTGCGTAATATGATTGAAATAGAGCTGCCCAATGATTACGCCAATTTTGACAAACTGATCAATGGTAAAAACTCTCAAAACTTGTTAGATAGAATTTAGAGAAGAATAAGTTTTCCCCTTATTTGTATTAGAAGTTTTATATTTATTATATTATATTAATTCTAACAAAATAATTTGCCATTTAGCTCTATTAGGAAGCGCTATTATGGGGAAGCAAGTGAACCTAGGTTGCTGGGGCCCCGTTGGGTGAAGGCCCGACAAGATCGGTCGGAGAAATCTGTAGGGGAGACCGTTCAGCAGTGGACGAAGTGAACCTAATACTAACTTAGTCGCATCGAACTTGGCAGATATTGCGTATTGAGTGGTCTGCTTTATTCGCTACCGGATAATGGATGGGCTGCCTACATGAAGAGTGGGTTTGATTATCGCGTCGGGTTACCCGTATGAGGATATCGAATTATTTATTCAGTGCCTTAATAAGGCAGTTGAATGATTTACCAGCGCGTCTTTGAACAACTGATATAAAGTTGAAATAATAGATATTTATTTCTGTTTGAAAATATTATCCAACTAAATGAAGATGCGATAAAGTTTGCTGGGAGCGATTGGGTGCAGGCCGCACCAGATCGGTCACTCTGGAAATTAATGGGGGAGGCCTATGTTCAGCAGAGGACGTCCTATGGCCGATGTGATAATCATATATTACGTATATATACTTAATAAAGAATAAAATGATCCAAAAATTACGGAAAAATCACTACAAAACGGAATGATTTTAATAATTAATGAACTAAGTAAGAAAGTCAACTGTTTAATATTTTAACGACCGCATTGTGGGTGTGATTCTTGGTCTTGCACAACTGTTTGCATGAACTGCAAGTATTTTTTTCGAATAAAGAATTCGAAATACTTACAGATAATACTATTGTCGGTATTAATTACACCTAACGTGGTTTTGGGTGATAGAAAAGCCCACTTATTGTTGTGTAATTAATAAATACAGTAACATACCTCTTATCATCATCATCATATCAGCCAGAGGACGTATCATCCATTTTATCAAAAAAGTATAATACTTTCACTAGAGATTAGGGTTAGAATTGGAATCTTTATTCAAAATCTTCAATTATAATGTTTGAAATATAAAATTTGTCAAATGATTTCTCAACACCGGTTCTAAGTTAGTTCGGATAATCGGATCTTAAGTAAAGACGTTAGGTGGAATTGGTAAATTCCGTAAATTCACGACACGCACCCTTCTCATTAATATATATTCAATAGGGATGCTCGTAGCAAACTAATCTACGGATGTTTCTACGGATTATATTTTTTAACCACAAATAAAAAATAAGAAATCAATTTTAGAGTTTAAAATTAGAATTATTTTAGGTTGAGCAGTTGAATCTTTAGATCGTTTGCACCGATCTATAAATAGCTCATTTTCTATTGTAATTTGTAAATTAAGTTTGCATTAGCGATTGGTCAAATCTGGTTAATGTTTTTAGCCTGAAGGCCTCAAACATAGCTAATTGACTTGTAATTTAGAAAATTTTCGTGATTTATTTCAATCATTATCACCCTAATATTACTTGTGGTTCGCCCCGAACTGAGATCTCACGAGTCTTAGATTAAAATAAATAAATATTATTTGTAATTTTTGACTATCAAAATAATGCCACGAAATAAATAATCAAATAACTTGACCTACAGTTTTATTCAAATTACAGGTAACGGGAGTTCACTTTATCTGGTTACGCTTTTTTGGGGTACAAAGTGCAGTTATTCTGGATTTCAGACTTTTGCCTATATTTGTGTTACTTAAGCTACACGCATACCAAATTACAGCATTGTGGGGTCACTGGTGTACCCTGTGAATTTTGTCAAAGTTTTGTTTTTATTATGGCTAATAAATCAAAAACTACAAAAATTAAACTAAAAATAAAAACAGGTTTGAAATGTACTAATTTGACCTTTCATTTGACAACCCACTTGACCTAAAAGTCTATTTAATTTTTTTTACCCCTCTTGAACCGCAGTAACTCAACAACCCCACAACATTTTTAGCTCATTTAGTCACAGCAAAATTGTACCATCACTATCTACCTATATACTAAATTTCACGATGATCGGATAAACGCTTCGAAAGTTATCCTCGGACAAACAAACATACATACATACATACAAATCCGATTTGCCCAAGTTGACTTAGAGATCTCGCTTCGCTCGATCAATGAATGCTAAAGTTTGGATGTTTGTTTGTCTGTGACTCAATCACGTTGGAATGGCCGAACCGATTAAAATGAAATTTGGTGTGTTGATAGATTATGACCTGGATTCAAACATAGGGTATTTTTTGTTGTCAAACAACGCGTGCGAAGCCGCTGGCAGAATCTAGTTATAAATACATTGTCATTCATTACGAAACATTGTCGGTCGAACCACCGATAAAACGGTGCGTGATAAATCCCGTATTAATAATAATGATAGCTTACCGGCTTTTATAGCACGAACTAAAATCTTAACGTGTCCTCCTAAGCATGGAAGCGCTTAGCTGAAAATTCCACTAGCATTAGCATTTAACGTGGTTCGAATCCTATTTAAACGTTCAGTGGCGATTCGCTAGATAAATGAACATCAGAAATGTCTAAACGTGCGTCTTGAATTATTTAAGTCTTATTATTGCCCCAAAATCAATAAAATTGCACACTTTCGTGCACACACTTAATGAAAAAAAACACTCGTCTTATGAAATTTCAAATAAGTGAAAATGATGAATAATTAGATATTTATCAATGTTATTGATTATGTGGCCTCTTTTTTATACATTTTATATTATATTTACATATATATATATACATATATAGATTATATATATATTATATTTTATACATTTTGTGGCATAGGACGTAATTAATTCAAGACGCATATAAAATTTTTAGACATTATTATTTCGACATTTTTGCTTTGCTGTTCAGTTATCTAGTATAAAGCCATTGATAGTTTGCATAGGAATCGAACCACCTTAAAAGCATTTAAACAGAACATTTCGATTTTTATAACTAGTTACACTTATATAAAAGCTAAGCATATTAAATGTAATTAGGTATTATTTAAAAGTAAACACTTTACTTCGGCGAGCACATAATAATTATTGAACAATAATAAATTATCGTTGAATTAAAGCTTTTTTAAAAATTTCGGACAAACAATTTACGGACAGAAAAAATCCCATCACTAATAGCTGATAGCAAAGTTGCGGAACTTCGATAATAGCTGGTATCTCTGTGGAAATCTTCCGGAGTGCATTTATCTTGAAGAACTTTATTTAACGGCAAGACGTAACAAAATTAGACTTTGACTTCACGGACGCAGACTGGAATATGACTACAATGGACGATTGCAGGATGAAGTCTTAGTGGCTTTTCAGCACACAGGTTCTTTTACCATTTGTCTCAAATCTTTGCCTTCTGTATATTAATTTAGTTTATTCGTATTTGTTGTGAACGCAGCCTTTATTACATAGGTGTAATACGTTGATCTAAGAAGGCGACTAATATTTAAAATACAAATATCTGACGACTCATATTAAGTCCAAATTAAAATAAGTACCAAAGTTTTACAGGGCCACACTGGCACTCTTTAAATTTTTTTTAAAATAAAATTAGGCGTCTTAATTTTCAACAGTCCAAAAAGTGTCGTCGTATCATTATGAAACATTTATAAAAATCTTCTCTTACAAAAGAGGCATTTTCATTTACGTAAAATCCTGGTAACACAAAGGTCCCTTGTGCAAAATTATTAGGAAAATTCGTAACGCGCATTTTGTGAAAAAATATGTTTTCTCTTTGTGTTTGAAGATCCATTTTTCCCCGAGTTTTGAGCGACAGTTGTGACGGCAAAGTGTGGAAATATTGGACGTGACACTCTACAGATTAATACTCGTATTTTGTAATATGGGGAAATGTGGAAAAGACACTCGCATATTGTTTGTGGAAATTTGGACGTGAAATAACTGAAATGCTTTCAAAGTGGCACCGGAACTGACGGGAATCAATCAAAAAGAAACGCGGTCGGGAGAAGAAAATGTAATGTTTTAAAATGATTCATGGGATGACATTATTTCATAAAATAAATCTAGACAGGCCGCATTTCAAAGCCAGAAAACAAGATAAATATCATTATTATAAGTACGGGATTTACCACGTACCGTTTCGGTTAAATTCGTGAACCTTCATCAGGGTGTGTGCGGTTTTGTGCCATTCACATCATTCAAAATCGCTTCTTGCGAAGTCTTAGGCTCGCCTTGGTATTTTCGCAACAACGATCTACATCGCGATATGAAATTAGAGTCAATAGCCAAGATCATGAAGCTCGCTTCCAAGCGGCATTATGAACTTGCCACCCATCATCCGAATCCTTTGGTACACACCATTCCGGTCTACCCGTTGGACCCGCCCGCCAACAAAATCCTCCGTCGTCCGAGACACGTTCTCGGAGACCCGGATGACGAAATCACCTCCGCTAATGCGGAAGCTGAGTCATCTACATCAGACAGAGCAAACACTTCACAGAAACACCGACCTCGCCGGCGAGGTCGACGAGTCCCTTCAGTCGCCGCCTATACGAGGTACAGACATGTACCCGGGCGTTTCTCTCCTATCCCCACCCCGGCAACTGCCCAAGCCGAGGCTCGTACCTAAGTGGTGCCCTTGCGCTAGTTGCCTCTTCAAATAACTTACTGGGCTGAGCGCCATCTGCGCTCGCCAAAAGTTCGGTTAAGCTGTAACGGCCTCAGAAGCCAACAGCGAGTTTAGTCCATTCGAAAAAAAGGGTATGTGCGATCCGCTCCGCACACCGATAAAACGGTACTGTGATAAATCCCGTATTTATAATAATGGTTGAAATAAATCACGAAAGGTTTACAAGATAAATAGTTAAGCTCAGAAACAACTTGCGAGAGAACTCAACAAAAAGTTGTTACTATTAAACATATGGGTAACATTGTTATTCAATAAATGCTGGACGTTTCATACTGCGCTATCTAGCCCCAAACTAAGCAGAGCTATTTGAACCAGATGTACCTTTTTTTTACAAAATCAACAAATATCTATAGATAATGCAAATATTTATTCCACGACGTGAATTGAACCCGCATCCTTCTGCGTGTCAGCCGGTTTTTTAACAACTATGACACGAAGGTCGTAAAAAAATTAAGAACCTTTTTGACTCTTTTTTTAAACATTGTTTCCAAAGCTAAAAAAATTCTAAAAGAGAAATAATAAAAAAAACAAAAATCACGAAGATAAATCCTACTTTTTTCCGACACGTTGAGTTTTAATGAAATTTTGTCGCGTTTTACTCACACAATGGACTCGTTAATGAAATTATCAGGCCTAATTATTATTTTTTGCAACGAGGAAATCCCGAAAGATTTCTCCAAAAATATTTTTTGAGAAATTTAATAAGAACTCAATTCTGTTGCGTAAATTCACTTCTTTTAAAAATAATTATAATTTCAAAGAAGCTTCTGTTCACCGGTTTCGTGTGTAAAGTCTACATGACGTGATTCCAGTTCCCCGATTCCCGAAATAGTCAACAGAAAAAGACAGAAACAGAAAAAGCTTAATTATTCCATAACAAAATATTAAAGTTACATTCTAGACTTGGTACTTGGACTTGGTAAATGATTGTTAGGACCTCTCTTGGGTAAAGGCCTCCTTCAGCTCTTTCTATTATTCGCGGTCTTCTGCCAGTTCTGCCGGTTTGGGGTGTTGGATATCTTCCTTATCTCATCCGACAAACGAGTAAGTGGTCTACCTACTCTCCTTTTTCCTGTCGGTGTTTCCCAAATAGTGACTCTCTTGGCCGTCAACTCATTACGACATTAGTTATCGAGATTAGATCTACGATGTACTTATTGCGATGCAGTTCAAAAATAATTCAATACGTAAACACCAATAACAGAACGCAATACTATAAGCTAAAAATAACAGAAATGTCAGAATGATTTTCCCCTGGAGGTGTTCCCGGTGGGCGCAACATGAACGCCTTCAAGAGCATTAGTAAATAAGGCATTCAGTGTTAGGCAACGCGACTGCAGTACCTACCAAGAGTGCTGCAGGAGTTTATAGGCGACGGTGACCACCACCCGACAGCTTCTGTGTCTGAATGTTTAATACTAGTTGTTCGCCCCGAACCGAGATCTCGCGAGTCTCCAATTAAAACAAAAAAATATTATTTGTAATCTTTGACTATCAAAATAGTGCCACGAAATGCAAACCAACTAACATGACCTACAGTTTAATTCAAATTACAGGTAACGGGAGTTCATTACATGTGGTTACACTTTTTTGGGGTACAACTTACAGTTTTTCTGGATTTCAGACTTTTGCCTATATTTGTGTCATTTAAGTTACATGCATACCAAACAGCACTGTGGGGTCACTGCTGTACCCTGTGAATTTAGTCAAAGTTCTTTTTTTATTATGGCTAATAACTCAAAAACTATAAAAACTTTACTTAAAATAAAACAGAGCTTAAATGTACTAATGAAGACCTTTCATTTCACGTCGCACTTGACCTAATAGTCTTATTTTCATTTGTTTTTACCCCTCTTGAACCCCAATATCTCAACAACCCCCCCAACATTTATAGTTCATTTAGTCACACCAAAATTGTGCTATCACTATCAACCTACATATGTATCAAATTTCACGATGATCGGATCAACGCTTCGAAAGTTATCCTCGGACAAACAAACATACATACATACATGCATACAACGCCGATTTGCTCCAGTTGATTTAGTGATCTCGCTTTGCTCGATCCATAAAAAAGGAGGTGTGGCTATACTGACTATGTCATTAATATGGCCGTGTGTTGTACGTGAATAAGTGTACTTAACAGATAATATTTTCTATATAAAATACGCTATTTTATGCATGTTAAGCATGTTTATACACTAAGAAGTCCTTCGGGTCATACTAAATGGAAATCTCGAAACGCAGCAAAATTACCTCAAAATGGAGGTGCTTCCCACTTCACCGCGCGCGATGCGTCACACTCCTCATTTAGCGTAACGAATTCTTTGATCCTTTAGCTATCCAGTGGTGTAATTAAATTTTGAATGGATATGTAGCTGCAACACAAAACTGTATCCCCCGATTTTGTTTTCATTCGTTTTTTGAATTGCCTCCCACTATGGAAGCAATTTTAAAAACGTGTTCACGTAAATAAAAATGGCGGTCTTATCGCCTTTTTGATTATACGACATGTACATATTTGTACCTAACGATTTTGAGTTTATAACCATTGTACTCGTAAATCCCCATACCCCATGAAACAGAGAATCGTTGTGTAGGGTCAGCAATTAACTTTTTTAACCGACTTAAAAAAAGGAGAAGGTTCTCAATTCAGTTGTTTTTTTTATAAGCTAGTTACCTCAGAACTCATTATCAACCGATTTGCAAAATTCTTTTTTTTTTTGACAGGATATACTCGTATACATACTTTCAGATTGGCGCATAGAAATTTAACTAAAATTGGTTCAGAAGTATTTAGATCGAAATAAATTGAAAAAATATGTCATCCAAGCAAACGTTATTGCGTATTTTGCTTTCCTGTGACTTTTCAGTGGTGTTTAGATACGGTAAAAAAATACAATACGTCTCATTTCAGCATAACTGCTCAAACGCACTTTTCATCTACAAAAAAAAAATACATTTTAGTAAACACTAATAGAAAATAGTCATGAAAATGTGAATTAGTAACTACTTCAAAAACGAGCCATTAATTCGAATAATGCCTGCAATTGTCTCGCCGGCCGCAGCGTTTGATTTATCGAGACGCCTGCGCTGGACTCACAAAGGACTCCATCTATTGTCTCGACGCTGCCGGTGACACAGACACTACGCCCTTACAGACTGTGTACGTCCTAGGATAAATTACATGGAAAATTACATGTGGTTTATGGGAAAATTTGTTTTTTTCAAAACAGAAAACTGACCATGACGAGGCCGCGAGGCTAAGCACTGTCAGATTATCTATCTACGGTTATCTTGGTCCACTACTTTTTTTATAATACGAGTATACAAATAATACTGTCTTAAACATGAACTATGTGGAATATATTATAATAACAGTATAACTCTATACTAAGTCGTTTATACTGTGCTGTAGGAGTCCCTTCCAGACACGTTTATTATTTTATAACACATTTGCTCGTAAAGGGTCTCTTATTTCATCAATTTCAATATCGTAATGTATGTCATTACGTACTTGTGCGTTATTGTAATGTAAAACGCACGAGTTTCTTTTTAATAAGGTAAAACGTACGGTTTATCAAGATGCTCCGTTTAAAACGAACGGTACTTTTTTAAATCTTAGCAAAGAGTTTTTATGTCAGAAACGTGGTCAACATTTTATGAATAAAATTAACTTTGGGAGATAAAATGTAAAAAATAAATATTTAATTTTTTAATTTATTTGATTTTGACAGTAAATTACAACCATTTGTCTGTAACAAAAACAAAAAAGTATTAATTTACTTTATTAGTAATACTGGCTGTTTTTGGGCCTTTGCCTTAAAATAAAAGTGCTGATGCGTGCGCATCGCTAATTTATGAACAAGTAAAAATTATCCCGCGCGCTTTTTCTTTCCAAGTAAGTCCGAGTTTTATTTATTTCCTCGCAAATCTGTTAAAAAACGTCATATGACATACGTGCGCTTTGATAATTACAGCCTCTGCTTTCTTCTAGCCCTCACCTACGACTCGGGCTAGCAATATCGCCTCGGCAGTAATTTTCAACTTACCGCACTTATATGATAATGTACTATGAGAGTTAATAGGTGCACATAAAGTAGGTGTACTAAAGTAAAACACATTTATTTGGGACAACAGTACAGCACAAACAAAACAACAGGTAATGAAATAAAATATACATTTAAAAATGACATTATAATACTGTTTATGAAGATGGTAGGAACCTTTTTTTTATACTTCGTAGGCTTGTGTTTGACCACTATCTCGTCTGATGGTAAGCGATGACGCAGTCTAAGATGGTACACGCTTGCCTAGAAGAAACCTATTCACTCGCGACTTAAAGATACCCAGGTTGTAGCTATCAGGAAACACAGACTCTGGCAAGGCGTTCCACTCTTTGGCGGTGCACATAATAATGGTCGAAGAGAACCGCTTTGTGCGAATAGCAGGTATTTCTACCACATAGCGGTGGCGCACCGCAGAGCGTCTGGTTGTCCGATGATAGAATGGAGATGGTAGGATTAGGTTGAAAAGTTCCGCCGCACACTCCCCGAAATGTACTCCATAAGAAACCGATTGGCTAGCAACCTTTCGTCGATGCTCCAGGCTGAGGAGCCTTGCATCCACTAGCTCATCGTTGCCTATGAGCTTCTTGGCTCTTCTCTCAATTGGTTCCAGAGCTTCAAGTTGGTACTTCGCTGATCCGTCCCAGAGGTGAGAACAGTACTCCAAACATGATCGGACTTGTGCTTGGTACAAGTTGAGCAACTGTCCCGGTGTGAATTAGTGCCTCACCTTTGCGAGTATACCAAGCTTTTTAGCAGCCTACTGGGCTTTCGACTCAATGTAGGAGCCGAAATTCAGAGTTAACGAGATACCAAGTAGCTCGAGGTGGTCAGATTAGCACGGATACATTTCGGAAAGTAGGAGTCAGATTAAATTGATTTAGTTTTGCGGAGAACAGACACGCCTGGATCTATAAAAATACAAAAGAATAGATAAAAAAACAACAAATTACTAACGATAACTACAGGCAGGTACCTAACAAAAGTAGGTACAGTACCACCTACCTACCTAACAGCTTATGCTGAGACAGGGACCATTTTGTCCCCACGAAACACCATCATTTTCTGTCTGTGTGAAGCTGCACTTTTCCTTTGTTTTTATTGTGTGTGATGTCATGTGGGTACAAATAAATGTATTTTCTTTCTTTCTTCTTTGTAACAAGAGCTATCTAGGTACGTGTGCGCTAAAAGGTTCTGTGCTGCGTGGTGTCTCAAAAAGGATCAGTCTCAGCTTGCTGTTGGTCCACGCTTAGGCGCTAAGCGCAGACCAATGCTGGTTTACAGACTGAGCCTGTTACAGTGACCTCACGACCAGGGAGAAAGAGACCGAAGAAAGATAAAAAAAGAAGTTTAGTAAAATATACATATACCTACGCATAAATAATTTAAAGACCATAAATAAATAAATATAAATACATAAATATTGCTGGACATTTTACACATCGCTATTTAGCCCCAAACTAAGTAGAGCTTGTACTATGGGAACCAGATAACTGATAGACTACATCAATACAGGGTGTTTGGTAATATACTGACGATATTCAAGTGTCGGTTTCTCAACACATAAAAAAAGAATACTCGAAAAAAACTACTAGTTATATTATAAAATTTTAAAGAAAATGAACTAAGTTTAGGTGATTAATTCAATATAAAACTTACTGCCTGCCTACTCTTGCAATCGACATCTAAAAATAAAGGCCGATTTGATATCTCTTTCGGAAATGCCTGCGGGTTTTGGGTTAGAAAGGGACAACAAGATATATCTCGAGACGTCACCAATACAGTATCTGTGATTAGATGGCAAGCATTACGCAATAGCAAAAGATAAGTTTAATAAAATGTTTGTTTTTACATGCCAAAATAAATATCACATTTCTATGGTAAACATTTACAAATGTATTTATTATGCTCATCAAAATAACCCCTTTCATTTTTGTGCGTATATTAACAAACACCCTATATACAGAATAACATACATTTTTTTTGTAAATACATACTTATAATATATAGAGAAACAAGCAGACCAGGAATAAATATCTGTAAATCGTGAAAACATTTGTTCCGCGGCGGGAATCGTACCCGTTACCTCCTGCGTGTCAGCCGTCTATTCGCCCACTGCACCACGGAGGTCGTCAAATAAATAAAGGACTAAACTATTCACTTTGCGAAAATCCTTCATTCTGAATGATACGGAAACGTAAAACATTCCATAAACTCGTACTATGCATTGAACTAAAGAGTGAAACAATTAGCTGCTTTTGATTCATTGATTTATCGGCAGTCAGTGCATTCACAAAGGGTTCATTCATTGTCTCGAAGCCTGTCAGTGACATTCCAACACTACGCTATGAGTAGGTCCTCACTTACGCTAATGCATAGTGACTGCATTAGATGTATACAGAAATCTGAGTAACTTTAATTAAACCGTCTGATCTTGTTAGTCAGTGGCATAAAATTACTTTATTTCTCTTAAAAAATTATCTGCTAAAGTAAACAATGATCTAGCTTATCCATATCAATAAAAAACACAGTTTATGGACCGTTAAATTATTTTTGTCACATCATTTACCACAACGGACGAACAAACATAATAAAACCTGTAATAAACAACTCATAATATCAATTTAATTCTTGATAATCCCGGCTTACAAATCAAGTGTAATTATTATTCTGTAAATCGGACAACAAAAGGGATACAAAATATCTGTCTGAACAATCCCGGAGCGCGTCCCGGGATAATACAAAAATACCATAACCTGTCATATTATTTTTGTACCGGACATTTTATACGCGTAAATGATTTGCAGGTTATGGGCCCAGGGGAGAGAGGGTAGAACGGTATGAATAAAATACAATTTTAGTAGCCGTAATTGGAATGGAAATATTAATAAATGTTTAATTTTATGTGTACAATTGACAGCTGAAGTATTTATTTTGTAAATGCCTTTGTTCTGGAATGTTATTCAATTTATTTATCAAATAAAAATTATCGTTAGAGTACGACTGTTGGCATTTCAAAAATGTTTTAATCATAAATTGAATAACAAGCGTTGTGGAGCACTAACCCGATATGTTAATTATAGACATACATCTAGCAAACGTAACAAATTAAGTCTATAAATTTAATATATTGTCAGGCGCCTTCGACACTGTATCTCCTTTAACAACTCAATAGGGGTCATAATCGCCTGTCAATGTGTCAAAGTCTGGCGTATAAAGTGTATGCGTTAACTCGGCGCGGTGTCACGCTATTCTAGCTTTAAAGTGCTGAACATTAGACTAATGCTTTCGCTCTATCCACGTCCGCCGCGAATTGTAGAGTTGGCTGCACTAACAGTCACAGGGCTCGTCAACTTTTGTTTTTAATGGGTCTAATCACAAAAAAAGGATTGTGTTCCGTGTATGCTTGTATGAAGTAAAAGAGATATGCAAAGATAGTATTTTACCTGTATTTTATAAATAGGTATTTTATTGCTTGTTAACCAAATAGCCAGCTCCTTTATACTCCCTATAGAGATCTCCATAAGTGACAGGTATTTAAATATACATTAAAACATAGTTCTATGTAAAACACTAATTAAGACTATGACTAAAATTAGAAACAATTGTAAGACTCAGAAAATAAAGTAGGTCATGCAATTTGCTGTCCTGTATTGTGCGATTTGCTGTAGATTCAACAAAAAAAACTTAATATGTTGCCAACGGTTGGTGATACCTGCAGGTGGCGAGTTTTGTATGCAGTGCAGTAATTCTCGACATCACGGCCGGCGCATACGATCTGAACTAGTTAATAAAGTGCCACTTTCTTATTACACCCTTCATACGGTTACAAAATGAATTTGTGTGGGTGTAATGAATCTAGCGTAGGGACATATACCTGTACTCAGAGTACAACGTGTTTTGTTATGTACGACATTAATTTAAAACACACATCCGGAATCTTATTATCTGATTTCAGAGGTGGGGGTAATACCAATAGTTTGAATATTTATCGGCGGTGCCTTTGCGACGATGCCGCTTAGTCAGTTTAACCTATTTACATTGATATTTAGGGACTTGATAGACTTGATAGGATTGAGATTGTTGTTTGAAAATTAAAATTTTTATTTGGTGATGAATTTGAAAAAAACATTTTTTACAACAATACCTACTAGCCATAAGCCCTACCCGTGTTTTCATTTAAGGTCGTACTTAACAAAACACGTAGTATATTGATAGTTTTTTATATTATGTGTTTTTACTTTTTATGTTTTCCTGAGTTTTTGTCTCGCTTTGAGTCCTAATGTGCCGTTAGAAATAAAAACATCTTTTTTTATTTATTTATGCTTTTTTAAAAGTTAAATATGTTATAACTACACTATATTTAATTTAATAACACATTAAAATCTTTATCACCATTTAGAATCTCTGAGGTTGCATGTCCGGTCTGTTGTTATCCGCGTGCATGAGTGCATTCGCACACCATTAGATCAAATATTGTAATAAATGATCAGAATCCACGTTATCGAGAACCTGGTGTCTGGACAAACCTAGTACTATAGGTTTTAAGACATCATCGAATCAATGTGTATGTAACCAGCTTTTTGTATCTGTCAATAAATAATACAAAAAAAATGTAGAAAATTCTTTTAGCATTAAGTCCACCTTATATGCATTTATGTGTGTATACAATATGAACGAATATTTACACAATCATAGGTTAAATAAAAATGTACCAGTCAATCGCCAAAAAGCTTATCGAATCTCATTTGTTCACACAGATCCTTCCTGTCCATCCAAATGTTACCTGGAAGAGATCGTTTTTTAGCGATCAGGCCACTCATTGTACTTATGAATTTGTTTGTTTATTTTTAATGGTTTGCAATAAAGATTTATCTATGTACATTTTTTAAAACCACAAAAATTTACTTAGAAAACTTTCATGATTGATTTCAATCATTATTATAAATACGGTATTTATCACGTATCACTGCGAGACGAGACGTTATTCGGAGCGGATCGCACTCACCCTGATGAAGGTTTACGAATTGAACCGAAATACTGTCGGTCGAAACACCGATAAAACGGTACGTGATAAATACCGCATTTATAGAAACCATACAATTATGATCTATAATGTAATCTTTCATAAAAATGTTTATCATTAAAGTATTGTTTTCCGGCACCATTTGTCTGAGGAAGATATACGGTATAGTCACCTCGGAGTGACGTGACGTGACGTCATTACTCACGCCCCCAGCTTATGTGCTATAACTCAAGTGTGACCTGTAAATACAAGGAGAATTTTCTGAGGACCATTTTACCCCAATATCTTTATATTTTTTGTTGTAACGGGCTTGTAAGACAATACATTTTTATTTATTTACTACTTTCCGCCCGCGTTTGTCAGTGAAAAGTATCAATCCAGTCAATATAATCATGTGTCAATCCAGGTCATAATCTTTCGACATACCAAATTTAATTGAAATATTTTCTGCCGTTATGACGTGGTTGAGTAACAAACAAACATCCAAACTTTCGCATTTATAATATAGTGCGATTCCTTATGATTGATTGAACTAAGCGAGATCTCTAAGTCAACTTGGGCAAATTGGCGTTGTATGTATGTATGTTTGTTTGTCCGAGGATAACTTTCGAAGCGTTGATCCGATAATCGTGAAATTTGGTATATAGGTAGGTAATGATGACACTATTTTGATGTGACTCAAGAGCTAAAAATTTTGGAGCGTTGTTGAGATATTGGGGTTCAAGAGGGGTAAAAAAAATGAAAATGAGGTTATTAGGTCAAATGGGACGTCAAATGAAAGGTCTTCATTAGTACATTTGAACCCCGTTTTTATTTTTAGTTTAATCCTTGTAGTTTTTGAGTTATTAGACATAATAAAAACAAAACTTAGACAAAATTCACAGGGTAGGTACACCAGTTTAGTAACACAAATATAGGCAAAAGTCTGAAATCCAGAATAACTGCATTTTGTACCAAAAAAAACCATTTAACATGAACTCCCGTTACTTGTAGTTTGAATGAAACCGTAGGTCAAGTAAGTTGGTTTTTATTTCGTGGCACTATTTTGATAGACAAAGGTTACGAATAATTTTTTTTGTTTTATGGTAGACTCGCGAGATCTCAGTTCGGGGCGAACCACTAGTTATGTAGTTTGTGGCGATGTAGGTAAAATACCAAACCAACCTCAAGGTAGAAGACCACCCAGGCCCTTGCGTGATGACGTCAGATCCTGTAGATAACATGACGTGATCTTAGCCCTTAATTGGGTGTGTGCGTGCATTGATCTGCCCTTTGTTTTGAGATTATATCTTATTTGACAGCCTCGTTATCGAGCTAAGCTAGCGTGGTATTACTACCTAGAATCAGAGCTCTGCAAAATACATGCTTTGCATGAATTAAAATACAATAACAAAATACTATCTCGCACGTATTAAAAATACGAAATACAAAATATTTTTAAGTCGTGTATTTGAAATATAACATACAAAATAGAGTATTTATTTTGAATATTTTTATTTAAAATACAAAATATAGCCAGGTGTTAGGTACTTGACAATTTGACGTACAGTACAGGTGCAGTGTTGCCAACTTTAAAGATTGACATATTTAGCATTTTGCTTACGAATAGTTACGAAAACTATCGAATGCTATTTCCTGTAGAACGCACCATTAATAAGATCGCTAAATGTTTTTTTATGTTCAGATGTATTTTGAAGCCATAAGTATTTTAAATACTAACTACAAAATACCTCAGCGTCTAGTATTTGAAATACAAATTACATTTTTATGAATTGAATTACAAAATACGTATTTGTATTTCAATTACGTGTTTTAATTACAAGTAATTTAAATACCCCTGCCTAGAATGTATATCTAGATGACCCACCCGAGGCTTCCCACGCGTGGTTTGTCAATGAAAACATTCTTCTGCGCAGTCGAGTAAAAAGTAGCCTCGTCTCGAGCTCTGTCATAAACTATTTATATACCAAATTTCATTGAAATCGGTCTAGCCGTTTAGTCGTGAAAACGTAACAAACGGACAGAAATGCACAGTTACTTTCGAATTGATACTATTAGTGAATCAACACTCACTGGTTCTACAGAAAATGCTGTTCGTATTAATATTACTATTTTGTAATCGCGATAACTTTTTCATACATTTTAGAGGAGTTTCTATGAAAGATTTACTATGAAACCAACACTCACTTTGTTGGTTGCAGCTGTATGAAATTTATTTTACTTTCCCCGAAACTTCAACCATTTCCCCGGTAAGCTATGTACCTAAAGGTTACGCCATATGCCCAAAGCTCATTACGTCTCAGTTAAATCTGCGCTAACCCCGCCGAATTCAAGAGGCCATAAATTGAGGCGATTGTTCCCTCAGGTAGGCCTCCGCAAATTATTAGCATAAATACCCGCTTACTAGGCACAGCGCAAACATGACGCGCGCGGTGTGGGACCAACCTAGGTGCTTCTACACGGGCGATTTATATTGCTCCACTCTAGGCAGGAGAGTTTAATGACGACCGACGGAGCAATAAAGTAATTTGTTCCTCAAAACTTGACCAAAATGCAGGGAATAACATTTTTTTGGCTACAGTCCAGTCAATGGAACAGCCAACTATAATCTCGGTGTCTTCAATTCCAGAGTAAACAGATGGCTTCTAGGCAAGCGTGCTCAATATTATACCACTTCATCAATAGCAAAAAAAAAAAAAACGAATAACTATTTCGTTTTTTTTATCACTGCATTAACTTGTATTTACTTGTATTTAACGAGCAACCAAAAAAACGGCCATTATAACTTATCATACGCCTGATGGAAATTTGTAGCTCTAGCTGAAGTCAGCGGCTACGTCTTATAGGCAGCGTGCATTACCTACCTGAGGGCTTAGCCAAGTAACATTCGATTAGCGATGACGCTAGTCGACAATTCCGAAAATGTATGGGATTTGACACATGCTATGGAAATATCACGTGATAAATCGACAACAAACCAACAAACCTATGTAGAAATTGAATCGATTCGAAGCGAATGTAACTTGGCTACGGGCCCTGGGATAGGTAAATGGAATAAATTTGCGCGGCGAAATGCAGTAATAATTGCTTTTAAAATTGCCGGTGTACGATCACCTGCCAGATGGAAAAATGGCACAAGCAATTTCAGGTGAGTGACGGGAATGAAAACGTTTTAGGTAGACGGTTTAGTAGGTATGTAAGTACCTCGTAAGAAAACAAAGTCAGATGTTTTAGATTGTTGCCCGACTGCCGAGGTAGGTACGTTATGTTTCTCAGAAGTGCTTTTAATATTTTACCTTTAAATGGTATGTACTTTTAAATGGCCCTCAAAATGAATCTAAAACAATTTCTTGAATAAATGTTGCGACTTTGCAACCCTTTGCAAGCAAAACATGTAATAGGACAAGCAAGGAAAAGTTGAATTATTTCACCATCCCACTAATATTATGAACGCGAAAGTTTCTATGGATGTATGAGTGGATGTTTGTTTCTCTTTCACGCAAAAACTACTCAATGGATTTTAATGAAATTTGTTACGTTTTTAGATTATAACCTGGATTAACACTTAGGCTACTTTTTATTGACAAACCACGCGTGAGAAGCCGCTGGCGGAAGCTAGTTTTTAAAGAAATCGTAAGTTAGTCTCTGGATAGCTATGGATGACTATGGTATGTTTTGTACCATTGTAAATTTGTCTATGACGTCCCTTATTTCTGTATTTTCTTTTATATATTTTCTTGTGTACAATCACACTAATACCTATTATAAATGCGAAAGTTTAGATGTTTGTTTATTTATTTGTTTGATTGTTATTCAATCACGTCGTACCGGCTGAACTGAATTCGATGAAATTTAGTATTTACGTAGATTATAACCTGGATTAACACATAGGCTACTTTATATCTCATAAATCAGGTCCCATGGGATAAAATGGGGGTGTCAAAGTTTCTATAGAAAAATGATTTTGGTCTTTCCGTTTGCGAAGCCGCCGGCGGGTCAGCTAGTAATGAATAAATAAAAGTTAACAACGCAAACCAGTGAACAAGAATTCTTACGAAAGAGCATCCTCAGAATCATTTTCAAATACGAAATTTCCAATTAAATATCAAAGTGCCAAAACAAATTGCATCAACGTGATTTGTAACTTATTTGTGAATCGATTGAAAACTACTTTTCTGAATTCTTAATATTTTTATACTTAATTTGAGGAAAACTAACAGCTGTTATTATAACTTATATTAAGACAGATTATTTACCAGATAGCCAATAACAGGATTTCAAGTTTTTCTTTCCACAAAACAACCAATTTATTCTTAAATCCATGTTGTTAAAATTTCGGCTTAATGTTTTATTACCGGCCGCCTGCCTGACATCAACGCTCTTTGGGATTTGTCGAGAACGCGCAAGTCCGCCTCGCTTGGCGGCCCGACACCGACGGACGATCACGGTCATCGGAGATGACGGCTGATAGAGAGATGTGGAGGAGGAATACATTTTGTGCCGACCCCGCGTAATGTAAGAAAAGGGTAGGAAGAAGAAGTGAACAACTAATCGAGATCTCACATTACAACGAATATTACGAGTTACATTTAGATAGTACCTTATCTACTTGTATTCAGTCTGTGAGTGAATGCGCTGTACGATAATCTGCTATCAATGTATTTGCAACCTACCAACTGCTCAGATTAATTTTCCAGTATTGATTTGATTTCCTTCAAAACCATAAGCTCCTACTTCCAGTATGCGGTTCCAATTAATATGAAGCCGCTGAGAGCGTGTCTGCGTAAATCCTGTTGAGGCGATCGAGTCAGCTTTAAATACCGCTGAGTAATCAGGCTTACAGGGGATTCCGGCTGGACCAAATTATTAGAGACTAGCTGTTGCCCGCAACTTCGTACGCGTTACACTACTAAATGTGTAGGTAATCTAGAAATAAAGCTAAACTCGTTGCAACTTGACTTGACACCCCATTTTTATCCCATGGGACCTGATTTAGGGGACAAAAAGTAACCTATGTGTTAATCCGGATTATAATCTATGCATATAACATACTAAATTTCATCGAAATCGCTTCAGCCGTTTCGACGTGATTGAGTAACAAACAAACAAACATCCAAACTTTTGCATTCATAATATTAATGTGATTAGTGTGATGTGATGAACCACAGAAAAGGTATGCTGAGTTTGCGGTTTTGCTAATACATTACATTTCTATTCCAATATACAGCGTCCTCGGAAATTGGTATATGCACCCCTATTTTTGCGTCAGGGGATGAAAATCGCGTACTTCAGTTTGGTTGTAATAGAAGAAGAATAAGAATAAGGTAGGTAGGTTGTAATGACGATGATGATGTCGTCCGGGCCAATTTCGGCTTCGGCGAGATTGTTCCTGCTATGTTACGTTGGTACGCTCTAATGTGTGTAGACGTGTCAAAAGTTTGACACTAGTTTGACATTCTTTCAAGGAGAAACGAGTCGTAGCTAGTTACCGACAGATATAGGAACCTGCCATAAGATGACTTGAATAGCCAATCTTAGCTTTAAATGTGCTACATACCGCTACATGGTAGACATACCTCACATACGCACAAAGCGGTACTCTTCCACCTTTATTATGCGCACCGCCAAGGAGTGGAATGCCTTGCCTGAGTCTGTGTTTCCTGATAACTACAACCTAGGGATCTTTAAGTCGCGAGTGAATAGGTTTCTTCTAGGCAAGCGTGTACCATAGTAGACTGCATCATCGCTTACCATCAGGCGAGATAGTGGTCAAACGCTAGCCTATAATTTATAAAAAAATAATAATAATAATGTGTGTGCAAGACATAGAGTGCAAGTCAGAGCGCCGCGCCTTTAACATAATTATATTGTACTAGCTGATCCGCCCACGGCTTCGCACGCGTGGTTTATCAATAAAAACATTACCCTTCTTTTGCGCAGTTAGGTAAAAAGTTGCCTATGTCTATCCGCCATGGTATAAACTCCTTGCCAAATTTTATTACGATCCGTTCAGCCGTTAAATAGTGAAAAGGTAAAAACAGAGTTTCGCGTTAATAATAATAGTGAGTATGAATGTTTGCAGGCGGTTTACTTTTAAGTTGGACACGTCTTCTATTTAACTCGCGCCTGCGTTCATCTTCAAATATGTAGACATTTTGCTGCACTATGGCTGCATCTTCTTTTGGCCAATTTTCAGCCCGTAATTCCCAACGGGAGTACGCAACAAAAATGTCTTCAGTGGCTCATAACACTGTCGTATGAAGAAACTGAATACCTTTTAAATGTTGCTGTATAGACTGTAGGTCATACACACACAAGCACACATAAGTTCACACACACACACACACATACACACACACGCACACACCGTCTCATACATACACACAAACTCATATACACATACGCGCACATAATCACACATGCTTATCTTGTATAATTTAAAAAAATAATAGTAATAATAATTGGAAATAACAAACTCGAAGGGGGGCGTTAGTGTTCGCGACACAGTTTATAACTTCTGCGAATACTATCGTGTTCCAGTATTGTTGTATCTTGTTTTTGTTCCAAAATAAAGTTATTTTGAAAGTTTTGAAAGTTTGAAAGTTAACCAGGTTGTAATTCCTATATTCTGTGGTTGTAAATGTTGTATTCATTGTATTACTACGCTAACAATTCAAGCCAACTAAAACTAAAATTGTCTTTACAACAAGGCCTCTTTACAGTTGGTTCAATTAATTTATTGATTATTTTTTGGAGTAAAAACTTCTTTAGGCGCGTTGGGCATTTTTTGAGATGGGAATAAAGCCATTGAACTCGCGACATTGTTATCGTTAGCGTTACCAAATTGTTCAAGTTTTCAATTCTGCCGGCACTCCCGGAGTGCCACTTTTTTAATTTTGTTGTTATTTGCTATCATATGACGTTTCATCTGACAAAGCCAGTTGCTACTCAAACTAGTGGTTCTGTGAGAACAGTAGACCGGAGAACAGCAGTACGGGTTCGTCTTGTGAAGGCGGAGAGGATTGCGTAGTCTGATTGGTATAGATAGGTAAATATTTTCCGAAAAAATGTCTAAAATTGAAATCCTTCCATAAATAACCTACAGAAAATTTCCCTTTCGTATATTTATATTTCGTGTGCAATAATGAGTATATATATCTATCTATAAATGGCAAATTAACATTATTTTATGTACCAGTGAAATTGACATAACTAAGTGTTCTATGTACCCATGGTTTGAAAATAAATGAAGGAATGAAAATACGAATCAAGTCTTCGAAAATAACCCAAAAGATTTTTCATCCGACAACAACACGTACTCCGAATTTACAAAAGAAAGCCCAACCTCGCTTCCGGCATCCTCAAGGCATTTCCACCCATCACTCTCACACCTGCCCACCCATTTGCACGCTCAACGCGAATATTTTCAAATCAACGCCTTTTCTATCCCCACACAATTTCTAACCCTATTGTTAGAAGCCTAGACTGTAAGTTCCCGGGTGTGGTTCTGGCTATGAAAATTGATGGTATTGGTTATTTGCAATCAGTTGGTGGCAAACGTTACGTGTAAATAAGGCTGTGGTTGTTTAGGCCGTTCTGTGGGCCCACTTGTTATGGCCCATTATGAGGTAAATTATAACTATCAGTTGTTCCGCTCAGAACGTTCGATCGAGGCGACTACTAGGTATTATTAGCATTTTATAACTCCATATAGTGTTTTTTTATATTTATTTTAGAAATAATAGCTTTAAGTAAAATTAATGTTAGAAATAATAGTACATTCTAGTTAGTACACCCACTTACTGGTTGGGTGTACCTGTGTTCTACCTGTGTGTTCTATCTCTTCCTGTCTGTCTACTATTTTGTTTGTGATCTGTTCTATGTTTCTTTGTGTGTGTCAAATAAATATATTCTATTCTATTCTATTCTTAGTAGGAATAAATTCATTTTATTTTATTTTATTTTGTGGGCGTCCTTTAATTATGTGAGGCGTTTTTGTCGATTTTTTGATCCCCCTCCCCCTGATGAGATGTCGCTAGATTTGGTTCGATCCCCTCCCCCAGCCCCTTATCTCACGTGAGATTTTTCAATATTTGTATTCAACTTATTGTAGGGTAAATGCGTTGGACTTATTTAAAAAAACACAATTTTTTTTATTAGGACTAGTATTCAACCTCAAAGTGGACGACCTCGGTGGCGCAGTGGGCGAATAGCCGACTGAGACGCAGGAGGTAGCGGGTTCGATTCTCGCCAAGGAACAAATGTTTGCATGAGCTACAGATATTTGTTCCGGGTCTGGATGTGTTTCTATATATTATAAGTATGTATTTACAAAAAAAAAGTATTTAAGTATTCTATCAGTCATCTGGTTCCCATAGTACAAGCTCTGCTTAGTTTGGGGCTAGATAGCGCTGTGTGAAATGTTCAGCAATATTTATTTATTTTTATTTATTTATTCAAGATAACGTTTTTGACAGAATAAAAATGATATTTGCTCTATCCCCCACGTGATTCAGCTCGATCCCCTTGAACACCTCACGTAATTGATAGATGCCCCCTTTATTTGTATAAACGATGCAGATGACGATGTGTGTGATGCCTATGATTCAGATATATACAATGTTGCATTGACAGAATTGACAGGCATCAAGATTAGAATTTGAGAAAATTTTACTAAATGTAAGTTCGCATGAGCTAGATGACGCCTTCACTCAGATGTGGGAATTCTGATATTGCTATTACTCTCACAAGTCTTATAATGTTTCAGTAGTTGTTAGTTATAAAGGAAAATAAATATTTCTGGACATTTCAGACAGTCCTATCTAGCCTCAAACTAAACAGAGCTTCTACTATGGTAACCAGATAACTGATGGAATACCTATATATTCTTTTTTTGTACATACTTAATAGGTAACTATTTGACATCTATTTTTCCGAACCACTATTATACAATCTCGGAGTATTCAATTCCAAAGTTAAAGCCAAGAGTGCTCCATCTTCGACCACACCATCACTTAGTGAGTTAGTGAGGTAGAAGCATATAAACAATTTATTGGCTAGAAGAAAGACTTCTTTCCATCAATGAGTTGGTAAAGTCAGAAGATTAATTACTAGATATATTTTTTCTAATTAAAATTGCGCATTAATTACCTCGTCCACTATCAACGTCCACTGCTGGAGATAGGCTTAGGTACTCCATTTAGGTAATCCATCAAGCCATCATCATCATCAGGAGGCTCGTCAGCTTGTGTGTCTAAATGTTTAATATTAAAAAAAATCCTCCCATAAGATTTAGTACATTATTTATCACCAATAAACCTCATAATCGGGCAAACTCCTTGAATCACCAGGAGCCATCAAAATACGCAACATAAATACAATCTTTTCCCTATAACAGCGTTTACCCTATAATAGGTTTTTCCCTGTTATCTCAAATAATGACCAGAATATAACCTCTAAAAGTTTAGCAGAAGTGCACTAATCCGTTGGTTTTATGGAAGGGGATACTTGTTTAGTGATGATAAAGTTTTGATTAGATTTGCGCCATACAGTGTCTTTATACTAAGTTCTTTGTAACCGACTTCAAAAAAAGGAGGAGGTTCTGTATTCGTAGTAATCTTTTTTTTTAATTTATGTTACCCGATTACTCGAAGACGCCTGGACCAATTTGAGAAATTCTTTTTTGTCATTGGCACCAAGTCAGACAAATATAAATAAATAAATATTGCTGGACATTTCACACAGCGCTATCTAGTAGTGAGTATGGCGGATAAGGGAGAGCTTCCAACCCCAGCTCTTGCGGCTTGGAGACTGTCTGTTGTGCAGTATGGGGTCGCGTGTTGTCGTGAAGGAGCAGTGGGGACGACCGATTGACCAAAGCTGGTTACCGATGTGCAAGCTTCTCCATCATTGTCTCCAGTTCTTCACAGTACACATCTGCAGTAATGCTCCTGCCGTTTTGTAAAAAGCTGTGGTGAATCACACCCGCACTAGACCACCAAACAGTGACCATCACCATTTTAGGGGTCATTTTTGGTTTAGGGTATTGCTTTGGTGCTGAACCAGGATCTAACCAACTTGCTGAGCGCTTTCGATTGTCGAACAAAATCCATTTTTCATCGCACGTAACAATTCGGTTCAAAATTCCTTCATTTCTTTGCCTATTGAGCAGCGCGAGGCAGGTCTCGACGCGTACGTTGCGATAGTTAAGTTCGCGGGGCACCCATCTATCAAGTTTTTTTACCTTGCCTATTTGTCGCAAATGGATCAAAATTGTTTTGATGCTAACATCAAAAGCTGCTGCTAGCTCAGCTGTAGATTGAGTTTCGTCAGCTTCCACAATCGCCTTTAATTCATCATTGTTGACCAAAGTCTCCGGACGACCACGAGCTTCATTATTCAAGTCAAAATTTCCAGAACGGAACCGGGAAAACCAATAACGGGTTGTGCGTTCGTTTGTACAGTTCTCTCCTTAAACGTTTTTGATGTTACGTGCCGTTTATGTCGCGTTGGTGCCACGACGGAACTCATATTCCATAATTACACGAATTTTTAAAGTATCCATTATGACGAAAAATACAACGCTAATCAGTAAACAAAAGACTGAGTTTATAAAAAGAATGTCATGTTTTTAAAACTAAATTAAATTTGAATTTAGAATACAAAGCCATTCCAAACTTTTTTCTATTTGAAATGACCAGTACTGACGAACGGCAATTTCATAGGTAAAGACCTATTATTTTGAGGCATCCTGTATAATCAAGTTGCTAGAACCGTTCGTACAGTAGAAGGTATTATAAACTTCAGCAATTACTGAAACATATGCTTTGCTTTCGGGTTGGATTCGATATTAAAGTTAGAGGGTCGTTTTTATTACGGATCCGTTTAAACTTTCAATCGTTATGGCCGAAGTTTTGATTGATATCCACTGTTATCGTTTAATATTGAAGATGTTCAATTAATATTGATTTAAATCGAAGTGTATAACTAATTGACTGCCTCCGTGACGCAGTGGGCGTATAGCCGGCTGAGACGCAGGAGGTAGCGGGTTCGATTCCCGCCGCGGAAAAAATGTTTGCATGATCTACAGATATTTGTTCCGTGCCTGGGTGTTTTTCTATATATTATAAGTATATATTTACAAAAAAAAAAGTATATAAGTATTCTATCAGTTGTCAGGTTCCCATAGTACAAGCTCTGCTTAGTTTGGGGCTAGATAGCGCTGTGTGAAATGTTCAGCGATATTTATTTATTTATTTAATGGAATTCTGTGAGTTGGTGTTTACTGGGCGGGTACAGAGGGGTGATTGGCACAACAGTTTATCACAGCTATTGCATACAATATTTACAACTCCATAGTTACACGTCATTCGAGATACAATCATTACATATGTAGTATAAATGTAACTTTTTAACAAAAATATAACCGACTTCAGATAAAAGTATAACATTATACTTACACAAATATCTGATTATTTCTTAATATTAAAAAAAAATGACAAAAACATTGTCCGTGCCTTTGAAATTTGAGGGTTTCCCTCGATTTCCCCGGATTCCACCATCAGATCCTGACTTGGTTAGAATGGAACCACCTAGGAAGTGCACACTTTCGAATAAAAAAATAATTTTTAAAATCTGTTCACAATTGACGGAGAAATCAGTGAACATACATTAAAAAAACATACAATCGAACATAGAAGCTCCTCCTTTTTTGAAGTCCTCCTTTTTTAAAAATGAAGTCGCTTGCGCTGTCTGTTCGCTTAGATCTTTTTAACTACTCAACGGATTTTAATGCAGTTTTCAGCAATAGATAGAGTGATTCAAGAGGAAGGTTTATACGCGTATGTATAATACATACATAACTCGGTTTATTTGTTAGTTTGTTACCTTTACACGACTAACGGCTGAACGGATCGTAATGAAATTTTACAAGGAGATAGATTGTATCCTTGGAAAGGACATAGGATTCTTTTTAGCCAACTGCGTAAAATGTGGGTAATGTTTTACTGAAAAGCCACCCGTGTGAAGCCGCGAGCGGGTCAGCCAGTATGTTAATACAATTTATGTTAGTCCATAGATAGCAGAACATTTATAGCATAGATAGGTATATATCTATATATAGAATAAAAGAACAACATAAAAATTCAGTAGCAAAAAAAATCTCAAGAAAGTTTTCTACTTTTTTTAAAGAATTTTTTAAGTTGTTCAAGTCAAAAATTTACAAAAATTCGTAAAAAAATTCAGAACTCGAAAACTATAAAAAATCGTGGGACATACATGGGGGGTGATTCGGGTACCCCAAGGGGTGTTCTATCTCTAGACTTTCGCTTGACACTATTTTTTGGGACACCCTGTATATAAGACACATACCTACTAATAGGTAGGCCTCTTGTTTGAAGATAAAAATAAAAACGTGTAGATGGATAATTTCAAGTTGATCTACATAAGAGTAGATTTTAATATTACTACACAACGTGTGATAACAAAAAAAATGCAAATTATTATTTTTATTATTAGATTTCAGTCTTTCAAATTATATATTTTAGTCTTTCAATTAATATGTGAAAACTTCTTTAGGCGCGTTGGGCATTTTTTGAGATGGGGAAAAAACCATTGAATTCGCGACACTGTTACCGTTAACGACACCTCTGTATATAGGTACATATCTCGTAATTGTTCAGGTGTTCACTTCTGTCGGCACTCCCGGAGTGCCAATTTTTTTTTGCTTAAGTTTAGCATAATTATTTTCAATATAAATAAATAAATAATAAATATGGCTGAACATTTCACACAGCGCTATCTAGCTCCAAACTAAGCAGAGCTTGTACTATGGGACCTAGATAACTGATAGAATACTTTCATACTTTTTTTTTTGTTAATACATACATATAATATTATAGAAAAACATCCAGACCCGGAACAAATATCTGTAAATCATAGAAACATTTGTTCCACGTTGGGAATTGAACCCGCTAATATAAACTTTAACTATGCCAAATCTCATACTCCTCCGCTATGAGAGTGAGTGAAACAAATGTCGTAGGTGGATGAAAAGAGGAGTGACATTGTAGCTACGAGTATGTAGCATATGTAGCTGTTAACTGCCATGCCAAAACACTTTGTTTGCGAACATTTTTGAGGACATTGGTATGGCAAATAGAGAATTTTGGCAAATTGCTTTCGTTTCGTTTATTGGGCACCCGTTCATTGGCCATCAATTCTTTTCCTAATTGATCTGCGTGAAACGCTACTTCAAGAGCTAACGTAGAAATATAGTTACTTGAAAGGGCTTTTGGTTTAATGTTGTTACGAGCTGAGGGTTTGGGATAAAATAATGAAAACTAATCTAACCAAAATAACACTTTTATTCAACACTAAAATGATAAATACACGATCTTAATCACAAGTAATCACAACACACTAATTCACACCACTGTTGCACAATAAACTACTAAAAGTCACCGAAATATTCGCACGAATCGCCAAATCCAGACTACCTCTTCGGACGTCTGTACGTCCTATTTATACCGCACGAACAGTTACTACACCTTTCTCGAATGCTCTCAATGGTTCCGCCGTGAACTAGAAGTGTGTAGGTATTTCAACAAAACTACTATTTCTTATTCTGTCCAACTACAGGTAAAAACGTAGTACAAGTCCCGCAAGTTGATATTGCGATGGAACCTTGTCACAATAACAGCTGCGTGGCGTCATCCGTCGCAAAAAAGTGCAGATAGCAAAAAAATGTAATAAAAAGTAAATAAGCTAGGGTTATGGGTTTATTTGTATTTCTTATTTTATTTTAATGGGTTTCTTTCTCGTTTACAAAATAATTGTCCACTTTAATTATCATTTCACGAGCACAACTGTTAATTAATTTCTTACTCATTTTATCGGGTAACAGGTAACAAAACTCAAAAATAACAATAAAACAGGATAACAAAAACAAAACGCTATAACAAGTACTCGATGCGCGTAAGCACGTAAGCGCGGGCTGACCTTGCGAACGGTACTGACATGACGGTGCGACGTCGACTACGTCACCAAGATGGCCGCCAATCGCAATATGAACTTGCGGGGATAATAGGTATATATCATACCCAGTATTACCTATTCTGTGACACAGTAGGGACAAACTTCGAGAGGCCGACTATTACTTATTCTGTAACAGCCTCGGGCGTAACACTATCATGAAAAAGAACTGTTACAGGATTTGTAAACAGAAAAGGTACAGACAGCATCGCTTATTGGTATCCTCTGCATAAAATTAAAGATTGAAATAAAATCTTGTTTATGATGAAAATCTGCGACAATGACCAGCTTCCCGTTGGGAGCTGTCAAGGACGCAACTGAGCAGATGTAGTATGAGATCAATATGATTCTCAAATCAAATCAAATTGTAATATGCTTTTAGCGATAATATTTGTACAGCCCATTGTACCTATTGTTTAATAGTGTATTTTCTTATAAATGATTGTATTTAAATGGTGTGCAATAAAGGAATTATCTATCTATCTATGTATTCAGCTTACACCCATGCAATAGTAAAATAATCATCATCAGAGGCTACCTATTATAATTCATCCTGCTCCTGATCCTGCTGAGTACAGGCCAACTTTCACTTTTGCCACTGTCCTCCATCATAAGCTTCTCTGATCCAGGTGATGCCCGTGACTTTTATAATTTCGTCTGCCTAACGAGCTGGTGGATGACCAGGGTGTCTATGGAAAGTTCTTGGTAGCCATTTTGTGAAGGTTTTGCTCCACCTACCATCACTACGTCTAGCCAGGTGTCCAGCCAAACTCCATTTGAGCTCCATCACTCTGATCAACGTCTTGGACTTTTGTCCAGCATTGGATCTCAGTGACAGTATGATTTTCAACTATTGATATTTTATTGAATTAGGTAAAGGTATATAGTATTTTACAAACTTTCAACTTTCGCGATCACTGTATTACTCATCATTAGCCCATTAGGTATAATTTAAAGACACATCCAGTAACTTTAACCCAGAAGGCAGTTAAATAAAAACGCTAGTCCGAACCTGCGAAATTAGAGTCACTACCATTAGAATAAAGTCCAATTTAGCTTCAGGATCGGTTTATACCGATAGCAGTTTAATTGGAAAAGCGTCTTTCTATCTATTCCGACGACTTTTGTTGTTAATTGCCCTTGTTTGCGACTCGAGCTAGATTGCCACGACTTTTACTCATTTTATGTCTCTTCAGATGTCCGAATGTAAACCGAATATTAATGGCAATTCTATTGTATATATGTTCACAAAATACGAATGTTGATATTTCGTTAACGCTGAAGACCAAATAAACATGACATATAAAGTGACATTTCTAAATGACAAGTTACAATTAAATTGTTGTGGTAGGTAGTCAATGTACTCACCGGGCACGGGTGCTTCGGTGAGTACCTGAATAGGATTGGACGCAAACGGACACCGCAATGTCACCATTGTGAGTGGGACCGGGATTCCGCACAGCATACGCTCGAGGAATGCTCAGCGTGGTGCGTGGAAAGGCGGAACCTGATCACCAGGATCGGGCAGGACCTCCGTCTGCCAAACGTAGTAGTGGCTATGTTGGCAGACGAGGACGGCTGGAAGGCCGTGGCCTCATTCTGTGAGACCGTATTGACTCGGAAAGAGGCCGCTGAGCGAGATTGGGAGAGGGCCGATCCCACTCGGAGAAGGCGGCAGCAGGGTGCAGGCAACGGCTACCCCGCGCCGCCCGCCCCGTGAAAGGGCAGAGTAATGGTTTCCCCTGCCAAACAGGGGACCTTTCGGGTCCGTGGGTAGTCAGAGGGAGGGCTCTGGCCAACCCTGATAGCGGACTCAGGGAGGGCAGCCGCACAATGTGGCATGTGCTTTTGTGCACGCACCGCGAGGGTGCTGGGGGCAACAGCCCCTGGGACGTGCTCTTTATGCGCGGTATGCATGAGGGGCGTTTCTTGCGAGATCCCAGAACCCTTTGACATGTATTGAGGCCGGCCACCAGGGAGGTTTTAGTGGGTCGTCGAGGCCGACAACCCCACATAACCCGTATTGTTCATGCAATACGGGTATCTAGGTACAGATTTCCTTCTCGATAAAAAAAAAGGTAGGTAGTCAATAATTTTTTTTCTGGCTTACTAAAACTACCCCGCAGACACGCCAATTTAATTAAATTAATTTCTTTTCACCTTTAGTCGTTAGCTTTTGAATGAAAGAACACGAAATTTTCGTTTGTCCGTAGACAATATAATCGCCATCAAGGATTGTATCTTGTCTTACTAATGTGATGAGACGAATATAATGGCTTTGTATCTAGTAAAGTACGTGTGTATGCGTTTGGGTAGCTTATTCAGCTGTTGTCTTCCGACTTAAACAAACTACTGAACTGATTTTGATGAAATTTCTGTGAGACCAATATAAAGTTATATCCTTTCAAATAAAAAAAAAAATCTAAATCGCTTGATAAATGACAGAGTTCTGAGGTAAAATCATAAAACAATTTTATGAGTCCCTATAAAATTTGAGGGTTGTCCTCGGGTTTTTGGGATCCCATCATCAGATCCTTACTTGGTGCCAATGGGACCACTTGTGAAGTATTACAACCTTTTAAATAAAAAAACAATTTCTAGAATCGTTCCAGGCGTCTTCGAGTAATCGGGGAACATACATTAAAAAAAACATACAGTGGAATTGAGAACCTCCTTCTTTTTTGAAGTCGGTTAAAATAGTTGAAAAATAATAGCATTAGGTTTTGTAAATACTTATATTTGTTTCGTTATTTACTAGAATTTATTGTTTAAATAAACCTAGTTGTTAATGTGATTTTAGGTATCTACAGTAATGTAACCTTTACATGCCTGCTAATATGCCGTTAGAAGGGGGGGTAATGCACAATACACCTCATAGGGACGTCAGTGCAGATCATATTCCTCCCACCCTAGAATTAGAAGCAGATGCCTTTACATATTGGAGTTCAGTCCTGAGTCAACCACGTTTTTTACTCAGTGCCTCTTTTGTTCATTATATTTTACATTGCTCGCTTCATGAACAATCAATGCAATCATTTTAGTCCCTTCACTATCCATCAGACAAAACACCAAAACACAATCCTCAATATCTCTCAACCCCGAGAATTTTTTCAGAGAATATACGAGTACAATAGGTTCTCCATCGTTCACAACAATAGGCCGAGGTCCACCTGTCCAAAAATAAATTGCATACAGACGAACAAAGACCTCTTCAACGCATTAAACTGATTCAGGACAAGAAAATCTTGACACTTTTAATCGTGAGGATCCACATGAATTTTCCATCAGCAACCAATCAACTTAGATCTCCCAATTAGGATAGTGTAAAGGCCAGAGTGGATCTATAAAAACTGGAGAAGAGTGGTCCCCTAATCTTCAAGTCCTTAAGGTTCATTATTCTAATTGCTTTTTCATTCGAGAATCTTTCGAGTGGCACTCTCTTTGCGAGTGAAAAACGTGATAATTAAATTATTCTAGGTTCGTCGCGTGAGTTTCTTGGTGATTTTACACACTGTACAGGATCAGGGACGTAAACGGAATGTCTTTCCTATATAATCTACCTATTTGCAACTAATACTTAGAGCGCCTTTTTATTTATACAGCGCTTGGCACTACTTGCTGGGTAGATTTACCAATCAACTAGACCCTTATTCAATAAGCACAAAATAGTTTAGAAACAGAGATATTAAAAAAAGTTCGAGTAAATAGACGGCTAATGAGATGAACCAGTTTGTTAAACAAAATAAACATTTTGACAAAAGTTTTTTCAGCGATTATTATAAATACGGAGTTTATCACGTACCGTTTTATCGGAGTTTCGACCGACAATGTTTCGGTTTAATTCGTGAACCTTCATCAGGGTGAGTGCGATCCGCTCCGAATTACGTCCTCGCACTGCGCGCCGCAGCCCTCTGCGCGCGAGTAGACGGGATAGGAGTGGTAACGGAGGTTGCGTTAACGAGTGGTGGCCCATCGCGTTGACAGGCTGCATCATCATTATTATCATCTCTCGTCTTCGGTAGTATTCGGCACAGGCAAAATTTGCCTGGTCGAGACATAGTGTTGTTTGTTTGCCAGGCAAACTCACTCAGATTCAGTCACTCCTCTGTCGCTTGCATCATGAAGACATGGACTCTAGGCTGGCGGTAAAACCCATCCTCTATCTCTGTTAAAGTTCGGCACACGACTTATTTCTTTGCCCTTTTTTCTTTTTTTATTGCCCTAAGCGGATTGTACTCATCCTGATGAAGGTTCACGAATTGAGCCGAAACATTAGTGGCGATTCTGTTGTTTACACTGACTAACTTTATGCTCTAACTTATGTAAAATACAAACAGTCTAATTTTATTTACGCTAATGATCAAATTAGAATGGCATTTAAAGTGTAATTTCTAAAATTAAGTAATTTATGACTAAGATGGCGTGTTTGCAGGCTAGTTTTAATCAACACCAATTTGACTGCTGACTAAAACTAGCCCAAAAACACGCCATCTTAGTGAAAAATACTTAAATTTAGAAATGCCACTTTAAATGTCATTCTAATTTGATTTTTAGTGTAAACAAAATAAGACCGTTCATATTTTACACAATTTTATTCAGTCAGCGTAAACCACAGAATCGCCACCACTGTCGGTCGAAACACCGATAAAACGGTACGTGATAAACCCCAAATCAAATCATTTATTTGCATCAAATAAGGTTTTAACTAAGTTCTTAAAATTATTATAGATGGGTCCAACTTATTTCTACCACAGAGGCATGTAAATTATTAAAATATAAATAAAATAAATGATTACAAATTACAAAATAAGAACAATGATAAAAATAAGTCAAGAACACAAACAAACCAAAATAAAATAAATGTCAAATAAAAATAATTGATCAAATTCAGATGTCAGGCAATATTAATTATACAGTTCGTTAATACTAATATTCATTTACCCCGTATTTATAATAATGATTGAAATAAATCACGAAAGTTTTCTAAGTTTTTTCAACGTTTGAATGGTCGTCACCAGCGTATCACCAGTGCGCGCAGTGCAACAAGCACTTGGTTTTGCATCAAAAGCTTCTATAAACATAATACACTCGTTCCGTCTCCGTCCCTGATCTGTGTAATATACTTTAATTCGTCATAATAGGCGTTTTGTTGTGAGCTCCATTTTATCGTATTTATTTTTAATTTACTTATCCCTACATCTCGGAATAATACGACTCTCAGCAATGATTTTGGAGGTAAATAGAAGTTCTAAAGCGGATTGTTTTTGTGTGTTTCTTTTGAGGAAATGGTTAATAATGTAAAGATAATAAACAAGGAGTAACCGTGTTATATCAGTCTGAGCCGTCTGCGTACTGTTATTTTGCGCATAAAAGTCTTTGAAACTTTTAAATACTCTAGGTGTGAAGTACAGGCTTGGTCTGGATCACACTGGGTCATCATCATCATCCACAGCCTGACTTCACCCATTGTTGGGTATAGGCCTTCCCAAGTTTGACCCATCCACCACGATCCTGCGCTAGTCTCACCCATTGACAGCCCGCGACCTTTACATTGTCGGCGATGTCGTCGTTACGTCTGGGTCCATTACTTTTGTAGTATATTGATAGCAATCACCATGTATGATAAAAAGTATCCTCCAGGTAACACTAGAATGCGCACATACTTAGAACACTTTACTGACGATCACCTTCAGCATGTGCGATTGCTTGCTGTCTGATGCTGGGCAATGATGGCGCCACTACCACACGCACATCGCATGACTATTCGAGCGAAACACTTCTTAGAACTAAGACTTTAAACCTTCCACAGAAGTCTTACCACAAAAAAGATTAAACACTATTTTAAAAAATCCTATACTAAAATTGATGAGGAATTTAATAAATACGCGTTAAACAGTTGTTTAAATTTTTTGTTGTATCAAGCTATGTAGGTTTTTCACAATTGGTTCTAAGGAAAACTTATAAGGCTTTGAGAAGTAGTTTCAAGTCCGGTGCGACGGCAAATTCAGCCGAAGATCTCAAGTGGCGCAAATATGGAAGTCTCGACATATTTGAGCTATTTGGGGTCGATACCCTGGGTCTATGGGGTACCGGAGCCCATCGCGTTTTCAAAATTCTTTCTAGGCATCTGGTCACTTATCTGGGTCAACGCATAATCATTGTAATTCAGCGGGGCAATGCAACCAGTGTCTTGGGGACACCTCCGCCTAGTAGTGATCAGGAGCTGTTGAGCTATCTATAGATCGATTGCAACGGTCTTTAGATGATTCAACTGTTTCTTTTGTAATTTAGTTATGTAAATATTTATTGTATGTTCTTTCTGTTATTAAAGGCTGTTGGTTACTGTGTCTTATGTATATAAAAATAAAATAAACATATACTTATAGCTTTTTAGGGACAGATATTATATATATATATATATATATATATATATAATTATATATATATATAGTTCTATGTATGTGTAGTGGCAATAAATATCATGTCAAAACGATTTACTTACAAATATCTAACAGTGTTATTATCATTATAAACGATATTAGTAATTGAATAGCAACACCATCCATAAAACCACAGCTAGTTATGCCGCCGGCTCCACAGGCCTCTTTAATTCAGAGTAGTTCATGATAATTCCACAATCATGTTCTCTGCAACTGGTCGTATAATAATTACTGCATTCCAAATGGTCGTGTAATATCCCACTATTTATTTATAAACCCCGATTACTCATTAGTTTATGTTCACATTGCGATTACTGTGAACAGTCTCTATAATATTTATGATTGAATTCAGAATGTTACAGCTTGTTGAGTAAATCGTAATTAAGTTTTATGGAAATTACATCTCCTTTCGTCATAATCGAAGTCTGGTGCAAGTTGTATAAGTTAATGGGTAACATACCATTCAGTAATATAAACAGTCCCACCAAACTCATTGAGAAGTAAATTTTTTCTACAAAGAACGTGACTAGATAATCACTTTTTCAAAATTTAAAAAAAACTGAAATAATTCCATACAAAATCATCATGATTATACTAATATTAGAAATGAGTGTTATATGAAAATTAGTTTGTTTGTTTTTTACACTTTCATGTTGCATTGGCTTGTATTGATTTTGATAAAATTTGGTACATAGATAGATTCAGATTCATTTATTCCACACAGATACCACAGGACACTTGGAAAAGTCAATATTTTACTTTTTATTTTTAATTTTATAGTATGTATTTACAAAAAAAAAATGTATATAAGTATTCTATCAGTTATCTGGTTCCCATAGTACAAGCTCTGCTTAATTTGGGGCTAGATAGCGCTGTGTGAAATGTCCAGCAATATTTATATTTATATTTATACTGTCTTTCAAAGGCCTTTCCTTCGAAATCTTTTGATAGAATTCTCGGCCAGAACTTTTGCATTCTTAAAACACAAAATGCAAAAAGTCTACATTTACTTAATGTCTCAATGAAGTTCCCTACCCTACCCCGTCAGCATGATATGGAATACCATTGAATTATGGCAGCCCCATGCTGCGTGCAATTTCAGCCGCCCAGAGAGCAATCTATCGGAGCTAGCGGAGAACTGAGACGTTTGGATAAAGCCAGAGACAATGTTAATTTGAAAAACAATATACAGGAAAATGAGAATAAAAGGGCAACTACTAAAACTAAGAAAACGTGGGGTTTAACCTTGACTTTTGGAGAAATTTATTTTTTTTACAATTGCCAATAACAGCAACTTGTATTTTGACGTTTAGGGAGTGGAGGGTCAACATTTACGAGTAGGTGTGTAAGTACTTATTTTTTGTAATTGTGTATGTACAGAGACGGAATGAAAAGGTTCGTCACCTTAGAGTCGGTTTTCACTTGCACCAATAATGCAAGAATCAATTAATTCTTTTTGGCAAGATAACCTAACAACTTTGATCTGAATACTTTTGAACTTTATCAACGAACTTTATTATATAGTTAAACATTTTTTTTTATTTAACTCAGTCTATTCTGTAGCAAAGATTCAAAAGGTAATACTCGCGATACGTTGAACAAATCGATTTGAAAATTGACAAACCTCTTCATTCCATCACTGTACCTATAGGTTTATTTTTACAAATCTAATCATACAAAATCGTACAAAACGAGTTTATGTCAGATTTGAAAATTTTCGGCGTATATGCCAACATTGACATTTTGAGACTTGATAAACCGAAAGCAACTATTTATTTCATTAAGTAATAAATAATAAATAAATATAGCTGGACATTTCACACAGCGCTATCTAGCCCCAAACTAAGCAGAGCTTGTACTATGGGAACCAGATAACTGATAGAATATTTATATACTTTTTTTTGTAAATACATACTTATAATATATAGAAAAACAACCAGACCCGGAACAAATATCTGTAGATCATGCAAACATTTGTTCCGCGGCGGGAATCGAACCCACTACCTCCTGCGTCGCAGCCGGCTGTTCGCTCACTGCGCTACGGAGGTCGTCAGTAAATCTTCTTGAAATTTCTTTTCTCTTTATCATTGAATCTCAAATCCTGGAGCTTCAAATTGCTCGTCCGGGCCCCATGTGCCTTTATGGAAAAGACGACTCTCTATACAAACCAGAGAACACTATTTGTCTGGAATCAGATTTCATGAATCAATGTGTCTCCACCCTTAGCACTCGATGATTTGTTATGATCGCCTGTATGGCTGCGGGCGGCCAAAAACTGCATTAAGTTGGGTGCACAAACTAATCTAAACTTTAACAATTTAACTTTAGCTTCAAATTTCTACAACTCACCGACAACAGAAATCGCAAAACAAACTAAACGGTATGGCTGTTACAATTAAGGAGAAGATAATGAAATGGAATCTGTTTTATGAAATCAACTTTATGTTTAGGTGTTTACAGTGCAGTTTTTGTTGCAAAGCTAAATTCAAAATTAAATGTGTTTTAGTAACATCTCTTTTCCGTGTCATAATTTTAATGTAAAACATACGTAAAAGTGTATTGTTTATTTTGTAATATCGCTTTTCATTAAATTTTTTAGTTAAAAAGGTTCACATGTTAATATTTTTATTACTACAGCACACATAGAAGGTTGTCTCTTGTCTGAATCTTACCTCAAGTTTAGTCGATCACCTGTGTGGAATCTAATAGTTTTCAAGGATTATAGTATACTAGCTGACCCACCCGCGGCTTCGCACACGTAAAAACATTACCCTCTTTCTGCGCAGTCGGGTAAAAAGTAATCTATCTCCCAATCCCGGTCACAATCTATTTCTATTCCAACAGTTCCAACAGTACATAGGAAGTGCATCTAAATAATACCTTATAATTTTAACCCATTACTTTATCCCCCCCACCCTTTAGGGATGATTTTGCAAAAAAGTTGAAACACGTATTGTGCAAATATGAATTTACAGATCCCTAACATAAGGAATAATGGATTACCCATACAAACTTTCAACCCCTAGATTATTTTTTGAGACAAAAGGTAGTCTATATCCTTCTCGAAGATATAATCTATCTCCTTGCCTAATTTAATTACGATCCGTTCAGCCGTTTCGTCGTGAAAAGGTAAAAAACAAACAAACAGAGTTACTTTCGCATTTATAATATTAATATGGATCTTCGCTATTATTTCACATTACTGGTCATTATTGTTATAAAATAAAATTCATTGCCATAGAACATTTTAAATTTTCAAACAACCTTATTATCAAGTCCTAAAATATGAATGAAACAGCCTATTTAAAATGGGTAAACGAATCATATTCATTCATCATATATGTAAGTACCTATTAAACTGTCTAAGCGGCGTCGTCGCAAAGGCGCCGCCGATTTACGTTAAAAACTGTTTATTGGAAATGTATCGATTACTGAATAAATATTAAACCCACCTGTAAAATCAGTTAATACGATTTGGGATGTATTTTTTAAATTTTATAACAAAACAGATTTTATTATGTAAAACGGTAAAAAATCGAACTCTAATCTTTATAACATGAACATTCGGGTCTCATATCACTATCATTACAAAATACCAGATAGCAGACGTTACCGCGCTCGGAGCAATTAGCCGCAAATATCTGCAAATAGCGGCATTCCTGCCATAAATCCGCTGCACACAAACATCAGAGAATGTAGCGACACTCAGCCACATTAATCTTTGATGCAAGCAGCTTCGTTTTGTGCGAATATCTCAACGCAATTTACGGTACAGACTACAAGTGGCTAGGAAATTAAATTTCTGGTTTTCTAGTGTTTTACTGCATTCTTAAGCAGAGAGAATGGAGGTATACCACCCATTCGTACACACCGTTTTGGTTCTATAATACGTTCTTGATGCGTACAGCTAAGGTATGGAACACTTTGCCGTCGTCTGTTTTTCCTAAATAATACAATCCGGGCCTCTTTAGGTAAGAGTGAATAGGTTTCTTCTAGATCTTCGAACTTCATCTTAGACCACATCATCGCTTAGATAGCATCAGGTGAGATTGTGGTCAAATCTATCCAGTAAAAAAAACGTTATCACTTTATATGCTGTGTGTTATTTTGATCGTCACAAAGGGAACTACAGCAGTAGATTTCCTTGTGAAAGGTCTCGCCCGGGGAAGTACTACACCTTTTTGTACCTGCAAAATAAGGGTATGGTACCCGGTGAAACTGAAGGAACATGAGCCTTGATAAGTTATCGAATTACCCTCACATTGATAAGTTGTCGAAGAGACTTAGCTCTGCGGCATACGCAGTCAAAAAGATCCGTCTCTCTACAGACGTAGACACAGCTAGACTAGTTACTTTAGCTACTTCCACAGCACTATGCCATACGGTATACTACTGTGGGGGAGTGCTGCAGATATAAACACCGTTTTTGTGCTGCAGAAGAGGGCTGTTCGTGCAATTTATAATATGGGTCCTAGAGAATCATTACGCAATAAGTTTAAAGAAATAAATGTTATGACATTCCCTTGTCAATACATCTATGAAAATCTGATGTACGTTCACAAGAATATTAATTTGTTTAAGAAAAAAAAGCGATAATCATAATAATTATTTTAATACTAGAAATAAAGATAAACTCGCTGTTGCCCCTTGTAGACTCCAGAAAGTTAGTAAATCGTTTAAAGGGCAAGGTGTACGCTTTTATAACAAAATCCCAAGGGATGTACAAAAATTGACAATTAATAAATTCAAAAACGTAATTAAACTAAATCTTTATAAAAGAGCCTACTATAAACTATCCGATTATTTAGATGATAGAGAAGCTTGGGATTGAAATTGCTCCAACTCGTTCAAAATGTTACAATTTAGACGTAATTTATTTTCTGTATTATGTATTGTAAAAAGATCATTAAAAAACAACCAGCCTTGTTTCTTGCCTTTTTTCCCGGCTTGGTCGCGAAGGAACAGGCAGTAAAATTGACGTTTCAAAGTGATCCTTGTGATATTAATGAATAAAAATATGTATTTGACTTTGAATTTGTTTTACAACTGCATGCCTCAAGTTGATGTACGCAGGGCAGGGCATCGTAGGGCACATTCCTAAGAGGTGTGACCTACCAAGCAAAGCTTTGTAATAGGCGATGGTTACCACTTAACATCATCCAGGTAGAATAATAAAAACATTTTTTAACGTTGTATTTTTACTGCATTATCCATGTATTTTATGTTAATTTGAACTCTTATAATAATTGTCTCATATCTTCGCTATTTAAGTTTTGTAGAATATTCTTTACATCAACATTTTAGGTACTAAACCAGGCAGGCACAAAGTCCAAGAAAAAGATGATTTGAAGTGGACTACGCGATGGTCTTCTTGTTGAAGTTATAATTCTTTTGGGCGTTAGGAGAATCAGATTAGAATGTATTTTCAGCATGTTACGGAAGTTGCCTGAGCCGATGTAACGCTATGAAGTTAGTTTTTCAGTCTAAAGTTATCCAAGTGACATAATATACCTACTATTTATTTACGCAAAAGAAGTATAACTTCTTACGTGTGTAAGTAGGTACACACTTTTTTTTAAGCAACGGCAATATTTAACAAAAATTCTGAGGTTCCTAGTAATTTACAATTCCACGGCAATTTTACGAAAGATCATTCAATCTTACAATTTGTGATCTTGAAGAGGCAAATCGCAACAATAATAAATCCTTTCATTCGCGCTAACATTGTTAGGGTTGATAGGCCCCCGTGGGGAGTGTTGATAGATTAATTCGTGAAAGCCCTTTTGTGGCTTAGAATTATAAAGAGTTAAAGAAATATTAATATATTTTTTGCCTTAGTTATTAACTAGCTGTTGCCCGCGACTTTGTACGCTAACTACTACTAAATGTGTAGGTAACCTAGAAATAAAGCTAAAGTCGCTGTTGCAACTTGACTTGACACCCCATTTTTATCCAATGGAATCTGATTTATGGGATAAAAAGTAGCCTATGTATTAATCCAGGTTATAATCTACGTACATTCTAAATTTCATCGAAATCGGTTTAGCCGTTACGACGTGATTGAGTAACAAATAAATAAAAACAAACTTTCGCATTTATAATATTAGTGTGATTATGTACTTGTTAAATAAGTTTTATAAATAAGTTTAAATAAGATTAATAGAGGCAGCATCACTTTTTAGTTACGTCATAGTGCATTTACCGTCATACATTTTTTTACAAGTTATTTATAAACATAATATTTATCCATTATTTGTGGATAAATTCCACAAATATCCGACATATTTAAGAGGAAATCTGGGCTGCGTTTCGCCCATACAAACATAGTCCCCGGTTTCCTCTCTGGATAGTGATACTAGAGCAAATATTTTTTTATCATACGATCTACAAGTACCACGGTCATGTCCCTACATTTAGTTTTTCTTCTATAAGAACTAGGAACCTTCTAAAGTCACAGAAATTGCTAATTTTTACAGCCCCTTTTCATACATCCAGCAAACAAATTTGACGAATATAAATAAAAAAAACGAAACGTACAAACATAGCTGTAGCCCTTTTTATTACATATTAAAAAAAAAAGAAATCGGTCTAGTTTTGGAGGAGGAAACAGGACTATGAAACAGTGATTTCGTCTATTTTAAATAGGTATAATCAGTCCGACCTGCAGTTGTCTCTATCGCACGCACATAGGGCATATAGGGCACAGCGCGACAGCAATAGATTGGTTAAATACCTATTTTCCAAATGTCTTGCTTCCCGCCTCTTAAAAAAGTAGGTTAACTTCGCTATAGGTTTTTTAAGCTCCCTATTTATCTCGATACACTATCAAGCCCTATAAAAACTTCATTCAGTCTAAAATGTAGTCTTCACTTAGAGTTTTTTTAACAAAACTGGGAGGCAATCGCGCTAATTTTGAACGATACTACCAAAGTAAAACCAAAACAAAAACATTACGTTATGCACGTTTAATATCGCGCTAATCATTTGAACGTGAATGAATTGGCTCTTCTTTGGAAGATTTCATTTTGACATCAGTCAAACCAAAGTGAAACCCAAACCAAACATGTTCCGTTCCAACGTTAGACACGTTCAAAATTAGCGCGATTGCCCCCCTGATCAATTTCATCATCATCATCATTGAAATTGAATCAAAAATTTAATTCATGAATTAGAACAAGTAAATTACAGATATAACGATTAAACTGGATTAATTATTAATATTGTGAAGAATCTTCAACTCCCTTATAATAAGGCTGATACAACAAGCCCAAATAGAAAGTTTTGTCTAGAAAAGAAAAACTGGCTGCAAATGAAATCATTTGTTAACACAGTAAAAATAAAAAACCCCAAAACTGACATAACTTAGAACCATCTCAGTTAAACTAGTTTTCAAAAAAAAGTGGTACTCCGGGAGTGCCGACAGAAGTGAAAACTTGAACAATTACGAGATACTTATATACAGAGGTGTCGGTAACGGTAACGATAACAGTCGCAAGTTCAATGGTTTTTTACCATCTCAAAAAATGCGCAAGGCGCCTAAAGAAGTTTCACTTCAAAAACCGCATCTGATTCGGTCTATCCGCTTGATAACTACGATGGGATGGTCCGTCTGTGATGCCACGGACAGATAACCAAACAGACAAAGGCGCCTAATATAGGGTGTTTGATAATACATATATGCACAAAAATGAAAGGGGTTATTTTGATGAGCATAATAGACATAGACATAGGCAGACATTTATTTGCTACCATAGCACACACAAATTCACACAATACATTTAAAAGGTATAACATCAAAGAGAAAGCACAAGTAGGAGAAAACCTAAAATTACATACAACAAATTATAAATAAATAATAAATAAATTTGTGAAATGTTTACCATAGAAATGTGAAATTTATTTGGGCATACATGCCCAAATAAATTTACATGTAAAAACAAACACTTCATTAAATTTATGTTGTGCTATTGCATAATATTTGCCATCTAACCACAGATACTGTATTGGAGACGTCTCGATATATCTCTTATTTTCCCTTTCTAACCCAAAACCCGCAGCCATTTCCGAAAGAGATATCAAATCGGCCTTTTTTTTTTGGATGACGATTGCAAGAGTAGGCAGTAAGTTTTATATCGAATTAATCAAATCAAATCAAATTCATTTATTTCACAAATCAAGCAATATACATATAACAAAACATATTTTAATTAAAATTCAATTATTGGCTTGTACAGTGAGTATTGGCGTGCAGTACCTACACTAAGTACAAGACTTGTGCTGTAGGTACTGCTTTACCTTCCATACATAAATAAGTTGTTTAGACATGTTGAGGTTGTATAATAATTACATTCTGGTTGTAATTGTGTATATTATATTATATTAAGCTATTTTATTTTACAATTAAATTAATAAATTTTATAATATTTTATTTTATAATTATTAGTACATTCAATCCTATTATAGATTAAGTACCTATCTATATATAAAATATAAGTATAAGTATATTAATTTTAACTATTTTATTAATCAGCAATATTGTAATGTTAATCGTTATTTAATGTTAATAGTTCAATAAGCTTAGCAAGATTCTACGTGTATAATTTTATATAATTTATTTTATCACTTTCAACAATTCTTCGGTTTCCTCATACCCTAGATTTAGAAGCCAATCAAATAAGGAACTTTTACATTCTGCTTGGTTCATGTGCACCAAATTCTTTATTACCTTATTGGCTTTATTATACAATAGAGGACCTAAGAACGCTTGTTGACGTTGTGCAAACACAGTTTTAACCGTTGGTTTAGGCAGGATTCTGTCTTTTCTTCTACTACCAGAAGACAGATTGTCGTTTACATCTACTTTCTTGTGTTGAGATAAAACAACATTAAAAATGTACAACTTACGAACGGCAAGCACTTTACAGTCATTGTACAGGTCTGCTGTTGGGAATCTATACGGTTTATAAGTAGCCACTTTTAACACTGCTCGTTGCGCACGTTCTAATTGTAACATGTAAGTTACACAGGCACCGCCCCAAGCGGTGTTACAATAGGTTAAAATAGATCGACACAGTGAATCATAAACATTTATTAGCAACCTATGATCTCCAACATCTCTCAAATTCTTAAAAACATATATCAATTTACGCACTCGTCCTGCGAGAACGTTTATGTGTTTCTTCCAATTAATTTTCTCGTCAATAATTATGCCTAGGTATTTAATATTATTAACTTGTTCCAGTTCTGGGCAAACACAGGAACCGGACGCGCAATTCAGATGTGCTTTCAGAGTTAGTACAGGGGTTCTAGTACGTGAGATACTAAATGCCATAAATTTAGTTTTACTTATGTTAAGTGTTAATAGATTGTTTCGGAGCCACGCGACAACAGTTTTTAGCCCTTCTTCAGCATGTGCTCTAGCCTCCTCCCAACTATTGCCTTCGAAAATAAGTGCTGTATCATCTGCATACGAGTATATTTTAGCGTTTGTTAGTTTCAGATTACAGAGATCATTGACATAAACTAGGAAGAGGCTAGGGCCCAGCACACTTCCTTGTGGGACACCAAAGGTTGTTGGTAGTGCTTGACTGATTAATTCACCAATTTTGGTTTGGTGCATCCTGTCAGTTAAATAGTCGGATAGTAAGGTTAAAGAATTGTCGTGTATACCAATTAGTTCCAGTTTTTTTATAAGTATGGGAATAGAGACAGTGTCGAACGCTTTGGCCAAGTCCAAAAATACACCAATCACCTTTTTCTTTTTATCTATATTATCAGAAATGTAATCTACAAGACCCGTGACTGCCCCTTCTGTCGACCGTGCTGCTCTAAAGCCGAACTGAGCAGGTGAAAGTATATTGAATGACTGTAGGTAAGAAGTTAGTCTCTTATTGATGATTTTCTCCAGGATCTTAGAAAGGGCAGTCAGTACTGATATTGGTCTATAGTTTTCGATACTGTCTCCATTTCCACCTTTAAAAACTGGGGTAATGATGGAAGTCTTAAAAACTTTCGGAAATATACCAGATGTCAGACTAACATTACAAATATGTGTAATTATAGGTACCAATACAGGACTACAGAATTTAAGAAATACTGTTGAGATTCCATCGTATCCAACAGCACAATCATTTTTCAGTCCACTTAGAATTGACTTTACTTCTGCCTCGTCAGTCTGTAGCATTCCAAAAGAGTTTATTTGGGAGGGTATGTTTTTCAGTCTATTTTTATTGTTACCCAGATCGGTAGATTGGATTTTAGTTGCCAAATTTTTGCCTACGTTCGCAAAGTATTCATTAACCAAGTTTACTGATAGTTGGGCATTTGATGTTATATTCAATAAAAGATCGCTACTTGTTTTAGGTTTGGTTGTGTATGTTATTTGTCGTATCGTTTGCCAGGTTTTCTTAATGTTTTTTTTATGTTTTTCTAATTCATTTTGTTCGTATTCAATTTTAACTTTTTTTAACAATTTTGTACAAAAATTTCGGTACCTCGAATATGAGAGTTTCAGAACTTGATTGTTCGGAGCTTGTTTTAGTTGTCGGTGCATTCTGTCACGTGTACGAATACATCTTAGCAGGCCTGCCGTGATCCAGGGTTTGATTATGCGTTGGTTATGTGAGACTTTATAGAATCGCGTACTCAGTTTTGTTATTTCCATAAGCTTATTCACTAGTAACTCCGCTGCAATATTAGCATCCATAGTATTTAATATGTCAGTGAAATCTGTAACTTTTAGTTGTTCAGTAACAATACTCATATTCATTGTAGATCTAATTTTTTTAGGTACATTTAATTTTCCTTTTTTCATTATACTAAGTAGAGCAGGACAGTGATCAGTAATATAAGTTTGCAGGACCACTGTTGAACATTGATTTTTAGTTTTTAGTATAATATGATCATAACACTTTTCTCCTCTAGTATTTAAAGTGTGACCGGGTAATAATCCGTGTGCTGCCAGTAGCTCTAAGTAGCTGGGAGAATGTCTGTCAATATTATCAGGTTGGATATCGATGTTAATGTCACCTATAACTGTAATGGTGGGGTAGTTTTTGACCATGTTTAGGGTGGAGTCCAAGGAGCTTAGGAAATTGTCTATGTGAACGAATGATGGTGATCTGTAGAGAGCAATAATCACAATATTACCACTTATTTTCAGCAGAAGGCAATTTGAGTCTAAAAAGTCTGGTTCTTCTATTATACAATTTATATGAGATTTAAAGTAAACAACTATACCGCCATTTTTATTCATGCAGTTTTTAGTATAAGCCAAATTATAATTTTGTAGAAGTGGAAAAGGTTTATCTTCGTTAAGCCAGCACTCTGTTAAAACAAAAATGTCACATTTAAATCCTAACCTCGCATCAAGAAGTTCCAGAGAGGAAAAGTTCTTATAAATACTACGAATGTTTTGTGTAAGTATGTTCAGTGATTTATTACTAGTATCAATGAGTGATTTACAGGTTTCTGGATCACATTCATAAACCTTTGCAATAGCAAGGTCATCAATTTGGTCACATATTATATTTTGCTGTATATTATCATCCATAATAAAAGATATTTACTTTAGCTCCGATATAGTAGATCCTGTATATATTCCAAGGATAAGATATTGATTCGCCGGTAATAGTAAAGGCGCGATTAGACTGTACTGTTGCTATTTGTGTATATATTAATAACATGTGTGTTCTTGTTGTGGTGTTTATAGTTTTAGAATTAACTCTTAAGTATATTAACATTAAATGCTTACTAGTAATGTGTTTCATAGCTAGTCATTTTGATTGCTTCAATTCTTCTAGCTGTGTTTCACTTGTAATGGAAATCGGCGATGCTCCTTCAGTCTTCCGTAAGAATACTTTACCATTCGTACACCAGCAGAACTTATATCCATTGTTTTTGGCAATATCTCTGGCAAGAAAATAGATTCGTTTTCCTCTTGGGGTTAGGAAGTCTGAGATATATATGGGTGTTTTCTTCCGCTCTATCCCTATAGCCACTGTGTTGAGCTTATCGCCAATATGATGGTAGTTGTATTCTTTGACTGCTTTTAGGATGTTGTGTTTTTTAAATGGTGTAGTGACATCCATCACAATTGATCTTTCTCCATTAGGCTTGCCCTTAGTACGATAGATGTTTCTAATAAAGCCATGTTCTACTTCAAGTTTTAGCTTATTATGCAGGTTGTCGACAATGCTCAGTAGACTCACTTTTGGATTCATTTTGTTTTACAGGAATTCCCCTGATTTCGATACTGGTGCACCTTGCGTTCCTCTCCAACTCCTCTATCTTATCCTCCAGTTTTTCTAGCCGTTTATCACTCCCCTCACGCTTCCCTTCCAGATTTTCTACTCTTGTTTTTAGCTCTTCGTGATTTTTACATATGAAATCTAGTGTCTTTTCTATTTCAGAATTCGTTTTATGTAGTTCTTTTATGTTGGCTTTAATTTCTGAAACATCAGATACCAGTTTCGACAAAATCGTTTGCTGCTCGGTTTTCCAGGCAGTGAGCATTACCATTACATCGCTTTGATTTCCGTCATCGTCGACTTTTTCTGGAGAGTATGCTGGTCGAGGTCGTTTACCGCGGGATGTAGTGGCCGTCTTTTCCGAAACGGAGGCTTTAGGTGGGGTGCGTTGAGTATTCATCTCTAAGAGAAGTACTACTAGAATATAAGTATCGCTGTGGTATACTTGTTTACTTGCTGGATTAACAACAGTATTTTTGCCTTGTACTAGACCACCATAGGTCAGAGAGGATAATCATCCACAGTATGGCTCTTTAATCAACAGCTCATATGCTAAAGTCACCTTTGTTGGTTAGGCTGTACAGTGATAAATTGCTTTAGAATCTGTTACAGTTTTTGGGTCGGAGTCCGTATTCAATTTTGTAGTACGAAAGTGTTTTTGTGGGTAGGCTTTATAATGTTTAGCGAGTGCCGCGGCGAGAAGGTCGTAAGCGCCGTGCAAGACGCGTCGCTTACGCGTTTATGTCAAGCACCTCTTCTAATCAACTGTTTCTTTATTGATTTCAACAAAACATGATGAAATACTTATATTTTGATGACTTACTGAAGTTGTTTTACGGTTTTATCCTCTTCAATAACTTATAATCGTAGCACACTGCAAAACTTTTCTTAAAATTTAGAATAAACCACTATTTTTTATTTTTTTCCGGTGTAAATTTTTACGCACGTCTCTGTTACTCAACTGGTCAAACAGGAAGTCACCTATGTCGATTTTCTTTAAAATTTGATAATATTACTAGGACTTTTTTTTTCGAGATGTCTTTTTTATATTTTGAGAAACTGTCACTTGAATATCGTCAGTATATTATTAAACATCCTGTATATGAGAGCCTTCATATTGCGTTGAGGGTTAAAAATATTTTGACTTCGTACCATCATTTCTAAAACTTCAATCGTACCGTTCTAAAAGCCTACGAACAAATTAATTGATTACTCCAACTTGAAGGTGGAAGGTACCCATTTATCACGAGCATTGAAAGGAGATATTGTGGCTTCGAGGCCCCATCGCTTCCCCTCAGGGGATTTAAAAGTTAATCTATATTGAGGTCGCGAGGATTGCCCAAATTGATTGACCTTTGTCATACTTATACTTATATTGGTCATACCTTACTACCCGACTGCGAAGAAGGAATTTAAAGTATGAATAGTATTGTTACGCCGAGGCTGTTAAACAATGAGTAATAATCGTAACTTCTCGAACGCTTTTGTCTTGCTGCGTTATTGTTGTTATTGTCTGCGGTTGCGCACAATGGAGTGGCCATTGTGTCGAGGGACCGACCCTTTTCTTGGAACGATCGAGATCCTTCTCGAACAATCGAAATGTGTGGATATAAATAGGCCGGAGAGATGGCCGGACAGTCAGTAGTGAGTCAGTCTCAGTCAGTCTGAGTGAGTTAGTCTCAGCGAGGCCCTGGAGGACTGACGTGGGAAGGGTCTCGCGTGAACAGTAGTTGCTCCCGAGTCAGTCTGGATTAAGCTATACGTGCGATCATTTCGGTGACTTTAAGTGGTGCAACAGTGGTGTGAATTAGTGTGTTGTGATTACGTGTGACCAAGTTCGTGTATTCATCGTTTAGTGCTGAATAAAAGTGCTATTTTGGTTAAATCGATTCCCATTATTTTATCCCGAACCCTCAGCTCGTAACAATTTGGTGTCAGAAGTGGGATAAAATAATGCCGGTTCTCCCAAAGGATAACGTGGACGGTGTCAGGACGAGAGGTCAACGACAACAGGAAATGGATGAAAGGCGGTTTGGGGAGTCTCCGGTTCAAGAAGCTCGGCAGAGTCGTCAGGCGATGGAGATGGAATTAGCCGCCGCCGAATCATTTGGAGCATCATCATCATCATCCGTGGGGCAAGCTCCTGTGACAGGCGATATTGCTGCTATTATGGCAATGCTTTGTCGTCAAGAAGAACAGCGTCGTCGGGATAAAGAAGAGCAGCGTCGTCAGCAAGAAGAGCAGGCTCGGTTGCAGGAGGAGGAACGCCGTCAGCATAAAGAAGAGAAGCGTCGTCAACAGGAAGAGCCGGCTCGGTTGCAGGAGGAACAACGCCGTCAGCATTAAGAAGAGAAGCGTCGTCAACAGGAAGAGCAGGCTCGGTTGCAGAAGGAACAGCGACATGAACAGGTAGAGCAGACTCGGTTGCAAGAGGAACAGCGACGTCAGGATAAAGAAGAGCAGCGTCGTCAACAGGAAGATCAGCGACGTTGGCCATAAGAGCGTGCTCGACTGATGAGGGAATCGTTCGGTTCATCTGGAAAGGAATTCCAGGAAGTGAAAGAACAGATAGAAATCAAGAGAGCCGTGTTTTGGGGGCTGGAATTGGGCTCGACTGATGAGGGAATCGTTCGGTTTATCTGGAAAGTAATGCCAGGAAGTGAAAGAACAGATAGAAATCATGAGAGCCGTGTTTTGGAGGCTGGAATTGGGATCGCTGATGAGAAAGGGACTCTGGGTGTCCTGAAGTACTGGAGACGGCAATGTGGCTCCTCTAGTTGCTACATCTTCAGCGCGAGGTGCGCCTAAAATTGTTCGTGTTGATCAGCTGCCGCGATATGAGGCTAAGAATGCTCGGGACGAGCATGTTTTAGGAGGGGGCAGTGTTACGCCGAGGCTGTTAAACAATGAGTAATAATCGTAACTTCTCGAACGCTTTTGTCTTGCTGCGTTATTGTTGTTATTGTCTGCGGTTGCGCACAATGGAGTGGCCATTGTGTCGAGGGACCGACCCTTTTCTTGGAACGATCGAGATCCTTCTCGAACAATCGAAATGTGTGGATATAAATAGGCCGGAGAGATGGCCGGACAGTCAACCTGCGCGGCGGCTGTCCGACGATCCTCCCTGCGGAGTGAGCATCGGGCGGCCAGTAACGCGTGAGTAGCAAACCTGAGGCTCCGCGAGCCGACCCGATGACCCCCCCGTTGAAACGGGGGGCGGTAAGAACTCCGCAGGAAAGGGCCAAAAAGCCCGGCACTGCATCCCCCACACCGGCTTCGCCGGTGTGTGAGATGAAGACACGTCCGGACAGTCAGTAGTGAGTCAGTCTCAGTCAGTCTGAGTGAGTTAGTCTCAGCGAGGCCCTGGAGGACTGACGTGGGAAGGGTCTCGCGTGAACAGTAGTTGCTCCCGAGTCAGTCTGGATTAAGCTATACGTGCGATCATTTCGGTGACTTTAAGTGGTGCAACAGTGGTATGAATTAGTGTGTTGTGATTACGTGTGACCAAGTTCGTGTATTCATCGTTTAGTGCTGAATAAAAGTGCTATTTTGGTTAAATCGATTCCCATTATTTTATCCCGAACCCTCAGCTCGTAACAGTATTAACTGATTTTAGAGGTATGTTTAATACCAGTAGCTTTAATATTTATCCAATAATCGATACATTTAAACCATTTTTAACGTGAATCGGCGGCGTCTTTGTGACGATACCGCTTAGTCAGTTTAAAAGGTACCTATATACTTACATGATGAATGAATATGATTTGCTTACCTATTTTATGCAGGCTATTTCATTGATATTTTAGACTTAAGTATTATATATTTTACTAAGGTTATTTAAAAATTTAAAATTTTCTATGATAATGAATTTGAAAAAAACCTATTTTACAACAATACTAGGCATTAGCCTTACCCGTGTTTTCATTTAATGTCATACATAACAAAACACGTAGTATATGTATTGTGTATTTGTCATTCTAAAAGTAGATGATAAAATTTTATGAACTATTTTTTAACGAACTTACTACGAGTAAACGACATTATGGAGTTTTTTAACATCCTATTTTGTTATGTAGTTTGCATATTAAGCTCTTAGCTAGAACACTTCTGACCCAATATATTACCTAATTACCTACAGAAAAGACTAGAGGCCGGTTCCTTTATCCGTCGGTAACCGACTATGACTCGTATCTCCTTGAAAAAGTGTCAAACTAGTGTCAAATTTTGACACGTTTTCAAGGAGAAACGAGTCGTTACCGACCGATATAGGAACCCGCCATAGGTACTTCTACTTTTACGGCAACATGAAATTAAATGCTAAGTAGTAAGGCAGTTTCAGTACAGCATAGAATTAACGATTCCGCTAAAAGCCTTAGCCATTAACTATGCGATGATAATACATCGTTAACTTAATCTACGTGACTCATGGGTTAATTAATGATTTGCTTCAATTAATGGCGGGTGGAACCGTCGGTAACCACTACTCGTATATCCTTGAAAAAGTTTTTTTTTTAAATTGGATAGAACTTCGTTTGACCACAATCTCACCTGATGGTAAGTGATGATGTGGTCTAAGATGAAGCACGAAAATCTAGAAGAAATCTATTTACTCTTACCTTAAAGTGGCCTGGATTGTATTATTTAGGAAAAACAGACGACGGCAAAGTGTTCCATACCTTAGCTGTACGCATCAAGAACGTAGAACCAAAACGGTGTGTGCGAATGGGTGGTATATTGACTAGGACGGATAGGTCCTTTCATGGAAGGGAGATGGCGGGAACAGATTGTATAGTTCCTGAGCACATTCCCCAAAAAGTATTCTATACAAAAAAGTGAAGAATAAGAAAAGTGTCCAACTAGTGTCAAACTTTTGACACGTTTTCAAGGAGGTAAGAGTCGTTGTCGGTAACCGACGGATATAGGAACCCGCCATAAGTTTAATAAGATTATAGATCTACAAACACAAAGGAGATGTAGGTATGATTGTATGCCCTATTAGTAGAATGTTTTACAATCAATTCGTTCGTAGTATGTAGTATGGTACATCTTTGTATGTTTTTATTGTTTCGTATACATAGGTTACGTTGTTTTTATTGAATAAGACTTTTATTGTAAATGTACTTTCAAAAGTTAGTAAAATGTATTTTTTTAAGTATCCGATCCCAAAAGGAAGAGCTGAATAATATTTTATGGAATCACTGTTAACCATCCGTGAATTGTTATTATCAAAATGAAGATCCTCTAAACTCACCATGCTCTTTACGCACCTAATCCTGGGATCGTTTTTTAACAAAAATAACTGTAATATGAGACTGTCAAATGATAATTTTTGACTTAATTACAGCATTCAGAGTTGGTCAAAATTCCATACAGAGACTCGCAGTTTCCTTTACAATAAAGTGGTTGTAAAATTCAATTCGCAATGAATTATACCTTTCATCTTCTTTATCATGTTCGGATACTTGTATGTTCTTTCTGTTTATTAATGTATTAGCCATAGAACCTCCGGTGCGTTACTCAAGATAGGCCTCTCATAGATTTCCAATACAGCTGTACCTTTATGACATAGATGCAAAAAGGGAAATCTTGATTCGTTATCTAAAACATCCTATAGGTATTTCAAAATTGGTGTTTATATTTTTTGAAAGGGTTTGCAACGCGCGTCTTCTGCCTTTGGTGATACAAACTTCATTGGGCTGCGGTAGCCGTTTGACCATTAGGTGGGCCGTATGCTTGTTTACCACCATATTTATTATAAAAAAAACATCCGCATAAAATCATTATCATCATAATTCACAGCCTGGCTTCACCTACTATTGGGTATAGGCCTCCCCAAATTTATGCCATCCACCACGATTCTGCGCTAGTCTCACTCATTGACGGCCCACGACCTTAACGATGTCGTCCACCAATCTCGTTGCCGGACATCCTACCGTTGTATACTCCCTCCTCGGCCACCATTCAGTCGCTGTTCTGCTCCATCTGTCATCACCACAACATCACGTCATCACACTTACAAAATATGAAGCATCTTCAAATCTCAAGATTACGGTACATTTGGAAGCTGCAGTAAGAGGCACTCGCAAGTACACTGATCCCTATGATTTATGGGACGATAACATCGGTAGGTGGTTAAATACAAACCATTAATGACTTTTCGAGGGGTGGAAATTTAATAAGAAGCTGCGGCTGCCACAGCGCGTAGTTATGCAAATTTTATTGCAGAGAAAGCCTCAATTGAAATACACGGGCGAGAATCCCGCTTTCGTGTTTTTTTTTATACTACATGGAGATGGTACAAGCTTATGGCCCACCTGATGTTAAGTGGTAACCATCGCCTATAACAAAGAATAGCTTCGTAGGTCACGCACGTTAGAAATTTGGCCTACGCAATTGCACCTGTATGTGCAATGCTTCATGTGCCTGCAAAATATGAATGGGATAGTAAAGATTCTATTTGAAATTGGGTTCTATAGTCCAGGCAATGAAGGTAGTAGTTTAGTTTACACACGTAAACCCCACGTGTGTAAACTAAACTAAGCTTATCCTAAACTAAACTAAATATAGCTAAGAACACTCTCGATCGAGTCACCTATAAAACAAAAAAACTAAATCAAAATCGGTTTATCCGTTTGGGAGCTACGTTGCCGTTGACAGATACAGAGATACACACGACAAACTTACAACCCCCCCTGCACCCCACCCAATACCAATGCACGAGTGATTTTGCAAGTTTTAGAAATTTGCTGTGGTTGACTTCGATCTTACTCTTAGAAACTTACTAACTTTACTCTCTTACTAACTTTTTGAAAGTCGTGAACTCTTTATCTGATTGAAATATTTTATCTACAAAAATTGCAGGAAATTTTATGTTCTATATTTTTGTAGTAGATATTTTTCACCTAGGTGGCGCTGGAGAGAAGATATTCATAAGAAACTAGTTTTCGGTACCATTTTTCAATATGGCGGCGCGAACGCCGGTCGCTCAAACTCTGAATATTAATTAAGACACCCAACTGTACAAATCACTAAATTAGAACTCTCCTTGACCTTTTGTAGTCAAATCCTCTTTTTTTGACTTTATTGCCTAGACTCCTAGGAGCAAATAGGGGTTGGACGCAGGTTGTATTTGGTGTTTCTCTACGAGACCGAATCAGAAAAGAAAAGATCAGTAGAGGAAAAACTGAAGTGTCAGTGTCACATAGCTCGAAAAACTGACGAACACGTGCTGGAAGGTGCTGCTCCATCTATCAATGGAATTTTTATATATTTTATCCACTGAGTACCAATGTGTGTCCTACTGTACCTAATCTGTTTTGCTGTACCTTACTGTAAATAATTTTCCATTTTTCGGGTTCGCCCCGAACTGAGATCGCGGGTCTCCCACAAAACAAAAAAAATATTATTAACAACCTTTGACTAATAAAATAGTGCCACGAAATACATAACCAACTAACTTGACCAAATTATTTGTTGTTATTGTTTTATTCAAACTATTGTTTTAATCAAATTACAAGTAACGGGAGTTCATGTAAATTGGTTACAGTTCTAGGGGTAGAAATTGCAGTTCTGGATTTCAGACTTTTCTCTATATTTGTGACACTAAAGCTGCACGAATACAAAATTTAAGCAATGTAGGGTCGATTGTGAACTCTGTGAATTTCGTCAAAGTGAGTTATTATTATGGCTAATAACTCAAAAACTACAAAGAATAAACTAAAAATAAAAACAGGGCCGAAATTCATAACTGAAGACCTTTCGTTTGACGTCCCACTTGACCTAATAGTCTCATTTTCATTTGTTTAACCCCACTTGAACCCCAATATCTCAACAACCCCACCACATTTTTAGCTCATTTAGTCACACCAAAATTGTGCTATCACTACCTACCTATGTATCAAATTTCACGATGATCGGATAAACGGACAAACAAACATACATACATACAACGCAGATTTGCCCAAGTTGATTTGGAGATTTCGCTTCGCTCGATCAAATATAGCAGACAAATGTGCCTAACTACCTATACAGTATTGTTGCATGTTTAATACAGAAACTACATTTTTTTTTAATAAATTAAATGCCAATTTTTCAGGTAACTTTTATTATGCTCTTGGAAATCCAATAGGTAACCAAATGATACAACATTGTAATATCGTCCTGTCAAAAAGTAGATCCAGAATTAACTTGTGTTTTTGAGTGTAATTACTCATTGTAACGTGAAACTTAGTGAATACAAATTGCACTCATTGCTACAGTGTACAAATAACATAACAATTATTTGGCATTAAGTGGTTGATTTCTCGGTTTCTTGTGTTCATACATAGTGATCACAGCATGCAAAAATGATAGACGACAAATCGCAAATGCATTCGCGCACGTAACAGCTCCCCGTAAATCCCCTCCTTAAACAGCGCATTTCAGTGATCGTAACAAGCCGCTGAAACTCACAATATGCCGATGGGAAGATAACAGCCCGCGGTAAGTGTTCGGGCTTACACCGCCGTCGGTAAAACTGCGGGGCGCAACGCATTTGTCGTTTAGCTTATGTGCCTGTGAGCTTTCATGGGAATTACATTACAAGGGTGACGAAAGAATGGTACGGCCCTGTCATGGATAGGTCAGTTAGTTTTTATTACAGTACCAATTTAGGCAACTTTGGCTTTTCTATCAGCACTTTTGAGGTACAGTACAAAAAGATAGTCCAGGTTTTACTATTCGATCGTGCTGAAGGTAGCCAGAGCCAATGTGGGCGTAGTGGGATTAAAAATAAAACACTTGTTTAGGCAAGACAGACTCTTTACTAACTAAGTTAAAGTGCTGGTGAACAACACCAAAAATTATGACAAAAACTACGCATCAAGGAGCTTTTCACTTATTATTGTAGAAGGCGAGAACTAGTCCTGTTTATTACTTATTGAAACGAAATATTCTTATGATATTCTGCCTATAAATCTTCTGTATGAGCATTACATTTTAAGGTTTTAATAAAAATGCCTAGTAATAAATATAATGGAGATTATGTTCCTCCATAAATTCACGCAATTTTGCCAACACGAAATTGGTGCTTTGTTTGGATTATGGTAATTATTCTGCACAAACAAAACCAACGTGTAAAAACTCTTATAATGTTGCAATCGGGTTATTTCTCCTATGTTCACTGATATGCATTTTTCAAGTGTTCTTTCCACAGACATGCAAGTCATGCAACAAAGTTAAGTAACCACTAAATTAATGGTGAGTTAAATGATCACTGCCAAAATTAGCTGTTAATTCAGTGGCTTGTAAAGATCACGTTGGTTAAAGTCAGATTTCGATCGAACAATGTTTACACCAGGCCATTCCGCCCACAGGCCTGATTTTGATTGCACGTGTCACGGACGTCAAACAATCGCGATAAACAGACAGACGACCCGTATCGAATTACAATACATTACCCCATTCGTACGCCGAACATCAATATGGACGCACTGATTTACAAACTAATTCTGCTAAGCATGGTCTCCTTTACTTCTACATCTGTGGTCAAGTGGCTGCCGAATTCCAGTTTCAATCTACCAATCAATTTCAAGGATGGAAAACTACCTTGCTCTAAGAAAAACGTTGTCTTTCCTCAATCGATGTCTGGGTCCGTTGGAATCAAATCTGCCATGGAAATTGGTGCTCTAATTCTACCTGAAGACGGAGAAATCATTCTTGATAACGTTCTTCTCGCTCTCGGAAAGGATGAAGTTGATACAAACTGCACAGAGGGAAACTCTTACTATATGGATAAAGCATCATCCGCCTGGACTCAAGCCGGTGTGTGGAGTTCTTCTAGATTTACAAAAGCAACACCCGATACAGAGCGTCTCCCTTGCTACGACGATTACGTCGAATTCTCTAAAGACACAAAGTACACTGTAAAATTACCAGATCATATGCAGTACATCAGAGGATTGAAAATCGGAAATGAGAGCTATAGTACTTCCTCATTTAGGGAGATGGTTGACAGTCAGTCTGATGAGATACAACAATTTGTGACCAATGTATTTGCCAGCACAGGCTTGAGTATTGCTTCTCCAATCTGTCAAATGAGGTTTGGCTGTCCATGCCAGCCGAATACTCCAGAAATCGACTGCACAGTCAAATACTGCTCGAAGCCATCCTGCGTGGCTCCAATAAAACCCAATGGCTTCTGTTGTTCATTTTGCGGCGGCCATATCATGTTCGACGTCGACGAAGGGTTCGATATGATCTCCTTTAAAGAGCTGGTGGATAAAACCGTCGTTGGATATGGCGACAGTGTAGTTTATCATATCGGTGTCGTGTCAACATCCCCCGAATACAAGGTACAGTTAGTTATCATTGATAGCGGTGAATATGATGGGAATAGTGCAGAAGCTGTGAACCTGATCAATAATGAGATATTGGGTCATTGGTATAAAGGAGAGAAGTTATCACAGATTAGTGGCAGTCCGTTATCGAAACAAGGGTTGGGCGGGAAGATATTTATCTCCATGTTCTTTGTAGTTATAACTGTAATGAGCGGGATATATTTGTATTACTACAAGTTGCCTCAAGTTCGGATCCCCGGGACCGGGGGTGGGTATAATGAGGTTTTTTCGAGGTTCCAGAATAGATCTGACAGTGTGGTGTCTTTGACAAGGAGGGATTCTAGTATATCTGCAGTGCTGCCACCTCGTACGGTGTTTAGGAATCCTCTATATGATTCTAAAAGGGGGCGGGTTGAAGTTGAGCAATCGGTGGACGAAGAGTGATAGTGTATGTGACTAATGAGTTGTTTCGATAAATAACAACTTTGTTATTGTGTTAAAATAAATATAGTGAATCAGTTGTAATAAAATACCTTTGCTATCGGCCTAGGGTTAATAAAAAGGCAACTTGCCTAAATTATCATTATCCAAAGGAGTAAATTTGCGGTAATTGTACTTAGCTCTCGACATTTAAAATACTAAATGACTAAATGGAAAGAAAATATTATGAAGATGGTCTGGAGCACGTTGGACGCACAAGATTGATTGCTCTGGAAATCTATGAGGGAGGCCTATTTCAGCCGTAGATGTCCTGTGACTTATGTGATATGATGATAAGAGGGACTGTAATGACGGTTTTATGTATAACTAGTTGACCTACTGAACTTCGTACCGCCTTGACATGACATGCACATGACGCGGGCTGCCAATATGTAACTACGTCACCCCGGTAGAATTGTCAATTGGCCATCATTATGTATTAGAAAATGAATTTTCTTCATCATTTCTTTTTGCGTTAATTTTACCGATATTTTAATAGTTGTTCTGCTACTCGTATTCGGGGTGAAGACAAATCCAACAAATCAAAGATCATCAAAATCGGTCCAGCCGTTATTGAGTTATAAATGGTGTAACTAACCTGACTTTGTTTTATTTATATAGATAATTGCTTGATTTAGTATTCTTTATCTTTTTAGCCTCTAAAATAGGTCTCTTTATAAAACTGGTGTATTCGTTATTAAATCTAACATCATTGAAAGTTTAGTTGATCCTGTCAATAAATGATTTGAATTTTTTAATGTATGATTTGATCTTGTTTAATAAAATTATAGCCAATTTAATACATGTTTTATTTATTCAGATTTATGAAAACAACTAAAGCCATCGCCACCTTCATTAAAAGCGGTATAAATCACACCTCAGTTCCAAGTTATGAAGTGGAGAACTGTTTCTAACGCGACTAGAGATGTGCCGAAAGTTTTCTAATTAAAGCCGAAGAGCAAAAGAGCATGAATCATAGGCTGTTTCACTTCACTTTGCTTTTTGATTTTCGGGTTTTCCGAGGTTCTGCGACTTTTTTAGTAGTTGCGGACACATTGTATATAGACATATAATACAATAGTCAAGTCGACATAAAACTATTAAACTTGTTTAAGTATCTTCAAACCGGATGTAGGTTTAGGCCATAAACTCACAAACAAATCAAGCTTAGATTATACATTTTTTTAAGTTTTATCTTTGGAAACTGTCCAAAAGTTCTCATTATTTGCAAACAGTCCAAATATAGATCTCAAAGTCAACGAAAATATGTTGATAATGAACTCGTTCATCGGCGGGTGAGTAGTTGGCCAAAAGGTTCGTGTTCGGTTCCTGCCGTGGGACAAAATTTTTCATAGTCCAAATCATACACAGCCTAACTTCACCCTCTGTTTCGTTTTTATTATAAGTTTATGCCACCCGTAACCCCTGCTGTGCTAGAAACTCGTAGAATCTATTCTGCGAAAGCCTTCAAACGTCAATAGTTATAAATAAATATCTAGTGGTTCGCCCCGAACTGAGATCTCGCGAGTCTCCGATTAAAACAAAAAAATATTATTTGTAATCTTTGCCTATCAAAATAGTGCCACGAAATGCATAACCAACTAACTTCCTACAGTTTCATTCAAATTACAGGTAACGGGAGTTCATGTTGTTTTTTTTGGGTATAAATTGCAGTTATTCTGGATTTCAGACTTTTCTCTATACCTATTTGTGTCACTAAAGTTACACGCATACCAAATTTCAGCACTGTGGGGTCACTGGTGTACCTTGTTAATTTCGTCAAAGTTCAGTTTTTATTATAGCCAATAACTTAAAAACTACAATCTCGCTTCGCTCGATCAATAATAATAATATTGCTCGACATTTCACTGGGCCATCTAGCCCCAAACTAACAAATCTTTTACTATGGGAACTATATAACTGATAGGATACATAAATACTTTTCTTTTTAAATACATACTTATAAAAATATATAGAAAAACATCTAGACCTGGAACAAATATCTGTAGATCATTTGTTTCGCAGCGGGAATCGAACCCGTTACCTCCTGCGTCTGCGCCGGCTATGGAGGAGCGCCACGGAGGTTACAAACATTTAATTGCAGCGGCCCTAAGCCCTAAGCGAGTTCATGAAACTTTTGACATTTAATATCTCAACTCGTACTAAAGGCCCAGGACTATTATTGTGAATGTTAATACAATTGTTATCATCAGCTGGACGTCACCGGGTTCAGAGTGAAATTTCTGTAGTCGAATAGCTACTATTGTATCTTCTTGGGCAGAGCCACAGAGCATGAATCATAGGATTTCAGGCCCGCCCAGGCAGCGCCGCGGGGCGGCACTATATTTCAGCTATTCGTTGACATGTATTATGGTCTTGTTTTGAGATGAGGCTTCCTGTTGTCTGTTTATTTTTGGGCTAAATGATATTAATATCTTCACACTGTCAGAAACAAGTTCGGCTTTCTACCTAGATTTGTTTTCATGATTATCATCTTTTATTTTAGCGAAATCAAAAATTTTCATTCATTAAAATCACAAGGATCACTTTGAAACGTCAATTTTACCGTCTGTTCCTTCGCGAACAAGCCAAGAAAGAAAGGCAAGATACAGGGCTGGTTGTTCTTTTTATTGATCCTTTTAGAATACGTACAATAAAGAAAACAAATAACTATAACGTCTAAATTGTAACATTTTTGAACAAGTTGGAGCAATTTCAATCCCAAGCTTCTATCAAAGCTCATCTATCTATCAAATCAAGGATCATCTAAATAATCCGATACGTTATAGTAGGCTTTTTTATAAATATTTTGTTTAGTTACGTTTTTAAATTTGTTAATTGTTATTTTTTGTACATCACTTGGGAGGTTGTTATAAAAGCTTACCCTTTAAACGATTTACTATCTACAGGGTGACAAATGGGAAGTTGCCTAAAGTAATCATTTATAATTTTGAGATAGGTTCAGGAAAAAAAATAATAAAAACATACATTGAATCACTGAAGTAGTCATTTTTATTTGAAATAGGTTTCAGTTTAATTGAACATTTTCAATAGGCACAATTAAGTTTTTAAAAAAATGACAAAATCTGGCTAGGGAATGACTATTAATGGTAAATATTTTCGAAATGATCCCCATCTGAACTTGCATAATAATCAAGTCGTTTTTGAAAGCTATAAAAACTTTGTTCAATTGTAGACGAAGAAATATTAGAAATTCCTTTTCTAATAGCTTCTCTCAAATCATTTTTGGTCTTGGGTTTATCTTTAGTTAAATGTGGATTTTCAGTACCCCGAAAACGGTAATTTTGTTTATTGACATATCCGTTCAAATAAAAGTGAGCCTCGTCTGAGAAAATTATGTGATTAATATTGATCTCGTTGTTTTCCAATTTATTTGTCATAACTTTACTAAACTCAATTCTTTTTTCTTTACAATCTACGGTGAGCAATTGATGAGTTGTTATTTTGTAAGGATGTAACTTGATGAACTTTTTCATTATTAATCTTAGTGTCTCTCGATTCAGTTTTAAAGCTACTGCAGCTTTTCTTATTGAATCCGTGGGGTTATTCTTGAAATGTTCTTCTACCTCGGCAACCTTATCTTCTGTGGTAACTGTGTATGAAGGACCAGGAAGATCATGACGACGATCGTCAAGTGTATAATAATTGATGAAGTTATCAGTTACTCTAAGAAAGAAGTAAAAAAAAAAATTAAGACTTCATTAAAGAATACGGTCATACTATAAAGTCAAATATATATTTTTTTATTCTTACCTTCTAAGAGTATTTTTACTAGCTACTCTTTTACTTCCAAACTTGGTACGAAAACCTCTATATGCTTCAGTATAGTTTTTACCTCTAGAATAAAAGCACTCAATGAGATACACCTTTTCTTCGTTCGTAAGGTCACTCATTTTAAAGTACACGTACTGCTCTTTATGGCGTCTCAATAGAAACTGACAACGTTCTAGAATATACCTACGTGGGCCCAGCCTTATACTGTAGAATAAAGGAGGAAAGAGATGCATATACTTTAGGCAACTTCCCATTTGTCACCCTGTATATGGAGTCTACAAGTGGCAACAGCGAGTTTATCTTTATTTCTAGTATTAAAAATTATGATTATCGCTATTTTTCTTAAAGCGTTCTAGCTTCAAAACGAACCGATTTGGAGTTCCACAAGGGAGTGTTCTTGGCCCCTTTTTATTTCTTTTGTATATTAATGACCTTCCTAATATTAATATATATAAAACAATATTATTTGCTGACGACACTACGATTATTATCAGGGGACAAAATAAATTGACGTTCGAAAGAGAAATTAATAATGCACTTTATAATACAATTAGATGGTTGAACAATAATAATTTTTAAATAAATATTAATAAAACACACGTTATACAATTCGGAACACATCGCCAAACGAAGGAAATTTTTAGTGTCAATCATAACAATAAACCTGTAGAAGAAGTCGAGACAGCAACATTTTCGGGGATTATTTTACATCTCTTCTTCGGCTTTTCTCTAATTCTATATCCATCTACACTCATATCTAACACTCTTTTAGTCACATGATTCTCTTCCCTCCACATGCCATGCCCATACCATGCTAGCCTCGTACTCCTCAATTTTTCTATCACTGGCACTACTTTTAAACTGCCTCTGTCCTTATCTGTTTATATAGATCTTGTCCATCCAAAGGTTGCCAGGAAGAGATCGTTTTTATCGATAAGGTCGCCCATTGGAGCCATACACCTGAGCCATGCCTTCATTAGCCATAAGCCCTTCATTTAACCACATCCATGTTTTGCCTTAGCAACTCACTGCATCGCGTTTGATTTAGTTACAATTCGCACGGATTGGAAAAATAGCATTATTTTTAAGTATCGCGTCAACATTGGATAAGTGTTTGTTAGGCGTTTATAACTCTTCTATGCTTAGGAAGGAAGGCAGATTGTACCTATGATTTAAAAGTGTTTTTCTTTTTTTTGTTTATTTTTAATGGTCTGCAATAAAGACATTATTATCTTATCTTATCTTATGATTATGATCATAACCCTTCGGTTTAGTCGATTAAAATCCCCCATAAAGTATTCTTTACAAAATTCTGCAATCGACATCACGGTCTCATAACGAACTCTTAACCATTCTTAGAAGGAGTACTTTACGTGGAATTCAAAGGGTAACTTGATACTTCTGAAGCCTTTGTATTATTCTTCAATCAATAGTATTGGGTTCTCTCAAAGCTGTCACGAGATCGTTTATCATTTCCTCTGGGTCTTTGGAATGGGCAACTTAGGAGTTTCGGTAATGTCACTACATTTTTTTTTTATTGGGATTAAATGGCTTATTAATATGGATTGCAGATAATAATTATATTACTAGATGTTAGCAAATACTATAAAAAATTACCAAAGTACCTACTCAGTGGTGTTCACAGTGTGTTCCAAGTTAGAAAATAGGGAAGAGGTCAATTTAACGGCGATTAAATGTTTGCAAAATGATGAAATATCGTTTTTAATATGATCTCATCCAGGCCGGTTTCGACCACGGCGACCGTTCTTCCCCTTTATGAATTACGTTCATGCGCTCTTATATGACTTATATACCCTATCTTTGTTGTGAACGTGCGTTTGCAGATACTGCACGTAAGGGCATTGAGGGTATATTGATCGAACAAAGCGAGATCAACAAATCAACTTGGGCAAATCGGCGTTGTATGTATGTTTGTTTGTCCGAGGATAACTTTCGAAGTGTTTATCCAATCATCGTGAAGTTTAGTATATAGGTACATAGGTAGTGATAGCACAATTTTGATATGACTAATTGAGCTAAAAATGTGAGGGGGGAAGGGGATTATCCGGTCAAATGGCATGTCAGATTAAATGTCTTTGTGAGTAGATTTCGACCCCGTTTTATTATTGGTTTAGACTTTGTGATTTTTAAGTTATTATCCATAATTACAACTGAACTTTAACAAAATTCACAGGGTACACCAGTGACCCCACAGTGCTGAAATTTGGTATGCGTGTAGCTTTAGAGACACAAATATAGGGAAAAGTCTGAAATCCACAATAACTGCAATTTCTACATCAAAAAAGTGTAACCAATTTACATGAACTCCCGATACTTGTAATTTGAATGAAACTGTAGGTCAAATAAGTTGGATAAACATTTCGTGGCACTATTTTGATAGTCAAAGATTACAAATAATGTTTTTTTGTTTTGGCAGACTCGCGAGATCTCAGTTCGGGGTGTACCACTAGTTATGAATACTTACCAAGTAATTTTCCAAGCTATTTCTAAAATCAATCAGCCGTTTCTCATACTCGTAGTCCGCTCAGCAGTAAAAGTCGGCAACTCATAAAATAAATAAACCGTGCAACTATTCCGAGTAACAAGCCCTAAAAACACATTTATCAAAACTGGGCAAGTACTTGACGCTATAAATTCACTTCGTACAGGGGTGTCGACTATGAGATTAATGGATAATGGATCTCGCCTTTATTTTTATAGATAACCTGGAAACAATGCGGTCGGGTTAAAATATGTGGAGGTAATACAATGTGGGTTAAACCAGTGTATTTGTAACGTAAAATAAAATATAGATAGGGATTTGAAGAAGCTTTGGCCGAATCCCAAAACAAACAAAGTGATTATAGAATTTAGGGAACCAAACATTTTTGCTTCTAAAAATTGATAGAATGTTTTTTTTTATATTTATCTTTTTTGAATGCTTTAATCGTTTAGAGATTAGGCTAACCGTGAGAAATATTATTATCATCATTAACATTTACATCAAGCGATTCCAGTTGCTAGGTAAGACTTTTAATTATGTTCATAGCTTATGAGGTATAAGGCGCTTATCATAAAAAACAGAAATAAAAACGGGAGCGATAAGTACGACCGCATTTTCTATAGGTCCCTGTAGACCCTATAATTGACAAAGGTAGAGTGGCTACCCACATCATCATCATCATCACTCATAAGTCCACTGCTGGATATAGGCCTCTCCTAATACGTGCTACTGAGCTCGGCTTCGGTTTCTTCTCATCCAATCATCGCTCCACCTAGCCGGGGGGTTACACTACGTTTGCCAAGACGCGGTCTAAATAGCACGTTAATGGTGTCTTTTTTATACGTCACGAAGAAGCTACAAGCTTATGACTCGCTTGATGTTAAGTGGTAACCATCGCCTATAACAAAGTATTGCCTCGTAGGTCACGCGCCTAAGAAACGTGCTCTACGATGCACTGCTCTGCGTCCAACAACATGCGGCATTCAGGTGTAATGCCTCATGTGCGGGTAATTTCAACGGCAAACATACCCTTTAAACCGAAACGCAGCAGTGCTGCTTGGTGGCAGAAATGAGTATGGTGGTAGTACTTCCCCAGGCGAGTCTTGTCACAAGGACTTCTACTACTCTCAAAATGCACTTATGATACAAAATATCAAGACAAGCTCTATCATGGGCTGACATGACATGGCATGACAACCCCGTCAGAATGGGTTTTCTCTAATAGTGAGAAATATACATAGTTTTTTTACTCGCGTTTGACCACGATCTCGCCTGATATATTGGACCTCTTGCCTAGAAGAAACCTGTTCACTCGTGACTGAAGACCCCTAGATTGTAATTATCAGGAAACACAGACTCAGGCAAGGCTCAGACATTCCTTGGCGGTACGCATTATAAAGGTGGGAGAGAACCGCTTTGTGCCTATTTGAGGTATTTCTACCATATCACAGAGACGCACCGCAGACCTGACAGACGACAGAACATGGCTGAAGTTATTATGACTTATAACCTGTTGCCTTACAAATATCTATGTTATTAACAAATACATTTAAATAGTATTTTTAGTTTTATAGTGTTATCCGAACACTTACGAAAAATTATAAAATTCTAAAACCATCTGAAAAACTTTCAAGCCTAGACGGGACTTGAACCCGCAACCTTCCTCTTGATACGAGGATGCACTACCCAATTGTGCTACCAGGCTCTGTAAAGTCAAATACATTTATTTGTGTTTGTATTGACTGTCTGGTTGTCTGGAATGGGAATGGTGGAATCAAATTTAAAAGTTTTAGAGTAGTAGACTTTCTTGTGAAAAGGCTCGTCCGAGGAAGTACTGCCACCATACCTATTTCTGCCGCCAAGCAGCATTGCTGTGTTTCTGTTTTAAGGGTACAGTTGCCGGTGAAATTACAGGCACATGAGGCTTTACACCTGTATGCTTCAAGTTGTGGTCGCAGAGCAATGCATCGTAGGACACGTTTCTAAGATGCGTGACCTACTAGGCAATACTCTGTTATAGGCGATGGTTACCACTTAACATCTCCAGATAATATAAAGGAAAAGAAAAATCCGCCACTATCTAATATGCATCTCTAAAATCCAGAAAAAAAACACCACAGCCGCCACACTCGGTATAGGTATCTATGAACTAAAAATACAAGATGTGACATTAATTGATCGAGCGAAGCGAGATCTCTAAATCAACTTGGGCAAATCGGCGTTGTATGTATTGTTACGAGCTGAGGGTTCGGGATAAAATAATGGGAATCGATCTAACCAAAATAACACTTTTATTCAACACTAAACGATGAATACACGAACTTGGTCACACGTAATCACAACACACTTATTCACACAACTGTTGCACCACTTAAAGTCACCGAAATGTTCGCACGTATAGCTAAATCCAGACTGACTCGCGAGCAACTACTGTTCACGCGAGACCCTTCTCCATGTCAGTCCTCCAGGGCCTCGCTAAGACTCACTCACTCACTCCCTGGCCATCTCTCCGGTCTATTTATATCGTACACAATTCGATTGTTCGAGAGCGATCTCGATCGTTCCAGGAAAAGGGTCGGTGTTCTGACAGAACGACCAATCCCCATTGTGCGCAACCGCAGACAATAACAACAATAGCACAGCAAGACAAAAGCGCTCGAGAAACTTCGATTATTACTCATTGTTTAACAACCTCGGCGTAACAGTATGTATGTATGTTTGTTTGTTTGAGGATAACTTTCGAAGCGTTGATCCGATCATCGTGAAATTTGATACCATAGGTAGGTAGCGAGGCCACAATTTTGGTGTGACTAAATGAGCTAAAAATGTTAGGGGGGTTGTTGAGATATTGGGGTTCAAGAGGGGTAAAAAAAATTAAAATGATACTATTTGGTCAAATGGGATGTCAAATAAAAGGTTTTGATTAGTACATTAAGTTCCGTTTTTATTTTTAGTAAAGTCTTTATAGTTTTGAGTTATTAGCCATAACAAAAACTGAACTTTGATAAAATGCACAGGGTACACCAGTGACCCAACAGTACTGTAATTTGGTATACGTGTAGCATAAGTCACACAAATGTAGGCAAAAGTTTGAAATCCAGAAAAACTGCAATTTGAACTCCAAAAAAGAGTGACCAACTTACATTAACTCCCGATACCTGTAATTTAAATGAAACTGTAGGTCAAGTAAATTGGTTTTTTATTTCGTGGCACTATTTTGATGGTCAAAGATTACAAATCATATTTTTAATCGGAGACTCGCGAGATCTCAGTTCGGGGCGAATCACTAGTATAACTAGAATGCAGTTTATGGCAGTAACATTAATACTAAAAGTTTTCAACTAGCATAGCATTCCGAAACAAGTATTGTGTGTATTAAAGTTCCACATTTCAAAAGCACTAAAACACTTCACGACGCCCATTTCATTCGCTACCAAACTGGCAACCCTATAAATCTTATGGGGCGCGCATTTGTCACAGACAAGTAACAAAATGCGCCAACTTGCACTTTTACGTAGTTTACGATGCCAGTAATGTGACGAACAAGTGCTATGCCTTTACTTCGCGCGCAGTGATACAAATATTTCATTAAAATAGAAATTATGGGGTTATACGCCTTTGCTCTCGGCCACCCAATGCGTTTTTTTGTATAGCTATTTATACACTAGGTCTTTATAATGGTAGGAAGTTTTGAAGCACCCTAATTTAAGTAAACTCGTTATATCGTTTTAATTTAATCTATACATATAAATTGCTTTGTCCTGAATGACTGACTGACGGATCAACGCACAGCCTAAACTGCTGATCGTAGAGACCTGAAATTTGGAGGAATTTCTTTGTATGACTTAGGCATCCGATAAGAAAGAATTTTCCGAAATTCGGGTAGAATTTCGGAAAATCCTTTCTTATCGTAGTTCTTATAGTTTAAATAAACAAATAAAACAATGGAGTGTCAAGTCAAGTTGCAACAGAGAGTTTAGCTTTGTTTCTAGGTTACCTACACATTTAGAAGTGTAACGCGTATGAAGTTGCGGGCAACACCTAGTTTAATATATTATATTTATTGTGGCACACAAAACAGAATACAATCAAACAGATACAAAATATAATTACTTTTGGACCTAGATTGTATCCCAAAGCATGTGTACACTGCATTACTATTCTACAGTAGTTCTGTGTGGACTAGCTGAAGGGAAAGTATGTATTTACATAAATATATAAAGTAATAATAAAAATAAAATGGCATAAAATAATAAAAAAATCATTAATAAACATAAATGTTTAGACAATTATAACATAAAAGCACTCTCAAGGAACAGACAGTAAAATTGACGTTTCAAAGTGATCCTCGTGATTTGAATGAATAAAAAGCTTTTGAACTTTGAATTTTTGAGTACTCTTTATAATGGCTTCGATATCTTACCTACTACCTATTTCTATTATCTAAATGAAAGATTTTGACGAAGATTCCTCATTCATTCGAGTATCATTCGATTGAGCTTATGTACGATAAGGTTCATAAGTACATTATGGGTAGGTACAGGTTTATGAAATTGTCATAAGGAAAAAAATATTATGCAAGTGCTCACTAAACTTTCGCTCCCCAAGATGACAACGACGAATATTAAAACTTAAAGTACTATAAACTATAAATTAAAAAAAATCCCCCAAATCATTAAGACTCGACTCGTAAACCACCCTCATCCATCTCAATTCACTTACGTCCCTTCGATAGTAAATCTCGAATTATTCTCGAATCACAGCGTCTCGCGAGAAATGAGTCGAGTTCTAATCGAGTTAGCGCCCTTCGGAAACGGGAAGTTTTGAGTTGTGGTGTATGCTACGCCTTTCGGTCATAAGACAAATGGTTATCGACATTTCAAAATCTACAGATTCGTTAATTATTGGTGGTTTTTTTAATCAAAAGGATCAATTTGTATAAATTCGTTTGTTATGTGATCTACGTACGTTGTTTTGGTACCTTTGCAGTAAGTACCTATACTAATTATGACCAAGGGCAACTTGCATATCGATGCCTAACATGATGATGACTAAACATGTTTAAATATGACGTATTTGTATGATTTAACAATCATATTTACCCACTAAATACGTCCACGCAAATGACTTGCGCAACGATGCCTAATCGTATTTAGTGCATAGTTGTTTTTTTAAATTGATGATAGTCAAGTGCTTGACCACTATCTCACCTGATTGTAAGTGATGGTGTGGTCGAAGATGATTCCGAGATTATAATAATTATGTATATGAGATTATAAATAAAATATGTTTAAAAGAGTGGTCAAATCATACAAATACGTAAAATTTAAACATGTTCAGTCGCTAAATACGTTTAGGGATCGTTGTGCAAGCCGTGCTAAGTGTAATAAACAATAGTAATTAAAAACCAAGTCAGCCTCTGTAACTATGTGCGATCATAATCACTCACTTTGTATCACACAGCAAAAGACGAGTTGTCTGGGGAAAAGGAATACGCAAGGGTCAGTTAACACTACAAATAACTCCTTCAGTTAGCGCAGGGCAACGAAAGTACTGCCCTAGCAATTAACAACGTTTTTCGTTATCGATATCCATATGTCTAAAACCAGTCTTGTATCGCTGCAATTCCGAATATTGTCATGATATTGCAAACACATTGCATTGTTCTTTTGTAATTCTGCTTTACACAGTATGGAATGTTCATACGTTTTGTTTGTTAGTCTGTGAGACTATATCCTGGCTGCAGTATGACGACCGCATTGGGTGAATAGCTGGCTGAGAAGCAGGAGGTTGCGGATTCGTTTTCCAAGATTTGTTGTTACAAGAAAGAGTGTGAGATTAGGCATAGTTAAAGTTTATATGTAGAAGGGGAGGGGTTGAATGCCCCCCCCCCCCCCTTCACCCTTGTGAATGATGCCCCCTCTTAGTGAATGAATCACTGGAATTACTTTAAATAATATTGTCTAGAGGCTTGTCCAAATTTCAGATCATCATCATCAACATCCCCATCAGCCCATAGTTAAGACCCACTGCTGAATGCAACGTGACAAAATTTTCTCGACTCGTTTTAGAGATAAGTATCTCTTTATGTCTACTTGTGCTAACATGCGCAACGTAATTTAAACAAACGATACTCCAGCATGAGTATTTTTTGTCGTGGTTTTTGAGGACTAGATACCGAGATACAAAGTCAAAAATGAAGTGAGATAAAAAAGTATTCTATTAGTTATCTGAGGGCTTAGCCAAGTTACAGTCGATTAGCGATGACGCTAGTGGTTACGTCCGAAAATGTATGAGATTTGATACATGCTATAGAAATACCACGTGATTCAGCGACAACAAATGTATGTAGAAATCGAATAGGTTCGTGGCGAATGTAATTTGGCTACGGGCTCTGGTTTCCACCGTAAAAGCTTTGCTTAATTTGAGGCTAGATGGCGCTGTGTGGAATGTCCAGCATTAATTGTTGTTGATGAGCACAATAAGAATGATAGTGAGTGATGACAAACTTCTCTAGAGAGCGTGCATGTTAGGGTAAACAAGAAATTACTCGATATAGACAAAAAATTTCGTGCGCATGAGACTTTATAATCTGTGAGATAGTAAATAAATAAAACAACAAGCCTTACAGTAGTCGCATATGACCACCGCGCGCGCTCATTGGTCAAATCAAATAGCGCGCGCTTCCCCGGTTTCTTGTTACACATTTCCGTCACTTTTGCCAAAATCGCTCCCACAAACCGAGAGGAAAGATGTTACACATCAATAAATTATCAGCCATAGGACATACACTGGTGAACATAAGTCTACCTTATACATTTTCTGATCGAACGATCTTTTGCGGTCTGCACTCAACGGCTGCCAGCAAATTTGTCTACAAAAATACAATGGCGAAACTAATACAGATTGCATCCATTAGAGCAGAAGGCATTCCTTTCAGGCCGTCGATAAGGCTCCACAATTCATTAGCCCCCACATTACTGAAGGTAATTTATTTTTATTGCTAACCAAAGGAGGCTGTGTTTATTACCCACTGCAGTTACCTTGCTTCTGTTACAGATTGTGAGGACGGCTCGGTTAGTTCATTTTTTTTTATCGGATGTAGCCAAGCGCTTGACCACTACCTCACCTGATAGTAAGGTAAGGTAAGGCCGGTGGCTATCAGATGTGCCAAGTCACTTGCCATTTTTAAACGTATGCTCAGATATTATCTATCTGAGTATTTGTCGCTAAATATATGTAACGGACGATCAAAGACGGGGAAGGATCGAATCTAGATTTGAAATGTATTAGGTAGTTATAAGATCGAATCAGATTCAAATGTTAACAGGTAGCTAAGATTGTAACAGTTTAAACTTGTAAAGGTCAAAAGAGTGAGATAGCTACATGTAAGTCCCCGTCTAACTTTGCTGGAAACTTCGATGCATTAAGAATTATATAAAACGATTTGTGAATGCGTGAATTACGATCCCCGCACCATGGCTAGGGCGAGGAGTAGATTTGTATAAAGATAGACCGTTTTCAAGCAGAAATTTGTGATCATTCAAGAACGCGATTTATACCTTGTAAACTAGCAACTAAGAAGAAAAATAAATACGGTCCACTTTTGCACCGAGTCTATCAATGAAGCCTGGGTAGGACCTCTACAAGTTTTGGTCCTCCGACCCGGATAAGCCGTTCCTGAGACGACCGGACCAGTTGTTCCTGCGGAGCCGACAAGACCCGCTCCACTGGGTTTCAAGAAACAGTTACATCGTATAACCACTGAAGAGACGGCGCGGGCTTGAAGATCACCCAACGGTGCGACGAGCATCGTTGTCAAGACCGGCGCAAGGGCACGGGGTGCCTGAAGATCACCCAACGGTGCGACGTGCGACGTTGTCAAGACCGGCGCAAGGGCACGGGGTGCCTGAAGATAAGCCCGCGTCCGTTGAAGACAACTGAACGAGGACGTCCCCCGAAGAGTGAAGACCCCCCACCCCCTTACGTGGCTAGTCCACGGCCCGTTTATTCCGGCCACCTAACGGTGCCAAACGGTCGGAATAGCGGGTAAACGCCTTAGGGCGGTTTTAGTGTTAGTGTTAGGGACCGCTAGGTAGGTAGGGGCATCAAGTGCTGAAGAAGATGACCACCAGGAGCCCACCAGTGACGAGGGGGAAGAAGGCTGCACTTCGCGTCTACGAAGACTACCCCGCGTCCCCGTCCGAACCCGCGCTTCCGAATGCTCCCGTTGAGCCGCGACCCGCCGAAGCGGGACCCTCCTCCGCTCGCGTAGCGTCAGAGACGACCGCGCCCGCGCCCGCGACCGAGGTAGCACCGCGAGTGACCGCACACGCCGAGCCCGAACGCCGGCGTGCCCCGTCCGTCCGCTCGCAACGCTCCAGCGCCAGCGCGATGGCAAGGATACGGCAAATTGAATTTGAAGCTGAAGAACGACTTGCCGAGATTAAGAGGCAAGAGCTCCATATTCAAGCGGAACTTATAAGGAAGAGGTTGATTGCCGAAGTCGCTACAATACGGGAAGAAGATGAACAAGAAAGCATCCAGGGCACGGGTGCACGGAACGGGGCCCTAGACACAGAACACAGAATAGAGGACTGGCTCCAACGCCATCATAAACGGGGGGAGCCAGAACAACTGCGAGACAGATCACTCACGCCGGACCGAACGCGAGACAGAGGGATTGATCGGTTAACGGAAGCCATAGAGAAGATGGCTCACCGTAGACCACCTCCGAGACAGACGTACGACCTACCTGTATTCGGAGGTGCTGCGGGGGATTGGCTACCGTTCAAGGCAGCCATGAAGGAATCGACGACCATCCACAAGATCTCATCGGCTGAGAATCTAGCGAGGCTTAGAACATGCCTGAAAGGCGAAGCCCGTCAAGCAGTGTCGGCTTTATTATACACTGCAACCGAACCGGCAGTTATAATGAAGACTTTGGAGCAGTGTTACGGTCGCCCAGAGATGATTATAGACAACGCGTTAGAAGAGATTAAGAAGCTACCGCGACTGGGCGCGACCGCAGGCGAGTTAAACGCTTTCGCCATCAAACTACAGAACGTAGTAACCGCCATCTCTTGTATGGACCAACGCGGCTACCTGCAGAACCCGATGTTTGCGCGACAGGTAGCCGAGAAGTTGACACCGCACATCCGATCAAAATGGTGCGACTATGCAGAGGAATTTGGCAGCCGAAATGAACCAGAAATATTGACGCTGTCCCAGTTCCTGATGAGAGAGGCAGATCGCGCAATGCGATACGCGTATACAGCTACGCCTTCGCAGAGCACTTCAAAGGCCCGACCCATAGAGCAGCGACCCAGGGTGAACGAACGAAATCGTGGGTCGGTGTACGCTACACAGAACGCGGCATCGGAGAAGGAAGCCTCAACGAGTAAGAACGCAGCAACGGACAAGAACGAGTGCCGTTGCTGCGGGGGCGACCATAGAACCGTCGAGTGTAAAAAGCTTGCGGCGATGCCAGTAGACAAGAGATGGGAATGGGCCAAAGAGACAGGCATATGTTTTCGCTGTCTGAGCAGCAAACATAGACGCTTTATGTGCAAAAGCAAGCGATGCGGAGTGGGTGAATGCACACGTCCGCATCACGCACTGTTACATGCGCCGAAAATAAGGAACGAGGGTGCCAGTGAGCAGGGCCAGACCGAAGAATCAGCCATCACTGCATCTGCGCATGTAACAGCAAGGAATCAAGTCCTACTGAAGGTGTGTCCAGTCGTGATTAAGGGCAGTAACGGCATGGAAATGAATACGTATGCGTTACTGGACGAAGGATCAACGATAACTCTGATCGATGAAGAGATCGCCGCGATGATCGGAACGGAAGGCCCGACAAAAGCCTTGAACATCGTGGGGGCTACGACTAGTCAGAGGGAACCCGAGAGCCGGGTAGTGGATATCGTGATCCGAGGACACAAGTCGGACGCACATCGGATCACAGCGCGCACTGTGAAGAACCTGACCTTAGGAAATCAACTCGTCAGTACCGATGTGTTAAAATACGCGCACTTAAGGAAACTCCGTCCAGAAGCCGTGTGCTATGCGTCAGCGAAGCCACGCATACTCATCGGGGCCGACAACTGGCATCTTATTGTGACGAGGAAGCTTCTGACAGGGAAGAGAACCCAGCCAGCTGCATCACTAACGCAGCTGGGATGGGTTATCCATGGATCAATCCCCAGGAGCACAATAAGACAACAGGAGACGGTACTACACGTCCATACGTGCCAAGGTGTCCAGAACGGACATACTTTGAACGACCAAGACGAGGAATTAAGCAAGCTCGTGAAAGCACACTTTGAGATAGATGCTTTGGGCGTTTCAATTAAAAGAAAGCCAAACGCAAAGGATGAGCGGGCTCAAAGCATTTTCGACAGAACAGCGAGACGAGTGAACGGTCGTTTTGAAGTGGGACTACCTTGGGCCAGCGATGAGGTGAAGATGCCGCCCAGCTACGACATGGCCATACGACGCTTACATGGGATCGAACGTAAGATGGACAGATCGCCGGAGTTTAGAAGTGCATACACCGCGCAAGTGGAGAAGCTGCTAGAAAAGGGATATGCAGAAAAAAGCGAGGAGGAACAGAGTCAGAACGAACGTCTCTGGTTTCTCCCTCACTTCGCGGTGACAAACCCCAACAAGCCGGGGAAGTTTAGAATGGTTTTCGATGCAGCCGCGCGTGCTAATGGAACATGTCTCAACGACGCGCTGCTGGACGGACCAGATCTACTACAGACATTGCATGGCGTCTTGTTTCGCTTCAGAACGAAGCCGATCGCGGTCACTGCAGACATTCGGGACATGTTCCTGAGGGTGACCATACGACAAGAGGACCGTACAGCCCAACACTTTCTATGGCGCGGCGACAACCAAACAGATCCACCGCAGAAGTACATGATGAAGTCCATGATATTCGGAGCGAGAAGTTCTCCATTTCTGGCTCATAGCGTCAGGAACAGGAACGCGAAAGATCACGAGCGGACACACCCGCTAGCGTTTGACGCTATAACTCGGAACCACTACATGGACGACTGGGTGGACAGCTTTGAAACGGAAGAGATAGCCGCCAGAGCTATAGCACAAGTGCAAGAGGTGCATCAACAAGCGGGTTTTGAACTTGCAAGCTGGAGCTCAAACCGTGAAGGCTTACTGGATAGTATTACCCCGGAGAACCGAGCGCATGCACCAAAAGAGCTAGCGGCCAATGCACATGTATATGGCAAGACATTGGGTATTCTTTGGATTACCGACACGGATGAACTCACCTTTAACACTGCCATGCCTCGCGTACCTGAAGATGTTAAGAATGTGGCACGAACACCAACAAAGCGGGAGGCATTGGGTGCAGTTATGTCGTTGTTCGACCCACTAGGCCTGCTGAGTCCATACACGATTACGGCGAAGATCATGTTACAAGAGTTGTGGAAAAAGAACGTGGATTGGGATGAACCTTTGCCAGCCGAGGAGGCGGCGACATTTTTTGAATGGCAAAATAATTTACGCTACGTCGCCGACCTAAGACTGCCGCGATGTTACGACGCAAGACCAGACATAATACAGCGACAACTTCATGTTTTCTGTGACGCCAGCGAGCAGGCGTTCGCTGCGGTCGCGTTTTGGCGAAATGTCAGCCAAAACGGCGTGAGCATCGCTATAGTAGCAGGAAAGGCAAAGGTTGCGCCACTAAAGGCACAGAGCATACCACGAATGGAGCTGCAGGCTAGCTTAATCGCCGCTAGACTTGCCGCGGAGATTGTCAAAAGCCATGACTTGGAAACGAATGTAACATTTTGGAGCGACTCAAAGACGGTGCTACATTGGATTAGGAACGACGAAACGAGATTCACTCCGTACGTGGCGCACCGACTCGGGGAGATAGCCGAGTTAACTCGCCCAGAACAATGGCGGTGGGTGCCCACAGCGCTCAACGTAGCAGACGACGCAACGCGATCGGGGAACACTCAGCTACGGAGCGACGATAGATGGTTTACGGGACCGGCGTTTCTATTTGAAGACGAAGAACGTTGGCCTGTAGAGGTTTCATCGCCACCAGAACAAGACGAAGAGAGAACATGTGCAGCGCACGTGAGCCAGGGATCAACGCTCATCGACATGAGCAGGTTCTCATCCCACGAACGGTTAGTTCGCACGCTGGCCCACGCGCTCACATTTTTAAAGAAATGTCGACGACGCGGTGGGCAGCTTGGGATGGGAGAACTGCGGGAGGCAGAACGCCTGCTCATCAGAGACTCGCAGCGAGCATGTTTCCCTGACGAATTCCAGCGCCTGAAGAAAGGGATGAGCGTCGATCGAACGAGCAGGCTGTACCAACTCGACCCTAAGTACGGTGACGATGAAATAATAAGGCTGAGCGGTAGGATCAACGCCGCTACAGTACCGGATCACCTAAAGGATCCACCCATTCTGGACGGAGCGCACCGCTTATCACGTCTACTGATCAGGCGGGAACATGAGAAGAATAAGCACGCGGGCAGAGAACAGATCGTGAATAATCTGCGCCAGCGATTTTGGATACTGCGGTTGCGTCCGGCGGTCAGAACGGTTCTGAACGATTGTACGCTGTGTAAGATAAGGAGAGCGAACCCAAAGAAGCCTGTAAAGGGTGACTTGCCGAGGATGCGCCTAGATATGAACACGAGGCCCTTCACTAACTGCGGCATCGATTGTTTCGGCCCTATGTGGGTGGCGATCGGGCGGCGCCGTGAGAAGCGATGGGGTATGCTCTTTACGTGTTTGGTAACGAGGGCTATACACGTGGAGCTTATAGCGAGTCTCAGCACCGACTCGGCTATTATGGCTATCAGGCGAATGGCTGCCCGACGGGGGACTCCTCGTACAATCGTGTCAGACAATGGAACGAACTTCCACGGATCGGAAGTGGAACTAAGAAAGGCGTACGAAGAATGGCTCCCAGGCCTAAAAGAGTACGCACTCAAACAGCGGATCGAGTGGCGGTACATCGACCCTGGTGCGCCAAACCAGGGGGGAGCCTGGGAGCGAATGATAAAAACGGTGAAGAGAGCCCTAGCCATCACCTTAAATGAACGTGCCCCGCGAGAGGAGGTATTGAATACGTTAATGACAGAAATCGAGCACACCGTGAACTCGCGGCCTTTAACGCATGTACCCGTGGACCCAGAGGAAAAGGAAGCTTTAACGCCGAACCACTTTTTATTGGAGACGGCAGTAGGTTTGCCATATGTGGGAGACTGCGACGTAGCCGACAGAAGAACGTGGCGCGCCGCACAAGCTCTGGCAAACTCTTTTTGGAAGCGCTGGATCGACGAGTACTTGCCTACGTTGGCGCCGCGAGGCGACGTCAGAAGACAGCAAGAGAACGTCAAAGAAGGGGACGTCGTCATAATCGCGGACGGTTTGCTACCTCGGAACGTATGGCCGCGGGGCCAGATCGAGCGCGTGATTACGGGTCCGGACGGAGTAGTTCGGAGCGCTGAGGTGCGGACGCGGGGAGGCGTTTTCCGGAGGCCAGTGAGAAGGTTGATCGTCCTCCCGATTGAATAAGAAGGCTGCGAGGATCTGCGCCGGGGGGAGACTGTAACGGACGATCAAAGACGGGGAAGGATCGAATCTAGATTTGAAATGTATTAGGTAGTTATAAGATCGAATCAGATTCAAATGTTAACAGGTAGCTAAGATTGTAACAGTTTAAACTTGTAAAGGTCAAAAGAGTGAGATAGCTACATGTAAGTCCCCGTCTAACTTTGCTGGAAACTTCGATGCATTAAGAATTATATAAAACGATTTGTGAATGCGTGAATTACGATCCCCGCACCATGGCTAGGGCGAGGAGTAGATTTGTATAAAGATAGACCGTTTTCAAGCAGAAATTTGTGATCATTCAAGAACGCGATTTATACCTTGTAAACTAGCAACTAAGAAGAAAAATAAATACAGTCCACTTTTGCACCGAGTCTATCAATGAAGCCTGGGTAGGACCTCTACAATATATGTATTTATTATTAATTATTTGTTTCTTAAATAAGTCTACGTATGTATATATAAATTGTTATGAGTAGTTATTATTTAGGTTCATGTAATTTTCATTTATGTAAGTTTTATATATTTTTTTTATATAACTAGTATGTATGTACATGTAAACTTGAGAGCAAAAAAATCGCACATCATGATTTTTTGACATAACTAAAAAAAAAACAAAAAATATTATGTTTCTGTAATGCAGATTCATAGTCTATTTTAATACCTATCCAGTGGTATCTGATTTGTCTTTCAATCATTACATAAAAATGCTTTTGTGGATCAATAACAAAAATGCATGTTTAGTAAAAAATTCTTTATTCAAGTATTGGTGTCAAAGTTATGAAATTAAAAGATAAAATTAATTTAAAGTTTGTTATTAATACCGAGTGTTCCCTCCCCTAGCCTGAATCACTGACTCCATCCGTGTTTTCATTGATGTTACTAGACTTTTGATAAAGTCTTGAGGAATAGCCTCCCATTCCTCTGCGATCGCCTGTTGCAGCTCCTCTAGAGTCGATGGAGGAGCATCTCGGCCTCGAACTCTTCTTTTCAGCTCGTCCCATAGATGTTCGATGGGATTGAGGTCTGGGCTTCGAGCTGGCCACTCCATAACGGTCACATCCACCTCTTGAAGGTACTCGATCACTATGCCAGCAGTATGCGGTCTTGCATTATCTTGCATAAACAGAAAGTTTTCGCCGATAAACTCAGCAAAAGGTACGACGTGGCTCTCGAGTACTTCCTCAATGTATCGTATGGAAGTCAATCCTCTTGATTGGCGACCAGTATTCGGTCCGGTGATGAAGGCAAGCTCGGTTTTTGCTTCCATAGACATGCCTCCCCAAAACATGATTGATCCACCGCCATAGGCGACACGTTCTGTTATGCAGCATTGAGCAAATCGCTCTCCCGATCTTCTATACACCTTCCCCCGTCCGTCGTTGCTATGCAAGCACATCCTGCACTCATCAGAGAACAGGACTGCACTCCACTGCTCTGTAAAAATGTGCGGATGTGCGATTTTATTGCTCTCAAGTGTAGTATGTTAGGTACACCATTACACCCCAGGTAATGTCTACACAGTCCAATCCATCCAAAGGTCTGGTAGAGATCGCTATTTAGCGATAAGACTGCCAATTGTATCCATAGATTTATGTAGTTGTTTTTTATATGTATTTCTTTCGTGGTGTGCAATAAAGTATTATCTAATCTAATCTAACCTAAGGCACCTGCAAGATGTGGAGTGATCTTCCCTCGGAGGTTTTACCTGTGGTCAACATGAACGTAAATAAGCTGAGCTTAATAATAACTAGTGGTCTGTGAAACAGTAGACGTCCCAAGTCCAAAAAGTAATTTGCGTAACAAAAGTCCAATTTTAAATCGAATTTCAGGTGCTTGAATTTTCCAATTTACCTATTTAGAATTTTGTGCAAAATATTGGTATAAGTTTTAGCGATTACTCTCGTTCCCTTGGTCTTAGGAGATTTAATCTGGTATCTACGTAGTCCGACTGGTATAGGTACGTATAAATTTTCCGAAAAAAAATTCAAAAATTTAAATCCGTCCATATATAACGTTACAGCAAACTCCCTTCCCCCTTTCCTCCCTCCACTCCCCTCTTTTGAACATTTTTCGCCACATCTCGTGTAGAATAAAGTCCTTAGTGTGCCTATCAAATTTGATTGAAATCTGTCGATAAATAGTGCTACAGCAAACTTCCGCCTACTTTTCCCCCAATCGAAAATCGTGATCGACTAAAAAATTTAAATAAATCAAGGAACTTGTGTGCCAATTTTCGTCAAAATTGGTTGAAAAACGAGACCTGTAGACGAGAACAGACAGACAGACAGACAGCCCGACAATGCATTTTTTGGCCGATCTCGAAACAGACCTGAGACGCCTCGCTCGCTTAGTTCGCTCGGTCAATAAGGTTTCAGGAGAGGTGTAAACAAGGTACGACGAGTTGAAAAACGATGTCTAAACGTATTTAGTGGCTAAATATAATTAAAGAAGTTGTCAAATCATACAAATAGGCACGTCAAATAAAAACTAAATTGAAACATGTTTAGTCGCTCAATACTCTTAGGGATCGTTGTGCAACACCTGCCACCAAATTAAAAGTTGTTCATATTATATTTAGACAACATCCTTGGCGCAGTGGACGAACACTCGACTGAGACGCTGGAGATTGCGGGTTCGATTCCCGGGGAAGAAATGTTTGCATGATCTACAGATATTTGTTCCGGGTCTGGATGTTTCTCTATCATAAGTAAGCATTTACAAAAATATGTAAGCATTCTATCAGTTATCTGGTTTCCGGGATATTTTTGCTTATTTTTTTTTATTTAGGTTAGAAATTTTTGTGGCTTTAGACTAGCTGTTTTTATACGCCTACCTTTAGCAAATTTATAAAGGCCGGTCTGACCTCAGCCGTTTGTAAGGCTTTCGGGGTAGTTTGGACGCGGAATGCACTGAGTCTACCTCCCACTAATGAAATTGGACTTTATATTCGGCTTTAATTCCAATGGGTATTTAGTTCATATGTCCTAGGTAAGTATTATAATGCAATCTAAAATATTTCTTCTAGCTGAAATTGAAATGGCGAATTATTTATTTGTCACATAGCACACATTCTTACTAATTGATCGAGCGAAGCGAGATCTCCAAATAACTTGGGCAAATCGGCGTTGTATGTATGTATGTTTGTTTGTCCGAGGATAACTTTGGAAGCGTAGATCCGATCATCGTGAAATTTTTACATAGGTAGATAAAAATTGCACAATTTTGTTGTGACTAAATGAGCTAAAAATGTGGTGGAGTTGTTGAGATATTGGGGTTCAAGAGGAGTACAAAAATATGAAAATGAGACTATTAGGTCAAATAGCACGACAAATGAAAAGTATTTATTAGTAAATTTCGGCCCCGTTTTTATTTTTAGGTTAGTTCATGCAGTTTTTGAATTATTAGACATAATAAAAACTGAACTCTGACAAAATTCACAGGGTACACCAGTGACCTCATAGTGCTGAAATTTGGTATGCGTGTAGCTTTAGTGACACAAATATAGGCAACAGTCTGAAATCCAGAATAACTTCAATTCGTACCCCAAAAAACAGGTACCAATTGAAATGAACTCCCATTACCTGTAATTTGAATGAAACTGTAGCTCAAGTTATATGGTTATCATATTGTGGCATTATTTTTATAGTCAAAGATTACGCCAGATCTCAGTTTGGGGCGAACCACTAGCATTATAAATTCGAAAGTAACTCTGTCTGTCAGTTAGTTTGTCTGTCTGTTTGTTACCTACATTTTTACGACTAAACGGCTGAACCGATTATGATGAAATTTGGTAGGGATTGAAACATATTATGTGGTTCGTTTTTACTTGACCATTATTTGGGCCATATGCTTGTTCTATCAACATCTTGTAAAAAAAGAGATCCGTAGTATCTGGCAGTATTTGGAAGAAATACTGAACTCTAAAAGTAAGTTTAAGAGTAGTAGAGTTTCTCTTAAAAGGGCTCGCCCGGGGAAGAAGTGCCATCATACCCATTTCTGCCGCCAAGCAGCATTGAAGTGTTTCGGTTTGAAGGATACCCTCATGTGATACCGTATAGTTGCCGGTGAAATAACAGGCACATGAGGCTTTACACCTGTATGCCTCAAGTTGATGGACGCAAGGCAGTGTATAATAGGACACGTTTCTAAGGTGCGTGTCCTACAAGGCAATACTTTATTATAGGCAATGGTTACCACTTAACATCAGGTGGGCTTGTTCCATCTTCATATCGTATAAAAAAAACCCTAGAAACCACCACCGATAAAATTTCAACATACTCATACCTAATTGTATTAAAAACGTGATATTTACCATGATTTGTGAATTTGTATGATTTATGATTTGTGTGTTTTTTATGATTTCTGATTTGTGGTCGTAATAGTATTAGTGAATTCATTTCTAGCAAGAGACTGAGAAAAAGGATAGATCATTATATCTGCCAATAACTCGCAAAGATTTCAGTTTATCCGTGATCATGGCGCATGCAACTGCGTCGAAATATCGGGATACTCAAAAAATCACAAATCACACTCATACCTCTTGACATCTTCCACGCAGCATTTCTATAAACGCTACGTTTCCGTAAGCCTCTCGCAATAATGCATTCTAAAGCACCTTCCACACAAAACGACAATCTAACCCGCGCTCGCGACGCGACAGATGTTCGAGAGCGCTCGTGTGGAGAGCCCTTCGCAGCTGTGCGACACTAGCGGTGAAGGCCTTTGTCTCTTTAACTCGAATAGTAATTCAAAATGAGCTTTATTGCTGTTGGTCTTCAATTTAATATTCTTTGAATGGGGTTTTGAACGCGCGGCTTGAAGTTTTCCACCAAGAATGATAGTGTTCCTTGAGATCTAAAGAAATAATTAAAGAAAAAATATCCAAAGGCTACCTAAGTTCCACCACATGTATTAGTGTAATATTTATATCTATATTGTGTGTTCGTTTATTTCCTCGAAAAATGTGATCGTTTTTAAAATATTTTGAGGCACTGGTTCGGTAGTTGGGCGCCAAAGAACGATCTACTAACTATAAAAAAAAAAGGTCAAGTGCGAGTCGAACTCGTGTGCCGAGGGTTCCGTACCTACCCATTATACTGCCATAATAAAATGGCTATTGCTTTTTGCCAAATTTCCTGATTCTAAGTCAACGGGAACTGCCATGTAGGTTTTCGACCCAAAACCTATAGGGTACTTCCGGTTGACTTAGATTTGTCAATTTTCGTTAATAGCAAGGTAAAGCACAAGTAAAGGGAAAATTCTGAAAAATAAAAAAATTGAAATTTAAAGTAAATTTTGGTACTTACAAGTTTTTGCTATCTAAATTTGTCCATATCTTTTTATCGTGTTGACTCAGGGCCTTGATTTTTATACACCTAATAGGGACTATAGACCTCAGTGTCTGGTATAAATTTCAACTTGCTAGACCCACCCGTTCCTGAGAAAATCGGTGGTGACACACGGACAGACAGACGGAGAGACAGAGAAGAGAGTAAGGGTTCCTTTTTTTAGCTTTTGAGATACGGAACCCTAAAAAGTTAATTCGTTTGGATCTTCTTCTTCCTGCCATTTTCTCACATTACGTGAGGCCGGCACATGTTTTTTTTCCATACCTCTCTATTAGCCGTCATCTCCGTGGTCACTTCTTTCTTATCCATATCATTCTTCACACAGTCCATCCATCTCTTCTTCGGCCTTCCTCTACTTCTATACCCAGCCACATTGATATCTAACACTCTTTTATGTCCATACCACACTAGCCTGTTCTTCCTCAACTTTTAGTTTGATACTATGGTTCCACACTAAAATAAATGCTGACAGCACCAATTTCAATCAAAACAGAGGTGAATTTGAAACTTCTCTACTACATTGATTCTGTGGCAACACTAGCGGCGGCACTCGACGCCTTTCGCGGCTGATTATGGTACATTATGGATTCGATGGGGTGAAATTGCAGGTGGTAAGTGGGACATTTAAAATCGTGTGGGGTAACGTATGGCGAGAAAAAGCTTTATTTTGATGCATATATTGTGTCATAAGAACTGCTGACGACTACATTAATCTCCATGATGGATACTCATGGATCTCAAACCCGTGAAGATATCCCACAAGTGGGCAAGCAAGTCTACAAAGACATGTGTCACTCACTTGTTTTATTCATGTGAAACCACTACCAAATATGCACTACCTAAAATAACTGTTTTCCGCATTACACAAAGGTTAACTGGAGAATGCTATCTAGCATTGAGTTCGCTTTTACTACGTAAATAATTCTGGACATTTCACCGAGCGCTGTCTAGTCCCAAACTAAGCAAAGATTTTACTATGGGAACCAGCTAATTGATAGAATACATAAGTACATGTTTTTTTTGTAAATACTTATGTAGAAAAATACCCAAACCAAGCCTTTTGGTTCTTTGTGAAATAAATAATTTTCATTTAATGATACATTCATTCAAACCTTTAGGTACAAAAGTTCTTTTTAGGAAGTAATTATACAACACATTAATTGCTTGTACCTCATAATGGCATCTTCAAGTATCGTCTCCAAGACACCTGACCTAATGGTCCTAACGATCGTAATACGATAGTAATTAGGGCTATAACCGCGTGCTTAACAACAATACTTTGATTAATGAAGCTTTGTTTACAAGATGAAAAGGCGGTTTTAAGCGCTGTGTTCAGAATTATTTGATCACTTGGTTGTTAAGTTGTTTACGGTAATTAGCCAGTACCGGAGGCATTAGATGGTGACTATGAGATTTACAACATTTTAGAGCCTTTGAAACTTGTAGTAAGAAGTACCGCCTCCTCTCATGTTTTGTCAATCCAGTCCATCCAAAGGTTGTCAGGAAGAGATCGCTTTGAGCGATAAGGTCGCCCATTGTACCACTACGTATTAGTCTTTAAGTTATTGTAATTTGGTGTAACAAATAAAGAATTATCAATCTATCTGAAACCAGTTTTTTTAAACCATTACTAAAATCTCTCCTGTTTTTTGTTTGTTATGTTTTTCGGTATCATTTCTCTGTATGTTCCAAATGTTATATTAATGTGTATTTAAGTAGTAAACTAGTGGTTCTGTGAGAACAGACCTCCTTGCGTTCCCTTGGTCCTAGGAGGTCGATTCTGATGTCTATGGGTTCGTCTCGTAACGGCGGAGAGGACTGCGTAGTCTGATTGGTATAGGTAGGTATAAATTTTCCGAAACAAAATAAAAAATTGAAATCCGTCCATATATAGCGCTACATCCCACTTTCCCCCTTTCCCCCTCTACTCCCACCTTTTGGAATTGTTTTCGCAACATCTTGTGTTAGACTGAAGTCCTTAGTGTGCCTCGTAAATTTCATTGAAATCCGTCGATAAATAACGCTACGGCAAACTTCCCTCCTTTCCCCATCAAAATCGCGATTGACTAAAAATTTAAATAAATCAAGGTACTTGTGTGACAATTTTCGTCAAAATCAGACAGACTGACAGACGGACAAAAGCATATTTTGACCAATCTCAAAACTGAGACGCTTCGCTCGCTCGGTCAATAAATGAATTTTTATATCTATCCCAATTACTACCACAAATCAAATCTAGGAAACCCCATTTGTTTCCACTTCCTGTTCTCAGCCGCATATCGATTTTGGAGAGCCCCATTAGAATCAAATGTTAAATTCGACTCGTTATTGAATAACATGGATTAGTGAGTTCATTCTTACCAAATTAGGATTACGATGGAAGGTTGCAGCGAGTGTTTGGAACCAGATGTTTGAAGAAAAGTAAAAGTTTGTAAAAAACTAATATCTGCTGGTTTGGCCTACGTTACTCAGGTTTATTAAATAGGTATTCAGTGCATAGAAATATATCTTTAATTTACATAAGTACATATTAAATATGGCCACAACACAAGGTTTGAATATAGACCTTATCTAAATACATATACCTAAACATTTCGCCGAGTCTAACAGTAGGTATACCATACCTTTATTAGAAAGAATTTATTTTGCGCTGGTATGGGCTGATTCGTTAATGAAAATTTTTCATATTGATGAATATTAACCCTATAAGGAAAAAGCTTTATTACAGTAAAGAAATACCCTTATAAAGAACAGCGGCAAACATTCTTAAGAGCATATGCACACGGCGTATACGACGCGCAAAGGACGCTCGCTAGCGCGCTCCAAACGACCTATGATTTTTTGGGAATCTAAGGCGCGTCGTAAAACGTTTTCGTGAAACGCACGTTATCGAAAATACGTTGTGTAAATGAATGAATGAAAACACTTTATTGTACACCACTAAAGAAACAAACATAAAAATAAAAATACACAAAGCAACAAGTGCAATGGGCAGTCTTATCGCGTAGAAGCCATTTCTTCCATACAAATGTACCAAGCGCATAGGTGCATAGGCTCTAAGACAGTTCAAGCGACGCTTGATATATTTATCGTAAGAAGGTATTGACAATTTAAAAGCTGAACTAGAAACAATCCGAACCCCCCGGCACCTGGTCACAACTCACCAGCGACCTAATGGTGAAAGTCGGTTCCTTACACGGTGTGTCGGCTTTCACATAATTTGCCCCATAATAGTCGTAAGAGGATCGAACCGTCAAGGTTGATTGGATCCTCAGACTAATACAAATTAGGCTACAGATACTACGAGTATGAACCATACTGAGTTCTTTACATTTATTCTATGGAGAATGAATGAATGAACCTCTTGGCGCCCACGTACTTATGTAGGTGTTGTTAGGTATCTGTATCTAGTGTTCCTTCGTAATTTGTTGTTTTTTATCTGTCCTTCTGTTTTTTATTGCCTACTGTTTTGGCTGTGCTGTATTGCTGTTCTAAATAAATGTATTTTTCTTTACTTTAATGAAAGAAAACACGTTAGTGTAGGTAACCATTAGGTAAATAAAAACAAAATAGAAAACACGAAGCCAAAATAGTACAATAGGAAAATTAATACATTGCGATCTTGATGCTTTAGTGTATTTTAGAGAAGTAACTTTTTAACAAAAATATAACCGAATTAACTAAACTTCTTAACTGATTTTGATGAAATTTCTATGAGACTAATATGAAAGTACAGTAGAGCCTCGATCCGAACGCCGCTGTAATCCGAACTGCTGACTGTCACTTTCTCTCTCTTACCGTGACCGCTGATCTTATGTTTTGTCTTTAGTTTCGAATGAGTCACCTCGCGTGTCAAGAACATTTCTCATTCACAAGCTAATACTTTATATTTTTTTGCTATACTTTTTTGGATTGGGCTAATGAAAATGACTTGTCCTTATCGGAAAAGAGGATGCTGCGTAATTTGAGGGACAAAGCATTTTTTGGTATAAATAGAACCTTCCAAACTAAAATTGCTGACTTTATGAATAAGTAAAGTATTCTATGGTTTAAGTATGTATCTTTTAATAACTTCAATAAATAGATTATGTCAAAATACGTTAATTTTTTTTAACATACTCTAATCCGAACGCTCCGTGAATCCGAACGGGGGTTATTTTTTGGTAGTTCGGATTATCGAGGTTCTACTGTATATCCTTTATATAACAAACTAATATAGAATAAAATAGAATAGAATAGAATAGAATAGAATAGAATAGAATAGAAAAACGTTTATTTTGCATCACAAGTGTACAATGTAATATTCCAAATCGGTTGATAAATGACAGAGTTCTGAGGTAAAAATTTAAAACAGAACTGTGTCCCTATAACATTTTTTTTAGGATCCCATCATCAGATCCTGACTTGGTGTCAATGGGACTACTTGGGAGGTATAACCCTTTTAAACAAAAAAATAATTTTCGAATCGGTCCAGGCGTCTTCGAGTATTCAAGGAACATACATAAAAAAAAGATTTCGATGAATTATGAACCTCCTCCTTTAAAAAAAAAATATAATAAACTATTTGTAATCTAAATGTGACACCACAATAACTTAAATTCCCATGAAGAACTATTTATTAAAGTCCTTTTGATGTCAAGTGGTTTTGGCTCATTTGGGTCTAAAACATGTAGATTTCATAAATATGTACCTATGTGTGGCTTGTAATTACTTGAGACTAGGTCAAGTTATTATTAATTTCCTTGACAACTGTATACCTTTTTAAGAGTAGTAGAATTCCTTGTGAAAGGGCTCGCCCGGGGAATTACTACCAACACACCTATTTCTGCCGCCAAGCAGCTTTGCTGATGCGGTATGAGGGGCATGGTTGCCGGTGAAATCAGTGAATCGAATAACATGCACGATAAATTATAAAATCATAAAAAATATGTTAAAAAAAGAATCTATATGTACTTACAATACTTAATGTAATGTAAAGTACAAAACTGCTTACTCTTTACAATAAAATATTAGTTCGTGCTCTGTAGCTTTTTACTATTCAGATATTGTACCCGTGGATTATAATTATGTTCCTTCCTAATACAGACTGTAATTGTACTTGGATATGGGATTCTATCCGATTTCTATTACGTTTCGTAATACCGTACGTCTGGTAATGATGTGATGGAGGTACCTACCTTTATACATTTCGTTTAGTTTATTTTAATACATTTACACGTCAAAAAAACTATTAAACTTATGTTGTGCTATTGCATAATGTTTGCCTTCTAACCACAGATACTGTATTTGTGACGTCTCGATATATCTCTTGTTGTCCCTTTCTAACCCAAAACCCGCAGCCATTTCTGAAAGAGATCTAAAATCGGTCTTTATTTTTGGATGTCGATTGCAAGAGTAGGCAGTAAGTTTTATATCGGATTAATCACCTAAACTTAGTCGATTTTCTTTAAACTTTGATAATATAACCAGTACATATCTAGTTTTTTTTCGAGAACTCTTTTTTAATGTTTTGAGAAACCGTCACTTTAATATCGTCAGTATATTACCAAACACCCTGTATATACATTACCTAGTAATCCTAGAATCAAAAATTCAAAGGCATGTGTCGGGTTAGTATTCTAAGTCGACGACCTCCGTTGTGCAGTGGGTGAATAGCCGGCTGAGACACAGGAGGTAGCGGGTTCGATTCACACAGCGGAACAAATCTTTGCATGTTTTACAGATATTTGTTCCGGGTCTTAAAGTTTTTCTACATATTATAAGCATGTATTTACATAAAAAAGGTATTTAAGTATTATATCAGTTATCTAGTTCCCATAGTGCAAGCTCTGCTTAGTTTGGGGCTGGATAGCGCAGTGTGAGATGCCCAGCAATATTTATATTAATTTATTTATAAGTATAGCGGCGATGGGCTTGCAACCTGTCACGAGAATGCTTCTACACAACAGCCAATAAGTTTAAAAACTGACACCCAACTATTTAATACCTGTGTTGATTGTAACCTATGTCACTAGGGCCCGTAGCCAAGCTACATTCGCTTCGAATCGATTCGATTTCTACATAGGTTTTTTGTCGATATATCACGTGATATTTCCATAGTATGTGTCTAATACCATACATTTTCGGACTTATCGACTAGCGTCATCGCTAATCGGATGTAACTTGACCAAGCCCTGACCGTAATAACGAATCATTTGACACCTGATTAATCAAAATCGGAGAAGTTTAGGCGCTACGGTGGAACATACATAAATACAAACATACATACACTGCTAAAAACATAATCCTTCCTTTAGGATTTGCCGTTATAAAATAGAATAGATAATTCTTTAATTTTTTTTTCAATAACCTATACTGTCCCACTGCTGGGCAAAGGTCTCCCCCATTTCCTTCCATTCCTTGCGTTCTCCAGAAACCTCCTGCCAGTCAGAGTGGAACCCATCCAGATCGTCGCGCCAACGTTTTCGCGGTCTGCCTCGTTGCCGTTTAATTCTTTAATGTTAGACTAAATTACAATAACTTACTAATACGTGGTAAGACGTGGTGGTACAATATATGTGTTGGTCATCACCATCATTATATCAACCAAAGGACGTCGACTGCCGAAAATTGGGCATGTATCAAAACGTAATATTTTGACTTGGTCTAACCTTTTGTGGAACATCATTACGGGTCTGCGTACTGATCCATGGATCATATGGATCATGGATGTAGGAGATCCAAGGATGCCCATGGGGATTCATGAAATCGTGAACTTAGATGTTTATTTAGGATTAACTAATTATGTCTAAAATTTAATCCTTAGTTAATTGCTAGCTGTCCAGCTTGCTGCTAAGACGACAGGAATCTTGCTCGACTGCATTTATCATATTATCAATCTATTAGATAATAGGACAATAAATCAGCTATTAAACACGTAATATCCACAAATCATACTGATTGCGCCGACGTTATATTAAATTATGTAAATCAGAGATTATGTCAAATGTAACTAGGAATTAACCAGTAGGTTTAGGATTTAGCTTTGAATAAGTCCTACTCTTTGAAGCAGGTTATATCAAGATTACAGTTTTATGTTTTTTGTTGAACAAGTAACTTTTAACAAAAAATATAACCGACTTCAGAATAAGGAAAATGGAAAAAATCGAAAACTCAACTATAAAATCATCAAATCTTGATGAAATTTATATGGGACCATCACCATAACAAAAAAATAATAAAATATATAAAACACATTATGCGTCCCTATAATATTTGAGGGTTGCCCTCGATTTTTTGGGATCCCATCATCAGATCCTAACTTGGTACCAATGGGACCACCTAGGAAGAGGTTTTGAACAAAAAAATAATTTCTCAAACCGATCCAGGCGTCTTCGAGTAATCAGGGAACATACATTAAAAAAAAAGATTCGGAACAAATTGAGAACCTTCTCCTTTTATTGAAGTCGGCTAAAAATAGGGGACAGAAACGTGTTCTCTCATTAGGAGCCTCAAGGCTCAAGGTCTCTTAGCGTGGTATGGAGAGAGCTATACTTATTACTTCTCTACGAGATCGAATCAGAAATGAGGAGATTCATAGACGAACCAAAGTCACCGACATAGCACAAAGGCTTAGCAAGCTGAAGTGGCAGTGGTCAGGGCACATATAGCTCGAAGAACGGCCGCTGGTGCAGAAAGGTTGAGGAGACCACGCACTGAAAATCGCAGCGGTGGCCCCGCCCACTACGTGGATAGACAACCTGATAAAGATCGCTAGATGCTATTGGGTGCACAGCGGACAAGATCGGTCGCTTTGGAGATCTATGGGGTAGGCCTATGATCAGCAGTGGACGTCCATTGATGATGATGTTAAAAACCAATAAGTGCATCGATGGGTTTTTCATGGATAGTGACACGTATTTGAAATGTCGGTTCTAAATAACAGTTCCCTGACGATATTTTTGAATTTTCGGCTGTTTTAGAGCAATGTAAACCATACTTCGCAATAAATTATACATGCGAATGTTTGGATGTTTGTTTATATATTTGTTTGTTACTCAATCACGTTGTAACAGCTGAACTGGTTTCGATAAAATTTTATATTTACGTAGATTATAACCTGGATTAACACATAGGCTACTTTTAATTCTATAAATCAGGTTCTATGGGATAAAAATGAGGTGTCAAAGTTTCTATAGAAAAATGATTTTAGTTTTTGCGCGTGCGAAGCCGCTGGCAGGTAAGCTAGTTTTTAATATTTCATTAACTTTTAACAATAAATTTTAATTTTTAATATTTTTTTAATTATAAGCTATGTTACACGTTAACAACTAAATTGAGTCATAATATTGTTACGCCGAGCCTGTTACAGAATAAGTAATAGTCAGCTTATCTCGAAGTTATACCTACTGTGTCACAGAATAGGTAATAGTTGGTATGGAATATACCTACATACTACGTTTTTACCTACAGTTGCACAGAATGAGAGAGTAGCCATGTCGAAATATCTATACGATTCTAGTTGCTAGCGGAACCTTCTAGATTCGCGAAGGCGAAGTGGCTGCGTGCAGTATAAATACTAGAGACGCCCGAAGAGTCAGTCTGGATTTGGCTATACGTGCGAAGATTTCGGTGACTTTAGTGCTTTATTGTGCAACAGTGGTGTGAATTAGTGTGTTGTGATTAAGTTCGTGTATTTTCAGTGTTGAATAACAGTGTTATTTTGGTTAGATTGATTTTCATTATTTTATCATGAACCCTAAGCTCATAACAATATTTAAACACCAAATTAAAAGCCCTTACTAATGCGAAGTAAGATATCTCACTTAACCCCAAGTCCGCAAAACGTCTGCATAAAGAGGGTTCCGTCTATCAATCAGTTTATTTACGCTCCTTGCTTTCTTGATTACAAGGGTGGGTTAAAAATGAAGTATTTTCCTTGAAATATTAATCATCCATAACTTTTACCTATTTTTAACTTTTTACACGTCACTGATTTTCTTTAAAAGTATCAGTATATTGTATATACAGTATATATGAATGAAAATGTGCCACACAAAAGCCAGGAGCAGGGTAGATTAAGTCTACCTCATTAGGTACCAGATTAAGACGTGCAGTTCGCCTAGCGCTAAGTCTGTATTATGAGTCACGAGGAACAGGCAGTAACATTTACATTTCAAGTGATCCTTGTGGTTCTAATGAATAATTTAATTTCTAAAATTGATATTATTTCTTAACATTAAGTACAACACAGAAAATTAAAGTAATTGATCAAGCAAAGCGAGATCTCTAAATGAACTTGGGCAAATCGGCGTTGTATGTATGTATGTATGTTTGTTTGTCCGAGGATAACTTTCGAAGCGTTTATCCGATCATCGTGGAATTTAGTATATAGGTAGGTAGTGATGTAGTGATGGCACAATTTTGGTGTGACTAAATGTGCTAAAAAAATGTGGGGGAGGGGGGGGGGGGGTTGAGATATTGGGGTTCAAGAGGGATAAAAAAATTAAAATTAGGCTATTACATCAAATGGGACGTCAAATGAAAGGTCTTGATTAATACATTTCAACCCTGTTTAATTGTTGTAGTTTTTGAGTTATAAGCCATGATAAAAACAAAACTTTGACAAAATTCACAGGGTACACCAGTGACCCCATAGTGCTGCAATTTGATATACGTGTAGCTTTAGTGACACAAATAAAGGCAAAAGTCTGAAATCCAGAATAACTGCATTTTGTACCCAAAAAAAGGATAACCATTTAATATGAACTCCCGTTACCTGTAATTTGAATGAAACTGTAGGTCAAGTAACGTTGGTTTTTATTTCGTGGCACTATTTTTATTGTCAAAGATTACGAATAATATATTTTTGTTTTTATTGGGGACTCGCGAGATCTCAGTTCGGGGCGAACCACTAGTAATAAGCAATTTAAAAAACATGTGTACAGATTTTCCAAAATGAACATATTCGCTGTTGAGAGGATGAGTGACGTTGGGTTACGGGGTTTTATCATCAATATAGTGTAAAAATGATTTTAAAACGAAATCTCGATTACCATGTGACCGAGAACGTATTGTCTTTAAAACCTAAGAGAATAACATTACAGAGAATATAATATTGTGTTAAAAACTAAACAGCATCAACTATCTAAAATTTTATTGCAAAACAAGATACAATCTGAGTGTACCTGCAAACAGTAACAGAATATAAAACAAAGAACGATCGTTATTTTCACGGTACAATAGATATTTCAATGCAAATAAGTTTCAGAATAGACACTGAAGTATAAACAGGTAGTTAAATGGAACTATTGTTATTTCTTGTTATCTTGACTTATCGTTGTCGTTATTGAGTATTTGGAATATTCTACATTGCACCACCAAGCCGCTGACTCACTGGTGGGGCAAAGCGGAATGCAATTTTGCAGTTGAATCTGCATTGATTGCAATTTGACGTTTCAAAGTGATCCTTGTGATTTTAATGAATAATTTTTTTTTACTTTGACTTTGAATATTGTAACAAATACGTACATGGAACTTTTTACCTATACCTAAGTCTCAGGTGACGGGCCTAATGCAATGCCTTGTAGATCAAGTCGATGTTGGACGTAGCCCGAGTTAGCATTGTTTTAGGCAGCTGGGCTACTCCGTCATCACATATAAAAAAATGTAGACGTACTTAACTTGAACGGGTTGATGTACCTACTTTACCCATCAAGAATCACGTAATACATTTGTTTATCTGATGCCGATTAATGGCGGGTTTCTATATCCGTCGATAACCGACTACGACTCGTATCTCCTTGAAAAACTGTTAAACTGGTGTCAAACTTTGGACACGTTTTCAAAGAGAAACGAGTCGTAGCTGTTTACCAACGGATATAGGAACCCGCCATAAATGATGTGTCGTTAGAATAATCGTGATTATGAGAGACAGTCATAAAAAAAACAATTAAATGCGGTCGGACCTGATTATTGTCTCCTATGTTTTATTTTGTTACATGCCTCCTATGCTTAAAGTCGTCATAATTTGACGCTAGAGCTGCAAAAATAATTGTAATTATAATCAATACATAGCCTTGACATTGTAATTAGATGCAAAAACGTAATAATAAAATGAATGTGTAAAGTTTTAACATTGAATGCGTAAACGCTGAATATCCTGAAATATACCTGACACCTTGTTATTACCCACATTACGCAATAAATACAATTTGATTGTTTTAATTGAATTTTCCGAATACGCTGCAAGTCAAATAGCCAAAAAACTTATAACATTGTATTTCTAGAAAAAACACTCAACCGAATAAAACCAACAAATCAAATCAAAACTTCACCCGCAAATCGAGTCACAATAACAAAATTCAAGCGATGCCCTTAACTAAATTACCTTATTAGGAACCACAAAATATTCGAACAACTTTTTCGAACTCAATCTATACAAGCAACAAGCTGTTGCCGTTCGAAATTCAATTTATAAACAAGTTAGGGTCTCGTTAAAATTCTTGCGATGTAATAAGGCAAGTTGCTCCGTAGGCATTTGTTGAATTTAGATCTTTGGCGGATCGCGGACTTAACTCGATGTAGTGCAGGAGATGGCAACTTAAAAGTTATATAATGTTGAACTAGAAGACACAACGTGAAAAATAATTTTGCGTTTTAAAACAAAACTTTGCCATTAAGAGTAATTAGTGTGAGGCGAGACATGGTTTAAAGCGGATCGCATTCACCCTGATGAAGTTTCACGAATTGAACCGAAACATTGTCGGTAGGGTATATTATAAATCCCGTACTTATTATAATCATTAGATAATAATTGTTATTGTAAATGCGGAAACTAAAACTATCACCACTTAGTAATGAGCTATAGCAGTGAAAACTATGATGTAGTTTATGATGTACTATGGTTTTCTATGACGCCGCCCCAGCGCCGCAGGCCGTACACGCGCGTGACGCAATATTGCGATACGCGTGTTTTACTTAAAATGAACCTAATCGGTATCCAGATAAACCTAGCTAAAACAATAAACGAAACAACAAAATCGGCCACCCATCAGCAATGTGCTACAGTGGAAACACTAATGTAATGTAGCGTTGTTTTTTTGTGGCATGAGTTAAGCTAAAACAAACCAAATCAGTCCCCAGATTAGGTTTTTAAGTAGTCGCCAGCTATTCCTCTATAACTTGGATGGAAACATTCCCGTGAAAGTTTATGCATAACTGGGAGATTGGCTCGCGATTAATAAGCGCTTCAGATATGCAGATGCTCCAGAACTCTTTGCAATGTTCAACTGTTTACGATGTAGCTGAGAGCCAATAAAATTCTGGTTTTTTTAACGATTCTAACGAGAACTTTTGAGGATGATCTCGAGTAGTATAAAGATGGCGCTGACTGGAGATAAGCCACCAAAAAATATGCTTTACATGCCAAAATCTCAAAGACACAATATAAAAAATTGTCTATAACAATCTCCCTTCGTAAGATAAATAAACACAACACATAATAAAAAGACAAGTTCTTGGGAATATAACGTTGATACGGCAATTTACATTGATAATTCACTTTCCTTTGATAATCAGCTTATCACAGAGCAACGCCTTCTGTTAGCATTTATAAAAACATGGCCGCGAAAACCCCTCATTATAATTCAGTTATAGTCGCACACACATGGCTTGTTATAATTTTCTGAATAAACATAATGACAATGCTGCATTAATCATCGCGAGATCGAATAATGCTAATATCTAGTTTATAGTTTTATTGTAATTCTATTCATTTGTTCATTCATTGCGATGAATTAATAATATACCTACCATTATTCACATCCACATTAACTAATATTATAAATTCGAAAGTAACTCTGTCTCTCTGTCTGGTTGTAACATTTTTACATAATTTGGTATGAAGATAGACTAAGACCTAGATTGAGACATGGCTACATTCGACGCATGCAACAACCCTAAAAGCAATTCCTTGTTGCCACAAAAAAAGTTAAACACTGTGTAAGCGTGTTTAAAAAATTCATAACCAATATTGTTACAAGCTGAGGGTTCGGGATAAAATGATGAAAATCAATCTAACCAAAATTACACTTTTATTCAACACTGAAATGATAAATATACGATCTTAATCTCAAGAAATCACAACTAATTCATACCACTGTTGCACACAAACCACTAAAAGTCACTGAAATGTTCGCACGTATCGCCAAAACCAGACTGGCTCCTCCGGGTTTTTTTTTTTTTTTTTTTTCGAATGGACTAAACTCGCTGTTGGCCTCTGAGGCCGTGACAGCTGAACCGAACTTTTGGCGAGCGCAGATGGCGCTCAGCCCAGTAAGTTTTTTAGGCAACTAGCGCAAGGGCACCACTTAGGTACGAACCTCGGCTTGGGCTGTTGCCGGGATGGGGATAGGAGAGAAACGCCCGGGTACATGTTTGTACCTCGTATAGGCGGCGACTGAAGGGATTGCCGGCTCCTCCGGGCGTCTCTCCGCTCTATTTATGCCGCCGCCAGTAAATATCACTCGAACTTTCTAGATGGTTCCACTGGCAACTAGAAATGTGTGGGTATTTCGACCGGAATACTATTTCTTATTCTGTGCAACTGTAGGTAAAAACGTAATATGTAGGTATATTCCATACCAAGTATTACCTATTCTGTGGCACAGTAGGTATAACTTCGAGATATGCCGACTATTACTTATTCTGTAACAGGCTCGGCGTAACAATATTATAAATGCGAAAGTTTGGATGTTTGTTTGTTTGTTACTCAATCACGTCATAACGGCGGAACCAATTTAAATGAAAATTGGTATGTCGATATGTCGATAGATTATGACCTGGAATAACAAATAGATTACTTTTCATTGATTTCACGCATGCGAAGCCGCGGGCGGAAGCTAGTCATCTCTATAAAAATACAAAAGAAACAGTTGAATAATCTAGATATCGTTTCAACGATCTATAGATAGGTGAACTGCTCTAGATCAGTACCAGCCGGAAGTGTCCCCAAAACACGGATGCATTGTTCCTCTGAATTGCTAGAATGAAATATACTGTACTGATTTTTGTAAAAGTAATTCACTATTATCGTATATATTTTTGATGAATCACCCACAAACACCGATGAATCCATAGCCAAGAACACGCTCATTACAGGACTTGCCTCAGAGTGCATCCCTATCTCCTCGGTCCATTACTTGCGGCAATTTATCAAAACGCCATTAATCTTGCGAAAAGAACTGCATTAGACTGCAGTCACAGTGGGAAAAATGCAGCTGAATCAGTTTGAGCAAATACTGGCTCTCACGAAAACACAAAAAGTCTTTTCGGTTTTTCGCCCACTGCGTCCTTTGAATTGCAACATGCATCCAACGACTCCCAGCAACCCTTATCAAGTCATCTCTCAATCTAGTGGGAGGACGTCCTACGCTACGCTTTCTCGTACCTATATGAAGACAATGTATTCGAAAGCACCTTGTATAGGCCGTTCTAGTTAAATAAATAATAAAAAAGTACCTTGAAGACTTATGTATCTATGACTTAAAGGCTACGTATATTTCATACGTTTTATATCAGCTGATCTGTCATTAAACTGTGCCTTCAGTGATTACTTTCTTGCCGACAGGGGGCGCTCATTGCCGATCAACGGGGTAGCTTCTCCGGTAATTAAGGTTTTTATTACTATCTCCAAGGTTTTCCGTCTATTTTCCGAAGCAGAGATTCACGTCAAATTGAGTGGCTTTTCCCATTTTGCGACGGTCAAAAAAGTTTATCAGCTGTAGCTAGTAAAAGCTTATTTTCTGATTGGGATCGCATTCGCATAAGATCGTTTGGTTAAATATATTTGGTAAACAATAAACATAATTTTATTTAGAAAATTTTCGTGATTTATTTCAATCATTATGATAAATCCCGTATTTATAATAAGTAGTGGTTCGCCCCAAACTGAGATCTTGCGAGTCTCCCATAAAACAAAAAAAATATTATTTGTAATCTTTGACTATCAAATTAGTTCCACGAAATCCATAACGAAATAACTTGACGTACAGTTTCATTCGAATTACAGGTAACGGGAGTTCATGTAAATTGGTTATTCTTTTATTGGGTAGAAATTTATTCTGGATTTCAGACTTTTGCCTATACATATTTGTGTCACTAAAGCTACACGCACACCAAATTTCAGCACTGTGGGGTCACTGGTGTACCCTGTGAATTTTGTCAAAGTTTCTGTTTTATTGATTAAGCGAAGCGAGATCTCCAAATCTACTTGGGCAAATCGGCGTTATATGTATGTATGTTTGTTTGTTTGTCCGAGGATAACTTTCGTAGCGTTTATCCGATCATCATGAATTTTGGTATTTAGGTAGGTAGGGATGGCATAATTTTGGTTTGACTCAATGAGCTAAAAATATTGGAGAGTAGTTGAGATATTGGGGTTCAAGAGGGGTAAAAAAAATGAAAATGAGACTATTAGGTCAAAAAGGGCGTCAAATAAAAGGTCTTTATTAGTACATTTGAACTCCGTTTCGATTTTTAGTTTAATTTTTGTAGTTTTTGAGCCATACTAAAAAAAAAACTATGACAAAATTCACAGGGTACACCAGTGACCCCACAATGCTGAAATTAGGTATTCGTGTAGGTTTAATGACACAAATATAGGCAAAAGTCTGAAATCCAGAATAACTGCCATTTGTACCCCAAAAAAATATAACCAATTAACAAGAACCCCCGTTACATGTAATTTGAATGAAACTGTGGGTCAAGTAGGTTGGTTATGCATTTCGTGGCACCAATTTATTAGTCAAGATGAAAGCCGGCATGTACAAAGATCACTAAACGTATTGAACGACTAAATATGTTTAAATTTGAAGTATTTGTAGTATTTGACAACTCCTTAAATCATATTTAGCCACTAAATACGTTTATGCATCGTTGTGCAAGTCGCCCTAAGTGTAATATTTATTTTGGGAGATTCGCGAGATCTCAGTTCGGGGCGAACCACTAGTTCTGGCTAATAACTTAAAAACTACAAGGTTTAAACTAAAACTAAAAACAGGGTAAAAATGTACTCACAAAGACATTTTATTAAACGTGCCACTTAACCGGATAGTCCTATTTTGTTTTTTTTACCCTCTTGAACCCCAATATCTCAACAACCCCCCACATTTTTAGCTCATTTAGTCACACCAAAATTGTGCCATCACTACCTACCTATGTATCAAATTTCACGATGATTGGATAAACGCTTCGAAAGTTATCCTCCTACGAGTACAAATAAAGATACATACATACAACGCAGATTTGCCCAAGTTGATTTGGAGATTTCGCTTCGCTCGATCAATGAATTAACATATTATCTATTTTTCCCTTTTCGAATCAGCTAAAGCCAGCCTAGACCACCTCATCGCACGCTTCAATGTTCACTGAGAAATGGTGAAAATGGGGAAACCTCGGAACCAGTCCACAAGTGAAATGTTCGCGGAAGCAAATTCCTCTGGAACCTCACGTTGCGCGACCATATCGTCTCCAATGTGTGAGGATGGATTTCCCTGCCGATGGCGAGCAATGCGATGATAGAAGGAACTTGCTGGCACCATGTCAAACAATTTCCTCAGAACACAACCCATTATACAAGCCATCATCATCATTGACCTCTAACATTTACGAGTCGACGCCCATTGTGTGTGGCACTTACGGTCTTTTTTTTTTATAAATTATAGGCTAGCGCTTGACCACTATCTCGCCTGATGACGCGCGATGATGTAGTCTACGATGGTACACGCTTGCCTAGAAGAAACCTATTCACTCGCGACTTGAAGATCCCTAGGTTGTAGTTATCAGGAAACACAGACTCAGGCAAGGCGTTCCACTCCTTGGCGGTGCGCATAATAAAGGTGGAAGTGTACCACTTTGTGCGTGTGGGAGGTATGTTTACCATGTAGCGGTGGCGCATCGCAGAGCGTCTGGTTGTCCGATGATAGAATGGGGATAGTGGTATCAGGTTGAAAAGCTCTGCAGCACCTCTCCGAAATGTATCTGACAAAAAACCGAGAGGCTTGCAACCTTTCGACGATGCTCGAGGCTGTGGAGCTTCTTGGCTCTTCTCTCAATTGAATCTAGAGCCTCTAGCTGGTATTTCACTGATCCGTCCCAGAGGTGAGAACAGTACTCCGGACTCCGGAGAATGACAAACAGTTGAAAATTTTGTTTATTCCCAGGACTTCTACTAATTCGTACTACGGTAGAACAAGTGAGAACATTTTCCCAGTTGTTCTACTATATTACCAACTCCTACATATAGTGTAACCGGATTTTATGAAAATTAAAAGGAAAGCTCGAGTACTGCTGGCGATTCCCCGAATTAAATTAAACTCAAAAACTCAGTACCTACTTTACCCTTTCGCCAATTAAATTGAGATCAAAGTGAGGCCCTGCGACCATTCTGTTCTATTTTTTCTCCATTGCACCGAGGTCCGAGAGTCTGTAATAAAAATAAATTATGGCTTTTAATTTTGCAGAGCTTGGCCTTAATAGGTTATTTGGGGGATGACTTTATTTTTGTTTATGTAAACGGTTACCGGAGTTCATGAAGAGTTATTTTTGTTAGAATGTTTGTTTGCCGAGTTTTTATATTATTTTTGTTTATCCAATTAATAAATTCTCTCAAGGGGATAAAGATCACTTTACTGAACTTTATTTAGTATTTTGGTTCTAAGTGTTACTCTATTTTATGTAGGTAGGTACCTAGGAATTTACAGAAAAAAATATATAACAAATGATAGAAATGACCAGCATTTATTTATTAATTGATTTATTTACTAACTGTAATTAATAACATAAGTAATCACAGAAATATAATATATGCGAAAGTTTGGATGTTTCTTTGTTTGTTTGTTACTCAATCACGTCGTAACGGCTGAACTAATTTCAATAAAATTTGGTATGTATGTAGAATATAACTTGAATTAAAACATAGGCTACTTTTTATTGATAGACCACACGTGTGAAGTCACGTGTGGAAACTAGTGTGTAGTAATAAACAAATAAAAATTTCGGGTCTATAGGTATAACGAAGTTACTCGTAGTATCCGATACCGGAATTCTAGCGAGAGGTCTGCAAGACTATGTTATGACTGTTAGGTGTTTCTAGTCATAGATCGACAAGTCTATGCATATAAGTTTGGTGTTATTTGTAACAAAACAAACAGATTTAAGGTAAGGTATTTAAATTTCTCAAAAACACCACTTCACACCAAATGCCAAAATTTAACGAAGAATTTCCGCATGATATAAAATACGAAATTTCGTTTGTGACAACATTCGCGACGCAAAGAATTCGCCAAACCCGTGGAAATGTTCCACATACCCGCTGCGACGTTCTGGGAAAAATTAATAAAGCAGGTATTTATTACCGTGGAAATTGTAATTAAAGTTATCATACTCAAACCGTTTGCCGTTTCCGTTGCCAGGGAAAAATGGTTTTGTTCATAAGGAAAAATATAATTCGTCTACATAATAATATTGATGAACCAATTTTGTTGTTACTAGTTATTTCTAGGCGATTCGTTAGATTAACGTTTTTGTGACCTAAAAAAGAGTTTTGGTGTTGTAAATATTTTTACAAAATAAATAAATATCACTGGACATTTCACACAGCGCTATCTAACCCCAAACTAAGCAGAGCTTGTACTATGGGAACTAGATAACTGATAGAATACTTATATACTTTTTTTTTTGTAAATACATACTTATAATATAATATATAGAAAAACACCCAGACACGGAACAATTATCTGTAGATCATGCAAACATTTGTTCCGCGGCGGGAATCGAACCCGCTACCTCCTGCGTATCAGCCGGCTATACGCCCACTGCGCCACGGAGGCAGTCAATAAATAAATGCTTCAGATACTTTTTAGACGTTTAGGTCATATCTTGCAACTGAATTTTAAACCAGTGACCTCAACCTGTTAAAAAATTTGTAATATTCGGTGACAATGCAATAATATGGTACCATAAAGATGGTCTCATGATGGAGACGGATGCTGGACAACGGAACTTCTGAATGGATTATTAAGTTACTAGTGTTTGGGCTCATTTGAATCTGTTCCAATTATGAAATCTATAAAAGCTTCTTTTGAAAAAGAAATTATTCAATGAAAAAACTTATTTCAAACTTTAATCACTCTTTCTTTACTCTGACTTGAGTACACCCATTCCTACCACAAAGCATAAATACAAACAAAACCCTCCCCAGCGAGTACATACATACTTGTATTTTTAAATACTTGCGTCTGAGTGATACAGGCGACACAATGCTTGTCTGAAATGATAGGCCATTTCGCGACAGCCCTAGACGTATCCTCTGTGTGTGTGTACAGATTAAGCCTAATAATTACATTTTTTTATACATTTACAGGCTTGCGTTTGACCACGACCTTGCCTGATGGTGCGCGATGTTAGTCTACGATGGATCAAGCTTGCCTAGGAGAAACCTATTCACTCGACTTTGATTTGAAGACACCAAGGTTGTAGCTATCAGTAAACACATACTCAGGCAATTACTGATTTTAAACAGGTATTTATCGCGTATGTACCTTTTTATTTGCTATCCCGACGTTTCGACTGTGTTGCAACAGCCATTGCAATTGTATGTAACAAATAAAAAAGGTACACCCGCGATAAATACCCGTTTAAATCAGTTATTATTTACAGTGATTGTGAAAGTTTGAAAAATAATAAGTTTTTGTAGATTTGTTCGTATCGTTGGTCCTTTTTTGGGTAAGGGAATAAAAGAAAAAAATTTGGCTCGAGACGACATAACATATTATTTTGATAAATAAGGTATCATTGGAATCGTCAGAATCATGAGACTGAACTAAGTGGGGACTAATCTAATTCTAATCCTAGGGTGGGGGGAATAAGATCTGCACTAACGTCCGCATTGGGATGTATTGTATAATATGTGTGTGTGTGTTCGATGTTACAAACAAATGCTATATCTATATATCCCCCCCTTCTACTATTATAATTAAACTTAATAATACCGCAGCTTTAGCGTCATCACTTAACATAGTTCATTTTATAATAATTTAATTATAAGGAATAATGCTTGGTATCATTATTATAATTTGACTGCCTCCGTGGCGCAGTGGGTGTATAACCGACTGAGACGCAGGAGGTAGCGGGTTGAATTCCCGCCGTGGAACAAATGTTTCTATGATCTACAGATATTTGTTCCGGGTTTTGATGTTTTTCTATATATTATGCGTATGTATTTACAAAAAAAAGTATATAAGTTGTCTATCAGTTATCTGGTTCCCATAGTACAAACTCTGCTTAGTTTGGGGCTAGATAGCGCTGTGTGAAATGCCCAGCAATATTTATTTATTTATAAATACGGGATTTATCACGCACCGTCTTATCGGTGTTTCAACCGACAATGTTTCGGTTCAATTCGTGAATGTATTTATAATAATGATTGAAATCAGTCACGAAAGTTTTCTAAGTAAAAATGCTTGGTATTCTGTATTCTACATCAATGTTTTACAAAAACCTACCAATAAAGCAATTGTTTGTAGTACTTAAATTATCAGAACATACGGATAAAGAACAATGGAAAAAAGAGCACAATGTTACTCAGTATCTCGTTACTGTATTTTTATTTCGTGTGCATTATAGAGTATATTTATCTATCTATATATTTAGTTTGTATGTATTAGTTTATTTTTTACAATCATAATATTATTAGTTAGGTATCATTCGGTATATTTGTTAAAGATATATATTTATATTAAGATATTATATTTATGATTCTTGTACATTTAACTACCTTTAAAATCACCTCTCTCTCTAGTCTCAAAGGTTTGCTGGAAGAAAACTCTTCTTAGGGTTAAGCTCGCCTTTGTACATGTCCTCCATTTCCGTACTTTTTAATTTATTTCTTTTGTGCAATCACACTAATATTATAAATGCGGAAATTTGGATGTTTGTTTGTTTATTTATTTGTTTGTTTGTTACTCAATCACGTCGTAACGGCTGAACCAATTTATTTGCAATTTAGTGCGTACGTAGATTATAACCTGGATTAACACACAGGTAAAATGGGGTGTCAAGTCAAGTTGTAACAGCGAGTTTAGTTTTATTTCTAGGTTACCTACACATATAATACTCCGTGGCACAGTGGGCGAACAGCCGGCTGAAACGCAGGAGGTAGCGGGTTCGATTCCCGCTGCGGAACAAATGTTTGCATGATCTACATAAATATTTGTTTCGGGTCTGGATGTTTTTCTATATATTATCAGTATGTATTTTCAAAAAAAAGTATATAAGTATTCTATCAGTTATCTTGTTCCCATAGTACAAGTTCTGCTTAGTTTGGGGCTAGATAGCGCTGTGTGAAATGTCCAGTAATATTTATTTATTTTATTTATTTTATAATAGTGTAACGCGTACGAAGTCGCGGGCAACAGCTAATAAATAAAGAAACAAGTACCCTAGGAAAGTCTACCAAAGTTATCAACGTAGATTATTTTAATTCGTAACTTGTGTGAACACACCCCACGTGTCAGGGTAAAAGCACTTGCGCGACAATGCCAGGTACAAAGGACCCGCGAGCTTCCGAACGGCCGATACCGTGGAAAAGTAGCTACAGTTATTTGTACGTAAGGCTTTATTATTGTAATAAATATTAAAACAAAAGAGTTAAGTATAATAATAATAAATCTTTATTTATTTCAGGTAACATTAGAGAAGTAAAAGAAAACTATTTGCTCACGTAAAGTCTGTGACGTGTGACGCACTTGCGCTGTGGCGTATAGTCGCCCGCGAAAACGACGAAACAACACACTTTTCAGCAAAAACTCTTCCTTTGTAAAGGTCTGTTGTATAAATACGTCGTCCGTAAATAGGGACGTCTTCTCGTCCAAAGTACCTGTGTCTGAAGGCAAGTCTTTGATCAGTGTGTGTTACCTGTGATGGAATAAGGCACAGATACGTGGTCTCTCACTGTGGAGGCACATAAAGAGAGACCACGTTTCTGTGCCGTTCAGGTTGTAATCATCATCATATCAGCTATACAATCATAATAACACGATTACAGAACTTAGCTTCTATAGTCTAAAAACAAAAATCATGAATTGGTTAAATACTTTTGATTACGATGGTGTGGAAAAGTTTTTCGTAAAAGTTGTCTGAAACACCCACGACACACACATACATAGTTTTTACCTGACTAGTACTTAATTGTCATTTATATTACTACATTGCTGTCTTCTCCTCTATTACGAGTATGATTCTGCAATTAGCAAAATAACTTACCGTGTTAGTGGTTAGTTTGTGCAAATATGTATCTATTAATTATTATTACTTTGTTATACATATTTAGTTTGTGTAGTCTTACATTAAAACTATTTTAGTCTAGTTTATAGCTTCATTCATTATAAACGTAAGTATGTTTAGTCCTTAAGCCTAAACAACCATGCGTTAGTTTTGCTGATACAATTGTATTTTTTTTAATTTTATGTGTCAGCATTATATCGGGGATGAAGCTGTCTTCTGTAAGTAATACAGTTTTTTTTTACTTAAACAGAAGACAGAACTCTCTCTTCTTTGTACCCATGTTTTATTTGAAATAAATGATTTGTATTTGTATAGGAAGTCCACTGCTGAACATAGGCATGCTCTTCCCAACGGAACAAAAATATCTTTTTTGGCATTTTTGAATGTTTTTTACTTCAGAACTCCGTTATTTATCAACCGATTTGGAAAATCCTTTTTTTATTTAAATGGATTATACTTTCAGAAATTTAAATTTAAATACGTTACATATAAATTTATCAAAATCGTTTCTGATTGAGCGAAGCGAGATCTCTAAATCAACTTGGGCAAATCGGCGTTGTATGTATGTATGTATGTTTGTTTGTCCGAGGATAACTTTCGAAGCGTTTATCCAATCATCGTGAAATTTGATACGTAGGTAGGTAGTGATAGCACAATTTTGGCTAAATGAGCTAAAAATGGTGGGGGGGGGGGGGGGGGGGGTTGTTGAGATATTGGGGTTCAAGTGGGGTAATAAAATTTTAAATGATACTATTAGGTCAAACGGGATGTCAAATGAAAGATTTTGATTAGTACATTTAAATTCCGTTTTTATTTTTAGTAAAGTCTTTATAGTTTTGAGTTATTAGCCATAATAAAAACAAAACTTTGATAAAAATCACAGGGTACACCAGTGACCCCACAATGCTAGAATTTGGTATTCGTGTAGCTTTAGTGACCCAGGTACATATAGACAATAGTCTGAAATTCAGAATAACTGCAATTTGTACCCCAAAAAACTTAAACCACTTAATATGAACTCCATTTACCTGTAATTTGAATTAAACTGTAGGTCAAGTAAGGTGGTTGATTATTTGTTGCACTATTTTGATAGTCAAAGATTACGAATATTTTAGTTTTTAAGGGAAACTCGCGAGATCTCAGTTCGGGGCAAACCATTAGTAATAGTTTGGTTTTAAAATCAAAATAACAGGAAAAAATATGACATACAAGTAAACGGAATTGCGTATTTTGCCCTCTAAAGTCGGTTATATTTTGTTAAAAAGTTACTTAACAACAAAGTCAAAGTCAAAGTCAAATATTTTTATTCATTAAAATCACAAGGATCACTTTGAAACGTCAATTTTACTGCCTGTTCCTTCGCGACCAAGCCAGGAAAGAAAGGCAAGAAAACCAGGCTGGTTGTTTTTTTTTTAATGATCCTTTTACAATAGGTACATAATACAGAAAAGAAATTACGTCTAAATTGTAACATTTTGAACGAGTTGGGGCAGTTTCAATCCCAAGCTTCTCTATCATCTAAATAATCCGATATTTTATAGTAGGCTCTTTTATAAAGATTTTGTTTAATTACGTTTTTAAATTTGTTAATTGTCAATTTTTGTACATCCCTTGGGAGTTTGTTATAAAAGCGTACACCTTGCCCTTTAAACGATTTACTAACTTTATGGAGTCTACATGTGGCAACAGCGAGTTTATCTTTATTTCTAGTATTAAAATTATGATTATCGCTATTTTTCTTAAACAAATTAATATTTTTGTGAACATACATTAGATTTTCATAGATGTATTGACAAGGGAATGTCATAATATCTATTTCTTTAAACTTATTGCGTAATGATTCTCTGGGGCCCATATTATAAATTGCACGAACAGCCCTCTTCTGCAGCACAAAAACGGTGTTTATATCTGCAGCACTCCCCCACAGCAGTATACCGTATGACATAATGCTGTGGAAGTAGCTGAAGTAAACTAGTCTAGCTGTGTCTACGTCTGTAAAAAGACGGATCTTTTTGACTGCGTATGCCGCAGAACTAAGTCTCTTCGACAACCCATCAATGTGAGGGCCCCATTGAAGCTTATTATCTAGGGTTATACCTAAGAATACGGTGGTGTCCACAAGAGCCAACTCCTCGTCTTTGATTTTTGTGTCTGCTTTAACTTGTGTAACATTAGGTAGTATAAATCTAATACATTTTGTTTTCTTTTCATTTAGAAGTAGATTGTTTACATTGAACCATTTTACCACCTTAGAGATTGCATTGTTTACATCGTCAAAATCGGTTTGTCGTCGCTTTAATTTAAATAAAAGTGACGTGTCATCTGCAAACAATACAACCTCATGATCGTCCCGTACTAGATGGGGAAGATCATTAATATAACACACAATATATAGAACACAGTCGAAACGTCGGGACAACAAATAAAAAAGGTACATACGCGATAAATACCCGTTTAAATCAGTAATTAAAAAGTTACTTGTTATGAATCATGCTCTCCATTGTATCGCTATAAAAATATCTTCACGCATAATACAAAAGGGGTGGGCTGTGACTAAATTGTCATTTGCAAGTTATTATTTCACGGTTACGAGCACCCACGCCTGTTCTATATGATTCACGATCTGATTTTAGCAAAATTAAAAGCTACCCTATTCAAAGAACCCAAACATCATTTTATACTTTGGGGTATTTTGAAAATGCACATACTTTTGTAATGAATTGGTAACATACATTTTCTACATTCACCTTTCGGGTATAAATACAATTTAAAAACCTTGAACTTTGTACAGGCTAATACTTCCTTTGGGACTTCCAGAAAACCTTTGAGGATAGAGAAATAAATGATTTTAAAGGTAGGGAATAACAAGAAACATAAATTATATATTATTAAATTATTTAGGTATATAAAATATCATCATCATTCTCAGCCCGTGTCGACCCACCGCTGGGCATAGGCCTCTCTTTGTTTCTGCCATTCTCGCCGATCCTGTACCACTCTGAACCACGTACGACCCACTGGCTTTTTGATGTCGTCGACCCATCTCGCTGGTGGACGTCCCCTATTTCGATGCCCAGTTCTCGGCTTCCACGCTGTTGGTGCTTAGTCCACCTGTCGTCACTACGTCTGGCCAAGTGTCCTGCCCAACTCCACTTGAGCCCCAATATTCGTCTGCTTGCGAATGTCAGTATTGGGAACTCGATCTAAGAGTGTGTTGCCGAGCATGGCAGAGCCATGGAGTCTGTGCTCTCTATATTTATATTTATATATTGTAGTATAAATATAATATATAATAAAAATGTATAATGTACAAATTGTAATGAATAAACTGTATATTAAATACTTGTATATCAACAATAACATAAAATTACCACTAACAGACAAAGATAGTGCTCTTTTTATGTTTGGAAATATTAAGTTAAAGATTAATGATTTATTTCTTTAATTAAACAGTTGTTTATAGTTTTAACCAAAGCACAAACTGCCTTATTTAATAACACTTAAAACCAAAAACTTATATTAAACTTAAATATACCTTACATAAATAGATCTAAGACTATCGTGAAATATGTCAACATCACCCTAATATTATAAATGCGAAAGTTTGGATGTTTGTTTATTTATTTGTTTGTTTGTTACTTAATCACGTCGTAACGGCTGAAACGATTTTGATGAAATTTAGTATATACGTAGATTGTAAGCTGGATTAACGAATAGGCTACTTTTTATACCATAAATCAGGTCAGTTTAGCTTTATTTCTAGGTCACCCACACATGTAGTAGTGTAACGCGTACGAAGTCGCGGGCAACAATAAGTATGATCATAAATGATGGACTAGCGCGTACTTTATGAGGTTATTATGATAAAATTAAAAGTTCTATGTAAGATATAATAAAGAATTTTAATTCATTCAGGTATCAAACTTATGAATATTAATTTTCTTACGTTAGAATTTATACTACTTTTATTCAAGAATCGCGGAAGTAAAGTCGTATACAGAAGTTAGTCTGGCCATAAAAGACTTCCAAGGTCATGATTTATTTCCAGATAAAAATAAAACGTCAGAACTACTCTAATAAATAATTTAATATTAGATTTAAGCTTCTCTTTTACGGCATAACTCACAAAACAAAGGTTCAGCCTGTCATAGTGCAAATAGTACCATGGATGGTAATGACAATATGAAAATGTTTATGACGGTTTTATATGTACAAGCGGTTTATGATCGACGCGACAGAAGACTTTAATTCCTTACTCGGCACTACTTTCTTGAAGTGGAAAGTCATAAACAGATCATAATTTTACTTTTAGTGTTTATCGTGTTTTTATTCTTTTCTGGCATAAATGAGGTTTTACTTAGTATTACTAGATGGACAAATTACTAATTAGGTTGCTTGAAGGAAGCTGTTGCGTTAGGTGCAGGCTGTAGACGATTTGTCGCTCTTGAGCTAGAGAACAGAAAAACACATATGATAATATAATGCTGTATTATTGTTTGTTTGTTTTAATTCTATAATGCACAAAAATAAAAATGTACAAATGGAGGACTTAATGCTAAAAGCATTTTCTACCAGTTAACCAGTTAAAAAAAATTAGGTTGGCGTGCTTATCTAGGTAGGTACTAACAAAAAAATACAAATAGAAGTAAAAAACTACTAACTACCTAATTGCCTACATAAATATCATAATACTCACAAATACAATATTCAATAACCTATATTGTCCCACTGCTGGGCAAAGGTCTCCCCCATTTCCTTCCATTCCTTGCGTTCTCCAGAAATCTCCTGCCAGTCAGAGTGGAACCGATCCAGATCGTCGCACCAACGTTTTCGCGGTCTGCCTCGTTGCCGTCGTCCTGCAGGTTGCCAGTCGGTGGAGATCTTAGTCCACCTTTCAGGGTGCATTCGAGTGACATGACCCGCCCAGTCCCATTTGAGTCTTGCAGCCTTGTACCCCACATCGATGATTCCGGTCATAGAGCGTAGACTAGTGTTGCGGATTCTATCGGTTCGCTTAACACCTAAAATGCTACTCTCCATCGCTCGTTGGCATACCCCGAGTTTGAACTTTTGTGAGTCCATCAATGACCAAGTCTGAGCACCGTAGGTTAGGATAGGTAAGATACACATGACGATGAGTTTTCGCTTAAGTGACAGTGGAAGGTTGCCCTTCATTAGCTCTTTCATGGACCAGTAGCTCTTCCAAGCGTTATCGAATACAACATGATTATAAAAAATAATAAAATACACAAATATATATTATAAATTAACTTACATTATATTATTGTGCCTCGGAGTCTTTATCTCAGTAGGCACCTAAACCATTGTCTTAGTTTAGTCAACCTAAAACTAAAATAAGAAAGCTCTGTAGCGGAGACCACGCGGGCCCCTACTAGATGGGAAGAATACCTAATAAAGGTTGCTGGGAGCCGTGAAGCCTCACTAGACCGGTCGCTCTGAAAATCGATGGGAAAGGCCAATGTTCAGCTGGTGATGCCCTGGTGCCAGCTGGTATGATGATGATGAGTTAGCCTACATTTTGGTGAGTGGCACCTTTAGTGTGTTGCTTCGTAGCGGTACTGCAGTGAGAAACAGCCTTTATTTTAAAAGTAGGTAGGTATAAAATTGAAGAAAAAATGTAACCTACGAAGCTCCGTTGTCATCCAACAGACCAAGCAGTTTGGCCAGATACCAAATTTAAATTTTGTTAAATTTTTTTTAAATTTTTTAAAAACTTTTTTTATGTTATTTGTGGGGAAACAGGCTTACGGCCCACCTGATGGTAAGCGGTCACCGTGCCTATTGACACCGGCAACACCCGGGGTATTGTCGATGCGTTCCCTACCCTGTAGAAACCTTTTAACATTTCTCTTGAAGCGTGCCATGTCGTAGCTTAACGGGAAAACCTCAGATGATAGCTCATTCCACATCTTGCAAGTATGGGATAGAAAAGATCGCGTGAAGCGTGTGGTGCGCGTACCAATTGTCGATGATATGTGGATGAGCTTTATTACGTTGTCGAGAAGTGCGGTGGAAAAATCTCGACGACGGGATCTGATCAAATAGCTCCTCAGAACATTCCCCATTATACAGGCATATATTTTAATCCCCATATATATTATATTCATGAAACTTGCTGTAGTAACCTATTAGATAAGCAGGTCATCAATAAAATTGATAGTTGATAGTAGCAGCCCATCTAACGTTAATTCCTTCTGACTTGTCGTATCGTTCAAATTATTCAAACGTGACAGTATTAATCAGAACAATTTATTCTGAGTTTTATCCCGTCTTGTTTCTGTACTTCAACGACAGAACAAGTCATAAGGAATGAACTTTAGTGGATGGGTGGCTAATGTTTTTAGTTTATCTATTAAATGCATTAGCGGTCCATCATCATCATCCACAAACATTTTATTTCGATCAACTTAATCTAGGATACATATCTCGGGTTCGGGACCCTCTTTTAAGTATGCAATACTTTACAGGGTCTCAATCATCTGATGGGAATGATCAACCGTCTCACAAAAAAAACATTCTACTTTTATAAAAATATGTTTTGCTAGTGTCTGTGTATTTTTTCTTTGAAGCAACAACATTTTTCTACAAAATAGTCTAGACATTTTAGGCCAACTGTCTTACCGTAGACATAAAAGGTTTTTTATATGAAGCAAAGCTCAATGTGACCCTACTCTAGCCCCCTCCCGAATCCTCCCATAAACCGGTGTCACATAAAAACGGTGCGAATATCCTTACACTTCGTAAATTTTACTACATTCTCCATACAGTATGTATGTTTGACCACGCTAATTCTGCAGAACGCTAAGAAAGGTCATCACCATCATCATATCAGCCATAGGAAGTCCACTGCTGAACGCCGGTCTCACCCATAGATTTCTAGAGTGACAGATTTGTGCAGCCTGCACCTAACGGCTCTCAGCAACCTTTATCAGGTCGTTTTTCCATCTAGTCGTCCTATGCTGCGCGTTATCCACGCACTGAACGTGGTCATCTCCACTCTAGAACTTTCTGCCTCAACGGCCATCAGTTCTTCGAGCTATGTGCCCCGCCCGCTACCACTTCAGATTGCTAATCCTCTTGGCTGTGTCTGTGACCTTGGTTGTCTAAAAAGGTAGTTTTAAAAAATGTGGTTGTATCAGAATCAGATTTTTCCAACTACTAAAGCGTCACAGATGTCTCGTTACCACAACAAACCACTGACTGACGTTATAACTTTTGAAACTATCATGGTTATTAACACTATTTGTACTAAAAATGGTACACTCAAGAACTCACAAATCATGGTAAATATCCTGTTTTTAGTACAAACACTGAGTGACGTGTTTAACCTGTTTTATATCTAGGTTTAGTTGAACATTATTCTAGACTTTAACACGAAATATTATTGTTGTTTATTTGTTTAACGTACTCAAATCCAATCAAATATTATTATAAAATGCTAATTGATGAATTTAACACCGGAATTAGACTTTCGTTTGTTTTTTATTGTATTAGCAGAATATTTTTAATGAATTCGAATACTTTTGCCGTTATGCAGACTTAGTATAGTAGGATTATACATTATAATATGCATGTGAAATTCATGTCAAGACGTTATCTTCGAGTCACTGATGTGTTTTATTGTCTTCGTTGACACCTACATCAAAAGATATGACTGGTGGGCAGTAAAATGTGTCTTACAAGTAAAATATGGCCTATTTCTGTTGAGATGCACTTTGATGAGGCTTCTGACCTTTATACTTTGTATTGGACCAGTGTCGACCCATAACTTGTGCGTATAAAAAAAGGACTATGTAATAAACCTGGTGATATTTAATTCACTGTTTTTCTAGAACAAACGTTGTTCAGACCATGGTCTACTACCGGTTTATAACATTGAAAAAAAAAATAAGTCATTGGCTCAGAATAATAGATAATTATTCTATAGTCATAGGTTAATTTTTTTATCAAGTTAAGAATTTAAAACGTCTGAATTAACACAACCCTACAACACAAGAAATAATAATCACTACAGAATAAATAATAGTACTAATACAGTATCGCTATTCGTATTTGATGCTATAGGGTAGTAAACCAACGTCTGAACAACGTTTGTTCTGAAAAAAGTGAAAAAACTGTGATTTCAATGTCACCGTGTAGATAGATAGATAACTCTTTATTATCACGACGAAAAAAGTTTTTATGGGCTCGGATATAGGTCGGTGACATAGGTCACACTAAAAGTTTCCGGAATTGGCCACTTACATAAACAATATTTAAAAAGTTATTACTACATTTGAAAACGGAACTCTTTAGCCGTAGATTAAAATTTGTTTCATCTGATTGTCAATTGTTTTCACATTGTGGCGTCATTTTAGAAATTGCGTGATTACAATAAAATGAATTTGTCGGCAAAATTTTCGTTGCATGATTTTTTACGATTTTAAGTGTGATTTGACAGCTCAGCAGAGCGTCGTTTGGCTTCAATCTGCTTTTGGCGAAGGAGCACCATGCAAGACGACTATTTATAGCTGGTTCGCAGAATTCAAACGCGGTAGTGTCAATCTCCATGGTGAAATTCGTGAAGGTCGCCCGTGCACCGCTGTGAACAACAAAAACAAACAATGATGCTGTACGCCGTATGATCGAAACAGACAGGCATGTGACCTACCATGAGATCCGGACATCTTTGGACATAGGCATGAGTCAAATACAGTCAATCCTACACAAACATTTAGGTGTGAGAAAGCTGTGTTCTCGATGGATCCCACACAATTTGACTGATGCTCAAAAAACGGACCACATCACTTGGTGCCATGCTATGATGCCAGATACAACGAAGGGGCTTTCAATTTGATGTGGGGTATAGTACCAGGTGGCGAAACATGGATTTATAGCTATGATCCCAAAACGAAGCAGCAATCGAGCGTATGGGTCTTTCGAGATGAGCCGAAACCAACCAAAGTGGCGCGTGTAAAAAGTGCCTCGAAGCGGATGATTGCTTCTTTTTTTAATAAAACTGGACACGTGGCTACTGTTACTTTAGAAAATCGTCATACCGTGAATAGTGACTGGTACACAACCGAAAACCGGAAATTATTGACAAACTCCGTGAAAATAACGGTAAAGGCCGCATCATCTTGCACCACGACAATGCAAGTCTCACACGGCCAGGCAGACAAATGAGTTTTTGAAGGCGAAAAACGTACAACTTATGAGTCATCCAGCATACAGTCCTGACCTGGCACTGTGTGACTTTTTTCTGTTCCCAAAAATCAAGAACCAATTACGCGATCAACGGTTTTCATCACCAGAAGAGGCTGTCGAAGAGTATGAAAAACATGTATTTGACGTCACCACGGAGGAGTGGCACAAATGTTTTCAAAATTGTTTCAGTCGTATGAAAAAGTACATTGACGGAAAGGGCGAATATTTTGTTAAACAATAAATTCATTTTTGACCTTTAATAGTATTTTTTTATTATTGATTCCGGAAACTTTTAGTGTACCCCTCGTATATCTTTAAGTAGAACTTGATAATCAAGTATACTTTTCTACCAGATTTTTTGCATGGACAATCCTGGTATCCTATATCTCACATCACTGCTACAAAGTGGGTTCAGGACGTCATGAATTAAAATAATTATAGAAATAGAAAAATATTTATTTTGTGTGCATATTTACATTTTATGAATACAACAGTTATACTTATACTTAATACAAGACTACAAAATAGGTCGTCACTCAGCGGTGTGCCACTGTTACATATAGCTACTGTAGCGCTTTAATTATTATTAATTATACTTGGCGAAAAAATAACAATGGATAATATGATCACAACGATGTCTAATTCCGGTCTGATTAAATCAGCTTTTATCCGTTTTATTTAAGGCCAAGTTCAAATGACCGCACGATACCGCGCGGAACTATTAACCGCGCTGTAGAAGATCAAACTAAATAGTGCTTATCGCGCTACCGTAGTGCACGGCAATGTAGACGAGTAGCGCGCGGTAATGTAGACGATAAACACTATTTAGTTTGATCTTGTACCGCGCGGTTAATAGTTCCGCGCGGTACCGTGGTACAAAGGCTGCCGCGAGCCGTTGGTTACATGCCGCATAAGATCTGTCACTATGGAAATCTATAGAGAAGGCAGTGGACGTCCTTCACCGATGTGATAATGATGATCCATCGTAAATCCAAATATGGCAAACTAGAATATAGCACAGAAGCTCACCCCAAATTCCCTTCAATAAAAGAAGCGTGCGGGCGACAAACGAGTGAAATAAAAATGGCCGCTTTTCACCGAATAAGCGTTACCATAAAAAAGGTTTTCAGTGAGCAAGTGAATCATAATTTATGAATTCCGGTGTCCGCCCGCCGCGGGAGATTTACGCGGGGTCATTGTGTCGACTCCTGGACTATGTAGACTTACGAATTACTATTCTATTTAAATTCAAAACCAATTTTCTTTGAATACATACTTCATTGGTAACCCATTGTTAGCGGAAAAGTCTAGGACATTGTTTAAGAGGACTTTAAATTGGAGCAGGTATTTTATACGTTTTAAGCAAAATGCTGTTTTAAGCAAAACCTTACTTTTTTAATCATAAGTCTATCATAATATTTGATCGAGCGAAGTGAGATCTCCAAATCAACTTGGGCAAATCAATTCAAAATGAGGCTATTAGGTCAAGTGGGACATCTAATGAAAGGTCTTCATTAGTACGTTTTGACCCCATTTTTATTTTTAGTTTAATCGTTGTAGTTTTTGAGTTATTAGCCATAACGAAACCTGAACATTTTTTCGACGAAATTCACAAGGTACACCAGTGACCCAACAGTGCTGAAATTTGGTATGCGTGTAGCTTAAGTGACACAAATATAGGGAAAAGTCTGAACTCCAGAATAACTGCAATTTCTACCACTAAAAAGAGTAACCAATTAACATTAACTCCCGTTACTTGTAATTTGAATGAAACTGTAGGTCAAGTAATTTGGTTATTTATTTCGTGGCACTATTTTATTAGTCAAAGATTATGAATAATATTTTTTTTGGAGACTCGCAAGATCTTAGTTCGGGGCAAGCCACTAGTTATAAGGTATTCGTATCCTGCCTTTTGAAGGCAGTTTTAAGGCTGCCTCTTCTACCCCCATTCAGCTCTACGGCAAACAATCGTTAATGAAACATAAGGGGTGTGCTGCATCCCTTCGTTTATCCCTCTATATCTCCGCTCATCCGAGGGTAGGACGCTAACAGATAGGGAGTAGTAATAGCCTAGTTCGAGCGGCAGTATGAAAATGTACATATGAACAAGAGCACGAATAATTAATGTTAGTGAGACGCTGGGAGACGAGCATTATTCACAGTCCATACTTACTCACTGCTGGGTGTAGGCGGCCAACTAATTACGTGAAATCAACGAGGGCAACGCAAATCGGTCGCGAAATGTTAAATTTACTGGAAAAATAGTTGTACCTGTTGATGCCCCATTGGCGCTAGTTTCTGTGTGCAATTTGACGTTTCGCGACCGATTGCTTGTCGCACTGCTGTCGACCGTTTTTTGTTAACGCTCAACGCCGGTGGGTCTATGTTGCACGCATCCGTCATTCATTGTGCGGTCGAACTTCTCGGACTTCTTTAGCCTATTCTAAAGCCTATCCTTTGGCCTTAAGAGATTAAATACCTACCTGTCTAGTTCATATTCCATTATTTTTACCGTTATCGAGCATTTTGTAATAATCTCTTAAAAAGCCTTAAACGAGAATTTAATCAAAAGGAAATCGAGAAAGCCAAGAGAAATCCAAAAGAGACATGGAATATCATAAAACAAATAGCCAACCTAAACAAAAAAGATTCTAGTTCATCTCACTTGCTAAAACTGTGTGACTCTCCTTCGCAATCCGTTGATTCGGTAAATTTATTTTTTGCAAACGTAGGAAAAACTCTTGCCTCCGAAATTCAATCACAAACTTACTCCTCTCTGCCCACAACTTCCCAAAATGATTTTGTCCTTCCTCAACCATCCATTGAAACCAGTCAATCATCACTATCCTCTATGGCCTTTTACAGTGTCGACAACACCGAAATCGAAACGATCATTATCAATCTTAAAGACAAATGCGCATTGGGCTGGGATGGTATATCTACCAAAGTTGTAAAATCTGCCAGGCACGTACTTATTCCTATTTTAAACCATATCTTCAATCTGTCCATATCGTCGGGTACCTTTCCACACGCCTTCAAAAAAGCAGTTGTACATCCTATTTTTAAAAGCGGTGATAGGAATTGTGTCTCAAACTACAGACCTATTTCCGTTCTGACAGTTTTCTCAAAGATTTTTGAAAAAATTTTGAACAACAGGCTTGTGAAATATCTGCGCGACAAATCAGTCCTATCTCCAAACCAATTCGGTTTTAGGTGTGGATGGTCCACTGAGGACGCTGTTCTAGAGCTCACTGACACTGTTGTTCAAAATATTGACAAAAGAAAAAAAACACTTGGCATCTTCTTGGACCTATCAAAGGCCTTTGACACCGTCTCAATTCCCATCTTACTAAACAAACTGGAGTACATTGGTGTCAGAGGAATTGTCCTTGATATGTTTCGGAGCTATCTTAGTAACCGTTCACAGTACGTATCTATTGACAGTTTTCAGAGTAAGGAGGAACCCATTTGTTTTGGAGTCCCTCAAGGTAGCGTCCTTGGACCTACCTTATTCCTTATTTATATAAATGAACTCTGTAATATGTCATTCCCGAACTCCAAAATTATTACATACGCTGATGACACCGCCGTTCTTATTCACGGACAGACTTGGCAAGAAGCTCGTAAGAACGCTGAAAATGTTCTCACGTTTATTATGTACTGGCTACGGACAAACCTCCTCACACTAAACATTTCAAAAAGTAAATTTATTCCCTTCTCCACAAACAAAGCTTCCCAACCTCCCCCTTCATTTAGTATCCGTGCACACGTTTGCTCCGGAGTTTCTCCTCCTTCAGCCTATTGCAACTGCTTATCTATTGAACGTACTACAGCTCTCAAATATCTTGGGGTCATGGTAGATAGTACCCTTTCCTGGAAGCAACAAATTGAATCCACGGTTTCGCGAGTCAGAAGACTCATATTCGTTTTTAAAAATTTAAGGTCTGTTCTGGATTTCAATTTACTGAAATCTATTTATTACGCATTAGCTCAATCCATTTTGTCATATTGTATTGTATCCTGGGGTGGCTGTGTTAAAACCTTGATGGTTAGACTCGAGAGGGCTCAGAGAGCTGTCCTTAAGGTCCTTGCAAAAAAGTCCATCTGGTTTCCCACGTCCGAACTTTACTCAATCTGCCAAGTTCCCACTGTCCGACAACTTTTTATATTACATAAAACCTCGCGCAAACACTCACAGCTTGTTTATGATCCTAATATAACTGACTCTAAGCGCAGATCGGATCTAGTTTGCAAAACTGAAAAACGGCGTACGGCATTTGCCAGTCGTCATTTTTATTTCCTTAGCCCCACACTATATAACAGAGTCAACAAACACATTAATATATTTCCTTTACCCCGCTATAAATGTCAACAAAAATGTCTTCAGTGGCTCGTAACACTGTCGTATGAAGAAACTGAAGACCTTTTAAAAGTTGCTGTATAGACTGTAGGACACACACACACACACACACACATACATACACACACAAGCACACACCCTCTCATACATACACACTAACTCACACACACACAAACTCATATACACATACGCGCACATAATCACACATCCTTATCTTGTATAATTTAAAAAATAATAGTAATAATGATAGTTGGAAATAATAAACTCTGGAGGGGGGCGTTAGTGTTCGCGACACAGTTTATAACTTCTGCGAATACTATCGTGTTCCAGTACTGTTGTACCATGTTTTTGTTCCAAAATAAAGTTATTTTTGATTTTGATTTTTTGATTTGATTAGCTCTATTTTTTCTTTTTGCATGCTCAGCTTATTTATAGTATATTTATTATTCTATCATGTACTGAATAAAGATAATGTTATGTAAAAGCACAATAGCACAAGCCAAACACTAACAAATGCCATGAGCCCCGACATGAACGTAGATAAAATGAAAACTTAGTTAAACCTAGCAAAATGACAATTAATGTTAAATACATATGTGCTTTAAGTGATATAAATGCAGATACAACGGACACACACACAAGACTATTACGAAAAATACCTCAAGCTTTATATTTTACAAACGCTCAAAAAGTGTTCAAAAACTATTCAATGATACCCTAAACGTTGGGTATCGATTGTATAGCCCGTGTTATTGACCGTAGGAATTTTTTGAATAAAATCTTTTCAATCAATCTCATCCATCACCATCATTGTGACCTTTTCGTTCTCCAATCTTGTTTCCTTCTTTTCCATTCCTGGCGATCTTGTTCCCGTGCCATCCAGGCATGTTCTGCGTGTCGTCCTAATGTCATCCACTCAGCGATTCCGTCAATCTATAACAATTTGAATTTTATATTATTATGTACTTAAGTATTACTGAGAAAGTTGAAAGATCGTGCTCTATAGCTTACTCATTATGGCTCTTTTTTGAGGGGTTTGCAATATACTTTACCCACTAATCGCTATGGAAACTCTAGCAAGGTTTTGAAAATATACCCTAAAATCCGAAGTCAATTTTGTCAAAACTTGCACGATAATGCAGAGATAAAAAGTAGCGACAATTCCAATGCTTATAACAGTACTATAAAACTAGTATATTCGTGCCCTGATCTAGAATAGTTATTTTTCAGTCATCATCCTAATATCAGCCAAAAGACGTCCACCGCTGAACATACGTATACCTCCCCCATAGATTTCTAGAGCGAGTTCATATTGTTTTGTTACATGTATTAAGTTCATTGATATCTTTACATAGTATAAAATGAAGTCGCTTCCGCCGTCTGTTAGGTTAGGTAGGTAGAGTGGTTCAAGAAGAAGGTTAATATGTATAACTAGCTTCCGCCAGCGGCTTCGCACGCGTTGTTTGTCGACAAAAAGTAGCCTACGTTATCCAGGTTATTATCTACGTACATACCGATTTGAAAGTAACTCTGTCTCTCTGTCTGTTTGTTACCTTTTAACGACTTAACGGCTTGACCGATTTCGATGGAATTTGGTACCTATATACCTAGATAGATTATGAATGGACTTGAGACATAGGATACAGTTTACGCGACTGCACAGAAGGCGGGTTATGTTTTATTAACAAACCACGCGTACGAAACCGCGGGCGGGTCAGCTAGTGAATAATATATGATCAAACGAACTTGCAAGTAAAGTTCGATCGATATTATATGAGTAAGCTTCATTTGAAGTATAAATTACAATTACTAGTTAATCATTTGGTTTTTTACAAAATGGTGATGAATCAAGCAATTGGCTTCACTTATGTTATGTAGTAACCATCGCTTATCACAAAAAAATTCCTCGTAGGTCACGCACCTTAGAAACGTGTCCTACGATGCACTGCACTGCGTCTATCAACTTAAGACATGTGTGGTGTAAAGCCTCAATGCAATTTCACCAGCACTCATACCTTTCAAACCAAAACACATCAATGCTGCTTGCGGACGAAGCAGATAGATAGTCGGCCAAGCATCATTAAATAAAGTTAAACAAAATTAAACATACAAAGAAATACACAAAAATAAAAATAAACAATGGGCAGTCTTATCGCTAAAAGCGATCTCTTCCAGATAACCTTTGGATGGAAGGAGGTATGGTGGTAGTACTAATTAAACGAATAATCAAACTCACGGTTCCCGCTGATATTAAAAATACATAAAAAGAGTCAAAACACACGTTATCCTGTCCATAGATGACCCTGACTAAAATCCCTATATCATCAAATCTTGTAAACCCTTAGCATTCGTACTCCCATCAATATTGTATCAGTTCCGTCGACACGGTGGTATAAAAACCGGACGTGACGTCACTACCGTGGCAGAAGTGCCCGAGCGAATTTGGTTTTTAATATTTGATTGGGAGTCAGTTCTGGAATCCTAAACAGCTTGGAATTACAAGACATAAATCTATGTTATAGATGCATGTGTTTATGTCATTAGGTAGGTACATCGTATTTTGATTTTGTGTTATCCTGTCTATCCAAACGTTGTCTTTACCCATTGCCCCTTTTGTTGGTACCTACTTGCATTGCGTTTAGTTTGGTGTGCCCAGTATATCTATCTATCGGTCTAAAGTGTATTTTTCTTGGTCACCCTTGGGCCTTGGAGCCATAATTACATAGAACGCAAGTTTCTTTTCTATCTCAAAGAGAGTACTTCCAGAATAGATATGTCTTCAGGCGAACAATGTTTTTGGCTTTGTAAGTATTTGAAAACTTGGAGGAGACTTTTGCCCAGCAGTGGGACAATATAGGTTTATAATAAAAATTAATGATATCTAGACATTGTGCAATAGGACCATTTTTTCGTTTGACTACGATCTCGCCTGATGGTAAGCGATAATGCTTTGACTGTACTGGATTTCACGAGAACGAACGTTATAAATGTCATATGCCATATATGTCATATACCTACTCCAGTTTTATTTACTAGCTATTATTTATGATTTACTATTATATACACTGACCTTTGTATTTTATTGTGCGAGTCGCTCATTCTGTCCAAGCTGAATTATGTTGACAACGTATTCGGTGAGTGTCTGCTGGCCCGTACAAGAAAATTAGCACAGCGAATTCAAAACGCATGTGTGCGTTTTTGTTTTCCGGTTCGGCGGCGGGCTCACATATCGCCATACATATGTGCACACGGTATGATGAATATGTCATCACTTCGCGACTTTGCTTTTTGGTATTGTTATAAATCAGCAGCCTTCATACCTGTATGACAAGCTTGAATTCTCTAACCGTCACGTACGGTTTGCCACTCATTTAATCTGTCCACGCCACAGAACGACTGCTTTTCGTGGTAGCTTCCGATATGCTGCCACGAAATGCTGGAATAATCTACCACCATCAGTCCGAAACGCAAAATCGGTTCACTTTTTTAAAATTTCACTCAAGGAAATTCTACTGCTTTCACAAATTACTCCATCAACAGGTAGTCGTTCTGGGCCTACATTTAGTTTGATTTAGTTGCAAAGGTTACTTTTGTTCTGTATGTTAAATTAATATGTAATTCCACAAAATATTTAATATTTTATTTATTTTATTATTTGCAGAAATTTGTTGTTTATTTTACTGTTATATTTATTATTTATTTTTGATCTCATAAACAGCCTTGTTTTATAAGTTAGGTATGTGCAATGTTTAGTAGTTATTGTGTAAAAATATTTATTTAATTTTTGTTTTTTGTGAATCTTGTATACTTTCATATATTAATTAATATTGTAAACGCGTGTTTCTATTTTCTGCTGCTCACACGCACTAAAGGCATCACATAATACCAGCGCTACAGTAGCTATATGTTACGGCGGCACACCGCTGAGTGACGACCTATTTTGTAGTCTTGTATTAGGTATAAGTATAATTGTTGTATTCGTAGAGTGTAAAAATGGACACAAAATAAATATTTTTCTTTCTTTCTTTCTTTCTTTCATTTAAATACTTAAGTATCTGAACCGGTTAATCTACACTGCACTAAGTTTAGCTGGAATAAAATGCTAATTAGCGTTAAGTTTGCCTATGTATTGTGTGTGTGGAATTTCTTTGATTTAATTATTTACGTGATGGGTTTTCGGTAATTGTCTAGTTCTTTCTTCAATTACTACTTCTTAAATCAGTGAATAAAGCTGACAGTTCCCGAGAACCCTATCTGTGGCGACAGCAGCAGCAGATGTTTCTGCCAAGGCGAGGCTGAAAGTCAGCGTAGCTGAGCCCTCGACCTATTTACCACCACCTTCTTCACCTTGGTGCTACCTACATCGAGTCTAAGGCTAAAACAGCTGCCATGAAGCTGGGCATCCTCAACAAGGTCAGGAGATACTTCACACCAGGACAGCTTCTTAGTCTTTACAAAGCTCAAGTCCGGTCTGGTATGGAGTACTGCTGCCACCTTTGGGATGGTTCGGCCAAATACCAGCTCGCTACCTTAGACTCAATAGAACGTAGAGCTTTTAGGCTTATAGGTGAGCAATATATGGCGGAGACTAAGACCCAAAGTCTCGAACACCGCCGTAAAGTTGCAAGCCTATCGATCTTTTACAGAATACATTTTGGGGAATGTGCCCAGGAACTATACGATCTGATCCCGCCATCTCCTTTCCATCAAAGGACTAGCAGGCGCACGGCTCAGTACCATCCGTACCTAGTCAATATACCACCTATTCGCACACACCGTTTTGGTTCTACGTTCTTGATGCGTACAGCTAAGGTATGTATATGGAACACTTTGCCGTTGTCTGTTTTTCCTAAAGAATACAATCCGGGCCTCTTTAAGGTAAGAGTAAATAGGTTTCTTCTAGATCTTCATATTAGACCACATCATCACTTACCATCAGGTGAGATTGTGGTCAAACGAAGTTCTATCCAATTAAAAAAAAAACCTACTATGTTTCTAATGTACTAATGTTTGTTAGAGTTAGCCCTACTGTTGTACTTAGGTACCTAGATTTAGGACTACTTGTTGTACCTACCTAATACATGCCTTTTATTTTATTTATAGAATAGAATAGAATACTGTTTATTGCACACCAATAAAACTAAAAATACAATAAAAAAACACAAAAATTAAGGTAAGTACAATGGGCGGTCTTATCGCTAACAGCGATCTCTTCCAGACAACCTTTGGATGGACAGGACAAAACAAAATCAAAAAGACGGCAGTGTATCTACGAGTATGTTCATAAACCTACATATACTACCTATACTTACTAATAAACTAAATATATATACTTACAAATATAATTATATATACTTATATATAACCTACAATAAACGAGATAAACATAACGATAAACTAGCAGTGCGTGGACAAAGAAAGGAAATGGTTGTATACCTTAGCTTTAAAGATAGGAAGAGATTTAGATGATCTAATAGAGAAAGGTAAAGCGTTCCACAGCCGCACAGCTTGAACTGTAAAGGAGTCACCATAAAATTGAGAACTGTGGACAGGAGTTTGGAGATTTAGATTTTATTTATATTATATAACAAAACATATTGTATATTAACATGACGTAACATCATGTTGAGCTGAGTAAGGGTGCTACACCAATCGATCGAGCAACGATCGATGTCATCGATCGATAGTAAACTGAAATCAGTCGACGATGCGGCATAGTAGGAACTGTCGATCGACGTCGATTGATCTTATTTTACACCAATCGATCGAGCAACGATCGATGTCATCGATCGATAGTAAACTGAAATCAGTCGGCGATACGGCATGTAGGAACTGTCGATCGACGTCGATTGATCTTATTTTCCATCAATCGATGGCATCGATCGGCGATCGATCGATTGGTGTGGTAACACCCTAAGTGAGTACCAATTCAGCCCCACACTGAGTTTGTAAGATGTTGTTATGGTTGCGTTTTTTTTTAGTTCTTTTATTGTGTGGTTTTGAATAAAAGGTTTTCTTTCTTTCTTTCATTATTCCAAGAGTTACCTACAATGCATTAGCAGAAAAACTCAATATCAACCTCTTTATCCTCAAAGATGGTAATCTCATGGAGTAATTTCATTGGAAATGGTACCGCTGAGTCTTGGAGCTCGTTAGACCGCGGTACCTAGTACTGTTAAGAAAAGTGCCAGGATTCCATTCTTGACCGAAAGTGCCTTGAATATCTGACGATCTTTTGAGTGGAAACATACGGCGTGGGAATACACCGGGTCGGAAAGTTCTAGGAGCTTTTTTATTATTACTAGTGGTCCTTCTCCCATAAAAACAAAAAAATATTATTGGTGATCTCATCAAATCATCACTAAAAATAAAAACAGAATTATTTCGATTCCATTTTTATTTTCAGTAAAGTCTTTGTAGTTTTTGAGTTATTAGCCATAATAAAAACTGAACTTTGACGAAATTCACAGGGTACATCAGTGACCCCACAGTGCTGTAATTTGGTATGCGTGTTAAGTGATACAGATATAGGCGAAAGTCTGAAATCCAAAATAACTGAAATTTGTACCACAAAAAAGAATAACCAATTAACTAGAACTCCCGTTACCTGTCATTTGAATGAAACTGTAGGTCGAGTAGGTTGGTTATTTATTTCGTTGCACTATTTTGATAGTCAAAGATTACGAATAATATATTTTTGTTTTTATGGGAGACTCGTGAGATCTCAGATCGGGGCGAACCACTAGTATTATTAAAATTACTATTATTTTTAATATATTTTTTATTGATGATAGTCAAGCGTCTGATCACTACTTCACCTGATGGTAAGTGATGGTGTGACTAGCTGGCCCACCAGTGGCTTCACGTGCGTGGTTTGTTACCCTTCTTCTGCGCAGTCGGGCAAAAAGAAGTTTATTTCTTAACCCTGGTCATAATTTATCTGTTATATTCCAACTATATACCAAAATTCATTGAAATCTGTCCAGCTGTTTAATCGTGAAAACGTAACAAATAGACAGACAGAGTTACTTTCGTATATATAATATTAGTATGAATTATGGATTGAGGTAGCACAAATTACCATCCCGTATATTTTCTTTTAAGACCCCGCCCGAGGCTGGAATCCGTTTGTCACCGGCCTTTGACGAAACGTATTTAGGACAAACCCTTTCGAAGGAATGAACTCCTATCTTCATCTTGTTTTGTGTTTACCCTTCCGGTAAATAGACCTCGGGAGCATTCTTTTATTATAAGAGAGATATAGTTCAGATATAACTTTATAAATATAAAGAAATATTTCGTAATAATTATGAGGAAATAACGCTTACGAGAAAGCCAGCATATCATGCTAATCCAATAAGATCAATTGTAATGCGAGGCACCATCAGTCAGCCAGTCAGGGACCATGTAAGAAGACGCAACGAAAACTAAATGTGGTGCAAATTGCACTCAACCAGAGAAGAATAGAGGAAAAGACCACCTGCCATCCCCTGGTGGTCCAATATAAAGAGATACCTTAACAAAGCCCAGTTGCCGACAACCCAAGATAGATTGTCTTAGCGCACGAAAGTGACTAAGGTGAAAGTGACCCGAACCGAAATAATGGGAACAGGGGTGGATAAAGAAGAAAGAATCGGTCAGGTCAGGCATCACAACTATACAAAAATGTATTGGCGTGATCTTTAACGTGCAAAAGTCATGAACTATGTAGGCCCCTTTTGAATCAGCTTCTGAGACTCTGTGCATACCATAAACATGAACAATTTTTGACAATGCATGTAAAATTTCCCAAACATTGATTTATACCAGGATTTCTGCTCCAACCGCCGTAAACTCCCTGTATTGTCTGAACATTCCTAACTCCTGAAAGAACAAGTAACAGTCCTAACTTTCAATTTCAACAACAATTTACACGCCATTTTGTCCGCAAATCTGGCCATCCATTCTCTTACAACTTTCCAAGGATTTCTAAGTCAGTAAGTATGTGAGACGTGTTAAAACAGGGTCGTTCTAGACCTGAGTTCCGACAGAGATACAAGTTGTAACAAGTTTGGAGTTTCCAAGTTGGCTAACATGAAGTTACCTAAGTACTTACATTCAGATCTAGACTGGAATGTATCGTAGAAAAGCCTATGGCATCCAGTACCTACCTAAATGGACGGGGAGGACAATATAATATTTATAGTACCTCAATACCTAGTGGTGGCCAAGGCTTGTATAGTACTTGCCTCAAATAATGCTCGGAAATTATAAAATAAAGTAAAAAATACAATTACTTTTCTAAATCAATGGCGAACAATGAACAACATCAATTTTTCCCGCGTTAAAGTGTTCTTTTTTTTTTTTTTTCAATAAACGGAAAACTATTTGTAAGCCAGTTCGAAATTTAAATGAATCCTTTAATAAGTTATCTCGTTGGTTGCCATGTTTCGGAGTAAAAGATCGTTCCATTTTCAAATTACTCGACAGATATAAGTTTACTATGTAATTTATTTTGTCGCTAAACCACGACAGATATGGATTTTCATACAACTTTTGCCGGCCGCTGCTCGCATGTATTTGGCCAGTACAGCAATTTCGATTTATCTCGAAGAAGGTTGTCAAAATAATGCTTACATTTCCAAGCATGTTTGAGAAAATAATCATAAACAAAGATAAACAATGCAAGACAGGTATAAACATAGCCTTTTCCTTGACAAAATAATCTACCAGGCTGTGTCCAGAGTAGATCTCAGTAAGTTTCGGTCTGCAAATGCTATCTAACACGTCTACTCTTACAAAATGCCCTGTGAATCACCAAAATGGTGGCTATTACATGTATTTTTTTTTAAATGGATACCTACCTACCTATCCTATTTCTATAGGTCATAGAAGCGATCAAACTTGTCTGACATTAAAATTACGACTAAATATAGGTCATAGAAGCGACCAAAACTTGTCTGACATTAAAATTACGACTAATAAGGTACCGGTACTTGATTACTAGGGTTAACAACAGAACCCACTTGTTCTATGTAACTGTTGGAAATTGCACACTGTTAATAACTACTTTAAACTTGTGCAGCTTAGCTGATGACACAAATTAGGGGTAGTTGGGTCCTTAATGTTCTCAGGTAAGGCTATATTATATTAGGTTTGTTCCTAATGTTAGGAATCGCTAGCTAAGTCAAGGATGCAGCCGCTCGCTTCAGTGTCAGGTTTTTTTACTAGTGCGTCTAATTACTATAAGTCCATATATCACAATAATATTATAAATGCCAAAGTTTGGATATTTGTTTTTTATTCAGTCACGTGATAACGGCTGAACCGTGAACTATGCGTGTGAAGCCGTGGGCGGGGGCTAGTTACTATATAAACCACACACAGTCCACCGTTCTTTCGTTATAGTTTCCAAAGTTTTCGCCCTTTCTAGCCGAGTCGAGGGTACTTACTCATCCAGCTACTCTCTTAGAAAACTGAGAGCCTTAACCCCACATTTCCGATAAAGTCGAAGCCAATACTGCTTTGTTCGTCGAAACAAGTTAAGATGTTCAGTTCGTTTCTTTAAAATTGTACAGTTACTTTTCCAATTGTACCGAACTTGAGACTTTGTTCGATCATCTTAGTGCCTCGGTATTATTAGCTGGAAGTCGGAGCGCAGTTTCCAAGTTTCTATTCAGGAGTAAATAATTAGTGAAAGACGTCTTTATTTATGCTTATCGATTTATATCGACTTAGAAACTAGAAGTTGCGTTGTCACCTGGACGATTTGAAACAACTGTTATGATTTCAATATCACCTGGCGTTTTTGATTTTGACTTACTGATAACAAACAGATAGGTCCATCCAGTACTTCACCTACCTAAGAACGAAGATTACATGACCTGACTAGATTAAAAAAAACAGTAAGACTGCAAGATCTGCATATAAATTGAACAAAAGAGTACCTACTGGCTCCGACGTTTATTTATTGGCTCTCCATACGCGAAGATTAAAGGATCTACCTACCTTTAATCTTCGCGTCCTCGGTGGAACGTACAATGAAACACAGAGACTGACTGGTTTATGGGTAATCCGGCAACTACCCCACATTACACAGCATAAGTCAACCATACATTTTCCCTCCCTTAAATCTCTAATAACAACCATTCTGAAAGCTTATAGATTAACCATCACCTTAAAACTATGACTGGAAAAGGCATCCCGTAGTCTGAACTCTCGACGCGGTAGATGGTGCCCTCGTGGACCAGCCTCGCGCCAGCGGCACCACCCGCGTGCGCACCTACACAGGCTTATCATCAGTAACATGCAATTGAACAGTTCTCTTACAGGTCTTAACTTTTCCGTAAATACCTTCGGAAATTCCGCCATGAGTCGGTTCACAAATGGATCGCTCGGTTGATCGCTTATCTCGTGTAAATCAATCCTAATATTTGTTACTCTTAGAGCACGCATCCACTCCCTTCCCAACAAAGGTCGTCACCCGTTCCGTATCACGTGAAGTCGACAGCCCGGCGCCGATTCCTTTTTAAGGATTGTATCGGCATCAATATACCCTACCGACTTAATTTTTGAACCGACGTAACTTTAAATGATCCAGTTGAATCACCTTGTTAGTAAAATTACGTCGATAAAAGTCTTCACTAATGGTGGAAATTTTACTACCGGTATCGACTTCGAACTCGAGGGTTCGACGATCTACTAGCACCGTAAAAAAATAATATCGATCACCTGTACCGCCCACTTGGATGCTGAAGAAGTCCTCGCTTTCGTCGTCACTCACGTAATTTTGTCGGGCGTTCGTGCGACCCTTTTTACACAACACCTTTAGATGGCCACGTACACCACACTCATCACAATTATATTGCGCGAACCAGCACTTGTCAGGCCGATGCGGCTTGCCGCACCGCCAACAGCGTGCATTGGCAGTGCCACGGGGCACCGCGGCCACTGTGCCACTCTGCCCTGGCCGCGTACCGCCGCCGCTCCATCAGCTCGCGCTTGCCTGGTGCAGACCTTCGTCCGCCACGCTGCCACCGCCCGAATTCATCGCGCTGGAGGCCGCAGCCGCCGCCACTGTGGTGCTGCGTGGTGCTCAGCTGCCTCCAGCGCGAGAGCCAATTCCACCACCTACTTGTACAAGATGTTTTTTCGGCAAATATCCGCGACCGCATGATCTCGTTAGCTAGACCTGACACGAACTGGTTGCGGAGATTTTTCTCCAAGGTTCCTCCAAAATTGCATGTGGTTGCGATATGCTTGAGGTTTTGTAAATATTCTGTGAGTGACTCACGGATATGTGACGCTCGGTGATTTCAGATCGTTTTGGCTCCAAATGATCGGTACCGATCATTGGTATCAAATGACCGATCATTTGGAGCCAAAGTGATTTGAAATCGCTAAAATTACTAACTAGCTAAAAGTTTTCGTTTCTGGATGCGCAGGTGAACACAAATCACACACAAGCGAATATGTTGCTTCGCCGAGCACAGTTATTAACAACGACACACGCAGTTCTTTGACTTCGTTCAGTACGATAAACAGTTGCACACGGCGAATGTACGCGGGTCATTGTTTACTACTGAGGTAGAATGGTTCCAATTTGCCAATAGGCATTTTGTTTATAGCTTTTAGCCTTTACTTTTTTACTTTTAGCCACTTTATTTTAAATTATAACGCGTAAATTCGAATTGTCGCCAGTGGAACGTACAATGAAACACCGAGAGAGGTAAATGACTGGTTTATTGGTAAGCCGGCAACTACCCACATTACACAGCATAAGTCAACCCTACACTCGGGAATAATTTTTCATTCGAATCAACTTGAAGATCTTCAGACCTTAAGAGGAAATCTGGGCTGCGTTTCGCCCATACAAACGTAGTCCCCTGTTTCCTCTCTGGATAGTGATACTAGAGCAAATATTTTTTTACCATACAATCTACAAGTACCACGGTCATGCCCCTACGTTTATTTTTTCTCCATAAATTAATTATTATAAGAACTAGGAACGTTCTAAAGTCACAGAAATTACTAATTTTTACTGCCCCTTTTCAGACATCCAGCAAACAAATTTGACGAATATAAATAAAAAAAACGAAACGTACAAACATAGTCAAAGCCCTTTTTATTACATATTTGAAAAAAAAAATGATATCGGTCCAGTTTTGGAAGAGGAAACAGGGTACTACGAAACAGTGATTTCGTCTATTTTAAATAGGTATAATCAGTCCGACCTGCAGTTGTCTCTATCGCACGCAAATAGGGCTGAAGGGCACAGCGCGACAGCAATAGATTTGTTAAATACCTATTTTCCAAATTTCTTGCTTCCCGGATTTCCTCTTAATGATCGAGCGAAGCGTGATCTCCAAATCAACTTGGGCAAATCGGCGTTGTATGTTGTATGTTTGTTTGTCCGAAGATAACTTTCGAAACGTCCTTGATACGATCATTGTGGAATTTGATATACCTATAGGTGTTGGCACAATCCTGGTGTGAATAAAAGAGCTAAAATGTTGGAGGGGTAAAAAAAACAAAAGGGGACTATTCGGTCAAATGACACGTCTAATAAAAGGTCTTTGTGAGTACATTTCGACCATGTTTTTATTTTAAGGTTAGTCTTTGTAATTTTTTAGCTATTAGCCATAGTAGATATACATAACTGAACTTTGACGAAATTCACAGGGTGTGACCCCACAGCGCTGAAATTTTGTAAGCGTATAACTTTAGTGACACAAATGTAGGGAAAAGTCTGAAATCTAAAATAATTGCAATTTCTACCCCTAAAAAAGAACCAACTTACATGAACTCCCGTTACTTGTAATTTGAATAAAACGGTAGGTCAGTAGGTTGGGTTGCATTTTGTGGCACTATTTTATTAGTCAAAGATTACATAAGTAAGTATACATATTTTTTTTTTGCTTTGTGGGAGACTTGCGAGATTTCAGTTCGGGGCGAACCACTTGTTTATCTAACTATTTTTTTTTTCGTTTGGGTGTGGCAATGAAGACAGTTACTTGAAAAACATAATTTGCCTTAGTCGAAAGGTACTGATTGAAAACTGAATTGACGGACGAAGAGATCTAATTTATATCCTAACGCGGTATTCTTACTCAAAGTTTCTAAACTAACATTGTCTCACAGAGCTGTGAATTACACAACATTCTAGAGAAGCTATAATTCTTAGTGTTTGGCAATGAGACCAACATTCGGCGAATGGTAACAGATAAAATGTTTTCTAAAGTTGAATTTAGGTGCCAAATCGAGAAGTGAGACGTAGATTATAGTACTTATAAAAGGTTTGTATAAAACTGCAATAGCGAGTCAATTTGAACAAATTTTACTCAAAAAGTACACTTTTCTAACAGATTTTTGCATCGAATACTATGCAACAGCGATCCTGCTTTAATCCGGGACCAGCCGGACTTTTACCAATGTATTTTAGCTGCGTATTAGTTTGTTAAGTGTTTTGTGATTTTAGGCTTTAAATCTGATGAACTATTGTTGTTTTCCGATTGGGATAGCTCATATAATATTATGGTATAAAATATTGGAGCCAACATGACAACTTTTTTACCGGAGTTGATGTGTAGAATTTGTCAAAATGCTGTGTATTTTCTTGGACAAACTAGGTTGATGTCGAGTTCTTTGCGCCAGCGAATATTTAAAGTATTACGGGCTCAAAATATATATATTCCGGACGTTAGGTTCCGAAATATATAGATTAATACTGCTTTGTTGGTAATTATCCAGTTTATTTACTAATCTAAATTCGAGCCTGAGCTTATCGAGTTTACGCAAACGTATGTTTATGCACTCTCTTGTCTTTCTTGCGACTAGGTGCAGTGTGCAATTTGCCCTCCATCTGCTTAATCGAGTCAATTATCTCCCTAAAGTTTTGCATTTGCAGCTCCATGAAACATAAACATATGTATCTACCAGTCATCATTTATCGAAGCATCTCTAGAAGCAACCAGCACATTTAGTTCATACTCTTTGCTTCGCCCCAATTTTGGCTCTCAATCCACACATCCCAAGGTGAATCTTAATTAACGTTAACAAACTCATTTACAAGGAAAGCGTTAATCGTACGTTTGCTTTAATTAGGTGTTTAATTGCTTCGCTGATAAATTGCGAATCATAATGTATTTGGTTAAAGTCTAAATTTGAGGGAAAATAAGAGCAAACAACATTATCTATTGTATCTAAGAAGTTATTTATATATTAAAAAAAATCATTCAATATAATTTGTTAGAAAAGCTAATTTTTTATCTAAAGTATTTCAATATTTGTTTAAAGCTTTGAAAACATTACTTTTAAACGAATTTCATAATATTATGAATGAATAAAATAACAGTCGAAGTAAGAATGTGTAGATTTTAAGATAAGATAGGATAGGCACCTAACCTATCAATTAATAATTACACATACAATAACTAGTTCGCCCCGAACTGAGATCTCGCGATTCTCCGATTAAAACAAAAAATATTATTCGTAATCTTTGACTATCAAAATAGTGCCACGAAATAAAAAAAAACATTTATCTTGACCTACCGTTTCATTCAAATTACAGGTAACGGGAGTTCATGTTAATTGGTTACTCTTTTTTGGGGTACAAATTGCAGTTATTCTGGATTTCAGACTTTTGCCTATATTTGTTTCACTTAAGCTACACGTATACCAAATTACAGCACTGTGGGGTTACTGGTGTACCCTGTGAATTTTGTCAAAGTTAAGTTTTAATTATGGCTAATAACTCAAAAACTGTAAGAACTAAACTAAAAGTAAAAACGGAGTTTAAATGTACTAATAAAATCTTTTGACCTAATAGTCTCATTTTCATTTTTTTACCCCTGAACCCCAATATCTCAACAACCCCTCAACATTTTAACTCATTTAGTTACACCAAAATTGTGTCATCACTACCTACCTATGTATCAAATTTCACGATGATCGGATCAACGCTTCGAAAGTTATCCTCGGACAAACAAACATATATACATACATATGTACAACGCCGATTTGCCCAAGTTGATTTAGAGATCTCGCTTCGCTCGGTCAATGATAACATACGCCAGGCTTGCATTGCATTGCAATTCAGCGGGGCAATGCAGCCAGTATCTTGGGGACCCTACCGCTTGGTAGTGATCTGGAGCAGTTGAGCTATCTATAGAAGACCCTTGCAAACAATCCTTAAGTATTTTATGGTTTTGTAAATAATTGTTTATTCATTCTGTTAATAAATGTATTCCTATAACAGTTATCAAATACATAATTCCATATTTCAACAGCAAAACACGACAGTTACTCATAGCACACCGACTTCGACCGGGTGCACTAATAGCCCGTGACGTCATAAATCGTACGCTAAGGGATGTAAGGGGGGGTTGGAACATCAGCGTGATTTAGCTGTTTTCTGCTGTCTTGTGGGCGCTTTGTTTTTGGGGGTTTGCGGTGAAAAAAGTTATGCTTCTGAAACATAAGTCTGATATATTGGTTGTCTTGGTTTTCTTTAAACAGGGATATGTTTAACTCGAGATTTTGGAGTTTCTGGAATACGAATGCATCCATATGAGCAGTAGGTATATGTTGTTCAGAAATTTATAAATTTCAAGAGATTAGAGGTGGTAGTATAATATACCTGACTGTTTTAGAACGAACGCTTATAATCAACACGCATAGAAAAATGTTGTATAGCTACTGTACTGGAATCTTTGCACCATTGCATTACAGACTGCACCCTCCAAATTCAAGTGACGTCATGGGCACATCGCATCATGCAATTTATGACGTCATGCACTATTAGCAACTCTGATTGCATGTTGGATACAGAGCTACCATTAATTTTGTGATTAGTAGTAATGTTAAAACCAGATACAAACTTACTTCAATGACTCAGCGAGCCAAGTAGCTTTTCGTGTGGCTATGGATATTTTTTACACACAAATAAAGGTATGTACAATGGGTGGTCTTATTGCAAAAAGCGATAAACATAATAGACATAACGATAAACTTGCAGTGCGTAGACAAAGAAAGAAAATGGTTGTATAAGTTAGGAGGAGATTTAAATGATCTTTTAGAGAAAGGTAAGGTGTTTCACAGGCTTTAATTTAATCTCTTAAGAAGAAAGAAGAAGAGACATTAAGGCTCGGACTATATGGCATCCGGGTCTCGCCGATCCTGCGAATCCGGAGCATGTCCCGATTGCTTCCAGGTAAAAATCGGAGTCGGATGGCCTCGGATCGTGTGTAGTCGATGCAGGAAAAATTCATATATTTGGTTGTGCGATGGAATAGTCAGGGGCCGATAAAAAATGGTCTCTGAAGAGCCCGGATGCCATATAGTCCGAGCCTAAGAATGAAAATTTTGAAATTCAGTCTCTGACAGCCCTAGTTCACGGAAGTTTTGGCAATATCTCAACTAACTGCTAACTTCATTTCGTACAGTCTCTCATTTGACGTAGTGTGTGTTGTTATAAAGTTTTAATGTTAAGGTTTCATTTGAATTGTAGCATTTGTAGTCGTGTTTGTTTATTTGTAGATTGAAACTCACGTTTTGTCCGTGTTGTTCGAAATGCTAACAAACTTACTGAAATAACGAGAAGTTAACGAGAAGCTTTGTTTACCACTCTTGTGCATAAATGCGATGCACAAAAGCTACAATATTCAAAGAATTGTTTTATGTTTCGTTAGCTGCACCAAACGCATAAAACAAAAGATCGCAATTCGGAAGCAGAAAATATATTTTGAAATGGAATGCCTTATAAAATTGATTCCTATCTTCTTCTTCGCTTTGGCGAATACCTAGAACTTAGTTATTGTCATTATTCTTCGTGGTGCAGTGGGCGTATAGCCGGCTGAGACGCAGGAGGTAGCGGGTTCGATTCCCGCCGCGGAACAAATGTTTGCATGATCTACAGATATTTGTTCCGTGTCTGGGTGTTTTTCTATTTATTATAAGTATGTATTTACAAAAAAAAATCAGTTATCTGGTTCCCATCGTACAAGCTCTGCTTAGTTTAGGGCTAGATAGCGCTGTGTGAAATGTCCAGCGATATTTATTTATTTATTATTAACTACTAGTGGTTCGCCCCGAACTGAGATCTCGCGAGTTTACCATAATACGAGGCATGCCTTTTAAGTTCTGTCGTTTCCATATTTTCCGGCAATTTTGAATTTGGAACTGTTCTATATTCGAATGTGTTTACATTTTGAATCTCAAAACAGTTGAAAGTATTAGGATTAATGCTATTGTTTAGTCACAGTTTCGATTTGAATCTGTCAGGTCACGTACGAAAATGAATCTTTCAAAGGAAAATGTTCGTGCAATAATTTTCTACAACTTTAGAAGAGGCCTGACACGGCTTCAGTGTTTAGAAGAGCTAACATCTGTGTTCAGTGATGTAGCCCCATGTCTGCGGACTGTCGAACGCTGGTATTTAGAATTCCAGCGTGGACATACTAGTGTTAGTGACAGATTTCGCGAAGGACGCCCAAAATCCGCCTTCACTGAAGATAACATCATTGCTGTGAGACAACTAATTCTCGAAGATCGTCATGTGACGTATCGAGAGATAGAGGCTCTATTAGGCATCTCAGGGACAACCATTCAGAAGATCTTGCATGAAGCGCTTGGTGTGAGAAAGCTAGTTTGCCGTTGGATACCGCATCTGCTTTCCGACGATCACAAGGCGACCCGCGTCAGATGGTGTAAGAAAACTCTGCAAAGGTTCAACCGAGGGGAGTCAAATCACGTCTACGACATCATAAGTGGTGACGAATCTTGGATCTATGCCTACGATCCTGATACCAAACAACAATCTACAATCTGGGTCTTTCAAGACGAGCCAAAGCCGACTAAAGTTGTTCGTTCTCGAAGCACTTCAAAGAAGATGGTGGCCACGTTCGTTGGAAAAACCGGCCATGTTGCGACTATTGCACTTGAAGATCGTAGAACGGTTAACGCAGAGTGGTATACTACAGTTTGTTTACCACAAGTCATCGCCGAACTTCGAAAATCTAACTCAAAGCGACGCATCATCCTGCACCACGACAACGCAAGCTCACACAGCGCTCGTCAAACGATTGAGTATTTGAAGCAGGAAAAAGTAGAAATTCTTGACCATCCTCCATACAGTCCTGACCTAAGCCCTAACGATTTCTTTACATTTCCTAAAATTAAGAAAAGTCTTCGTGGTCAAAGGTTCCAGTCCGGTGAAGAAGCAGTCTACGCTTTCAAGACAGCCATTTTGAACACCCCACTTTAGAGTGGAATAAATGTTATAATAACTGGTTTGAGCGAATGGAAAAGTGTTTTAAGCTACGTTGTGAATACTTTGAAAAACAATAAAAAGTACTATAAGGTTCTAGATGTGTTTTTTTCTTCAAACGACAAAACTTAAAAGGCATGCCTCGTAACACAAAAATATTATTTGTAATCTATGACTATCAAAATCGTGCCACAAAATACTAAACCATCTAACTTGACCTACAGTTTCATTCAAATTACAGGTAACGGGAGTTCATGTATATTGGTTTTTTTTTGAGGTAGAAATTGCAGTTATTCTGGATTTCAGACTTTTGCCTATATTTATGTCACTAAAGCTACACGCATACCAAATTTCATCACTGTGGGGTCACTGGTGTACCCTGTCAATTTTGTCAAAGTTGAGTTTTTATTATGGCTAATAACTCAAAAACTATATATATATACTTTACTAATAATAAAAACGGAATCTAAATGTACTATATGTAATAGATAATAAACTTTTAGACTTGGTTTATAAAACGTAGTGTAACTTTTAATTAGAACTAGAACTTACCGTGTTAGTAGTATGTGGTTAAATCTTGCAACTGAATTTCAAACCAGTTTCCCCCAACCGATTGAGTTGTTTATGTAACTTCGGTGCATCTCAGGTGGGAAATATGTGCCGCAATAAAGTTACATCATTAGGATCTTTGTAGCAAATAAATTAATTATGAATTATAACATTGTAATAAATTCCAAGATTATTAAAAACATCTCAAAAATTTTAAGCCTAGACAGAACGAATCACGCAGCCTTCCTCTTGATACGAGGATGCGCTATCCAATCGGGATATGCCACGTCAGGGTCTAAACTATTTGTTCGGATAACACTATAAAAATAAAAATACTATTTAATGTAATAAATTGGAACCATTGGTCTCATGATGGAAACGGATGCAAGACTACGGAGCTTCTGAATGAATAATGATAATAAATCTTTATTTCAGGCAGCAATAGAAAAGAACAAGATGTTAAAACTTAATTTTACGGCCCATATAAATATAACATAGTGACTAACATACATATTAAAATACTTAAAACTATTCGCTGACACGTAAAGTCTGCGACGTGTGACGCACTTGCGCTGTGTCGTATAGTCGCCCGTAAAAACGACGAAACAACACACTTTCCGGCCAAAACTCTTTCTTTGAAAGATCGAAAGATTGAACACACAACACAAAAGATTTGAAGGCATTGTGGGGCGATTCCAACTGTTCGACTCTTAACTGAACATTGGCCTTCTTCACATATTCCACCACGTCCTCCACCCGTGTAGAATAGTGAATATTATAGTAGGCTATTAGTGTTTAGGCTCATTTAAATCTGCTTTCAGTTCCGATAAGGAATTTCATAAAAGCTTTTTTTTTAAGTTATTTTTCAACAATCAAACTAGTTTTAGTGTTACTTTACGAAATGGGGTCACGATACCTCAACAATCCCCACAATCTTTAAGCACAAATTTTAGCACAACTTGTGTGCGTGTCACCAACTTCCAACTTTCCGTGCGTGCGACTTCCCGACTCGTCAAAACTGACAAGTCCCTTGTAAGATAGTCTAGTTAATCAGTTCTGGAATTCCAGTGATTACATAACACATGCAAACACTCTATATAATATTATAAATAAATAATGCTGGACATTTTCACACAGCGTCATCTAGCCCCAAACTGAGCAAAGCTTGTACTATATGGGGTCTAAAATAACTGATAGACTTCTATATAAATCATCATCATCATCATCATCTACAGCCCATAAGTACCCACTGCTGGGTGTAGACCTCCCTTTGTAAACGCCACCCTTCCCGGTCCTGTGCTTTGCGCATCCAGGAGTTGCCCGCGACTTTCTTTATATCGTCGACCCACCGCGCCGTCGGACGCCCTGGACTTCTTAATACTTTTTTGTAAATACATACTTATAGAAAAATACCATAATCTGGAACAAATATCTGTAGACCATGCAAAAATTTGTCTCGCAGAAATGAACCCATTACCTGCGTCTCAGCCGGTTATTCGCCCACTGCGCCACAGGGGTCGTCTTAACTATGATTATGTAACACCATAGCACGAGGCTCTTAGACTACACCGTCTCAAATGCAACAAGCTTACCATATCCGGGTCTGCAACTAATGACGAGGGGTCACTCGAGGGGACCCCCAAGGGGGCTGTCATCGCCGTTTTAGGGATGAGCTTCAAATGACCCTCAGTGGCTAGTGCCCAATGCCCGCATCTAGGGTAATGGGCCGGAACGTAACTTATTGAATTTTAATGTTGTTTTGTTTTTAAGTTGTTTGTGTAGTTATTGATAGGTTATTTAATAATGGCCGGTTCTTAGTGCCAAAAGTTTTCCAATTTTTGAAAGTTAAACTTGGTATCGTATAAAGATGAATTTTACTTCTACCGTAACTGGTTACGAACCTCTGGTTTCGTGCCGCCGAAGGGTTCGCTAGCCTACGGGGTCGTTTGTAATGTATCCAAATAATTTGGAAAAAATCTCTATTACTAATAGATAGTTTTAGGTCTGGGAGTGTCTAATTCTAATTCTAGGGTGGGGGGAACAAGATCTGTACTGACGTCCCGCATTGGGGTTTATTTTGCATTACCCCCCTTCTAACCTGACCCCAGCCATCCTAGCTCCTTGAAGTAACGGAGCAGGATTTTGGGTTGATGGATGCAGCTTTCCAAGATCCCCGTGGATGCCGTTGTGGTGTTAGCGGATGAGGATTCGATGAGCTCCTGCAGACCCGTTCTCAGCCTGATATCGTTCATGGTCGTACAGTGAAGCATCACGTGCTCCACCGTCTCTTCCTCTTGAAGAAGTCTTCAAGAAGTGATGGTTAAGTTCGCAGTGTCCTGTGATGATTGTCTGTCTGGGAGTGTGTCAAATAAATGATTTTTAAAGTGAAACTTTTATTACAACGTCTCAAACTTTTTCGTCTGTGTGTTGCATGTCGCGTGACGGTCGGCCGCGGAGTAGGGATAAAGTGAAAGGCGCTCGTGAGAGCAGCCGAGGCCAATATGGCGGCGCCTATAGTTCGCATCAGCTGACCGTGTAGTGACTATTACTCATTTTTTTTTTTTTTATTCCAATTTATTATAAGGACCTTTATAAGGATACATGTCGGTCCTATCGTATGTACAAGTTAATTAAATCAAAGATACAAACAAAGCAAACAAAATTACTCATTTGTGCCAACGAACATTTTTAGTTAAATGTCTATAATGTGAAACAAAGTTTCACTTTTACCGTGGTTTCATAAAACCACACAATCCTTTTTTTCTTCACTAGGGTGTTTTGAAAAACTAAATGATTATCAAGACGTAGGTGTCACGCTATAAATCCATACTAGGCACCTATTACTTGTACTATAAATTCAAAAGTAACGCTGTCTGTTCGTTACCTTTTACGACTTATATAATGACTTTATAACAATATTATATATGTACATACCTACTTTTTACTGACAAACCACGCATGTGAAGCCCGGGGTGGAAATTTGTATCCAAATAAAATACAGAATTTGAATTTGTAAGAAATTTCATTAAAAAAATGTAATATAAAGAATTACTAATAAAAACTAGCTTTGAGAGAAATATCACAATAATTCCAGTAAACTTAAAATTAATTTTCAAAAACAAAAGGCTAACAAAAACTGAGTGAGGCAACCGGGCAAATACTTCGGAACAAAGGAGTTTCGCAAAGAGCCGCCCGATCTCGTCAGCCAATACAAAGCCAAAATTAAAATTATTCACTTTGAACTTCGTAGCTATCAGTCGAGTCCGCTTTCGCTTAAAGCCTTTGGCTTCGAAACTTTGGGTTAAAAACGTTGCGAATTGTACAAGTTGTAAGAAACTGAACAACAATTATGCAAATAAAAAAATCTAATCTAATCTAACTAGCCTGTGTGATCCCACTGCAGCACAAAGACCTAACTTCCCTGTTTCCATTCTATGCAATCTTGAGATTCCGGCCGCCCAGGATACCAAAAAGGTCAAGCCATCTCCGCCAGGGCCGACCACGTGGTCGCACATAAACCCCGTAACACAAATGTATATATTTTTTTGCGAAGCTAAATCAACTTGGGAAAATCGGCGTTGTATGTATGTATGTTTGTTTGTTTGTCCGAGGATAGCTTAAGAAGTGTTTATCTAATCATCGTGAAATTTGGTATTTAGTGATGGCTCAATTTTGGTGTGACTAAATGAGCTTAAAATGTGGGGGGGTTGTTGAGATTCAAGATGAGGGTTTAAGATGGGTAAAAAAAATGAACTTACCCGGTCAAGTGGCACGTTTAATAAAAGGTCTTTATCAGTACATTTAGACCCCGTCTTTACTTTGAGTTATGAGACAAAATAATAACTAAACTTTGACAAAATTCACAGGGTACACCAGTGACCCTACGATGCTGAAATTTGCTATGCGTGTAACTTTAGTGACACAAATATAGGCAAAAGTCTGAAATCCAGAATAACTGTAATTTCTATCCCAAAAAATCGTAACCAATTTACATAAACTCCCGTTACCTGTAATTTGAACGAAACTATAGGTCAAGTAAAGTGGTTATATATTTCGGGGCACTATTTTATTAGTCAAAGATTAAGGCCGGCTTGCACAACGATTATTAAACGTATTTAGCTACTAAACATGTTTAAATTTTACGTATTTGTATGAATTGACAACTCCTTAAATCATATTTAACCACCAAATACGTTTAGGCATCGTTGCGCGAGTTGCTCTAAGAATATATTTTTTTTGTGTTTTGGGAGACTCGCGAGATCTCACTTCGAGGCGAACCACTAGTTATTCAATGCGCTTTATGGGCATTACGACTTCTACTGGAAACTATTTGTTTTAATTCTACTCCACCTGGATTGAGCTTTGACATCACATGCCAAGACTGGTTCAAGAGTTGATGAGAGATGTTTCATCTGTTATGAATGTATTATGTGTGCAAATAAATCTATGTCTACGAGGCAATTGAGATTACGAAACAAGAATTTTAATCGAGAAGATGGTTTCCTACTCTCTAGAATCCTGTGGAAGAATGTGTAGGAACCGAAGAAGAACAATTACAAGTCTTGATACCGAGAGTGTTGTGTGTTAGAATTGAGTTATGATACCGGTGGGAATAATAATATTAGTGAGTTTTTTAGTAGCAAGATACTGAGAAAGAAGGTAGATCGATATATCTGCCCATATAATATGTCACAATGACGTCAGTTTACCCGTGATCATAGCGCATGCAACTGTGCAATATCGAACACTCAAAACCTCACCGATCGTGATAAATATTCCGTTTTAGTGATAATATATTTTAATAATATTGTTTTCATTGACTTGTTTGTTAATTTTTTTATAAACAATATTTTAAAAAACTATTTAGCAATATTTTAGTAGCCTTTGACTGTAATGATGGTTTTGACTTTTCCAGTACTCTATTCAATTCAATTTACCTCGTTTATTTTATCACAATTAAATATAATACAGCATTAATCCAATGCGCTATGTCTAAAATTACTACAAAAAATACAAATTATTATTGTTATAAGAACACGTCTAAGTAAAAACACATTAACCATAGATCTAAATTCATAACAACCAGAGGGCGTCCACTGCTAAACAAAGAAAATTTCAAGAGCTAACGTCTGATCTTTTACGGCTCCCATCTATCTATCGATCGTCTTTTTGCTGCTAGTGTGGGGCCATCCTACGCTGTGCTTTCCACGATTCTCACAGGAACCTTTTTGCCCCAACAGTATTTTCGACAGAAGATCAAGAGTTCGAAACCCGCTGCGATACAAATAATAAATAAATAAATATTGCTGGACATTTCACACAGCGCTATCCAGCCCTAAACTAAGCTTAGCTTGTACTATGGGAACCAGATAACTGATAGAATACGTATATACATTTTTTTATAAATACATACTTATTTATTATATATAGAAAAACATCCAGACCCGGAACAAATATCTGTAGATCATGCAAACATTTGTTCAGCGGCGGGAATCGAACCCGCCACCTTCTGCGTCTCAGCCGGCTATTCGCCCACTGCGCCACGGAGGTCGTCAAAATGTTTGCATGATTTGCAAATATTTGTTCGAAGTCTTAGGTTACCATGGTGCTCGTAATTTCTCATACCCACAGGGACTTCTAGTGAAAGGACTCATATGTGGCTATAGGTTATTTATTTCCTGAGACGAACAACACAAAGAGTTCTATCACCATAAAATCATGCCTAGCGCTATAATTCTTTATCGCTGCGCCATACCTACCTTTTCATCAGGTTATAAAGGATTTCCGGATGATGTACAGCCTCTCACCGAAGCTTTGGCTTATAAATAAGTACCAGCAGATTTACGGCGAGTCTTTATATTAAATTCCGATAGAATTTACGGCTAGTAGATGGCGCCTCTTTGTACGATTCATGTGAATTGTTGAATTGCAGTGGGAGGGTCAGGTATAACCGTGCGTTTGTATTATTGATCAAGCGAAGCGAGATCTCTAAATCAACTTGGGCAAATCAGTGTTGTATATATGTATGTTTGTTTGTCCGAGGATAGCTTTCGAAACGTTGATCCGATAATCCTGAAATTTGATATATAGGTAGGTAGTGATGGCACAATCCTGTTGTGACTAAATGAGCTAAAAATTGGGGGGGGGGGGGTTGTTGAGATATTGGGGTTCAAGAGGGATAAAAAAATCTGAATCTGAAAAAAATGATTTAGATGAAATTCACAGGGTTCACCAGTGACTCCACAGTACTCAATATTTGGTATTCGTATAGCTTTAGTGACACAAATATTGGGACGAGTCTGAAATCCAGAGTAAGTGCAATTTCTACCCTTAAAAACGGTAACCATATCATATGAACCCCGGTTACTTGTAATTTGAATGAAACTGTAGGTCAAGTTTCTGATTGTTAATTTCGTGGTAGGTACTAGTTTTATTAGTCAAAGATTATGAAAACAATTTCTTTTTGTTTTTTTGGGAGACTGCTGCTTGGTCACTAGCTCATTCGAACTTACGCACTCGTTCTTTTGTATCAATCAAACATATCAAACACTTAACTAAGCCACCCAAAGGTGCGGTTTCATCAAATTCGATGTGTTCATATTGTCCTCGTCATGGGGACTACGAGACGTCATTAATTTTCCTTACCGTTGTCCCCGTGGCCAACGGGGACAATGAGCATTTTTAATTTCACTTGTCGTTATCTCCGTTAAATCTGAATTACTTTTTTTATCCTGCGATGCCACTAATCTGCAATTAATGTTAATTATATGTATTATATATATTATGTGGTAGGTAAGGTAACATGGTAATAGTATTTGCTGAATTTCCTGATAAAAAAAGGTATGGAACACTTTACCGTCCTTTGTTTTTCCTGAAGAATACAATCCGGGCCTCTTTACTCTTACCGGGTAAGAGTAAATAGGTTTCTTCTAGATCTTCGTGCTTCATCTTAGACCACATCATCGCTTACTATCAGGTGAGATTATGGTCAAACGAAGATCTATCCAGAGTAAAAAAACTCATTATACAGGAATCTTAGGGGGATTAGGACCAATTGAACGAGAGGTAGACCGCTACATCATCTTATGGTAAGCGATGATCAAATGTGAAGCAAGCTTGCTTTGAAATAACCTGTTCACTCTAGACTTGAAGACCCGGTGGCGATAAAAGTTTGTTTGGTGATTGCTGTGGTTATTTTTCAGTTTTAAAATGAATCCAGAAGGACATACTGGCATCATAAAAACGCTATAGAGTCTGCAAGGAAGCTATATAAGCTGTAACATAGCTATAGAGATAGTGGAGCATCATAACCGGATGCCGCAGTCGTGATGCCGCATCAAATTGCAGCCACGTCCGCCGGTAGCCTACATTCCGAACATGGATTTACACCTAGAACATTCTGCTGGAAAAGACAGGAATTTCGAAGCATGTAATATTTATAGATAGGTCTTGAAGTGATCATTGTATTTTACTATATTTTACTTATTTTGACGTTTCAAAGTGATCCTTGTGATTTTAATGAATAAATATTTGACTTGACTGGAATACCTAGATAATACATTGGTGAGCCCAGTGAGTTTTTTTTATAATAAAATTCAATCAGTTGACAGTTTTCTTTATCCCTTGAGTGCTTAGAACATTATTGCAGTTACGCAGTTACATTTTAACAATGCATAAAACATATCTACAAATTTTTCGAGTAAAAAACTTTTCATCGTTATGTGTAGCCGGGGCCTGACACCGCTCTCCGGTATAACATTCTGTTCTATTGTCAACTAGTTGTCGTGACATGTGTGGCTCAAGTATTGCCATCGATATATTTGCCCACGATTTGTCTCTCGGTTTTATGCGCAATATTATGTCAATGTAGCCGGGAAATATGGCAATATTGACACTACTTACTTGGAGCAACTACGATCAGCGTGGTGGTAAAGTGAATCTGCCATAGACATGCTTAGTAATATATATATATATATAATAAATATTATGACATTCCCTTGTCAATACATTTATGAAAATCTAATGTATATTCACAAAAATATTAATTTGTTTAAGAAAAATAGCGATAATCATAATTTTAATACTAGAAATAAGGATAAACTCGCTGTTGCCACTTGTAGACTCCATAAAGTTAGTAAATTGTTTAAAGCGCAAGGTGTGCGCTTTTATAACAAACTCCCAAGGGATGTGCAAAAATTGACAATTAACAAATTTAAAAACGTAATTAAACAAAATCTTTATAAAAGAGCCTACTATAAAATATCGGATTATTTAGATGGTAGAGAAGCTTGGGATTGAAACTGCTCCAACTCGTTCAAAATGTTACAATTTAGACGTAATTTCTGTTCTGTATTATGTATTGTAAAAGGATCATTAAAAAAACAACCAGCCTTGTTTTCTTGCTTTTCTTTCCTGGCTTGGTCGCGAAGGAACAGGCAGTAAAATTGACGTTTCAAAGTGATCCTTGTGATTTTAATGAATAAAAATATTTGACTTTGACTTTGAGGGGCGGCGATTTTAGTCACGACTAAGTCTTTGCATAGATTTAAGATTTTATTTTTGGATTTTGTGTTTGTTCTACTATTGGTGACATAATAAACTCTTTATGTCACATCTAGATCTTCCTACCTCACCTAGTCTACCTATACTTACCCTTGTACACCCTTACAACCTGACCTAGATTTTTTTATTTCACTACAGAGAGAATGAAATTGCGCGGAGTAGGCTGAGCATTTTTATATGCGCACGGGAATACTTTTTGTTTTCATATCAGCGAGTGGATAATAATGAAATGGTTAAACTACACGAGTGTTACAGTCATTGTGGTTTTTGTTTATTATGCTGGTTTTTACAACGAGGCTTGAATAAAAACTGTAAAATTTTGAGCAAGTTATATTGCGAGCTTTATTAGCTGTCTCAGGTATCTGTCTGGTACGAGTATTTACATCATTATTACATCTATCTGTTAAAGATGAATAGGGATTGTACATCATCTGGTTGTGTGGAAAAAAGTTGTCTGGATGAGCTCTTAGCGATAAGACCGCCCATTGTACTTACTTCTATTTTTGTGCATTTCTTTGTCTGTTTAATTTTGTTTGGTATGCAATACAGGGTATATTTATCTATCATCTGAGGCAAGTGCCTTTTTTACAGTTAAACCTCTACGACGTTCCTCCTCTCGCTTTATACCGGACACAGGTACAGAAAACATTCTTCCGCGCGATTCCGCTATAGTACACACGGCTACACCTCAAGCTATACATTTCCAGTATAAGCTGACATCGCATTGTGTAGGTTTTCCGGACAATGAGAGATCAGCATAGACTATAAATTATAGATGTGTAGCCGTGTCTACCAGGGCCAGCTAGAGTAGGCTTTCCCAACATTTATACCCAGTGGCTACGTGGGGTTTTCAAAACAGGCGTTTTACATTTTTTAAAGTGTCGGAAAAGTGATACCTTTGGTGTTACAAATGTTCATAGGCTACTGTAGCCACTTACCATCAGGTGGGCCGTATGCTTATTCGCTAATTTAGTAGCGTAAAAAAAACCCCCATCTTCTTAGTTTAGTAGCTTAGTAGTTTAGTAGCCTTTGAGCTATCAGATATTTTCTAGTGTCATACCTTTACACATTTAAATAATAAATCCAATCTAAAAAGAAATAAATCTACACTCGTGACTTGACACCCCATTTTTATCCCAATTCCCATGGGACCTGATTTATGGGATAGCCTAGGTATGTATCTAGGTTATAATCTACGTACATACTAAAGTTCCTCGAAATCGGTTTAGCCGTTACGACGTGATTAAGTAACAAACAAACAAATAAATAAACAAACATCTAAACTTTTGCAGTTATAGTATTAGTGTGATAACTTGATAAGTCATAAATCTTTACTGTGTGTGGATCTGGGCTAGCATACAATGCAAGTACAAGATGACGGCGCCAGATCCAGAATATGTTATTAGAGTATACATTTTTTTACTACCAAGCATAGATTACAATATCACATGTTATTTTTTTCTCTATATATATCATGCCCGCTGGCTATAGCAGTCGGTCAGCCATGTCAGAGGCCTTCAAGTGGCCTATGAGGACCTGGCTACTAGCTCATATAAACTATATCTTCTCCAAACTGCAATGTGCAAACAGAGCAATAAGCGATTCCAATAGCGACGGTTGATATCTTCACGACTGAGAACACAACGTAGGTAGTCTGAGAGCTAATTGCCGTCCTATATAAACTTATGAGACAGTTTGGGCTATCTCCTGAAATATGCACTGGGGTGAAGTAATAGACGGATGGGCACTGCGGTAAAGCCTATATTATCCTGTACCTTTGAATATAAGTATGATAAGATTCCTTTTTATTAAAAGGTTAATACCTGCCGACTTACCCTACTTTGCTAAATAGTTTTGGTTTATGTTATTACTTTAATCAAACCATTTTTATAAGCATTCTTTAAGTAGGTTAGTTTGCGAAGTTATACCTACTGTGTCACAGAATAGGTCATACTAGGCATGGTATTCTATAGCTATTACGTTTTTACCTACAGTTGCACAGAATAAGAAATAGTAGACCTATCGAAATACCTATAAGATTCTAGTTGCTAGCGGAACCTTCTAGAGCGTTCGCGAAGGCGTGTAGTGGCTGCATGCGATATAAATAGAGCGTAGAGACGCCCGGAGTAGTCAGCAGTCTGTCTGATTCGCTCGCCGGTCCTCGTACCGGCAACACGTCTGCTCCGCTCCGCTCGCGCGCTCCCGCCGGCCCACGTGCCGCCCCGCGCCCCGCGCCCCGCGCTGCACTTGGCATCCGCCATTTGCTCTGTTGTGTGCGCTCGCTTGCGAGTACACCTCAGAAGAGTCCTTTATTGGACTTTGTTCTTTTCAGGGCAAACTCTTGTTTCTACACATTAAGCGTCCAAATCCACGTTTAGTGGTCGGTCTGGTGGATACCTTGCGGTGTTAACACAAACCAGACTGGGCGTGGACCCGGAACGCCAGCTTTCTTCTCCTGAGGAACGCTACATCCGGCTGGGCTTGGTACCACCGGCCTTGGGGGCTTCCCTCGCCGACACCAAGTATCGGTTAGGACACACCCCTCATACCCCGTAAGAGCGGTAAAGGGACACACATTAGGTAGGACACTTAGGCCTCACCCCTCCTGTCTATCCCGACGGAAGGATCACGCACCCCCTCACCTCTCCGGGTGTTCCCCCCCGGAGAGTTATGATGGACATCGCCGGGGACGACCTCGTTCAGTTGCCGGGTTCCGTAATCCGGTTGCTGCTCGAGAACGTTCCCGACAATGTCCGACAACGTATTATGAGGGAGCAACAATCGGTTGCCTCCCTCCCGCGTCTAATGGACGTCGTCACGTCCACTCCGGCCCCTCTGGCCAAAAATGTGGCTCGGAAGCCCGTGCCGGCCCCTCTGGCCTCCCCAGCGGCTCGAAAGCCATCCCCGGCCCCTCAGGCCACTAACGAGGCCCGGAAGCCTCTGAAAGCCCCTCTGGCACCCCCGGCGGCCCGTATGCCTGCCCTGGCCCCTCAGGCCACTAACGAGCTTCGGAACCCTCAGCAAGCCCCTCAGGCACCACCGGCGGCTCGTAAGCCTGCCCCCTCCCCTCAACCTCCTGCCTCAGCGCCTCCCTCGTCATCAAAAAAGCCCGACTCTCGAGAGGCCTCACCTCGCAGAGTCTTTTTAGACTCTCCGGAATCTCCGGACCCACCCTCCCCCGAGGACGATATGGAAATCGACCTCCTTCTACGCCCCGCGTCTTCCGCAGAGGCATCAAACTCCTCTTCCTCCGATTCGGAGGAAGAATTCACCCTCGTCACGGGTGGTAAGAGGAAGAAGCCCTCTTCGAAGAAGACCTCTTCGTCGAAGAAGGTTTCCTCCGTTTCCCCCCCAGCCAAAAAGGCAACCCCTCCCTCGGCCTCGCAGCCTGCCCGCCCCGCCTCGCCTCCCACGGCTCCCACTGCCGCGAGGAAGGAAAGGCCTCCCCCGCCTCTTTTCATCCGTGAAAAAGGCAAGTGGGACAGAGTTTCGTATCTGTGTAATGAGCATAAGATCTCATTCACAAACGCCCGCAATACTAAGGACGCAATTAAAGTCCAAATCCCCACTTCTGACGACCATCGTCGCCTCACGTCCCTCCTTCGTCAAGAGCACATAGGCTATCACACCTATGCTCTCGAAGACGAAAGTCTTCTTCGAGTTGTGATCCGCGGCCTCCCTGCGGAGCACTCCACGGACTCCATAAAAACAGATTTACTGGCTCAGTCCTTCCCGGTGAAGGAGGTCCACCGTATGCATAACGGTAAGACCACCTATAACCTAGTACTTGTAGTACTAGAGCTGTCACCGGCAGGAAAGGCCATCTTCAACCTGAAGATGGTCAACAACCTCTCCGGCCTCCGGGTAGAACCCCCCCACCGAAATGGCACTCCCAGCCAGTGTCACAGGTGTCAGTTATATGGCCACTCGGCCAAAAACTGCCACGCCCGCCCCCGTTGCGTCAAGTGCCTGGGTGACCATGGCACCTCTGACTGCAACCGCACAAAAGACACCATAGAGCCGCCAAGCTGCGTGCTTTGTGGTGCCGTGGGACACACCGCAAATTATTGTGGTTGTCCTTCGGCGCCCAAAGTCAGCAGGGTGGTGGCTCGTAGGAGTCAACCCCGACCTTCTCCGCAGTATACCAAATCAACTCCAAAGTTGACCATGGTACCCTCGCAGGAGGCGCAACCTCCCAAAGGCTCAGCATGGGCCAAGCCCTTACCATACTCGAGCCTAGCCCTTAAGGCAACGGCCCCCCCTCCGCGCTCTTCTGAGCCAGCCCCCCCTTCTAAAATGGGCAAGTCGGACTTTGCTGCCGACTTGGCTCTCATCATGGAGTTCTCCTCCATCGACCTTGCCGAGGTTCGCGTGCTTGCACAAAAACTTAGGCAAGCAAACTCCACCCTCGAAAAGCTGATTGCCCTTGAGGCGCACTCAGCTCTTCTCGCCGCCGTTAAGGCAGCTTCGTCCTCCTCCAAACCCTTTTGGGCCCCAAAATGGTTGTACAAAAGGAAAGGAAAAAACCGCGTTCGTTATCACTAGCGTTCTTCAACGCTGACGGTCTTTCAAGGCAGCGTTCTATTATCCAAGATTTCCTGAATAGGCACCAACTTGACATCTTGCTAGTGCAAGAGACTAATTTAAAGCCCGGTCATCGGGACCCTAAAATCCCTAACTATCAAATTGTTCGCAATGACAGACTGCTAGCTCAAAAGGGCGGCACTGACATTTACTACAAGAAGGCTCTACATTGCATGTCTCTTGATCCCCCTTCTCTGTCTTACATAGAAGCCTCCGTCTGCAGGCTAGCAATGACCGGGCATTCCTCGGTCATTATTGCATCCTGCTATGTCCCTCCCGGCAAGCCTCGCTCACCTCAATTCGAGAGTGACCTGCAAGCCCTTTTCAGTCTAGGAAGCTCCGTCATATTGGCGGGTGACTTCAATTCCAAAAACGTCATGTGGAATAGCACCACGACGAACTCTAAAGGCAAACAACTAGAAAGCCTAGTTGAACCCCTTAATTTCGACATCATTGCCCCTAGGGGCATGACTCGCTTCCCTACTTCCACTCCCCCCGAGCTCCTTGACATTGCACTTCTCAAAAACGTAGCCCTTCGGCTACGCTTAATCGAAGTTATTCATGAGCTCGATTCCGATCATCGACCGGTAATGCTCTTACTCGGCCCTCCCACTGACCAGCCCCCTGCCACCAAGACTGTGGTAGAGTGGCATAAACTTGAGAAAGCCCTCAAGTCTGCGCACTCGACTGACCTAGATAGGATCCCTTCTGTCATTCGGACATCTGGTGATATTACGGTAGCGGTTGACGCCCTTACCACACATATCACAAACTCAGTCAGAGACTCATCAAAGCAGGTGCCCGTAGTGGATGACCACCGGGGCCCCCTGCCAGATGATATCAGACGGCTGATGACTGAAGCTAACGCCGCAGTTAGACTTCATAGTCACTGCCCCACTAACGACAATCGAGTCTTGATGCGTTCCCTGCACCGTGAGGTGAGAGAGCGCATCAAAGAACATCGCAATCGTGAGTGGGAGAGCCTGCTCTCGGGGATCGAGCCTAGCCATCTGGCCTACTGGAGGTTAGCTCGCTCCATGAAAGCGGACGCTCTCGCTCCGATGCCTCCCCTTAGCCGACCCAATCACCCTCCAGCATTCGAAGACGAGGAAAAAGCCAATTTCCTGGCTGAAACCCTCGAATCTCAATGCTCGCCCAGTCTCGAACCCGTCGACCCTGTTCACCTCCATACGGTGAACAGCGAGGTTGACCGCTTAGCCTCCCGACCCCCTACTTCCCCACTTGATCCGATTGAGCCCTCTGAAGTCTTTGACACTATCAAGGCCCTACACCCAAAGAAAGCCTCCGGCCCCGACAGCATTTCCAACAGAGTACTCAAACAGTTCTCTGTTCCCCTTATACATATCCTAGTCTGCATCTTCAATGCGGCTATGGAAACTTGCACCTTCCCTGATGCTTGGAAGGAAGCCAACGTCATTGGCATCCGAAAACCCAGCAAACAGGCAAACGATCCAACTAGTTATCGTCCCATTAGTCTACTTAATAGTCTAGGCAAGATATATGAACGTCTTCTAATGAAGCGCCTCTGGGCTCATGTCAATGAGTTCAAACTCCTTCCCGACGAGCAGTTTGGCTTCCGTGCCCAACACTCATGCCCACAACAGGTGCTCCGCATAACGGAGCATGTCCTCTCCAATTGGCAAAGTACCTGGCCTTCAGATACTGGTGCCGTCTTCCTCGACGTTGCGAAAGCTTTCAACAAAGTCTGGCACAACGGCTTGATCTACAAGCTTTTCAAACTCGGAGTCCCAGACAGACTCGTGCTCATCATACGAGACTACCTACAAGGTCGCAGCTTTCGCTACACCGTGGAAGGCACTCTCTCTAGTCCTAGACCAGTCAGAGCAGGAGTCCCTCAAGGCTCCGTTCTCGGCCCCCTCCTGTTCACGCTGTACACCAGCGATATCCCCCGCACTCCTCAAGTGGAAATAGCCCTATACGCAGACGACACAGCCTTGTACACATCCAATCGGAATCCTGATCGGGTGGGTATAAGGCTGCAGGCTGCCCTTCATTCACTAGCCATTTGGTTCCGCAAGTGGCGGATCGAGGTAAACCCGTCGAAAAGTGCAGCAGTGTACTTCTCACGGAGAAACCTCACTCCCAAACCGATCTCTCTGTTTGGCCAGCCCATTCGCTGGGCCCCATCAGCCAAATATCTGGGTGTCATCCTCGATAGGCGTCTTTCCTTTAGGTTGCACATCACTAAGAGGTGCAACCAAGCAAAGTTCACCCTAGGACGATTGTCCTCACTTCTAGGCGCGAAAAGTAAAATGTCCGTTAAAAATAAGGTGACCCTTTACAAAGCGTGCATTCGTCCCATTATGACATACTCATCTGTAGTATTTGCCCACTCTCCTAAAGTTGGTGCCATTCAGGTTATTCAAAATCGCTTCTTGCGAAAAGCCTCAGGCTCGCCCTGGTACTTTCGCAATAACGATCTACATCGCGATATGAAATTAGATTCAATAGCCAAGTTCATGAAACTCGCTTCCAAGCGGTATTATGAACTTCGTCCCAGCATCCGAACCCTTTGGTACATACCATTCCGGTCTACCCGTCGGATCCGCCCGCCAACAAAATCCTCCGTCGTCCGAGACACATTCTCGGAGACCCGGATGACGAAATCACCTCCGCTAATGCGGAAGGTGAGTCATCTATTTCAGACAGAGCAAACACTTCACAGACACACCGACCTCGCCGGCGAGGTCGACGAGTTCCTTCAGTCGCCGCCTATACGAGGTACAGGCATGTACCCGGGCGTTTCTCTCCTATCCCCACCCCGGCAACAGCCCAAGCCGAGGCTCGTACCTAAGTGGTGCCCTTGCGCTAGTTGCCTAAAAAACTTACTGGGCTGAGCGCCATCTGCGCTCGCCAAAAGTTCGGTTAAGCTGTCACGGCCTCAGAGGCCAACAGCGAGATTAGTCCATTCGAAAAAAAAAAAAAAAAACGGAGTAGTCAGTGGTAAATCCTCCGTCGTCCGAGATACGTTCTCGGAGACCCGGTGACGAAATCACCTCCGCTAACGCGGAAGCGATATCTGAGTCATCTACATCAGACAGAGCAAACACTTCACAGAAACACCGACCTCGCCGGCGAGGTCGACGAGTCCCTTCAGTCGCCGCTTATACGAGGTATAGACATGTACCCGGGCGTTTCTCTCCTATCCCCACCCCGGCAACTGCCCAAGCCGAGGCTCGTACCTAAGTGGTGACCTTGCGCTAGTTGCCTAAATAACTTACTGGGCTGAGCGCCATCTGCACTCGCCAAAAGTTCGGTTAAGCTGTCACGGCCTCAGAGGCCAACAGCGAGTTTAGTCCATTCGAAAAAAAAAACCGGAGTAGTCAGTCTGGTTTTGGCGATACGTGCGAATATTTCGGTGACTTTTAGTGGTTTATTGTGCAACAGTGGTGTGAATTAGTGTGTTTTAATTACTTGTGATTAAGATCGTGTATTTATCATTTTAGTGTTAATTAAAAGTGTTATTTTGGTTAGATTGATTTTCATTATTTTATTCTGAAGCTTGTAACAGTAAGGTAGGTAAAGAAATCTTAATCGTGATTTGAATGAAATTGTAGGTCAAGTTCTTTGGTTATGCATTTCCTGGTGCTATTTTGATAGTGAAAGATGAGGTACAAATATTATTTTTTGTTTTTATGGGAGACTCGCGAGATCTCCGTTCGGGGCGAACCACTAGTTATTTTAACATTTTGAATTTTAAAACTTACTTGATAACAGAATCCGTCTAAGATCGAATATTATAAAGATATTCCATAAAAAAATAATAAAATGAAACTTTTTGATTTAACTTTAGTACTCGATAAAGTAAGGTTATCTAGTATCTACCTGGTCTATAGAGTGAAGGATATCTTTACACGGCTGAGCCCACAATCGGATATGCATGTACTTCGAGTTTCGAGCGAAGCTGTAGTTAGGAATATCGCATCAGTTATTGTGAAGCTCTAGCGAAAGGCAGTGATGACATAGCGATAGTCTACGGGTGAGAATACAATCGGATGTAGTGTAGGAGCTAATTGCCGTGGCGTGCAATCATTTGATACTCTGTGGTTGATTCGGAGGTTGCTGTAAGACTGTCTGTCACATTTATTAATAATAATAAATCATTTAATTTACAATAAAATAGTTACAGGATAGTAAATAACTTATTATATGGCCCATAAAGGTTAAATTAGCTTTACATACATATTATAATAACTTCTATTTATTTAATAAGTACGTAAACTAAACAATTACAATTTTAGACAAGTTTGCAATTTTAAGTGCAATAACGTATTTTTAATCAATCAATCATTGTTTTTGTGTGTGAAATGTTTGGTCGCAGATATCTTGCTATTATCTAATTTCTTATAGTTAGTTATTGGAATTAGTTATCTTTATGTGTTAGGCCACAATTATGGGTAATACTGAGATTTAAACTCGATCTCAAAAATTACGTACCAGGAGAGAACTGAACACGCGATCTGTCTTTAGATACGGACATGCGTTGACGGAGTGGTCAACCACCGGCTCTTTTTGTACAAGATCGTGGTATCGATTTGTTCGTAAAGTTTGGATGAAATAAAAAGATTGGTAGTCAAACCAAAGTTACTGACATATCGTTAAGGATAAGCAAGCTGAAGTGGCAATGGGCAAGGCATATACCTCGAAAAACTAACGGTCGTTAGGGCAGTGTGGGTTTGGGTTGCCAAGGCGATGTCCTGCCTTAGCCCCAGGATAAATGGTTAGGTTCGCCAGGTAAATAATACACTTAACACAAGTCAAATCCACCAGCTTATAATGTCAGATAGAACACAAACACAAAAGGTCGACAGCCAGAAGATATGAATACTAGCACATCGAAGGAATGATATTAGCGAGTCCACAGGATTTGTAAAGCGGAGGATGGTACCGGAAAGGACGCGGGAGGCTGAGCGTCGGCCACGGATACCCCGTCGTGAGGTTGGCTCTAGACTGGCGGCCGCGCATTGCTCTGAAGTTCGAGCGGGCCCGGTTCGCACAAAGGAATGCCTAAAATACAATGTCCAGCGCATACTACGGGTTACGCCTGACTATGCTTGGGAATTTATTATTTTAGTGTACTATTTATTTGTTTGGTTTATGATAGTAGTTCAGTAAGTTAGATTAAATAAATTTAATATTGGTAGGATGTATATACATAATGTAAATAGCTAGGCGTATTAATATCGGGAAAGTAGGGTGTTCCCTACAGGCAGAAAGGTATTTAAGTGAAGACCACTCACTGGAAAGCGCAGCGTAGGTCGGTCCCCCAACTAAATGGAAAGACGACCTGATAAAAGTAACTGGGAGCCGTTGGGTGCAGGCCGCACAAGATCGGTCGTTGTGGAAATCTATGGGGGAGCCTTATGTTCAGCAGTTGAAGTTCTGTGACTGAAATGACGATGCATTTTTGGATAGATTTTAAATCTTTGCTACTTTAGATCGTAAGTTAATTTCACTTTTAGTGAGCCCCATTACCACCTTCTATTCTGCTTATTCTTCCAAAAAGTCATTTCCATCCAAAGGTTTCTGGAAGAAATCGATTTATGCGATAATACTGCTTTGTGCACTTATATTATCTTTAGTAATTTAAGTATTGTAATGTTGGATATGCTGAATGAAACCACAATTATACGAGACTAACTTTATTGATGATTGACGGTATGCAGAACAAAAACATATATGTGTATACCTACAAAATACACTACAATTTTCCCCCCTTAGAAATAGGTAAGTATACCTATCTACTATTATTACAAAATAATTATTTTATCTAAGATTTCCATTGATATAACATTCTCCCTCACCAAAAAAAATAAAAAAATAGGTACAAAGTAGCTACCTACTCGAGATGAATACATAAACAAAATAAACTATAAAGAAACACAAACAGAATCTTATAAAAATAGTGTAGGTACCTAAATACGTACAGGCACCCCTGCAACGACACCGTTTTGCATACCGAAAGTTATTAGAAAAAAAAATCTATTGTTTATAATTAGGTTTGTTGGTACGAGGACGGCGATAACTAGCAATATTTTTACGCGTGGCATCATCAACCTGTTGGGAAGCAGATGTCAGTGGAGTCTTGGGCGGCGGCGGGGATGCCTCCGCATCGTGAAAAGCTGCTTCGACAGACTCAACGGGCTCAGGATCTGTGATCGGATCGGACACAACTATAGCATCGTGTGCACTAGCTCCCTGAATGCTCCTAGCCAGAGACAGTCGGCTACTTTTGCGTGTAGGCATTATCTGATCAATATGCTTAGTTTTTGTCGCATCCTCAGTGCGTACCTTATATGTAACAGCTCCGGTGCGCTTAGTTATAACGCCTGGTTTCCATGTAATGGTACTGTTAGGACGATCATCTTTGACGAGTACTTCGTCACCTTCGTTAACATCGCGACACACGCCGCCTGAATTGCGATTCTGTGCCTGTTGCGCGGCTTCCACAAAGTCAGAGGTGTGCGGTCGCAGAATGTCAAGCCGCGTGCGAAGTCGTCGCCCCAGTATTGCCGTGGCCGGTGACCTTTTCGTGCTAGCGTGTTCCGTGTTACGATACTGAAAAAGAAACTTGCTAAGAGCGCGATCAACGTTTTCTTCTTCCAGCGAAGCTTTTTTGATGGCCTTTTTGACGGTCTTTACAGTATTTTCGGTGGCCCCATTGCTGGAGGGATGATAAGGCGCTGTTAAGACGTGTTTGACACCGTTGCACTGAAGAAACTTTCCGAATTCATCGGAAGTAAACGGTGGGCCATTATCCGTTACCAACTGCTTGGGAAGGCCAAACCTAGCAAAGCACTCTCTGAGTACCGCTATAGTCTTTGCTGCCGTGGTGCCTGCGGACATGTTGAATACTTCTATCCACTTTAAATGTGAATCTATCACTAAGAAATAATTTTTACCTTTACAATGCAGAAAATCTGCGTGAAGCCTAGACCATGGCTCCGCGGGCCAGGCGTAGGGCACGGGCGGCGCGTGTGGCGGCGCGTCTCGCACGGCTGCGCAGGCGGCGCAATCCCGCGCTCGGCCCTCGATGTCGACGTCTAGAAGTGGCCACCACACGTAGTTGCGCGCGACTTGCTTCATCCGTACGACCCCCGGGTGCCCGGAGTGTATCTCATCTAGGATGTGCGCGCGCAACGACGTCGGTACCACGACCCTGTAGCCCCAGACTATGCAATCGTGATCTACACTGGCCGCCAAAAAAATCGACCCACCCGCTAATTTTGAGTAACAAAGTTGTTATCTTAAGTATGCGTTGACATATTGGTATGTTTTGCTTATGCTTTATAAATAAACATCTGAGTACCCAATTGACATTGTTTTAGACGAATACAAGTGCTATTGTGGGTATTTGTAACATTTTAAAAGCACTGATATAAGATTAATGACTTTTGCATAGAGTGCAAGGTTAGTTTATTTCGAACTTTTGTCATTCACCGTGCATCGTAGTGATTTAATCTTTGAATCCTTTGTTAGAGCAATCATAGTCGTTGCTTTTAACCATAAAATATGGATACAACTGAAGCAGAAGCCGCTCAAGTGGTAGCTCTTGTTCGTGAAGGGCTAAGTCAGCGAAATGTGGCAAGAAGATTAAATTTGAGTCGATCAGCAGTGCGTTGAGTTTATAAACGATACTTAGAGACGGGAGAGTACCGCCGGAGACCAGGATCTGGAAGAGGACGTGTCACAAACACGACGGATGACCGTTTTATTGCCTTGACTTCCTTGAGAAATCGGCATCTTTCTGCTGTCGATGTGCAGGGCAGGCTGAGGGACACTCGTGGAGTGGTTGTAAGTGAGAATACGGTGTGAAGAAGACTTCGGGAGCAAAACCTGAAACCACACAAGCCTGCCACGGGACCAAAACTCACTGCATCTCATCGGCAAGCAAGGTTAGAATTTGTTCGGCAATACATCCAATAGGATCTTGGTCAATGGGAGACAGTTCTGTTCAGTGATGAGAGCCGAATGTCCGTTGTAGGCTCTGACGGATGTCGTAACGTAATGAGAAGATCAGGAGAACGTTATGCTCAGTGCTGCATAAGAGAAACAGTCCGGTTTGGAGGAGGCTCTACAATGTTTTGGGGAGGCATCTCTTTAACCGGACGTACGGAGCTGGTTTTCTTTCGGAATCGTGCGGTTAATGCTGAAAATTACATAACAGATATTCTGGAACCTCATGTGATGCCATACGCGGGATATATTGGCGAAAATTTCCAGCTCATGCATGATAACGCAAGACCACTCGTCGCTAGAATTGTAACCGGATATCTTAGGGAGGTTGGCATACCAGTTATGCAGTGGCTAGCCAATAGTCCGGACCTAAATCCGATCGAACATCTCTGGGACCAGATAAAAAGGAAAGTTAGAGCCCGAAATCCAGTTCCAGAGACGTTAGATCAGCTGGAAGCCGCCTTAACGGAAGAATGGGAACAGATACCCCAAGAAGACATCAAAAAGCTGATCCGTTCGCTGAATAGGCGTATGGCAGCAATCATTAAAGCAAGAGGAGGAAACATCCTATACTAAGGTAAAGCGAAAATGTTTTTAAATGTCAAAAAACATAAATTTTGCCATTTACAGTAAAATTGTTAATTTTGCCAAATGTTATAGTTTCATTATCTTATCACATCTTTATGTAAAATATCCCGTACCACGCGAGATTTTTAGGTTTTTTACAACCCCATAATTGCATTTTTTCATTATCAACATAAAAAATATCTATCGATTGTAGTAAAAACCCATAGGACACTTTTTTGCGAAAAAACGTAGGTGGGTCGATTTTTTTGGAGGCCAGTGTATATGTAGATTATCTTTTCTATGAAAGTACGGCTTCTTGTTCTCGATTTCCGTATCCGTCGGCCAACCGCTCATTAGGTAGCCGTAGATTTTACGTAGAACTAAATCATTTTTAGTCTCTTTAGCCACGTCTCTGTGACTGATTGGAAAAGTGTCTTCCACAAAATGTAAATAAGCAGCGTCTTCCTGATCCGGTTCATCCTTAGGTTGGTACAACGGCAGACGCGATAACGCGTCCGCGTTGCCGTTTCGCTCCGTCGGCACGAACTTAATGTCGAAGTCGTAGGCGGCTAACCTGACAGCATACCTTTGCAGCCTGCTGGCGGCGGTCTGCGGATTCCCTTTTTCGGACCGAAAATGTAGCTAAGCGCCTTGTGATCGGTTTTGAGAATGAACCGTCGCCCGTAGACGTACTGGTGATGGCGGCTCACTCCGTACACGATGGCGAGGGCCTCCTTGTCCACCTGACTGTACCTGCGCTCGGTGTCGGACAGCATGCGCGAGGCGCAGCACACGACCCGCTCGGAACCGTCTGGGTAGGCGTGCGACAGCACTGCACCTAGCCCGTACGCACTGCTGTCCACCGCCAGCACCAGAGGCAGGGACGCGTCGTAGTGAGCCAGGGTGGGCGAGCGCGTCAAAACCTCCTTCACGGAGCGGAACGCGGCGTCGCACTCCTGACTCCACTCCCACCTACTTCCCGTTTTCAAAAGAGAATAGAGGGGCTGCAACATGCTACTCATGTTAGGAATGAAACGAGCGTAATAATTAATAAGTCCTAAAGCGGCCCTCAATTGTGAAACATTCTGTGGATTCGGAGCTTTCGCGATTGCGTCGACCTTACTTGTATCGGTATGCAAGCCGTGTTTATTAATTCTATAACCAAGATAACAAACTTCATGTTTAAAAAATTCGCACTTTTCAAATTTAACCCTTAGTCCTGCCTCCTGTAAACGAGACAGAACGGCCCTTAAATTTGACAAGTGAATTTCCTTAGTGGCACCGGTTACACAAATGTCATCCTGGAAAGCTACGCAGTTTAGACCACTCAGTGTTTCTTCGATTAACTTTTGAAACATTTCTGGCAAGCATTTTAAACCAAAAGGTGCTCTTCGATAGATGAATGTACCTATATGCGTAGTTATGGCTGTTAGCGGTTGCGAACTTTCCTCCAGAATACATTGTAAGTAAGCGTGTTTTAGGTCTATTTTACTGTACTGCTCCCCTCCACTCAAAGCGGCGAACAATTGCTCAATTCGAGGTAGTGGATAGTGAAAATCTTTTAAAACTTTATTTAGCGTTATTTTATAATCGCCACACAACTGAATTGACCCGTCACGTTTGATAACGGGAACAATGGGCGTTCCATAATCACTGCGATCTACCTTGAATATTACCTGTTCGCGCTGTAAGCGTTCCAATTCCTGTTCAACAGGATCGCGTAAGGCTAGAGGAAGCGGTCGAGCTTTACAGAACATAGGCGTGTCATCTTTTAAAAACAACTTAAGTTTTGTTTTACAACTTCCGAGACCCGATTTAAAAACATCAGGATAGACCAATTTTAATTTTAATACCTTAGGATCATTATCTGCTGATAGATGATGTAAGCTAATCGAATTTAACTTTAGTTTTCGTAGCCAACGACGGCCAAGAAGTGGCGGACCACCGTTGTTTATTATGAAAAGCGGTAATGATACCGTTTCATCTCCACTCTTAATATTGACCAAAACGCGTCCGAGCGGAACGATCGCCACTCCCGTGTACCAATGAAACTTGTTGTTATCGGAAACTATAGGTAAATGACACAGATGTTTATCATAGAATGACTTACTGACCGCCGATATCCTGCTACCCGTATCTATTTCAAATAACACCTTGGTATTTTCAATCCACAAATTGCATTGATACGGACCATCTTTAGAATCACGTTTGATCGATACTACTTGATACAATCTATCGCTAGATTCTGAATCCGAAGTTGAATCATTGTTTATAAAGTTTTGGTACCTGGATTTCGGTGGGTCCTTCTTATTTTTGGAGCACATCACAGATAGATGACCTTTGACACTGCACTTGTCACATATATAAGACTTATACTCGTATCTACACTTGTTAGGCGCGTGGCGACTCTTCCCACAGCGCCAGCAAGCACCACTAGTCTCGCGCGCTGCCGGCGGCCCTTGCGCCACCCGATGCAGCGCCGCGGCGGCGCCCTGCCCGAGTCCCGAGATGCCGGCGATCGCCGACGGCGCGGCGCCGGCCACGGCCTCCGCCGCGTGCCGCTCCGCCGCCTCCAGCGCGAGCGCCAGCTCCACAGCTTTTTTGTAGTCGAGCGACGGCTCAGCAAACAGGCGCGAGCGCATGTCTTCACTACGCAGCCCAGAGACCAGCTGATCGCGGAGGTTCACCTCCAGCGTGGCCTCGAAGTTGCAATACGTTGCGAGATGCTTTAGCTTCTGTAGGAAAATGCCAACAGACTCGCCCTCCGCCTGACGTCGCTGACGAAACATATGTCTTTCCGCAATCTCCGATCGCTTGGGTTCTAGGTGGCCAGCCACGAGTTCGATAAGCTGATCAAAGGTTTTATCTTCCGGATGTTGAGGAGCACACAAGTCACACATCAACTGGTATGTCCGCGCTCCGACGTGCGTAACCAATGTGGCCACGCGCAGTTCGTTTTTTATCCCGTTCAACAAGATGAATTGTCGCACTAAACGAACGTACGAAGACCAGTTCTTGCCTTCCTCCAGCTCAAACTCGGGTACTTTGCCAAGAGGCATGATTAAATCCCATAAATCGGCGCCAATGTAATGTTTGAGATGCTGAATGAAACCACAATTATACGAGACTAACTTTATTGATGATTGACGGTATGCAGAACAAAAACATATATGTGTATACCTACAAAATACACTACAAGTATTTTGCTTTGTATTTTGTTCTGTTATTAGTGTTATGTCCATTAAGTATTTTGACGTTCTCCGTGGCGCAGTGGGCGTATAGCCGGCTGAAACGCAGGAGGTAGAGGGTTCGATTCCCGCCGTGGAACAAATGTTTGCATGATTACAAAAAAAATATATATAAGTATTCGATCAGGTATCTGGTTCCCATAGTACAAGCTCTGCTTAGTTTGGGGCTAGATAGCGCTGTGTGAAATGACCAGAAATATTTATTTATTATTTATTAAAGAGTTTTATGTGTTCTATTTACCTAATAATCAATGTGCAGCTACATTAACAATGCCCAGAGGACTTAAGCCAAGCCAGAGCCAAGTTACAGTCGATTAGCGATGACGCTAGCCGATACGTTCGAAAATGTATGGGATTTGATAAATGCTATAGAAATAACACGTGATACAGTGACAACAAATGTATGTAGAAATCGAATAGATTCGCAGCGAATGTAATTTGGCTATGGGCCCTGGTATCGAAGTAGATGTATGATATATCAAAGTTACTGGAGCGATTTAACAATAGAATGAGAAGTTTCAGCTGAATATTCACGGATAAGTTATGTCCCGGTGGGTTCTTAGAATGTTGGAGATTCTTGGTACGTAACTAACCAGAAGCGATTCAAGGAATATTGGAGTTAGGGTTGTACGAATCTAAGTACCTAAGTATATGTTACTTTATTCCCTTATGCCAGAACTTAACTCAAAACTGAAACAACATTCAAGCATTTTTTTTATACCACCTGGGGATGTTAAGAGGTAACCATCGACTATAACAAAGTATTGCCGGTAACACATCTTAGAAATGAGCCCTACGATGCACTGCCCTACATTCATCAACTTGAGGCATACATACAGGTGTAAAGCTTCATGTACTGTAATTTCGCCGGGAACCGTACCCTTCAAATCGACACACAGCATTACTGCTTGGCTTCAGGAATAGGTATGGTGATAGTACTTCTCCGGGCGAGCCCTTTAACAAGGAATTCTACTACTTTTAAACAGTTTTTTCATCAGGAGCTGTCAAAAATCTACGCTTGAGTCGAGTAATACGTACGATTAATAGTTATTATATACAATTTATTTTTGTAAAATTTTGTATTTTTCGAAAATCTCGGAAAATTCTTTGGAATTGCAAACATTGTAAGAATTATAAGAGAAAATATTTGCAATAAAAAAAATCCGAGATTTTTGCTAAGCAAAAATAAATTGTGAGTAATCGCCAATTAAAAATGCGTTCCGTCAATTTAAACAAGGAAAGTGTTGTTCCTCAATAATATAAAGATCGTTAGGACGAGTGCAACCAAGCCGTCATTATCTTTGGGGTAAAGGGCTGGTGGTACATATCGCGGTTTACAAAAACGCTTTTAAAAACATTTAATGATGAACGTTCTCAGATCGCTTACTCAGTACGCAGACTCGTGCAGATATCCCAAAAGTGGGTAATCAGAGACCAGTCCATTCATTACTTATAAAAAGTATTTTTTTTTAGTTTTATCAAAATCTATAAAAATTGGTATAAGTAGAAAATATCCTGTACCCTGAAAAAAAGCACTGTGTTTTCTAAAGTCAACTGTAATGGTCAACGTTTGCTATCGAAATATTGCTACCTATAGCGATTTAATAGCCATCTACGTAGATAGATAGATATCTGTAGACACATGATAATAAATAATAATATTTTTACCAAGCCCTTTATGATAGTTCCATGCGCAAATAAGTACATCTTTACCTACAAAAATATTACTATTCCACGTATCGATACAGTGAGTAGTTTCAAACTAATCAGAAATCAGAAACATTTATTGTTTAAATGTTGTGCAATGTTATTAAAATACGTACAAGTTTTTACAGTTTATCCAATTCAGGATGAACAATAATATAAAAGTTGGAAGTTTAAAAAAGAGATTGGGTATAAAACTAATTCTGCTAAGTCCAAATTATTTTATAACACTAGCATTAGCATTAGTATGCCATAACACAGGTTTACCTAGTTTGGATACTAATGCGATCCCACCAGGATCCGTCTATGTGAAAGACAATTACTTCTTGGATTGTTTATGTTAATTTGATGTCTGTTATAATTTAATAAATTTCATTTTAATTTCAATTTAATTAGGTATCTACTTACGTGTAGGTATTTAACTTGAGCTAACTAAATTTTAACTTACATATATCACTTAGGTAGCTACAAAACATTATATTAAATTTTTTATTTCATATATACTTTATGATTTCGTAAGATTCATTTTATTTATATTCCAACAGGTAATTCAGAATAACCGCTCTGCTTATAAACCCGCCAGCATTATCACCACTCTAATCACACAAATATATTTCTTTTTTAGACGAAGCAATTAGAAACGAAGTCCTCAAAGGGTAAAGGGATCGCAATAAAAGTGAAATGTTATCGGGTTAGAATTAATTTATCGGCTTGATGAGAAACATACTCTTCTTTACCGTTTTTTATTAGTAAGTGTGTATTTTTAGTAGTCGTTCGCTGAGTCTATGCATGCTAAGGCTAGACTTTAGAGCTCCTTGTGAGAGGGCTCGCCCGGGGAAGTTTACCAGCATATATATTTCTGCCACAAAGCGGCATTGCTGTGTTTCAGTTTGAAGGGTATGTTTACCGGTGAAATAATAAAAAAATAAAAATAAAATAAAATCTTTATTCATTTTTCATATTGCTGAGATTAACATTACGGATTAGTATCTACTTATAGGTAACACTTTATACATTGCCTGAACTAGGAGGACCTGTATCTCAGGCAAAAAAAACTGGACTGGTGTAACTAATGAATACTCAAATTAACAAAACTTAGAATCTATTTACATAATGAAAATGATAACTAAAAAAACTAAGTGCAAACGTGCTATACAATATTTAAAATCCTACTTTATTACGTTTAGTAACTCCTCAGTTTCCTCGTATGATAGATTGGATAGAGCAGACTGTAAGGCTCTTTTACAGTTTGAGAAGTTCATTGAATGGATGCTTAATTTACGATTTATCCTTTTGTACAGGTATGGTCCCAGGAACATTAAAAATCTGGATGCAAAAGCATGTTTTATTGGGGTGTTGTTACTGCGGACTATATCTTTTCGTCTTTTGCTAGTACTTTTAGTGCTATAGGGAAGTGCTCTGTGCTGTCTTAAAACTACGTTTAGTATAAATAGTTGCCTAACTGTTAGAACTTTACATGACTTATATAATAAGTTGGTTGGATAGAGAAAGGGACGAAAAGTGGATACCTTAAGGATTGCTCTTTGTGCCCTTTCTGCGGCTAATAAAAAGGTTTTACACGCTCCTCCCCAGGATGGAAATTACAGACAAATGAGGCTTTACCGTATGCCTTAAGTTGATGGACGCAGGGCAGTGCATCGTAGGACACGTTTCTAAGGTGAATGACCTACGAGGCAATACTTTGATATGGGTGATGGTTACCACTTAACATCAGGTTAAGTGTTGCCACCTTTTTTTAAGCAAATAGAGTAAATTTATTTTTTAGGCTAAAGAAAAGTACCTACAACATCTGAAAATAAAGTACTATTTATTTACCAGACTATTTCTCTTCCATACATATTTATTGCTTTATTGCTTACATACAACAAATATTTGTTACTCTTAAATATATAAACGGCATCTTTACCTCGTAAAAAATAGCAGTCCATTTAAAAAAATCTTCACAAGTAAAAATAAATATATTTTCACGTGCTTTACTGCCCTCTTAAAGTATATAGTACGATCGTGAGCTCGCGGAATAATACAAATACAAAAATAATTATTTTGTGTCAATTTTTTAATTCTATTAATACAATACGAGGCATGTCTTTTAAGTTCTGTCGTTTCCATATTTTCCGGCAATTTTGAATTTGGAACTGTTCTATATTCGAATGTGTTTACATTTTGAATCTCAAAACAGTTGAAAGTATTAGGATTAATGCTATTGTTTAGTCACAGTTTCGATTTGAATCTGTCAGGTCACGTACGAAAATGAATCTTTCTAAGGAAAATGTTCGTGCAATAATTTTCTACAACTTTTGAAGAGGCCTGACAAGGCTTCAGTGTTTAGAAGAGCTAACATCTGTGTTCAGTGATGTAGCCCCATGTCTGCGGACTGTCGAACGCTGGTATTTAGAATTCCAGCGTGGACATACTAGTGTTAGTGACAGATTTCGCGAAGGACGCCCAAAATCCGCCTTCACTGAAGATAACATCATTGCTGTGAGACAACTAATTCTCGAAGATCGTCATGTGACATATCGAGAGATAGAGGCTCTATTAGGCATCTCAGGGACAACCATTCAGAAGATCTTGCATGAAGCGCTTGGTGTGAGAAAGCTAGTTTGCCGTTGGATACCGCATCTGCTTTCCGACGATCACAAGGCGGCCCGCGTCAGATGGTGTAAGAAAACTCTGCAAAGGTTCAACCGAGGGGAGTCAAATCACGTCTACGACATCATAAGTGGTGACGAATCTTGAATCTATGCCTACGATCCTGATACCAAACAACAATCTACAATCTGGGTCTTTCAAGACGAGCCAAAGCCGACTAAAGTTGTTCGTTCTCGAAGCACTTCAAAGAAGATGGTGGCCACGTTCGTTGGAAAAACCGGCCATGTTGCGACTATTGCACTTGAAGATCGTAGAACGGTTAACGCAGAGTGGTATACTACAGTTTGTTTACCACAAGTCATCGCCGAACTTCAAAAATCTAACTCAAAGCGACGCATCATCCTGCATCACGACAACGCAAGCTCACACAGCGCTCGTCAAACGATTGAGTATTTGAAGCAGGAAAAAGTAGAAATTCTTGACCATCCTCCATACAGTCCTGACCTAAGCCCTAACGATTTCTTTACATTTCCTAAAATTAAGAAAAGTCTTCGTGGTCAAAGGTTCCAGTCCGGTGAAGAAGCAGTCGACGCTTTCAAGACAGCCATTTTGAATACCCCACTTTAGAGTGGAATAAATGTTATAATAACTGGTTTGAGCGAATGGAAAAGTATTTTAAGCTACGTTGTGAATACTTTGAAAAACAATAAAAAGTACTATAAGGTTCTAGATGTGTTTTTTTCTTCAAACGACAAAACTTAAAAGGCATGCCTCGTATATAATATTACCTACAACATTATTACATAAAATACAAGACAAAATAGATTGCTAAACAAAATAGCGGTTTACGCTTCAGGCAATAAGTAGCCTATGCCCTTCCCCAGGATATAATCTCCTTGCCAAATTTCATTACGATCTGTTAAGCCGTTTAGTTATGAAAAGGTAACAAACAAACTAACAAACAAACAGTTAATTTCATAGTTACTATGTATATATTATACATATAAACCTTTCTTTTGAATCACTCTATCTATTGCTGAAAACTGCATTAAAATCCGTTGAGTAGTTTAAAAGATCTAAGCGAACAGACAGCGGAAGCAACTTCATTGTATACTATGTAAAGATAAAAAAACAACCAGACCCGGAATAAATATCTGTAGAACATGCAAATATTTATTTCGCGGCGGGAATCGAACCCGCTACCTCCTGCGTCTCAGCCGGCTATTCACCCACTGGGCCACGGAGGCCGTCAAACAACCAGACAAATCTTGTAAACATTGGCCGCCCTAGTTGGTGGAATACATTAAAACTCTATTTAATACTGACATCTATGTAAGTACATGCAATAAATATTATTTCATTTGATTGATTATTCATTTACCTGTTATCATCCTCTTTTTCATATGTACTAATATTACAAAGAGGTAAAATTGGTACTGTTAGAACGGGATATTTACCATGATTTGTGACTTTTTGAGTTTCCCGATATTTCGGCGAATACTTATAAATTTTTTTTTTTTTTGTAAGTTTTTATGTTTTGGGTGATGTCCGGAACTACTGAATTGATTTTTACAATTCTTTCCTTGATAGAAAGCTACACTATCCCTGAGTACTATAGGCTATATTTTATTTTGATAATAATCATTGCAAAGCCAAGGGGGGTCAGCTATTCATAAAATAGACGTAGGTAAGTGCTTAGGTGAATCACAGAATCAAATTCTTTATACCATTATGATTCTCCCCTTTAAAACACTTGATAAGTCTCCTCAATATGCTAATAGGTTTACAAACAGGATACTTAAGGTCTTAAGTGATTCCGAATCAACGGATTTTGCTCCAAGTTCGTACTTTCGTAGGCATGGGTGGAGATGGGTAGTGTTGCCGAATTGGTACAGAATGAAATGGCCAGAATAAAATTAAGTGCAAATGTGGATGAAAGTTCTTGAAAATGGATTTAGGAAGATTGTAAAGCAGATAGAACATGAAAAATAATAGAATTGAAAATGGATTTTCAGTAAGTGATTCAGGGCTTATTATAGCAACCACATATTGAAACAATAGCTGCTTTCCGCTGTTTCGCACGCGTGGTTTGTCAATTAAAAGTAATTTATGTCTCAATCCAGGTCACAATCTATTTTTAAACTAAATTTCAACCAAATCGGTTCAGCCGTTATGATGTGAAAGCGTAACAAACTAACAAATAAATGAATAAACCTACTTATTTATACATTTATATATTAGTATGAAAATAGTATGATTTCAAATATCAGCAACATCAGAACTTGCTTCAATTTTTTTAACGGTATAAGGTCTAAAAACTTTTAATTAGTGAAATAAAAAAGTTAAAATTCAGCTAAACATATTTTAAAAACTTGCTAGATATATCTACAAAGCGGCAACACTGAAGCCGGTTGAACTTTGCACTCAAAACGATCGTAAATCGAGATAAATGTTTGATGGGATTCGAAACTTGGCGAACACTTCGCGAGGAAATATTTAAAACTTCCCGAAAACACTCTGATATTCGAAGTGATGCAGTTTCAAAGTAGGCCAGGAGTCCTGTTAAATTCATAGGGTCTTATAAAATAAGTTCTTAATGGTTGACTGCTTAGATTTGTAGGATTTTAATATTATATCCATAGAAAATTTACTTACCAAAATTTACTAAAACTTCGAAAAAGTCGAACGATTCGCGTTTTTGCGGGTAAGACCAATTTTTCCTGCGGACTCAAACTCTAGAATAACTTGATTCTAGAAATGTCACTTTAAACGTCTCTTTAGTCGTTATCAAAATACGAATTTTTCAAAATTTTACAACACTAGTATTTTAAAGGTTATGTTTATGTAATACTCGTACACCACCGCCTTCTGATTTTAGTTTAACCTGTCCATCCAAAGATTCTCTAGAAGAGATCGCTTTTAGCGGTAAGACCGCCCATTATACCGTTGCTTATTGTGTACTTCTTTTGTTACTGTATTTTTATTTGATGTGCAATAAAGAGAATATCTATCTATCAATGTCGACGAAACTCGAGATTATTTATGTAACGAATTTAAAATTTCTAACTAATCATGGGTAGCTTTTCGTCAATTGGCACCATAGAGTTTTGTCCAGTACAATAGAGTTTAATAAAGCCTTCACATGAAAGACCTACTCTGATATTGGCTAGGATTAAGCCCAGCTTCACTAGATATCAACTCTTCTGTGGATGTGTCATGTCGCCGCAATAGGCAATTTGACACGCGAACGCTCACGTTAATACACCTCGTGAGTCGTGACCTAACCTGGTACACTACCTATTACTAGACGACCTATCTAGATAGGTGATCTAGCAATTATAGACCGGATTAGCAGAGAATCTACAATGATTTAGATAGGAAACGTGTTAAAATTTTTGCTTTAATAATATAACGTTTATTTCAGGCAACAATGTGCACATAAAAAAGGCCCATTTCTATAACTACCATAAAACAATAAACATAAAATTAAACATTTTTTTTGATGAAATGATATTGTGCAAATCGGCGTTGTATGTTTGTTTGCCCGGGGATAACTTTCGAAGCGTTTATCCGATGATCATGTGACTAAGGCGGTACGAAGTTCGCGGGGTCAGCTTGTACCTATTTACATAAAAAAGTATTCTATCAGTTAGTAAACTGGTTCCCCCAGTACAAGCTTTGTTTAGTTTGGGTATAGCGCTGTGTAAAAAATCCAACATTTTTTTTTATTTATATAAGTACCTAGGTCGTAAAACGACCAAGTCTAAATTTCGCGAATTGATTTTAATTCTTGAAAGCCAAGAGTCTCCACAATACGCACATCCTAAAACTAAATGATGACTGGATTTTAACCGACTTCAAAAAAGGAGGAGGTTCTATGTTCGACTATATTTTTTTAATTTTATATAATGTTTACCGATTTCTCCGTCAATTGTGTACTTATTTTAAAAATTCTTTTTTTATCGAAAGAGTGCACTTCCAAGGTGGTCCCATTAGAACCAAGTCAGGATCTGATAGTGGACTCCGGGGAAATCGTGGGAAACCCTCGAATTTCAAAGGCACGTACAATGTTTTTAACATATTTTTTTATCAAAAGAATAATCAAGTATTTGTGTATAATGTAATCTGAAGTCGGTTATATTTTTGTTAAAAAGTTAATTATCAACATAATTTATCACTATCATAAAACTAACAGCCACCTAACAGCTAAAACAAACTTACTTATAAAACTGCGACCAAGAGACATCCATCTAAATGCCTTATCTACTTCAGTTCGCTACGACCACAATACAATCGATTATCCCTCTTTTCCTCCTCACTAGCTTACGACCTTACCCTTCACAGATAAATAAACATGCGAATCTGAGCCTTATGCTATTGGGAATAAAGAGTTGTTTAAGAAATACCAATGGAATTTCGCGAAAGTTAATGTGAGCATTGGCAGTGACGTCTGACGTCACTCGCGATCTTCTTTTGTTCGTCGATAATGCAGCACGACGGTAGTGACGTTGGGGACTAGTGGGGAGGCAGGACATGTGGGGTTACTAAGGAAGACGATCTATTTCTTTGATATTGATTTCTTGGAGACTTGTGTTGCAATTTGTGATTTGTTTTCTATGAGTAACCGATATCAATCTACTTTGTTATTTAGTGAAATTGATTACGACCCACCTGATGGTAAGCGATCACCGTCGCCTATTGACACCGGCAACACCCGGGGTAGTGTCGATGTGTTCCCTACCTTGTCGAAACCTCTTTACTGTTCTCTTGAAGCGTACCGCTTTGATTAAAGTTACAAATTAATAATTTGTAAAGTGCAACGTCTCTTACTAAAATGAAATAGTAAAATGTTTCTAAAAGACCTATTCAACGATAACCCACATGATGGGGACTAAACAAATCAGCTCGAGTTCATTAACAATCAATCAAAGTCAAAATTTTATTTGATAACTTTGTAGGCGTCACTAAAACGTGATCTTCATGTCAAATTCCAGTTTATGTCTACAAATTGACTTTGCACGCAAAGTAACACATGTATACCAAATTACTGATTAAAACGGGTATTTATCGCGTATGTACCTTTTTTATTTGTTAACCCGACGTTTTGACTGTTGTAAGACAGTAATATGTACTTTAATTATGTACAGTGATCACCAAATTGCTTTTACTTCGACAATTATAGCAATAACAAAAACTTTTCTAGACTTTTACCGATTTTTATTTGGTCTTGACGTTATGGTGCTTGATTAAATACAAAAACAGACAGTTAGGGGTTAATTTTAACAAGTACGGAGTGGAACACACTTCCGGCGTATGTTTTTCCGAATCAGTATAATCTCGGAGTCTTCAAGTCCAGGTTGAATAAGTTCTTTCTAGGCAAGCGTACTCCACCTTAGATCACACCATCACTTACTATCAGGTGATGTAGTGGTCAAACGCTTGGCTATCATCAATTAAAAAAAAACCAAGTTGTTACGAACCGCTTAGTAATAAAATTTAGCTGAACGGAAAAAGCAAAAATGTATTCATATTTTTTTAAGTTTTTGCAACGATACCAAATGTAAGTCGGTCCATCAGTCAAGTTAATGAATTCATCCATTAATAACTTGATGGGGGAAGTGCTTTCTTATGTCTTCGATGCGATGAGGAGTATTTTATTCTGCATAAAAGAATGTTTGGTCCAAGTGGCTAAAGATTACTTAAGTATAATGTAAGCAGGAAAATATTCAACAGATGAAACCTCATAATGTTTTTAAAAGCCCTATTCGAACAGACTGCACTCTCAAGTTGACCGCTGCAGGTGGGACTTTAGTTAAGGTTAGGTAAGTAATGCTGGACATTACACCCAGTGCTATCTAGTCCCAAAATAAGCAGAGCTTGTACTATGGCAACCAGATAATTGATAAACTGAATTTTTTTGTTATATACTTACTTAAAATATAGCTTCTAGCGATAAGATCGTCCATTGTACTTGCCTTTATTTAAATGGAGACAAAACATGGAGATGGCTAACCTACTGTTAAGTGGTTACGATTGCCTATAATAATGCTGCTTGGCGGCGGAAATAGGTATGGTTGTAGTTCTTTCCCGGGCGAGCTTTCTCCTGCTTTCAGGCACTCAAGCTGACGGGCCTCCTGATGTTTAGTGATCACCGTCGCGGTCGCATTTACGCGTTGCCTAACACTAAAGGCTCACAAGCTGCTGGTGGAGAATGAGGTAGCGGGTTGGATTCCCACCGCGGAACAAATGTTTCTATGATCTACAGATATTTGTTCCGGGTTTGGATAATTTTCTATATATTATGCGTATGTATTTACAAAAAAAAGTATGTAAGTTGTCTATCAGTTATCTGGTTCCCATAGTACAAACTCTGCTTAGTTAGAAGCTAAATAGCGCTGTGTAAAATGTTCAGCAATATTGTGTTAAATTTAAGCTGACTGACATCTTTACGTGTCTTAATCCTACAGGCGTTTATAGGCGACAGTGCCCACACTATCGCTTTTAAACGCCTATAGCACTCTAGTACTGCAGTCACGTTGCCTAAAACTTAATCCCTTATTTACACCTCTCTTAAGTGCATCCATGTCAAGCCTACAAGAAAAATCTCTGGGTTTGCATTAACTGACTCAATCGGGTTACTAGCGAGTTGTTTGCAAATGTCAGATAAATGAGTCAATGTCAAAAATGAGATAAAATTTACCAATTAAGTTAATTGTAAAAACATTCTTGAAATCCCCACGGACTAAGTAGGCTATCAAACAAAATAAAAAAAAACCATATCCAGCCCAACTTGGCCGCGATTTCTCAAGTCTTTCACCACACAAATAGGGGAAGCGAAATGAAATGACGAGAATCAATTAGTTTCTTACTTTTTGTTTTATTCTTCATATCCGAATGAGGATAAAAACGCAATGAATATTTTACGCCAAGTGTAGATGCAGTTTAATTTCCTAAGGCTTGTTTATACGGTGCGAGTTTGTGCAAGAATAGAAGGACAGTAACTAAAACCACGAGTTAGTAAGTTTGTATGAGCTAGTGGCTAAGTATAGTGTCGATGTAGGCCGATCGAAGGCCTTCGACATAGCTTAACGATTTTTATACCCAGGACCAAAATCTGAATGTGCCTTCTGAAGCACCCTGAGGCGCTCAGATCAAAATGTCACAAGTGGTTATACATAATATCCATGTATTAACCGCGGGAACCGTTGATTGACTTCCAATTTATCCCAACTGTATTAAAAGGGGTGCCCATAACCTGTATTTAATTTGTTCCGGGACTGATGGTCGGTTTCCGTGGAGATATGTGTAAATTCAACAAATAGAAACACATCAAAATCGTATTACGTCATCTACGTAGGATTAATAATGGTTGATTTCACTCATATCCTCTCCGCTTAGTAAAAAATATGTATTTAATGTGCATCTTTTATTAGTTACAGTATTATTATTTTCCCATAGTACAAGCTACAAGCTTTGGGGCTATAGTGCAGTGTGACATATCCAGCGGCATTCATTTATTTACTCTCTCAGGATAGTAACTCGTACAGTCTAAAGACTCCTCCTCTACTGGATGGAGATGTTCCTCAGGGCATTATCCAGGAATGGTTAAATGCTAACGCTGTTTGTATTTAATTTGCTTTTGTTAAACGTCTTTGCACAAAACAAAAAAAAAAGTTTATCTCTTTTGTAGTGCATTCTTTAAGATGCCTGCTTTTTTATGAGAATTCCAATGTTTTATAAGATTGTGCAGTTGCTAGCTACAATGGCGGACTTTTAAATGAAAAAGGTTCTTATAAGTTTACTAGATGGCGCTCATAATGGTGAGCTCCGTGGCGCAATGGGCGAATAGCTGGACGCGGGTTCGATTCCCGCCGAATAAATGTTTGCATTATCTCTGTAGATAACAACTGTAGAGAACAACCAGATCCTGAACAAATATCTGTATATTTGTTCAGGATCTGGTTGTTTCTCTATTATAAGTATTATATTTATAAAAAAAAATATATTAGTCTTTGCTTAGTTTGGGGCTAGATGGCGCTGTGTGAAAAGTACAGCATTATTTATTATTATTAAAAAACAAAGCAGTAAACAGTCATTATTGTACTATTTTTACGTCTTTGCTTAAGATTTTAGTAAATCTCAAAATTACATAAAAAATCATAAAAAAAGGTAAGTATAAAATTTCATATACGGATTCGCTTGCGTAGTATTTAATAAAAAGCTTAGGTATTATAAAAATACAGATCAGTTTATTGAGCATTTATGACCAACACACATCTACACTTTCACATTTATCTAACAGTAGATGCTCAGTTATATTTAAATATAATTTCTCGCGTAATATCAGAATTTCAATTACACGTCACTTTATCTCATAAATATAATTCCAAAGGTTTTGCTCTAATTGCGTTCAGAAATTGTGTTCCATTCCAATGGTTATTGTGACGATTCTGAAGTGAGTTATTGCAGGAATTCCCTAAAGCTAAATTAATCTCGAGGGAATTATTTAGGGAATATTAATGGAATATGTGCTTGTAGATTTTATTTGCAAACTTTTATTAAAGTTGTCGTGTAAGTATAAATGTTTATGTATTGAGTTTATAGGTTATGTATATGTTACACTATCTTTGCTGATCTTAATTTCTATAGACAACTTTAAATTTTAGATCTCGTTATTTTGATTGTACAAATTACATTGTATCATGATAACTATATAAAGAAAAGAAAGAAAGAAAAAACATTTATTTGTGTCGGTACAAAACACACACAGCACACAAGTAAGGTACACACAAGACAACATATTCATGCACACAAGAACAGGAATACCTAACAAATGTGTATCTCACAATTACCTATATCTAAACGACCGACGTCACAAAAAGGCGTCAAACTCAGCATTTGTTGTGCTTTTGGCACAACGCTGATCTTCCGTTGGAACCATTAATACTATAAATATACATATAAATACTATTTGTTTTGTTATGTACGACATATAATGAAAACACCGATAGGACTAATGGTTGGTATTGTTGTAAAATAGGTTATTTTCTTAACTCCCATTGAAAAAAATTGATTTTCAAACAATCATAATATCAAGTCCTTAAATATCAATCAAACAGCCTGTATACAATAGGTAAACAAATGATATTCATTCATCATGTAGATAGGTACCTGTTTAATTGACTAAGCGGCATCGTCGCAAAGACACCGCCGATTTACGTTAAAATTGCTTATTGGACATTTATCGATTATTATATAAATATTCAATCAAGCGGTATTAAACCCACCTCTAAAATCTGTTATTACGATTCCGGATGTGTGTTTTAAATTAATGTCGTACATAACAAAACAGGTTGTATACTATTATGACAATAACCCAAAAGATTTAACATTAATTATCATGTTAAATATGTTCTTCGTTCCTCGCAAGATCCGAGAGGTGATAGGAATAAGTCGTGTACCGAACTTTAACAGAGATAGAAAATGGGTTCTACTGCCAGCCCGGAGGCCATGTCTTCATGATGCAAGCGGCAGAGGAGTGAGTGAACCTGGTAGAAACATAGTTAGTATTGTGTGTTTGCCTGTACCGAGAACTACTGAAGAGAGCAGCAGTGATGATAATGATGATGATGCAGCCTGTCAACACACCAGACCATCATTGACGCAACCCCCACCACCATGCCAGTCTACTCGCGCGCAGAGGTCTGCGGCGCGTAGTGCGAGGCGAGACGTTATTCGGAGCGGATCGCACTCACCCTGATGAAGGTTCACGAATTGAACCGAAACACTGATAAAACGGTACGTGATAAATCCCGCATTTATAAATTATTAAAATCAATCACGAAAGTTTTTTAAGTAAAATTCATTATCATCATCACATCAACCATATGACGTCCACTGCAGAACATAGGTCTTCCCCATAGCCAGAGCGACTGTACTTGTGCCTGCATCCAATGGCTCTCACTCACCAATCTTTATTTGGACTGTTTCAATACTCAATACATTACTTAATAATAAATATAATAAATATTGCTGGACAAAAACACCGCCGTCTTTTTGATTTTGTTTTGTTCTGTCCATCCAAACGTTGTCTGGAAGAGATCGCTTTTAGCGATAAGACCGCCCATTGTACTTACCTACCTTAATTTTTGTGTATTTTTATTGTATTTTTAATTTTGTTGGTGTGCAATAAAGAGTATTCTATTCTATTCTATTCAAAAAAATATTGCTGGACATTTTTCACACAGCGCTATCTAGCCCCAAACTAAGCAGAGCTTGTATTATGGGAACCAGATAACTGACATACTTATATGCTTTTTTTTTGTAAATACATACTTATAATATATAGAAAAACGACCAGACCCGGAACAAATGTCTGTAGATCATGCAAACATTTGTTTCGCGGCAGGGATCGAACCCGCTACCTCCTGCGTCTCAGCCGGCTATTCGCCCACTGCACCACGGAGGTCGTCAAATAAATAATTGCTTTCACATGGTGACAAAGTTGTTACAGGTAGTAGGTAGATAGTTTCACATTATGAACTCAATATAGAAACAGAAAGGCAGACCATGTTTTTGTATATAAATTCGCATGCTGTTTATACTTACAAATTATTCAATTTTTTTAGGCTTTATTTTTAGTTTTGGTTTACTTTGATAAGCTTATATGTAGAAGGTTACAGTGATTTGATGGTAATTTTAATAACGTTTAGTGGGAGGCCGTCCTAAGCTGCGCTTTCCAGTGCGTGGTCTCCACGTGAAAACCTTTCTGCCCCAACTGCCATCAGTTCCTCAAGCTATGTACCCCGCCTAATGCCATTTCAGTTCGCTAATCCTCTGTTATTAAGAAATATTAAAGAGAGAATGAATTAGAGGAAAGAGCTTTCCTCTTGTCAATAGTTAAATATCTCCCCTCGCGTCATAAAATTGCATTAAAACCTACTTTAAACTCGCAATTTGAATTGAAGTAGGCATTTCATTATTAAATTAAGTCGTTTTGTGAGGAATTTTAATAAAACATTTATAATGTTTTTTAATAATTTTATGGAAAGAAGGTTGCACGGGAATTCAGTAAAAGGCAGATGAGAAAGCGATTAACCTTGGTTTAATCCGTCTTGCGTTTTACATGTCTTATGAGGGTCATCAAAAATAAGGTTTTGATGTACCCTCCAAATTCTGTAATCCAATCGATTCCGATGACAAGGGTTTTGTACCGTCTTTCCATATCCAACCTGTCTTGTTATGTACGACATCAATTTAAATCGCTCTTTCGGAATCCAGCTAAGACAGCCTATATGGTACTAACTGCATTGCACCTATCGCAGACATACTACAGATTAGACGACCGACAGACGCAGGAGATTGGGGGTTCGATTCCCGCAGTGGGACAATTGTTTGGAGGGTCTACAAGTATTTGTTCCGGGTTCGGGTATTTTTATTTATAAATTTATTTTATATTTTCATACAAAAAAGAACAGTACTAGGAAGAATGCTAATACCAGTCATCCTGATCGTGCTAAAAGATGGTAACACAGAAAAAAAATATGGTAAAACTACGCAAATAAATAATAACAAACTCTAAATGAGTAATGCTGAGCCGTATCCTAATTTGTAGATGATTCCCGATCGTGTTTGGAGTACTGTTCTCACCTCTGGGACCGATCAGCGAAATACCAGCTTGAAGCTCTGGAATCAATTGAGTGAAGAGCCAAGAAGCTCATAGGCAACGATGAGCTAGTTGATGCAAGGCCCCACAGCCGAAAGGTTGCTAGCCTCTGGGTTTTTTATCGAGTACATTTCGGGGAGTGTGCGGCAGAACTTTTAAAACTAATCCCACCATCTCCATTCTATCATCTGACAACCAGACGCTCTGCGGTGCGCCACCGCTATGTGGTTGAAATACCTCCCATTCGCACAAAGCGGTTCTCATCGACCTTTACTATGTGCACCAAAGAGTGGAATGCCTTCCTGGAGTCTGTATTTCCTGATAACTACAACCTGGGTGTCTTCAAGTCACGAGTGAATAGGTACCTTCTAGGCAAGCGTGATCAATCGTAGACTACATCATTGCTTACCATCAGGCGAGATCATGCTTAAACGCAAGCCTATAAATTATAAAAAAAAAACCACCATACATAAGCAATGTCTCAGTGTCTAAGATCAAGCGACTCTTAGCACAAACAAAACTGACGTACAAAAACTGAGAAAGTACGTATATACGTATGTATGTATGTATGTACAGAAACGTTGAGAGTTTTTGCACGTCAGTGATGCAAAACAATTGAGAAGATTACTGAATGTCAGTGTCAAATCCCTAGACCTACCAATTTAATCCTCGCTGTCATTGGAACGCGAAAACGTGAAATCACTGGCCACAGACAGCGCTAACAATCGAAAAATGAAAAACAATTGGAATTGGGAACGTCAACCGCTTGAATTTCGAATGGAAGGCGTCGAGGCGTGGCGCGCGTTCAGGCGTCCTTTCGCAACGGTTTCGGAACGCACGCGGCATGCGGGGCCTACTCGGGAGGTACTATTAGAGGTCGTAATTTTGGAGGTGGCATATTCTTAAATTATGAAGGGTTAATTTTTCTAAATCTTTCTATCTGCCCGACCTGTTACAGCCGTTTTATTCGTAGACTATTAGTGATGTAAAACTGAACTTTGACATGATGATACGTTTTAGTGACCCCTAAAAACTTATGAAATAAAAACTAATAAAACTTGTTTTTAAGGTACTTAGCTCTATCTATACGTATAGAAGTTAGCGGTGATTTTTTTTACTCACCTACCTTATCGTGGGGGGTGTCGTTGCATAGGTATTCCAAAAGACCTATATAATTTCCTCAACACTTTTTGGATACAAAAGAAATCCTAATTCGTAAAAGATAGAAGACCACATTAAAATAAACCTTGTCCTATGATATGTATGATATGATATGTAACCTATGATATTTATATTCGATGTTACAAGCATAAATCACTGCATTTCAAAAGTGCGTCTACAACAACTCAAAAGAGCGCAGGTACATTTTGTCCTAACTTAATTTGTAATAACTTGGTGTCTCAATGCTTATTGATGCGTACTTTACCACACTTGCATTTCCTTCGTCATCACCTTTCGTACCTCTCTGGCCGGAACAGCAGAATTCGGCATCGCTTCAAGGCATAGCGCGTTGAGGCGTCCACATTTCAGGACGGTTTAGGAACGCACTCGGTATGCGACGAGTAGACTGAACCTTGGAATCACACTGAAGGTGGTATTTTGGATACGCTGTTTAGATTTTAAATGGTGAAATAATGGAGCATGTATACTTATTATATTGTAGCGTAGCACATACGTACCGTAGCACCTACGTACCGTAGCACGTATGTACCGTAGCACATACATACCGTAGCACAAACGCACCGTAGCACATAAGTACTGTAGCACCAACGTACCGTAACACACATAGTAAACTTCCCGGTACTGTATTTTTAAGGAGTTTAACAAACACCGATTAGTTTTGGGTATACATATTTATTTATGTTTTTGTACACTCACCTTTAAAATCATCTCTCTATCTAGCCTTAAGGTTTGCTTGAAAAAAACTCTTCTTAGGGTTAAGCTCGCCTTTGTACATGCCCTCTATTTCTGTATTTTTAACTGTATTTTCTTCTGTGCAATAAAGAATAATGAATAAAGAAAGCCTTTCACTTCGGAATAATATAATATCTACCCAATACTTCCTAAGAAGACGCTACAAAGAAGTTGTACATTTACGGAATAAGTTAACAAAGGTACAACAAAAACTTATTCTACTACTATATTCCAATCAATAATTCAATTCATATTTTTGACGTTTATAAAATATCGAAATGTGTAACAACCGCTACTGTTACAGATATATTAATGAAAGAGTAATTTAATACAGCTCAGTTGCAGTTAAATTTTATTTAAATTAACTCAGTCTCAGTACTTTCACTTTCAGCCAATGCGTTGTGAGATTAACGATTAATTTTTTCACGTCCCTATTCATTTTCCTCTAAAAGCCGCAACCCGCCTACATCAAATATACGAATTGAATTATTTGTCAGACTATAGTTCGTTTCAGTCTTGTTGAGAGGGTTTTCTTATAACGGGTGTTTTAAAACCTCATGCTAACTACAGGATCTCAATTAATTTAATTGATTGCATTTAACGTTGCTACCAACGCAGAAATAATTTTCCCTTTAAAGGAGCTATTTATGCGTAATTATTCTCTTGAAGGAAAAACTCTTTCCTTTTAAAGATAATGCGCTAACAGATAAGGCAAAAAACTGATTTTGCATACTGATTTCCCATACTCAAAACCCCCAATCAAAGTCGACTGCTCATTAAATTGTTTCATGTCTATATTTCTTAACAATCATTTTTGGGGATTTCTTTTAAATTAGTTGTTAGTCTCTTTATTTTCTTAATTTTTATTATTTAATGGGACATTATAGTTACCGGCAGCTATGAGTGCGGACTGACAATTTAAAAAGCGTTACTATTCTAATGAGTGTAATCACATACTCAGAAATCAGAACTCTGATAAACAGTTCACCCATTCAACTGTACATCTACACTACATGTCTTTTCTTTCACACACAATTTTCTCATACTGGTAAGGAATAAGGTTGATAATCGTGTGTGGTTCTCGATAGGTACATCATTAATCTGTGCAGCTATGTGTACGGACATATGTCCTAGCATTCCGGAGTATCGGTGAAGCTCATTAACTTTTATTGGCACTAGTCGGTACGAAGTGGTGGATTGACGTTGTGCAATGGAGTGCGTTTCCATTGTGTTACATTAAATTAAATAAATTCGTAAAATGTCGGAATTCTGTTTCAGAATATCGAATTGGAAATTCGAAGGCTGCAAATCCATACAAAATCAAGGACCTTATTGCACACATACGTAATTTTCCAGTTAATTTTTGAAGTGAAAACTTCTCTAGGCGCGTTGGACCTTTTTTGATATGGGATAAAACCATTGAACATGCGACACTGTTATCGTTACCGACACCTCTATATATGAAGTGAAAACTTCATTAGGCGCGTTGGGCATTTTTTGAGATGTTAAAAACCATTGAACTCGCGAGACTATTACCGTTACCGTTACCGACACCTCTGTATATAAGTATCTCGTAATTGTTCAAGTTTTCACTTCTGTCGGCTCTCCCGGAGTGCCACTTTTTGAAGTGAAAACTTCTTTAGCATCGTTGTGATTTGAAAGTCGATGAAACGAAAAAGCGACGGTAAAAAAAGACAGACACATAAATTCATAAGATTTAACGTGGGATAAAATGAGATAGGAAACATTGTACAGTGTTTCTTATGTTCGTGGTTCTCTTTGGGCCTTGCACTTCTTTAGCATCGTTGTGATTTGAATGTCGATGAAACGAAAAAGTGACGGTAAAAAGAGACAGACACATAAGTTCATAAGATTTAATGTGGTAGAAAATGAGATAGGAAGCATTATACAGAATTTCTTATGTTCGTGGTTCTCTTTGTGCTTTGCACTTCTTTAGCATCGTTTTGATTTGAAAGTCGATGAAACGAAAAAGCGTCAGCAAAAGAGACAGACAGATAAATTCATAAGAAAGGTTGAAAGGTGGTTGGTTGGGGGGGTTGGTTTTTTGAAGGTTTCACTTCTACCACGTGTGTATTGCACACATGCTTTTTTTTGCAAGTGAAAACTTCTTTAGGCGCGTTGGGCATTTTTTGAGATGGGAAAAAAACCATTGACTCGCGACACTGTTACCGTTACCGTTACCGACACCTCTGTATATAAGTATCTCGTAATTGTTTTTTTTTTCATTTTAATTTCATGATGTACATAGTTATAGTAACTTGAGAAAAAATATGTCTACAGGTAGCGATAAGACCGCCACTTGTATTGAAGCACGTAATTTGTTTTAATTTTATCTGTTAATGTAAGTGTGGTGTACAATAAAGCGTTTTCTATCTACCTATCTCTTTATCAAATCTCAACGGTATTATCTATATTTACCGGTTTCAAATCGGTACGGATTGCAACAAAAGTTTCTAGCCTCAAAGGTTTGCTGGAAGAAAACTCTTCTTAGGGTTAAGCTCGCCTTTGTACATGACCTCTATTACTGTATTTTTAAGTGTATTTTCTTGTGTATAAAGAATACAGAAAAGTATAATTAATTACCCCACCGGTCTTTATTGGTCGGTTACCAGTGTTACCACACAGTATATTATGGCATAAACTAATATACCATTCGGTTACCAGTCTTGTTTTATAATAAAAATCTTTTTCCCGTATTGTACCCAAAGACACATTAAAATTGCCGCGTGCCCATTCTCATATCGTCTCCGACAATGGAAACACACAAAACCACGTACTATCGTGTTACGGCGCGCATAGTATTTCATTGCATTAGATAACATTGAGTGCAAAGCTTCTTGTGCTAATTAATTTGCGTTTTATTGCCTTAACAATTAGAACTAATTTACTTTACAAGTAGACTTGAGTAATTCTGTAGGTTTTTTACTAGTTCTGTTAATATTGATAAGTTTTTATTACTTGTTGATTAGAGTGGTTTTTAATTACTGTTATGTGAAGAAGGTTTAGGTATACAGATGAGCTCTTAATTAAAATGGAGCAACTTTAAATAGCGGTATTTTATGTATTAACTGCTTCTGATCAAATAGACGGCGAAGCAACGTTGTAGAGTCTACTGTAAAAATGAACGTCCCTCCACTTAATTACATGTTCTTTATTCATTGTAATCCCATGGCTCATTTTGGATTGTCTTGCTGTAGTGTTGACTTAAATAGATGAAGTGGAGGGGCGTTCATTTTTTGAATAGACGATCTCTACGCGATTAGCATTTATATCTGACATAAAGCTGCGTTTTCACCAGAGCGCTGCGAGGATGCGAGGTGCGAGGATGTTAGAAGAAAAAAAAAACAACCCATCACTTAATTTTTCCAGACTCACTCAGCGCAGATGTGGTGGGAAAGGGCTAGCAGTGCGAGGTATTTGTACGCATATATATCAAAAATCGAGAGATGTATTCGAGGGCCGCGAGCAAGAAATGTCTTCGCGGGACATGAGGGAGGAATTCTACGAGGCGGTGTAGCGAGCTAGAGTCACTGGACTACCAGTCAATAGACGGGAACAGCAGCTAGCGGTAATTTAGAAGTCCCTAAACCGATTGCACACTGAAGTTGGCCGCTGCCGAGACAATCTAGCCACGTGGGGCTACATCGACCCATTCCTAAGCCAGTGGCACTGCGGGGCCACGTTACAAACAATGGCTTACCTGCTTTCATGTCCTCTCTGCCCAAACACCTGCACACGAGAAGACTTGTACCAGGCAACAGTGAGGGTTGTGGATTTGCTCTCTATTGGGCTAATAAAATTTAGAAGTGAAACAGCCATTGATACGAAAGAAGACAGCTGAAGACTCCGCTACTCATCCTCGCACCACTCAGCTTCCTCGCACATCTCTAGGGGAAAAGCAGCTTAAGTGGCTAAGATTGTTCCAGTTTTCGGCATGTCGGAATCCGTCGAAACTTCTATTAATATTAACACCACATTTTGCCTCTAGTGAATTTAAGTCCAGCGTCGTACGCTTGCAGTGTGTGGTACTCGAGAACTTCTGTGCCTTAAAAGCCATCAGTCCTCGGAATACAAGTTAAACATATTACTTTGGTAACGCACTAAAACCAAACTTTTGGATTTCAGGTAAATTGCATCACAACGTAATCAGTGCCACCATAAAATCAATATCTATTACATTTTCAACTCGGTATGATTGACCGGTAATATCATCCACTGAATAATTCCCTCGTGAATGTGAAATTACACCAATTTGTCATCAATTATTCGAATTGAAAATATAGGTTAGTATTGTGTTAAGGTTTTAAATAGTTTTTCGTTTCATTGAGTTTTGTATCATCGATATTTGTAAAATAAGATATTAAAGATTGCTGGAAGCTTTTGGGTCCCACAAAAGCGATTGCTTTAGAACCCTAAGGGGAGGCCATAGTTCAGGAGTCACTGTCCTATGCCTGATATTATGATGTTACTGTAAACTAAACAAATGAAGCAATGTTAGCAGGTTGTAGCGTTAGTAAATGTAGCGGGTTTGATTCCCGCCGCGGAACAAACATTTGCATGATGCACAGATATTTGTTCCGGGTCTGGATATTTTTTTATATATTATAAGTATGTATTCACAACAAAAAAATAAATATTATCCTATAGTACAAACTTTGCTTGGTTTAGGACTAGATGGCGCTGCTTAAAATGTTATTCGTTTTTTTAATGTAGACATTTCTAACAACCCTTTGTAATCTAGCCGGGTTTTTTGTCTAAGACGTGATTAGTCGCGAGGAAATTGACGATGCAAAATAATCTAAGGGATTTTATTGAATAAAAAATTTAGATTTAAATAAAGTATTCGAGAAACACGAGAGCATTTGAAAATATTTTATTCAGCATGGCAATATAGAAGCTAAAATGTTCCTTAGTATTCACTTAAAGAAATATAAATATTTATTTGACACGACGCAAAATAAAAATATGAGTAGGTAAGAAGATTGTGAAATACAAGACTGCATAAACTCGACTTCTGGCTCAAAGTAGGTAAGTAAAAAAAATACGAGCCTTACAGTAGTCGCATATGATGTGTAAGATCATTTTTATTGTACACCATATAAACAAAAAAATACAAACAAAATAGAAAACATAAAGCAAATCTTAATCTTATCTACCGAATTCATCACGCTGAAAGTTGGTCATTGAAAACTCGATAACGGCTCCGTAAATATGATTAAGTAAATAAATTTAAAAATAGAATAAGGCTTATTGTATTCATAATATGCTATGATGAAATACAACCTCCATGACAAATCCTTATTTCTATTAAATGAAAGAGGCCATAATATAGTCTCGTAGTGAAAAACATCTGACCACCACGCGCGCTCATTGGTCAAAGCGCTGCCCCGGTTTCCTGTCACACATTTCCGTACCTTTTGCCAAAATCACTCCCAGAAACCGAGAAGAAAGATCTTACACATCAAAAATAAACATTGCAATTGTAAATTTATAAATAAAATGCCAGAAGTCGGAGATTACAAAGAATTTACTACAAAACAAAATTTATAGACATACACCATAGGCAAGAATTTATTCATTACATTAGCACACAATACAGTTACATTTTACAGAGAATAGACAAAAAAGAAACAATGAAATAGTAGGTATATACGTAAAACATACACATAAATAAATCAGAAAATACTGTGTGCTACGACAGTAAATGGTACTGCTCGCTGTAATAGTAAGCGCTGGTATTCTGTCGAGACCGCTCCATTTAGCCACTAGACCCTGTGAGAATATTATGTTGTCAAGTGAGAGTATTATAACATGAATATCCCACGCATCATCCATCAAGCCATCATAGTTGATGTTGATTTTGTGTACCTCTCCAAAATTATGGTGAACTACTAAAAATATACCTACAAAATATGACGTTTATGTACAACTAGCTGTTGCCAGCGACTTCGTACGCGTTACACTACTAAATATGTAGGTAACCTATAAATAATTGCAACTTACCTTGACACCCCATTTTTATCCCACGGAACCTGATTTATGGGATTAAAAGTAGCCTATGTAGTAATCCAAGCTATAATCTACGTAATTACAAAATTTCATTAAAATCGGTTTAGCCGTTACGACGTGGTTGAGTAACAAACAAAAAATAAATAAATAAATAAATATTGCTAGACATTTCACACAGCGCCATCTAGCCCCAAATTAAGCAGAGCTTGTACTATGGGAACCAGACAACTGATAGAATACATACATACATTTTTTTTGTAAATACATACTTATAATATATAGAGAAACAACCAGACCCGGAACAAATATCTGTAGATCATGCAAACATTTGTTCCGCAGGGGGGATCGAACCCGCTACCTCCTGCGTCTCAGCCGGCTATTCGCCCACTGCACCACGGAGGTAGTCTAACAACCTAAGTAATAAACAAACATCTAAACTTTCGCATTTATAATAATAGTGGATTTACATAAAGACTATACACATATTTGTACAAAGACTGTGCAAACGATTTAAACTCTCAACTGGTCCAGATCAGTATCAGGCGGAAGTGTCCCCATGATTTTAGCTACATCGCCCCGCTGAATCGCAAAGAGTAAATTCGATCTGCCACTACTAAAATCTTAATCGAAAATTCCATTCAGTGAGCCATGAAATTAATGAGTAATTTTACAACTTCATTAAAGCGGATTGGCGAAGAATGAAACACTAATTTTATCCAAGATGCAATACAAGAATGATTTTGATACTAAATGTCTTCACCATACTTTTTGACACATTCGTTTGTGCAGTTGATGATCCGATTATGATAAAACTTAGACCAGAACAAATATTGGAGACGTTTCAGTCAGTAATGTCTTCGGAACATCTCCGGAACCTAGCGAATGATTTTGCGAAGAAAGCAGCGGTACATCTTCTTAGCGAAATTAAGAAACAAGAAGTGAAGACAAGTAAAAGGTACAGTACTAGGCCCAATTACCACCAATTTTTATAAAATTAATAAAAAAAAATGTTAAGCAATTTGGTCGACTTTTAGTTGGATTGCGGCTACGCACGCGTGACTTATCCATGAAAATAGCCTATGTGTTAATCTAGATTATAATCTACGTACATACCAAATTTCATCGAATTCGGTTTAGCCGTACGACGTGTTGAGTAACAAACAAACAAATAAATAAACAAACATCCAAACTTTCGCATTTATAATATTAGTGTGATTTAGCTTGTAAGGAGAGAAAAAAATAAAATAAAAATAATTTAAATTAATTAAATATCATTAGTATAAATACGGGATTTATCACGTACCGTTTTATTTTTTTAACATTGTCTGTCGAAACACCTATAAAACGGTACGTGATAAATCCCGTATTTATAATAATGATTGAAATAAATCAGGAAAGTTAATTATATCTTTATTTTAAATTCTTAAATATCCTTCTTTTTAAAGAATTCTCATTAATGAATTCATTCCCTTTTAGGTTACTTGTAATGCGTTATGTTTGACGAGTTGGAGCGTGTCTCCATAAGATACTATTCGGTTGCTAATGTTTTATGTTGAGCGAACAAATATGGTTGTCATACATGATTTAGTTCGTAATGTGATGTAGAGTATAAAGCGCATCACACACGATGAATATGCTATAATATTTTATGTTAAGAATCTAATGGAATCAAACACGGCGTAGGTAGATAATATATATTTTCATCTTCATAGGCCTGTGCAAACCGAATGCGAGTACGCTCACGTGACATATATACGCCACATGCACGCATTTTTGGAAAAATATATATAAATAATATATAGCTCAGTTAATAGTGTTAAAAAAATAAAAAAATTCTGTCACAAAATAAAGCACTTAGTTTCTTTCAGCATTTTGTTCTATTACCAGTTCAGACTGTCCCGATATAGACTAGAAAAAACGAACGCCCTGATTAGATTAACACCCAGACTGGACCCGGAACAAATATCTGTATATCATACAAACATTTGTCCCGCGGCAGGAATCAAACCCGCAACCTCAAGCGGCTCAGCTGGTTATTCACCCACTGCGCCCCGGAGGCTGCCAATAAAATTAATAATTTTATTTTTCCAGACCACCGATACACAAGAATGTATTCGATTCCTCGATAGTCAACAAAGCTGAAGTCCTCACATTAATACAGGACCCGTCACCGGATGGAGACAACTTAGACGCTGGGCTGATACTGTCAGAGGAAATCACGAGGGCAACCACGAGAGAAAGGGGACCCATGAATATCAACGCAGCATATTATAGGAGAGTAGTTGGCTAAAAGAAATTAAATATAACTTCCTTATTTTTTATGAATACGGAATTTATCATGTACCGTTTTATCGGTGTTACGTACGACCGACAATGTTTTATCAATAATAAATAAATAAATATTGCTGGACATTTTACACAGCGCTATCTAGCCCCAAACTACGCAGAGCTTGTACTATGGGAACCAAATAACTGATAGAATACTTATATACTTTTTCTTTGTAAATACATACTTATAATATATAAATAGAAAAACACCCAGAAATGGAACAAATATCTGTAGATCATGCAAACATTTGTTCTGTGGCGGGAATCCAACCCGCTACCTCCTGCGTCTCAGCCGGCTATACGCCCACTACGCCACGGAGGCACTGCGCCAATTCGTGAATCTTCATCCTCATTCCTCGCTACGCCCCGTAGTAGCTCTCTGCGCCGACGTAACAGCGATAAAACGGTACGTGATAAATGCCGTATTTATAAAAAAATAAAGAAGTTATATTTAGTTTTGTTTAGAAAACCCAATTCCGTATTTATAATTATGATTAAAATCACTCACTACTCGTAAGAAAACTGTTATCTTCAGCTTCTAAATACGTGATTTTACCTCGCGGTGATTATTGATTGTAAATTGTTTATTGCACTTATTAAAAATAGTACAAAGGCAAACTTAATGCTAAAAAGCATTCTCTTCCAGATACCTTTGTGTATTGCAGGTAAAAATGTGTCAATATACTTATTATGAATACCATTTTTTTTGCAAAAACCAAGCTGGCACAAAAAGCTATGGCCAAATTTCAAAACCAAAATATTTGAATTCAATTAAATCATATACATTATTAAAATCATCGTTTTTAACTACACTGCAATACTTTAGACAACCCAATAGATAATATATAAAGAACTAGTGCTTTATGCGATTGTAAGTTTTGTTTCTTAATTTTGAATAAATAAAAAATATTTATGTTGGAAATATTTTTAAGTTACGTCTAATTTCAACTTTTTTTTGATACAATATTATTCTTCCGTAAAAATAATTTAGTCGACTCTTCCCGCCCCGATATTAAATCCATCACTTCACCTGCTTCCGTCCGCAAAGCATCGTCTTTCACTCGTATCTTTGAGAACTCCTCACAATGAGAAGACATTTCCGTCAGGGCAAAGGAATAGACGAAGCTGGGCTTCAGCTAAAGTAGCGGTATTACGGCAACAATAGCGGCCTTACAATCCTTAGATAGTCATGGTAACATCGAACTCATAAGTTAGAAACGCTGTCTTCAATATAACTATCCATACTTAATCCGTCAAGGATCACGCCAAAACAATTTGTATGGTTGTGAGGCCTGAGCGAAAGTAACTCTGTTTGTTTGTTACGTTTTTACAATTAAACGGCTTGACCGATTTCAATGAAATTTGGTTTATGGATAGATTGAAAGACTTGAATTGAGACAGGATACCTTTTTTTACAAACCACGCGTGCGAAGCCGTGGGCGGAAGCTCTACATAAATATTTTTTTCAAAGTTAGTTTTAATAAAAAAAATGGTTTAGACCGTTTGATTTATGTGGCATTATTTTAATAGTCCAAAGCTGTAGAATGGACAAGGCGTAGAGGTCTCTTTTAAAATTTGCTACTGAGCCCGATCTCTTTTAATAAATTAGTGAATAATCCAGTAATAGACTGTTTTTTGATGATTATTTCGATGACAAAATTACATCGCAACGAAAAACATCCTACAAATCTTATTCGAATTGTCTGGATTAACCTTATTAACACAAATTCTTGCCGTGATGTAATACGTAAAGGAATTATTAAAAAAAATTAGGGCTACCTAAAGCGTTTTTGGTCTTTTTATGTTTTTTAAATTTATTGTCAAACATCATAATATTATACATTGTTTTAAGACCAATACCATTAAATAAATTTACACAACTCGAAGATGAAGGACGGACAAGTAGCCGGTTTCTTTAACCGTCGGTCGACAATAAGTTTATTAAAATACTGGGTGTTAATTACTAGTCTTTTAAAGTGACACAATTTTGCGGTTTTCATAGTTCTATAGGGCACTTCTAATCATTCAGTTCGGCGTCTAGGAGGAAATCCCGAGGATCGTCGTTGCAATAATTCAGCGCGATGAATTATTGATGGCCGCGCGACGCTGGCGCTGGGACGGCGATGATCTACGACGAAGCGGCTTTAAAAATGAAAATAATGTGAGAGGTTTTTTACACGAGCATTCTTTGGTTTGTTAGTGTGAAGACCATATGGCAATGTGACTACCTTTCTGCTTACAGTACCAAGAAACTGATAAACGAGAATACAACTTGTTTTGTTATGTACGACATTAATTTAAAACACACACCCGGAATCGTATTTACAGATTTTAAAGGTGGGTTTAATACCCAAGCCGTCACGCTCGCGTCCGTGACACTGAATCGTGAATGACATAATCAACGTACAATTTTCGCAATAATAAAATAATTATATACATAAATATTTCAACAAAACTACTTACTCCATCATAATATGAATAAAACAAATAAATCAAACCACTTGTGATACCTACTAAGTACGTACTCGTGTTATGCATTTGGGGTACACCCAATTTATTTTTGTTTTCTTTTTATTGATGATAGTCAAGCGCTCCTCCGACCTCACCTGATGGTAAGTGATGGTGAGATGGAAGATGGAGCGCGCTTGACTAGAAATAACCTATTCACTCTGGACTTGAAGACTCCGAGATTATACTGCAGGTCCGGTAAAACATACGCCAATTATTATAATCGTAGTATGTACGTCACTGTCCTATATAACAAGATAACTAATTATTTCCTAAACCAATACCTTATAGAAAAAATGAAGAAAGCTGAGGTCTTTAATTCTTTACAAAGTAACGGTACAACAACTCAGCAGCAATAACCAATAATTGATTTTGTAATTGAAACCGTTGATTCGTCAAATAAAACGAATTCTAACGTAATTCTTATAATCCCTGTCAGTCAGACTTACAAGGAGACGCTAAGTGGATTATAGGGCATTAGCTTCGGATCAATAAGGTAGTGAGGACAGGGATGTACTAAGGACTCAGTGATGGGGAACTTAGCAGAGTTTACGCCTCTTTTTATTTTGGATTACAAATAAATAAATAATCCCGGAGAATCCATTATGAGAACTGACAGCCGTTGGAGCAGCAAAGTTCACGAGTGGAGACCTCCCCACTAGATGAAAAGCAATTCGGTCCTAACGGAAGATCAGCGTGCTGAGTTAGAGTCCTTTTTGCAACTTATGTCAGTAGATTGTCTAGTACTTTTATAATTTAATAATTAATAATAATTTAGTAATTTTGTCCTGGCATTTTAAGCCACATATGGACTCGCAACAGCATGGTTTTATGAAAACAAGGTCTACGACAACGAACCTTGCTGACTTTGTTGACAAGGTCTCTTCATCCATCGACAATCGCTCGTCAGTTGATGCAATTTTCACCGACTTTAGTAAGGCATTTGACAGAGTTAATCATCAAGTCTTGCTTCGTAAGCTATCATTTTATGGTATATCGGGACCTTTACTATCTTGGTGTGGGTCATACCTAGCTGGAAGAAACTCTAGAGTTGTTGTGAATGGTTTTACGTCCAAGCCTTTCCCAGGCAAATCAGGCGTACCGCAGGGTTCACATCTGGGTCCACTATTTTTTAATTTATATATTAATGATATTAGTAGCTGTTTTTTGCACTCTATCTATTATTTATATGCGGACGACTTAAAGTTATTCAGGGAGGTTAACGGTGATAGCGATGCATCTCTACTTCAGGAGGATTTGAACCGTCTATGCGCATGGTGTATCGTTAACGGTATGGACCTGAATACAAAGAAATGCTTTTATATAAGATTCTCAAGAAGTGCAGTTTGCCCATCTAGGAAGTACTTAATCAATAGTGAAATATTACTTCAAAAAGACTATACAAGAGACTTAGGAATTGTGCTCGACAGTAAGTTGAGGTTTAACCTTCATATCAATGATATTTCCACAAAGGCTACAAAGGTTTTTTTTTGACTGCCACCGTGGCGCAGTGGGCGTATAGCCGGCTGAGACGCAGGAGGTAGCGGGTTCGATTCCCGCCGCGGAACAAATGTTTGCATGATCTACATATATTTGTTCCGTGTCTGGGTGTTTTTCTATATATTATAAGTATGTATTTACAAAAAAAAAGTATATAAGTATTCTATCAGTTATCTGGTTCCCATAGTACAAGCTCTGCTTAGTTTGGGGCTAGATAGCGCTGTGTGAAATGTCCAGCGATATTTATTTATAAAAAAAAAAGGCTTGTAGATCTCTGGGTTTTGTCCTGCGCAATTGTAGTGGCTTTAAGTCACCAGAGGTCAAGATAACCCTGTTCAATACATTTGTTAGAAGTGGCCTCGAGTACTGCTGTGTCGTTTGGAATCCATTCTTTGAGGTTTACAAAAAGATACTAGAAAGAATCCAAAAAAGATTTTTGTGGCACCTAACTTATGCTTGTCATAAAGGTAAAATCCTTCTTAGCTATGAGGATCGTCTTAAATTCTTCAAAATGACCTCGTTAACGGATCGAAGACACTTGCTGGACAATTTATTTCTTTTTAAACTTGCAAACGGTATCCTGGACGCTCCGGAGCTACTTGCTGCCCTAAATTTCTCTGCTCCTTCTAGGTTGCCCAGGATCTCGAAATTTAATCCTTTACAGCCAAGCTCTTCTAAATCCAATCTCGGTATTAACGCGCCTCTGAACAGGATAGTCCGGCAATATAATTGTGTGGCTAAGAGCAAAGGAGCGGACATGTTTGTTGGAACTGTACGAATGTTTAAAAACAGTTTATCCCAGGTTAATCTGTGAATCTTTTTTATTCTTACCTGTATGACCTGTATCCCTATTAAATATGTAAACAAAATTATATGAAATTTTTAATTTTAATCAAATTTTAAATCTTTCTTTAAAAATGTATATAGATAAGTAGTTGATAGGCGTGTATAATTATGATTCTATTGTGTTTTAAATTTGTAAATAGGAATAAATTAACTTATTTAATTTTATTAAACTTTTTGTAATTGTTATGATATAATGAAATGTATTGTTGCTAGAAGTACGTGCATGCCATCCTGTTTTTTATTAATATCCAATTAATTCACTCGCTCGGCTTAAAATACTGTTACGCCGAGGCTGTTAAACAATGAGTAATAATCGAAGTTTCTCGAGCGCTTTTGTCTTGCTGTGCTATTGTTGCTATTGTTTGTGGTTTCGCAGAATGGGGAGTGGCCATTGTGTCGAGGGACCGACCTTTTCCTGGAAGGATCGACATCGTTCTCGAACAATCGAAATGTGTGCGATATAAATAGGCCGGAGAGATGGCCGGACAGTTAGTCTAAGTCTCAGTGAGTGAGTTAGTCTCAGCGAGGCCCTGGAGGACTGACGTGGGAAGGGTCTCGCGTGAACAGTAGTTGCTCCCGAGTCAGTCTGGATTTAGCTATACGTGTGAACATTTCGGTGACTTTAAGTGGTGCAACAGTGGTGTGAATTATTGTGTTGTGATACGTGAGACCAAGTTCGTGTATTCATCGTTCTAGTGTTGAATAAAAGTGTTATTTTGGTTAGATCGATTATCATTATTTTATCCCGAACCTTCAGCTCGTAACAATACTAATGCATGCAGTCGGTCATCTCTAATTATAGTAGCACTAAGTTCTACCATTTGAAATGTAACCGCTAAATATTGTCAGTGTATGCTATGTTGATGATTCCTAAATAAATAAATAAATAAATACTGTTATCTATTTTTGTGTATTTACTGTGTTGTTGCAAAAAAAAATATTCTATACTAAAGACGAATATAATATAATTTAATTTTTGAAATGTCATCTTAATTTGGGCAATGAACGAAATAAGAACGTCCATATTTTACAAATGTTTTGTTAGACAGTAATACTAGAATCGCCAGCCTTGTTTCATGACCGCAAAAATCTACCGTCTCAAGTAAACAGAACCGAGTTTAAGTACTTATTATAAATACATTTATATATATAATATATAATTAATATTATATAATTAATATTACATTTAATATTATAATTGATGTATTAAAACAGAAAAAATGTCAAAGTCAATTATAAATTTATTTATTAAAATTGCAAGGATTATTTTGAAAAGTCAATTATGCCACCTTTTGCTTTGCGGTAATCCAGAAAAGGACAATCAAAATTACAGTTAAAGAACTCAGTTAAAGAAGATCAAACGAACAACCAAACTCATGAACAGTAAGTGATATCCCCTCTCTCGCTTTTCTGCTCCCCTCCCCCCGAGTCCATCCCTGGAGTAAACAATTCCGGCATTGCTACCGGTTTCGGTCCACTCAATATCATATGGGATTTATTTTGAGTCCCGACTGGATCGAGGGATTCCGTTCATTGGTATATTTATTTTAAAGTCATTTTAGTTGCGTACAGAAACTAAATTGAAAATATATTGACTGGTTTAATATGGATGTAATTGTACCTATGCTGCATAGATTCTCAGCTATAAATAAAATATAAATATTGTATTTCAGACAACTTAATATAACCCATATCTAAAACTAAAACACACGCAAGAAATACAATAAAAATGAGAACAATTATAAATACAAAAATAAAATAAGGACTGGGTGAAAAATAGAAACTACAATTTTGTGCCAAGAGGGACTAATTGAGGAAATTATTTCCTTCTTTAACCACCTTTCCCACACGGCACTTCCAGAAAAAAGATGTGTAACACTCAGCCACCGTCCTCAAGATGCTGTTGCGACTGTTCCGAGCTATGTTCATCAGCGATGCCGTTTTTTGCTCATGATGGCGTGAAAGCCCTTTGTGTGACAATGGGCAAACATCCCCGATGCACTGCAGTATCGGGGCAGCAGCAACATCATCCGGAAGATATTATTATATTGGATGCGTAGAACATCCATTGATCTTTTGGTATGTCGGACCCACAGACTTCCCGTGTAAAAGCTCAGACAACATTATCAGTTCAGTACAACGGGAAACTAAAATCATGATCAATGATCGTATTACCCCAGAGCCGATTGCAGTCGCTGGAACTCTTCTCGAGGTTGTGAATGAGTATGTCTATCTTGGGCAGACTCTGCGATTGGGTGGATACAATCTCGAGAAAGAAGTAAACCGGCGAATTCAGCTGGGCTGGGCAGCGTTTGGGAAACTTCGTCAGGTCTTCTCGTCACCCATCCCACAATGCCTAAAAACAAAAGTATTTAACCAGTGCGTCCTACCTGTGATGACTTACGCAGCCGAAACGTGGACACTTACGGTGGGACTGGTCCACAAACTGAAAGTCGCTCAGCGAGCTATGGAAAGGGCTATGCTCGGAATTTCTCTGAAGGATAGAATCAGAAACGAGGTTATCCGACAGAGAACCAAGGTGATCGACATTAGCTCAGAGGGTCAGCAAGCTGAAGTGGCAGTGGGCCGGTCATATCTGCCGCAGAACCGATAACCGTTGGGGTAAACGTGTTCTGGAGTGGAGACCACGTCTAGGCAAGCGAAGTGTAGGACGCCCTCCGGCTAGATGGAGTGACGATTTGCGCGCTGTGGCTGGCAAGGGTTGGATGAGAAGAGCTCAGGATCGGGTTCAATGGCACACCCTGGGAGAGACCTACGTCCAGCAGTGGACTGCTATATGTTGATGTATGTTGTATATGTTTCTTGGAGGAGGTTGGGATTAAAAGATATTTCTACCTATAACCAAAATATAGTTCCACACCTGTGTATGTTGGGGGTTGAGTAGGGGGGGATACAGAATGAGAGGGGGGAGACAACTGGCATAGCCACACTACAACAGCGAGCACCTACGACTTACACGAGTCAGCTAGTCTGTAGTACTATAAACTGTAGGGACAGTTTTCAAACCATATCTATACTAATAATATTATAAAGAGGAAAGATTTGATTGTTTGTTTGTTTGCATTGAATAGGCTCCGAAACTACTGGACCGATTTAAAAAGTCTTTCACCGTTGGAAAGCTACACTCCCCGGGTGACATATTTAGACTACTTTTTACTCAACTGCGCAGAAGGAGGGTAATGTTTTTATGGAAAACTACGCGTGCGTAGCTGCGGATTGGTCAAATAATTTAATATAAAAATAAGACCGGCTAAGCACGAGTAGGACTCGCGGACCCGAGGGTTCGAACCAGTAATTTCAGATGTTTCGCTTTGAAAAATTCGGAGATAACGGTGATTTTTTTTGACATATATTTTCATAACTAATACTACAATATTAAACAAATAATAAAATGTTTAAGAATGTGTAAATCAAGTTCTTTTATAAGATACCCCGCTTGACTTAGTAACTCTATTTAGAAATGTTGACCCTCACCACTTTGGCTCTTTTGGCAACCAAATTGTAATTTTTTATTACTTTCTATAGAAGTGGGTCATATTATTATTTATAGCTATTCCATATGTCAAGCTTTATAAGTCGCTGAGGTCAGCTGTGACAGATGAACGGACAAAGTCGCTCCATAAGTAACTAAGTAAATTGTTTATTCGACACATATCCGCATAGATTAAAACATTAAACAATATTTATTAGCCAAATCCTGCAGCAATACGGAATAGAAGCACTTCTAGAAAAACAGGTGCCCTCCGCGGGCGGTTGCATTTGTTTGCTGGCGTTCGATGGAAAAACACCTTGGAGTTGTTACGTATTGTGCATATTGGGTTACGTGAGCCATTTTTCAGTTGATTCATGGTCTAAGTATTCAGTGCTATTTTGTGTTGAAGTTAATTTGTTCCAATTTCGTTATTTTTCTGTTTGATTTTGTAAAATTTGTGATTCAAATAAAGTTAGGGTAATTAGTCTTTTTTTTAATCTGTAATCTACTCCTGAGGGCTTAGCCTTCGCCTTCTTCCGCTCGATGGGGACAGGCCCCCTACGCCGGGGAGTGTCCTTAATATTCCAGGATATTCCTCTCCCTCCGAAGTGGGGGTCCGAAGGGTCCGCTTAAGGCGGACATTCACCGACAGGGCCGCGGTTGAATCCAACCGGGACCCCGTGACCCTGTCAGGTGCTAGTGCGGCATCGACTCACTCATCTCACAATGGGCAGTTCGATGATGCACTGGCACTGAGGTGATTGAAGGAATATCGGTGGGTTTTTAGTCGGTATGCCGTTGGTTGCTCTATGGAGAGTCCGACAGACCCCTTCAGCTCAGTTGGAGTACAAGCGTAAAGCATTTTCCCATCGTAAAAAAAATGGTCTAAGTGTTCAGTGCTATTTTGTGTTGATGTTAATTTGTTCCAATTTGGTTATTTTTCTGTTTGATTTTGTAAAATTTGTGATTCAAATAAAGTTAGGGTGTTTAGTTTTTTTTTTAATCTGTAATCTACTCCTGTAAGCTTAGTCAAGTTACATTCGATTAGCGTCATCGCTAATTGAAATATGAATTGGGTATGGAAATATCACGTGATCTATCATAGTTAATTTATTAATAACAAAAAAGTTACTTGTCATTTATCGACAACAAACCTATGTAGAAAACGAAATGATTCGAAGCGAATGTAACTTGGCTAAGCTCTGATCCTTAGAATAATAATTAATAATAACCAAATAAATGAGTGGGTGTCAAAAGTTCCGTTATAAAGGTTCCGTTTTTACCATTTTGATATCAAAAACATCGGATATCATTGCAGTCTTGTATAAAGCAGTATTTTATCCAAAAACCAAAACCAACTAAACTATTAAGTAACTAGTAAACCGAGAAGACAATAAAGTTAACTCAGAGAGTAAACAGTGCGACTGCATTGGAACGACTCATTAAAAGTTTACAATCTAGAACGGAGGAAGAAGTTAATCCGATGGACTGACTTGGGAATACTCGCTAAATAAGCAAATGGAATGGAGGATTTACCTAGGACAGAAAGAAATGTAGAAAAGATAGAAATCTACACTAATTCTGTTATTTTTTATTAATTTACGACCTATAGAGAAATCATCACGATGCTATTATTACGCGAGAGTGAAATAACGTATCAAAAATATACGTCTTTTGTTTTCACATGGAAACAGATGAAGAGAAAATTATTTTTATCCGTCAGTGACGCAGGCATTTATACTAGATGGGATGAATTTGTGCTGAGCAGATCGCACTCACCCATAATGAAGGTTCACGAATTGAACAGAAAAAAGTCACAAGTGCACAAGCACATTCACTTTCACAATTTCACCGGAAACCATACCCTTCATACTGAAACACAGCAATGCTGCTTAGCGGCAGAAATAAGTTTTTTTTTTATAAATTATAGGCTAGCGTTTGACCACTATCTCGCCTGATGGTAAGCGATGATGCAGTCTACGATGGTACACGCTTGCCTAGAAGAAACCTATTCACTCGGGACTTGAAGATCCCTAGGTTGTAGTTATCAGGAAACACAGACTCAGGCAAGGCGTTCCACTCCTTGTCGGTGCGCATAATAAAGGTGGAAGAGTACCGCTTTGTGCGTATGGGAGATATCAAAATCAAAATCAAAATCAAAAATACTTTATTTGTTTTATATCAAATTTTACAATTCTGGTTGAAGCCCTGGCTCCTATATGTCTACCATGTAGCGGTGGCGCATCGCAGAGCTTCTGGTTGTCCGATGATAGAATGGGGATGGCGGGATCAGGTTGTAAAGCTCCGCAGGAGACTCTCCGAAATGTATTCGATAAAAAACCGAGAGGCTTAAATTAAAAGGTATGGAAGTACTTCCCCGGGTGCTTTCACAAGAAACTAAATTACTCTTATATTTGAATCTAAAAAAATCCTATATATGTGAATTCGTAAATGTTCAAAACGCTTCAAAACTTTTATTAAATTGCCGTTGGATCGCGTCGCCGCGGGGTCTTCGCTAGATCCTATTTTAAAACTCAACTCTTCAAACTTGCGTATTTTTACAGGAAACACTCAGATTTCCAATAACGGGATGTTTATGCTTTGAAGTCTGGATTCTGGATTAAGTTTTGGAATGTTGAGAGATACTTAGGGCGGGATTGCTTTGAAAATTGTAGAGATATTGCGCGGTTTATGCTTTCGTTGACAGTGAGGGCTTCTTGAACTGTGCAATGTCGGAGTCATAACGCAGATTAAATCAGCTATCTTACTGAGAAAGGACTACTGCAGTTTCTTTGGCTTAATTCCAGGAACATAATTCTTTTTACACGTTATATGTAATCACAAAAGTTTTTATTTTAAGTTCATTTTATTTACATATTTCCTTTACAATTATTTTTGTATGAGATCCTAGCCCTGCAGTGGGAAACATCAAACTTATAAATCAATAACTACTATGATTTCTACGAAATTCACAAAAGTCGGAAAATAAATAATAAAATAATTTTTGTTACAGAATTGCAGCTACAACCAAATTCTCTCTCAGCTGATCTCGAAACGTAAAAGCGAATCCGCAGCCAATAACACAATAAAGTCCTGGTTGCATTCGCATCACGTACCCAGTCCAGGCTGAATAGGAATTAGGCCATTCCTGAGCTCTGCACTGATAGGACCTTCTGTCCGTGTGGTTGCTTTCAAATTGCTCAGGTCAATTTAATATTGGTGAATTTCGATCGCTCAGTTTAGTGACTAGGTTAAGTAATGATGGCGCTGAAAGAGTTCTGCAATACCAAAGCCAGTTAGTTTAAAAGCATTTACTATGCATGGGTGAAATTTTCTCTGCGTGTAATTCGGCCTTAGCCACAGTCTAAGTCAAATCAAATCAATTTATTTATTACGAACTAGCCGACCCGCCGAACTTCTTACGTGTCATATGCATGTCATGCATATGACGCAGGCTGCCAATGAACGTCGGCCATTATTAGCTGCATCTATGTATGAAAAAATGAATTTTCTTAATTATTTCTTTTTGCGCGAATTTTTAATAGTTATTCTACTATTCGGGGCGTAGACAAATCCAACAAATCAAAAATCATCAAAATCGGTCCAGCCGTTCTTGAGTGGGGTAACTAAACAGATTTTGTTTTATATATATTTTGTTTTATTTATATTTAATGGGTTAGTGATGCAGTTTGAGTTTGTTCATTATCAGTGTTTATCGCATGCAATTAGCGTTCTATCATTGAAAAACTAAATTTCATAATATTAAATTATTTACAATATTCAACATCTCTGCTGTGGCTAACGCCGAATGACATATAAAGAACTGCATTAAAGATGCCCTTTGACAAGGAGTGTGCTACTAGCGTTGACGCAAAGGTTGGTAATTCATTCGATCATCAGTCACTACCTTGATTCTTTGTCTTCGTGTTATCTTGGAAGCCAGTTTAGCTGGATCGAATCACCCAATGTGACATCACAACCCGACGCACCGAACCAGTAAAATAATAAATATGGCTGGACACCTCACACAGCGCTATCTAGCCCCAAACTAAGCAGAGCCTGTACTATGGGAACCAGATAACTGATAGAATACTTATATACATTTTTTTTAGTAAATACATACTTATAATATATAGAGAAACAACCAGACCCGGAATAAATATCTGTAGATCATGCAAACATTTGTTCCGCGGCGGGAATCAAACCCGCTACCTCCTGCGCCTCAGCCGGCTATTAGCCCGCTACACCACGGAGGTCGTCAATGATTATGGTTATCCCGACAGCGCCATACAATGGAATATGGTTGTACGTGACCACATTGGGTGGTTGGGTCCAGTCAAACTGGGTCGTCTGTAAAACTCTGCGAGGCCCATTTTTAATAACTTCTTCCACCTTCAGTCACAACGCACTTTTCAAGGCCTTACTTGTGAAGCGTTTCTTATACTGTCCTAGGTGTTCTGCTAGGTAGCCGGTAGGCCGGGCGATGAATATGAAACAGCAGTATGATTTACGGAGTTTAATGAGGATAGTAGATAGTTACAGACGTTAGAAGGAAGAATGAAACGATACAGTACAATACAAATTAAATGAAGTGATGCGATATGAATTATGCTTTAGAATTAGCGAGTAAAAGGCGCGAGCGGCTGAGCAAGAGCGGTACGTGTTCCCCGTCGCGAGGCGCTAGGCGAGTGTGACCGCGTCGCCGGCGCAAGTGCGCTCCGTAGATCTCCTCCGTCGCGTCCCGCGCCGAACCCCGCAGCGCAGGGTCGCACTAAGGGGACGGACTCGGTGTATCGAGGATGACGCCACAGTACTCCCCCGCCGAGATCGTAACTGTTACGATCGATAGTAGTCGGGAAATCTCACTGTCCTCCCGCTTTTCGTCCTCTTAGCGGGGCTTGTAGGTACGTCATCGGAACCTAGAACAGGAGTGGAAGTGGAAGTGGCAGTTGGCGTCGGTGTTGGTGTTGGCGTGAGCGTTGGTGATGGAGTGGAAGGTGGCGTTGGCGTTAAGTCGTCGTCTGCGCTGTACGCCGGCTTCAGTCGGTCTACGGTAACGGTAAGTACTTTGTCTTGTACCTTGATGTCGTATGTTTTAGATCCTCGGCGTACAACCTTGTATGGGCCGGAGTAAGGTGCTTGTAGCGAACGACGGACTGGACCTTGGCGTAGGAAGACATGCGTCGCGGTACCCAGGTCTTTTGGTATGTAGAAAGGACGATGTGAGTGCCACGAAGTTGGTTTTGGTGCCAGTTTGCTCATTCGGCTGCGGAGGCGATCGGCGAAGTTAGTGACATCGACTTCTTCTTCAAGGACGGTGTTGAAGAACTGTCCAGGCAAGCGGAGGGGCTCGCCGTAGACAAATTCGGCTGCTGAAGATTGGATGTCGTCTTTCCACGCGCTACGGATACCCAGAAGCACCATCGGAAGCGCTTCGGTCCACTGTGATGACTCGTGGCAGGTAATAGCGGCCTTGAGTTGCCGGTGTAGGCGTTCCACCAGGCCATTGGCGGCCGGATGGTAAGCGGTCGTCGTGAGGTGAGTAGCCCCGATCAGAGCGGCGATGGACTTGAAAAGGCGTGACTCGAATTGGCGGCCACGATCGGTTGTGATACGCTCGGGGCAGCCAAACCGCGCAACCCAACCAGAGATGAAGGCTGAGGCACAGGTGTCGGCTGTGATGTCAGTGAGTGGGTACGCCTCGGGCCAACGTGTGAAGCGGTCGACTATCGTGAGGCAGTACCTGTGGGAAGCAGACAGAGGTAAAGGACCTATAATATCCATATGGACATGTTGAAAACGGGCTGAAGGTGGCTTGAATGCGGTGAACGGCGCAGTTGTATGTCTCGTTACTTTGCAGCGCTGACATTGATAACATTCCTTAGCCCATTGTCGACAGTCTCGCCTTATACCCGGCCAAACAAATCTAGAAGTTACTAGTTTTACTGTAGCTTTAGCGCCGGGATGACTTAAATTATGGAGTGATTCGAAAACTTGACGGCGGTATGCAGGAGTCACGTATGGTCGAGAATTCGGTGTAGAAGTATCGCAGTATACTTGCGTTTTAGCGTCGGGTAGGAAAACCTTTTGCAGCTGTAGACTGGATCCTTCCGTAAATAGCGTTCGTAGCTCGGTGTCTGTCTCCTGGGCTCGGGCAAGGCAGTGGTAATCTAGGGGCATTGAAAGTTCTTCGATGCGTGAAAGAGTATCAGCTACTATGTTGTCTTTGCCTGCGATGAATCTAATGTCTGTGGAAAATTGAGATATAAAATCTAAATATCTGAACTGGCGCGGCGAACATTTGTCTCTTCGAGTGGTGAAAGCAAATGTGATAGGTTTATGGTCGGTCAGTATGATGAACGGTTTCGCTTCTACCATAAAACGGAAGTATCGGATAGCTTCATAAATTGCCAGGAGCTCGCGGTCAAAGGTACTGTATTTTCGTTGGGCTTGATTCAATTTTCTTGAGAAAAATGCCATGGGTTGCCAATCGTTACCTTTTCGCTGCTGTAGCACGGCTCCGATAGCGACGTCGGAAGCGTCAGTCTGTATAGCAAGCTCAGCGTCGGGATCTGGGTGAGCTAGGAGAGTCGCGAGAGAAATACTGGACTTACAGTCGTTGAAGGCTTCCTGCTGTTCAGGTGTAAGAGCGATTGGTTTCGAACCTTTGCCTTGTTTGCCGACCAGTATCGTGTTCAGAGGTGCCTGCTTCTTAGCTGCTTCTGGAATGAAACGACGATAAAAGTTCAGGGTTCCTAAAAATCTCCTAAGCTCTTTCGTGTTTTTCGGCGTCGGAAAGTCAAGAATTGCTTGAGTTTTTGTTTCGAGAGGGCTGATTCCTTGAGCAGAGACTTTAAATCCAAGAAAAGTGACCTTGGATTCGCCAAAAATACATTTGGAAGTATTTATTAGTACGCCATATTCGTTCAAGCGTTTAAAGAGAATACGAAGATGCTCAAGATGTCGATCTCTATTTTCTGAAAAGATGAGTACGTCGTCTAAGTACCCAAATGTGAAATCTAGCCCGTTCAGGACCTCATCCATGAAGCGCTGAAAGGTTTGACCAGCGTTCCGTAAACCAAAGGACATATACGGAAACTCGTACATACCGAAAGGAGTAGTTATGGCACTTTTCGGTATGTCGTCAGCAAAGATTGGTATCTGATTGTATGCTCTAACTAAGTCAATTGTGGAAAATATTGTTTTACCTGTGAGCTGGTTCGTAAAATCGTGAATATGGCGCACAGGATACCGATCCGGAATCGTTCGGGCGTTCAGCGCTCTATAATCGCCGCAGGGTCTCCAACCGTTGTTTTTCTTTTTCGCTAAGTGAAGAGGGGATGACCAAGGACTCTCGGATCTTCGTGCTGTTCCGCATTGTAGCATTTCATCAAATTCCTGTTTCGCGATCTGTAACCTTTCAGGATCCAGACGTCGCGGGCGGCTTGATACAGGTGGTCCATCTGTCGTCCGGATGTGATGTACGGTACTGTGCTTGGGTGTTGTTGGCTTACCAGCTGGGCGAGTAATCTCGGGAAATTCTCGTAGCAGATTGTCGAAAATGGTGTCGTCTGATGTGGTACGTATCGATGAGATATCAGGAATACCTTCTTTAGGCTGCGGCGCGTTGATGCCGAGCATAGTGATTCCGTCGATTAGGCGTTGCTGTCTGCAGTCTACAAGGAGATGGTAAAAACTTAAAAAGTCTACTCCAATGATAGGCTTTGTGACGTCTGCTACGGTAAATCGCCAGCTGAATGGTCGTCGTAATCCAAAATCTAAGGTAAGTTGAATGTGGCCATATGTAGATATAAGTGTACCATTTGCAGCAAAAAGTTCATACTTCGTCTTCGCTCGAGGCTCCCGTACGGCTGACTTAGGAAAAACACATAGGTCTGAACCCGTGTCGATAAGGTATTGTGCCTTCGATTTCCGGTCAGTGATGAACAGGCGGCCAGATGATATCGGACAGTCAGCTACCGCCACTAGTGACTGCCGTTTGCATTTCCCGCCGACTTAAAAGTACACGGCGGCCTGCAGTTGTTTGCGCTAGCTCCGTAGATGAAATGATACCAGCAGTGCGGATGATCGTCGGGGCGTTCTCGTGACCTTGACCGGTACCTAGAGGTCGAGCGGCTACGGTAGTTGTGGTTCTTGTTGCTGGATCGGGAATTACGTGTAGATAGGTTTTGTACCTGTTTAGCGAGTTCGTCGACACGTTTCACCATCTGTTCCAAAGCCGAGACTGTACCTGCACTTGTACATACAGCAGATGTGCCAGCCGCTTGCTGCATAGGTGATGATATATCGTTAATTTTGTCCGCCAACTCAGCAACGGTCTGCAGCGAGCTTTCTGTCTGTGAAGCAATAATCGTTTGAATGTGGGTAGGTAACCTATTCGACCAAATCTGCCTAATTAAATGTTCTGGAACAGTCGGTCCCGCTAGATTCTGCAAATGTCGCATAAATTGTGTAGGTTTCCTATCGCCCAACTCCTCATGGGTTAGTAATTGCTGCAGTTTACGCTCTTGGGAAGCTGATAATCGTTTTATAAGCTCGGTTTTCAATTTGTCGTATTTACCGCTTTCCGGCGGGTTTAGAATTACATCTTTCACTTCCGCCGCATATTGAGGATCTAACTGACCAACGACGTAGTAAAACTTGGTCTGGTCAGAAGTAATATTTGAAATGGAGAACTGACCTTCAATCTGTGCAAACCAAACGGCCGGTTCCTCGGGCCAAAATGGGGGTACTCGCACGCCCACTCTCCATAGTCCCGATTGTTGTCCCGTAAGTGCGGCTTCTGAACGTCTAGGCTGTTCTTCGTCAGACTTCCTCATCTTCTTCGTTCGGGGTCACCAGTGAAGCGTTTCTTATACTGTCCTAGGTGTTCTGCTAGGTAGCCGGTAGGCCGGGCGATGAATATGAAACAGCAGTATGATTTACGGAGTTTAATGAGGATAGTAGATAGTTACAGACGTTAGAAGGAAGAATGAAACGATACAGTACAATACAAATTAAATGAAGTGATGCGATATGAATTATGCTTTAGAATTAGCGAGTAAAAGGCGCGAGCGGCTGAGCAAGAGCGGTACGTGTTCCCCGTCGCGAGGCGCTAGGCGAGTGTGACCGCGTCGCCGGCGCAAGTGCGCTCCGTAGATCTCCTCCGTCGCGTCCCGCGCCGAACCCCGCAGCGCAGGGTCGCACTAAGGGGACGGACTCGGTGTATCGAGGATGACGCCACACTTGTATCTTGTCCTATGACCAGATTCAATTGCTAAAGTGAGAACAAAGAAAGAACGGCAAAGAATCGAATGCGCTAAAATTCCCTGCAGAATTTTACCTATTCAACCAGTAACCAAGCGCAATGTAATCTAGGTCAAAGCTTGCATGTTGTATGTTTATATAGGTCGTTAAGATAGTTTTGTCTCCCGACCTCATCTCCCTGGGGACCTCTAAATCCGGTAAAATTACTCCCGCGGATGCTGTATAACTTGCTTATTAGGATGAAGGATCACTTCTGGAGGTTCATGGGAATATTCACATCTTTCAAAGTTTTTGCCAAGTTCTTGGTTTGATTAAATTGTGTTCTCTAAACTAATATTATAAAGAGGAAAGATTTGTACTTTTGTATGTTTGTAACGAATAATCTCAAATACTGGTCCGAATTAAAAAAATATTTTACATATTTTACACAACTGCGTAGAAGGAGGGCAATGTTTTTGGTCGCAAATTGCGATAACGGAGTAAATCTTGGGAGATAAATCATATACTGATAGTCATAAGCTAGATTTTAAGAAACTTAACCGTACAGAGATAAGTAAGCAAATAATTATTTATGTTCCGTTTTTTTCTTAGACCACTTAGATGAGGTTTTGTAAACTGAAAAATCTAAATTAACAAGAGGGCTTAGCCAAGTTACAGTCGATTAGCGATGACGCTAGTCGATACGTCCGAAAATGTATGGGATTTGACACATGCTATAGAAATACCACGTGATTCAGCGACCACAAATGTATGTAGAAATCGAATAGATTCGTAGCGAATGTAATTTGGCTACGGGCCAAGGTCACTTCAACAACTTAAGAAGAGAGTTATGTTTGGCAGATTAAGAAGTTAAAGTGGCAGTAATAAATAATCCTCTATTAAAGAAAATGAACTGGAAAGCAACGTAAGCCACTGCTGGATGCAGGCTGGAAATCAATGGAATACATGGAGAGGCCAGCAGAGGAAGTGCCATGGCTGATATGAAGATAATAATCAATAATTAGACTTGTTACTCTCTGATACAAAAAATTAAAGGCCAAATACGAATTGAGCCTTACAAGTTCTGTAAACTGTAAAATCAAAATTACGAGGGCCAGTATGCTCCGTTTTCCCAAGCCACGGAACACTAAATAACTTGCAATAACAAGTTCCAAAGCTATAAAACTTGAGAAAAACTCATAAAAACTTGATGTTGTTCTATCATAATTAGCAAAGTTGACGCATTGCAGTCCGTTTTCCCGCTAAACACATTTTTTTTCCTAATTTAATCCCTTTGTTAGTACAAGATTACTAGGAAACTGTTTTGGAATCTGTGGTAAAGAGAGCTAGTGATGTGATAAAATAGCGGATACGGAAACGTATATACGGATCATAATCTATATATAATCTATCAGTGGAGACCTTTAAATGGCCTGTTTATTACTATTCACTGTAACTATTGTGTTTAATATGTGCTGATGGTTTTCCTAAAATAAATAAATCATAAGTTTACTTATATGTAGCTCGTAATTTTGTTTCCGCTATCGTAAAAGAATACATTTTTTATACTATTACTGCTTCTTTATCTTAGCACCTTGTGCTTTTACCTTCTCACATGCAATGTCATATATTATATATTGACTGCTTCCGTGGCGCAGTGGGTGTATAGCCGGCTGAGACGCAGGAGGTAGCGGGTTCGATTCCCGCCGCGGAACAAATGTTTGTATGATCTACAGATATTTGTTCCCTGTCTGGGTGTTTTTCTATATATTATATGTATGTATTAACAAAAAAAAGTATATAAGTATTCTATCAGTTATCTGGTTCCCATAGTACAAGCTCTGCTTAGTTTGAGGCTAGATAGCGCTGTGTGAAATGTCCAGCAATATTTATTATATTTATCATTTTATTTATTTATATGATAAATGCCATTGTGTATTTATCTCATTATATGGTCTTATTGCTAAAATCAATATCTTCCAAAAAACTTTTAGATGGATGGATTATGCGAATGTGGATAAATGAGGCCATTAATGGCTAGTGAATAAATATCAACGATAGATTAAATTTTTGCATTGATAATGAATCTTGTATTTATTGTAAACACATAATTTAAAATATATGTAATAACTGAACTTAAATTTTGGTAGAAACTAAAGCATAATACAGAATTTAAAACCATAGGGTCTTACCACAAAAAAATTAAACACATGTTTTTAGTTTTAAGCTTGATGTGTACCTACTTACTTACTTGTATTTTCTTGTGTGCAAATAAATAAATAATTTCATTTTGATTTGTTTAAAAAAATCCTATACAAAAGTTGCTAAGGAAATTTTTAAACACGCGTTGTTAAACTTTTTTGTGGAAACAATGCTAATATCTTCCGTATCTTACAAATACGGAAGTGGCATCACTATCGTACAGCTGTTACTCAAGGAGAGCAAAGACAAAGAAAAATGTCTTTTGTACTCTTTAAAGCTTGGTAATGTAGAGGTATTGCGTGGAATAAGACGTACTTAATAAAGCTTTTGTAAGTGCACTGTTATAAAATTTAATTAGGGGCGGAATCTTTAATTCTAGGTTTCCTGAATTTTATTTCATATTAAATAAGCTTTTTGTATATTTTTTTGTTAGAAAATATGTTATTAGGAATGTTTATTTTAATTTTTTATTAGTTATGTTATTGAAAAAGTTATAACAAACGAAATTATAAAAAAAAAAGTTATAAATAGTTGAATAACAATGTATGTTATGTATGTTATAACAATGAATGTATGTTATAACAAACGATACCTTTGTTTGTTTACCTATCGTGGATGACTTGTTTATTTGCATACCTATTGCACACCTAATGCTAATTTTATCATTTTAATTGTATTTTTTTTTCTTTTTTATTTTATTGTTACTTAGGTATGTTCCTACTTACACAGAACTGCTCTATCATATATGATCATGCTGTGTACATATGCTGTGGTCTACATGTGGATATAATGTTTCCATCTGATTGTATTCAGTTTTGTGTGCAATAAATAAATACATTTTCTAGTTACTGTTGTGTCTAGCTTGTAAGGTATAATAAATAATTTTTATTTATTCATTCTTTTGGTTCTTTTGGTCCCTGGTAAAAAAAATCGAACATATGTTCTCTCTAATGAGATGGCGTGCATACATGTTGTGGAACATGTATGTGTTATTACCACTACATTAAGATCCAGCATGCTAATTAATATATTATGTTCTTAATGTGTTAAGCAAATAAATATTTTGATCTATTCGGTTCCGCAGGTTCGATTCCCGCCGCGGAACAAATGTTTGCATGATCTACAGATCATCCGGGTCTGGTTGTTTCTCTATTACAAGTATGTATTTACCAAAAAAATATATATATAAGTATCCTATCAGTTATCTGATTCCCATTGTGCAAGCTCTGTTTAGTTTGAGGCTAGATAGTGCTGTGTGAAATGTCCAGCAATATTTAAAATTTAATATTAAAATAAAATTAATAATTTGTAGAAAATGCCGTTGTACGGTGCACAGCCAGGATACAAAAAACCCATAACCTCCTAATCGGAAATCGGGAATATATTTTACTGCGTAACCCACAGATTGCCTCATAAATAGTAAAAGGCTGTTGGAACAAATGCATCATTTTCATTACCTTACTGGGCCTATAACCACATTTTTACTGTCAAATGACATTACCATAACAATGCTTGTACCGCCTTCTGGAACAATCTGCGTCTTAATACGCGCGTAGGCGGTATTAACTGAGCCGGTCTGATGAAGCTGTTGAAAGCAGAACTTTCTTAAGAAACGGAGGCTGTCATAGTATGCCAATGCCACTTAAATTGTTTGGAGTATGGTTCAAAACAGAACTGCCTGAAAAAAATGGTCGCCGTTTTTGTGGAAATTTGTTGTTTACCGGCACGTTTGTTTAATTTTGTACGGTATAATTCAGCCGATGAGATATAATGTCAATCTTAAAGATAAAGATAAATTTATTTCGGTAACAAACTTCACAACAGATAGGTACATCAGATTTAGTATTCAAGTTATATATTAAAACCTAGTTGGAATTTTCATCTTGATTAGAGGCAGTTTGCGGTATTTAGCCCCGGCGCAAAAAGAGAGGTGTTATTAGTTTGAAGCCTATGGACTTTGGCATCATAGTTCCCAAATGGATGGACCGTTTTGGACGAGGTTTTTGTATTAGAAAGCTAGTTTTACTGAGTTAGTTCTTAGCTATATGTGATTAAGCTCAGGTCAGCCGATTCGAAAAATATCAGCACGTGTCCTTTTGTCGAAGTGATCTTAGATTTAAAATGCTAATTTATTGCGGGTTTTATGTGACGGCGGTTTTTTAATTTTGAATTTATACTTGTTAATAAGCAGATATAAATAGCAAATCTAATCAAAGTTTTTTTATTCATTAAAATCACAAGGATCACTTTGAAACGTCATTTTTACTGCCTGTTTCTTCGCGAGCAAGCCAAGAAAGAAAGGAAAGAAACAAGGCTGGTTGTTTTTTGAATGATCCTTTTAGAATACATAACAATAAAGAAAATAAATTACGTCTAAATTATAATATTTTTTAAGAGTTCAGTTAAACGAGCAATTTCAATCCCAAGCTTCTCTATCATCCAAAAAATCCGATATTTTACAGTAGGCTTTTTTACAAGGATATTATTATTATATTATTATTATTATATTGCTGGATATTTCACACAGCGCTATCTAGCCCCAAACTAAGCAGAACTTGTACTATGTGAACCAGATAACTGATAGAATACTTTATACATTTTTTTTGTAAATACATACTTATAATATATAGAAAAACAACCAGACCCGGAGCAAATATCTGTAGATCATGCAAACATTTGTTCCTCGGCGGGAATCAAACCCACCTTCTGCATCTCAGCCGGCTGTTCACCCACTGCGCCACGGATGTCGTCCTAATATTGATTAATTATGTTTTTAAATTTATTAATTGTCAATTTTTGTACATCACTTGGGAGTTTGTTATAAAAGCCTCTAAACGATTTACTAACTTTATGATTGCTTTATGTAGCTGTATATTTTTTGATGGACGTCGTATTTAACAAAAAAATAGTGGTTTCAGTAAAAACACGTCAAAACCTCCAACTCTAACTAGTCAAAATCCCGTCAACAAAGTTAAAATTCAAACTAAAAACTACCCCTATCTCCTATTTTTAGTTATTTTTAGTTTCACAACTTTAAATTACAATTCGCTGGCAACCTCTATGCAAGTTTAATAGCTTCCAACATCATGTTACTGTACCATCAATACTTTTACTATGACATCAATACGATGAAAACAATCCCTGAATGCATTGCATAGTTCGATAACCATTGCGATTTTTGTACGAGCTAGTTAGAAATTTATTAGCAATACCCTGCAATGGTTGCAAAATTGTAGACGTTGGATCAGCTTAGAAAGGTTTTTTAGTAGTGGAAGGCTGTGTTTGTTTTGTAGTTCATTCAATCAAACGGCTCAGTGGATGCTGATTGGTAAATAAGGCCTGTATACATGTTTTTTTTAACGATCTGTTCACGTCATGAAGCTTAACAATGTGTCAACACCAGTTTTCAGCGAAGATATCATTGTGTGCATAGCTTAATGATAAAAGCTGATATCAGTAAATTAAAAGTCAGATGAGTTTTTACATTTTCATGCGCAAATTGAGTTTATTTCGTGCGTCGGATAAAAATTGAAGGCAGGAAATTTTCAGTGTGATATATTTTTCATATTAAATAATAAATAATGCTATACATTTCACACATCGTTATCTAACCCCAAGCTAAGCAAAGCCAGTACTTAACTACTAACTATACATAAATACAAGTTTTTGAAAATTTATAAGTATGTACCTTATAATATAAAGAGAAACACATTTGTTCCGCGGTGGGAATCGAACCCGTAACCTCCTGCGTCTCAGCCGGCTGCCATTGCGTCACAGAGGTCGTAGTATTATCTAATTGATTTAGTTTGGTATTATTTTATTTTTTTTATAATTATTTGGCAAAAACTGCCTTTTTATACAAATAGCAGTCGAGAACAAACCCAACATTTGTAATTTTTTTTCTGGGTTTCCATATCAATAGGTAATAAGCTATTTCATGACTATTGAAACAAAAAAATGTAGACATCAAAATGCCTACGAAATGGTGACATAAAGTTAAGCCTCCGCTTAAAGGCCATAACAGGAGTATTATGACTACATATATTCGAAATATGAAAATGTATGGAAAACTCTACAAAGAGCCTGGCCCGTTTGATCTTCAAATAGAGAGATTTTCAATTTGCATCGTATTTCTGAAGGTGGTTGTGGCGACAGAAGTATTCTGGACGAGGAGTTTTATAATGATGCGATTTCAAAGAAAGACAATGTTTGCACTAAAAACGGGTTTAATAAGCTATTATTAATAACAGAACAAATTAATAGCATACTTATTATCCATGATTAATAAGTCAATAATTTTTTGTTTTTAATTTAAAATTTTTATTTGAGGTTAATTTTTGCTATGCTCGTTTAACTTTGTATCTAGACAAATAGTAAATTTATGTTTACCTAATTGTAAGTATATTAATTTTTATAGTCATGTTTATGTCAATGTGTATATTGTGTTCATCTAATAAATTAAATTGCATGTACCTATTCATTTTCAAGACAATGGCCCCACAAGTTATTGTGGGCCACAACCGTCAACGATTTCTTTGCGCAAGTCTTGCGCTAGCCTCTAAATTTAAACAAATTCTTAAAATGAAATAAAATTATTTTTTGGCTCGACATGACATACCCAGGAACACAATAACAGATGGTGGGATACCTCGACTTCTGGCTAATTACGTTAATTTGTACATAAAATAACACAAAATGCAGAAGTTAAACAAATCAAATAATAATATTTGTTAAACTTTCGCGATTACTGTACATAATTACTGATTAAAACAGGTATTCATCGCGTATGCACCTTTTTATTTGGCATCCCAACGTTTCGATTGTTTTCAACAGTCGCGGTCGCGGGCGGACTGATAAATATCGATTTAAATTCAAATAATGTAAATACTTAGATAACAGGAACATCCCACGCAACTTTCAAATCCCTGTAGCTCAAATTAAAAAGTCGCGGAAAATGGCGGTAGCTCAGCATGGTGCTAAGTAGGTAGGATAAAAACGTACCTACTTAACGCTGGTATTAACGCCGTTTTGATGATGGTGTCGTCACAAACGCCAGAAGCCTGCACTGCTCTCGGGGATTGAGTGTGTGTGAGTATACATAATATATTGTGATAAAAGATATAAGTGAATACATATGAAGAAATACAGAAATAATGAATAATACATGTAGATACTTCGCATAATCTAGCTTAGTGTTGTGTGTACCTCAGAGAACGCTAAGCTTTGAATTTCTTCACCTTTCCAACTCTCGTTCAACTTACGTTCCTCTGAAACCCTTCAATTAAAAACTCCCCATCATACCTCACTATTTTAAAGTACCTACCTCTTTTACTCTGCAGGCTACCAGGCTCTGGAATACCCTACCTGTCTCAATTCGTCACGCTAAATCGCTCCCTATCTTTAAAAAACATGGTCAGACAACACTATCTGTCATCCATCGCTTACTACGTCATTTATTAATTTATACATTTTTATATAATTTATATATGTAGGTATGACAAGTATAGTATATTTTATGTATATGTTAATATTTACCTAGTTTTATTATATATATTAAATGCATTTTATTTTATATTATCTTTATTTTTGCATAAATTGTTCTAACAATATCTGATTTACTCTGCCGACCTTATTTGTTCAATAGATCCTGTCCATTAAAAAGTTGCCTGGAAGAGATCACTTTTAACAATAAGGCCGCCCATTGTACCTATGATTCAAAAGTGTATTTTCTTTTATATACATATTATATGGGAGGTAGTGGACAAGCGCTTGGCTATCTTAAAAAAAAATAAAAAAAAGTTTATGTTGTGCAATAAAGAAATCATCTAATCTAATTTAATCTACGTGCCCAACAGTAACATAGAACTATTAATCACAAGTTTTGGTATTCTCTAGTATGCGACTCTAGTATGAAAAGCTTTCGACACTCGAAACCGTCTATTTTTGGATTTCCGTAATAGCACTGCGGCATCGAAAAGGGATGCCCTCACGGATCGGAATATTTTCAATAAACGCGACAAGAGACGTATGATCGACAATATTATTAATTTTTATTTTACGCGCTTTGAATATCTGCATGTCTGAGTAGGTGAACGAATCGATACGATGTATATGTATCTGTAATGTGTCGGATACGACTTTTAATTTTATTTTTTTTGTATGACTGAAGATGAAACAATGATATAGTCCACCTGATGTCACTAGTAATGCTACAGGCAGTAAAATTGACGTTTGAAAGTGATCCTTGTGATTTATGTAAATAAATGATTTAGAATTTTTTATATTTTTGTTTGCTAGAAATCGTTGACGTGTGTGAACTCCATAAGAGAATTGTATGTCAGTTTTTTTCGCACTTAGTTAAGGGAAATCTTATTTATGTGATTTATGAGACTACTAAGTATCCTAACATCAGTTGGCTCTTTGAAGACCATTATATGATCCAAACAATTGCACAAAAAAAAAGTTGTAAATTTTTTTTTATACTACATGGAAATGGAACAAGCGTATGGCCCACCTGATGCTAAGTGGTAACCATCGCATATAACAGAGAATTGCCTCGTAAGTCACGCACCTTAGAAATGTGCTCAACGATACACAGCCCTGCGACCATCAACTTGAGGGGTACAGGTGTAAAGCCTCATGTGCTTGTAATTTCACCGGCTACCGTACCCTTTAAACCGAAATACAGCAATGCTGCTTGGCGGCAGAAATAGGTATGGTGGTAGTTATTCCCTGGGCGAGCCCTTTCACAAGGAAATCTACTACAAAACCGCAAATCGTAATACCTTTTTTATTTTTAATTTGTTGAATCTATAGTTGCAGTGGCCACCGAAATCCATTACAGTAATAGGTGGCCTGCCGTGCTCCGAAGTTATTGGCAAAATGGAATTCAAGGCAGCATTGAGTTTAAAATTGGATGTTATTTAGGTCGTATTGGCTGTATTGTGGAAATGGGTTTCTGTTAGAATTTTCTCGTCTTCGATTTATTAATGAAATTCGGTCTAGGCTGTGTGGGAGGTTATTGAAGTTGATGGTGTACTATTTCAGGATCCTTAATAAAGTAACTCCGTCTATTTGTCTCTTTGTTGAGAAAACCAAACGTAAACTGCGAGTGAAAGCAATTGTGTGTATAAATTAAAAAATGTTCAAAGTTCAACAAAATAAAAACGTTTAAATGAAAATCTAAACTTTACAGGAGAGTCAGTGTTCTGACAGAAGCTGGAATGGTTACGTATGAAAATAATTAAATGTATATAAATATAAAGAACGTAAAACAATTTCAACACACGACTCACACGTTCGACGACACGACGATTTCTTTAGACGAATACACACGAAATTTTAAGTCATGACGTTTATTAGAAGAGGAAGAATGCACACTATAAATGAAATTGAGAATGAAGCTATATTAAGGCCGACTTGCACAGCGATCCCTAAACGTATTTAGTGACTAAACATGTTTAAAATGTTTGATTTGACAACTCCTTAAATCATGTTCAGCCACTAAATACGTTTAGGCATCGTTGCGCAAGGCGCCCGGCTAAATATGATTTAAGGAGTTGTCAAATCATACAAATAAAATTTAAACATTTTTAGTCACTAAATATATTTAGGGAACGTTGTGTAAGCCGAGTTTAATGTTTCTAACAACAGAAATAAAATTTATAAACGGATTTTTTACTGAAATCAGCTGATTCTTCTGTAGATTCTTCTATGTTTTTTTCCAAAGTTTTTTTAACTAAGTAAATATTTTTCTAAAGTATTGAGATTTTAATTCTAGACTTTCAAGTAACAGTAATTTTCCTTTATCTTAGTGAGGGAGCGTACAATAATGAGCAGTAACTACCTGACATGTCGTATGTCAGGCCATGTGGTTGCTGCCTGCCTCATATATCACACGCTATATGATGGTGTAATGGAGGGTGTTCACTACTTATGATAATGATACCAGTGGTTATGGAGCAAGATTTTAAAGTGTTGAGACACTTGTCGTATTGTATAACTAGTAAAGTAAACTATACTAAAAAGTTTTTTATATTTATAAAAATATACACTTCCAAGATTTTTAAAACCATCTCAGAAATGTTCAAACCTAAACGGGACTTGAACCCACAACCTTCCTATTGATACGAGGATGCAGTAAGATGATTCAGATTACGCGCCGTTAATTTCAACCCTGACGTGACAAGAGTCCGGTAGCACAATTGGCAGTGCATCCTCGTATCAAGAGGAAGGTTGCGGGTTCAAGTTCCGTCTATCGGATAACACTATTAAAATATTAATTTGAAATGTACACTTGCAATCAACTCGAGCTTATAGATAAGAGATAATTAGGTTATGAGCTGATATGGATTAGATTAGATTAGGTAATTCCTTTATTGCACACCATTAAATATAAACATACTAGTGGTTCGCCCCGAACTGAGATCTCGCGAGTCTCCCATAAAAACAAAAAAAATATGATTTGTAATCTTTGAATATCAAAATATTGTATATACGTAATAAAAAATCACAAAACTTGACCTACAGTTTCATTCAAATTGCAGGTAACGGGAGTTCATGTTATGTGGTTACTCTTTCTTGGGCTACAAATTGCAGTTATTCTGGATTTTAGACTTTTGCTTTAGATTTGTGACACTTCAGCTACACGCATACCAAATTACAGCACTACACAAACGCATATCGCAATCAAGTGGCAAGTCTAATAAAAGGTATTTGTGAGTAAATTTGGACTCCGTTTTTATTTTTAGTAAAGTCCTTATAGTTTTTGAGTTATTGGCCATAATAAAAACTGAATTTTGACAAAATTCACAGGTGACCCCACAGTGCTATAATTTAATATGCGTGTAGCTTAAGTGATACAAATATAGGCAAAAGTCTGAAATCCAGAATAACTGCTATTTGTACCCCAAAAAAGTATAACCAGATGACATAAACACCCATTATCTGTAATTTGAATCAAACTGTAGGTCAAGTTAGATGGTTATTTATTTTGTGGCACTATTTTGATAATCAAAGATTAAGGCCGGCTTGCACAACGATCCCTAAACGTATTTAGTGACTAAACATGTTCAAATTTTACCTATTTATATGATTTGACAACTCCTTAAGTCATATTTAGCCACTAAAAACGTTTAGGCATCGTTGCGCGACTAAGAATATTTCTTTTATGTTATGGGAGACTCGCGAGATCTTAGTTCGGGGCGAACCACTAGTTATATCAGGTAATAATTGACCGAGCGAGCGAAGGGAGCGAAGCGTCTCAGTTTCTTGATAATGCAAATTCTTTTGTCCGGCTGTCTGTCTGTCTGTCTGTTCTTGCCTACAGGTTGCATTTTTCAACTGATTTTAACGAAACTTAGCACACAAGTTGCTTGATTTATTTTAATTTTTTAGTCGATCGCGATTTTTTAATGGGGGGGGGGGGGGGGACAAGGGAGAAAAGACGGGAAATTTCCTGCAACGTTTATTTATCGACGAATTTCAATCAAATTTGAGAGGCACACTAAGGACTTCATTCTACACAAGATGTTGCGAAAGGGAGGAGTGGATTGGGGGGGGGGGGGGGGGAGTTTGTTGTAACGTTATAATATAGCGTTAGAAAAATTGAAAAAATATACAGTTTTTGAAATTGTTTCGAAAAATTTATACCTATTACCTATTATTATACCAATCAGACTACGCAGTCCTCTCCGCCTTCACGAGACGAACCCGTAGACACCAGATTAGACCTTTTAGGAGCAAGGGAACGCGAGTAATCGCTAAAACTTATACCAATATTTTGCTCAAAAGTCTGCATAGGTAATCCTATTGGAAAATTTAAGCACCTGAAATTCGATTTAAAATTAAGACTTTCTTCGTTAATTTTGTCGCGCAAAATACTTTTTGGACTTGGGACGCGAGATCTACTGTTCTCACAGAACCACTAGTATTATTTGTGATGATAAATATATAACTATTAACATATTCAATTATATTTTATTGGTAACAGTCGCTTGATCAATATTTTAACAAGTTTCTTTTACATTAGGCTCAAAGTATGTGAGACCTCGGTCAGATGAACATTACAATTACTCCAACAGACAAAGCGGTGAACTACCCAGACAACCTCAAGTAAAATCACCTGCTTTCCAATACTTACCAAGTTACTCTATCCATCTAAGTGAAGCAACCATCGATATTTTATGCACCCCGAAACTTTATCTGGTAGAAGTATAAAGAGCCTGCTATAGCTTCCGTTTTAATAATATATTGGAGTTTTTCAACCTAATGGTTTTATGTCTGCAACGATAATGGAATACTCGTAAAAGGTATTGTTATGAAAATATACTGTTAAGTTATAGAGGTACGAAAATTGTCATTAGGGAATTGGTAATAGAAGAGCGTGTAGAGAAAGTAGTGTGGACATCCTGCTAAATAACAAAAAAGAGTGTGTGTACTATGTACACGCGTTAGAAGTTATACTTCTTTGGCGTATGGAAAAAAAATAACTAAAATGCAGTAGTGATTAACGATAAATATTAAAATTAATCAAAAAGATTTTATTTAAATAAATTATAAATTATTAGTATCACCGTCGTATATGAAATTGATTTAATAAAAACACCAAAATAATATTTATTTATTCACACTGTTTAATTGTACCCTTACGAAACACGTGTTCTACATATAAAAATACTAGAATATAAAACTTGAACATAGTTATCAATTTTCATACCACCTAGAACTAACTTCATGCTGTTAAATTTAGGTGTCGGTGTGCGCGCGCATCGTAAAAATTCACTCTCATCAATTTTCTCAATCGCGCCAAAAGAAGTATAACTTCAAAAAGTGCCTATAATTTTAAAGGCAGGTATATAGATGGATATAATAACTATTTAGTGAATCAACAGCACAATCAGAAACAATACAAAAATAAGGGCATAGAATAAAAATCTGAATTGATAATCTGATATTTTAATTTAATATAATTTTTATTGCATTTGTTATTTGTGTTAATATTATTCTTATTTATTCCAATTGTTTATTGGTAAATGTTAAGATTTTGTGTTAGTTTTTAAAGATTATGTTATTTATGGATGTATTTTATCTGAATTAAATAAATTAATAAAAAAAAACATTTTCTGAGACTGTTTTCAAAGCGTTTCTCTACCAGATCTTTCACCCTCAGTTTTCAAGTCCAGACTGTCTTTATTGAAAGATGCTCTCGATGTCATCCGGACCTGTTCCAAAATTAAATTACAAATTTATAGTTAGCGGCCAGTACAGCCTTACATCAATTTCAGAGGTTCAATGTGCATTAAAACTATACTCAATATCATCATATATAATCATACTAATGTAAATCATACTAATGGAATATCATTACTAATGGTATAAAGCTACGTAAAATTTATAAATGGCATTTTTAGACGCCCCCAATATGATCCCAATTTAATGGTGACGCCACTACAATGTTATATGGTGACATTAGCTGTCAGTGTCATAGGGATCAAGGTTCGCCGCGCCGAGTATAATAATATATATAAGTCTAAAATGTCATGTCAGTACCCATGACAGGTCTGTTTCTAGATTATGATATGAGATTCTATATAAATGATATCTGGGTTAACGCATAAGCATTGCAATTCAGCGGAGCAATGCAGCCAGTGTCTTGGGAACACTTCTGCCTGGTAGTGGTCTGAAGCAGTTTAGGTATCTATTATTGGAAACGCCCAACGCTATAGAAGTGGCAAAGTACTACTTTAAAATAGTTTAGCTTACCATTGATACGAAAGAAGAACTATAGAATAGAATATAATAATTCTTTATTGTTCACCAGGAATACTTAAAAAAACTAATTTAAGCTAAATAAAGTACAATGGGCGGCCTTATCGCTGAAAGCGATTTCTTCCAGGCAACTCTGGATGGAAAGTAATTAGCGAAGCAGTAATGGACAGCGGTGCACAGAGTATATTTACAAACGAATGAAATAAAAAAATATGCATAAAAATTAGGGGAAGGTTGCGATCATTGGACCAGTGCTTCCATTGGACCACCAAGGTATTTCCAAAACTGTGCAAGCTAGCAACAACCAAACTTGTTGAAACGAGTCCGTGGCGACTCAGTTGCACTTCAGTTTTACCTCAGTGACGCTGCGACACGTGGCGAGGAGTGACGTGTGTAAGTGTGTTTGCGACGGTCAAAATCTAAAAATTTGACTCAAGACAACTTCATGTAAGTATCATTGTATTAATATTGTGTACTATTAGGAAATATTTGACAATTTAATTGTGATTCCATGTGTGTTATTCAATTTTGTCCTGTCATGTCCATGTATTGTTTGGATTTATTTTTCTTTATCAGTACCTTGTTGCCATCAATGGACCGTAAGAAAGTTCCACCGTTGGACCGGTCCAATCATAGCAACTTTTTATTGTAACTTTTAGGTCAAAATTACGAGCAAAAAAACTATAGATACCTAATCTCAATTATTTATAATTATTTATTATTTTATGGTGACTTCTTTACAGTTCAAGCTGTGCGGCTGTGGAACGCATTACGTTTTTCGATTAGATCATCTAAATCTCTTCCTATCTTCAAAGCTAAGGTATACAACCATTTCCTTTCTTTGTCTACGCACTGCTAGTTTATCGTTATGTTTATCTCCTTTATTGCAGTTTATATATAAGTATATATTATTATATTTGTAAGTATATATATTTAGTTTATTAGTAAGTATAGGTAGTTTATGTAAGTTTATGAATATACTCGTATTTACACCGCCGTCTTTTTGATTTTGTTTTGTCCTGTCCATCCAAAGGTTGTCTGGAAGAGATCGCTTTTAGCGATAAGACCGCCCATTGTACTTACCTTAATTTTTGTGTTTTTTTATTGTATTTTTAATTTTGTTGGTGTGCAATAAAGAGTATTCTATTCCATTCTATTTATTTATTTTATTTAAAGTTTCAGAACGTCGCCAAATGAGCTACAATATTTTGCATGGAATGAAACGAGTATGAACCTTGATATAGAATAAGTAAGAAAACAAAGCGTTGGTTTAAATGAGGCAAGCAGAATATACGAAGTCCCAAAAGCAACACTAAAACGAAGATTAGATGGAGTTAACCAAAAAGTCAAGGAACACGTCCAAATACCAGAATCTGAAAGTGACCTTCATCCAGAACTAGAAAATGAGATGTGTAAGCACGTTCTTGAGATGGAAGGTTGCTTCCATCGTAGTGAGATCAACAATATAAAAGTATTGTTGATCTCAGTACGATTACCATTTATATAAAATTTAATTTTTAATGTATTTTTTTAACTTTGCAGTTACTGCAAGTGACCTAAGTTTCTGTTATGTTGTTTTTTATATATATGTTTATTTCATGTTAAGTAGAAAATGTGATTTAATTACTCTTAATATTACCTTGACTGTTTCTTAATTTTTATTACTTGTCTTATTTATCTTATTTATTATTGTATCATTTAATGAATAAAGATTTTATTTTATTTTATTTTTTATTTAAAGTGCCAAATGTAAAATTAATATGTTTACTTGTCGTATGTGTATGAGTATAGTTTGTCTCTCCTCATATCTCATAACTTAGTAATATTGATGGTTATAATTAGTTGCCATGATTGGACCTCTGGAACAAATTTCTTGAAGTCCATTGATGGCAACCTAGTGGTTCAATGAAGGTGCCCATGGTCCAAAGAAGGCAACAGCCAAAGATTTAGGTTTCTTCGTATATATCAGAAAGTGTTAGCCCGAACGGTGTGTGCGTTTGATTATAATAAATTAGGGTTCTAAGAAATAAAAATAATAAACCAGTTTCATTTAATCACTTATACATTTTGAGATATGAGGGCGTAAAGTTAAGTGGTCCATTCATAGCAACCTTCCCCTATATCTAATAAAAACTGTACTTATAATCCTAATACATAAATAAATACCTAAAGATAGGCTAATATATATTCAACTAATAACCTAATTCTTACAAATATTCTAAAACGAGGACAATAAAATTAAAATATATAATAAATAGGTAACTCAAATGACAAGAAAGCCGGGTATTATGGTAATGCTGCTGAATGAATGAACGAATGAAGAATGATCTGTAAATGATTCAACAGTGTCTATTGTACCTATTATAGGCATATGTAAATAACTGTTTATTCTAACGGTTAATAAATGTATTTATCTTTTATTGTATTAATAAAAAGGTCATTTGTCTATTTTATCAATGTATAATAGGAGATGATTAACGTAATAAAAATACCATTAATCTGTATCGCACACAAGAAATTATTGGTTACATTGATAAAAATTGGACATCATTAATTACTGACCCCACACAACGTTTCCTGTTTCATGGGGTATTAGAAATTACCAATACAATATACCCCCCCCCTTATAGAGTAATAATTGGTTCACTTGACGGTTTTTTATTATTATTATTATTACTACTAAGATCTTACGTCTCAAACTTTTAATCAATAATCAATTGATCAACAGCCACTTATCGGTCTAAACCCGCTTGGTCACGCTCCGTCAATAACGCCAAACGCTAAACTATCAATATTACAAAATCAATTACCATTGCCTCAGTAGAGATTTCAGCGATCTATCATTAGTCCACCTACAATGGTGGTATTGTCCCATGGAATGCCAATATCGAACCATTGTGCCCTCACAAATGGTTAATGTATGGGGTAACATAGGGTAGTACCAGAGGCGGCGTAAGGCGTGGGCGACGTGGGCCACCGCCCATCCACTCCATAACCGTCGGATTATGTATTACCAAGTCGTGAACGAAACGAAAACATTTTACTCGTCATAAAACGATAAATATTATTACATACCTATCAAATTTATTCTTAATTAGTCTAGCAACATCTGCTGGCGTTGCGTCACGGGGAATCCCGGAGATTGCGATTCTGTTTGTTTACGTTACTGTCATGTTTCTCATCAATCATCAATTGAAACAGATACAGCATCAAATCTGAATTTCGATACAGTTATTGAAAGGCTAAACGCAGGAAATTTATGTGTCTATAATTCTTTTTAGGTGTGTGCATTTTTGTGATTAAAAATTACACAGTTTCGAGTGTTATTTATTTTATTTTATAAATTTTATTTATAAAATGAAAGGGGCCACGCAAAGCTGATGTCACCTGCGTCCACGTTTGGTCTAGCGCCGCCACTGTACTAGGTAGGTACGCTTCGGTATACTTATAGCAAGTTATAGGGGATTAAGGAGGGGATGCGAGGTTCTATTTTTAGAGGTAGAATTTATCGCGGATTTAATTTTTGCGGGCTTTTGTTTTGGAGTCATGGAATTTTTGGTGCTTTTTGAGTGTCAAAGGGTTCTCTTATGCTGAAATACTGTGCGAACGTGACGGTTTTATAATTTGAAATGTCTAAAATTGTTTTTGCAATTTCAGTTAGAAAATAAAAGTTTTTACCTCACTATGTTTTTCTTCATTATTATACCTGAGTAAATAATTATTCTTTGTCTATCTTGCTGTTTGTTACGGCTGGACCGATTTTGATCAAATTTAGTATATGTAGATTATGACCTGGACTGAGATAGGCTACTTTTTATAGACAAACCACGCGTGCGAAGCCGTGGGCGGAAGCTTGTAAGTTATATTTTTATCCACGCTAATATTATAAATGCAAAAGTTACTCTGTTTGTTTGTTTGTTACCTGTTCACGACTAAATGGCTGAACGGATCGTAATGAAATTTGGAAAGGAGCTACATTATATCCTGGGGAGCATATACTTCATATGCTACTTTTTACCCGACTGCGCACAAGGAGGGTAATGTTTTTATTGATAAACTACGCGTGCGAAGCCGCGGGCGGTTCAGCTTATTATATAAATCATTGCGTGGTAGTTAAGGTAATATTTTTGCTACTTGGCCTTGTACATATTCCCATCAATATCCCCAATCCACTAACAACTAAAACAAACAAATCCCCCATAATGGGTTATCAAAATATCATAAAATATAGACACAAAACATTTTACGAGAGGATTCTACTTTTATGGAGTTTTTAGGACAACTTATCATTTTTCCCATAAACCTGATTTAATGGATTCCTGAAATCCCGGGTTGTGAATCCTGTGGACCAGACGAGCTTTAATGCTCTTTTCATTTGTTGTCAAAGTTGAAACTGTTATTCATTTTGGAAACTAGCAATTTTATTGTTGACTTCGAATATCGATGACCTCCGTGTGAAGTAAAAACGCCAATATTTCCACCATAAGTTGATTTATAACTTATTGATTACACGGTACAGCAATACTCAGTAAATTCATCTAGGCGAGAATTAATCTAGGAATCTTAGCCCAGGATAAGGCGAAGTCTACGGTTCCATGGACACCCTTTCGCAGCTGAGGATCGAAGTCCAATGCGCAGAGTTTTGAAAGTCGTTCATCCATCTTTCTTTCCACGGAAACGTACGGACCGCCATTCCATTTTTTGACAACTACGAAACCACCGGAAATAACAAATCAGAACGACAACACAAAAATAGATTCAAATTCTAATTACAAAAATATGAATACGAAATATATTCATTTTACATTTAATAAATCATGTTTATTAATTTTCAATAAATTTAAATACAATAATTACTATAATTTAAATGAAACTAACACGGAAACGCACGATGCGCCATCACATTTTGACAGATATCAACTACAGGAAATAACAAGTCAGTACGACAACCCAAAAATAGATCCAAATTCTAATTACAAAAATAGGAGTACATAATATATTCATTTTACATTTATTTATATGAGTTTTCAAAGAATTTATATGCAATAATCATTATAATATAAATAAAGCTAACACGTGGCTTAGTGGGCGAATAGCCGGCTGAGACGCAGGAGGTCCCGGTTAAATTTCCGTTCAAAATAAATGTTATCATCTACAAATATTTGTTTCGGGTCTATGTTTTTGAATATATAACCTGTTCTGTTATAAACGACATTAATTTAAAACACACATTCGGAAAAAACTGATTTTAGAGGTGGGTTTAATATCTGTAGCTTGAATATTTATCCAGTAATCGATACATTTCAGTACGTTTTACTGATAGTCAGTTTAAGACGATATACAAATTTAATTTCAGGACGATTGGGCGGAGCATAATAATATAGGGTGTTTGATAATATACACACAAAAATGAAAGGGGTTATTTTGATGAGCATAATAAATAAATTTATGAAATGTTTACCATAGGAATGTGAAATGTATTTTGTCATGTAAAAACAAACACTTTATTTAACTTATATTGTGCTATTGTATAATGTTTGCCATCTAACATCTATTCTAACCCAAAACCCGCAGCCATTTTCGAAAAAGATATCAAATCGGCTTTTATTTTTGGATGTCGATTGCAAGAGTAAGCAGTAAGTTTTATATCGAATTAATCACCTAAACTTAGTCGATTTTCTTTAAAATTTGATAATATAACCAATAGTTTTTTTTCAAGAAGTCTTTTTTTATGTTTTGAGAAATCGTCACTTGAATATCGTCCGTATATTACCAAACACCCTGTATAGATCTGTGCCCCGCGTGCAAAAAAGTGACAGTGCTATTTACTTGCTTAGGTGAAGAACGAGACAAACATATAATAGCCGCGCCGCATTGTCGCAGGAGTAAATTATGTAAGCGACAAAAGATAAATCTCGAATTGCATGAGAACTAACAAATGAAAAAAAAAATGCTTTTCTATTAATTTAGGTACCATAATTACCTACATAACTGTGTAAAAAAATACCTTAAATCTTTTCTAGAGTCGGAGAATGAGCGATATTAATGTTTTAGAAGAGCCAATTTTGACAAATAATTGTTTCGAGAAAAGTTTCAACAATTGCGTTTCTGGCTTTCATTTATGTAGTTTGTAACGGACGATCAAAGACGGGGAAGGATCTAATCTAGATTTGAAATGTATTAGGTAGTTATAAGATCGAATCAGATTCAAATGTTAACAGGTAGCTAAGATTGTAACAGTTTAAACTTGTAAAGGTCAAAAGAGTGAGATAGCTACATGTAAGTCCCCGTCTAACTTTGCTGGAAACTTCGATGTATTAAGAATTGTATAACATGATTTGTGAAAGCGTGAATTACGATCCCCGCACCATGGCTAGGGCGAGGAGTAGTTTTGTATAAAGATAGACCGTTTTCAAGCAGAAATTTGTGATTAAAGCCCGGTCATCGGGACCCCAAAATCCCAAACTATCAAATTGTTCGCAATGACAGACTGCTAGCTCAAAAGGGCGGCACTGTCATTTACTACAAAAAGGCTCTACACTGTATGCCTCTTGATCCCCCTTCTCTGTCTTACATAGAAGCCTCCGTCTGCAGGCTAGCAATGACCGGGCATTCCTCGGTCATTATTGCATCCTGCTATGTCCCTCCCGGCAAGCCTCGCTCACCTCAATTCGAGAGTGACCTGCAAGCCCTTTTCAGTCTAGGAAGCTCCGTCATATTGGCGGGTGACTTCAACTCCAAAAACGTCATGTGGAATAGCACCACGACGAACTCTAAAGGCAAACAACTAGAAAGCCTAGTTGAACCCCTTAATTTCGACATCATTGCCCCTAGGGGCATGACTCGCTTCCCTACTTCCACTCCCCCCGAGCTCCTTGACATTGCACTTCTCAAAAACGTAGCCCTTCGGCTACGCTTAATCGAAGTCATTCATGAGCTCGATTCCGATCATCGACCGGTAATGCTCTTACTCGGCCCTCCCACCGACCAGCCCCCTGCCACCAAGACTGTGGTAGAGTGGCATAAACTTGAGAAAGCCCTCAAGTCTGCGCACTCGACTGACCTAGATAGGATCCCTTCTGTCATTCGGACATCTGGTGATATTACGGTAGCGGTTGACGCCCTTACCACACATATCACAAACTCAGTCAGAGACTCATCAAAGCAGGTGCCCGTAGTGGATGACCACCGGGGCCCCCTGCCAGATGATATCAGACGGCTGATGACTGAAGCTAACGCCGCAGTTAGACTTCACAGTCGCTGCCCCACTAACGACAATCGAGTCTTAATGCGCTCCCTGCACCGTGAGGTGAGAGAGCGCATTAAAGAACATCGCAATCGCGAGTGGGAGAGCCTGCTCTCGGGGATCGAGCCTAGCCATCTGGCCTACTGGAGGTTAGCTCGCTCCATGAAAGCGGACGCTCTCGCTCCGATGCCTCCCCTTATCCGACCCAATCACCCTCCAGCATTCGAAGACGAGGAAAAAGCCGATTTCCTGGCTGAAACCCTCGAATCTCAATGCTCGCCCAGTCTCGAACCCGTCGACCCTGTTCACCTCCATACGGTGAACAGCGAGGTTGACCGCTTAGCCTCCCGACCCCCTACTTCCCCACTTGACCCGATTGAGCCCTCTGAAGTCTTTGACACTATCAAGGCCCTACACCCAAAGAAATCCTCCGGCCCCGACGGCATTTCCAACAGAGTACTCAAACAGTTCTCTGTTCCCCTTATCCACATCCTAGTCTGCATCTTCAATGCGGCTATGGAAACTTGCACCTTCCCTGATGCTTGGAAGGAAGCCAACGTCATTGGCATCCGAAAACCCAGCAAACAGGCAAATGATCCAACTAGTTATCGTCCCATTAGTCTACTTAATAGTCTAGGCAAGATATATGAGCGTCTTCTATTGAAGCGCCTCTGGGCTCATGTCAATGAGTTCAAACTCCTTCCCGACGAGCAGTTTGGCTTTCGAGCCCAACATTCATGCCCACAACAGGTGCTCCGCATAACGGAGCATGTCCTCTCCAACTGGCAAAGTACCTGGCCTTCAGATACTGGTGCCGTCTTCCTCGACGTAGCGAAAGCTTTCGACAAAGTCTGGCACAACGGCTTGATCTACAAGCTATTCAAACTCGGAGTCCCAGACAGACTCGTGCTCATCATACGAGACTACTTACAAGGTCGCAGCTTTCGCTACACCGTGGAAGGCACTCTCTCTAGTCCTAGACCAGTCAGAGCAGGAGTCCCTCAAGGCTCCGTTCTCGGCCCCCTCCTGTTCACGCTGTACACCAGCGATATCCCCCGCACTCCTCAAGTGGAAATAGCCCTATACGCAGACGACACAGCCTTGTACACATCCAATCGGAATCCTGATCGGGTGGGTATAAGGCTGCAGGCTGCCCTTCACTCATTAGCCACTTGGTTCCGCAAGTGGCGGATCGAGGTAAACCCGTCGAAAAGTACAGCAGTGTACTTCTCACGGAGAAACCTCACTCCCAAACCGATCTCTCTATTTGGCCAGCCCATTCGCTGGGCCCCATCAGCCAAATATCTGGGTGTCATCCTCGATAGGCGTCTCTCCTTTAGGTTGCACATCACTAAGAGGTGCAACCAAGCAAAGTTCACCCTAGGACGATTGTCCTCACTTCTAGGCGCGAAAAGTAAAATGTCCCTTAAAAATAAGGTGACTCTTTACAAAGCGTGCATTCGCCCCATTATGACATACTCATCTGTAGTATTTGCCCACTCTCCCAAAGTTGGTGCCATTCAGGTTATTCAAAATCGCTTCTTGCGAAAAGCCTCAGGCTCGCCCTGGTACTTTCGCAATAAAGACCTACATCGCGATTTGAAACTAGAATCAATAGCCAGGTTCATGAAGCTCGCTTCCAAGCGGTTTTATGAACTCGCCTCTATTCATCCGAACCCTTTGGTACACACCATTCCGGTTTACCCGTTGGATCCGCCCGCCAACAAAATCCTCCGTCGTCCGAGACACGTTCTCGGAGACCCGGATGACGAAATCACCTCTGCTAATGCGGAAGGTGAGTCATCTATATCAGACAGAGCAAACACTTCACAGAAACACCGACCTCGCCGGCGAGGTCGACGAGTCCCTTCAGTCGCCGCTTATACGAGGTACAGACATGTACCCGGGCGTTTCTCTCCTATCCCCATCCCGGCAACAGCCCAAGCCGAGGTTCGTACCTAAGTGGTGCCCTTGCGCTAGTTGCCTATAAAACTTACTGGGCTGAGCGCCATCTGCGCTCGCCAAAAGTTCGGTTAAGCTGTCACGGCCTCAGAGGCCAACAGCGAGATTAGTCCATTCGAAAAAAAAAAAAAAAAAAAACAGAAATTTGTGATCATTCAAGAACGCGATTTATACCTTGTAAACTAGCAACTAAGAAGAAAAATAAATACAGTCCACTTTTGCACCGAGTCTATCAATGAAGCCTGGGTAGGACCTCTACAAGTTTTGGTCCTACGAGCCGGATAAGCCGTTCCTAAAAGTTTTGGTCCTCCGACCCGGATAAGCCGTTCCTGCGACGACCGGACCAGTTGTTCCTGCGGAGCCGACAAGACCCGCTCCACTGGATTTTGAAGAAATAGTTACATCGTATAACCACTGAAGAAACGGCGCGGGCTTGAAGATCACCCAACGGTGCGACGAGCATCGTTGTCAAGACCGGCGCAAGGGCACGGGGTGCCTGAAGATCACCCAACGGTGCGACGTGCGACGTTGTCAAGACCGACGCAAGGGCACGGGGTGCCTGAAGATAAGCCCGCGTCCGTTGAAGACAACCGAACGAGGACGTCACCCGAAGAGTGAAGACCCCCCACCCCCTCACGTGGCTGGTCCACGGCCCGTTTATTCCGGCCACCTAACGGTGCCAAACGGTCGGAATAGCGGGTAAACGCCTTAGGGCGGTTTTAGTGTTAGTGTTAGGGACCGCTAGGTAGGTAGGGGCATCAAGTGCTGAAGAAGATGACCACCAGGAGCCCACCAGTGACGAGGGGGAAGAAGGCTGCACTTCGCGTCTACGAAGACTACCCCGCGTCCCCGTCCGAACCCGCGCTTCCGAATGCTCCCGTTGAGCCGCGACCCGCCGAAGCGGGACCCTCCTCCGCTCGCGTAGCGTCAGAGACGACCGCGCCCGCGCCCGCGACCGAGGTAGCACCGCGAGTGACCGCACACGCCGAGCCCGAACGCCGGCGTGCCCCGTCCGTCCGCTCGCAACGCTCCAGCGCCAGCGCGATGGCAAGGATACGGCAAATTGAATTTGAAGCTGAAGAACGACTTGCCGAGATTAAGAGGCAAGAGCTCCATATTCAAGCGGAACTTATAAGGAAGAGGTTGATTGCCGAAGTCGCTACAATACGGGAAGAAGATGAACAAGAAAGCATCCAGGGCACGGGTGCACGGAACGGGGCCCTAGACACAGAACACAGAATAGAGGACTGGCTCCAACGCCATCATAAACGGGGGGAGCCAGAACAACTGCGAGACAGATCACTCACGCCGGACCGAACGCGAGACAGAGGGATTGATCGGTTAACGGAAGCCATAGAGAAGATGGCTCACCGTAGACCACCTCCGAGACAGACGTGTGGGGATCCTCTCCACATTACCATTAATATTGTACTTATAGTACGATAACATGACCAACGGTGTGCCATCCGATATTTATTCTATTGGAATCGCGCGCGCATCAAATAACTGATAGATAACCGGTCTGCGTCGAGGTCACGCGCTCCCCACCCGGTTTCTCGGCTCTGGTTGGCTGCTCGTTCCACGCGCGACACACTCGGATGGAATCGCTAGTGCAACGCCCGCGCTATACCGTTCTGTACCGCCCGCCGCTTGCTTAATTTGTGTTTACGTGCTTCGTCTAATACAACTGTTAAATTGAGTGCCGTCTATTATTTTAGTAGTGTTACACGATAAGAAGCTGACCTCTGCAACCGCTCAACCATCTACAACTGGTGACCCCTGAAGAATACCATAAGGTACGATACAATGAGTAGAGATAAGAACTCAGAAGAAACGGGCACGTCGGCTTCGGATCGTAGCGGGCTCGTTTCCACTGACCCACGAGAATTATTTAAAGTTGGCATACGAGTACCCCCGTTTTGGCCAGAGGAGCCCGAAATATGGTTCGCGCAGATTGAGGGACAATTTTCTATATCCAACATCACTGCGGATACGACAAAATTTTATTATGTCGTCAGCCACCTGGATCCTCAATATTCTAAGGAAGTGAAGGATATTATCACTGCTCCTCCAGCAACCAACAAATATGAGAAGCTTAAAGAGGAACTGATCAAGCGCTTAACAGCATCACGTGAGCGGAAAATCCAGCAATTACTGATGCACGAAGAGCTGGGTAATAGAAAACCCTCGCAGTTTCTTCGTCACCTACAGAGCCTTGCTGGAACTGCCGTACCTGATGATTTTATCCGTAGTATATGGTGCAGTCGTCTACCCAGCAACCTGCAAACGCTGATTGCCTCCCAACCTGCTAGCACCCTGGAAGCCTCGGCTGACCTGGCGGATAGAGTCCACGACATCGTAGCACCCAGTCTTCAAGTAGCTGCAGCCTCATCGATGACTCCAGTGCCTGGTTCAATGCAATCAATGGCGCTCGAGATTGCAGAGCTGAAGACAGCCGTCAAAAACCTGACCATGCAGCTTAACAATCAGGCCCGATCACGTGAACGTGCCAGCCGTCCCAATGATCGTCAACGTAGGCACTCCAGATCCCGGTCCCAGTCCAGCTACAGGAAGTTCCCAAACTGCTGGTACCACAGCCGATACGGAGCAAACGCTACCCAGTGTGTCAAGCCCTGTGACTTCGAGAAGTCGGGAAACGCCCAGGGCGGTCGGTAAAGGCGACTGACGATTGCCCCACTACACCTGGTCGCCTCTTCGTTACCGACCGCAAATCGAAGATCCATTTCTTGGTGGACACCGGAAGCGACGTTTGTGTCTTCCCTCGGTCTGCACTTCGGGAACGTCGAGTTAAGACCACGTATGAGCTAACGGCCGCCAACGGAAGTGTCATAAATACTTATGGTTCGGTCCAGCTTAATTTAGATTTAGGGCTTAGACGTAACTTCCCTTGGAGTTTTATTGTTGCTGACGTCACTAAAGCAATCATAGGCGTAGATTTTTTATGCTTTTACAACCTTATTGTAGACGTTCGTAATAAGCGCATAGGCCGCATTATAGATAAATTAACATCATTGTCAACTGAAGCTTACCCCGCTAATGCTCCTGACACGATTTATTCTGTAAAGGTTCCATCCGGTGACACGCCTTTTCATAAAATCCTTTCGGAATTTCCCGATATTACGAAACCGGCTGGCACACCGCACGTCCACAAACATAACACGGTACACCACATACGCACCACGCCTGGTCCCCCCATCTTTTGTTCCCCTCGCAGGTTAGCTCCTGATAAACTCAAGGTGGCGAGGCAGGAGTTCGACTCAATGCTAAGCAATGGTACGGCGCGCCCGTCTGAGAGTCCGTGGTCTTCTCCTCTGCACTTGGCCCCCAAAAAAGACAATGGATGGCGCCCATGCGGAGATTATAGACTACTCAATGCTCGGACCATCGCTGACAGGTACCCTATTAAGCATATTCAAGACTTTGCCCACAGCATCTCTGGTTGTTCGGTCTTTTCGACTATCGATTTAGTCAAGGCCTACAACCAAATACCTGTGAACGAGGAGGACATCCAGAAGACAGCAATAATAACTCCGTTTGGCCTCTACGAGTTCAAGTTCATGAGTTTTGGCCTCCGCAATGCGGGCCAGACCTTCCAGCGGTTTGTAGACGAAATGACCCGAGGGCTGGACTTTTGCTATTGTTATCTTGACGACTTTTTAGTATTTAGCAGATCGGCAGCTGAGCACGAAGGCCATCTTCGCCAGCTATTCGAACGCATGCGAAAATACGGCATCGTCGTGAACACTTCAAAGTGTGTGTTTGGGGCCTCGGAGGTAACGTTTTTAGGCTACCACATCTCTGCCACCGGTACTAAACCACTGGATTCAAAGGTTCAGGCCATAAAAGAGTTCCCTGCGCCGAAAACAGTCCGGCAACTCAGACGATTCTTGGGCATGCTGAATTTTTATAGGCGATTCATTCCTGATGCAGCAAAAATTCAAGCCCCTCTGAACACCTTGTTAGCCGGTTCGGTAAAGGCTTCTGATCCTGTAGACCTGACAGGTGAAGCTCTCACGGCCTTTGAGCAGTCTAAGGAGAGCCTTTGCAACGCTGCTTTATTGGCACACCCCGATTGCCAAGCCAAACTCGCCTTAGTCACTGATGCGAGTGACTTAGCATTGGGTGCAGTAATCCAGCAGTTTAAAGATGAGGTTTGGCAGCCGCTGGCATTCTATTCGCGGAAACTCAGCCCATCTCAGCAGAAGTATTCACCCTACGACCGTGAGCTACTCGCTATATACGAGGGCATAAAATACTTCCGGCACATGTTGGAAGCAAGGGACTTCACGGTTTATACCGATCATAAGCCTTTATGTTTTGCCTTCAGCGAGCGGAAGAGTAACTGCTCACCCCGTCAATACAGACATCTGGACTTTATATCTCAATTCACCAGCGATATCCGGCATATATCCGGCAAGGATAACGTTGTGGCCGACACGCTTTCACGAATTGAGGAGTTGCAAAGTCCAGTTGATCTCGAAGTCCTCGCTAAGTCTCAGACCTCAGATGCCGAGCTGGCTTCATTTCTCTATAATGAACCGACATCGCTTCGTTTCGAGAAAGTCAAAGCGCCTGGTAGCAAGGTGGAGATTTACTGTGACGTAAGTACTGGCACACCGAGACCGTTCGTGACCAAGCTTTTGCGAAAGCAAATATTCGACAGCCTTCACTGTTTAAGTCACCCTGGCGCAAATGCAACCGCCAAGCTTATAGCGCAGCGTTACGTTTGGCCAGGAGTCAGAAAAGACTGTCGAGCATGGTCGCGAGCATGCTTGGCTTGCCAGCGCTCTAAGGTTAGTCGTCACGTGTCTGCTCCACTGGGCACTTTCGATTTACCCAAAGCTAGATTCGCGTTCGTCCATATAGATCTGATTGGTCCGATGCCTATTTCTAATGGCTACCGTTACTGCCTTACCGCCGTAGACCGCTTTACCAGATGGCCTGAGGCCATCCCTATTGCGGACATCACGGCCGAAACTGTGGCCAAGGCATTACTGTCTGGCTGGATAGCCAGATTTGGTTGCCCAACCGACATCGTTACCGATCGTGGAAGCCAGTTTGAATCCGCGTTGTTCCAATTTCTCGCGAAAATAGCCGGATTCAAACATCGCAGGACTACAGCTTATCACCCAGCATGCAACGGTTTAGTGGAGCGATTCCATCGACAGCTTAAGACAGCTATTACGTGTCATTCTGATAATAATTGGACGGAATCGCTACCACTAGTCTTACTGGGCATTAGAAGCGCTATTAAGGAAGATCTGCAGTCATCTTCGGCTGAATTGGTGTATGGTGAGCCCTTGCGACTCCCAGGTGAATTTTTTCACCCAACAGTAACCGGTACCACAGATTTTACCGATTTCACCGCGCGACTGCGTTCAATAGCTGGCAAACTGCAACCTGTACCCGCGTCGCGACATAACAATAACAAAACATTTGTTTTCAAGGATCTCGCTTCTTCGTCTCATGTATTCCTTCGGGAAGAAATGTTACGAGGATCATTTCATCCATCCTACTCCGGCCCCTACGAGATAATTCAGCGCGGTGACAAGGTCTTTAAAATCTTGATTAAAGGTAAAGCGATGACTGTTTCGATAGACCGCCTGAAACCGGCTTATATTTTGTCACCTACTGCATCGCCACTTGAACCTTCTCTCGATCCTGACCCTATACCTACGTTCACACAGCCGCCAATACGTACTACAAGATCTGGCAGGCAAGTCCATTTTCCGGATTTTTATCGCCCGTAGTGACGGTCTTCGGAAGGGAGTGATGTGGGGATCCTCTCCACATTACCATTAATATTGTACTTATAGTACGATAACATGACCAACGGTGTGCCATCCGATATTTATTCTATTGGAATCGCGCGCGCATCAAATAACTGATAGATAACCGGTCTGCGTCGAGGTCACGCGCTCCCCACCCGGTTTCTCGGCTCTGGTTGGCTGCTCGTTCCACGCGCGACACACTCGGATGGAATCGCTAGTGCAACGCCCGCGCTATACCGTTCTGTACCGCCGCTTGCTTAATTTGTGTTTACGTGCTTCGTCTAATACAACTGTTAAATTGAGTGCCGTCTATTATTTTAGTAGTGTTACACGATAAGAAGCTGACCTCTGCAACCGCTCAACCATCTACAAGACGTACGACCTACCTGTATTCGGAGGTGCTGCGGGGGATTGGCTACCGTTCAAGGCAGCCATGAAGGAATCAACGACCATCCACAAGATCTCATCGGCTGAGAATCTAGCGAGGCTTAGAACATGCCTGAAAGGCGAAGCCCGTCAAGCAGTGTCGGCTTTGTTATACACTGCAACCGAACCGGCAGTTATAATGAAGACTTTGGAGCAATGCTACGGTCGCCCAGAGATGATTATAGACAACGCGTTAGAAGAGATTAAGAAGCTACCGCGACTGGGCGCGACCGCAGGCGAGTTAAACGCTTTCGCCATCAAACTACAGAACGTAGTAACCGCCATCTCTTGTATGGACCAACGCGGCTACCTGCAGAACCCGATGTTTGCGCGACAGGTAGCCGAGAAGTTGACACCGCACATCCGATCAAAATGGTGCGACTATGCAGAGGAATTTGGCAGCCGAAATGAACCAGAAATATTGACGCTGTCCCAGTTCCTGATGAGAGAGGCAGATCGCGCAATGCGATACGCGTATACAGCTACGCCTTCGCAGAACACCTCAAAGGCCCGACCCATAGAGCAGCGACCCAGGGTGAACGAACGAAATCGTGGGTCGGTGTACGCTACACAGAACGCGGCATCGGAGGAGGAAGCCTCAACGAGACAGAACGCAGCAACGGACAAGAACGAGTGCCGTTGCTGCGGGGGCGACCATAGAACCGTCGAGTGTAGAAAGCTCACGGCGATGCCAGTAGACAAGAGATGGGAATGGGCCAAAGAGACAGGCATATGTTTTCGCTGTCTGAGCAGCAAACATAGACGCTTTATGTGCAAGAGCAAGCGATGCGGAGTAGGTGAATGCACACGTCCGCATCACGCACTGTTACATGCGCCAAGAACAAGGAACGAGGGTGCCAGTGAGCAGAGCCAGACCGAAGAATCAGCCATCACTGCATCTGCGCACGTAACAGTAAAGAATCAAGTCCTACTGAAGGTGTGTCCAGTCGTGATTAAGGGCAGTAACGGCATGGAAATAAATACGTATGCGTTACTGGACGAAGGATCAACGATAACTCTGATCGATGAAGAGATCGCCGCGATGATCGGAACGGAAGGCCCGACAAAAGCCTTGAACATCGTGGGGGCTACGACTAGTCAGAGGGAACCCGAGAGCCGGGTAGTGGATATCGTGATCCGAGGACACAAGTCGGACGCACATCGGATCACAGCGCGCACTGTGAAGAACCTGACCTTAGGAAATCAACTCGTCAGTACCGATGTGTTAAAATACGCGCATTTGAAGAAACTCCGTCCAGAAGCCGTGTGCTATACGTCAGCGAAGCCACGCATACTCATCGGGGCCGACAACTGGCATCTTATTGTGACGAGGAAGCTTCTGACAGGGAAGAGAAACCAGCCAGCTGCATCACTAACGCAGCTGGGATGGGTTATCCATGGATCAACCCCCAGGAGCACAATAAGACAGCAGGAGACGGTACTACACGTCCATACGTGCCAAGGTGTCCAGAACGGACATACTTTGAACGACCAAGACGAGGAATTAAGCAAGCTCGTGAAAGCACACTTTGAGATAGATGCTTTGGGCGTTTCAATTAAAAGAAAGCCAAACGCAAAGGATGAGCGGGCTCAAAGCATTTTCGACAGAACAGCGAGACGAGTGAACGGTCGTTTTGAAGTGGGACTACCTTGGGCCAGCGATGAGGTGAAGATGCCGCCCAGCTACGACATGGCCATACGACGCTTACATGGGATCGAACGTAAGATGGACAGATCGCCGGAGTTTAGAAGTGCATACACCGCGCAAGTGGAGAAGCTGCTAGAAAAGGGATATGCAGAAAAAAGCGAGGAGGAACAGAGTCAGAACGAACGTCTCTGGTTTCTCCCTCACTTCGCGGTGACAAACCCCAACAAGCCGGGGAAGTTTAGAATGGTTTTCGATGCAGCCGCGCGCGCTAATGGAACATGTCTCAATGACGCGCTGCTGGACGGACCAGATCTACTACAGACATTACATGGCGTCTTGTTTCGCTTCAGAACGAAGCCGATCGCGGTCACTGCGGACATTCGGGACATGTTCCTGAGGGTGACCATACGACAAGAGGACCGTACAGCCCAACACTTTCGATGGCGAGGCGACAACCGAACAGATCCACCGCAGAAGTACATGATGAAGTCCATGATATTCGGAGCGAGAAGTTCTCCATTTCTAGCTCATAGCGTCAGGAACAGGAACGCGAAAGATCACGAGCGGACACACCCGCTAGCGTTTGACGCTATAACTCGGAACCACTACATGGACGACTGGGTGGACAGCTTTGAAACGGAAGAGATAGCCGCAAGAGCTATAGCACAAGTGCAAGAGGTGCATCAACAAGCGGGTTTTGAACTTGCAAGCTGGAGCGCAAGCCGTGAAGGCTTACTAGATAGTATTACCCCGGAGAACCGAGCGCATGCACCAAAAGAGCTAGCGGCCAATGCACATGTATATGGAAATCATAAGGCTGAGCGGTAGGATCAACGCCGCTACAGTACCGGATCACCTGAAGGATCCACCCATTCTGGACGGAGCGCACCGCTTATCACGTCTACTGATCAGGCGGGAACATGAGAAGAATAAGCACGCGGGCAGAGAACAGATCGTGAATAATCTGCGCCAGCGATTTTGGATACTGCGGTTGCGTCCGGCGGTCAGAACGGTTCTGAACGATTGTACGCTGTGTAAGATAAGGAGAGCGAACCCAAAGAAGCCAGTAAAGGGTGACCTGCCGAGGATGCGCCTAGAGATGAACACGAGGCCGTTCACTAACTGCGGCATCGATTGTTTCGGCCCTATGTGGGTGGCGATCGGGCGGCGCCGTGAGAAGCGATGGGGAATGCTCTTTACGTGTTTGGTAACGAGGGCTATACACGTGGAGCTTATAGCGAGTCTCAGCACCGACTCGGCTATTATGGCTATCAGGCGAATGGCTGCCCGACGGGGGACTCCTAGTGCAATCGTATCAGACAATGGAACGAACTTCCACGGATCAGAAGTGGAATTAAAAAAGGCGTACGAAGAGTGGCTCCCAGGTCTAAAAGAGTACGCACTCAAAGAGCGGATCGAGTGGCGGTACATCGACCCTGGTGCTCCAAACCAGGGGGGAGCCTGGGAGCGAATGATAAAAACGGTGAAGAGAGCCCTAGCCATCACTTTAAATGAACGTGCCCCGCGAGAGGAGGTGTTAAATACGTTAATGACAGAAATCGAGCACACCGTAAACTCGCGGCCTTTAACGCATGTACCCGTGGACCCAGAGGAAAAGGAAGCTTTAACACCGAACCACTTTTTATTGGGGACGGCAGTAGGTTTGCCATATGTGGGAGACTGCGACGTAGCCGACAGAAGAACGTGGCGCGCCGCACAAGCTCTGGCAAACTCTTTTTGGAAGCGCTGGATCGACGAGTACTTGCCTACGTTGGCGCCGCGAGGCGACGTCAGAAGACAGCAAGAGAACATCAAAGAAGGGGACGTCGTCATAATCGCGGACGGTTTGCTACCTCGGAACGTATGGCCGCGGGGCCAGATCGAGCGCGTGATTACGGGTCCGGACGGAGTAGTTCGGAGCGCTGAGGTGCGGACGCGGGGAGGCGTTTTCCGGAGGCCAGTGAGAAGGTTGATCGTCCTCCCGATTGAATAAGAAGGCTGCGAGGATCTGCGCCGGGGGGAGACTGTAACGGACGATCAAAGACGGGGAAGGATCGAATCTAGATTTGAAATGTATTAGGTAGTTATAAGATCGAATCAGATTCAAATGTTAACAGGTAGCTAAGATTGTAACAGTTTAAACTTGTAAAGGTCAAAAGAGTGAGATAGCTACATGTAAGTCCCCGTCTAACTTTGCTGGAAACTTCGATGTATTAAGAATTGTATAACATGATTTGTGAAAGCGTGAATTACGATCCCCGCACCATGGCTAGGGCGAGGAGTAGTTTTGTATAAAGATAGACCGTTTTCAAGCAGAAATTTGTGATCATTCAAGAACGCGATTTATACCTTGTAAACTAGCAACTAAGAAGAAAAATAAATACAGTCCACTTTTGCACCGAGTCTATCAATGAAGCCTGGGTAGGACCTCTACATAGTTTAAATCCACAAGTAAATATTGCTTAAATATGAAATCAGTACCATTTTTTGTTATTGAATATGACCCTGAGGTACTTAGCGGTTCTAGTACTTTCTTACATGGTGAATGAATATGATTTGTTTACCGATTTTATACAGGTTGTTTAATTGATATTATAGGAGTTGAAGATTGTTGGAAAAAAGTAATCTATGTATAGTAATTATAAATAAATATATATTATCAGTAATCTGGTTCCCATAATTTTGCTTAGATTTGGGTTAGATAGCGCTGTGTGAAATGTTTTGCTTTATTTATATTATTCATTCAATTTCATACGTTTTATACCTCAAAATAAATAGCAAAATAAAGTTGATCGATCCAGAAATCTATGGTCCTATGTTCAGTTCAGGAGTGGGGGTTCTCCTTTAATGATCATGGTGATACATTAGTTGTAAATGAAGTACTCTGATTGCAAATGAAGTTTACCCAGCATCTTCGCACTACCAGAACAACTAAGTTCGAATTGCATCTATTTATCACAAACTAAATCTCAGGTAACAATCCTAACTCAATTGAAACTGCAGATTATCGACATGGTGTACGAGACTGAGATTTGCGTATCAACATGTAATGATCTGTACAATTAAATATGGCGAACTAGCGACCCGCCCGCGGCTTCGCACGTGTGATTTGTCAATAAAAGATCACCATTTAACTTCCCAACAGTTTGTTGCTAAAAAGAAACTAGGTATGCGTTCCCGGATGTCTAATTTTTTTCACCACTAAGCCCTGCTGACAAAACCATCCCTAAACGTATTTAGAGACTGAACATGCTTAAATTTGAAGTATTTGTATGATTTGATCACTCTTTAAATCATGTTTAGCCACTAAATACGCTTAGGCATGGCTGCGCAAGTCGCCCTAAGATAAGATCTCTTGTTGTCATTGGAGCATAATTATAAATGTGGCCTCTTTCATTTTTAAATAGAAATAAGGAGGCATTATTTTACATGGGCATTATATTCAATTTACCATTTATGAATTTTAAGTAAGTAACATCTTATATTTTTAAATAGAAATTAGGATTTGTCGTGGAGATTGTACTTCATTTTACCTTATTTATGAATGCAAAAACTCTAATTTTTTTTCAAATTTACTCACGGTGTAATATCGATTAACTTTTAGAGCATGAGTAATGAAAATTATTAAACTTGTGTGTTTTCTTTAGTTGCTGTGTTAGTTATAATATGGCTACCGATTATTTATTGCTATGTGAGGATGTATGTTGGAAACTATATTCGATTGAATGGTAAAAAGAATTATTACACACTAATTAACTCAGTCAACACTATTATGTCGAAAAGTGAAGAGGAAACTTTGTGGGTTTTTTTGAATGAATTATGATCGATATACGACCACTATGCATTTGGAATTAAGTAGTAATAATTACAACAAATAAAATGAATTGTGAAGTATTTTACTAAGAAAACTTTCGTGATTGATTTTAATTATTATTATAACCGAAACATTGTCGGACAAACACCGTTAAGACGGTCCGTGATAAATCCCGTATTTATAATAATAATTGTGAAGTAGATTAGGATAAGTTCTATAATATACTTAACACCAAAAAAATACATGACATGATTATTTTTTAAAATATTTTTTTAATACATAAAACATAGCGCTAGGCGTCCTTAATGCTAATAGTTTTTTTTTCTTACATTATCTACTGAGGGTTGACACAGGAAAAAAAAGTATTTCAACGCTGATAATTATATATTAATTAGCTAATAACATTATAATAATAATAATAATAATGCGGGACATTTCACACAGCGCTATCTAGCTCCAAATTAAGCAAAGCTTGTACTATGGGAACCAGATAACTGATAGAATACTTAAATACTTTTTTTTTGTAAATACATACTTGTAATATATAGAGAAACAACCAGACCCGAAACAAATATCTGTAGATCGTACAAACATTTGTTCCGCGGCGGGAATCGAACCCGCTACCTCCTGCGTCTCAGCCGACTATTCGCCCACTGCGGAGGTCAGGACACGGAGGTCGTCCTTTTATATATATTAAATTTCTTGATTTCATTGAGGTCTATTTTTATATATATTAAAAGAAAACTCAAACGGTCCATGTTTCTCAGTCCCCAACGCACCTACGTGTGTATTGTTACTCGTAACTTTAGTTTGCGAGTCAGTCGGGCGCAATGCGGCGCGACAAATCATTGCAGTGCCTGTGCCGGTTGGTATGTTAATGCCAAACTTGAAATTTGATTAGAAATTCATAGGTGATTACTGCTATGTTCTAGCACAAAATAGTACAGAAGGTCAGCTTACAACGAGCGATATTAGGCGCACACACACATAGCTTTGGCAAAACGTAAATAATGTTTTGTGTGACCTAATATCTTAGCTGGTTGTGAATTTACGTGACAATGAATAATTAGTGTACCTATCAAAATTGATTGTGATTATTGTACGTGCCAGCCCTAGGGGTACGATCGAGCGTTGGTTAAATCAAGATCGGGCCGAGTTGGCCTTCTGTACTTCTTTATTTTGTGGTACTAGCTAGCTAGTGTTACTGTAATCAACTGCAATTACTTACATAGCAACTTAGACGAGAAAATACTAGTTTAGCAGTGGACGCATCTGGCTGATATAATAGTGATGAACTAAATACAATATATTATTTTAATAATATAGGTACTTGTTCTGTTAGTTATTATTTGAGTAATGCTGCCGTCCTCATTTGTTCACATAGATCCTGTCCATCCAAAGGTTGTCTGAAAGAGATCGCTTTTAGGGATAAGGCCGCCCATTATACCTTTGATTTAATTGTGTATTCTATTTTGTCTGTTTTATTTCAATAAAGAAATTATCGAATACTAATACAATATGCAATATATTCGTAGCACAAGAATACAAAATTACCTATTTTGTATTTAATGTCATGTTTTCAAATATGGTCGATTAAGTTCAATCCCCGCATTGACGTAACATCTTTGCTATTTGAGTTTAGTAGCTCTATCTGAATCTAACATACCACAAAGTTACACCACTAATAAACCTTAAACCAACCATATTACCTGCCCATATCCAATTAACATACCATAATCTGATAACCGAAATTAAATTAGTAATCGCACAAATCGGTTCATAACGCCTCGACTACCAGCGTGAAACAAGATTACCGGCCAGGGCTACCACCAATTCAGTTAGTTGGATTTGCGACCGACTCAAGCCTGGACAGGCCTAACTGGGTTTGGGTTTGATTGACTTGAGTTCGCTCTTAGTTGACCGTTAGTAGTAACATTTAAATTTATGTTTGTAGATGATTTACGATTTTGCTCAGATTCAGGTTTTGGTTTAAGAGCCGTGGTGGCCTAAATGTACTCTGACTTCGAATAGAGAGGGGTTAGAATCCCGGCCGGTCATTAATGGATTTTTTTGTGTCGTATGTGGGGGTTTCTATTTTAATTAATTTTCTTGTATATAAGATCGAGGTTGACGGGCACTCTATACACTACGTCGATGAGTATATCTACTTGGGCCAGTTAGTTTCTTTCAAAAACAGGCAAGATAAGGAGATCGATTGCCGCATCGAGAACGCCTGGAAGAACTACTGGTCCATGAAAGAGCTCATGAAGGGAAACCTTCCTAAGTCACTAAAGCGCAAACTCATCGACACGAGTATACTGCCCGTCCTTACCTATGGTTCCCAAACGTGGTCTTAAACCGAGGCTCATTAATCCAAACTCAAGGTTTGCCAAAGAGCAATGGAGCGCAGCGTGCTTGGAGTAAAGAGGATTGACAGAATCTGTAAAACCACGCTGCGTTTAAAGACCGGCATTGCTGATGCAGGAAATAAGGCTGCCAGGCTAAAATGGGATTGGGCACGAATACACGAATACAGACGGACAGATAGGCAATGATCGTCATGCAGTGGGTGTCCGAAGCCGGGCGACGGCGCCGAGGAAGGCCTAGTAGACGCTGGCGTGATGATCTCGATGCCTTTGAGACAGATTGGTGGGATTTGGCATGCGAGCGATAGTCCTGGAAGTCAGTGGAGGAGACCTTTGCCCAGCAGTGGGATGACAAAGGTTAAAAAAATAAGTAAGTATAAGTTTTTTTGTTATTTTTTTTTTAGGCGGTAACTGAATAGCGTCCTTGATGGCGTCGAGATGGGGAATGGATCTAACAAGCATCGCGGGTCGAAACTGGATGAAGCTAGCACAGGACCGTGGAGTGGCCTAGCAGTGGGTGAAGTCGGGCTGTGGATGATGATAGAAGTTTTTTTCTTTTGTAGTATACAATTAAGTGGTCAATCTTAAAGTTGCAGAATCGAAATAAATTTCCTGAAACACTCAACTGAGTTTAAACGAATAGTATTAATAAGTAACAACCCTACAAAAGAATCGGGCCGGTCTGCGTCGTATTAAATTTTCGATAATGCCGTCTTCAAAGCCGAGGGGGATTGCACACGGTCGTATGCATCTGCTCCCGGCATTTCGTTAACAGACATCTTTGTAGTATCTACAGTCGAGACTGCAGTTTTGCGAGTGCAAAACATATTTTGTGTCGGCAGTTTTCATATTGAAGAAAAATACCCGTCTTGTTACCGTTGTTGCTCGAAACGGTCAGCTATAGCCGAACTCTTAAAGTTCCATGTTTCTCTCGCTGCTGGACATAATTATCCATAGGTACTAGGTATTCTATCTGAAATACTCAGTTAGTTGAAGTGCCACTATTTCTTTAAATATATATATATAATATATATATAACTTTTATTATATACTTACTATATTTAGTAAATAATATACGGTAATGTAACTATTAATCGAAGTATCTATATATATATAAAACAAATTCGGGTTAGTTACACCATTTATAACTCAAGAACGGCTGCAGTTATTTCGATAAATTTTGGTATGCAAATAGATTATGACCACGATTGGGTCAGTGTTTTTGTTGACAAACGTGTGCGAAGTAGCGGGCTGGTCATATAGTTATTTTATATACGAGATTTATCGGTGTTGTACATTTCAGTTCAATTAGTGAACCTTCATCAGGCTGAGTGCGAGGCGAGACGCAGTGCGGAGCGAATCGTACTCACCCTGAAGCTACGCCGCCTTACGTGATAAATCCCGTAAGTATTTATACCAGATTGAAATTTCACGAAAGTTTGTTAGTAAAACTGCTGGCATTATGTGTACAGCATGTTTTGATATTGTCTATATCAGTCCTTTCTTGCTTGAATCCTTTCCTACACTCCCTTGAATGTGAGTGAGTCACCAAATATAATTAAAAAAGGCCCATGGGTTCGGGTAATCGTACGTGAGCCATAACTTTATAAGATTTGTTTGATATACCTATATATATATATTACCAGAAAGAATATACAATTATTTACTTATAATTTGCTTCTAAAATCATGAATACTCGTAGGCACGAGTTAAGAGAACTCGCTATAGGCGTCAGTTTTCAAGACCTTTATGATCTGTTTCACAGAATATATCTAAAAATACAAAAGAACCATCTTATTCACTTGTTTCCACTTTACCACTAAGAGCCACTTTGTTCGTAAACTACTGCATGTAAAGCCTTAGACAAAAGCTATAGTTTCTATTAGACTTAATAAGATTCATGTGACTTGGTACGAATCTCTTCGTATCCGGATAAATTCACTCTATCCCTGATTGATTCAAGCGGAGCTGCTTTCATTAGGGCTCAGATAGGACGGCCATTACGCTAATGGACGGTGGTCATTTACATTGCAAATCTTTACATCAAAGCTGAAGGATTTTTAGGTAAGGGTCAGTTGTAGTACAACTAAATGCAAACAAATGCCTCACCATCATCATAACAACCACACGACGTCCACTGCTGAACTACCTTCCCTAAGATTTCCCAGCATTTTTATAAGACCGTTTTTCCATATTCAATTCTATTCTTTATTTCAGACTAGCATTAACTCAACATTATATATAAGACATGTACATAGTCACAATATGATGATGGTGATGTCATCCAGGCCGATTTCGGCTACGGCGACATTGTTCCTGGTTGGTTCCGTTCATGACTAGCATATCCAATTTTGGCCTTAAATGTGTACGCACATAAAGTGCATGTCAGAGCGCCATTTATGTAATTATAGTGTATGTTGGCAGGTGGTTTATTTTTAAGGTATTAGGTATTATCTAGATCACACCTGCGCTCATCTTTAAAGTTGTAGACACTTTGTTGAACCAATCGTTCCACTCTGGCCAATTTTCTGCCAATGATTCCCACTGAGAGGGCTCAATCTTGCACTTTTTCATATTTCTCTTCTGAGCGTTGCCGTCCTGGGCCCGTAGCCAAATTACATTCACTGCGAATCTATTCGATTTCTACATACATTTGTTGTCGCTGTATCACGTGGTATTTCTATAGCATGTGTCAAATCCCATACATTTTCGGACGTATCGACTAGCGTCATCGCTAATCGACTGTAACTTGGCTAAGCCAAGTTACAGTTACAAGTTACTCTGGAGCTCTGAGTAGAAAGTGCGTTTCGCCACCTTGTCGTTGGACATACGCGTTAGGTGCCCGCACCACCGCAGTTGTCGGCGCATAAAATACGCTTCCATTCCGCAGACATTAGCACGATGAACAACATCAGTGTTTCTAACACGATCCGACCAATGAATATTCATAATATCACGGAGACACTTGAGGTGGAACCTAGCAAGGGTTCTTATATGTCAGGAGTACAGGCACCATGTTTCAGCGGAGTATAATAAGTTAGGTAAAACGATCGCCAGGTACACCTTGATCTTTGTGCTTAGCTTGATGTAGTACAAAGTAACACAATGTAGTCACAATATAACACATACATAGTAGTACAGTCACATAGTAGACAATATAATACACACAATACACAAAAATAACATAAAAACATAAAATTAAGTGACAGTCAAAGTCCAGTTGCAGGTAACTGTTGTATTTGTCTTCTTTATCTCTTCCCGTATATCTAGTAAGGGGCCGTCCTACACTTCGCTTTCCAGTGCATGGTCTCCACTCAAGAACCATTCTGCCCTAACGACCTTCAGTTCTTTGAGGTATGTACCAAGTCATATTTCCAAGTCCCTCTTTCCACTCTCTCCAAACAAATTAAAGATGTCTTTGTTCAGTAAATTCCTGAATCAAATTCTTCCTTTAAGATTTATGACGATCAGACTGAACCCTTCGGGAAATTTGATGCAATATCGATTGGATATAGAGTTACACCCCAACAGAGAAGTATCGATGAAAAATTGTATTGTAATTTCGATAAAAAATAATAAATTCTGAGTGCTCGTAAATTTTGATGATTATACCATATTATGTTATCTCATATGGTGAATAATTAAAATTCTCAAAAATTTAATTTCGATCATAGATGATGTTTGAAAAAAGTAATTACCAAGTCCAAATGCTGAATACAGGCCTCCTTCGTAGATTTTTAGAGCGACCGATCATAAGATCTGCAGAAAGAGAGAGGAGTTGGAGGAAACCAAAAAACAATACTCTAGTGGTTCGCCCGAACTGAGATCTCGCGAGTCTCCAATTAAAACAAAAATAATCTCCGACTATTAAAATAGTGCCACGAAATACATAACCACATAACTACAGTCTAATTCAAATTACAGGTAAAGGGAATTCATGTTAAATTGGTTAAGCTTTTTTGGGGTAAAAATTGCAATTATTCTAGATTTCCGACTTTTGCCTATTTTTGTGTCACTAAAGCTACACGTATACCAAATTTCAGTACTGTGAGGTCACTTGTGTACCCTGTGAATTTTGTCAATGTTCAGATTTTATTATGGCTAATAACTTAAAAGCTACAAGGTTTTAACTAAAAATAAAAACGGGTTCGAAATGTACCTTTAAAGACCTTTTATTAGACGTGCCACTTGACCGGATAGTCTCATTTAGTTTTTTTTTACCCCTTTTGAACCCCAATATCTCAACAACCCCTCCACATTTTTAGGTGATTTAGCCACACCAAAATTGTGTCATCACTACCTATCTGTAAACTAAATTTCGCGATGATCGGATCAACGCTTCGAAAGTTATCCTCGGACAAACAAAAATACATACAACGCCGATTTGCCCAAGTTGATTTGGAGATGTAAGTAAGTGCGTAGCCCTATCATACGCCGCCCAAAAGCCTCCTACATATCGGTAATATTCATACCATTCAGAGATTGAATCAGAAGTGAGGAGAGATCTGTAGACAAACCAAGATCATTGAAATAGACAAGATTAGCAAACTGATGTGGCAGTGGTCGAGACACATATCTTAAAAAAACTGACGGCTGTAGGGACAGAAAGGTTCTAGAGTGGAGACCACGCACTGGAAAGCACAGCGTAGGACGGCCTGCCACTACATCGAAAGAAGACTTATTAAGGATGCTGGGAAACTTTGGGTGCCGGCTGCACAAGATCAGTCTTTGTTCAGCAGTGGAAGACCTATGGCTGAGATGATGATGGTGATTTTTACGATTCCTATCGATATATTTCCCACCTCTACCCGGCAGGATTACACAGGTACCTGCAAATATTCTGCTCCGTACATTTCATCCCGTATGAAGATTGGCAGCCATTCGAATTACCCCGCGCGGGATTACCTATAGATTTGCATTCTCATGTTTGAATGGAATTTTATACTCTGCTTTGACTAGATTTGCTTTGGCTTTGGTGAGGCTTTCAGTCAGTTTCCTTTTCTGAGATGAAAAGTAGAAATAATGTTTAGAATCCTGCTCACCTATTTATAACGTTAATTAGTAATAACGGTCGGTATATAGTCGGTACGTACATATTTCTGCCACAGCATACTTATGATTCTAGAGTTATGCGCCATTGAACTGAGGAAAACAACTTTTGAACTAGTTAGGCTCGCAGCCAAAAAACTTGGGGAGAATAACTGGATTGTTATGCCGTTTACATGTTTTCGTACTTTGTCGTACATTCTGATGAAATATTGCTCTTATATTTGCTAGAGAAAAAGGCGTTTAACACAGTGAGAATTTATGAGAAAAGGCAAATCTTCTATACCTACCTACCTACCTACTTTATCGACGAATTGCACATAAAATACCGAGTGCTAATTTACCACATAATATATGATTGGGTGTTACTAGTTGGGATTTTTTCTTCCCATCAAGTTACACTGTTACTCGTTGCAAGCTTTTTTAATCAGGAGTATTCCCAACAAGTATTAGTGTAACAGGTTGGGAAAAAAAATCCCCACGAGTGACACTGTGACACGTTTGGGTGTGACTTGTTCGGAACCCACCGGTTACGGTGAAATAAGTGTACTACATGGTGACCTAGTCCTGATCTGTTCCAGGGTATTGTTGAAAGCACAGCGGTGGATGGTTTTATGTTAGTACTCGTAGACTCCCTTCTCCCTAATATAACTTTAATGTGGTTCATTTTGCGTGACTACGTCTAATAATTATAAATACAAGATTTTGATAACCACATTACTATGAATTCATGTTTGATAAAAGTAAGTAAACATTTTGATATTTCTCAAAGAAATACCACTTCTTATTACAACTCGAGCTAACTGACCGAGCGAAACGTTTCAGTTTCGAGATTGGCCAAAAAATGCTTTTGTCCGACTGTCTGTCTGTTCTTGTCTACAGGCCGCATTTTTCAACCGATTTTGACGAAAATTGGAACACACAAGTTCCTTGATTTTTTTAATTTTTCGATCGCGATTTTTGTTTGGGGGGATAGGGGGAGGGAGAAGTTTGCTGTAGTGTTATTTATCGACGGATTTCAATCAAATTTGAGAGACACACTATTAAGGACTTCATTCTACATCTTCATCTTATTTCTAAAAAATTCCAAGAGGGGTAGTGGAGGGGGGGAATGGGGCGAAGTTTGCTGTAACGTTATATATAGACGGATTTCTATTTTTTTTTTCGAAAATTTTTACTTACCTATACTAATACTATAAGACTACGCATTTCTCTCCGCCTTCATCAGACGAGCACGTAACCACCAAATGAAACCTCCTAGGACCAAGGGAACGCGAGTCATCGCTAAAAAATTATGTCAATATTTTGCTCAAAACTCTACATAGGAAAATGGAAACTTGGAAAATGAAAATTCATGCATATCGGAAAATTCAAGCAACTGAAATTCAATTTAAAATTGGACTTTCTTCGTTAATTTTGTTGCGCAAATTACTTTTTGGAGTTGGGACACGAGGTCCATTGTTCTCACAGAACCACTAGTTAGTGTATATACATTCTTCTTCTGCCTAGTAGTTCTGAGTAGACCAGAGCCTGTAGCCAAGTTACATTCGCTTCGAATCGATTCGATTTCTACATAGGTTTGTTGTCGATAGGTGACGTGATATTTCCATAGCATGTGTCAAATCCCATACATTTTCGGACTTATCGACTAGCGTCATCGCTAATCGAATGTAACTTGGCTAAGCCCTCTGATGTAGATAGACACATCAGATACAGTTATTCAAAAATTTGTAAACCTATCACCGCTGGTTTTTTGCTAGCCCTATCCTGTGCGTCTCTCATCCAGATGCTCCCCGATTTTACGAGGTCTGTCCCCGGCAGTTGCTGATTCAGGGCTAAGGTGATGACGATGGTGATTTACCTCTATCGAATGTACCTTGATATAGAGGTAATATCTATATGACATGTATGTAGGTTTAATCACTTCGAAACTTGATCAATTTCAATAAATCCATTACCTTCAATCAAGAATTCACGAGAAGTTTGTCCCAAATATCTGAACCAGTTACCCCAAAACCGCTCAACTAATAAGCACCCATTAGTGAAATTGAAGCATCAATCTCGAAACACCCTTGCGTCGAAGGTAGGCTCCTAACACACTGGAAACAATATTACCAAAGAATAACTACAGAAGGGGCATAAAATACTTTAGTACCCTAATTCTGGTAATTTTCAGTCAATGATCTACGACTGATATTAGACATAGGCCTCCTACATATATTTTCAGAGCTAATCCAAAAATATCATAAAAAATTTCTTGTGACTAGATGAGTAGGTGAGAGATATAAGTAGTTGAACAGCATTTGGGCGATTAATCAACATTGAGCTGTGCTGTCAAATTTTTTGAAACAAAGAGAATGACACAAAACGTCACGCAGCACGTTTCCAGATTATAATCTATGTCATAGATGAGGACTTTGAGTACTGCGAGCTTAACTATGAGGAGCGAGTTGAGATAGAGCATAGCACAGCATATTGCAGCACTGCTATCAGTGTTTTAAAAACATATTATAATATGTTAGTCACTAAGGTATATATTTATATTTATATGGACCGTTAACATAAGTTTTAAGATCTTGTATGTATACTTTCTATTGTAGCTTGAAATAACAATTTATTATTATTTTATTACAGCACAGCATGACGCAGCATAGCGCAGCATAGAGCAGCATAGCGCAGCATAGCTTCGTGTTGATTAGTAACCCTTATCACTCACGAAGTATGACCGTTGTTCACATGGTTGTATCATCTATGATAAGGTGAAAGTTTGTAAGGTCTCGGGGCCATAAATAAGGAGGCATTGTGGTAGAGGGAGATGCTTTCCACTAGCAATTCATAGTATTACTAAACCTATCAGTATTTATAGAACGAGCTCATACTATGATTATACAAAATAGTTTCCAGAAACTTGTAGATATTGAAATTGGAGTAACGACTTGGATAAAAGGATTAGTAAGTTTATTTGAGTTAGTAGAAATTCCTTGTGTGGCAGTTTCGAAATTGTCAGTCAGGACTTAGTGACCGAAAAATCAATGCTAGTAGCTTGAATAGTAGCACAATCCTGTTTTGACTAAATGACCTAATGATTTTAGGGGTTTGTTGAGATTTTGGGGTCCAAGAGGGGTAAATTAAACAAAATGAGACTATTATGTCAAATAGGACGTTTAATGAAAGGTTAGTATTCGACGCTGTTTTTATTTCTAGTTTAATCCATGAAGTTTTTGAGTTATCAGCCATAATAAAAACTTTGAAGAAATTCAAAGGGTACACCTGTGACCCCACAGTGCTGAAATTTGGTATATATGTAGCTTTGTGGCACAAATATAAGCAAGTCTGAAATCATGAATAACTGTAAACACCAATTTACATGAACTCCCGTTACCTGTAATTTGAATGAAACCGTGGGTCCAGTTATTTGTTTATTCATTTCGTGGTACTATTTTAATAGACAAAGATTACAAATAATATTTTTTGTTTTTATTGGAGACTCGCGAGATCTCAGTTCGGGGCGAACCACTAGTAATAATAAACTTTTATTTTTCCAACTTACACATCAATTACCTACTCGTATATATTGAGTTTAACTTGTCTTGTAATATACAAGAAGAGTCGTGATTATTCATCTGATCTATAATATTATTAATATATGTATGTATGTAAGTACATATTTATTTATTTTATAAATGATATTTACTTCTTTAAAATTATTTATGTACCTATTATTTATATATTTAAGGTTAAGTAATTTTTCTTTTTCTATTATTAAGTTTATTCTTTTTACACCTCAGCCAATCTTCCATTAAGCAATGATCCTCTCCATCCAAAGGTTGTCGGGAAGAGATCGCTTTATTAAGCGATAAGACCGCCCATTATGCTTACATTTATTTGTGTTTTTTATGTCTATTGTGTTTAGCTTGTAAAGTATAATAAAGAATTTTCATTCATTCATTCATTCATAGATTATATTCTTAATCTATGTATGTATTTTAAATTATATTTTATTTATCAGTGTAAGAACCGAGTTCAGCGGTACAAGCCTCTCCCATTGCTTCCATTTCTCCTCGCCTCTAGCTGCCCTACTCCATGCCTTGCCTGCTAGTTTGACGATATCGTCAATTCATCTTTTATGTGGTCTCCCTAATCTGCGGTTCATGTCAAGTTGGGCAACTCTTATCCAGTTCAATATATTAGCAATAACAGAAAATTATCCGCTCTTCCTAACATCATTGACAGACCGCCCCTATATCATTAATGGATTATTAATAATTTACTAATTACTACCCCAAAACACCATTTATAACAATGCACATCGTAACAAAACATGAATACAGAAATAGTTGTTTTACATGGAATCATTTGTCCGCCACGAATGAGTGATCTTTTTATAATATTCAAACAATAGCCGCAAACAAAAGGGATATCGAATTATTTTCATCTGATATCCTGTTGAGATTTTATGGGTATTTAATCTATGAAATTATCATAATTCTAGCAGCAGTGCTCCAACTCGTTCAAAATGTTACAATTTAGACGTAATTTATTTTCTATATTATGTATTATAAAAGGATCATTAAAAAAAATAACCAGCCTTGTTTCTTGCCTTTCTTTCCTGGCTTGGTCGCGAAGGAACAGGCAGTAAAATTGACGTTTCAAAGTGATCCTTGTGATTTTAAATATTGAATAAAAATATTTGACTATGACTTTGACCCCCCCAGCCCCCCTCCCCATGTCTAGCCTTGGGTACATACAACACCAATTCAATTGGAATTTTTAGTTTTTGAACTGATTACATATGACACATTGGTGGCAATTCTGTTGTTTATGGTGACTAACTAATATAGCGTAAAATACGAATGGTCTTATTTTGTTCACACTAAAGTTCAAATTAAAATGAAATTTAAAGTGACATTTCTAAAATTAAGCAATTATTATTATGATGGCATGTTTGCGGGCTAGTTTATAGTGATCAATCGAATTAGTGTGGACTAAAACTAGCCCGCAAACACGCCTTCTTATTTTAAAATACTTAAATTTAGAAATGTCATTTTAAATGTCATTCTAATTAGATCTTTATGGTGAACAAAATAAGACCGGTATTTTACACAATTTTCGTTAGTCAGCGTAAACAACAGAATCGGCACCATTGTCTAGTGATCAGGAATAAGTGTTTTTGTCTAATCGAGGCTAATCGAGCAGACTTTCTATAGCATAGACGAATTTATGATGAGTACTTACAGTACTCAGATATTATAAATGACAAATTATTTTTTAATCTCTTACTATAACATTAATATACTAATCTAATCGTTTAAATTTATTAACTGTATTAAGGTAATTGTAAAATGTATGACATGTAAAAAAATACTATTAAATAACGTATGACTTATAATGGCATTGTACTATAAAAACTTTTTTGCACCTGCCATTCCAAGCCATGCAAGTATTTTTAAAATAACAAACATTTATCAGTTATGACACGTGCAATTATTTTGCACGTTGTGTACCAGTCAACTGTTGGCCCGCTTCAACAGCCTCCGGTAAAGTTTGCACTAAAACTACCATCCACCATCATCCGGATTTGCCCAACATGTCCGTCTTTTTGCTCGTTCGCCCAGCTTATAAATTTTTTCGGATTTTTCATTCGTCTGGAGTTTTCATTTCTCTGGACTTTCTATTTGGCCGGTTTTTTCATTCGTGAGTATTTTTCAATGGTCTGGACTTTTCTAGAACTATCAAAATGTTATATTTTTACAAAATGAAGTCATATTAATATATTAATTCGTTACCACCAGGACAGTCATTATCATTATAGCTCACCATTTCTTAAAATAAGCTTAGATAGTACCTAAGCTAAATTTCAAAACAAGTACGCTACAGGCTGCTTTTTTAAATTTATATAAAACAATAAAAAAATGATGTGAAAAAAAATTAAACATGTTCCAATTACTTGTGCACATTATTATATCAGACTTTAGCAAAATGCACTAGCTATCACATTGCGCTTATGACGCTGTAAACCAAGACCAATGTCCGACTTTCTTGCAATATTAAATGTCCGGCTTTTATCGAAATACTTTTTAAATGGTAACCCTAGCTAGTACGTATCATTGGTACACTTCAGTGCAAATAAAACTGAACATCGCTCTAGTTAAAATTTCACGAGTCTGCCGGACGCACTGTTATTCCGACGTTCACCGAACAGTTTTTGAATAATTTAGTAAGTATAGGTTGCTTTGAATGCTTGCGGTTCGTATAATTTGGTTCGATGGACAATGAAATTGTAAATAATAAAATGTAGTTACAATAAAGGGAATATCATAGGTCCGTTTTGACCTCTATCATTTTGTATGCCGTGATAACTTTGTACGAACAAAGAGATAAGTACTAAAAACGGCAAATAAAAAATGTCAGGTATATAACAAGTTTTTATAATATCCTTCACACTGCGACAAAAGTTCCTTGACACTGTGATCCTCTCAAATAAATTTTAAAATGATGACTACTAAATAGTAGCCAATCTACTATAGAAATATTAGAGTTCTGTAATTAAAAGTTCAAATTGAAAGGTCTTTAGAAAATACGTTAATTTCAGTTATCAGCTCATTCAGTGCAGTTCTAAAGGTATCATGCTGCATTCAGCAAAAGAGAAAATTTAATCCTGACTGGATTCAAAGTCGCTTCTCAAAGCTTGGAATTACGAAACTGTTTGGATAATATAATTTATTTCAAGTAATACTAAAGACAGAATATTTTTTTCACGCCACCTGCTCGACAATGTCCAATTATATATCATGTAAACCTCACCGAAAGCAAGTGATTAAATCCCTACGGCTGAGCTGGGAGTAAAATTGTACTGAATTTCTGGTTGAATTTGTGATATGAATTTAGAAACTCATCTGTATTAAAATTTAAACCCACACAAAAATAACTTATTCTTAAATCGAACTAACCTCTGCACAGAATGCGCCAACCTAGATTTAGCTTTTATTATCTCGCAGAAAGTGTGAAAAGTAGAGTATTCACCTCGTGGATAAAGCTGTCTGCATTTTGGGGGTGCTTATATCCCTCTCTGCACTCAGGATTCTGGGCATTCTCGGCTCGTGGGCTAACTCTAGAATCCTTCGTTACGTTCGAGATTCAAAATAGCGCCCGTGACGTAAGACTCTGCTTTATCCCCTCGTTTAATAATCTACAATTTTTTATTTACATTGCTTTTTAACGCCCGTCGCAAAAAGAGTTATGTTATAACACGTTCTTGTCGCAAGGGCGCGATATGTTTGTCGCCTATGTATGTGTGTCTTTCTGTCTGTGACATTGTAGTTCCAAAATGATGGAGCAATTCATATGCGGTTTTGTAATAGATACCGGGTAAACTGGGGTGGGGTGGGCTGCGGTGGTTTTTAGTTCTCAACGCAAAAAAAGCCCCGGGTATTTTTTTAATTGATAATTGTATTTTCATTAAAAAATTAAGAAATGTTGGCGGCTTTTTAATGGCAATAGTTTCTAAGCCACTTAAATACCTGTTTCAATACTGTTATGTCTATAGTACAATTGTCATATCTGGGAGCGATCACAGAAGACGCACGCAGTTGTAATTTTCACAAACCATCAACCTAGGTTTACCTATCAGTTTTTATATGCCGCCAAAAGGCATCTAAATAAATGCCATTGTCTTATATCATACCATACCCTTATTCCAGTCCATTCCACAGTAGCTTGAAAGAGATCGCTCTTAGCGTAAAAACTGACAACTTTATTTCAGGTTTAATTTTATTTTTATGTAGGTGTTTGTACTGTGGTGTGTACACACAATAAACATTATAAAGTGTATGATATTCTATTCTATTATAAAGTGGCAATGGCACCCCTTTTTAGGATCCAACTAAGACTTGCCATACATGGCATTCTCCCAAGCTTGTAATTTAGAAATGCCTCCTCCTCGTTTCGTAGCTCCATCCAGAACTAAATCTAGTAAATTAGTTTCATTATCACTGTGTCCCAGGTGCTTCAGCTTTCGGGCCGACAGGGGGCGCCTTAACTGGCTTTATTACTTCAAGTCTTTAGTGCGGGTAGTTTTAAGTTTGAGATTACTTGCATTGCTCTTTGTGGATGAAGTGTTTTTGTTGTTGTTTGAGGTTAAACTTTATAAATTAAGGGGACTGTAATTTGTAGAAGTTTTGATAAAAGGGAAACCGAGGCATGATTTTATTAAAATCTCAAAATGTGAAGTCTTAGTTGGGCTTAGCCTTCGAGGTAATACAATTGTTATAGGCGATAGTAATGGTAACCACTTAGCATCATATGAAACATGGCATATTGCTGTCACCTCTTATAAAAAATATGCTGTAGCAGTGTTTTATCGCTTTTTACGAAATTAGCATCTGAGCACTGAACCCTTTTATTGGGTTTATTATATGGGTCCATTTACTTATAGATTATAAGTAGGTTTTCCCAGGGATACTGTATGGGGTTCTTCAAAAAGGGCGTTTTGAAAATTTAAATGGTGGGCAACGCGGGAACGATACCTTTGGTGTTATAAACGTCCATAGGCTACTCTAACCGCTTACTATCAGGACTGTATGCTAGTTTGCGAACTTAGTAGTATAAAAAAAGGTACATACCGTAGTCTAAAATACATATTCACACACATATAACACTTCTATTTATTTACTATAAACACTGCAGTTTTAGACAGATAGGCTTAAATAGCTAGGTTAGTGTGACTTAGGCAGGTACATGAATGAGTCGCTAGACTATTTGATTGGAACCCGAACGAAAGATTTAGTCCGGCTTCCACAACGATGCCTAAACGTATTTAGGTAACGTATAAAATACGTTTAGGGATCGTTATGCAAGCCGGCCTTAATTTAATTTATGAAATTCCTATTTTTCTCAATTCCATTCCAGTACAGCATTCAACGTGCAAATAATTAAAGCAGGTTTTGGACTCATCCAAAAAACCGGACCAAAAAACCCTTTCACACTCACTTATCGTAATGAACACGTTAGCTTGAAGTGGGTGTGGTAATGACCTGACAATTACTGGGCATATTTTAAATTAATTATGTTCTATACTATCGTAAAGGAGAGCGAATTTATCTGCCTCTTGAACGCTGTCGTGTAAATTTAAATGACATTTGAAAGTTGGCGTGTTTTGAAGAAGGAAGCGATTTGTACCTTGCCGTACCAAACGATTTGCTATTTGTGATTTTGTATTTTATTGTCTTTATTTAATTATCTGTCTTTACTTATCCACTGTATGTAGTTTCTGTGTGTTTGTTACTTGTGTCGAAATAAATGTCTATATCTATCTATCTATCTTTAACTGTCATATTCAATGTTATATTCCTTATTTGTATTAACTATAACTCACTTTTAACGTCTGTTTTCCAGTATAGATACAAGATATTTATTTTCATAAGGTCTTAGAAGCTAGATAATGGCACTTTAGACTTATTCGCCCTTTACCAGCATTTCAAATTTCATAGGATGCTTTACATCATGTAATATTTAGAATATAATTTCAAAGTCCTCTAGTCTAGAGTAACTAAACTAAGAAACACACACACATACAATATAACTTTTGAAACTGTCATAGTTACAAACACTATTTATGACCATCCACTCGCAAAGACTTCAGTTTACTCGTGATTACGGCGCATGCAACTGCGTCGAAATATCGGGATACTCAAAAACTCACAAATAATGGTAAATATCCCCTTTTTAGTACAAGTACACACTAATCTCTTTAGACCGCTTTCTTGGGAGCCCCTTAAAACTTGATTTATTTATTAAATTTTCCTATTTAGTATATAGCTTGTAGGGCGTAATAAATATTTTTCATTCATAACATATTTAAATATTAAATCGCTCATCTTTTAAATCGAGCCACACAGAGTCGATTCGGCAAACAAAATTAAATGCAGCTCGGCAATTCGACAATGGTTTTATAATTAGATGTCATTACTTAATATAAGTGATAGGACTATTATACCTGGTACCTGTTTATTAGAAGTAGCTGATCAACTTTGGACCAAAAACAACCTTAACACTCACAACCAATACCTATTACGATAACAGTTTTCGGCACTTAACGTTTCAAAAGTATTATTAAACAAAATTTTGAGCTTAATTTGCAAGCAAGTTGTTTAGTAGCAGTTATCGTTTAGTCGCAGATACGCGATAGTTGGTGATCATTAATTAAAAAAAAATATTGCTGGACATTTCACACAGCGCTATCTAGCCCCAAACTAAGCAGAGCTTGTACTATGGGAACCAGATAACTGATAGAATACTTATATACTTTCTTTTTGTAAATACATACTTATGATATATAGAAAAACATCCAGACCCAGAACAAATATCTGTAGATTATGCAAACATTTATTCCGCGGCGGGAATCGAACCCACTACCTCCTGCGTCTCAGCCGGCTATTCGCCCACTGCACCACGAAGGTCGTCAATCTCTATGACGAATTCCGCGTGTAATCGGAGGTTTCTTGAAAGTAAATGTTTTGACCGTTCAGATGTTTTGACGCACAATATACTATATTATTAATTAGTTAATATTTAGATAGAACTTATGGTGCTATCGACCAAATTATCTACAAAAACTACAATGTGTATTAGCATTTTGGGACCGGTCGTCGTACATTTTTATAATTTTCTAAAAATTTATAAGTTGCAAAACAACTCTCATTGGTATTTTTATTTTGATAGTGTTATCCGAACACTTACGGAAAATTCCAAGATTTTTAAAAGCATCTCAATAATTTTCAAGCCAAGACGCAACCCAACCTTCCTATTGATACGAGGATGTACTAACTATTGTGCTACAGGCTCTTGTCATGCACGGGTCAAAATTAGTGAGATGGTTTAGATTACGACTAAATCACCGTTAGCTCCATCTACAGAAAAAACTTATACAGTTTTTGACCAGCTCAATTCCAAACTCTCATTGGTTTGGCTCACATTATATAGGTCTCCTAAAACATAGTATTTTAAACCCTAGGTATTATTTAAATAGTCCATTCCATCCAATGGTTGCCTCGTAAATATATTTAGCGATAAGATTGCCAATTTCATCACGTAGTTTTACATTGTTCATTGTGGTTTGCAAGTATTTACTACCTATCTATTTTGCAGTGTGCAGGTATATACGAACACTTGCGTTGCTCAGCTAATTGTGATTGTGACCTTACCTGCTGATTAATCTGTGTAAAGATAGCTTTGTTTACGGAGGCTTTCACGGGTAATGAGTAGTCTTTGTTCGCGGTTTTGAGTTGTTTATTTTGGCGAAGTAGGCTCGGGGCGTTTACGAGTATGTGGCCGGTCTGGGAGACGAATAAGATTGATTCTGAGGTATTTTATATCTTACTTTCAGTGTCTAAATGCGAAATGACACACTGTTGGCCTGGTACTTATAGTAGTATTTAATAACAATGAGGAATAGCAAGACTTAATGCAATTTATTTTTTAGATGACGACTTCCGTGGCGCAGTTGGTGAATAGCAGTCTGAGACGCAGAAGGTTGCGGGTTCGATTCCCGCCGTGGAACAAATGTTTGCATGATCTACAGATATTTGTTCCAGGTATGGTTGTTTCTTTGTAAGTAAAAGTTTTTAGTAACAAAAAAAAGTATATAAGTATTCTATCAGTTATCTGGTTCCCATAGTACAAGCTCTTCTTAGTTTGGGGCTAGATGGCGGTGTGCGAAATGTCCAACGTTAATTATTTAAAGATATAGATATACATTTATTTAAATTTTAGGATCTCTTAGTTAAGTCAGATTGTTCAGATTGTAAGGTTCCTAGGACCATACCTGTACAACAGTCTAAATCGTAAATAGAGCATCCACTCAATGAATTTCTCAAACTGTTAAAAGCCTTACAGTCTGCTCTATCCAATCTATCTTACGAGGAAACTGAGGAGCTACTAACCGTAATAAAGTAAGATTTTAGTAAGTCAAAGGTACAGCACAAGTCTTGTACTTAGTGTAGGTACTGCACGCCAATACTCACTGTACAAGCCAATAATTGAATTTTAATTAAAATATGTTTTGTTATATGTATATTGCTTGATTTGTGAAATAAATGATTTTGATTTGATTTTAAATATTGTATAGCACGTAAACTTATACCGGCCTATAATTGCACTTAGTTTTTTAGTTATTTTTTTCATTATGTAAATAGATTCTAAGTTTTGTTAATTTGAGTATTCATACGTTACCCCAGTCCAGCCTTTTTCGCCTGAGATACAGGTTCTCCTAGTTCAGGCAATGTATAAAGTGTTACCTATAAGTAGATATTAATTCCTAATGTTAATCTTAGCAATATGATAATGAATAAAGATTTATTTATTTAGATAACAGAAAAGAAATGCAAACAAAAATGCACAAAGGGAAAGATGAGCTGTATAGGGTTACGAGCTTTGTCAAATATTTGTAAAAATACAAATAAAAAATCATAATGAATAATTAGAATTAGAGCGGCTGTAAAAATACCTTGTTCTATATATTCAGGATTTAACGTGCAAATTGTCCTCCTTAACCATTTCTGGGCCTTGGGATAGAGCCTCGTCATTACCCCAGCTTCAACTCACAGGGGTGACTGTTTGATCTTTGGTTATAATGCGAACTTAACCACCACCTCCTGAAGACCGGAGCCAGACAGTGGGCCTTGTCGCGGATACCTTCGGGAGGAAGAGACTGTGGACCACGTGTACAAGGGTTCATTGAATCCTCATCCTCCACCACACCGCTACAACATCAACATCCACGGGTACCTTCGAAAACTGCTGCCACCAACCCAAATTCCTACTCCGTTACTTCATGGAGTTAGGATGGCTGGGGTTAAGTTAGAAGGGGGTCATGCACAATACATCCTAATGTGGGACATCAGTGCAGATCTTTTATCCTCCTCACTCTATAATTAGAATTAGCGTTGCAGCGGTTGGTTGCCATCATGGATTTGCACGGGATGTCTAGCTGTCATTGTACCTTTATAAATTTCATTGGATAAGGCTCGTCATCTTCTCTTGCGGAGTCCTGTGCACCCAGGAGGTCTCGGGCCATGGGCCGGCACTGGCCACTCTGCAGGGATGAGCTTATTTTTTATGCTACATGGAGATGAAACAAGCTGAAGGCCCACCTGATGTTAAGTCACTTACCTTAGAAATGTGCCCTACGATGCACTGCCCTGCGTCCCTCAATTTGAGACATACAGGTGTATGCCTCAAGTTGATCCTGTTAATCATGTGCCTGTAATTACGCCGGCAACCAGACCGTTCAAACCGAAACACAGCAATGCTGTTTGACGGCAGAAATAAGTATGGTTGTTCAAGATTTAGAAAAGCATTTGAGCAATAACAAACATAAAATCATGTGTACAGTTTGAAACGATAATGCCTGTATTAGTATGAAAACTGTGTTACAGACACCAACGCCCTCCTCCTTTACAGAAATGAGTTCCAATCAGGTAAATGGCACATAAACAAAAACGAAACTATAAGTTAAAGTTTTAGTCCAACATACCCGAATGATCTGTGTGTTGTGTGTTTTTGTGTGTGAGGGTGTGTGTGAGGGTGTGTGTGTATGTATGTGCAAGATTTTATAAACTTGTATCCGTTCGCTGTAGGAATCGCGTAACCTTTCAGTAATTGCTACACATTACTATATATTTTCACAAATTGAGCTTCATACAAAAGTTATTTCATATTGACAGATCGATCGCTGAATGAATGATTGAAAACTCTTAATTATACCTTACAAGCTATAAGTTCACAAAAAAAGAAAAGAAAAGAAATACAATATAATCATATGAGTGTAAAGATAACGTGCGGTCTTATTGCTGAAGAAAGCGATCTCTTCCAGACAATCTTTGGATGGAAAGGATCTTATATTAGTATGCGATCACTTCCATTAACCTAAAAATAATAACAAAATGAGATGATCTATTTTCGTAATGATGCTAATCAAACATGGCATTCTCATGAAAATATATCTTTGATACACTAGCTACCGCCCGCAGCTTCGCAAGCATGGTTTCTCATTATAAAATAGCCCATGTCTCATCATTATCCACAATACACAAAGGTTATCTGGAAGAGAATGCTTTTTAGCATTAAGTTCGCCTTTGTACTGTTTTTATAAGTGCAATAAAGGCTTTTAATCAATTAATCATTCTCAATTAATTAATCATCTATGTATATAACAAGTTTCCGCAAAATCGTTCCAGCTGTTTGTGAGTCGTGAAAACGTAACAAACAAACTGACATAGAGACAAGAGTTACTTTCGAATGTATAATATTAATACGGACATTTCCCTGTGGTATGGATTATTAACGCGTCGAAAAATGGCATTTCATCATCTATATAAAAAAGTTGGATCCGTTGTGTTGTCCATAGCATTAGTCTACGTTCGAATAAATCCTCGATATATTGGAAAAAACACGCACGATCACAATGGTCGCGGGATTTCCTCTAAAATATTCATAGTTTTTCCGTTTGTACGGTTTATTATATTCTTTACTGGTAAACTTCAACCTCACCTGGTTTTATTTGAAGTTTTTTTGGCAACAGTTTTTTATGCCCCATGTAGCAATTTATATACCAAACGTTGCATTTTTGCGATCTTTGAATCCAATTAACAAAATATTTGGTTGCAAGAATCATGGACTTAAATTAACATTCACATACAGATTCCTGATTTCTATTTTCACTTGTAACGGGTTTTTTTATGCTACCTGGAGAAGCATATGGCCCACATGATGTTACGTTTTTCTGTGCCCCCCTCCCCATCCCCATTTCTAAACGTTATGTAACACCCAAGTGACCATTTTTCCTAAAAGACACACAAAGTACTTACTGGTCGCAAAAATATTTTTTAAAATGAAACTTTTATTACATCGTCTCAAACTTTTTCGTTTGCGTGTTGCATGTCGCGTGACGATCGGCCGCGGAGTAGGGATAAAGTGAAAGGCGCTCAGTCAGTCTGTCAGAGCAGCCGAGGCCAATAATAATGATACAACAAAAAACAATAATAATGGCGGCGCACATTGGGTATTAATAGAAACAATTCCAGCCACGCCTCATTTTATGAGGTAGGGTCACAATTTTTTGTTAATCTCTTTAAAATGTCATATATTTTAAGCTACAGGTGCGGAAATTATGAAATTTATCACTGTTTTTTTAGTAACTCAGAAAAACATCATAGTTTAAGCTAATTTACAACCCTCAACCCAGGGTTAGGGGGTTGGTGGTTGGCTGCTTTAGCCTAAATGTAGTATAAAATTTAATTATTTGAAGAAAAATACCGAGCTAGCTCGCTGTACCCCCCCCCCCCCCCAAAATTGACCCTAAATGGCTCAAATACGTTAGGTATGTCGAGTACTTAGGCAAGCCAGCCTTCTGGGACACAATTCTGCTAATAAATTAACCAGTATGCTCCCAAATTTTCAATGGAGTTGCCGCAATGGAGTAAACGCGGTCATTTAAAAAAGATTGTGTTAGTAGAATACCAAAAGGTATCCTCCGTGGTGCAGTGGGCGAATAGCCGGCTGAGACGTAGGAGGTAGTGGGTTCAATCCCCGCCGCGGAACAAATGTTTGCATGATCTACAGATATTTGTTCCGGGTCTGGTTGTTTCTCTATATATAATATGTATGTATTTACAAAAAATGTATATAAGTATTCTATCAGTTATCTGGTTCCCATAGTACAAGCTCTGCTTAGTTTGGGGCTGGATAGCGTTGTGTGAAATGTCTAGCAATATTTATTTATTTATTTTATTTATCTACAACCTGTTTTCTTATGTACGACATTAATTTAAAACACACATCGGGTATCGTATTAACTGAGATTAGATTAGATGTGAGTTAAATTAGTGGCTTGAATATTTATCCAGTAATCGATACATTTTCAATCAACATTTTTTAACGTAAATCGGCGGCACCTTTGCGACGATGCCGCTTAGTCAGTTTAACGGGTACCTACTTACATGATGAATGAATATGATTTTGTTACCTATTTTATACAGGCTGTTTCGTTGCTATGTTACTGCTTGAAATTAAAGTTTATTGAAAATTGAAAAAATCTTTTTTTTTTTCAAATAAAACTATTTTAGAACAATACTAGCCATTAGCCCTACCTGTGTTTTTATTTAATGTCGTACAAAACAAAACACGTACTATAGTGGCCATTTTGTAGTGAAGCGGGTGGTTTAGTAGAATTGGGCCACTGAACTCTGTTTAATTTATACTCGCTAGGATCGTATATTTTAGATCTAGAACACAAGATTTACTAGAAACCCACTCTTGGTGTTTGCCAGTGCTATTCGGAGCGACACTGCCAACTGCAAGTGCCGCAGCAGCTGGAGGTGCAGTCGGCAGTTGGCAGCGGCGAATAGAACCTTTATTCAGACGGACAGATACGAATTTGAACCTCTATCTGTACCATTTATTTCTAGTAATATTTTATTTGGTATCCGTTTTCGAACACGATCGTTCCCGTGATTACTGCAGGCTTATTGTTCGTGAATAGTGATAGACAACGAGCGCTCAAAATAAATGACTAGACTGAGATTTTTTCGCCTATTTCTAGTTTTCGTAGTTTTCATAGCGAAAAAGTTCCGTGTTAGGGTGCCGTAAAATAAAAAATAATTGGTTGCCTGTAAAATTGGTTTACGGACGATAGTTTAACGTGACAACGTCATAACAAAACATTGATGAAATTATTGCATAATTTTATTAATAAAATTGAATCATTTTTATTGAATTATCACTATTTTGTATGGTTACAAAGAAGGAGTGAAATGAAATCTACAATTTAATTGAAGTAAAATATAAGAATTTTTCCTGAAATAAAAATTGCTTATTATGTACCTAACTTATTTGAAACCTACATATTGAGATATACAGCGCTTCCGCATTGTCGTAGTAAGGTGCAAACTCGGCTCTTTCCGGTTTTTATCGCCTGTTTTCGTATGGCGCCACCCGCAGTGGAGAGGGCGAGCGTATTTAAACGAGCGCGCGGCCCACAGAGCTTTCAGTTAGGCTCAATAACCATGCAGCCCTTAAATAGGTTTCAAATAAGTTAGGTACATAATAAGCAATTTTTATTTCAGGAAAAATTCTTATATTATGTAGCCTGTAACTTATTTGAAACCTACATATTGAGACATGTTTATTTTCGCATGGTGGCGCCAGAATCTACCTATAGATTTCTTATAAACAAAAGTACGCCAACGGTGATTAAAGGTAAAAGTGATGTTATAATGTATAATATGTATAATGTGTAATCTATAGTTTTATTTAAATTAATGATCAAAAGTGTATCAGGAAAATATTTACAATGGTGTGAAATTATTACTAAGAGACGGTACATTAGGTACGCTTGGATTTTTTACAGGTCGTCGATAAAATTTAATCAAAGTATTCGGTGATATTATTTCCAGATAAACGTCTTTGTTGGGATACTTCTAAAAGTTTTTTAACCCAAAAAACTGGGTCAATTTTTGTATCACTTCCGGTCATTAATTGCCAACCAGACTGCCTGTGATTTATTGAATCAGTCTTTGAACCATACATTGGCCAAAAAGTAATAGTGCTGTTATCTATTATGCAATCTGTTTCTTTTATAGATAAGAGTGTCAGGTCATGTACTCGTCTACCAGAGGCTAGTAAAAGTAGAGTGGCACATCGTCTAGACACTTCAAACAGGCTGTCAGTGTTACATTCGGATTGCAAGAACCATTGTATAACAATTTGTGGATTCCAAATCGGAGGTTTGGCTATGGTTTTGTGTGCCGCCTTATTTGCTATACCTTTTAGTGTTTGACGAACCAAGATGTGAGCGCTAAGTTTGGTCTCTAAATCTGGCTGACAGAAAGAGGATAAAACCGATTTATGCACTAATATGGTCTTGTAGCTTAAGCCTTCAACGTTATCCAAATAAATGAGATATTTTGACAAACCATGTCCACCTGGATTTTTATTATTTATCCCAGAATTTAGGCACCATTTCAGCCAACGTTGCCATGCTTGCCGATAGGTTTTTAGTGTACTAGGCCTCCAGCTGGACTCAATTATACTAATCTCTGAAGGTGACCAGTCTCCTAAGAGATTGTCCCACCCTGACATCTCCATGCCTCCAATACTAGGTCGTTTACTCGTGCCGGGGGCAGGTTGGTCCTGGTGTCGATCAGTACTGATTCTAGATCCCAAATTGTGAATGGAGGTCCCACTGCCCGTTTCTTGAGGTCGGCCCTCCAAAATACATTGTTCCACCTGGGGCAAATTATGATGAAGATCCCTTGAGCTTGATTCAGCGACGCCAAGACTCTGTACATCAGACAAGGTGGTGGAAAAACCCATGCCAATTTGTGTTTCCAAACACGACTGAACGCATCGTGGTAAAACGCATTTCGATCCTTCAGATCTAAAGTCACATACCTGGGTACTACACGGGCTCGTTTGGATGCCATCAGATCGACATCGGGTATTCCCCATTTGTTGAATATTGCATGACAAGCTTGGGGTAAGAGATGCCATTCTGCTAACGCTTTGTATCTGGATAGACCGTCCGCTATGTCGTTGAGCGGACCCGGCAGATAGCTGGTAACCAGGTTGATGTTGTAAGTCTCTATTTGTCTGTAAATCAGTTGCGTTAGCTGCAGTAGGTTTACTGATCGTGTTCCACCCTGTTTGCGTAAGTACGCCAGAGCTGTCCGATTGTCGCTTTGAACCAAGATTGTCTTGTTGCTGCATTCTGTGATTATGCTGCTGTAAGACAGTACCTTGTAGATCGCTAGTAGTTCTTTCATATTGGCATGGTAAGGAAGTTCCTCTGGCATCCAGGAACCCTGAATATGTTCGCCGTTGACATACGCTCCCCATCCAACTCCTGATGCGTCTGTCACAATGTGATAGGTCACGGGAGGTGGCCATATTTTGCTTGAAGTTTGGGTATTTTGCATCCACCAATGTATGTCTTCTCTGGCGGAGGACGTCAATCGTACGGCTTCTTTTTGCTTGAGGGCCTGGTGAAGACACGATTGGAGATTCCTGCAGTGTAGTATTCCGAATTTTACTATGAAGCTGGCAAACTGTAGGGTCCCTACTACTTTTTGTAGTTCTAGTAGTGTCAACGTTCTTGCCCTTCGAGTTTGATTCAAGCGTGTGGACAGAGTTGTAATCTTCTTGCAGGGCAGAGATTTTATGTTTGAGCGAGAGTCCCACAGAATTCCCAGGAACTCGATTTTTTGGGAGGGTACCGTAGACGACTTCTTTTTGTTTATTATCCAACCCAAGCTGGTAAGCAGGTTGGTTGCCTCTTTCATGTGTATTCGAAGTGTGTGAGGGCACTGATTTACCAAGAGGAAGTCGTCCAGGTATACCAAAACCCTGATGCCCTTCTCTCTGAGCTTTTGGGCTATCCAATTGGACAGAGTGGCGAACGTCCTTGGTGCGCTTGCGATCCCGAACGGAAGGCAAGTCATTTGATAAGTAATGCCTTTGAAGATGAATCTGAGATATCGGCGATGCGACTCTACAATTGGTATATGGAAGTATGCTTGGTGCAAATCTAGTTTCATCATAAAGTCGCCGCTTTGCAGGAAATGTGGAACTTTCTGCACGTTTATTAGCCGAAATTTCTTTGGATTGAGGTAAAAGTTCAGAGCTTTGAGGTTCAACACAGGCCTCTGTGACCCATCTGACTTTCCTACTGGGAACATGTATGACAAAAAACCTGGATTCAGTGGAGCTCTCTCGATCACTGATTCCTCTAGCATCTGGTTTATTTCTGCCTCTAAGGCGGACGAACTTACAAATGGATTTTGGCTTTTGTGTAAGCGTTGTAGCGGTGGTTTTTCCACAAAGGGGATTCGGTAACCCTGTATAATTTTTAAAATGTGGGCCGGAGCCCTCAAAGATTGCCAGATGTGTTGATAGAGGCGTAGACGACCGGCTTGAAATGTCGTGGCATAGTCATTGTCTTCTGCGATCACGGTGGTCATCTTTTGGTTTTTTATAAGACTTGTTCTTTGCGGCGTAGTAGTTCGGCTTACCCGCGAGAGACTTGCCTTTTCCAGAAGCGGAAGCTTGCTGGAATCTGTTTCGGTCATATCCACGAAAGGACACCGCGGGGTCGGTAAACCGCCTTGGTGTGGCCTGAGTGCCCTCGGCAGGCAGATGCGGCCGATGATTGACCTGCATAACCTGGCTACCCTCGGCAGGTAGGAACGGTCTGCGAAAAACTTTAGATCCACCTCCTAGCTTAGAAACGGTCTCGCTGAGTTCCTTGGGTTGGAATAGATACTCACAGCTTGGAGGGATTTTTCGCAAAACTGTCTTGTCGTATTTATCTTTGACTGCAGATAAGGCACCGTCTCTCCGGTGCTCAATTATGTTTGCTCTGCGACCGCAAACAACCTGTAAAATGTCTTTAGACACACTCGTGTAGGGGCACGTTTTAGAGAAAAGCTCATGCACCTTGTTTGACAGCGAGGCATGTGTCAAAGTTGTTTGATCATCGGAGCTCCAATCCAACAGATTTTTTAGCGTGCCCTGTAAAGCTTCTTTTTGCGCAATTAGCATATTTGTCAGTGCTGCAAAAGTCTGATCTAATGACCTGAAATGACTGAACTTAGACTCGAAAGCCAGCAGCTCGTCATTCATTGACAGATTCGTAAAAGCAGGAGTAGATATGTACTTTTTTTGAGACTCTGCGTACCGGACATTATTCCACTCTGCGCTATCGAAATGTTGAATTTTGCGCAGATAATTTAGCTTGGAATCCGGAGTACGTTTGACCGAATCGGATGTAATCGTATCTTCATCCCATTCAAAATATTTATCGGCCGGCTTTAGAAACATGGAATAAACCGATGCATCATCTTCAGCCCGGGCCTGAGTGGTCTCGTCAATGCTATTGACAGGCTTAGTTTCCACCTGATAATTTCTTGTGATAATATATTTCAACTCACTAACCTGTTTTTGAAGAAAATCGAATCTTGAATCCGAAAGGTCCGTAGCTGGACGTACGCGTTTTGGCGATGGCGGATACGAACCATCATCGTCACCGTCACTGCTACTGTACAAACGTCGAGGACGTTTGTAATTAATCCGTCTTCCTTCGCCTGATGTTTCGGCTACCGGAGAGCCTTTACTATTTTGGTCACTCATTTTTATTTTGTTTTGAGTTGCGTTACCACTGAAAAGAAAAAGTAGCACAATACGTGTTTATATTATATAAGAATATATAAATTAAATTCACTAAATAAACTATTTTGTTACGAACGACTTTGTCGTTAATGCACCCAACTAGTCGCAACGAAAAACAAACGCCAACTGAAAGCTCTGTGGGCCGCGCGCTCGTTTAAATACGCTCGCCCTCTCCACTGCGGGTGGCGCCATACGAAAACAGGCGATAAAAACCGGAAAGAGCCGAGTTTGCACCTTACTACGACAATGCGGAAGCGCTGTATATCTCAATATGTAGGTTTCAAATAAGTTACAGGCTACATAATAATAAAATGTTTAAAATTTTTAAATTTAAAGTTTTATTAAAGATAATGTACTTCTTAAGTCATTGTTTATATACATTCAATAACTTGTAATTAATTTTAAAAACTGGCGTTTAGCTATAAAGTTTAAATATAATTATGAACAAGTTTTCATGGAAATGAACTGTAATCAAATATCTATCATCAATTATATGAATCACCATAATTTTTTAGTCAATTGTAACATAACCTATTATTACTGCACTCGCCGACAGATGCTACTTTTTTTAATAATAAAAGAATAAATACTTGAAATTATACTAGTAATCAGATTTTTAAAATGCAAGAATAAATAACCTTTATTGCCGAAATTGTTGTTGTAATAAGCAAGTGTTGTATAAGTATAATTGTTGTATTCGTAGAGTGTAAAAATGGACACAAAATAAATATTTTTCTTTCTTTCTTTCAATGAAAACCACATTAACTTTTCACTTCACTTTATAAACAGTCGACGAAACAGTTCACGTGTAGATGTAAGTTGTGTGCTCCCACTCTCTTTCTTCTCCTCGGACGCATAGGCCAATCGAGTAGAAGAGAGATAGATGCGGCGCAAGCGTGCAATGATCATAACGGGACTATGAGCGTAACGGGACAATGAGTCATCCTTTTTCGTGCATGCAGCCGGCGATCATCGATTTATTAGACGGTGTCACGTCAAAAAAGAATCACTCTCGTGCCCGTCTGCCGGTCGGTCACAAAGGTTTGTTTACAAATAAAACCGGGCAAGTGCGAGTCTGACTCGTGAACCACGAGGGTTCCGTAAAAATATCGATTTAATATGATATAACTACAAATTATCGATTTTCGGATTTATCCTTTACTTGTGCTGCGAGACCTTGTTTGTTGGCAAATTTCATGGTTCTAGGACACCGGAAAGTAGCCATAGGTTTTGATTTATTAGCGAGTGTCAAAATATGCAGCATAAATAACCGTATTTTATAGCTTGATTTGTATACCAAGGGATCGAAAAATAAAATATTTGATATTAATTTCAACTTGATATTCGCATTCTTGAGATAATAGTCAGCCAGCAACAAACAGACAGACGGACAACGAAATAATACTAAGAGGGTTACTTTTTTCTTTTGATGTACGGAACCCTTAACATTTTTTAATATATTAATTATATTATTATTATATTATATTATTACATGTAATATATATACATATATAATTTATATTATATGAGCTATGGAGCGTACCATGCTCGGCATGATGTTCTTAGATCGAGCTCCTAATATCGAAATTAGCAAGCAGACTAAAGTACAAGACGTCAGCAAGCGAATATTGGGGCTCAGGTGGAGTTGGGCAGGACACTTGGCCAGACGTAGTGACGACAGGTGGACTAAGCCATTAACAGAGTGGAGGCCGAGAACTGGCAATCGAAATAGGGGACGTCCACCAGCGAGATGGATCGACGACATCCATAAGACCGTGGGTCGTACGTGGTTCAGACTGGCACAGGATCGGGAAGAGTGGCAGAAACAAGGAGAGGCCTATGCCCAGCAGTGGGTCAACACGGGCTGAGAATGATCATGATGATGATGATATGAATATATATGAATATTATATATATATATTATAGAATATTATTATATTATAGGCAATATAGGTTTTTGTAACATAACATAAGTACACAATAGTTCATTTAATTTAAAAATTAATTAAAGAAAATTTATATATCTCTCTCCACTGCACTCTGAAATTGCTTTGTGATTATCAATAAAACCTCTTGTCTTTGACTCTGTACAGGAGTAAATAAATACATTCTACCGGCTTCAGACTTCAAAAGGTATTTTCTTAATTATATCGTCGAGTCTTTCGTTCAGTCTAGCCTTTTCTTGTCACCGAACGTCCGAAACAGCGCACTTAGCTTCAATTTTAACACTCAAAATAAATGAACTGTGGAGCTAGAGTTCTTTGTATTCAGAGACTTTGACTGTACCAAGGCTCTGCCATAAAGTTGTATGGCATAGAGATCGAAGCTCATCGAATATTTAAGTGAAGACTGAGTGGGTACTGTACGTTACTCTACCTGATTGAATACCATTTATTTGGTAAAATATTTAAGGTATAAAGTCTTCGTATATCATAGCTTTAATTTAAATTTATCGATATCTAGTTATACAAGAGGTTTAAAGTTTTTTAAGTTTCGCAACGCGACTGCAGTACCACGAGTGTAGCAGGAGTTTATAGGCGACGGCTCCCGATAGCATACGAGTATGAGATAGTACTCAAACGCAATCCTATAATTTATGTAAAAAAGCTTGTGTGTCTGAATATTTAATATAGAACACTATATTTTGTAGGTATTTATTCGTAAATAATAATAATCAAAAAATAAATATTGCTGGACTGGATTTTTTAATACATACTTATAATATATATAAAAACATCCGGGGCCGGAACAAATATCTGTAGATCATGCAAACATTTGTTCCGCGGTGGGAATCGAACCCGCTACCTCTTGTGTCTCAGCCGGCTATTCGCCCACTGCGCCACGGATGGAGGTTGTCGCAAATGGGGAGACTTGGTGTCGAGAGTACACCTCCGATTCTCGGCGCTAGGCGTTAGACTAGGCTAAGGCTAAAGGATAGAGACATGGCCGTAAATTACGCCATATTGCATGTTCATAAGCTGATTATTGAGATTTTAAATTTCATGTTATTTATCATCTGTACCTATTTTCGCAACGAATAAATGAAATGAAAAAAAGTTGTTGGATTCAAGCTGTACACGATCTCAGTTTGTACATTTATGGGAGGTCTAAGTTCAGCGGCGGTTGTCCGATGGCTCACATGATGACGATCATACACTAATGTTTGGTTATCTGCTGTCTTCACTCGTTCTATAAAAGGCCATAAAGTTCGCTGCACTAGGAAGCGTCATGTGATAAAATTTATATTCTACATTATTTACGATGTTTTTATTCACCTCTTGCTGCCAAAAACAAAACAAAAGAAACGAAAAATACCAAAATCACACTAATATTATAAATGTGAAAGTTTGGATGTTTGTTTATTTATTTGTTTGATTGTTTGTTTATTACTCAATCACGTCGTAACGGCTGAACCGATTTCGATGAAATTTGGTATACACGTAGATTATAACCTGGATTACTACATAGATCTTTTACATTTTATCCCCTAAATCAGTTCCCATGGCATAAAAATGGAATGTCAAATCCAGTTGCAACAGCGAGTTTAGCTTTATTTATAGGTTACCTACACATTTAGTAGTGTAACGCGTACGAAGTCGCGGGCAACAGCTAGTGTTTTAATAAAATGCGTGTAAAAGGTTTAATAACCGTCTCGAATAAAGTTTTCTGCGCCTAAAATATGACTTTGCCCTGTAACAAACTGTCAAAGGAAAGTACATTGTAACATTGACAAAAAACAAAACCACAAACTATTTTATTTTAGACAGGCAATGTTATCCATCTAGCTAGTTGGACATTTTTTTGTATTCGTAAACTAAAATCTCTCATTGCACTATGGAATTATTTTGACGTATGAGTTGATGTAAAGCGAGTTGATGTAAGACGGAAAAAAACAGATTTGTATTGATATAAATACGAGTACACTTTAACTCTATTCTTTTCATGTACAGGGATCAAAACAAGTCATTATGGATTACAAAATGTTGTATTAAACGTGTTGTTACGAATACAATACAATGATACTAACACAATAGATTATTGCACTTTAGACTTATTTTTTTCATGTAGTTACCCTGTCGGGATTAAAACAACTCACTAATAACCGACTCAACCAAACGACTGAACTGGTTTGGATGAAATTTCAATCAGACTATAATGAAAGTGTATCATTTCAAAAATAAAAATAATTTTCCAAATCGGTCGACAAATGACAGAGTTCTGAGGTAAAAAACATTAAACAATTATGCGTCCTTATAAAGTTTGAGGGGTTTCCTCGATTTTTTGGGGATCCTATCATCAGATCCTGACTTTGTGCCAATATAACCACCTGGGAAGAACCCTTTTTAACAAAAAAATGAGTTTCTTGAATCGGTCCAGTGGTCTTCGAGTAAAAAATGTTGTTTAAAACATTTTTTTTATAAAAATTAAGCTTCCGTATGTTTGTAAAAACTGAAAAAGACGTCAATAGATTTGTTTGAAATTTTTACACAATCATACATTTCTATGTAATAGTGTTACGCCGAGGCTGTTAAACAATGAGTAATAATCGAAGTTTCTCGAGCGCTTTTGTCTTGCTGTGTTATTGTTGCTATTGTTTGTGGTTTCGCAGAATGGGGAGTGGCCATTGTGTCGAGGGACCGACCCTTTCCTGGAAGGATCGACATCGTTCTCGAACAATCGAAATGTGTGCGATATAAATAGGCCGGAGAGATGGCCGGACAGTCAGTCTCGAGTCTAAGTGAGTGAGTGAGTCTCAGCGAGGCCCTGGAGGACTGACGTGGGAAGGGTCTCGCGTGAACAGTAGGTGCTCGCGAGTCAGTCTGGATTAAGCTATACGTGCGATCATTTCGGTGACTTTAAGTGGTGCAACAGTGGTGTGAATTAGTGTGTTGTGATACGTGTGACCAAGTTCGTGTAATCATCGTTCTAGTGTTAAATAAAAGTGTTATTTTGGTTGAATCGATTCCCATTATTTTATCCCGAACCCTCAGCTCGTAACAATAGTGTTTTTATATACTTTCTATCCCAAAGTTCCCGAAGTTCTGGACTTTACAAGCGTGCGAAGCCGCGGGCGTGCCAGCTAGTGTTAAAATATATTATTTAATGATCATGACAATTCCTTTAAGCTAGATAATAATAATTGATAACATAATGAGAAACAAGAAAATTCGCTAAAAAAGGGATATCTTCCAGAAAACCTTTGAATAGAGATTGAATTTACTTCGATAGTTGGGGAATAAAGTCGGGCTTTAGGTATAGTTTACAAACTGTAAAGGCTTCACTTTGTCGACGTCATTTCCGGTACCTCTCAATTACAGCGAGCAATTATAAGACTATCCGCGATGTTTAAAATGCAAATGTGATCGTGATGTGGATGCTAACGCTTCTGGGTTTGGTTGTCAAATTGCGATGGGTTTTAGTGAAGAGCGTTCAGTCTTAGGCCCTGTATTCTTAGGGCTTAGTGGTGAACTTTGAGCGTCCCCATAAGTTAGAGTAAAACAAACATAAGTGGCGATGACAATAGGCCGCAGTGTATTTTAAATTAATTAATTAATTAATTAAGTATTTTAGCCGCAAAAGGAAAAAAAATGCGTTAGTGTCGTGGAACACTCGGTTGGACCAAATTTATTATATAATAATTTTATAGCATACGCGCTATGGATAACCGTCTACACTAAAGAAAATTACGTGACGGAAAGTCGTGACGGAAAACTCCTACACTTTTTTTTGCCTAGCCCCCATCCGCCAAGTCTGTACCGTGCGATAAGGAACTCGGTTCCAAAAAAATAGAACCTGTATACAGTGTCCTCTCCTTAATATTTTAATCTTTGGTATACAAATATAATACAAAATATATAATTTTCCGAAAAAGTACAGTTTACATTGAAATTTACTGGTGGACTTATGTTTGTGTGTGTGTGTGTGCACGTGTGCACATGCACACGTGTGTAGGGAGGGAGGGGGTGGATGTATGTATATCTGTATGTATGGCTGGTATGGCTGGATTTATGACGTTCAGGGTGGTGGGGGGACTACCCCGGTTCTGCAGCGCGTCGGGGATGTTTGCCGAGGTGCGAGTGGACTGTTTCTACAGCACCATGCGCAAGCGCACACCACTCGGGCACAGAAATACTGAATGCGTTTTCAAACAGGTTCGACTGTGAGTATCTAAACCATTGTTGCATGGTACCTGCTGCGCAGTACCTACACTAGATACTCACATACTTACCACATACTTTCGAGTATTATTTATTATAAAAATTTTGTTTTGTATAATTGAAAACACACTTGTACTAACCATTTGACATGTTTAATTAAATTTTTACTAACAAATATGGATCTTAAATAAATGAAAATAATAGAAATTCTATTGTGTCGCGCGTAGCTCTCTCTTTCAGCATACCAAAGGTCTTTTAAGTGTATTATTTATATAAGTATGTGTATTTTTAAAATAAATAAATTAATAAAAGGATTCCTGAACGGCGTGATTCCGATCATAAAAATTATCAACTTTTCAGAACTGAAAGAATGAGTCGCGGGGTTGAACAACTTTATAATAAGTTAAAGCAAATCAATCTTGATTTATTACAATATAGGGATCCTTTGGAAACTTTTTATAGTAGGAAAAACCAGTAGCTATTTATAGAAACAGCCACACCTTAAATCAGGTTACATTTATTGAAATAAACGAAGCCTGCCTAGCTAATAACAATAAACCCACACTAATGATACTACATTTTATCTCCACACACATACCCGTGTAAACATAAGTATACATATGTAGGTACGTATAGGAGGGTTAGTGTACTCATACATAACGCTGGCAAGCCTTAAGCCAGACTCATAAAGCCAAATTAGGCGTGTCTTAGATGATACACACAGATCCTTACACTGTACATTATAAAAAAATTAGTTTTGATTAAATCTACCCTCTTGCACGTTACCTGTCATGGTTGACTAGTAGAAGTCCTCCATTTTGTACATTTTTCTTTTTGTGCAATAAATTATAACAAGGAAACAAACAAACTCTTTAAACTGAAAACTTACCAAAAACTTCAATGACGTTTTCACAATAAAATTAATCTAGATTTAATAAGTTAAAAAATGTAACTTCTTTATTTTAAACATTACCAACTACCTCCTTGGCGCAATGGGTGAATAGCCAGCTGAGACGCAGGAGGTAGCGGGTTCGATTCCCGCCGCGGAACAAATGTTTGCATGATCTACGGATATTTGTTCCGGGTTTGGATGTTTTTCTATATATGATAAGTATGTATTTATAAAAAAATATATATACAGGGTTTCCCAGAAATGGTGGATAATCCTGCACGTGCGTGTGCGGGGGGGGAGGTGGGGACCCACATCCCAAAAAAAAAAATTCTATTCCCAACAGTCCGCGGTCTACGAATTTTTTTGTAAAATTTAGAAATTTCCCAGTTTTCCTCACATTTGTGGGCATCACGTCCGCTACATGAGGCCTAGTTCGGATTTTTTTCTTTTAAAGTATTCCCTAATAATGGTATTCCTAAATTACCTTAAAAAAAACGCAACTACTTAGGATAGTAGTTAACTAGTAGTCCCTAAACATAAATTTTATTTCTGAAATTTATTTTACTGCAAAGTTTGAGCACCTCTGCTGTAAAAAAAATGTATTGGAGTTTTATAGCCAACCACATAAAAAAATTACCTACATCATAAGGATTCTAAAACAGTAGCATAAGTACCTACTTTAATGGTAAAATTACTGAGCTATAGCTACTAATGTGTAAAAGTAGGCGTTTCATTACAAAATTGCAAAAGAAAAAAATAAAACAAGTAATGACCAAAAAAGTATTTATTATAAAAATAATCAAAGTAAATGTTCAAATTGGGCTCCTGATGCCCTTATGCAAGCTCTACACCTTTTTATAAAAGATTTTTGTAATCTGTTATTATAATTTTTTGATGATATAATTCTGGCTGCTTCGGCGACGCGAAGTCGAAGTTCTTCTAATGAGTTTATTGGTTTCTTGTAAACCTGCTCCTTCAAACAGCCCCAATAAAAAAAATCCAGAGGATTTAGGTCTGGGGACCGTGGTGGCCACAGTATTGGCCCCAATCGGCCGATCCATCTGTTGGGATAGGCATCATTTAGATAATTTCTTACTTGCACAGCATAATGTGCCGGACAACCGTCGTTCTGGAGCCACATTCCTTGCCGGATGGCTAGTGGCTCATCTTCTAATAATATTTGCAACTGGTTTCGAAGAAATTGTAAATAATTGTTGCCATTTAGGTTGCCCGGCAATTCATATGGGCCTATAATTTTTCCATTTAATATGCCCGTCCAGTAATTTATTTTAAATTGATACTGGGATTTATCTTCTCTCATCAAATGTGGATTTGTCAATTGCCAACTGTGCAAGTTATGAAGGTTAAGATACCCATCCCTTTTACATGTAGTCTCATCGCTCCATAAAATTTTTCTGAAAAAATCTTGATCTTCTTGAATTCTTGTTAACATTTCATTGCAGAAAACAATCCGTGCTTGGTAGTCTCGTGGTAGCAATGTTTGTACACGTGTCACGTGATAAGGATGCAGTTTAAATTTTTTCACAATACGATGTGCTGTAGATTTTGATATTCCCGTACGGCGTTCGATATCTGGCATCGAAATACTGGGATCTTCTTCCACCATGTCAAGGACAATATCTTCAGTTACAGGATTGTGGGGTCGTCCTCTGCTCCTAGGGCCACCAACGCCAGTACCAGGTATTCTGCCCTCTGAGTAAGCTTGGTGCACTCTTGTAAAAACTCGATAGTCGGGGTGACGCGCGTTCGGGTATCTCTCCCGATAAAGTGTTGCGGCAGCACTTGCGTTGCCACTACATTCTCCGTAAATGTAATGCATATTGGAATACTCTTGGGGTGTATAAATTTCTCGTGACATCACACAGTCCTGTTGATATACAGAACAAATGTCCAGTAGAATGCCGAGTCGTCGCAGTTATCACCAAACAAACAAAATCCAATCAAAATGCACAAATCGAGTCCAGTAGAATGCCAAATGTAGAATTTTGTCACCGAGAATCAGAAAAACAAGAGCACATGCGATGTCGAGAACGTCGAAATACGCACTAAAATTAAAATAGTTTTAACTACGGAGACAAAACAATAACCAAACACGAATTCTACCATACAAAGGAGATTTGTTGACCCTTTCACTCGCAATATTCCCAAGCACAGTTTTGTCTCGCTCACACAGCTTAGAATTCAACTGAATGTGCCGAGCAGGTAGTAAAGTCTAATTTTAGGGTCGACAGCGCTACTTAACTGGTAAAAACTAAAAAAAAATATCTGCAAATAATTTTGCTATTTTGTAATGAAACGCCTACTTTTACACATTAGTAGCTATAGCTCAGTAATTTTACCATTAAAGTAGGTACTTATGCTACTGTTTTAGAATCCTTATGATGTAGGTAATTTTTTTATGTGGTTGGCTATAAAACTCCAATACATTTTTTTTACAGCAGAGGTGCTCAAACTTTGCAGTAAAATAAATTTCAGAAATAAAATTTATGTTTAGGGACTACTAGTTAACTACTATCCTAAGTAGTTGCGTTTTTTTAAAGGTAATTTAGGAATACCATTATTAGGGAATACTTTAAAAGAAAAAAATCCGAAATAGGCCTCATGTAGCGGACGTGATGCCCACAAATGTGAGGAAAACTGGGAAATTTCTAAATTTTACAAAAAAATTCGTAGACCGCGGACTGTTGGGAATAGAATTTTTTTTTTTGGGATGTGGGTCCCCACCTCCCCCCCCGCACACGCACGTGCAGGATTATCCACCATTTCTGGGAAACCCTGTATAAGTATTCTATCAGTACCCACAGTACAAGCTCTGCTTAGTTTAGGGCTAGATAGCGTTGTGTGACATGTCCAGCAATATTTATTTGTTTATTATGAGCGAAAGTTTAATAACGTCGGAGCCATTCACTAAGAAATCACTTATCATCATCATCGTATCATTCACAGCACGTTCACTGCTGAACATAGGCCTCCCCCATAGGTTTCCAGAGGGACCGATCTTGTGCGGCCTGCACCCAATGGCTCCCAGCAACCTTTAACAGGTCGTCTTTGCATCTAGTGGAGGGCTGTCCTACGCTACGTTTTCCAATGTGTGGTCTCCACTCGAGAACCTTTTTGTCCCAACGGCCGTCAGTTCATTGCGCTATATGCCCTGCCTATTGCCACTTCAGCTTGCTAATCCATTGTGCTTTGTGACTTTGGTTCGTCAACGAATCTCCTCATTTCTAATTCTTGTAGAGAAACACCAAGCATAGCCTTTTCCATAGCACGCTGAGCGACCTTGAGCCTTCTAATAAAGCCCATCGTGAAATACCACGTTTCTGTACCATATGCCATGACACACACTGATCAAAGACTTTCGTCTCAAGACACTGAGGAATTTTAGACGAGAAAACGTCACGAAGAAATCGATTCTGGTTATAATCATAATGGATCATCAGTGCGTTATACTGCTAAGTAACTTTCTTCGAATAAATAAATACAAATACAACAATTGATTCAGGTCTAATCACTCCAGGTAATAACTTCAAAATTAAAGAACTTCTCGACTTTTCATCTGTGTACTCAAAGTTTGCATTTGCTTAAGTTCAATATAAAGCTAGAATTTCAAATGTTTGTTTTCCTGTAGAACAGTGTTTCCGACGCACAAGACTCACCTGAAACTCTTCACCAAAATGCTGCATTTTCCCACAGCTCCGGCTATGCGAACATGTACCTTATAGTCTCGATATAAGATCCATTCTTTCCCTACACATTAACATTACCCATGTATATTTTTGTTCAGTAGGGTAGGTACACGTGTTATGCTTAAGTTTTAATGCGGTCGGATGTTATTTCTTTGTTACGGGAACACTTCTTAGTTTTATTCTGAAGAAGGAAATTGTATAAGTAATCAGCTCTAAAGGAATTATTAAGGAGTTCTGCATGCTTATACGATAAGTGTGTGTTTAAAAAAATTGTCTCCTGTTTTATACAATCATGACTGATTGTATGAAACAGAGACCAATTTAAAAAAAAAAAGTAAAAAAAAAAGTCTGAAATTGCGCAAGAATGAGATTTTTCATTGTTTTTTAGCGTTTATTTAGACCTCAAGCCTAACAAGACATTTATATCAAAAGTGTTGCGCAACACGTGGAAAACTGATATATGTTCGCAATAATCCATGTTAAAAGATGTTTTGCTCTATGCCATCCAGTCACCTGAGTTTATGCCCGCCAAGGAGTCTCTGACCATCTGGGATAGTTTAAAAAAACTATTTGGTTCTCTGACGTCTTCCATTCCTTTTACATGACCAGCCTATCGAAAATGACCAACTTTAGTGAACAGTATCTTTTTGATTCATTCAAATTCATTAAGCTGTTCGGGTACTACAAGAGTCAAGCAAATTAAAGGAAACAGCCTACAAAACTCGATGTATAGAACATAATCCGGACGAAACGCAAACGGTCCTTTCCGATTCCGGGGCGGATCTCATTTGCCTAAAACTGCTCCAATTTATTAGGATTCCCGGAATAATTCCACCGTGGCCGATACGAATTGAATTGCATGCCGAATACATGATTATTCGAATGTTTGATTTACAGATTATCGTATTGCGCCCGAGGTATTGTAGGCTTGGGCCTAGTTTCATCGTATTTACGAACGACACTAAGCGATGCGGAATACGCTAGTCTATGGATAATTTTAGATCGAGTGGAAATACTTATAGCCCTGATAGGCTAGCAGGACTTAGTTCTACGCCTAGTCTACGCTATAAAATGTAATTACAAACTTTTATTTAGTTTCACCTGTCCCGGTGTCTTTCTGTAATCAAATCTTGCAAGTTAAATGTGACCCACTTTCCTTTTACATAACATACATCTCATGTGCCTTGCTTCACTTGCACCTATGCCCTTCAAACCAGAATACATCAACGCAAAAATTACATCATAATAATATGATAATAAATAATGTAAAATAATGAATCGAGCCTTCAAACAACAATCTTGCAAACCCTTTGTTATAAAAAAAGTTAAAACTAAAGTCTACTTATCCTTTTTAAGTCCTTTTGCTAAACGATTCGTTTAAAAATCTTCATGGAGTTTCCGACACGAAATAAAAATATGTAATAAAACCTTTTTATTTGAACGTTAATGAGTTCCCAGCCCGACCGCGGCCAGACTGCGGATTAAGACGGAATTACTATCAGTTCTCGATAACTATCCACAAAGATATTACTTATTACGGCGAATAATGCGCGACGTTTGCATTTGTGATAACATATTTCCCTAGGTAAATCATCTCTCTTACTATCCTCAAAGGGTCGCTGGAAGAAAAATTCTTCTTCTTCTTCTTAGCACGCCTTTGTACATGTCTTCTATTTCTGTACTTTTTAAAGTATTTTCTTGTGTACAATAAAGAATAAAGAAAGTAAGATTATTAACCTCAATTCACAGGAAATACATTACTAAGATAAAAGGTCAGTATAAATTCTGGACGCAAGCCTGCTTTATCTATAATATCTGTCCCAGCTCCAAAGCAATCATAGCATCCTTTACCCAGATAGGTAATACATCAGGTAGGCAACTTGCCACCAGGAGCTTATTGAAATATCTTCAATTTATATATATATATGTATATATTACCTCTATTCTTCTTTGTCTTATGTTTGTAATATAAGAGAAAACCTAGGTACTAAAAAACATTAAATTCTAACAGAACCTTGTAGATTTAGATGCCAGTCAAAGAGCTTGCAACAAAAAAATAATTCAAAACGTGAGTTTAATACAAATTGTTTCTTGATCGAGAACTAGTAATAACGCCTCGTAAAAACTGCAACGTTGCTTGATGGAGCTGAATCTTTCTGCCTTCGTAAAGGTGATTTAGCAGAGAAATTAATAAGAAACGCCTTTGAGATTGATTAGGAGCGAAGTTACAAGATCCTTACACTTAATGACTTGGAGTTTTAAGACCGTGTTTTCAACTTAAAATTACTCGGAATTATCTTTACTTACCTTTTATTCTTTTAATACCGTGGTGGGAACGATGATAGTATTTTTACTCAGTGATCAATTAGGAGGGTGATAGCTTTTCAAAATAGACGCTTGATGAATGCGAAGTTTTGCAGAGACCTAACAAAAATACACTTCGAAGGCAGTGACCGATGCGTGACCTAAAAATGAATACTTTGTTATAGGCGATGGTTACCACTTAACATCAGGTGGGCATGTTAGTTCCACCTCCAGGTGGTATAAATAAAGTCTTAGAAATAGTAAAACTTATTTGTGTTATTTCTACCATCAATTTAATGTACTAAAGTTCACAGATAATAAATTAATTTTAAACATATCCATAGGTACAATGCTCCAATAAATACCGGACATTTTAGTTACATGAAAAAGTCTTTAAATAAACAATCATCAAATAAACCACAGCCGCCTAAATAAAGGGTATTTACAGTACCAACTTAACAGCAGAAAACAGTATACAAATAAATACAAAGTGGGCGATAAATTCGAAATACCTTCACCACAGATTATACAAGTCTTTTACGAAACCGCCTTTGATATTGAATCGGGTCAAACCGTTTTTGTTTAAAGATCCAGTTCGCAGTTCGATTTGAGGGCTGTGGTAATACAAAGGGAAGTTGTGGAAAGCGAAGTTAAGCCAGTAAATAGATATCAAAGAAAATCTTTGTTTCTGAGGACTTTTTACCGATATTTAACGTGTTGGCGATGAAAGCTACGGCATTTTTTCTACACAAATAACCTAACTTGTTGATTGGTCTTAGTTCCTGAGGCCAAAAATTGAATTGAATAAAAAAAAATTGAGTTTGATTACTTTTAGTTAGTACTTGTATTTCATAATCTATAGCATATACAATTTTATACCTAATATTCTTAAAAACGATACGTAACGTAACGCTCTCTAGACCAACCAAAGTCGGATTAGCAAGCTAAAGTGGCGGTGGGCGGCACAAAGCTCAAAGAACTGACGACCGTTGGGACAGAAAGTTTCTCGAGTGGAGACCATTTACTAGAAAGCGCAGCGTAGGACGGCCCCCCACTAGATGGAAAGATGTCCTGAGAAAAGTTGCTGTGAGCCGTTGTGTGCACAATATAATAAATAAATATTGCTGGACATTTCACACAGCGCTATCTAGCCCAAATTAAGCAGAGCTTGTACTATGGGAACCAGATGACTGATAGAATACTTATATACATTTTTTTTTGTAAATACATACTTATAATATATAGAGAAACAACCAGACCCGGAACAAATATCTGTAGATCATGCAAACATTTGTTCCGCAGCGGGGATCGAACCCGCTACCTTCTGCGTCTCAGCCGGCTATTCGCCCACTGCACCACGGAGGTTGTCAAATATATGTCGCTCTGGAAATCTACCGGGGATGTGTGTTCAGCAGTGGACGCATAGTGATGATTCTTTATTTCATACAATTTTACATAACCCTAAAACTCATCTGAAGTTCTAAGCTGACCTGAGCCCGGATCAGAGCATCAGGACGTAAGTACTTAGAGTGTAAAGATGAGCAATTTCCTGACTTTATCCCAGTCACGGCTCTGGACATGAAGTAGCTACCTCAGGATATATAATAAAAACTGGAAATTTACGGGACGATACTCTTGAATCAACGCTAACGAACGTGATATATTGTGGCATCATCAAATGAGCGACGATGTGCTTGCAACCTGTCACGTGATTGCTTAACTTCGATGCAAAATGAGAGCAATTATCAAACGTCATGTTTGGATTTGCCTCTGATTCGTGAGACTCCGGTCTGGGTATTTAGTCAAAGATATAGACGGTTCCCCGAGCGAGGTCTTTCTTTCTTTAAAATTTCGTGGAGAGACATTTTTTACTTTTTACATTGCTAACTCATTCGAAGGCTTTTTAATCAATGAAAGGTTTTTTATAAGACCCAAGAAACTAGATACACATGATAACTAGAGAGAGAAGTTGTTGCGACCAGCACATGCTGAAATGAGGGTCTTTTTGCAACGACTAATACTTTGTGCTTATATTTAGATCTTTTATTGTGTTTTTTGTTGGCGTAGTAGTGTTATTGCAAATAAATATAATTCTATTTTATTCTACGTATGTTTCTAGAAATAAGTATATCATGCCAATTGAAGAAGGTATAATAATAATAAAAGGCCGACCGGTCGTGAATTTCCTCCGTATGTTTCCACATACAGTTGGCGTACAACTTATTGGAGTGTTTTCCTTTAAATTTAGGGCACCGTACGTGACCTAACCGGGGGCGAGACAAATTACGAGCTAAGTTCACGGAGCTCAAAATATAGTCAAGTTAGCTGGGGACTTGTCATCCAGTGAATGTAGCTTGGTGATATTTTTAGTCATAATTATAGCAAAGTATTTATATTTTTTTGGACATAGTTTTGGCAAATTAATCATATATATTTAATCAATAGTATAAATACCGGATTTATAACGTACCTTTCTATCGGTGTTTCGACCGACAATGTTTCGGTTCAATTTGTGAACCTTCATCAGGGTATATAATATATGTTTGGTTATAGGTAGGCAAAGCAATCGATAATGTTTAATCATCACTGAACCCACTAAACTAGCTTGGCTAGTTTTTGCAAAGCAATTATAGTTTTTAGAGTTCTGGACCAAAATGATAAAAATAAAACCCTTATGGTGCGACATTGTCCGTTATTTTTTTTATTTTGTGCAGGGTGGAGCTATGATATACAATGTCGAAAACCGTTCTCTTATCTCTACTATATCTCCGTTCTTCCGAATATACAATATCCGAAGCTTGCGGAGGGAACAATCTTAAATTAATATGCAAAAATTATAGGAAATTTGTAGCAAAGTCTCTATCTAGAACAGTTTTTTAGATACCTGTCTTAAAAGTGTTGTTGGTTTAACCCTCGTTGCGCGAGTCTTACTCGTACTTGTTTATCACTGAACGTGCTTACTATATTTTGGCTACAGGCTTCGTACACCAATCTGAACCTTATTTGTACTAAAAACGGGATATTTACCATGATTTGTGAGTTCTTGAGTGTCCCGATATTTCGACGCAGTTGCATGCACCATGAACCTTTTAATATGATAAACTAGCTGTTGCCCGCGACTTCATACGCGTTACACTAATAAATGTGTAGGTGACCTAGAAATAAAGTTAAAAACGCTTTTGCAACTTCACATCCCATTTTTATCTCATGGGACCTGATTTATGGGATAAAAGGTAGCCTGGCTGAACCGAGTTCATCGAAATCGGTTCAGCCGTTATGACGTAATTGAGTAACAAACAAATAAATAAACAAACATACAAACTTTCACATTTATAATATTAGTGTGATAGTATGATGATGTTAACATTGCTCATCATAAAAAAATACAGGACATGTCGCCCCGTGAACATGGCTTGGCTAGAGTTTGGCAGAGTAATCATATTTTTAAATCAGTGAACTGTAGCCAATTTTGCTCAGCTTGCTCAATAGAATTAAATCTGCTACATATAGCTTTTATAAACGTTTTTCACTGTATTGTAAGTTGTACATTATGATAAATTATAACCATTACGATCTGCAGCAGCTGCATTACTTTTGGTCATCAATGTTGTATTGACTCGTTGGTTAGATCGTAACTTGAATTTCTAAGAAAAATGTTTGTCCCAACCTGACACCGTCCAACCGACAATCAGGCCAATGATCATGATGAACTTGAATTTCACTGAATTGAACAGGAATTAGTTTTCGGTCCCGCGCAAACCCTCATTTTCTTTCGTTAATTGTAGAACTAAGATATCTTTGCGAATGGAAAACAAGCCTCATCCAGCTAAAGGCCTTGTAATGTGACGTATAGTAAATACGTTTAGGAGTTCCCCGAGCAGTTTCGTGATTTGTGCGCGAATGCAGCGTATAATAGATGGGTGTTTGATAACTGTGTTTACATACGCAGTAATACGAGTTAGAGGGGTTTTTCTGGGGACTGAAACGAGCTCTTATTTTCTGAAACCTTCTTGCTATACAGCCAATAATTTCGACTTCTGTGGTGCGTTAGGTGAGAACCTGTTAGATTCTTCGCTGTGGGACAATGTTTGCATGATCCTGCAAGTATTTGTTTTGAGTCTCACTGTGGAGTGAGGGCAGAACTATGAACTATAGGTACCTATGTAACGGTGGGGTGATTTTTTTATTAGTTCGAGTTTCTCACTGAATGAAGGGAGGACGTACTAGTAGCTAAATCTGATGTTAACTATTTAGGCCGCTATGATCTTCATCAGCATTGAGCGCTTAAAGGATGCCTGCTATTAGATATAAGCCTCCTTCCTCAAACGCTACTCCAATTCTTCTGTGATCCTGTACTATAGCATCCTGATCTTTCTATACTCACCGGGCTGATGGTCTGCTACGATCTATTGTGCCGTAACGTAGGGCCTTACTCTACCTGCCATCATCAAGTCTAGCCTAACGCCACTTTAGTCTGGCAATACGGTATTCAATGTCTACCTTTGTCCTTCTACGGGTTCCCTTATTACGAACTCGGGCTATTAGCGATATGCCGAGCATGGAACGCTCCATGGCCTTTTGTGCGACCCTCATTCGGTACACAGTTTTCTTCTATGTCGTCTATGCTTTAGTGCCTTCCGTCATTCTGGAAGTTATGACATGATTGTTAAGCTTGTTTTTCAGAATGTGGTCGCTATGAAAGAAAACTAAAATATAATTTGGAAGCTGGCTAATGGACAAGCGGACGAGTTTTAACGAATGACCAACGTATATAAAAAAAAAACACTTATAGACTAAGTATCATATTTCTTACAAACTCCTTTAAAGCGATAAGTTATGAGCACAACTTCCCAATAGCACCATCTATCTTCTTCTAGGTGCAAGTTGGCAAGGAAACGCACATTAAGATAACCGAAATGTTAATTTATTATTTACACTACATTAAACCCCGACTCCGCTCACTCAGGCAATCTGCCATAACTTTGTTATGGGGTTATATTGTTTTTATGAATGTTTTTATTATTTAACATGATGTCTCTGTAAAAATGGTCATGAATAAAGAAAGCTTTCTCCGTTTGTTCATGACTACAAAATAAAATATGGGGTTCATTTAAAGGGTTACGACTTTGTTGTCTTTTTTATTTAAAATGTACGATATGGATAATTAAAGATAGTTTTAAAACTCTATAATGCCAAAAAAAAAGTGATAGTGATGTCTGAACCGTTTATTGCCGTAGTCCTATCGCGGAGTTCTACTGGTCCATGGGCAATAATTTTGGCCTGTGGTTCTATCAATCGGACCACCATTATAAAAATAATAAATTGTGTTGGTACTGGATCTACTGGTAGAGTAGGACCAAAATAAATATTTTAACCCATTGAACACCAAGTAGACCTCCTCGTAAAAGAGTTCGTTCGGAGACGTAATGGTATTACGATGCTGTACCTACCTATTTTGACGCCAATCACTAATGTTCACATTGCTGTGTTCGGTCTGAAAGGTATGGGTGACGGTGAAATTACAGGCACATAAGACTTTTCAACTGTATTTCTCAAGGTAATAATGAGGTAATGAGATAATGCAATTATTAAGAGCAGTGTGGTAACCTTTTGACATCAAGTGACCAGTGAGTTTGTGCGAAAATATTTTACATAAACAAAAAACTACAAAGCCTGCAGGTTCCTAATAATAACCAAATTTTTGAATTCAAAACTCCAAGTGCCTTTTAATTACGAAACTCCAAACAATACAAAGAAGTTTCAATTTCGCAAGTTTCAGTTCGACCCGTCTTCAAACTCCAGTGGACTTTGAAAGGGCCTGAAAGTGTTCCAACTCACAATGGTGGATGATTGATGGTGAAACTAAGTTGCGATAGAAATGTGGAGCTTTTAAACTCCCAACTCGTAGATTCTTGAGCTTGATAATTCAAGTTCGACACTCATTTTTGTTGGCCATGGTAAATGTACATGAGAAATAATCAGAATTGAGGAGCCACATTAAAATTTTTAAGCTTGGCAAGCTGAAGTGACAGTGGACACATAGCACGAAAAACTGACGGCAGTCAGGGCGGAAAGGTTCTTAAGATGCTCCCCCCCTCCTCTAGCTAGAAAGTCGACCTAATACAGGTTGCTGGGAGCCGTTAGGTGCAGGTCGCACAAAATCGTCTGTTCTGCAGATCAATGGCTTATGTTCAACAGTGGACGTCTTATGGCTGATAAAATGATGAAAACTCGAGAACTTTTCTGTTCCCGATGGCCTCCATCATCTGGCCTTTCTCAGTGACCTTGGTTTGTCTACAAATCTCCTAATTTCTGATTCGATCTCTTAGCGAAATATCAAGCATGGGCTATGCTCTCTCGCTCTCACGTCAGTTTTTCCTTAAGACTGCAGTTTGGGTCTCTTTATGTTAAGATGTGTCTTCACCACATCATCTTCACCATCAGGTGAGTTTGACGTCAAAATACTATCGCTAAAAACTTCTTTTATGAAAAGAACTATTTAGTTAATGTAAGTAAATAAACATATAATGTATTATATCCTAAGGTGCTTAAGCGTTAGCAAAATTGCCACCACCTAAATATGCCAACATTGTAATAACAAAACGCCAACATGCAACAAACTAAAGCTGAGTTTACACTGCCGAAGCTCAGAGCAGCTTACCAGAAGTTCAAAACGTGCCGTACAACCATAGACCACAGATTGATCTAGACAATGCAAAGACAACGTAAGAAAATTATACGTCACATTTTTTGTAGGTTTACAGATGTATTTACATATACTCGTATATTCACATACATACGTATTTACAGATGAAACAAATATTATAAAAGCTTAATTCTTCAATACCCATCAGCTTCCTGTTAAAAATATAAAAAAAATTGTGCCCTGTGATTATTTTCTTATTTCGGATTTTGTTATTTGTTATTTCTGAGACAGACGGTTTACAGCATAATGTTGAGAGTGGACTGAAGTTACAATAATGGGTCTCGGCTTATATATATCTTAACACTAGGGTTGATTTTCAGTTCATACAAATGAACTTACATTACCCTACAACAATATTACTGAGAGATCATACCATGGTTATCCACCTGGCTACAGAGGATATCAAATCAAGTCTACTCCAATCTATGGTCTGTGGGCATAACACATTCGCATACAGATTATTAACTAAAAGCAAAACAGTGTAGCTCGACGGGACTATGTCATGCATAAAATAAGTAAGCGTTAAGAAATTTCGAGTATGCTTCTAAGGCGGTGTACTCACAATTTCTGCTTTTAGGGTTCCGTAATTTGGGACAAAATGGAACCCCTAAAAGATCACATCCTTAACGTCCCTGTCTTCATGTTTGCGTGTCTGAAGTTTGAAAGAGAGTATACCTACATGCCATGCCAAAACATGAGAAAATATATGATTAATTCTCAAACTTGTGGTGAACTATAAAACCTATATAACCGGTTTTGTTATATGCGACAATTATTTTAAATACACATCTGGAATTTATATTAACTGATTTTAGAGGTGGTTTTAATACCACCGGCTTAATACCGATGACTTAAATATTTATCCAGAAATCAATACGTTTCCAATATACAATTTTTAACGTACATCGGCGGCGTTTTTTCAATGTTGCCGCTTAGTCAGTTTAACAGGTACATACCTACTTACACGATTAATGAATATGATTTGTTTAACTATTATATACAGGCGGCTGTTTTATTTATTAGGATTTAGATATTATATCTTAGGATATTAATGTTGTTTGAAAATTAAAATTTTCTATCGTAATGAATTTGAAAAAAAACCTAATTTAAAACAATATTTGCCATTAACCCTATCCGTGTTTACATTTAATGACGTACATAACAAAACACGTAGTATATATATATGGATTATGGATAAAATACTCTTGTACGATCAAAAAATTATAAACTTAAGCGCCTCTTGTATAACCGTCCTTTAAGATGTAACATTTTTAGACAACCGTATACGAGTTCCTTAAAGTGTTTATCACTATAAATTATGTAAGTTTGTGTTCAATAAATACGCATAAGCATTGCAATTCAGGGGGGCAATGCAGCCAGTGTCTTGGGGACACTTACGCCTGGTAGTGATCTGGAGCAGTTGAGATATCTATAAATCGTTTGCAACGGTCTTTAGATGATTCAACAGACTAGATTTAAATGATTTGGACGTTTGATGACATCAGTATTTTATTGTAAATAATTGTATATTCTTTCTATTATGTCGGTATTTAAAAAAACTGGTATTTTTAAATGTTATTAATATATCCACAGTAGGATGACCTGATGACAGACAAAAATATCTTAGGCTCTTCAAACTTATTACTATAATCGTTTTGGATCGGTGAAGGTGAATATAAATATCTATTTGCACCAACACAACCCTAAGTGGCGTCCCACTCAACTATTAGCACTAAAATCTATCATCTACTGACAGGGTATAATTGAAAACTGACACTTATTAGATGCGTAGGTTGTTCAGAAACTTACGAGTTAAAGGCTTTGAGATTTTAGAACTTAGTTTCAAAATGAAGCTGATTTATTATCTTATTAAACTTCTCGTTGATCAATGGAACATTACCTGATGCCTGGAAAGGGTTAAACTGTATTTCATTTGCTACAAAGATTGGGCCAACTTCGAGAAAAATAGTGCTTTTCACGTTTTAAACATTCTTTAAGGGCTGTCTGGTCGAAGCGACGTGTGATCCGAGAGCTTGTGATGTGTTACAGCATCAGCATTGTAAATAAACGGGACAATGCAGCCAGTGTTTTGGGACATTTCCGCATATAGTATTAAAAAAGTAGAAGAGTTCCTTGTGAAAGGGCTCGCCCGGGGAAGTACTACCACCATACTTATTTCTGCCACCCAGCAGCATTGCTGTGTTTCAGTTTGAAGAGCATGTTTGCCGGTAAAATTATAGGTACATGAGGCTTTACACCTGTATGCATCAAGGTGATGGACACAGGGCAGTGCATCATGGGGCACGTATCTTAGGTGCGTGACCATCAGGGGGGGCATTATGCTTGTTTCATCTAAAGGTAGTATTAAAAAAAGGACTATCTGGATTCCTATTATGGAAAGCTTGTAAGGACGCGGCCACTTGCGTGTTTTAGCTGAAAATACTCATAGAACACCTAATTATATTATGCGTGATACTAAATCATGCGATAATGTGTAGCTTCACCCTTAGAAATTAGCCGAGCTTAACTAAGTTTCAAATTATTTACGACGCTAATTTATTCTCCGAGTAAATATTACTTAGTTTCATAATTATAACTTAACCATTTTGATTTTGAAAGCTGCAAGTTATATAATTTTATGTAGGTAGTTGCATATTAAATTCGTTTGCATTCGCACAGATACGATCTATTTTTTAGAAGTTAGAGTGACTAAGTATGCACTATTTTTATCATTACGCTCCTTTCAACATACTCTCTACTGTTACTACTGCAATTTTAAAATTCAAAAAATTATCTCTTTAAGCAGCAACTTTAAACATAACTCTAGAGTAAGATTCTAAGTGCCTATTTCACGACCTTTGAGTAACTTTGAATACAAAGCAAAAATATGGGAACTGATTGAATACTTAAGCACATTTTTTTTATAAATACTAACCTACACTATATAGAGAAACAACCAGACCTGGAACAAATATCTGTAGATGACGCAAACATTTGTTCCGCGGTGGGAGTCGAACGCGCAACCTCCTGAGTCTCAGAACACGTGCGTTAATTGACGGATAAAAAAATTCTCTCTGTATATTTTCATGTAAAAATAAAAGACGTATATGTTTTTATCCGTTGGATAGCGTTACTCAAAGATGGTGTAATAATCACTAAGTAAACAGTGTTTGATGGGTACTAAAAACTCTTCAATATAGCTTTGCGAAACAAATTCTTTGTTCGTTTGTCCCACACCAGTCTCCATAATAGGATTTCATCTTTCCACATTAAAATGTATAGTGCTTTCGAGACTCAGCGCATTCTAGCGAAATAACAGGCTTTTTCGACGATCGTTGTACGCTATATTCACACATTAGTGTGTAGGCCTTAAAAGCTTCGAAGTGTAGTATGAGTTTATAAGTATGCCGTTCGGCATAAGAATTGCCCATTTTGATGAATGAAAAAGAATTTGAGAATAGATCTGTTGTTAAAAAAAGTGTTTAATCCATCTAAAATGTTACTGATACATATTAAATTAATAAGTTATAACAAAACTACATCATATTATCAATTTTCAATAGTCTGATCTGATGTGTTGATTAGTTAAAATTCAATGTGTGTGTGGACTGAGTGACCACATGGTTTTTTGTAGTTTCAGTAACTAAAAGTTAAAAAGCTAGCTATTAAAGATTAAACATGATTTTATTAGGTACTTAAGTATTATTTTAAAAGTATATAAGGTATTTAAAGTATAGATAATACACATTTGGATTTGAACTAAATAATACGGGAAAGAAATTCCTCGGTTTTATATATGATAATGATTTAACTATATAAATATAAAGAGGAAAGAAATAGGTCTAGGAGGACTTAGGAAATATCTATAATTTGGCAAAACCGGTTTTTATTTTAAATATTAAATAATCTTTACAATTATTAATAACTCTTCTGGTACAAATCTGTGCGATAAAGCTATTACGAGTACTATACAATACTATTACAAAATACTAATTGTTACTTACAAATCGCTTACTTTCAACAATAAATTCATCAATAGAAAACTTATGTTTTGGCTCTTAAAATCTATGAACCATGTATAAAAATGTTGCAGAAATCCTCTACATATCATTTATAACCGGCCGTACACTCCAGGACAACAAAATAGCAACACACTGTAATGGCCACACTAGCCCCCTAGAGTACTACGTATGAAGGGTAACACGCTTAGATTTCATTTATGTATGTTGTAGTTATATGAGTAAATATTGTCAAAGCTGGGATTGACTGGCTAGCTATTATTCAATGCGTATCTGAATATTGTTTACATTTCACTCTGAACGATGTCGTTTTACTGATTTTCATAAAGTTACTATAAATTTGCATTAACACTTTGTTAAAAACACACATCTAAATTATTTACAAAAACATTTTATTTAATGTGATTGACACCTAAAAGGCACCGAAATTTTCGAATGACATCTGTCAGGAACAAGGGTTGCAGCCCTAACTGAATGAATAACGCTATCTTTATAGTGCCAGAGGGGCATGATTAATACAGTAAGCTGGCCAACCTAAATAAAGCGTTAATCGGCCATGCCAGTACATAGTACAACATAAAAACATTTAAAAATATTTATACCTTTGTAGTAGAGAAATTTATTTTATTTTTTATTTTCGTCATCTTCATTCTATCATAAGACAACCAGATGCTCCGCGGTGCGCCACCGCTAGATGGTAGATATACCTCTTGTTAGCGCCAGGGAGCTTAAAAAAACAACTTAGCGCTTATGCATCTTAGCGGGAATTGACCATGAAGGTATGGCTGTTAAATTAATTTTCAGCCCGTAAGAGCTTCGAGTAGTGACTCGGGAACCGAGTATATGTGAGTCTGCGGTTCAGCTTTATGGAAATGTTTTATCTGAAAGGTTGGTTATGGATAACCCGGACAAAGGAATGAAAACAAGGATGTTCTAGGAAATGAAAATGTGTGCGATGATGGAGCACTTTCGGACGATCCAATCCAGGCACCGAAGTCTTCAAGGCTTCGAACCACGCGGTTTCTTCGACTTGGCCGGCCAGCCACTTTATCACCACAAATCCCACCTCGTTTGGTCTTCACTGTCCGTTTTCACAATCGACAGCTTATTTGCTTAATTGTTGGTCTTAAAACACCAACAATCAAGCAATTGTAATATATTTTGTCTTTATTGTCCTCTCACAACGCTGGTCCAATGTGTTCTCAACGGTGGATGCCTTTTTGTATTGGCTATTTAACCTCTTTCCGCTAATGTTGCTGGCAGACGCTGATAAGGGAGAAATAGGAGGGAGAAAGGAGTTCAATATCCATAGCCAGAATTTTAACAACAAAATAGCCTATAAGCGGAAAGTTTAAATATGGCGGTAACACCTCCCATACGCACAAAGCGGTACTCTTCCACCTTTATTATGCGTATCGCCAAGGAGTGGAACGCCTTGCCTGAGTCTGTATTTCCTAATAACTACAACCTAGAGGTCTTCAAGTCGCAAGTAAGTAGGTTTCTTTTAGACACGCGTGTTCCATCGTAGACTGCATCATCGCTTACCATCAGGCGAGATCGTAGTCAAACGCTAGCCTACAAATAAAAATAAAAAAGTGCACGGGAGTGCCGACAGAACTGAAAACTTGAATAAAAGCAGACTACACTATAGATAGTTATATACTGAGGTGTCAGTAACAGCCAGTGTCAATAGTCAGTGACAGGTATCAGTAACAGTGTCGCGAGTTCAGTGGTTTTTTTCCATCTCAAAAAATGCTCAACGCGCCCGAAAATTGAAGTTTGCACTATGCCTATCTCGCCTAAACAAGTTATCACTTCAAAAAAACGAATTAAAAGAATCCCAACATACATGAACATTAACTCTGTCAAGGTTTATTAGAGTTGTAATTTTAGTTTTGAACAAAATAATCTTTGTAGTCATAATCGAAAAGGTTCTAATTCAGATAGTGCCTACAACTTTTAGTGGCCGTTGTGAAAAGACAATGGGTTGCAGAGCGTTTTCACGTTTTTGCCGTCATTTTAATTTCGGTTTAAAATTTCAGCTGTTTGCTATTTACGAACAAAGGACTATTCGGTTAACTGTGTGTGGCATTTACCTCGCAGGATAAAAAGGTTTAGGGAATTTTCAATTACGTGACTCTGAATAGATAAAACCATTTAGTTTTTAGTATCTGAGTAAATACAATTTTAAAATCAAAAAACATCAAAATGTACAGTGATCTAAGATTACATAATATGTTAATTGTTTATTTACGACTTTTCGATGTTTTTAATTGAACACACACACAACACTAGGTAAAAATCTGTTGTTTTTGAGACATCTAATTTCGAAAAGTTGTAGAAACATACATATCATGGGGTATACATTTTACAATATTACAATTAACAGCTAAATTATTTTCGGCGTCCGAGTAAGGTTCGTCGGCTTCAGAGCAGGCGTCGGAGTTGCCGTTGCAGTAAGGGCTGGCGTCGGAGTAGAAGTAAGTGATGGCGTTGGAGTAAAGGTCAGCGTCGGAGTGGGAGTCAGCATCGCCAACGCCTACTCTACTCCTACTGTTGGAGTACATCGTCTGCTGGACGGCCAACGTTTCGTTACCCATTATTGGATGCCATTTAGTTAGCACCTAAATCCACCTATCGACACCTCGTCTTACCTCGTCAAATAAACTATTCCACTAGTTATAAATACCTAGTATGGTAATATGGTGTGGTGGTAGGTACTAGTATGGTAGTCAGGTGTGCCAGGAATGTACGATGAGCGGCTGCCGAACCAGGACGCTAACAAGGGCATTTAATTAATTTTTAATTGATTCGGCAACTTCAGGCGAGGCTGTAATGTTGGGGGTTGTTCTGAGGAACGATAGTGAAACGGTATGGATATTACCTAATAGCTATGTCCATACTGTGCCTTTTCATCTTCAACTTTCGTCTCCATCTTTCTATTCAACTTTCGTTTAGAGCATTCAATAATTGAATGCCTTAATTGAACGCAACACCAGTTCAGTCGTAGTTCTGTTAATCTTTTGAAAATATGTGCGACGAGAATATTTTACTTGTTGGAATATGTGCAGCTTACTTTGTCATAAGAAATTCCAGAACAAAAAAAGAACCAAGAAAAAGTTTTGGATACGACGTTATTATGATAATCGAAGTAACATGATTATGAGTGAACTGAGAGAAGAAAAAGATATTATTTTTAAAAATTTTACGCGCATGTCCGAATGAAATTTCGATCGACTTTTGAAATTGCTTGTTCTTGTTCTCTTGTAATCTTGTTGTTGAACGCTATGAGGCACAGAAATCCACCCGATATCGGATAGCGTGAACCACAGCGCGCGCGTCGTTTTCAACTGTCATCGCGCATGCGCTAAGGGCATGCCTCACGTGCGCTGTTGACTGCGCTATGACGCATGCCCTTAATGAACAAAAAAAGGTACAGTGTGGACATAGCTAATCAGTAAATATAAATTAGTGTTTTACATCGCGCAAAAGAGGAAAAGAAAGAAGTGAAATATTATGCAGATATATTGTTTTGAACATGTATCAAAAATGTTCTGTAAAATAAAATACTTTGAAGTCGTAATTTTTTGTTGATTTCAAATTTGTTTGTTTAGCTCATTAGCAAGTTTAACAATTTGATAATGGTTACGATTAATTTTTTGTTAAGAAAGGTATACATTTTTTTATTAAAATTAGTTTGATATATTTGAAATACTTCACCGAATTATGCAAAAATTACCATGCAGAATGAAAACTCATAAGACATTAGAAATTATTATAACTTGAAATTCGAAAATAAAGTGTTTATATTAAAGATTAAATAAAAAAGGTGATGAACCATAACGCGCAGAAACAGCTGCCACTATAAGTTTTCAGCTGTGAGTATATTCGTCAGTGGCGAATTTACACATTTACCGCCAGTAGGCTATTCGAGTTTTGCCACCTCTACCAACCTCTACAATTCGATACCCTAGTTCAGTGTTTTTCAACATTTTTAAACGAGCGAGCTCTTTACATGTAAAAAAAATCTGGCAACCCAGGTCTTCAATAAATTGACTGATTCAACAAAACCGGTCAAGTGCAAGTGGGGAGTGGGGGTAAAACAGTGGGTGACTTTGACTTTGGTCCCAATTTGCTGCCCCTAAAATCTGCCGCCCTAGGCTCCATCCAGCCTACTCAGCCTGGTAGTAAATCTGCCACTGATATTTGTTATGATTCTTTTTCCAATCTAAGCCACACCCGACAAATCTCAAGAATTTTAGAACCTGAGCTCGTTTTAAAATCGTTCTCCTAATAACCCCTTCATAAAAGCGTCTTTGGCAGTTCCCCAACTAGGATACCGTGTTAATTATTGTAACGAGGCTGTTTTAATTCAAGTGATATCTTGGCAACGGCACCTGCCGTAGTAAAAAAGAACCAGTACTCCAATATCTACAGTGTTTTTTACAGAAAAACTGTAAATAATTTTGTTGTAGTGAATTTTTTGGTCAAGCGTGAGTTTTTTATAATTTATTCATTTTTATGAATAAAGTTCGCAATTTTTTTTATGATGCGGATAGACTCAGTTTCATGTTAGGATTATTTCATTGGAGTAAAAAAATCTGGACTGCTATGGTTTTGGATTTTCTTAATAAATAAATAGCGGTTAGGGGAGGCATATGTCCAATACTGGACAAAGAAATGTTTAATGATAATGATGATGATGAGTAACTATCCTAATATTTCTGGAAAAATTAAAAAAAGCTACATTCTTAAATTTTACTTCTTCAATTTCATTGAAACTACTCATACAATTTTCGCGTGAATCTCATTTCCTGAGCATAAAATCTAAAATACACATTTGCTCATGACTTCAAAGTCTATCCAATCCTATCTTCAGATTCTTTGTAGTAAATATCAAAGTAACCAAAATAGAGTAACAAGTGTTTTTAACCGACTTCAAAAAAGGAGGAGGTTCTCAATTCATCGGAATCTTTTATGTATGTTCTCCGATTATTCAAAGACTCCTGGACCGATTCAAGAAATGTTTTTTTTTTGCTTAAAAGGGTATACTTTTCAGGTGGTCCCATTGACACCCAGTCAGGATCTGATGATGGGATCCCAAAAAAATCGAGGGCAATCATCAAATTATCAAACTATCAATGCCGAATATCCCAGAGTTTTAGTGGGTGGAGTTATAGATCGAGTTGCTGAATCCAGAAATTTAGGTATCATTATGGACGGTTTTTTGCATTTCGAAAAACATGTTCTACAAATAGTTCAAAATTGTTTTTACCGGCTGTCCGTTTTGTATAGGATGTGCGAACATCTTAGCATTGATTTACGGATACAGTTATGCGATTCACTTATTTTATCTAGATTTAGCTACGCTGATAACGTTTTTGGAGAATGTTTGCTAGGTCGTACAAAAAAACTTATTCAGCGGCTACAGAAAGCTTGTGTGCGATGACGAGCTCACATTTCTCCGTACATAAATAACAATGGCATAATGAATATGTCATCGTGTCGAATTCTCCACTTTGCATCTTTTCTCTTTGGCATTATTGGAAATCAGAAACCATTATATTTATACGAAAAGCTTCACTTCTCGGACCGTCTTAAGCGTCTTGCTGTCCGTTTACTTTGTTCCAGACACAGAACAGCTGCATTTCGTGGCAGCTTCAGATATGCTGCCACGACATGTTGGAACAATCTGCCTCCTCCTATAAGGAACTCTAATACTGTTTGGTCTTTCAAAAAATCTTTTAAAAAGTACTTGTTGAGTTTTCAAAAGTTTTCACACGTAGGTGGTTGTTCTGGACCTGGTTTCTAGCAATATTCTAGCAACACATTAATTTATACCCATTTGTCTAAGCTGTGATGTACACTTGTGATGCAAAATAAACGTTTTTCTATTCTATTCTATTCTATTCTAAATTTTATAGGGACGTAATTCGGTTTTATGTTTTTACTTCAAAACTCCGTTATTTGTTCGTCCGATTTGGAAAATTCTTCTTTTATTTCAACGGATATACTTTCAGATTGATCTCATAGAAATTTCATCGAAATCAGTTCAGTAGTTTGGTTATATTTTATTTAAAAAGTTACTTGTTTCAGTTCTAATATACGTGTCGTTAAACATTGCAAATATGACGTACTATTTTTTTTTGTACAATGTCTATGCCAATATGTTTTACCTAACTTCATCAAATTAATTTACCTGTACAGATAGTAATTATCAAAATAAATTGTGTTTCCATTTAACAGGCAAAACATAATTATTAGATGCAAAGGCAACTACTTATCTTTTTCAATTGACAATTTCCTGTCGTGATTTACGTTTACTTGCTCCTTAGTTCACGTACATGAGAGGAAGTTTGAAAGTAGCGACAGTAATTATTGATTAAAACAGGTATTTATCGCGTATGTACCTTTTTTATTTGTATGTGATTATGTACAGTGATCGTGAAAGTTAGTAAAATACTAGTAATAGAAGGTTAAGAGTAAGAGGGTTCCTTGTGAAAAGGCTCGCCCAGGACCCAAAAACGACCACTATTCCTATTTCTGCTGCCAAGCAGCATTGCTGTGTATCGGTTTGAAGGGTATGGTTGCCGGTGAAATTACAGGCACATAAGGCTTTAAATCTGTGCTACAAGTTGATGGACGCAGGGCAGTGCATTGTAGGGCACGTTTCTAAGGTGTGTGGTCGTTGTTGTGTCGACCCTAACATTTTTCACATAGCACCTGAAAATAACTACACCTCATACACACTAATATTATAAATTCTAAATTAACTCTGTTTGTCTGTCTCTTTGTTTTTACGATTAAACGGTGGGGCCATTTTCAATGAAATTTAATATATACCTAGATAAATTATGACCGGGCCAGAGACACAGGCTGCTTTTTACCCGACTGCGCTGAAGGAGGGTAATGTTTTTATTGACATACTACGCGTACAGAGCTGCGGACGGAAGCTTGTATTAAATTCCTGCTATCAGGTTTTTGCTCATCATTAATAACATGAAGTTGAACTTTCTTGCTACATAATATATTATTAGGCGGAACCATCAGATTACATACTGTACACTGGTAATTTAAAATCCTAAGCCGTGAATCCAGGTCTGGCCCCCGATTATAGTAGCCAAATGGCAATGGATGCTACATGATTATCATTTTGCCAGATTTAAAGGTCATAGCATACTAATTAACGTGTTTTTTCTCGTGCCGGACGGAACAAGACGATTTTTTGATAACATTGCATATTAAAATCTATACATACATATATATAAAACAAAGTCGGGTTAGTTACACCATTTATAACCCAAGAACGGCGGGACCGATTTTGATGATCTTTGATTCGTTTTATTTCTCTCCGCCGCAAATAGCAGAGTAACTATTTTGAAAAAATTTTGACGGAAATTATTTTCTCATACATAGCTAATGATGGCCGATTGACAATACATTGGCAGCCCGCGTCATATGCATGTTAAGATGGTACGAAGTTCGGCAAGTCGGCTAGTATAGTAATAAAATAAACGTGACGAGCAAACGGATGGGACGAGACGGCACGTGAAAAAACATCGATAAGAATGACGTCCCGCACGCCACGTGCGTTTAAAACATTGCGAGCTAAAATATGGTCCTACGCTAGCACGTTTATTGTTCATCACCGTCACTTTACGAAGTTCATTATAATGCAGCTACTATAATAGGGGAGAAGTATTAATATTATAGAGGTGGAGAATCAGCTCCTGAATATTAGAGCGAGCGTGTCATTTCCACGTGTATTCGTGTACGTAACCCGTAAATGAGTTTTCGGAATTCTGTTATGAAGGCAGCTAATATTTTATGGAGCTTGCTTGCTTGTTGCTGATTGTTTTTCGTTGTTTTTACAGTTAGGTTATATCCTATCCCATTTATATTGTAAGTGTGATTGTTTGGATAATAATAAAATAAATTTTTGTGTGCCGTCGGCCGTGACTGGTGTTGGAGTTTTTACTCCCAAAGACCTCATAGTTCGAAGTGTTTTAGATCGACCGAAGCAAGATCTCCAAATCAACTTGAACGAATCGGCATTGCATGTATGTATGTATTATATATAAGTATATATACATTAACGCTTAGGGCGACTTGCGCAGCGATGCCTAGATGTATTTGGTGGCTAGATATGATTTGGAGAGTTGTCAAATCATACTAATACGTCAAATTTAATCGTGTCTAGTTGCTAGGTGCGTTTGGGGATCGTTGTGCGGCCCGGGCTTAGTATAATAAATCATATTTAATGTATTAGGTTGGGGAAAAAGTTTCTTCGCATTTTTTAACAAAATTCAAAACATTTTTTAATATAGTTTATTTACATTTAACTAAAGTATGTAGGTACCATTTTGTTCGATAACTTTTTGCCATCTTGTAGGTAGGGACATGATCCCATTGCTATAGAAATTTTGGGGCTTCTGATCAAAATACCGCGAAAAGTGGCAAAAAAAAAAAAGAAAAGTGGAAGTTGGCAGTCCTCTCGTGATGTTAACCTGACACTGCCTAAAGAATTCTGAAGAGACCGAAATAGGTGGAAATCTGAAGGTGCAAGGTCAGGATTATACGGCGGATGCATTAACACCTCCCAGCCAAACTCTCTTAATTTTTGCTGAGTGGCTAAAGATGTGTGAGGTCTAGCGTTATCATGATGAAAAACCACACCCCTTCTGTTTATTAATTCCGGCCGCTTTCTCTCAACTTCTGGCTTTAATCTCATCAGTTGTTCGCAGTAGAGTTCAGAATCGATGGTCCTGCCTGGTGGTAACAGCTCATAATGAATAATGCCCTTCCAATCCCACCACACACACAGCATCACCTTGTTGCGCGTTAACCCGGGTTTCGCCACAGTCTGTGAAGCCGACCGGCCTTTGACCACGACCTTTTTCGCACGTTCTTGTCGTACGTGATCCACTTTTCTTCACCAGTTATCAGCTTCTTCAAAAATGGTTCGGTTTCATTACGTCGTAATAAAGAATCACAAATGAGTACACGGTTCATTAGGTTTCTTTCAGTGAGCTCGTGGGGTACCCAAATATCGAGCTTTTTTGTGTACCCAGTTTTTACAAATGCGCCAAGACTGTTTTGTGATCAATTCCCAGTTCTTCAGCTACGTCGTAACTATTGATATGCCGATCTTGCTCCACTTTTTCAAAAATGGCATCAATTTTATCCGTAATAGGGCGACCAGAGCGACGTGCATCTTTGACATCAAAATTTCCGGATTGAAAACGCTTAAACCAAATTTGTGCAACTCTCACAGACACTGCACTAGGTCCATAAACATCGCTAATTTTTTTCGCGGCTTGCGTAGCATTTTTACCTATTTTGTAGTAAAATTTTAAAATGTCTCGAATTTCTTCATTAGATTCACTCATCTTTACATTACGAAAAACAAATAAAAATCACACATTTTCCTAATTTGAATTTGGAATTATCTTCTTTAAAATTTTAACTTTGAATCATGCCAAAACCAGCCAGATACAAATAGTATAGCCAAAGAGATTTTATTACAAGTTCATACATACTATAATGCGAAAAGACTTTTTCCCCGACCTATTATATTTAATTGGTATTTTAAATAATTTACACATCAGATCAGACGATTGAAAATATAAAATACAGGTCAAAATTGGTTTATCGTAATTAGATCTCCACGATACAGGCGTGCCTAGAGTGGAGATTACTGAATATTTTTAGTTTAAATGGATTATCAAATTTATTAATGTGTGATAAACAGCAAATAAATATATTTTTTTTCATTTGGCTTATGTATACTCTTATGTATGTACATATGTTTGTTTGTCCGAAGATAACTTTCGAAAAGTTGATCCGATCATCGTGAAATTTGGTATAAGGGTAGGTTGTGATGGCACAATCCTAGTGTGAGTAAATGAGCTAAAAATGTAGGGGGGTTGTTGAGATATTGGGGTTCAAGAGGAGTAAAATAATATTAGACTATCAGGTCAAATGGGATGTCTAATGATAGGTCTTTATTAGTAAATTTTGAACCTGTTTTTATTTTTAGTTTAAGCTTTGCAGTTTCTGAGTTATTTGCAGTAATAAAAACCGAATTTTGACGAAATTCACAAGGTACCTACACCAGTGACCCCACAGTGCTGAAATTTAGTATGCGTGTAGCTTTAGTGACACAAATATAGGAGAATTCTGAAATCCAGAACAACAGTAATTTCTACACCAAAAAAGAATTCCAATGTACATGAACTCCTGTTACTTGTAATTTGAATGAAACTGCAGTTCAAGTAAGTTGGTTGTTATTTTCGGGGCACTATTTTAATAGTCAAAGATTGTGAATAATATTTTTTTGTTTTTATGGAATGGCTGTAGAAGGGTAGGACATCCGGCAGCGAGATGGGGGGACGACATTGTCACAGTCGGGAGACTAATACAGGATCGTGGCGGATGGCACAAAGTTGGAGAGACCTAAACCCACCAGTGGGTGAAGTCAAGTTGAGGATCATGATGATGATAATGATGAGAGGCTCGCGTTAGCGACCTTTTATAGTCATAGACGACATTACATTACGTCTTACTTATGTAGGTAGCGCAGCATAGAAATGCTCAAATGAAACTTTCCTGAGCCCTGGATTATGAAATAAACCACTTTATAGTGACAAACCATTTGTATTATATATTTTTGATAGCAGCCGGTCAATTTATGCGATCGTCAAACAAGTCCATGAAAATGTTACAATTTAAAAGTTTCTCGGATCTTCGAAAATCTTCGAATTTTGTTTGATAAATGTTACAGCTTTGTTAACTTATCTAATTGCCGACGAATTCATTGTTTCTTATTGTTAAAGTTTGATCGTTTGTAGATTTTTCTTATATTTAATAGACAGGAAAAAATTTGTTGCTAATTATAACAATTATTTTAGTTTGAAAAGTTGAGTTGCCATGTCGCCATGTCCGTCTGTCTGTTTTTCTATGTGTTGAACCATTTACAGACGTTTTATTCGTAAAGTTATATAGTGGTTTAATACTAAATTGAAATGAAATATGAAATTTGATTTGATGATGATGACGTTTTAGTGACCCCTAGAAAGTTTTGAAATAAAAACTTTAATTTTGTAGGGTACCTTTATTTATTTAATACTTTCACACAAAACAGAATAGTGCTAGGAGGACTTAATGCTGATAGAATTATCTCCCAGTCATAGGTCGTGCTAAAAGAAGGTAAGGCGTGACACAGGAAGAAAGGTATTTCAAAGCCAATAATAAAAGCAGACTCTAAATGCCTAAATAAAAGCATAAAAATAAATACCTTACATAATAATTAAAATATAATATATGCCTATACTGCGTGTCACCGCATTTACTACATTAATTTAAATCACGAGTGATGGCTAATATTGTTGTAAAATAGTTTTATTTCAAATTCATTACCATGGATTTATTTAAATTTTCCATCTACCTTAATTTGAAATCCTAAAATATCAATGAAACGGCCGGTTTAGAATAGGTAAACAAAACATATTCATTCATCATGTAAGTATCATGTGTGGTATCAGGTACCTGTTAAACCGACTAAGCGGCATCGACGCAAGGACGCCGCCGATTTACGTTAAAAATTGTTTATTGGAATAACGATTACTGGCTAAATATTCAAGCTATATTTAGAGTTCTAAGATTTGAAAACATCCCAAATTATTGAGTCATGACCATTCGGGTTCTACTGATCTTGGTCATCTTTCCATCGTGGTGGGCTGTCCACCTATTTATTATGTGATTATCTTTGAGCTTGTATTGGAACCCTGACTTATCTTGTCGCGAGGGCGTATCTGCGACACAGTATTTATTACTCATGCAGGTATCATCGTTTTAATTTTTGTAATTACACCCTTGTTAAATTGTTCCTGATAAAGATTATTCTGAGAAATAGAGGTAATAAAAGTTAGCATATTTTCAGCCACAGCTAACTGGCCTTCATCAAGCAGTTGGACGTCTGAGCTGTCGCTTTATCCTCAAGTCTGATGCTGGAGTCATTATCCTGGATACCTGTCGGTTCGGGTTCAGCGTCCAATAGCAGTCAGCGGTCAAATTATAACTTTCAACTGTTGGAAAGGTGCATTCCTTGCATTTTCTCTGTATGGTTCAAGAAATAAACTGAAGCGTGATAGCCTATCTGATTCAAGAAGTACAGGTTAAGACATTTTAACAGCGTGACATTGACACTAAATAATACGTTATACCACGTGTTTTGTTATGCACGACATTAAATGAAAACACGGGTAGGGCTAATGGCTAATATTGTTGTTAAATAGGTTTTTATCAAATTCATTACTATAGAACATTTTAAAGTTTCAAACAGCCTTAATATCAAGTCCTAAATTGTCATTGGAACAGCCTGTATAAAATAGGTAAACAAATCATATAAATTAGTGTTGTACATAATAAAACAGTTTGTATAAATAACTATTTAAAATACTATATATAATAATACTATTTAAAAAATACTTTTTTATATTCCACTGCATTCATTTATCGTTATTTAATACTAGACTTTTCAGTTTCTGTAAAAACGGCATTGGAGAAAGAATGCATCTGCCGTACTTTACTTTTAGGTTTGCCAGTTGTTTAGGCGCAAGCTCGTTCCATATTAGACTGCACTGTTCCGACCACTGGCACTGACTGCACTGACCAACTGGCGAGATCGTTGTCAAACGCGAGCCCTAGCATTGTAATTTTTTTCCAAAGCTTTCTTGGAAGAGATCGCTCTCAGCGATAAGGTTGCCCATTGTATTGCTTTTTTAGCTTTATTTTAGTGTTCTGTGTGGTAATTACAATAAAAAGTTATCTGATATTTTTTAAAGCAATGTCGTTTGTGACTTGCACCAAAAATGTACACTGGAACTTTTCCAATAAATGTAACAGGGCGATGTCCCTCGGTCAGGCTTGCATTGTTGTACCCTCATTGATTAAAGGGCAGCCCTGACCGCTTTTAACTGGTTTTAATCTTTTAACCCCACTTGCTTTTATTCCCAATTGATTTAGGCAGGTGTAACATTCTTTTGTAAAGTGCCTTCGGGAGTTCCGACAATGCTGATTGGAGGTTGAGATTGCCGTGTGATGTTTTTATCAGGGAATTTATTGAAGTCAGCTGTTCTTTGAATTGGAAATGTGATAGTAAATTCGTTTTTGCACAACCCTTTTCACCTTTAGTTTATTGTCATTTTATAAATAAGTAATGATGGCTACATTTTGATGATGGTTTCAAGTGCTTGCATATTGCTCATGAGAGTAACAGCAGCAGTCATGATAATTTCAGAACAAGCTTTTACCGCGAGAATGTATTTTATTATTGTAAATTGAAAAAAAAATGGATATTACCTATCTAACCTTTATTAAAAAATTAATAAACGGGTATTTATCGCGTATGTACCTTTTTTATTTGTTATCTCGTCGTTTCGGCTGTGTTACAACAGCCGTGGTTACGGGTGAACTGGAATACTTAGAGCTACCGTCGAGAAGTGATGGCAGCTGCAGCAACTACCCTTACTTGGTCTTCAGAATCAGAAATGTGCTCGTTCATATTACGACACACTACACTAACCGTATCTACGGACCGAGACGACCGATCACGACGCGCACACCTAATCACCGGGTTCCAGGACGCTGAGAGCCATGTGTCACCTACCTTTAAAATCATCTCTCTTTAGCCTCAAACGTTTGGTGAAAGAAATCCCTTCTTAGGGTTAAGTTCGTCTTTGTGTATGTCCTTTATGTCTCTATTTTTTAATATATTTTCTTCTATACAATCCATACTAATGTATTAAATGCGAAAGTAATTATGTTTGGTACCTTTTCACGACTAAACGGCTGAACGGATTGTAATTAAATTTGGCAAGGCAATAGATTATATCCCAGAAAAGGACAGGGCTATCTTTTGTCTCAAAAAATAATCTTGAAGGGGTGAAATAGGAGTTGAAAGTTTATCCAAAAATTCTCAAGTTAGGGATCTGAAAATTCATAGTTTCAGATTTGGTATAAAAAGGTTATGACCAAGATTGAGACATGACTACTTTTTATCCGACTAGAAAGAGAAGGAGAGTAATGTTTTTATTAACAAACAACGAGTGCAAAGCCGCGGACGGGTCAGCTATTGAAGGTTAAAAAAGAAACAAGAATATAATTATGTATAGCATATGCCAGTACTCGTACAATAGAGCATAGATTTAGTCTGGCACAGACAGAATAATCTAAAATGCATGCCAATTCATTAGACATACTACATCACGTATGCAAGATATGCCTACCTATGCAATAGATTCTCATACCAAGACTAAGCATTTAATGTGATGTCAGCATACATTAATTAGTTGGTAAGACATGCCTTTGATGTTCTAGCTATTGTGTGCTATGAGTGTAATTACATTGTTTGACCGCTTAATGGATTATTAACTATATGTATGGTTGTATCTATTGTTTTCAGAGCGTGGTGTAGTTGATCGAGCGAAGCGAGATCTCCAAATCAACTTGGGCAAATCGGCGTTGTATGTATGTTCGTTTATCCGAGGATAACTTTCGAAGTGTTTATTCGATCATAGTGAAATTTGGTATATGGGTAGGTAGTGATGGCACAACTTTGGTTCAAGAGGGATTATCTGGTCAAATGGAACGTTTAATAAAAAGTCTTTATGAGTACATTTGGACCCCGTTTTTATTTTTAGTTTAAGCCTTAGAGTTTTTAAGTTATTAGCCATAATCAAAACTGATCTTTGACAAAATTCCCAGGGCACACCAGTGACCCCACAGTGCTGAAATTTGGTATGCGTGTAGCTTTAGTGACACACATATAGGGAAAAGGCCGAAATCTAGAATAACTGCAATTTCTACCCAAAAAAATTAACCAATTAATATGAACTCCCGGTATCTGTAATTTGAATAAAACTGTAGGTCAAGTTATTCGGGTATCCATTTCCTGGCACTATTTTGATAGTCATAGATTACAAATAATATTTTTTTGTTTTTATGGGATACTCGCGAGATCTTAGTTCGCGGCGAACCACTAGTGGGTAAGTAACTCCACTTTTACTAAGGTTAAGGTAGTGAGTTTGGATCCTGTACAAACATGAATTTTACCTCGAAAAATACATGTTGGCAATTCTCCTCGGTAAAAAAGAACTTGTGTTTTTAAATTGAAAGTTGCAAAAGAATAAAAGCAAAAGTTGACGCAATATTAAACAATCAATATTTTTTATTTATTTTCAGCCCACTGCAGAGCTAACACCTCCCATCCAATCAATATTGGATGGGAGGAATTTGTGTATTGAAATCTCGCTTTTAATCAATTTAATAAAAAAAACTACAATTACTACCAAATGAGACACAAGATACAGATGCAAGATATTTATTTGCATAAACAAGTGTACAATAAGGTCTTAAAAACTAGGTAATATTTGCACTTTATACTTGTTTTCTAAACAAAAGCATCTTTGAAATTAAGGCCGGCTTGCACAACGATCCCTAAACGTATTTAGTAAGTAAACATATTTAAATTTAAAGTATTTGTATGATTTGACAACTCTCTATATCATGTTTACCCACTAAACTACGTTAGGGATCGTTGCGCAAAGCTCGTAGTAGAAACAAATCCAATTGTGTAACAAAAAACAATTAAATAGAAAAACTAATCACGTTTCGCGTCGAATTTGTCAGGAACTCATCAAACACCCGATACCGTGTCAAAACAAGAGTTCACCGAAAAAGTAATTAGCTTGGGGTACAAGTTAAAAGACTTGAACTTACATACATGAAATCATTTCTAAAATTTTTAAACCATCTTAAAATACTTTCAATCTGGATGGGACAAAATTCTATCGTTCAGAGGAATTTTGAGCATAGCCTTTTCCAATCGCTGATACCTTGATACGTTCAGCCCAATACATAGCACACGGCTCCAAATCGAAGAGACTTATACCCAGCAGTATGCGGCTAAAAGCTGTCAATGAAGGGAATGAATAATCCGCTATCTTTACTATTTTATACCACACCTAAACAGTAAACTTGGTGTACATAACAGATTAAACAGTTTTTTTCTGATTCTGGTCACGTGACACTAGCAGCCAGTGTCGAATATTATTTTCCTCGTTAGCAACTCGATACCAATAATCGAGGATCGATGTCGGAAACCTTAGAAAGTAAAAAATACATTAAAATTTAACGCGTGGCGGTGACAGGTGGGCTGGTTTACGACAGGTCGTACTAAAATAATAAGGTATAGCTGAAGAAGTTAAAATATCATAGCTCTTTTGAAACAATAAAATATAAATGCTTGATTATAAATCTTAATTTGAATACAGGCATTTGTATGTGTTTTTATTGTAATGTGTGTCACTAACATAGTTTTAAGATTTAAATTTTATTGTATACCATCAAAATACCTTATAATATATATATTATTATTATTATGTATGTACGTTCTGATCTTGTCAACTCGGCTGTAACTCGGGGAACTGGGTTCCCAGGTTAAAAAATCGAAATTCCAGAGTAAATTCCTGATATTTGATGAAAATTCCTGACTTTCTTGTAAATATAACATTAATGTCGTTAGCACCGTGCATGTGAATTAACGAAGCAAATTCTCGAATTTTTGGAGCAATAAATATTAGTTTTGATCATAATGACAATTAACATGTTGATTGTAATATATTTTATTTGTAATCATTTATTTGTAGTAAAAATATTTGGTTTATTTTATGTTTTATTTTACTCGTTACCTACTTAAATTGTAGAAATTCCGGACGGTTCAGGATTCCCCCCGCATTCCGGACAAATGCCTATATTACCCGACATGTCCGGAAAACTTCGGACGTATGTCAACCCTAGCTGTACAGAGCCGTGTTATGGCTGAAGTGCACGGGACTAAGCCGAGTGCACACCGGGCGGTCTGGTCGTGTTTGATGGAACCATGCCAGTAGAAGTAGGATCAGTTTTATCTAGCGAGACAATGCCGGTGTCTGGTGAACGCTTGCGCCTGAAGCAGTTTAGTTTTAATCTTATTTTTAAAAGAAATAAAATAAATGAGTAGGATACCAATTAAATACTTTTTTGTATTTATAGTCCCTTATAATTTATTTGTTTATAAACCGATTTGAATGATTATTTTTGTATAGCTATAAGGTTTGAGTTTCACTGCGGTCTTCTAATTTAGAAGGGACTTCCAACGACGTAATGGGATGAAGAAAAACATTGCTTGCATTCCAATGGTCTTTAAAAATTAATTTGACTTTATGCACTTTTTGTTTTAGTTTTCCGGATTTTTTGTATTCTGAAAACGGTTATAATTTATTAAAAAGTAACTTGTCTACGTGTATTAGTTTGGTTAGCAGATAAATGATTTAGTGTATGTCAAGCCTTTGTGGATTGCAGTTAGATATGAAATGCGTGGGGTATTTCTTCTAATACAATAATACAATGCTGGACATTTCACACTGCGCTATCAAGTTCCAACCGAAGCAGTGTACTATGGGAACCAGATAACTGATTTATTACGTATGTAATTTTTTTACACGTAAATCAAATAACTGTACGTGATTTATCCCGTATTTATTAGTATCATTAATTTCGCCTATGTATTATTTTATTAGTGCAGTAAAGAATTTTCTAATCTAATTGAATCTAATCTAATCTAATTATAATAATGATTGAAATGAATCACGAAACTTTTTTAAGTTAAATATAAATATATATCAAATATTGCTAGACATTTCACACAGCGCTATCTAGCCCCAAACTAAGCAAAGCTTATACTATGGGAACCAGATAACTGATAGAATACATATATATATTTTTCGGAAATACATACATACAATATGTTTATGGAAACACATCCAGACCCGGAACAAATATCTGTAGATCGTACAAACATTTGTTCCGCGGTGGGAATCGAACCCGCTACCTTCTGCGTCTTAGCCGGCTATTTTTCCACTGTGCCACGGATGTCGTGAAGTTAAAGAGAAAGAAGTTTTTTAAGCAGTCCGTTTCGTAACCTTCTTTATATTCCCAGAGTTAGGACTAATTATAGGCAAAATTCTTTTAAAGTGCTTGTAACTCCTATAATTCATTGGCTAAGGCATATAAAGATATTGATCTGTTTAACACAAAAACTAGTCAGCTTTAAGTAAGTAAAGTAAAAATTTATTTATTTACATAATTAAGTATGACATAGTCAAATTTGAATCCATAGGCTCCCGAACTAGTTAAAAAACTGTATTTCAGGTGCCAGTGGCTTCTCCCATCATGTGTATATTTTAAATTATGTCTAGCAAAGATAGAACACTCGTAGTTAAGTTTAAGCATTAATTAAAAAGAATAAATCATATGACTAAAAAAGTAAGTATTTAAAAGAAATACCTAAGCTCTCTCAAATTCAAGTCTGTTACGTAGTAGGTGCATGTTTTGCTTAGTAATTAGATTATAATATATATTTATATATATTGTTTACAATTATCAGCATCTATAAATATATGTAATATCTATGTATGTATTTAGTGTTTAAGATATTCGCGTATGTAGGTAGTGTAGTGATAGGAACTTGGGAATACAAAAAGAAAACATCAACAATAAAAGCCATTTAACATTGCTTCAACACCATCGTAATCAAATTCTTTGAGCCAGGTAAGTATTATTTTTTTATTTCAACGTTACTCTTCTTCTTCACCCTGAGCACTCTATTAAGCACATTATACAGATGGGGAACAACGACATTATATTGTTTTTGTGCAAATCGGGATCTAACTATTGGAACAGGACAGCGGTCAACCCTTTTCTGTAAAAAGGTTAAACGCTTACTTAGTGAAATTTACTTTAATATATAGATTAAGCACTTATCCGATGTCGTGTATGTATGTGTGTGCGTGTGTGTGTATTGATATCTATATTCCTATATCTATTTTTTTTCTCAATTTAAGTGTCGTCTACCTTACCTGTTTATATATTGCCTATTCATCTCCTACCTTACTTGCGGAAACTTTTAATTGGCCTTCTTGTAATAAGTAGCATTTACTGTTGTTTATTTCCTACTCAAATATCTTTTCTGTAACCTAGCTGTAAGTTTTCCAAAAATTCAAAAAATAAAATAGATTGTTTATCTCGCGAAGATACAAAAACTGATGTTAGGAGCATAGATAATTCAAACATACATAAGCCTTTATACCGGATATTGGCTAACGCAAGCTAAATATTCCTAAGCACGTCAAGTTTTCAACACAATGCTACAGTCAACTCCTAACCAAAGGCACTTATTAATAACATAACTACACGAGTAACTTCCTCAATCGTTCCTCGAAACAGCACCACACAAACCGTTTACAAATGTTTCTCTGCCGTCATCATCATCATACCACAGGACGTCCACTGATATGGGCGTCCATAGGATGATATGGGCAAGAAAGAAGTGACAACGGAAATGGCGGCTGATAGAGAGGCATTGACAAAAATACATGTTGTGCCGACCTCACGTAATGTGGGAAAAGGGCAGGAAGAAGATAACATAGACCTCCCACATACATTTTCAGGCCGACCGATCTGGTATCTGATCTGGTGATCTAGTGGCTGTTTTTGCCTAACAGCCCTCAGGAACCATCATTCCTTTTAGTGCAGGGTCTTTTTATGCTGCGTCTCCATTCGTGTAACTTACGCCCCAACAGCCGTTACTTCTTCGAGCTATGCACACACCTAGAGCTACTTCAGCTTGCTAGTCCTTTGCGGCATTATAAAATAGAATAATATTTATTTACAATCAAAAACACATAACCACAAATGTAAATGTATGCATAAAGTATAAGTACTTGCAAAAGCATGTGCTGGTTTCAACCAGGGATGTTGCAAATATTCGCATCCGTATCCGGAAATGCAGAGCCACCGCATCGATTTAACATCCGCATCTGCGTCCGCATTGCAATAAACAATGCGGATGTTCATGCGGATGCAGATGCAGCACAGGTCGTGACAAGAAATAAATTGGATGGTGTTTGCTAGAGGGGCGTGCCGTGGGACATGCTGATTGACCAATAGGAGCGAAGATTTCGGTGACAAGATCCGACGCGTTGGTTATTGTTTATCATTTGTATCTCGTAAATCAATCATAACGTGTTTAATTGTGCTTATTGTATGCACATTGAAGTTTTGAGTGTTATTGTGAGTATACAGTGAGTATTGTATGTTATGCGAGTTTTCTGCGGTTAACCGTTTATATTTGTGTTTTATTTCTTCACCAAAACAAAGTTTCTTTAAAAAAATCATAAGTTTCGCATCCGCATTACCATCCGCGGATGTGTGCCTTCAAAAATTCGCATCCGCATCCGTGGATGTCAAAAAATCTGCATCCGCAACATCCCTGGATGCAACAACCATCAGTGACTTTAATTTGTCTACGGATATCCTTATTTCCGATCGATCTCAATCAAAACGTGCGTATTGTGGTTTGCACACAACGGCTCCCAGCACCTTCTAGAAATATTTTTATCATCATCATCGTATGATAAGAGGTCCACTTCTGAACATAGGCCTCCGCATAAGCTTCCAGAGCGATTAATCTTTATTCTTTTTAAACTACATACAGTTGATCCCTAATTCTTCCCACGTTGAATCCTAAATCAGAGACATAAAGCTCAATTTCCCCTGCAGCTCGACTTGCAGTAAAACAGGCCAGTATAAGCGAGCTAAATACTAATTCTATAGAAATAACTTACTTAAACTATTCGCTAATGGCAATAGCAGTTCGGTTGTGAGACGAGCGTTACTGTTGCTACGGGAAGCTTGGTTAACACACCTACCTCACTACTAGCTGTAATTAATATTAATATTTCATGGTAGAGAATTTGTGTTTAAGTGCCTATTTCACGACCTCCGAGTAACTTTAATTGATGGATAAAAATGATTAGCTATTTATCTGTTTTCATGTAAAAATAAGACGCATATATTTTTTATCCGTTGGCTAGTGTTACTCTCAGGGGGTGAAATAGTCACTAAACATTACAACAGTTATGTGTATAAAAATTGTATTAATTATAGTATATATTATATAAAACTGAATGAATGAATGAATATGTATTTATTTCAATTTCAAAAACGGTTTACATAGTGCACTTATAAATAGTTCTATTTCTAGGATACCTAGGGTGTTGTATCTGGTGGTTTTGCACTGCAACCTTGTTGTCTCCATCAAATACTTTGATACCTTGCTCTAACCAAGTTTAAAAACTTGTGTTTAGACGCAAAGGATCTCTGTTTCGGCTCGATACACATAGGATGGGCAAGATTGACTACAGATACAGTAGGTATTAGATAGCCAGACTGAGCTTTATACTAATATGAATAAACATCATTAAATTGCTTCTATTATGAACAAGGGACAAAAAGAATAACTATAGACTAAAAATAATACATAACACGGGTTTTTTAATTTAACGATCAATCCATTTTACTATTATTTTATGAATATGTGTGTGTGCGTGTGTGTGTTGATGTGAAAGTGTAAGCAAACATTACTGTAGTTAGTTATTAGCTTTTTACTCCAATGTCAATTTCTGTGCACGTTCCCGCCACTTCTATCTTCAAAGGTTTTATGGAAGAAAACTCTTAAGTTAAGCTCGCCTTTGTACATGCCCATTTTGTAAGCTGTTTCTGTCTGTAACCTATTTGTGGACAATAAAGATTTAAGAATCACATAATGTAGTCGCACTTTTCTATTCTGGATTATAAAACACATCGGTGGGTGCATACTAGGCATAAGTTGCTCATGAAATCTACGGAGGAGCCATTGTTCAGTAGTGGAGGTTTTATGGCTGATATGACGATGGGGAGTAGTAATCAACTGCCCAAAGCTAGAATCCAGATTTATCAAATAATGCTATCAAGAAACAAATAGGCAGACCCCACATTATGGTTCCCTTAAGGCAGATTAAATCCTCTGAAGCTATCTGAGGAAGTTTCGATTGTTTTATAATATATACCAATACATACAAAAGGATGACTTTGCTGCCATTCCACATCTATCTTTGACGAATCGTCCAATCCCATTATACTGCGTAACAAATCGCTTATTTTGTACACCCTGTATACAATACAAAGCTGTTCGCTCAACCGTAAATTTTAAATCTTTTGTTATTCTAATAAAGCCCGCTTTGATTCAGCAAAATGATTAATGGAAATGCAGCATCTGAAAATGGTTCTAGTTGGAAAACAAATGAGGTAAATGAATTTGGTTAGGTCCAGTTTGCATTATTATTTACGTGAGATTTTAAAGTGCTCGCTTTGTACTTGTAGAAATGTACACTTCCTATTAATATGATTATGTTAAAATTATTTCGCATAAATAAGTTTCAGTGAGAATTCAACAATAATAAGGGTCTATAATTATTATTGTAATATTATAACGAGGTAAAGTTTGTTGTTTGCATGTTTGTAGGGCTATTCTCAGAAAGTACTAAATCTATTTTGATGATATTTGTATGGGACTAAACTGAAACTGACTAGTCTGCAGTTTTTCAAATCAATAAATTGATAAATGAAGGAGTTTAGAAGTAACAGAGCATAAAAAAATACAACCGAATTGAGAACCTCCTTCTTTTTTTGAAATCGGTTAAAAATACAAATTGATTTTGTACAATTGGTGGTCTTATCGCTAACAGCTTCAGTTCCAGAGCTACCTACTATTATACCGGTATTATTCAATTCAATTTAAATCAATTTATTTGTTGAAAGTATTTATTTGTATATTCCGTCCACAGTTTCGCACGCGTGGTTTGTAATAAAAACATTACCCTCCTTCTCCGCAGATGGATAAAAAGTAGCCTAGGTCTCAATCCCGATCATAATCTACTTATATACTTACAAATTTCATTAAAATTGGTCCAGCCTTTAGTCGTGAAAACGTAACAAACAGAGGCAAAGTTACTTTCGAGTTTATAATATTATTTATTACTAGCTGACCCGCCCGCGGCTTTGCACGGTTGCAATTTCACGTTCCCGTGGGAACTTCGGGATAAAAACTATATAAAACACTCTTGTCAAAGTGACGCGACACTTCATGTAAATGACTTCACGTCAATGGACGATGGTTAAATTATATGGATACTGTTCATACAAAAATACTAAAATCACGATTAAAAATGGGGGTGGGGCTAGGGGGGATGAAAAATACTTTATTCTCATTAAAATCGGTCTACCCGTTTCGGAGGAGTACGCCAACAAAAAACCATGAGCTGAGATTTTGATATATTACATGATGTTTCAACCAGTTTATGGTAGGTAGGTACATGACAATTGTTAAGGTAGACAATACTAACCACCGGTGAAAATGTTACTGATATTGTTTTATATGGGTACCTACTCGGAATTGCTTGCATCCACATTTTAAACACAGTTAATTCATTAATTAATTTTCTAATGATTTTAATATTTACTACCAAAAAAGTGGATTTACATAACAATTAACAAAAGCTCAGAGGAGGAGGGAGATTTAGTAGTACTGGGAAATGTGCTTAAATACCTTTACTACCGGAAAATACCTGTCGAATCTAGAATTCAGGGGACCAACATTAGCGTAGCATTTAGCGTAGAATTGCTGGACCAATAATTCCCAATGGATTCCTATTTAACTCTACATAAGGGTCTACGCACACGACGTATTTTAAACGCTTAGACCAGGGGTTCCCAAACTTTTTCAGTTAGCGGCGCACTTACAGGTTTAGTATTTTGTTTCGGCGCCCGAGCTAGTTGAAATAAGGTACAATGATACTAAGTAGATAGGCACAAAAATTAAAACATAGAATAGAATAGAATAGAATAATCATTTATTTGGCACACACAAAATGACACATGAAACAATAATAAGGAACAGTTGAATCCATTAAAACAGTTCGACTCATGTGTCTGCGTACCAAAATGGCGTTCAGCTCAGCATAATGTTGGATGTTGTGCATCCAACGCTGATTTTCAGCTGAAACCGGGAGCAAAAGGTAGTGCAGCAGCGACGAAGTAACATAAAAAATAAATAAAGAAGTGAATAAATAAAAGGTGTGCAATTTTATTAAAATGTAGATATAAAATAAACATAAAACATATAAACATCCACAGTATGAAGCTGAGTTTTTATATTTATATATAAGAAAACATTTATTATATAAGAAATATGAAATAAAATACAATGGCAACTTAGTCAATGTGATGTGTGAGCTTGGTGATCTCCACACATTTTTTCAAAGCGAGTTATAGACTTGACATCGCTACTCTCATTACATGCTCCACATTGATCGTTGATTGTTCATTATGTAACCGCGAATGCCTAAGTTTAGTTTCCGGAGAGTTGTAGCGCCTCACGGCGCCCCTCTGTACTCTCTATGGCGCACACTTAACCCCTGGCTTAGACGATATGCAGATGACGCGAGCCAACGCAATTAAATAAATAAATAAATAATGCTGGACATTTCACACAGCGCTATCTAGCCCCAAACTAAGCAAAGCTTGTACTATGGATCCACATAACTGATAGAATACTTAAATACTTTTTTTTAATACGTACTTATAATATAAAGAGAAATAACCAGACCCGAAACAACTATCTATAGATAGTGCAAACATTTGTTCAGAGGCGGGAATCCAACCCACTACCTTTTGCGTCTCAGCCGACTATTCAACCACTGCGCCACGGAGTAAAAGAAAAAAAACTTTACATGGTCAAAGCTTTAACGCAAGAAATTGTAACTTAGTGTGCCTATAACTTTTAAGCTTTTATGAAATTTACAAAAAGCTAATCGTATAAGCGTAGTTTTCTATGAATCATTTACCTATTAAAAAACATCAAAATCGGATAAAATTTAGGGATAGAACAGCGTTTTAATTTTTTTATGGACAAGTGCGTGGTAATCTTACGTCTAACTTTTTTGTTTTTTGTTCGCTGTAAACACGCGTTTTACGAACGCGTGGTCGTTTGCGTGTTCAAACTACGCGCGTCCATAGGCCCTAAATAATCCTTTATATTCCGTCCGATAATATTGAGCTTGGTATTTGGTCAAATTTACAAAAGAGCATTTCAATGAGTTTGAAGACCTTCCTAGCGCAGTGGACGAATAGCCAGCTGAAATGCTGGAGGTTGCGGGTTCGATTTTCGCCGCGAAATAAAATTAAATGTTTGCATGTTCTACAGATGTTTGTTTCAGATCTGAGTGATCTACAATAATATTATAAAATTTATTTTGTTTGATAATCATGCATTCTATCAGTTATCTGGTTCACATAGTACAAGCTTTGCTTAGTTTGGGGCTAGATAGCGCTGTGAGACATGCCCAGTATTATTTATTTATTATTTACAAGCTTCCGTCCGCGGCTTCGCATTCGTGGTTAGTCAATAAAAAGTAGCCTATATCTCAATCTAGGTCTTAATCTGTTTATATACCTACCTACCCAATTTCATCGAAATCGGTCTAGCTATAACATTATTATAAGTTATTATATTATTATTAGAAGTTATAATATTAGTAGGTATCGATTTTTATCCAAACAACAAAGAAAATACCGATCTGTCTTCAACGCCTTGAACTAGCTATTTAAGCCAGTGTATTTATAAGCTTGTCGTTACAGCCGGCTTCACTTGGCCCGATATAATTTTCCGTATTGAGCGACGCGACTGGCGATGTTCGTGTTGACATCATAGAATATACGGGAGGGAAATCTGTTGAGCTTGGCTATTAGTAACTTACGGCCAAACCTATATTACTTCACTCAATTCAATCCATCCAAAGGTTGCTCGGAAGAGATCGCTCTCAGCGATAAGGTCGCCCATTGTATTGCCTTTTTAGTGTTATATTTGCTTCTGTGTGGTAATTACAATAAAGAGTTATCTTATCTTATCTTATCTTACATTCTATCTATCTCAGTTTTCGTCTTACCAGTGTTATGCAACTGTTCGTGAAACCTTTACGCACGACATAATATAATGACATTTTGATTTGCTTACCGCAAGTAAGGTAAAAGTAGAGATAGATAGAATATATTGATATTTTACACATAACACATAAGACGTAACTGTTCTTCACGAATGCGAGGAAATTAAAATTAAAAATTAAATTGGTTTTTTTTCGCTACTAGACTCTGGCCTCTTTAACCGACTGCGAAAAAAGGAGGAGGATCTCGATTCGTCGGAATCTGTTGTATATTCCCCGATTACTCGAAGACGCCTGGACCGATTCGAGAAATTATTTTTTGTTTAAAAGGGTATACATCCCAGGTGGTCCCATTGTCACTAAGTTAGGACCTGATGATGGGATCCCAAAAAAATTGAGAGCAACCCTTAAATTGTATAGGGACGCATAATTGTTTTATGTTTTTACCTCAGAACTCCGTCATTTATCAACCAATTTGGAAAATTCTTTTTTAATTTGAAAGGATATGCATATTCTTTACATATGCAAATATATTCATTCATTTATCTACAACACAAGTCTACTCGACTTGGTCTTGTTTGAAATTATGCTGTTCATACAAGCCATTATTTAAAAAATTATGAATATTTGTAAATTATTAATAATTTGTAATTTCTATATAATATTATCAGTATGTATTTACAAAAAAAAAGTATGTAAGTATTCTATCAGTTATCTGGTTCCCATAGTACAATCTCTGCTTAGTTTGGGGCTAGATAGCGCTGTGTGAAATGTCCAGCGATATTTATTTATTTAATTATATTATTTAAAATTGTTATTATGTGCTTGAAATGCATAAATGAAATTAATAGGTTGGGGCAAAAGTCTCTTCGCATTATAGTATTTATGTATGAACTTGTAATAAAATTTCTTTGCCTATACTATTTGTATCTGGGTGGTTTTGGTATCATTCAAAATTTAAATTTTAAAGAAGATAATTCCAAATTCAAATTAGGAAAATTTGTGATTTTTATTTGTTTTTCGTACTGTAAAGATGAGTGAATCTAATGAAAAAATTCGATACATTTTAAAATTTTACTACAAAAAAGGTAAAAATGCAACGCAAGCCGTGAAAAAAATTTGCGATGTTTATGGACCTAGTGCAGTGTCTGTGAGAGTAGCATAAGTTTGGTTTAAGCGTTTTCAATCCGGAAATTTGGACGTCAAAGATGCACGTCGCTCTGGTCGCGTTATTTCGGATAAAATTGATGCTATTTTTAAAAAAGTGGAGCAAGATCGGCATATCAGTAGTTACGACGTAGCTAAAGAACTGGGAATTGACCACTAAATAGTTTTGGCGCCGTTGAAAAAAACTGGGTACACAAAGAAGCTCGATATTTGGGTACCCCACGAGCTCACTGAAAGAAACCTAATGAACCGTGTACTCATTTGTGATTCTTTATTACGACGTAATGCAACCGAACCATTTTTTAAAAAGCTGATAACTGGTGATGAAAAGTGGATCACGTACGACAAGAACGTGCGAAAAAGGTCGTGGTCAAAGGCCGGTCAGGCTTCACAGACTGTGGCGAAACTCGGGTTAACTCGCAACAAGGTGATGCTGTGTGTGTGGTGGGATTGGAAGGGCATTATTCATTATGAGCTGTTACCACCAGGCAGGACCATCGATTCTGAACTCTACTGTGAACGACTGATGAGGTTTAAGCAAGAAGTTGAGAGAAAGCGGCCGGAATTAATTAACAGAAGGGGTGTGCTTTTTCATTATGATAACGCTAGACCTCACACATCTTTAGCCACTCAGCAAAAATTAAGAGAGTTCGGCTGGGAGGTGTTAATGCATCCGCCGTATAGTCCTGAACTTGTAAATTCAGATTTCCACCTGTTTCGGTCTCTTCAGAATCCTTTAGGCAGTGTCAGGTTAACATCACGAGAGGACTGCCAAACCCACTTGTAGCGGTATTTTGATCAGAAGCCCCAAAATTTCTATAGCAATGGGATCATGTCCCTACCTACAAGATGGCAAAAAGTTATCGAACAAAATGGTACCTACATACTTTAGTTAAATGTAAATAAACTATATTAAAAAATGTTTTGAATTTTCTTAAAAAATGCGAACAGACTTTTTCCCCAACCTATATGAATTAAATATATTAAATAGAAATTTCACCAAATCAGTTTAGAAGTTTGGTCTATATTTTTGTCAAAAAGTTAATTGTATTTAATAGAAATAAGAATTTGTCATGGAGTTTGTATACCATAGCATAACTTATAAATGTTGGCTTTTTAATTTTTAAATAGGAATAAGGTTTTGTCGTGTATATTGTATTTCATATCATGAATGTCGCCTCTTTAATTTTTTGTCATGGAGATCAGTGCCGGATTAAGGTAAGTTGATGGCCTAAGCAATCTTCCCCTGTGGGCCCCTGGGTATCTTGCGTGCCAGCGAGGGGTGGGGTAGGCAGGGGGAGGGGGGGTAGGTAACCACCAACGAGCGAGCGAGCGGAAGTGAGGTCATGGAACGTCAACAACAATTTAAAACGCGCGGATTTTGAAATTGCTTTATCTGCTCTTTTAGCCTCATTCTAAAACGGATTTACGGAGATGACCAGCTTTCAGAGCATGAGGGATGAAAATAAATAAGCCTTATCACACTAATATTATAAATGCAAAAGTGTGGATGTTTGTTTGTTACTCAATCACGTCGTAACGGCTTAACCGATTTCGATAAAATTTGGTATGTACGTATATTATAACCTGGATTAACACATAGGCTACTTTTTATTGACAAATCACGCGTGCGAAGCCGCGGGCGGAAACTAGTTTCAAATACATTATTTTGATCATAGAAAAGTTTGCTCATCACAACATCTGCCCGTATGTCCCCACAACACAAAGTGACAGCCGGATTTGTTCCGGTTATTTCCGACGCGGCGTCCGGAAACGTCGCGGTACCGTTCTGGCTTTTCCGGAATTGCTTGCAGTTCCAAATCGGTCGTGAAATGTCCGAGTTGTTATCTGAATCCATTTAGAGACATTTCAATTGGTCAATCACTTTAATGTGAAGTATTTTGTGGCTATCGAAAGGCGAATCGGCAATTTAGCATTTTCTTACTTGTTGCCTGAAAATCATATTCAAATTCGTTTATTTACACTTAAATATAACTTTACAGAATTAATCTAATACGTTATATCTAAAACTACTACAAGAAAAAAAAATTATAATATACTTACCTACATTCATTATGAAACTTAGGTAGATATTTTAGGTTAAAAAGGCATACAAAAAACAACAGATAACATAACTGAAATAGTGTTATTATAATCCTACTACTATTAGTTAGATACTAATAATAATATAATAATAAGGTACTAATATTATAAAAAGGAAAGATTTGTATGTTTGTAACGAATATACTCAAAGTAACTGGGCCCGTAGCCAAATTACATTCGCCACGAATCTACATACATTTGTTGTCGCTGAATCACGTGGTATTTCTATAGCATGTGTCAAATCCCATACATTTGCGGACGTATCGACTAGCGTCATCGCTTATCGACTGTAACTTGGCTAAGCCCTCAGGTCCGATTTCAAAAATTATTTCACTATTATGATGCTACAATATCTCTGAGTAACATAGGTTATATTTGACCCAACTGCGCAGAAGGAGGAAAATGTTTTTGCTGAGAAACTACGCGTGTGAAGCTGCGGATTGGTCAGCTAGTTATATATATTAGCCACATTTCTTTGATAATTGAATGCTCAAATAACCACAAAAACATGACTAGTCTACGGATCGATACAATGTTCCGAGTATTAAAACAAGTAACTTTTTAACACAAATATAACAGACTTCAGATAACAGAAAAAACCAACTACTGAACCGATTTTGATGAAATTTCTATGGGACCAATCTGAAATTGCATGATAAATGACGGAGTTATGAGGTAACAAACATAAAAAGGAAAAAAAATACAGTCGAATTAAGTACCTCCTCCTTTTTTGAAGCCGGTTAAGGCTGTGTATCCAGCTGTTCTAGCTTATCTAGCTGAATTTCTATCTAAAAAAAATATTTTCTAAAGGGCTATTTTCGTCCTTAGGAAATCGTTGAGTCTATAGAGTACCTACACGTTTTGTCCATTTATAACTACAATTCGGTTAATGGAAGCTTTATGTGAACAGTTTCCGAATCTGATTTATGCGAGAATGTTACATATTTGTACCTTTTGTGAGAAATACGGATTGGATTAGCTTTCATGTTATTTTGAGTTATTGGATTAGCTTTCGAAACGTTTTTTCTTATAGGTAATTTTTATAAACGCGTTGGTTGGTCTAGTGGGCGTTTTTTTTAACACCTGTATTCTTTTAGTTGATAGACACAGAACAGTGCAGTAGCCTCTAGTTTACGACCAGTAGTCGACCAACTTATATATTTTTATTTTATTTTTAAACTGTATAGATCTTCGTTTGACCACAATCTCACCTGATGGTAAGCAATTATATGGTCTAAGATGAAGCACGAAAATCTAGAAGCAACCTATTCAGTCTTACCTTAAAGAGGTCCGGATAATATTTTTAGGAAAAACAGATGACGGCAAAGTGCTGTCTTATAGCTTAGCTGTGCGCATCAAGAACGTAGAACCAAAACGGTGTGTGCGAATGGGTGGGTAGTATATCAACTAGATACTGATGATACTGAGCCGTGCGCCTACTTGTCCCAAAGGACAAGCAGGAAAGGAGATGGCGGAATCAGATCGTAAAGTTCCTGGGCACATTCCCCAAAATGTATTCTGTAAAAGATCGATAGGCTTGAACTTTACGGCGGTGTTCGAGACTTTGGGTCTTAGTCTCCGCCATATATTGCTCACCTATAATCCTAAAAGCCCTACGTTCTACCGAGTCTAAGGTAGCGAGCTTGTGTTTGGCCGACCCATCCCAAAGGTGGCAGCGGTACTCCATACCAGACCGGACTTGTGCTTTGTAGACTACGAAGCTGTCCCGGTGTGAAGTATCTCCTGACCTTGTTGAGGATGCCCAGCTTCATGGCAGCTGTTTAGCCTTAGACTCGATGAATGAGCTAAAGTTGAGAGTAGGCGTGAGCGAAACCCCTGAAAGCTGGCACTGTGAAACTTTTACAGCTACCAGTAAATTTCGGAAAATGGAAGTCTTTTTCTATAGTAAGTTACACTCTTATCTATAGTTGTGTTTGTAATCAGTTCATGTAAACTGAAAAATTCACTTTTTTAAACTTAGATACAGGCGTTCTGACTCCGGAACCCTTCGCTGTGCGTGGTCCGACAGACCAGTAATTAATACTATTTTATTTATTTTAATTTTTGAATTTTGGAAAACTTACAGCTACGTTACAGAAAAGATATTTGAGTAGGAAATTAACAAAAGTAAATGCTACTTATTATAAGAAGACCAATTAAAAGTTTCCGCAAATAAGGTAGGAGATGAATAGGCAATATATACATTATACAGGTAAGGTAGATGACACTTAAATTGACAAAAGGAATTAGATATAGGAAATATAGATACACACACACACACACACACATACACGACATCGGATAAGTGCTTAATCTATATATTAAAGTAAATGTCACTAAGTAAGCGTTTAAGCTTACTAGTTTTTGTGTTGAACAGATCAATCTCTTTATTTGCCTTAGCCAATGATTATAGGAGTTACAAGCTCTCATATCAACTCAATATAACATATAAGCTCAATATGAGTTTAGATAATGGTTTAATCCTCTTTACTATAGTTATTTTAATCTTTCGGTACCGTAATAATAAAGTAATATAGAGCCAGTGATGTAAGGCGAGTATTGACATCGAGTGACGGAACCAGCCAGCCGTGAAGCCGCGATAGCAGTTTCATAGCCACTATGAAACTAAAGCTAGGCTATAAATTACTTTACCAATTTATATAAAATACATTTTATTTGACCCTGACTGGGGACGGAAATGATTGCTACTTTTAATTCATTTTCATTTCGTTAAATGATTAATTTTACTCACTGCTATTACACATGTGTAATTTAACTGACAATTAATTTTAACTTTGATGCATTTTAATACATGTAAGTTTTTATAATAACATATATTATAAATAAATAAATTATAAATTAAATTAAAAATATTGTAGGCTAAGATATGTTATACTTAGAAAATTTTCGTGATTGATTTCAATCATTTTTATAAATACGGGATTTTTCACGTACCGTTTTATCGGTGTTTCGACCAACAATGGTTCGGTTCAATCTGTGAACCTTCATCAGGGTGAGTGCGATGCGCGCCGAATAACGTCTCGCCTCGCACTACGCGTCGCAACCCCCTGCGCGCGAGTAGACCGACGCGGTGGTGGGGATTGCGTCAACGATGGCCCGACGGACGTGTTGACAGGCTGCATCATCATCATTATCATCACTGCTGCTCTCTTCGGTAGTTCTCGGTACATGCATACACACAACACTAATTACCTATGACTTAATGAGCCGTAGAATAAGTTCATAACTATCCTGTAACTATTTAATTGATCGAGCGAAGCGAGATCTCTAAATCAACTTGGGCAAATCAGCGTTGTATGTATGTATGTAAGTATGTATGTATGTTTGTCCGAGGATAACTTTCGAAGCGTTGATCCGGTCATCTTGAAACATGATACATAGGTAGGTAGTGATGACACAATTTTGGTGTGACTAAATGAGCTAAAAATATTGGGGGGTTGTTGAGATATTGGGGTTCAAGAGGGGTAAAAAAAATGAAAATGAGACTATTAGGTCACATGGGACGTCATATGAAAGGTCGTCATCGGTACATTTAGACTCCGTTTTTATTTTTAGTTATATCTTTATAGTTTTTGAGTTTATATTAGCCATAATAAAAATATAATTTTGACAAAATTCACAGGTTACACCAGTGACCCCACAGTGCTCTAATTTGGTATGCGTGTAGCTTTAGTAACACAAATATAATATAGGCAAAAGACTGAAATACAGAATAACTGCAATTTGTACCCAAAAAAGAGTATCCAAATAACATGAACTTCCGATACCTGTAATTTGAATGAAACTGTAGGTCAAGTAAGTTGGTTATTTATTTCGTGCCACTATTTTGATAGTCAAAGTTAACAAATGATATTTTTTTATGTTAATCGAATACTCGCGAGATCTCAGTTCGGGGCGAACCACTAGTATAGGTAATTGTGAGACACACATTTGATAGGTATTGCTGTTTTTGTGTGCATGAATATGTTCTCTTGTGTGTACCTTACTTGTGTGCTGTGTGTGTTTTGTACAGTCACAAGTACTTAAATGTTTTTTTTATTTTATTATTTCTTTCTTTCTATTTATTGTTGCCTGAATTAAATTATTTAATATTATTTATTGTCACACTTGCTACTTAGCACTTGCTACGAGATTGAAACAATATGACCGAAGATTTACGATGAAAAACCGAATGATTATGCGATTTAGCAGTCTGGCTACAAAGTTGTAGCCTTGCCGGTTTTCTCAAGATGTTTGAGTTTACCGTTTGAGCATGTGTAATACATTTTTCGAGTATAAAATCCACTAGTGCACAGACGGGATTCGAACCAACCTTCAAATCGGAAGTCGGGATGCATTCCACTAAGCCACCATTCGATCAAATCATGTAAATTATGTTCAATCTCCTAGCACTTATAGACTTTACAGCCATTTTCCCTCTCAATTTCCCTCCTGGCATGTTGGTTCAAATTCTATCGACTTCGTGCACGAAATCCATCGCGAGCCGAGCGATCCTCCGGCATGCATCTCAAATGAAGCCTTCTGCAGGTTACATAATAGTTACTGCTTGCATTATTGTACGGTAGATACAACTAAATACATACAGGGAAAGGGCAATGACTTTGGAATTTAAATCAAAAATCAAATCAAAACCACATTTATTTGTGACAACACCTACACGAACAAAACAAACACACAGGAGACATATAAATAAAAAAATAAAAACGAACCTACAATACATAGTATAAGATATATTCCAATCTATCTATCCTAATTATATAAACATCTCGTGTCACAGGTTTAGTGGTCGCACTCCTCCGAAACGGGTCGACCGATTATAATTTAACCGTCGTTCATTGATGTGAAGTCATTTACATAAAGTGTCGCGTCACTTTGAAAAGAGTGTTTCATATAGTTTTTATCCCGAAGTTCCCACGGGAACGAGAAATTTTAAGCATGCGAAGCCGCGGGCGGGTCAGCTAGTATATAAAAATAATAACATTGCAGAGTCTGTGCCTCATCGTATCGTACCGAAATCTAGTGTCACAAAAAGGCTCTAACTCAACATGTCTTGTTTAGTGACCGTATAGATCCTTGCAAGAGTTTCATGGAGCCCATAAGAGAACCTTAAAGCACAGTCTTTTCTCTTATACTGTTTAGGCTCCATAAAACTTGGTAGATTTTTCTCGGTAAAAAACAAAACTATTTTTCTTTAAAAAATACTGACTGTCCGATGCTGTCTGTGTGATTCATCATGTATACAAAATACTTATTGATCGAGCGAAGCGAGATCTCCAAATCAACTTGGGCAAATCGGCGTTGTATGTATGTATGTTTGTGTGTCCGAGGATAACTTTCGTAGCGTTTATCCAAACATCATGAAATTTGGTATGTGTGATGAGGTAGGTAGTGATGCCACTATTTTGGTGTGACTCAATGAGTTAAAAATATTGGGGGGTTGTTGAGATTGGGGTTCGAGAGGGGTAAAAAAAATGAAAATGAGACTATTAGGTCAAGTGGGACGTCAAATGAAAGGTCTTCATTAGTACATTTGAACCACGTTTTATTTTTAGTTTAATTTTTGTAGTTTTTGAGTTATTAACCATAATAGAAACAAAACTATGACAAAATTCACAGGGTACACCAGTGACCCCACAATGCTGAAATTTGGTATTCGTGTAGCTTTAGTGACACAAAAATAAGCAAAAGTCTGAAATCTAGAATAACTGCCATTTGTACCCCAAAATATATAACTATTTAACAAGAACCCCCGTTACATGTAATTTGAATGCAACTGTAGGTCAAGTAGATTGGTTGTGCATTTCGGGCTCACCAATTTGTTAGTCAAAGATTAAAGCTGACATGCACAAAGATCACTAAACGTATTTAGCGACTAACCATGTTTAAATTTGAAGTATTTTTATGATTTGACAACTCTTTAAATCATATTTAGCCACTAAATACGTTTAGGCATCGTTGTGCAAGTCGCCCTAAGAATAATAGGTATTTATTTTGAGAGATTCGCGAGACCTCAGTTCGGGGCGAACTACTAGTAATAATAATAATAAATAATTTAATTCAGGCCACAATAAAATTTGTTACAGGAAAAAATCCTGTAACAAATTTTATTGTTTAAATATTTTTTGTTAGTCTCTTTATTTTCTTGCAATCTGCCTATCAGAGCATTGAGCTAGAGTTATATAGCTAGAGTGTATAATTTGAGCTGGGCATGTATGGAATAAGCAAAGTGACACTTCCATCTTTCATTTATTTGCTATTGGTCTTTAGGGGCTGTCCTCTTTGATCTACTACGAGTAAAGGTTGTGGTTTTTTCATTAGTTCATTGGCAAGCTCATTTGGGTGATGCTCCATTCGTTTAGAGTAAGATTTCAGTTTTTAGCTACTTTGTGTTTAACCGTTGATACAGGATAGTAAATATCTTATTCTACCTATGTATCTGAGTAGGTACGAAAGGAAGGACGAGTGCCTTTCCTGATATGACAGAAGCAGAAAAAGATATGACAGAAGCACAATAACCGTTCCATTATATCCTATATGTATTCGGCAATGTACTACATATTATGGCTACATTATATAGGGTAGTCATTGTCGAATAGCCCGGCCGGAACACTTTGACTGTGACATGCATTGTTGCGAAGACTCCGGAATTCAGGACAAAAGGCTACGGGTATGATGTGGGGAGGCTATATTACCTACGCACTGTGAAACTTTCTATGGAGTTATAGTCTGCATAACTCTTGGAATGGTATTTTAATAATTGCTCAAGTGCGTGTCAGACCACGCACAGTGGAGGGCGGATAAAAAAGCTTGGGATGGGATTGAAATTGCTTCAATTCGAACAAAATATAAAAACACAATTTAGACGCAGCTTAATAAATTAATTTCAAAAATGATGTCAAATGACGATTCAAATTGATCTTTAAGAAGAAACTTTGAGTGGTCATTAAAAAATACAAAGTTAAATTTGTTGTTTCATAAGTTGGTCCGTCGACTACTAGATACTCGTAATTAGTAAAGTCTACTCAGCTTAAGTATAAAAAAACAAACAGCTGAAAAAAAACAAACATCTAAACTTTCGCATTTATAATATTAGTGTAATGTGAAAGTTTGGATGTTTGTTTGTTACTCCATCACGTCGTAACGGCGAAATCGATTTCGATGAAATTTGGTGTGTTGATATATTATAACCTGGATTCAAACAAAGGTTGCTTTTAATTGACAAACCACGCGTGGGAAGCCGCAAGCGGAAGCTAGTTTATAATATTAGTGTGATAGAACAGGTGCGAATAGTAACAAAATGACAATGACCCATTCCGTTAACTTTTAATTGACTATAACTATGACATTTGTTTTTCTTTATATTGTATTGTTTGATATTTCTAATTTTATTGACATTCGCTTAGTTTAAATGTGATTTATATATTTATATTTGCACACCATCTGTATGGTAGAATATATAAGGTTCAACAAATTGTAACATCGAAACATTTACCTATATTCGAGCAAATAAACGTTCTGATTTCTGATTTCTGAATTAAAAAAGGTAGTTACCTATTGTCTTCCCACGCTAAGTCTGCATCATGGTAGATCGCTAGCAAAAACCATTTTATTAATGTTATTTGTAGAGAAACAGGCTTACGACCCACCTGATGGTAAGCGGTCACCGTCGCCTATTGACACCGGCAACACCCGGGGCATTGTTAATGCGGTCCCTACCCTGTAGAAATCTCTTTATATACTTATCTAATTTATAATGACAAACGAATGCGAAGCCTCTAGCGGAAACAAGTCCATAATATTTTCATTTCCATGATTTTGCTTTACCAATTTTGACATGTGACTACAAAATATTTGTAAGATAAGAAAGCGCGGGTTGCAACGCACATTTTATTTACAGGCTAGCTCCTATTTGTGTTGGCGTGAATATATCGCGACGTTTGCTGATATCCGGTAGCCTAGGCTTCTGAGTCACATAAGATATTGGTCCTAGAGTTATGTAAAGGTTAGGAAACCTACGTTTCTAAAGTGTAGATTAAATTTACTAGTATAAGAAAGTAAACCTTCTTCAATTTCTGTTGCGAAGCAGCATTGCTGTGTTTCGGTTTGAAGGGTATGGTTGCCGATGAAATTACAGGCACATGAGGCTTTATCTGTATGCCTCAAGTTGATGGACAGGCTGCATCGTAGGACACCTTTCTAAGGAGCGTCACCTACAAGGCAATACTTTTTTATAGGCGATGGTTACCACTTTACATCAGGTGGGCCATCAGCTTCTATTTTTATTCGATTAAATAAAGAGCTGTTTGATTTAATCCTTGCTCCACGCTTCTACCATCGAACCTCCCGCAACTGGCAATGAGCTCACCCTCATATTGTGATGAGTTTCACCCAATCGTTTCTTCCACGCACCTGCAAGATGCGGAAAGACCTTCCTCCGTAGGTTTTCTCAGTGAGCTTCAACATAAACGCAAGTTTATAATAAAAATAAATTGTTAAAGCACATGTCGGACCACGCACAGTGAAGGGTTCCGTAGCCAGTACGGCTGTATTTTAGTCATATAAATAATAAATAAATAAATATGGCTGGACATTTCACACAGCGCTATCCAGCCCCCAACTGAGCAGAGCTTGTACTATGGGAACCAGATAACTGATAGAATACTTATATACTTTTTTTTGTAAATACATACTCATTATATATAGAAAAACCTCCAGACCCGGAACAAATATTTGTAGATCATGCAAACATTTGTTCCGCAGTGGGAATCGAACCCGCCACCTCCTGCACCTCAGCCGGCTAATCGCCCACTACGCCACGGAGGTCGTCAAAAAGAAAAAGTTAATTTAGCAGTTGATTTTGGTTAACCTGTATAAACATTAACTCCTACTCATTTTTAACCGACTTCAAAAAAAGGAGAACATTCTCAATACATCGTAATCTTTTTTTTTATGTACGTATGTTTCTTGATTACTCGAAGACGCCTGAACCGATTCGAGAATTTTTTTTTTTGTTTAAAAGTGTATACTTCCCAGGTGGTTCCATTGGCACCAAGTTAGGATCTGATGATGGGATCCCAAAAAAATCGAGGGCAACCCTCGAACTTTATAAGGACGCATAATTGTTGTTTGAATAATGTATTGAACTCAGAACTCCATCATTTATTAACAACCGATTTGGATTTTTTTTTATTTTAAAGTATATACTTTCATATTGGTGTCATAGAAATTTAATCAAAATCAGTTAAGTAGTTTGGTTAAGTCGGCTAAAATAAGCTAAAAAAAAGATCATAAAAAAATAATATTTATTTTAGACAATCTTTTGATCACTACTTCACCTAATGAATGCTAAGCGGTAATAAAATACGCTTGCCTAAGAGAACCTATTCACTCTAGATTTAAATACTCCGGGATGATAATTGTCTTGAGAAAAAATGGCGCCGGTAGGTACTCTCACTCCAGTCTTACTACATTATTTCTTCGCAATCTTTATTTCACCCAAACAAGACAAATAAAATCAGTTAGATCATAGTCCTCAGGGCAGATTCATTAATAAAACTTAATTAACTCCACATTAAGGACGTCGGGCCGGATTAGCGGAGCGCCGCGCGCCGCCTAACGAATTAATAAGGATTCGTCCAAATTATAGGGAACACCTCTGAGGTAAACACAGGGGAGGTTATAGATTAGAATCGCTGATGAGGGCTGAACATTTACGACATAACTGAATTTACTTGAATACATGTCATTGCGTCTTACAACGGATTGATGTCAAAAAATTGGATGGTTAGAAATAAATAACTAAGAGCTGAATAACTTTTTTACCACAGAGCCTGTAAAATCTTTTGCTATTATTAAACAAGTGAGGATCAGGATTGTTAAAATTAGTTCGTAATATTAGCCGTGTAAGTTTGTTAAAATAGATTCGTACCTTTTAAACATTTTAGCTAGCTTGTCTTACATAAAACAACCTGTTTTGTTAATAAGTAATTTGTGTAAACTAGATAGTGCAACTAATTGATCGAGCGAAGCGAGATCTCCAAAATAACTGGGGTAAATCGGCGTTGTATGTATGTATATATGTATGTTTATAAGTATGTATGCAAGTATATTTGTTTGTCCGAGGATAACTTTCGAAGCGTTTATCCGATCATCGTGAAATTTGATATTCGTGAATGAACTTTGACAACATTTACTGGGTACACCGGTGACCTCACATTGCTGAAATTAGGTGTGCGTGTAGCTTTAGTAACACAAATATTGGTAAAAGTCTGAAATTCAGAATAACTGCAATTTCTACCCCAAAAAACGATAACCAATTTAACATGAACTCCCGTTAACTAAAATTTGAATGAAACTGCAAGTCAAATTATTTGGTTCTGTATTTCATGGCACTATTTTGATGGTCAAAGATTATTCTAAAAGCACTTTTAAGATACTAAACCTATAATAACAGTAACTTACCTAATTAACTAAAAGCAGACACGCCAGAAGCAGTCTACTATATAATTTTTAATACTCATTTTAAAGTCACAGCAACTAAAATTGACAATATTTTAAATAGACTGACTTAGAAAATAAACTGAAGGCGACACATCAAAAGGGAAAGGTTAAAAATAAACTTGTAGAATAAACAAAACGGATTGGTGTTTATTTACAAACTACTCTGTTCTTTTAAAAATATATTAGAGAAATCAGTCGACATTTTAGGCTGTTTTCTATTGTCAAAGTCATAGAGAACGTTGGACTGTACACCATCTAACATGTCATACGCAAACTCACTGAGCAGCGGTGTGCAGCAGTGTGTCTCTATCCAGCAGGAACACCTGTCGAGGGAGAATGTAGCTTATTATTGGATCAGTCGGTAAGTAATATAACTAAAATTGGATACGACCTAATTATGGAGTTATAGACCTTTAAGTCAAACTTATAACTTATTACCTTAAAAAGTCCCTACACTCAAAGATTGCATGGAAGAGATCGCTTTCAGTGATAAGACGGCTCCGTGTACTGTTTTTTATTGTATACCTATTTATTTATAACGTTTTTTCAACAAAGAGTAAATTATTATTGTTTTTGTTTCTCGGTCAGAACTTGTTTTCAATCGAGATTTTGTATAGATGTTTAGATAGGTACGTGCTTTTCATTATGATTTTCAATGGACCACATTTTCGATTCCCCTTATCTCCTACTTCCCTTAAAAACTATTAAGGCCAAATCCGCTTTAGGGCTTTAACAACATAATCAATTCTGTAGTGCCCTTCAAGTGTTTGGGGTCGATTTGGACATCTGTGCTAATACTGTACAAGTTTATCAGCGAATTTATCGCGCAAAACAGTACCTTATGCCATTGGGATAAGAATTACGGAAATGTAGATATAAGTTGGTAAAGTTGAAATTATTCCCGCCACATGGTTGTATTTCATAGTGAATTATTAAAATATGATTTACGATGAAAGAGGTTCTCAGATTTGTATTGAAGTAAGTTGTGGCTTAAGACGAAAATTTTTGATCAGTGCGTGTTACCAATGTTGACGTATGGATCAGATACGTGGTCTCTTACTATGGGCCTCATAAGAAAGCTCAAGAAGGCTTAAGGTCACTCAGTGTGCTATGGAGAGAGCTATTTTGTTTTTTTATTTTATTTTATTTTATTCGGAAAACAAACAGTACTTATTTCTAACAAGAACAACTTTAAAAACGTCTTATTACCATTTACATGTTTTCGCATATAATATTAAAGAGAGCTTGTTTGTTTAATTAACATTTTCAAAATTAAAAGAAAGGTAAAAAAATAATATATAAGTAAAAATATGAAAGTTTCGATGAAAGTAAAAGTGATAACTAACAGTTATTGAACCAATTCAAACCAGTGTTCCAAAAGAACACGCTTAAATTTTGAGGGATTTAAGTTAAATAAATCTAACTCAGGAAAGTCAACCAGTTTATTATAATAATTAGCAGATCTGATAAAGAAGGAGTTTTGCCGATAGTTTGTCCTGCAGTGAGGAACATAAAGAGAAAGAAAAGGTATCCTTACGATTCTTTTAGGGAGATCGAATCAGAAATGAGGAGATTCGTAGACGAACCAAAGTCACCGACATAGCAGAAAGGAATAGCAAGCTGAAGTGGCAGTGGACGGGGCACATAGCTCGAAGAACTGACGGCCGTTGGGGCAGAATGTTTCTCAAGTGGAGACCACGCACTGGAAAGCGCAGCGTAGGACGGCCCCCACTAGATAGAACGAGGGAGCCGTTTGTTGCAGGCCGCACAAGATCGGCCATTCTAGAAATGTATGGGGATGCTGTATTTAGCAGTGGACGTCTTAAGGATGATACGATGATGATGATGGCTTGTTATCTTTTTTCTTTTCCTACTCGTGGGCGGTAACCGTCTAATCTCTAATCTAACAATCCAATTACGCTTGTATATCTCTATCCTTCAACATAAATACAACTATCGAATGATCACGAGCTATTCAGAATCTCGAAAAGAATTTCTCCTTTTGAGAAAATACTTTTATTGTGAGTGGTGACTTTTCGACGTGAATGTACTCGTACATTGTTGGACACTTTGTAAGGAAATGTAGTTTATATTAAGTATTAAATATTTAGAAAATATTTAATGTATTTAAGCAATACTGAATAGCAACATTGAATACGTCATTTAATACTAAAAACTGGTAGGTATATTTATAGTGATTTGTGAGTTTTGAGTGTCTTGATATTATTACTACTAATACAGTGCTCTATAAAATATCTATCAATAGATTATAATTGATCGAGAGAGCGAAAAGAGGCAACTTGGGCGATTTTGCTTTTGTATTTATGTATATTTGTCCAGTTTATGTGCCTTTTCACACGTCCCGGTTGCCGAGTAGCCGGCGCCGGCTACCCGGCAACACATTTAGCTTTCACACGACCCAATTTTGTATTCAGCAGCGTGTAAACCATCAACGCGAGTACAGTCGCATAGTGACTGATATATAATTTCATTTTCTCTCTTCTCTGAAAATGGAACATGAACAATTAATTGCAATGTGAATTTTGTACCAAAGATACTGCCGCCAGAAAAGGAAGTCAAGAAGTTATTGGGTTCATCCGATTAACATAAAAAGAGAACAGTGTGGGGCATTCTATACCTTATTTCCAGTCCTACTACAAAATGCAAAATACAAGAATTTCATAGGTATCTATCTCCATTTTGCAACGAATTAAGTAGCTACTATATACGACACGAGGGCGTCAAACAAAACGAGTTGCGCTCTCCGTGGTTGTGCCTGTGTTACTGGCCGGCTGGTACGTATGAAAGCTTACAGCGTACCATACACCACTGTGAGTCCGGCCGCCGGCTAACCGGTAGCCGGCGGCCGGACACACAGTGGTGGATCCGGCGTGCACCCGGTAACCGCTTGCCGGATAGCCGGCGCCGGCTACTCGGCAACCGGCACGTGTGAAAAGGCACTAACTGTCGAACCTTGGTTTGATTTGCATGAAACTCAGAAGGGCAATAGCTTGTGCTACGACATTTTGTATATATTAGCTGAATTGATAGAGGTTGGGTTCTAAAGCAGGGTCACAAAAGAATAAAAAAAATATATAAAGTAACGTGTCGTATGAAAAGACTATGTATAGGTACATTCTAAAACGGGTTTTATTAGGCCAACACGATTCCTCAGCGGTATGTCTAATATTAATAATTTTATCTAATAAGCCGGTAATTTCAATGTTACTCAACCGAATCCTGTATTAAGCCTTAATATGATTCTTTCTTATCTCCTGTTACACCAGCCATAGTGTAACCGCACATAGGGGTGCAATAGGGGAAAATGCAATTAATTTTAGCACAAAAGCCTTTTCAAAATCCCCCGCAGTAAGAATTGGTATGTTGTCTTAATTCTTACCCCTAAGGTGGGTAGGTTTGTAAGGTTATTGGAGGATGGTTTCCGTAGTGTCAGGTGGGAAAAATCTTTTGTTCAATATAAGGGAAGAAAAATATAAAAAAACGTTGGACATTTCACATAGAATTTATACTTAGCCCATTGTATACTTTTTGAAATACTTGGTTATAATATACTAGCTGTTGCCCGCAACTTCGTACGCGTTGCACTACTAAATGTGTAGGTAACCTAGAAATAAAGTTAAACTCGCTGTTGCAACTTGACTTGACAACGTACGTGCTAAATCCCGTATTTATAATAATGATTGGAGTACATGTTATGAATCTAGTAACTTGGTATACAATCGGGAACCCGTACCCAAAGGGTAAAACGGGACCCTATTACTAAGACTCCGCTGTCTGTCTGTCCGTCTGTCACCAGGCTGTATCTCATGAACCGTGATAGTTAGATAGTTGAAATGTTCACCGATGATGTATTTCTATTGCCGCTATAACAACAAATACTAAAAACAGATAAAGATAAATATTTAAGTGAGGCTCCCATAGACATGATTTTTTTGTCGTTTTTATAGATAATGGCACGGAACCCTTCGTGCGCGAGTCCTACTCGCACTTGGCCGGTTTTTAAATATTTTATTGTTAAAATACATAAATATGAAATTATACACTTAAACAACCTTAGAAGGTTTGTCCTAAGCGTAAGTCAAAGCATTCTTCTATAGTAGCTATTTGTATACATGTACCAAATTCTTGTAAACATTCCACTGTTTCTTATATGCATTTTATAATGTACTTACTAAGTAATTAGTAATGTACCTTCAACCTGAGGAATAAAGATTCGTGTATAATTAAACTTATTTGAAACCTTTGACGTACAAACTTTCTCATCGTGTTAATGTACTACGCACCTTTGCACTCCCAAAGACAATGAAAACGTACTGTCCATTGACAGTGTAAATAGGCCACTGTCAATACATTTCCATTCTACCTACAGAAACAACATCCTAAACACAGGAGTCCCTTAAGCCCCGGTCTCTGCCCCGGAAGTCAGTAAAGGCCCTTTAAAATTAAAATAGGCCATTATCGGATGGCCCTAATCCGGTACACTTTAAGGAATGGCTCAGGTGACCGGCTCGACCTTTGTTCTCCATTTAAAATGCAAATTTTGGAGGTGTAGGTCTCGATTTGTACGAACGGTATAAAAACGATATAGAAACGATATGAATGGTTTGATAGAATGTTATTGGAATTGTGCGTCGGATATGACTATCGATTTATAGCTCGGCTTACACATCGATCCCTAAACGTATTTAACGACTAAATATGTTTATTTTTGTTACATTTATATATTATTTTTATTATTATATATTATTATTATATATGATTTGAAAACTCCTTAAATCATATTTAGGCACTGAATACGTTTATGTTTCGACGCCTTTAGGGTAAAGATAATGTCATACGTTAAAGATTAAGGGTCTTGCCACGAATAAAATTAAACACAGTTTGGTGCCTGTTTAAAAATATCTGATACAAAAATTGGTAAGGAAAATTAAAACACGCTTTAAGCAGATATTTAACTTTTATGGGGTAACAAGGTTTTTCTTGTGATTTAAACAAATAAATACGCAATTAATACCTAATGCCCGGTATGGAGGTCTTGATTTGTATGAACGGTATTAAAACGAAATAGAAACGTTGCAAATGGTTTGACAGTATGTTATTGGAACTGTGGATCGGATGTAATGACTATCGTTACATAGTGTGGTCAAGATAAACTGTCGTTCGTTACAGTTTCATTCATTTGATTTCAACTAATAAAATACCCTATCTAAACATATATAAAACAAAGTCGGGTTAGTTACACCATCTATAACTCAAGTACGGCTACACCGATTTCTATGAAATTTGGTATATATATAGATTATGATCGGGATTCTCTCACGCATAATGGACCACTTAAGAGTTCAAATGCGTGCGTTCACCAACATAACATAACATGATCAGGATTGAAACATAGGCTACTTTTTACTCGACTGCGAAGAAGCAGGGTAATGTTTTTATAAACCGAACATGCGTGCGAAGCCGTGATCAGCTAGTTATTTATAACTAATACCCAATCAAGACAATTTATACAATTATAATTGTGGCAAATCAAAATGTAAAATCAAAATGTAAGTCAATGTAGTGCCTGCACTACATTGACTTACATTTTGATTTTTTTCATCCATATTATATGTTTATTTAATATTTTCACATAAAACAGAATAGTGCTAGGAGGGCTTATAGCTAATAGCATTATCTACCAGTCATCCTGGTCAGCCTTATGAGACCATATTGAGAATACTACTGGTAATACGAGGCATGCCTTTTAAGTTCTGTCGTTTCCATATTTTCCGGAAATTTTGAATTTGGAACTGTTCTATATTCGAATGTGTTTACATTTTGAATCTCAAAACAGTTGAAAGTATTAGGATTAATGCTATTGTTTAGTCACAGTTTCGATTTGAATCTGTCAGGTCACGTACGAAAATGAATCTTTCTAAGGAAAATGTTCGTGCAATAATTTTCTACAACTTTAGAAGAGGCCTGACACGGCTTCAGTGTTTAGAAGAGCTAACATCTGTGTTCAGTGATGTAGCCCCATGTCTGCGGACTGTCGAACGCTGGTATTTAGAATTCCAGCGTGGACATACTAGTGTTAGTGACAGATTTCGCGAAGGACGCCCAAAATCCGCCTTCACTGAAGATAACATCATTGCTGTGAGACAACTAATTCTCGAAGATCGTCATGTGACGTATCGAGAGATAGAGGCTCTATTAGGCATCTCAGGGACAACCATTCAGAAGATCTTGCATGAAGCGCTTGGTGTGAGAAAGCTAGTTTGCCGTTGGATACCGCATCTGCTTTCCGACGATCACAAGGCGGCCCGCGTCAGATGGTGTAAGAAAACTCTGCAAAGGTTCAACCGAGGGGAGTCAAATCACGTCTACGACATCATAAGTGGTGACGAATCTTGGATCTATGCCTACGATCCTGATTCCAAACAACAATCTACAATCTGGGTCTTTCAAGACGAGCCAAAGCCGACTAAAGTTGTTCGTTCTCGAAGCACTTCAAAGAAGATGGTGGCCACGTTCGTTGGAAAAACCGGCCATGTTGCGACTATTGCACTTGAAGATCGTAGAACGGTTAACGCAGAGTGGTATACTACAGTTTGTTTACCACAAGTCATCGCCGAACTTCGAAAATCTAACTCAAAGCGACGCATTATCCTGCACCACGACAACGCAAGCTCACACAGCGCTCGTCAAACGATTGAGTATTTGAAGCAGGAAAAAGTAGAAATTCTTGACCATCCTCCATACAGTCCTGACCTAAGCCCTAACGATTTCTTTACATTTCCTAAAATTAAGAAAAGTCTTCGTGGTCAAAGGTTCCAGTCCGGTGAAGAAGCAGTCGACGCTTTCAAGTCAGCCATTTTGAACACCCCCACTTTAGAGTGGAATAAATGTTATAATAACTGGTTTGAGCGAATGGAAAAGTGTATTAAGCTACGTGGTGAATACTTTGAAAAACAATAAAAAGTACTATAAGGTTCTAGTTGTGTTTTTTTCTTCAAACGACAAAACTTAAAAGGCATGCCTCGTATAAATAAATAACATCCAACAGTAATATCGTATCAACTACTTATCCAAAGCATAGGTAGCATGACAAAATATGTAATGTTCTAATATTTACATTTATGTTATCGTATGTCCGAATATTCCCGACTAACAAAAGCTACTTCAGTCGGCAGTCGTTATCTTTCCCTGAATTAAATTTATGGCAACTGTGATGTTCAATTTGTATTTAATGAAACAGATATACATACTGATTTGGTTTTTCTTTTATTTATCGCTTTATGATTAGAGCTAAGTTTTGAATATAACTAATCTTATAAACTCACGACGACCTGACGGCCGTTGGGGCAGAAAGGTTCTAGAGTGGAGACCACGCGCTGGAAAGCGCAGCGTAGGACGGCCCCCACTAGATGGAAAGGCAACCTGATAAAGGTTGCTGAGAGCCTTTGGGTGCAGGACGCACAAGATCCTCCCGATAGTCACTCTGGAGATCTATGGGGAGGCCTATGATCAGCAGTCATCCTAAGGCTGATATGATGATGATGATGAATCGTCTGTCTATTGGGGCCCGTCTTACGCTGCGCTTTCTAGAGCGTAAAGTCTCCAATTAACAGCGTTCCAGCAGTTCTTCCAGCTATGTGATAAAGATAAAAGTTATAAATGATATCAATTTTGCAACTATCCCTAGAAGGGCATAAATAAATTAATTCAACCAACACCACAGTTTACTTATTATAAAAGCGGTGCTCATACGATCTAAAGTAAAAATCGCAATTAACATTTAAAATGCAAACCAATTTGCGGGCGCTACTATGGATTCTCGATAATGGTTCCAGGAAAAGTTGATACAATTTTATTTTAGCTGCTGTGACAATGGTTCCTGTGCAATGAAGCCAAATAAATTAAACTTTTGAAATAAGGTTTCTGTAGCTTGAAGGTCCGTGTGTTTGTCGTTTAGTCACAATGAACTTGCGTTTTCAAAGTTTCTTCGTGTTCTTTGTGCTTTCAATAAATTGACATGTTACTTTGTGTTACTTACCTTTAACTATTTATTTATTTATTTGGAAAACCAACAGCTAATTATACACAATATGAAACAAAATAAATAAAAGAAAGCCAATAATAGGTTTTCACGACTAAACAACATAATAAAAACAAAATGTGAAGTGAACAATAAGTCTAAACAAAGTGGTTATAAATAGATAAATAAGGAAGTTAACGTAAAAGCTACTTAAATAGTACTTAAAGTATACTTGTATCGCCAAAAAATTCACTGTTCAGCCGCAGTCTGGTTGAACTGACACTCGTACAGAATAGATCTAGATCTAATCGCTTACTCAGCTTATTAAACTAGTCAAATATGTCGAAACCTATTAAACTTATATTTGGTTTTCATAAATCATATTTTGATCATAACTGATGAAATAAAAATGTGTCCATAGAAGACTTAAAATAAATACATTTGTGCAAAGTCTTCCGCGCAGACCAGATGGCAGCCATATTAAAAATCAAACGACATCGCACGAGTTGTGCGAAGGCAATGGGTGCGCTTGGCACAGGACCGGAAAGAGTGGCGTGATGACCTATATACCCAGAATCTTGTACATATATGTATGTATGTAATTTAAGTTACAGATATTATTTGTCTTTTTTCATAAGCATGCATTAGCACCTATTTATGCTCTTGTAATTTGTCAAAAATTTTGGACTAGGGGCTGATTATACCTAGCGTACCTTGTTTAGTATTAGTAATAATAATTGTATAATTCATTGTTGTCCTTAATAAAGAATGATAAAAATAAATAAAAATAAATAGGAGGGTGAACTGAGATGACAGCAAATAGAAAAAAACGGTGTATTGTGACAAATCACTTAATTTGAAAAAAAGAAGGAGGATAATGACTTTCGAGTTGCCTTCGAGTTGCAATAGTCATATCCATGTATTTATTCAGTCGATTATGCGTGCGAAGGTGGTTTTAATTTACAGAATAACATGGCACCATGTTCAATCAATAAGGCTGCGTGTACACGAATGAGTTATACCGTAATTTACCTCACGCAAATTGAAATATTACTAAATTAAATTAAATTATGCTCCAGATGTCTGTTTCGAAACTCGGATATGTTTCTAATGTAATGATAAAGGTACAGGTGCTTTGACAGTGGTTTATTTAGAGCTTTTGTATTTGGAATAATTTAAAGATTTGGTTGTTGCAAATGCTATTATAACTTGCAGACTGAATACTTATTAACACTATTTCCAACCAAAATTATGTTGATTTTAATAAACACAAATCGCTTAAGGACATAAATTAAATATACAAAAAGGTAATATATTAAGGCTGATAATAGTACATACGGCTACACATCAAACTATACATTTCCAGTACAAGTTTGCCTTGCATTTTGTAGGCTTTCCGTACAATGAAAGGGTTTTTTATGATATATGGAGATAAAACAAGCTTATGGCCCACCTGATGTTAGGTGGTAACCATCGCCTATAACAGAGAATTGCCTCGTAGGCCACGATGCACTGCCCTGCGTCCATCAACTACACACATAGCTGATTATAGTGTACCCAAATCGTACGCGCCTTACATTACAATAACGCACAAGTACGTAATGACATACATTACGATATTGAAATTGGGGAAATAAGAGACCCTTTACGAGCAAATGTGTTATAAAAAAAAAAATTCTACTTGGTTACTGTAATTTGGTATAACATTATAGAGTTAATCAATCGATTCTCTCTGATAACAAATGTACGTATTGTAAGGTATCTAATAAATAAAATTCATCCAGTTTAAACGCCTCCTTCACTGGGGCGGCATTTGATCGAGTTATGCATTATTAATGAACATTGACGTATAATTACAGAGCGCGCTGATTTATCGCCGTGTACGGATCAGATACGGTTTGGAGAAAACGGCCCGTGTACGTGGGGCCTTATTGAGATGTATACCCGTCTGTTTGATTGTGAAAGGTTATTTATTAGTTTCTATGTTGTGATAAGACTAGATATTAAATTGTTGAGTAAACGGTCAAAAGTAAGTATTTTATTTAATTTATCAAAAAAATTATATAAATGTAATACTTAGGTAATTCATTTTGAAAATTTATAAAAAAAATTGTATAGATGATTGTAGCTATTTGTCTTATTTGTTTTTAACAATAAAAAACTAATTTAACAATTAAGCGCGACACACAGGATGAAGATTCAATAATATTTTATGTTAAGAAAAAAACATAGGTATTTTATTATATCTTTATAATGGGCCATAAAATAAGTTATTTCGGTTTAAAGAGTTTATTCTCATAAGAACAAATTACAGTTCACTTAAAATGAGCTTAAATATTATATAACAGTAAGTTTACTTATTCAAATGCTCCTACATTGAGTCGAAAGCCCAGCTGGCCGCTAAGAAGCTTGGAATACTTGCAAAGGTGAGGCAATACTTCACACCGGGACAGTTGCTCAACTTATACCAAGCACAAGTCCGATCATGTCTGGAGTACTGTTCTCACCTCTGGTACGGATCAGCGAAATACCAGCTAGAGGCTCTAGATTCAATTGAGAGAAGAGCCAAGAAGCTCATTTGCAATGACGAGTTAGCAAATGCAAGGCTCCATAGCCTCGAGCATCGTCAAAGGGTTCCAAGCCCCTCGGTTTTTATCGGATACATTTCGGAGAGTGTGCTGCGGAGCTTTTCTACCTAATCCCACCATCCCCGTTGTATCATCGGACAACCAGACGCTCCGCGATGCGCCACCGCTACATGGTAGACATACCTCCTCTACGCACAAAGCGGTACTCTTCCACCTTTATTATGCGCACCGCCAAGCAGTGGAACGCCTTGCCTGAGTCTGTGTTTCCTGATAACTACAACCTAGGGATCTTCAAGTTGCGAGTGAATAGGTTTCTTCTAGGCAAGTGTGTACCATAGTAGACTGCATCATCGCTTACCATCAGGCGAGATAGTGGTCAAACGCTAACCTATAAATTATATGTAAAAAAAAAAGTTTTCCAGAAGTAGGTACCAACACACTCAAACTATAACGATATAAGGTAGGTTATTGAAATTAAATTATGTTAGCGGAATTTAATATTTATCATCTTGTAACTATTTTATTGTTGCCTGAATTAAATTATTAATTTGATTACATCGCCTACAATCCAATGGACCATCACACACGGCGAAGATAATATATATTTTCATTGGATTGTACGGAGAGCGATTGGTATTTATCTTAAGGTGGTTCGGTTCCTACACAAACAATCAGTGCACATTCACTAGATAACTGAACAGTACAAATGTCTAAACATATTCGTATCGAAATAGTTACATCTTTTTAGTGTCGGCTGATTAATAAAATTGCATAATTCATAATGCTTCGGCATTAATTTTAAAGTGTTACAGTTTTTGTTGTTGATCACTTAAGGCGAGTTGCGAAACGATGCCTAAACGTATTTAGGGGCTAAATATTATTTAGGGATTTTATAAACACACATTCATTTTCATCATCAACCTATAACAGTCCACTGCTGGAGGCAGGTCTCTCCCAGGGTGCGCCATTGAGCCCGATCCTCAGCTCTTCTCATCCAATCCTTGCCAGTCACAGCGCGCAAATCGTCACTCCATTTAGCCGGAGTGCGTCTTACACTTCGCTTGCCTAGACGTGTTCTCCAGTCCGTTTATCCCAACGGTTATCGGTTCTGCAGATATGACCGGCCCGCTGCCAGTTCCGCTTGCTTTCTTTCTGAGCTATGCCGATCACCTTGGTTCTCTGTTGGATAACCTTGTTTCGGATTCTATCGTTCAGAGAGTTGAAATTCTGAGATTCCGATTTCAATTTGTGGACCAGTTCCACCGTAAGTGTCCTCGTTTCGGTTGTATAAGTCACCACAGGTAGGACGCACTGATAGTTGAATACTTTCGAACATACAAATTATATTTATACATTTTAAAAACACACAAACACGTCAAATTTAAATGTGTTTAGTCGCTAAATTCGTTTAGGGATCTTGTAGGGGCTAAGTATGTACTACAGAGAAAGCTCGGCATTCTGCCTAAATCATTCAAATATTACGAATTTGACCATTGTTTCAAGCCCTTACTCTGCATTTATGACATAAGACATAAATGCAGAGATTCAGCGAACCAATTGTGTGCAAAATAACCATATAATAGACTTAATTAACACGGCACATAATAATACCCTATATTTTACGCTGAAAAACATAATAATATTGTCATCATATTTCACGATATCCATAAACAGTAATAAGAGAAGTTAAAATAACGAATTTAAAAACCTTCAAATTTGTTTAATCCTGTTCGGAAAACCAATTAAAGTTAACGATGGTACAGTACGCGCCCATTTATACGACACGTGAAGAAGGCAAGACCTGCTCGATAATATGCACTAAAATCAAAACTACTGTAAGCCAAAACTGATGAAATATTCATGTAAATAAATTATACACCTTTCGCACACACCGTTTTGGTTTCACGTTCTTGATGCGTACAGCTAAGGTATGGAACACTTTGCCGTCGTCTGTTTTTCCTAAAGAATACAATCCAGAGCTCTTTAAGGTAAAGATGAATAGATTTCTTCTAGATCTTCGTACTTCATCTTAGACCACATCATCGCTTACCATCAGGCGAGATTGTAGTCAAACGAAGATCTATCCAGTTTAAAAAAAACCTTTATCAGTCTTTTTTACATCTAGTGGGTTGCCGTCCTACGCTGCGCTTTCCAGTGCGTACTTACAATCCTTATCAGGTCGTTTTTCCATCAAGCAGTCTAGCGTATTGAGCATGTGCGCTATCAAGCGCAGTGTACTGTAAAATGCGCAAGTTTAATAAGCAAGTTATTATCGCACCATCTCGAGGTGTCACCAAGAATATGTGTTTAGCCGATAAGAGCACTTTATCGGATCGTTACTGCAAGGATTTCGAAAATAAATTGGTAATTTAGTGTTTTTTGAACAGAAATTATTATAAGGATGATTGGAGTTATAACAAGTGTTTATATTTATTTGTTAAATGAAATAATTTTTGTATAATTAGTCACATGAATTTAAAATACATAAGAAATAGTTGAATCATCTAGAGACCGTTGAAAATGATAGCTTAAATATAAATATAAATAGAAAGAAAGAAAGAAAACATTTTGTTCAAAGAACCACACAGTAATAAAAAAAATAAACACAACAACAATAAAATCTAACCTAAGCACTAACAAACCAACAAACTTAAAAGCTCTGTGTAAGGATGAATTGGTACTCAGCTCAGCATGATGCTGCGGCATGTTAATATGCCGCAGCGCTAGTCTTCTGCTGAGTCCAGTAGAAATAGATAGCTCAAATGCTCCAGAACACTACCAGGCGGAAGCGTTTCCAAGACATTGGCTGCATTGCTTATGCGTTGACCCAGATAAGCGCCAGCTCTTGGATCACACGTCGCTTCGACCAAATGCCTTTGTATTGCCTATCCCATCCTCGTCACCACTGGGAAATACTGAAATATTCGGGAGCAATAAAACTTCGTGGTTTATGGTTTATGGGTAGACAGAATGGTTTTATTCCTGCCGACGGTGTTTTTACATTTTGCATCAAAACTACCTACATTATAAAATTATGCTCAAACACCACAATTTTTTACCCTGACGCAAAAGGAGGAGGGGAGCGGGGGGGAGGTGTTTATAAGTTAGACTCCTATATGTGTGTTTCTGCGTCGGTGTGTCTATCTGTCTGTGACATCTTACTTCCTAAACGGATGGATCCCGGCTTTCACAACGATCCCTAACTGAAAGTAATTAGCGACTAATCACGTTTAAATTTTACGTTTTGACTTGACAACTTTCTTAAACATAATTTAGGCACTAAATACGATTAGGTATCGTTAACTATATTTTGATAATTCAAAGTTTTGAAAGGATCTCTACATGTTTATTTTGGCAGACTGTCAATTAATACATGAGCCAAATTACATAAATTATTATTTAAATCAACACCAAATAGGTACTCCAAATATCGTCAATTTTAAATTACTTAACCCACTTCATATGTAAAAATATATCATCAAATTAAAAGTCGATATCGTTCGTTATTGAACCTCAGAATACGAGAATTTCGTTAAAAACTAATTAATATGCAATCCAATTGACTACCGTAGACAAACGTCCATGCGAGCGTTATGTGAGTTATAGGTCATGAGGCTTTTCACCTGTATGCCTCTAGGAAATTGACACATGGCAGGGCATCGTTGGGAACGTTCCTAAGGTGCGTGGCCTACGAGGCAATGCTTTATTACTAGGCGATGGTTACCACTGGGAGGCATTTGCTTTTTCCATCTCCATGTAGTATAAAAAAAACCGAACAAGTGCGAGCACCGAGGGTTCAGTAAGATTTTATTTTAAGTGGCATAAGTACAAAATAACGATTGTTGGATTTATTTTCTTTATTTGTGCTGCAAGACCTAGCTTTGCCAAGTTTCATGATTTAAGGTCAAAGAACCCTAGACGAAAACGATGATTAGCTGTGCAAAAATTGGCCTGGTACAAATGGTTGAATTATTTAAAAAAAAAAATGTGTTTTCGTCGGTATGGCGGGGTGTAAGTCACACTAGAGGAGTATGGCAATACGCTACCGCCTACTTCTTTTTTATCAACTATCGGAAAAAACAAGAAGTTTTGTGCAACAAATCGTTCGACTTTCGTAATTTATCCGACACGTTCGATTAACGCCCACGCGATTGGGCCGCCGGTACCAGCCCTATGACCATCATTTTCCTTTTTATCATTACGTAATTAAACCCCTGAAGGGCCGCCATACTGATACAAATAACCTGACATTGTGTTACCATCTCCCGGTCTATAACGTCAGATATTGGGAAACCCTACCGTATACTTTAATATCTTATGCTTTCATAATTCGCTTGCGCTCAGATAGACATTTATCTAAATTATCTCATCGCTATGGCGTGTGCGAGAGCATTTTTACCTTAATCGAATTATGGTTTATTAAATTGGTTTCCGCTTCGAAATTTCCACATTTTCCACGATAATTATATCTGGCCGCACACTGTGGACCCTTTTATTATTGCTGGCGAAGTGTGAATTAATATAATGAAGGCTTCAGTGGCGTAGCTGTGGAGCCTGACACAAGCCTAGTGCATTAATATGTTTGCAACTAAATAATAATAATGTGAATTGCTATTGTTGAAAAATATTTGGAAAAAACCAGCATATACTCGAACCTACACTTAAAAGACATTTGGAGCTTCTACGATAAAACTGCTCGATGTTATAATAATGCATAACAATAAAATAATAAAAAAAGTATTTATTCAGTAAGGTTACATCGTAAATAAAAAAGTATAACATATGTTAAGTGTATTCATATGGAAAGATGTATATTACTAAAGACCTTGATTTTACATATTTTATGCTATATAATAACTATAATATAGCATATAACTATATTATATTCTTTATTGTACACAAATAGATTACAGACAAAAACAGCTTACAAAATGGACATGTACTTAGGTACAAAGGCGAGCTGAACTTAATAAGAGTTTTCTTCCAGCAAACCTTTGAAAATAGAGATACTCGTAGTTGATTATAGTGGTGAGTACGTACACAGAAAATAACTTTGGAGTAAAATACTAATAAATACCTATAGTTAAATACATGATATATACCATAACAAATACAATACTTATACATATTAAAAATAATACTTATAAACTATACCTACATTACAGATAAACGTAATACATTATACAAAATATACATTATATACCTACTTATATAGGGTGTCTCAATAAGAGTGCACTTTTTAAAAATTGTGTAATATTTTTTCCGTGTATGTGGCAACTCTGAAATTTGACCGCTATCACTTGTGATTGTTCCGATTAATAAAAATGTAGCGTTACACAAAAGAATAACGTGTTATCAATGTGAAAACTCATTATTAAAATGGAGAAAGTTACGCTGAGACAATTCGAAGAGTAGTTTAAACATTTAAAAAAACTGGTTGGCTGTGGACAGTCAGTCTCATCTGCGTCGATGTACGGGTAGATCTCTTAAAAATATTGCTGCTGTAAACCCGAAAACATACGAGAGTGTGGTCAAAAACCCTAAAACATAAATTCGGCATCGTGCTCAACAACTTCACTACACAGCGAATTTTGACGAAAAACCTCCATCTTCGCCCTTACAAGATTCAGCTTACTCAGGAGCTTAAACCAGTAAACTATGCAAAGCGTCGGCAATTCGTTCAATAGGTAATAGAGCAAAGTAAAGCGAACGCCGATTTTTCGAATTGTGGACACATTAGGTGCACTTTCTCGACCAAAAATTCCGCGAAGTTTGCCAGCAGTAACTTTCACCATTTTTTGTAATGACTTTTCACAATGATTACTAGTTCTTCTTTTGTGTAATGCTCCATTTTTATTAATCTAATACTAAAAAAATTACACAAAATTTAAAAAGTGCACTCGTATTGAGACGCCCTATATAGGGATACATAATAACCTAAAAGTTTACAAGGACAGGTAATGCTTTTAACTCTAAGCTTAAAAATGTTTAGTGACGGATAGAGTGTGATAGAGAAATCAACAGTTTGACTCCACGGACAGTTAAGGAACCGCCATAGTGACTGGAGGAATGAGGAGGGTTTTGAGAAGGAGGGACTTAGTGGTATTAAGAAAACCGACATCGGCATAGTCCAAAAGGAGTAACATGGGTAATATTTTTACACTTTGAAACTAAACTTACTCTTGCTCAAGAGTAATTTTAGTTTCAAAGGGTAAAAACTTTTGGAGACGCATGAGATTGAAAAGAAGAAAGAAAGAAAATACATTTAGTTGAACCCACATGACATCACACATAATAAAAACAAAAGAAAAGTCCAGCTTCTCACAAACAGAAAATGATGGTGTTGCGTGGGGACAAAATGGAAAACAGAGAAGTTAATTCTTTTACCAATCTCATTAACATAACCCACACAAGACAGATGATTTTCTAAAATGACGCCCAGGTTCTTGGCATTGGCCCTGTAGCTAATCGGTGCGCCAGCGTATAAGACCGGAGGAGGACCACACTTACCGACAAGATTTGACATGTTATCGTTATTGTTAAAAAAGTTATAAAAGTTGATTCAAGCAAGCGTCAGGTAGGATAGTACAGGCCTATTATTTCGTGGCTAAATTGGATAATAAAATATATATTCTAACTCAAAATCAATCTGCCAATCTTTGATTCACTAATACTCCTCTCCGTTCTATGGTTGTCTGGACATCGCTTTTTAACGATAAGACTGCCTATTATACATTTACTTAATTCTCATTCTGTTGTATCTAGCTTGTAAGGTGTAATTAAGGATTTTATTGATTCATTCATTTAAAACTACCTAAAAATAACCAGTGAAACGACGAACATTAATTGTTTGCAATAAAACGCCGAGCAGTCTTGTTCGTACTAAAGACCTCGATAAACACACATTGTTAAGTGGATTACCACCTACGCGCAATTAAGTATTTAAATGGGGAATTAAATTATGGTAATGAGAAGCGGTGAGCTTTGATTTTTATTATTTTCTTTTACTACATTTTTGTAGAAGTTTTCATTGAGAAAGGTTTTACTAAATGTTTTTTTTTTACTTGTAGATACTAGTATAAATTTCTGCAGCACTCGTGGTACTGCTGTCGCGTTGTCGAACACTGCCATTCTCTTGAAGGCGTTGTTGAAACCGAACGGGAAAAGCTGCGGGTTGCCTTTTATTTGTCCAACTGAAAGCTATGCTTCGCGATTTGTTTTATTATTTTTAATTAAAATATAAAAAAGTCCCTGCCGCCATACAGTATAAACTAGTACGGAGGGTAGTCACTTGACTGTGTAAAGCAACGTATGTAACTACAAACTTAAGTTATACAAAAAAACATGTCTGTACATATATAATTTGATTTAGAAAACTTTCATGATTTATTTCAATCATTATTATATCCCGTTTTTTCATTATTATTATATCATTATTATTTCGATTTTATCGCGTACCGTTTTATCGGTGTTTCGACGTTCAATTCGTGAACGATGATCAGGGCTGTCGGTCGAAACGCCGATAAAACGGTACGTGATAAATCCTGTATTTATTATGATTATCCTAGTCAAGTTTGTAAACTTACGTTTAGAAATAAAATTTACTTAACTAATTTGATATTGGCATTTCTACTTAGTCGTAAATTTTCTTAAACAATTTTTGTAGAAATTGAATTTTTTCATCTCACAAAATCAAATAAATAAGTTTTTATTATGTTTCCAATACTAAAACACTGACGGATATTTAATAATTTACCCATACTTTCTCTTCTGTCATTATCTTTATTACGATAATACAAATAATTCTCATTCCAATCGGTTTGTATCCTTAACCGAACTTTTTACAGCTTTTCAACCGTTTTAACCGAATTTATATTTAGTGTTTAAACATTTTATTAGCCTCTTTATTAAGACTTGTTAAAGCATGGCTCCCTACTGAGTGTATTTCAAGAATTTGCTTGAATGGATAAATATTTTAATATAAATTATTTTAGGAACTTTCATATATAAGTTTAATTTGCAACTGTCTATGGATACAAACAGCGTCGGTAACAGGTAGCCTGCATCTTTAAAAATCGAAATAAAAACTTGTAGAAGTATGATTATTAAAAAGTTTGTTTATTAAAAATATAGTAGTGATAGCGGCCCGTCCCGGCTTCGCACGGGTGGACATTTATTTTTTAAACATTTTTTATTGCGATTCTTATTTATTGAGATATGATGAAAGGAGATCTTCCTTTAACGCTCAAGAGAAAGCTAATGGACGTATGCATCCTTCCCGTTTTGACATATGTATGGTGCGCAGAACTGGTCACGGACTAACATTTTAAAGTCCAAGCTAAAAGTTTGTCAGCGTGCGATGGAACGCAGCATCTTGGGTGTCAAGCGAACGGATAGAGTCCGGAACACTGAACTGCGCTCAAAGACCAAAATTGTTGACGTAGCCAACAAAGCCGCTCAGCTAAAGTGGAACTGGGCTGGGCATGTCTGTCGCATGCCAAGTGAGCTGTGGGCAAGGATAGCCACCGAGTGGCGTCCTGATCCAGCGAGAAGGCTATTCCTAACGGATTGGCCACAATCAGCTCAGGAACGCCAAGTCTGGAAAGAATGGGGGGGAGGCCTTTGCCCAGCAGTGGGACACGAATGGCTGATAATAAATAATAAAATAAAAAATTTATTACAAAATATTATTATTATAAAAATTATTATAAAATTTTTACACTTTGAGTTACATTATTGAAGTTTTGGTAAGAATCCTTTATTTTTTCTAGTAATAAATATAGCCTATGTTACTCACGGATAATGTACCATTGTAATAGTGAAATAATTTTTGAAATCAGACCGTTTGTTTTTGAGTATACTCGTTACAAGCATACAAATCTTCCTCATTATAATATTATTAGTGTAGAAAAATAAACACACAATGCATAATAAATACTTTTGGCAAACATTCTACTACAAGTTTTTATTTGAATCTTAAAGATTGAAATAAAAACTTGCAACATGCAGGGACTTACCGCTAGCGACGCTGTCTGTAACTTAAATAAAAATAAATATTTAATTCCATTTATATTTTAAAGGTCCCTTTAACCACAAGACTGGACATTGTATATCATCTGTGTTTCTTTGCAACTGATTTTCTCTTCTGTTTTTGGTGTGCATCTATTTAAGGAATTTTGAAGTCATTTATTAACAGAAAGAATATATTTATATATAAGACTAAAATACAGAAGAAACAGTTGAATCATCTAAAGACCGTGGTAAACGATCTATAGATAGCTCAAATGCTAAAGATTATTACCAGGTGGAAGTGTCCCCAAGTGACACTGGCTGCATTTCACCCAGATAAACACCAGCTCTCGGATCACACGTCTATCTATGCTGTTTATCTATCTATGATATTGACTACATGCAAATACTATAGCCATCTAAAATCAATTGGTTTTAAACATTTTGTTAACTCGGATGAATACTAACAAAATCACACCCTGTAAGACACCTTTTTACATAAATACAATAATACAATACAAATGTTTTAATTTAAAAAAAACTTGTGTCTACAATATGAGTGGATCTTTGGATGGTTTAGAATGGCAACTGGACCTGGTAGGTGGAGCTGTTGTCGAGATTCAGAAAATTGCGGTCAAAATCGCGGGCATATAACTAGTAACAATATATATTTATTAAGTCTTCACTCTTTTCTAAAATACTTTACTAAGTTTTTTCAGAACATTGAGTCGATCTTCGAATAGGGCCCGTGATAGGTATAAAGTTTTTTGTAAATGAACAAACCATATTCCATTTCTGATGATAGCATTCCATTATAGCTTAAAACAGATAATAACAGTGCTATAAAAATATAATTTATAGCTTTTAAAACATTTACGCCCATTATTAAGGCCATTCGATTTTCATGACTCAATTATTACAATACGAGATTTAAACAATAAAATTTAATTTATCATTTAGGTATTTCTTCCTGAGAGTAATTTAAGGATGCTATATGTAATAGCACCAAACGTGATTGCACCCAAGATGAAATATTTCTCCACCAATGCATATCAATATAAAAAGGACTCGCATTTATATTATTAACTAATTTTAACAAAAAAACCTGTTTATATGTACTTATGTACGCACGTAAGAAGTTATACTTCTTGGAGACTTGAGAGACAGTTAACTAACTTCATTATGTAAAAATTTGCAACATCTTAAATATTTTTTTTATTTAAATGTAATTAATAAAGTAACTGTTATTTTTTTCCAAACGCGCCAAAAGAAGTATAACTTCAATAAAATAAAAGCATAATATTTTATGATATAATATATTTAAATCTTCTAATACAATAATAAGCTATTTCTAAGAAGAATTCACTTCCGCAACTTCCGAAAAGCCGAGTCAACTATTAATTTTTAGTAATGTGTTTTATGGCATAATATATTTATTTCTTCATTATAAGTGATTTTTATATGTTACACACCCCAAATATTTAAATTAATATTGTTGATTTTTTAGATTGTGCTGTCAAAGTATTCCAGGAGAAGCTCTCTGGCCGAAGACTAGTCTGCCGATCAGCTGGATAGACGAATTCCCAGTGGCATTTCGTGATCTCGATGCGTTCAAGACCCACCTCGGGTCATTGCACCTAATAAATTTAAGAGTATGTAACATTTTGTGTAATAAAAATAAAAATATTATGACTATTTAACCGTTCATACCATAGGCATACTCTACAGCTTGCTTTTTATTCCTCTGCGGTCAATCCTTTTATTCTTTCTATTGTACAATTTGATAGCTTTTAATATTTATGGTGGTAATTACATTTTCGATTACCATGTATGTGTTTTAATTATGAAAGAAGAGAGAAAAAATACGTTTCTATTTGTAAATGTTAACTGGAAGAGAATGCTTGCTAGCATTAAGTTCACTTATGTACAGATGTATCAAATTTTGTGTAATAAAGAATTTTCAATCAATCACATTAGGACTACAATTATTATGAATTTCGGTTAACAATGAATTTGCTGTTGATGGAAATTATATAATTTATTTGGTAGATGTCTAATAACTTTCTAATTGAAACTAGTAAATCAAAATCATATACCTACATAGGTACGCTAGATTTTTTTTCTATTGAATAAACTTGCGATGGGTTTTCAGCGCTATCATTTTTTACAACTTTTATTATTTTAGCGATGGTAGAAAAAATCAAAATCTTTATATTCATTAAAATCACAAGTACTACTTTGAAACGTCAATTTTACCACCCGTTCCTTCGTGGCCAAGCCAGGGAAGAAATGGAAGAAACAAGGCTGGTTGTTTTTTTAATGATCCTTTTAGAATACATAACAGTAAAGAAAATAAATTACGTCTAAATTGTAACATTTTTGAATGAGTTGGAGAAATTTCAATCCCAAGCTTCTCTATCATCTAACTATAATTCGATATTTTAGGGTAGGTTTTTTATAAAGATTTTGTTAAATTACGTTTTTCAATTTGTTGATTGTAAATTTTTGTACATCCCTTGGAAGTTTGTTATACAAGCGTACATCTTGCCCTTTAAACGATTTACTAACTTTAACGATTTAGACCCAAAGTGATCCAACTCACGCGTAACAGTAATAATCAATGCTTAAAATTATCAAGATAACGAATGAAATCCGCAGCCTTCACCCCTAAAATATCAAAATACCCACCAGAAGATTTACAGCCTAAAAAAAGTTTAAAACTCCGATCACTCTACCACCTGACGTATAGAGGCCACAAATCATGGTACCCTCATAAAACCCTCCATATCACTTGCTATTAAAATGTTTCGCGTTGGATTTTTGTTTTGGGGTATGTTTACATGGTTTGTCTAGACATAGCAATGATTTTATGTTTATTTATTTTATGTTGTAATACCTGATGTTTTATAGAAAAACTAAAATTGTTTGAAATTTTTTATTAGTACATATGTATAAAATACTAGTTAACCAGCCCACCCCAACATTACCCTCCTGCGCAGTCGGGTAAAAGGTAGCCTGTTTAAATCCCGGTCATTAACTATATACCAAATTTCACCGAAATCGATTCAGCCGTTTAGTCGTGAAAACGTAATATACAGAGAGATAGAGGCAGATAGGAGAGACAGGTACTTTTGAATTTATAATATTAGTATGGATATGGATAAAACAAAACAGTTAATACCGTATCAAAAGGTACAAGCTTTGCTTAGTTTAGGGCTAGATAATGCCGTGTGAGATATCCAGCATTATTTATTTTATAAATATTTAAATGAATATATAATTTGAAATTGTGGTATTAGCGTCTTTTGGATCACACGTCACTTCGACAAGATAACGCCCGCCCTGAAAAAAAAATTTAAAATGCGAAGGAACGCAAAAACATTGAATACTGACGATCAGTGCGCAGCACTTCCTTAGAGTTCCAAAGGTCGTATAACTAGCTAAAGTTATTACGCCTTAATGAGGTAATTTTCAGATCAATACAAAGACAAAGTTGGGCCGAGGTCCAGAGGCCAGACGGTAAAGGGAACGATGTTATCAAATGTCGCAGTGGTTCGGAGCTCGTGACTTACCTTTCTTGACAGCGTTTGGGCCAAGCTAAGAGTGAAAATGGTGAAAGTGGTTGCTAAGTTGCGAATAATTAAAAACATTTTTCACACAATGTCTAATTATATGTCATGTAAAACTCACCAAAAGAAGATAATTAAATCCCTATGGCTGAGCCGGAAGTAAAGTTGTACTAAATGTGTTTTCAATTTTGAACCTCATCTGTATTAAGATTTGAACCAAAGAGAGATTTTAGCGTAAGAACTTATTCGTAAATCGAACTAACCTTTGCACAGAATGCACCAACCTAGATTTTGTTTTTATTGTCTCGCAAAAAATGTAAAAAGTAGAGTATTCTCCTCGTGGATAAAGCTATCTGCATCTTGGGCGTGCTTATATCCCTCTCTGCACTCAGGATTCTAGTAACACCGTCGCTCCGCTCGTGAGTTAACTCTAGAATCCTTTGTAACGTTCGGGATTCAATATAGCGCCGTGACGCAAGACACTGCTTTATCCCCTAGTTTAATAATCTACTATTCTACAAATGGTATAAAATGTAAAGATATACTTTTGAGTTTTGAACGTAAAAGAATCACTATAGATAATTTGTTACTATTATGATTAATTAATCTTTATTCAAAACCATCGAAAGGCACACTCTATCTTGAGTATTGGACCTTATTGAATTGAATATAATTATAATTCAAAAGTACAGGTTCTTAACAAAAATAATGATATAAACATTATTTTAAAATCCAAAAAATACAAAAAAACAATTGAATAAGACCGTTCCAAACGATCTATAGATAGTTTAACTGCTCCAGGTGGAAGTGCCCCCTAGACAAAGGCTGCATTGCCCCGCTGAATAGCAATGCTTTATCGTTGCCCCAGATAAACGCAAGCTTTCGGATCGCACATCGGATTAATAATACTTTTGACCTCTTGTCTTCTATCACTTCCGCCCTAGTCCAGACTAGCTCGGACAAAGGAGTGGGCGGAGGAATGACGCGAATGCATTCACGATTGTTTCATTTAAGAATACTCTTCATTTGAGCCTAATGAGTCATCAGATCGCAGATTGGAAAGTTTATGGTCATTCTTTGACCGTTTGGTTAAATGCCGCTGTATCTATTTGCTTTTGAACAACGATATAGACTGGGCAGTCTCTGTAACTTTAAGGATGTGGTATCTTTATTGCTTATTATACTCAAGAAAATGCGCAAACAACATACAGAAATCGAAGACATGGGTGACCTTAATCATGAAAATAGTGTTCTTTCAGGCTGGAGAGAGTTTTGTTTTAGAGTCAAGTTAAAAAACTCGTCCGGGTTTGCCAAGTCAAAAAATATTATTTTCGCTCAACTGTCTCCTCTTTCACTCCCCTATAAGTCACCGTGCTAGGTAGATATATTAGATAGATAGATAGTTCTTAATATGTTTAGTCTAATAGCGCCTCTACACGATGGGTCATGATGGGCGATCATAGACGATCACCATCGTATAGAGGGCATAATTGACTGTAATCGCCCATGATCGGTGACGATCGAGCGCAATTGCCGCTATGTCAGTTTTTCGGACAAACATCAAAGGAGTTTGCGGCCATGATTGTAAGCGTGTCCATACGATCGCCAATCACTCAGTTCTTATTTGTTTACGGTACGGTGCGGACGCGTGCGTTGTATAAAATGTTATATATAATTTATACACTAAATAAATAAATAGCGGCAACTGCTACTATTTCGACGTCCATAATTAACAAATGTAACTTCGCAATCACGGTGGCAATCATTGCGCATTCTGTGAGTATCCCTCATGGCCCATTTTGTAGAGGCTACATAATATCTTTGAAATCTTTGTGATGTACTAACTAAGCACAAAACTTACAATAAACTTGTCAATAGTAAAAAGAAATGAAAATCCGTACTATAAGTTTTGTTTTATCTCCCACATTACCATAATAACATAGGAGCAATAACACGAGGTTACATCACTAATAAAGGAAGTTATCCAATAAAAACCGACGAATAATCTAATCTAATCTAATCCGGGCCCACCCATAAACAAAAGTGCCTGTTTACGATCACATACCCTTTGAAACCACAGACTAGAGCTTGGGCATTTCGTTTTCAGAGAGATTATCATCATCAGCTAAAATACATCCACTGTTAAACATATATGCCACCCCAATGGATTTCCAGAGTGACCTTGCGCGGCCTGTGCCGGCTTCCAGCAACCAATATCGGGACTTCTTTACATCTAGTGAGGAAAGTCTATCGCTGCGCTTTCAGGTGCGTGGTATCCAGTCGAGAAACTTTCTGCCTCAACAGCCGTCAGTTCTTCGAGATATGTGCCCCGCCCTCTGCCACTTCAATTTGCTAATCCTCAGGCTGTATCAGTGAAGTTTGTAATGAGAAAGTTTGCGATGGGAGAATAAAAATAATATTGTTTATTATTTATTTTAGACACTTAGTTCTACGCAAGAAGTGAAGAGAGATGAAAAGAGGGAATTGGGGGAGATATTTGCCTATTAGATAGGCTAATATATCTATCTATTTCAGAGATTTGGTTTTACTTTTTTAACTACTTTTAGATTTGTTCCTAAATTTTCTGGTGACATAATATAAAAAAATATTTTGGATACTCGTTTATGGGTGACTATGTATTTGATGACATCCTATAAAAAATAATAACAGGATATATAGGATGAATATTTCTGTGTTTTCAAGTGGCATTCATAGAACTATTAACTAAACTAAGCAATGTATGCATTACACAAAGGTTAACTGGAAGAGTATGCTATCTAGCATTAAGTTCCCCTATGCACAGATTATTTTTATTTTGTGCATTAAATAATTTTCCTTTAATAATTAATTCAATGTAACTACTTGTATATACTATGTATACTTGTATGTTTAGCGCACTCTTGAGTGAGACCCACGAGTGCTTAATTCTAAATGTATTTTATTCGTGCATACGGTTTTGAGTTTTTTTACAAAAACTAGAAGTATTGTTAGGCTAATAAACATAACTTTTGTAACTTTTGTATATGTTTACAAATTTTGTATGGTAGCTAGATATAAATATTTATTAAACAAGTATTATGTTTTGTTAGCTTGAGAACAAAAAAAAACGTCTAACTCGTGTTACTTCAATAACTGACTACCTCCGTGGTGCAGTGGCCGAATAGCCGGCTGAGACGCAGGAGGTAGCGGGTTCGATTCCCGCCGCGGATCAAATGTTTGCATGATCTACAGATATTTGTTCCGGGTCTGGTTGTTTCTCTATATACATATATTATTATAAGTATGTATTTATAAAAAAAATGTATATAATTATTCTATCAGTTATCTGGCTCCCATAGTACAAGCTCTGCTTAGTTTGGGGCTAGATAGCGCTGTGTGAAATGTCCAGCAATATTTATTTATTTATATTTATAGGTATGCTTCTTTGATATGTTGGGACTATACCCTATTTGGTCCATGTTATACACGCCCTATCTTTTCGTAGGCATCTCTATTCAATCTTGTAGCTGATAAGTCGTGGATAAAAGCATGATTTTAACCAGAGTCTGCGATCAAACATTAGGTGATTAATCAAGTAACAGTGATCCAACTGATAGGGATGACCACCAACAGAGCTTGGGAATGTTTGTGATAAGAGCATGTGTTTCTTACTTTGCTTATCTGCTTTGTGTTGACATTCCCCCCATTCTTTTGCTAGGGAATGTAAACGCCGCACACGAGAGTAAATGAAAATCTGACGTATTTTTTTTCTAATATTTCTGGACATTTCACACAGCGCTATCTAGCCCCAAACTAAGCAGAGCTTGTACTATAGGAATACTTAAAATATATAAAAAAAACATGTAGACCCGAAACAAATATCTGTAGATCATTCAAACATTTGTTCCGAGGCGGGAATCGAACCCGCAACCTCTTGCGTCACAGCCGGCTATTCGGCCAATGCGCTACAGAGGTCGTTCAATAGTAGGTATAGTTTATTAGATTAAACGTTCCTTGCTTTCAGAGATGTGCGAGGTCAGTGACCTAAGTAGAAAGTAAGCTACGAAGCTATGTGTTTATTTCCGTAAGTTATAATTCCTTAGTTAATTTGAAGTTTTATTAACTTTAATGTTTTTAGAAATTACGCCTTTTTTTAATTCTTAACAATTTGTATTACAGAAGAGCGAAATCTCCTCTGTAGAAACGTGCCCCGTTCAAGGGGTGAGGGGGATCTTCAAAATACCACGCTTGGTCACAGGGGCGAGGGAGGGGGCTTAGGTTTTCGTCACGTAGTCAATATTCTCTAGGTCTAAAGTGATATCGCGCTTTTTATAGCTATATTCAAATATGGCGCGCAGCGTTTAGTTTTTAAAACTTGTAGTTAAAGGACATCACGCGGTAAGCGCCGTTTAATAAAGACAAATATGAGCCAAATTATAATTTTTTTACTTTCTCTTTGCAAACAACTAAACCTAAGGGGGGGGGGTCTAGGCACAGGTATACTACGTAGGTCTCCGAGGGGGGGTAAAAAATTTAAAGATAAGTTACGTAGTATGGGTACATGACGACCTCTATGGTGCAGTGGGCGAATAGCCGGCTGAGACGCAGCAGGTACCGGGTTTGATTCCTGCCGCAGAACAAACTTTTGCATGATCTACAGATATTTGTTCCAGGTCCGGTTGTTTCTCTATATAAGTATGTATTTACAAAATATATATACATATATATACATAAGTATTCTATCAGTTTTCTGGTTCCCATAGTACAAGCTTTGCTTAGTTTGGGGCTAGCCGGTATCTAGATACCGCTGTGTGAAATGTCCAGCAATATTTATTTGTTAATGTATCTAACCAACGGGGTTTAAACCTTAACAGGGGTATATTTTCCGTCAACACGCCAACCCTCTTCATTACCTTTAAATTAATCCTCGTCGACAATAGTAACTTAATATCTTTCTTAACTATCAATTTCCTTAGAAATATCGAAATTAATCATAGCTGCAAAAACTATCGTCTATGCTCTTTGACGGTGACCTAAGGTTGTATTGAAGTGAGTAGGGTTACCATGATCATTAGTTATGTTGGATAATGTCCTAAGCATTTTGTTTCCTTAAGTACCTAGTTGCAAAAAGCTTTTTACTTCAAAAAAGTTAAATCTTAAACTTGCAATGCATAGATATTTTTTATGTATTAGCATTATAGGTAGTTTTAAATGATTATTTTTATTTCTCTACATTTATAATTTTACTCTGTGCACTGCCATCCATTACTGCTTCGCGCATTACTTTCCACCAAAGGTTGCCTGGAAGAAATCACTTTCAGCGATAAGGCCGCCTATTATACCTACTATATTTAGCATAAACAAGTTCTTTACGTATTCTTGGTGTAAAATAAAGCGTTGTTTTGGAGGGGGTGTCGAGTCAAACCTCACCCAATCTCACGTGGGTCCCCCCAGGTCGGTGTTCTCGGCAAATCTCACTTTATTATTTTTTTCCGCCAGAAAAAGTGTAATATTGTAAGAAAACTACGTGAAATTCAGTAAAAAATGTTTCTCCACTAAAGTATGACTCAATAATCTATAATAATATTATCGCGGTTTAATTATGCACTGATAGAAGACTACTACTAAAAGTCGTAAATAAGCTTAAATTAAATAAATCTAATGCAATCAAGCACCGATTAACTTATTTACATTAAAAATATGCATTTCAAAAAATCTCACGTGAGATTAGGAGAGGGGCGAGGGGGTCGAGTAAAATCTCACGAAATTTCACCAAAATTGCCTCCCGTAATTAATGGATGCCCCTTAACACGTTGGGGAAAAAAACCTGTTACACGTTTGGGTGTGACTCATTGGGAACCACCTATATTTGTGTCTTTGTTATATTTTATTTGGTGTACAATTAAAAGTGTAACTTTCAGACTTATTAATATTCTTTTTGTAATCATCCCCTAACTCATTTACTAAAAATGGCATTAGAGGATACGTTAAGCTATCAGTCTTCTCTTATAAAAGTAGTCATGCCATGTTATGTGGCCTAAAAACTCTAACACCAGAGTTCACCTCTGGTTTTTCAAAATGTACGGAGTTTTTTTTAATGGGCATTTAATTTTTTTCCAACAGTCAATTTCCTACGACGCTTTTCCTTCTTTTCCTTTTCCATTTCTATCATACTAAAACCATTGTAATTAATATGAAAACGCGTTTGTTTTATAGATTTTGCCATACTTTTTTGTAATCTGCAGAGTAGAGAACCGGTGACCTGTTTTTTAAGGTTTTTATAAACCTATCTCAGGCACCACTCACAAAACAGGTTTAACGGAAATGAATGTTTATTATTTAAAGCGGCAGGGGTTATACAGTGGTTACATGGTCGTCGTCGTCGTGCTGGGCACAGTCCTCTCTTTGTTTTTGTTTTCCGATCCTGTGCCAGTCTGAACCACGTACGACCCACGGTCTTATTGATGTCGTCGACCCATCTCGCTAGTGGACGTCCCCTATTTCGATGCCCAGTTCTCGGCCTCCACTCTGTTAGTGCCTTAGTCCACCTGTCGTATTTGCTTGCTGACGCTGAGCTTTAGTATTCTTGTGAATTTCGGTATTGGAAACTTGATCTAAGAGTGTGATGCCGGGCATTGCATCCTCCATGGCTATCTGGTTACACAAATACAATACACAAATGTCAAATGCTACCGAAGCGAAGGAAGGATCCAGTGTAAATTATTATGAATGAAAAATTCCGCATCATAGTTTGTATATTTATTTTGCGCGACACGAGTGGAATTTATGGCTTCATTTATTTTAATAAATTGAAGCTGTAAATCAGACTGGAACAAATTGGCTATTTTTTGTTACTCTGACTACTATAGTTTTTTTAAAAACGGTTGTTTTTTCTATCAACTGGTTTTTCTTGCTCATACAGCGCTAAGCTAGTTACCAACTCTGTCCAAACCAAATATATATAGAACACGCTTACATTCGTGTCCATCAAGATGGCGGCGTTAACTTCTGTATTGGAAAATTCTATCCACCAGCATTTAGTACCAATTTGGTACCTTTTGGTGGGTACTAAATGCTGGTGAAAATAATTTTCCGATACACACTCAAATTCGCAATTCGAGTGTCTGCGTTTAAAACCAATGGAGTAGTACCGAACATCACATTTGCTCTCTCGTTTCGACGCAGGCAATTATAGACATAAAAATATATAATATAAAAATAAATAAAATATATCTACATATTTATATAGGTGTAGCAACCTTTTGTAAACCAGACGAATTTGTTACCTAGGTCTTCCCGGTGATTGGTCGCGATAAATAATGAACGATTCATAATTATCTTCATTCATCAATTTTTCAAATTAATCTTAGACTACATCATCGCTTAACATCAGGTGAGATTGTAGTCAAACGAAGTTTGGATGTTTGTTACTCAATCACGTTATAACGGCTGAACCGATTTCGATGAAATTTGGTATGTAGATTATAACCTGGATTATCATGACATAGGCTACTTTTTATTGACAAACCACGCGTGCGAAGCCGCGGGCGGAAGCTAGTTAATTATAAAACATACAAAATGATAAAAAAGATGCGATCGAATACAGAAATTGTGTTAGAAAACTTTCGTGATTTATTTCAATCATCACACACCCATAAAACCGTACGTGATAAATTTCGTATTTATTTTAATTAAATAAATTATGATATTGATTGACCATTGATTATTTTGACAGGATTGAATGGGGTATGTAATTTTAACAGGTAAATAGATAGCTTTAGGTGGCCATCAATGAGAGCAATTTTGCAATTTGGATTAAAGTAATGAGCATAGCTTTAAAAATAGACGGTGGTGCACAGACATTTTATAGAATAAGTTAAAAATAAAACTATATATACAATGAATACCAAATTTGGCAAAAGTTCTGGCATTTTTTCAGAGCTTGAAATCTTTTGAGACAAAAATGTCTTCAAATAAAAGTAAAATATTGTCACCCTACAGAGGTCCTTTGTCGCCGTCTGCCCTTTGCGATTGATTAGCCGACATTTCACCCCCTTTCCCCATAGTCCCTTAGCATAGTAAGGCGTCTCAGAAGCCACACAACGCAGGGGTTGCTTGAGTTTAAGGGTAGAATGCAGTGAATAGGTTTACTTCGGTCGCCTATAGTGTTAATTAATTTAGAGAAAGTGTTGGGTTTCGATCGGCAAATTATAGATTGAGATCGCTTGACTGCGCCCGTATCTCAAATTTGAATTTGACGACCTCCGCGGCGCAGTGTGCGAATAGCAGGCTGAGACGTAGGAAGCAGCGGGTTCGATTCCCGCCGCAGAACAAATGCTTTACAAAAAAAATAGTATATAAGTATTCTATCACTAATCTGGTTTCCATAATACAAGCTCTGCTTAGTTTGGGGCTAGTTCGCGCTGTGTGAAATGTCCTGCAATATTTATTTATTATTTCAAGATGTTTCCTCATCATTATCATCATCAGTTTAGCCTTAGGATGTTCACTTCTGAATGTAGACCTTCCTTAGATTTCTAGAGTGATCGATCATGAACGGCATGCAATAGCTTCAAAGGTTTATTTTAAAATGTTAAGCTATGTGGTAAACCTTTATTCTGTAATATTTACTGTATTGTAAGATCCTCTTACATAAGTCAAATTTATATTATATTTTTAAATGCTCAAATCTTGCAAACTTTATCAGACAAGTTTACATTTTGTAAATTTTGATCCAATGTTTATTTGCTTTCAGCAAACTGTGACCATTCGAGTTTTGATTTTATAACGATGAACCTATGTCATTGTTTAAGATATTAAAATGTATTTTCATTCAATTGTGTATTTTAAATGGTATGCAATAAATATATTTATTTATCTATCTATTTATCATGTCAATACAACGTTTAACGGTAATGTTGTCTCTACAGATTTTAGTGCGAAAAGAAAAATACTGAATTAAAATTACGTTATTTAGTATACCAATTTTTTTTCTCCATTAAAACAAAATATTCTAATATAATATATTTTCTAATTATTATTAATTGATAATAATGCAATATTGGCAACAAAGCAATGAGCTGTTCTCCAGGTGAACAATTTATAACTGAACTCGATTGGTATACGATTTCAATACAAAAATATTTTTTTGAATCCGTTTTTTATTTTTTCCTTTACTTGTGCTGTGAAATTTCTTGCCAAATTTCATGATTCTAGGTCTTAGTCTATAGCTTGATTTTTTTATAGCAAGGGACCGTAGACCTCCATATTGATACCTCCACGCGTTCGTAAGAAAAAGTTTCTTGACATAATATGGGTTGTTTTTCTTTTATTACGACTTGGTCTTGGAACAAGCTTTTGGCCTACCTGATGTTAAGTGTTAACCATCGCCTGTAACAAAGTTTTGCCTTGTAAGTCCTAGAACCTTAGAAACGTGCCCTGCGATGCACTGCCCTGCATCAACTTGAGGCATACCTCGCCTTTTTTTCTATTAAGTTACGAAACTCTAAAAAAATGCCTAATAAACTACTGTTTAAATTTTATAGTTAAAAAGATCTTATCTTATCTAAGATCTTATCCTGCCATATCAATTATCAGTAGGTACTAATGTGTGAATGTCCCTCACCTCAAAAAGGCAGTAGCCGTAATGCGCATTTTATAGTTACACCTGCCTATTTATAACCCCTGACCGAATGGTATTATAATGTATTTAAATGTATGCCCGAAATGTTTGAGTGGGTGCGGTGCCACTGTGAGAGGCTTTAGGCCAGGTGTTGGCCGTTTTCAGAGTCCTAAAAACTTCGATACCAGTGCATTTAGTTCGTATATAATCTTACAGGATCTAAATTATTAGACTACTAGCTTCCGCCTGTGGCTTCGTATTCGTGGTTTGTCAGTAACAATAACTTATGTTTTAATCCATGTCATAATATTATACGTATCCACTAAATTTCATTGAATTCATTTTGCCGCCACGGCGTGATTGAGTTACAAACAAGCATCTAAATGATCGCATAAATATTTGTGTGAAAGTGTGATAAATTCTTCAAATATTTTTATAATTTATAAATTTTTATTTCTTATGAAAACAAAAAGACGTATTACCACTAAAATTAAACACTGTTTAGTGCGTGTTTAAAAAATTCCGAAACAAAAATTGTAGGGGATTTTTAACACACGCTAAACAACTGTTTAACTTTTTTGTGGTAAAGAGCTTTTTGTGTTCTAGCTAAACTAAAAACATACCATTATGAGATTTACAGACATATTATTATACATAAAATATTTTTATATTATTATGTTAATTAACATAATCTAAGCCTACAGCCGTGAGTGAGCCTTGGCTTGAGCTGGGTCTCTTTTCTCTCCAGCCTATAACTGCCAAGTTACAGCTCTTTATCTCCTTATTTGTTTACATAGAGCCTGCCCATCCAAATATTGCTTAGAAGAGATCGCCTTTAGCGATAAGGCCGTCTATTGTACCTATGATTTAAAAGTATAATTTCTTTTGTGGGTATTATTTTAATGGTGTGCAATAAAGACATTATCTAATCTAATCTAACCTACTTACAAGACCGCTTCTTACCATCTACTTTTGTTTAATGTTATTTGTGGGGAAACAGGCTTAAGGCCCACCTGATGGTAAGCGGTCACCGTCGATGTGCAATCTGTCACCGCATTCACGACATTAATTTAAAACACATATACATAAATCCACTGATTTTAGAGATTGGTTTAATACCGGTAGCTTGTATATACAGTGATCGATACTGTTCCAATAAACAATTTTTAACACAAATCGGCGACGCTTTTGCGCCTGCGCCGCTGTCAGTTTAACAGGTAGTTTTACATGATGATGAATATGATTTGTTTACCTATTTTATGCGATTGAAAATTAATGTATTATTAAAAATTTCATGGTAATGAAAAAAAAGTATTTTCCAACAATACTAGCCACCAGCCCAATACGTGATTAAAAATAATGTCGTAAATGCGGTGATACGCAGTATGAAATCCCACTTTGAATTGCTTTCATAACATCAAACGCTTCTTGCCTCTCGGTCCTACTGGCACCGAACCCCAATCGGTCACAGCGCGAACGCTCGCACCGGTATAAAGGCAAGCTCACACCTGCCCATTACCACTCACAAACCCCACACCTTATTTACATCCCACTATTGTCCAATAAAAAACTACATTTTAACCAAGTTTCCTCGCCTGTCGTTTAAATTTGACGATTTAAAGCGTATCCGAGTTCTTTCGTCTCGAGAATTCTCGCGTTTGTTTTGTTTGCGGAGACAGAGTGGAATTTAAATAGGTCTGTGGAGCTTCGTCGCGACGGAATTCTTGTGTTGTTATTGGTAAATCAGATAGGAGTGTTGTAATGTCGGGAACAAATTAGTAGTGACTCTAAAATTCTACTGGCGTGTACCGTCAGAATTTAAAATGTTATGCCTGAGACTAAAGCTTCTGGTCTAGATCTGTGCTCCCGCGTAGGACTCAAGCGCAGATTATGATTAAAATGACTTGTTTGTATTAATCATTAGAGGGACGTGAGGTACAATGATGCAAGGGGCACCTACATATATGTACAAGAATTATTTAATAATCGATTAAATGTATTCGTAAGCGCGATCGCAACGGATGCGTTCTAACATTTCTAGGAGAGTTGTATAGATGTCACCAATCAAACACATTCAATCGATTATTAAATAATGATTGTGTATCTATGTGCCCCTTGTATCATTGTACCCCACCTCCACCTATTCTTTTCATTGTGAGTTAAGAATAAGATTAATTTAGATTGTTGCCTTAAATATTCTCAACCAATATGAGGTTGAGTTAGTGGAACATGATGATAAATAGAATAACAATTATTATTGTACACCTTTTCTTGGGAATTAATAATTCATTTGTTCATTATTCATTCTTTAAAACTACTAAACTTTGTTATTAAATTGTTCAATGGATCGTAACTATCTTGGTTATTAATATTCATTCACTATATAGAAAATATTGTCAGTTTAATATTATAAATGAATTAAGTATATAAAGTTTCAACACGCCCAATGTTTCAACTTAATTACCCACATTCCAATAGACCACTGTATGTTAAATAAAACCACAAAATGCACAGTTAAACATAATTTATTTCATATTATTTAATTATCACAGATTCATTTATTTTAATAGTCATCACGTTAACAAAAATATAATATAGTCTACTGCGATGCGAACACCATTAAAACCGATGCCAGATCTTCTACTTTATCATAAATGATATTATGTACCTTTGTTACACTCAGTTTCAATCAGAAAACTCGACCAATTTACAAAGTATTATTGTAGTAAGCACCGTCTATAAACGTACTAATCAATTTTAATCAACCGTATTATCCATATTTACCGGTTTCAAATTGAAACTGATTACAACGAAAGTTAACGTATATCACACATTGTTACATCGATCGTGAGAAAATAACACATTTTCATGAGTATGCCATAAATTGTTCGTGCCACCAACTTATCTGTTCAGGTCAAAATTGGAACTAATCCTGACAAGTACAAAAGAGGCAAATGCGGCTGTTCAGTTATTAGTGACACTGTCAACTGAACAGTTATGATGGTGGAACTTTAACATTTTCTGATACGCTACTCGTGAAAATGTAACAAAAACTCGCAATTATCCAACTAAATGTAAACCTTGGATAAAGAAAGCTGACAAGAGGGCGTCCATTACGTGAGACGTTTTAGTCGATTTTTCGGACCCAACCGGTGAGATGTCGCGAGATTTGTTTCGACCCCGTGCCCCCACCCTTTATCTCACGTGATTTTTTCAAAATTTATATTCAAAGGGTAAATGCGTCCAGAGGGCTTAGTCAAGTTACAGTCGATTAGCGATGACGCTAGTCGATAAGACTGAAAATGTATGGGATTTGACACATGCTATAAAAATACTACGTCATTCAGCGACAACAAATGTATGTAGAAATCGAATAGATTCGTGGCGAATGTAATTTGGCTACGGACCCAGGACTCATTTAAAAAAATACAATTGACGTCATTATTTCAAGATTGCTTCTCTCGTCATATAGATTTAGAGTTATAAAATTACCAAAAAAATTGCGTGATATTAGCCGAGACCCCCTCCCCACGTGAGCTGGGCGAGATTCAGCTAGATCCCCCTGAACACCTCACGTAATTAATGGACGGCCCCCAAAAGTGACTGATGGTTAGAAAATGTATGGTTTACAGCTACCATAAAATGCGACGTTAAAACTATTGACAGAGGCTTGCACACAATGTACCATTCTGTAAAAAGACATAAAGCTACGTTGCGGCCTATACCTGTCTCTTTTCTTGTGCAGTGAAGACAAGAGACGACTACATAGTCGCACGATCACTTTGTCTCTCTCACACTTAACCGTATTTACTTTCCAGTCGGACAGGAAACGTTCTTTTTTCTATGTCTATGGTCAAAACATAAAATTGTATAATTACAATTTAAAAAATGGTACAAATGATGTGAAAAACTATGACTTCTGCAAAAGTATTAAACTGTGTCGCAGGCATCAACGCCCTCCTCCGGGAAATATTAAATTCAGTTCACATACATTTTCTTCGCGCCAGCCACAGTGTAACGTGTGGCACCGGCTTATAAAACCATGGTTATTTATTGTTTTCTACTTGTTGGCAAAGGTTTTACTATAATTCACGAATGTTAGAATTCTTTTAAAATACTAAGAAAAATAAAGTTTTAATTTTATTTATTGTGTTTAATTCAATTGCGAATTAAAAAGTTGGTCTTTTATTTTTAATCGATCTGTATGTAATTTATACTTTTGAAAAAGAAAATTATGGAATATAACTTAAATTCTGTGTAAATACTAATGCTAAATACCTGAATTTATTTAAAGCAGTAACCAGATAGCTGAATCAAATTAAACTATCATACGGGTACTAGGTTGATAAAATTCCCACATTCGAATATCGGCCGATAAACATTAAATTAAATCCATTGAAACAGGATTTCATCGTAATAATCGACTGTACAAAATGCCTATTTACGCACTGTGGGAAATATTCAGATTGTTTTCATGAATTTCAGAAATATTTTGCGAATGTGCTGAAATTTTCCTTTGTTAAATTTTCTGGAGTAACATTCGATGTAGGCACTACCAATGATTACGTGAAAAACACAATTCGGAAAATGAATCAAATAATATGTATCTCATTATCATCACTATCATTATTCACTTCCGGTAAAATTATAACAAAACAATATAAAACTCATCAGCGGCTTCGCCCGCGTTGTTCTGGGGTGCAAAAATACATATAGAAACTTTGACATCCCATTTTTATCCCATGGGACAGTTCCCACGGGAAAAAAATGGGATTTATGGGATAAAAAGTAGCCATGTGTTAATCCAGGTTATAATCTACGTACCAAATTTCATCGAAATCGGTTCAGCCGTTTCGACGTGATTGAGTAACAAACAAACATCCAAATTTTCGCATTTATAATATTAGTGTGATCAGCGACTTCTAAAGTTCTTAATTCATATTTTTTTATGCATTAAAATGACAAGAATCATTTCAAAACGTAAATATCACCGCATGTTCGTCTGCGTCCCAACCAGGAAAAAATCAGGCAAGCAATTTTAAATAAATTGCTTGCCTGATTTTTTCCTGTTGTTTCAGAATAAGATGCAGATGTCCAATTGTCCATATATATTCTTTGTTTTGCCAATTTCTATTATGAATTATGTATTATGCTATCCTAAAATTGAGTATTTTTAGTGTAACATGGTACCTGTATAAATGACTCCTTACTCCCTGAAAACAATTATCTAGTACTTAGTAATTATGATATTTTAATCAAATAGCATAAAAGGCCATTATTATAAAGACTTTTATACTATAAATTAGGAACAAAAAGCTTCCAGTTTCCACAACAATTCTCCAAGAACAAAAACTTAAAACGTTCATTGTTCCAGTTGAATAATGAAATGAATATTTAGAGATAAGTAACGAATTCACGTCTCATTGAATATTCGCTTATAATAAAACCTTTGCTGTACATTATTTACAAGACTTATATACAAGATATATGCAATCTAAGCTATGATTCACATAGAAAAGTTAAGAATTTGTGAAGTATAAATGCAGTAGAAGTCTTTATAGTGACAGGTGGATATTTAATTAGAGGCAGAAGTAACGTCAATTCTACACTCACGATAAAAATCCAAGAAAACTTAATTCAAGTGAACGATATCGTGCATTATTTTCAGTGAGATTTATTGACGTAAGTGTAGAAATGGATTTGCATTGCTTTGTATGACTATAAAAGTAACAAAATTAGGCTTCCATCTATACAATAAGCTCACACTTCTATCAATTATTGCCTTTCCTGTGGCATCACTTTTTGGCACAAACTTTGAAACATCAAGCATAAAACAAAAGCAAAACGCGAAATTAGGCGACATACGATAAACACTCAAACACTTTCAAAAATTAACAAAATAACCAACGGTTCACCGATGAATCGGTGTGATTCTTTTTAAGACAATGTAGGCACTATTATTGCTAATATATAATTTACTCATCGCTTATCTACAGCGTAGAATAATGTCTATACAAAATATACTACGAGATTTTACATAGGCCGCTGGCCTCACTATATTTTATACGTAAATATTTGAACTACACTTTACTAACCTTTCACATTTCTCATACCCAACACGCATTCCAAAATAATATAATTGATTCTTTTTAGGAAAGAACCAGTGTGGTGAAAAGATTTAGTGTGCCTTGCGGCTTTCGTACACAATAATAAATCTAATTACATATTACATGTGTAGTTTATAGCCAAGAAGGGCGACTCTGCAGTAGGTCAGCCGCGTCATGTCGGTCCATCTGTCTGAGCGCGGCGGCGAGCGCGGCGGTCGCGCCCGCCCCTCGCTCCCTACATTCCCACAGCTCCAGAATAGCCTCCGTTGGCGAACTCTTTGTGGCAAACCACGTCGTATACCTATCCACTCCCAGCCTAGTAGCGAGCGCTCGCCAGTCATTCCCTCGCGCGTTCGGCGGATCCAAAATTGAACACAACTGCCGCTTTATCCTAGCGCTCAGTTTAAAGGGACCTTCGCCCGCGCACTCGTTGACTCCCGCCTCGCTTACCATTACAGGTACATTGCGTTTGGCGCTGCCGTCGCTCCCTTCCTCGCTTCTGCACATTCGAGCCTCTAATAAATTCTCAGTTATATTAAAACTGCGCTGTGATTCCGCGCGCGGGGACCTCCCTCGCGGCGACCGGCTTCGCACATCTTCAAGCGATATCCTGAATGTCTGTTTATAAGACGGATTAGTTCGTTGACACGCTGATACTGTAAAATCTATATTATCACAGTCGTGCGATCTTTCTAATGCAAAGCTGCAATGCAATGCGTTGTAGTTGGAGCACCATACGTGATTGAATGGTATCTCCTGGTAACCGATACCCGGCTTCGCTTTCCACCCCGGACTCACGTGTTCTAAGTTCAAACATAAGTTTGAACCACCATCTTGAAATAAAAGTGTCTTGGTGCGATCAAGTAATACACCTCCAAGTTTCTTTTCCTGTTCCTGACAATAATAGGCCGCGCAAGGCGTGTCTTCGAACACGTACAACCTGATATTGTATTCGGGACTGGTTTCGTTCAGCGAGGCGGGGGCGTATATCGCTAATTGAAGCTCTTTGACAGCTTTTCCATTGAAGCTTTCACCGACTAACACAAAGGTGGAAAGCATGTCCGTCACAAGGTATATTTTATCGCCATCGAGCTGCGTGAATACAGGTGTATTGATTGTCTCTTGTCCGAGTCCGACAATTTTCTTCCACTGAGGAGGGGTGCCATCGGGTTGTTTATTGTGATCGATAGCGTATAGAGATAAGTTCCAGAAGCCATGTTTGAGACTAGCGCAGTGCGGGATCTGAAGGATGACTGACTTGTTCAGTTGGAGACGCGGTGGCCCGCATTTAACTACTGGGCTCAGTTGCGTGATACCTGCAGGGCGAAATTTGTCTTATAATAGGCACCTGATAGGTTTAATAGAGCGAGTATAGGCGCGGTTGGCGCCTCAGGCAACCCACATTTTTCAACATAAATACCCAGCTAATTCAAAGATTCTCTATCGCGTTGCAAAATCAATTTGTTTTTATTAACTTACCAAGTCAAATGGCTATAAATATTCATGAGATGGTTTAGGATTTAATAAATACTGGTGGGAATAATCAAAATATTTTGGTAAACTGATTTAAATGTATGAATAATTTAATGTTGAGCTTTGGCCTTACCTTTCCCTAGACGTGGTCGATATCTGTCGTCTTTGACTACGGCTACGTAGATTTGTTCTCTTCTGCCCCTGCTTAGAGCTCCTTCAGCTATTGAAAGTGCAACTCCAGCAGCAGGCAGGGCCAGTCTTGCCCCTCCACTGGAGACTGATAGAGATTGTGAAGTAGGGGAATTTGATACTAGTTCTGCCAATTGTAGAGTAACAGATTCGTTTGCTGCGTCGTACATTGATCCGGCTGGAATAGATGCTGAGGTTAATCGTTTAGAAATATCTTACTCAGATAAGGATGACTTATGCTAGACCATGGCGTGCGCGAGCCGTGCTCGGTACGAGGCGCGAACGACGCACCGTACTTCGCCGGGCACGGGCGCCGGGGCAGGCTCACCGTCTCACTGCGGCGGCGTATGAACTTGGAGACCACTCGGTATAATATGAACGTGGGGCTCGCACCCGCCACGGTCTAGCATAAATCATCCTTAATGGTCTTAATATACCGAAGTTAAAGTGACAATTTTAACAAATAATGCAAGTTCATTTAATCAAAATATAAAAACAATTAAAAACTGACATAGCTAAGAACCAGCGCAATTAAACTAGCTTTCTATTAAAAAGAAACTGTGTCGGAATTGGTCCATCCGTTTGGGAACTGCGATGCCACAGACATACAGACACACAGCAATAAACTTAAAAATGAGGGGCTATTTTTGCGTCGTGGGTTTAATAAATAAGATTCACGTACAGCTAGTAAAACAGCTGGATACAGAATGTTCAGACTCGCTGTATGGCTTGCTGTCATACTCATCACTATGTCCTTTGCTGGACGCACATGGAGTCACCTGATGGTCTACCGGTGAAGCATAACTGCAACAAAAATGATCATCATTATGCACTCACACAACAAAATCTTACAAATCTACTTGGCGATAAATGTCGTAAAAGAGTATAGTAATTAGTGTCCTGTGCTGTCAGCAAAACTACAACTAGTGTCTAAAAACAGCTTGGGTGTGACAAATACTTGTTATTTTCACGTAGGCACTCGAAAATTTCTCTGTAACGAGAAGGCTTGCATTATGATAACTTTTCAACTCAAAACACCAACTTATTCCGTGTATAACTAGGTATGTATACAAAATCAAATTGAAAAAGTGTTTTCTGGAAAATATTTTCTAGTGTATATGAATTTTATGACTTACAAGAAATATGAGTTTCTAATATGAAAATAAATGCATTGACTTTTAAATGGAATGAATGAATGCATTATTGTATAGCAGAATTTTTGTTTAAATGGATGTTATGCGCGAACTAGGATAATGCAATGCAATAATACTGATTAGAAAATACCTTAATTAGAAGAAACAATTCAGACAACTAAAGATCGGAGCAAACGATCTAGCTAGATAGATCAACTGTTCTGAACTAGGTGGAAGAGTCCGAAGAGAGAAGATATAAATGATTTATCAGCCCCTATAGTACTATTGCCTACTCTCAATGTCTAGACTAGACTTAGAATTTATAACTTAGGAGTTAGCTATAATGGTACCCCACCTGTTCGTAAGATGAGGAACATCGTAGTGGTGTTCAGCTCTGGTGTCGATTTGTGGATGCTCGTATCTTGGAGGTCGGTGCTGCATCAGATCCGGAGCCAAAGATAATGACTGTTTTTCTACTGTCGGGTACATTTCTGGTTGGAAATCTGTTTTGAAAAGACGACATATTTATGAGAATCTCATGTGAGATTTGTCATAGTTAAAGTTTATGTGGAGAAGGAGGGGCGAAAGCTAAAATTGAGCTAAAAACAATAATAATATGAATTACTGTTGAACTTCGCTGTGCAATAAAACAACAATTATTAATATTGCATAGTTTTGTAGAAGATAATAAAATATGGATATATACTAGTTATATGGACCAAAAGTTATAGGTCTATAGGAAATCCAAATCATTCTTTATAGAACAAACTAAACTATTCAAGCCAAATGAGCCGATATAAGTAAAAATATACTAAATAAATTGGAAACCTCCACTAAATTTGAAATTTGGTATAAACAACTTACCGGTTCTCGTCATGGTGTACAAAGAATGGTCCCTGGTCTTCCGTTGCAGGAGTTTGTACACCACGGCTGCTCCAGCCAAGAAGACCACCACGGCGACCGCTATTCCGATGTAAAGGGGAATGTCGCTGTGAGCTGCCACTGTGGACAAAATGATCAGTTATAATTTGTTCCTCTTCTTTGGGGTCAACGATTCAATTCACAACTACATTATGCATGAACACAAATTTGTCACATTTATTTCGTTGCCAGTGGCTGGGTTCAAGTCGTCTATTGTGCAGGTGGTAGATCACAGAGGACAGATAAGCATGTGGGCCGTGCTTTGATGGGTTCGCCGCAGTCGCAGCCTGTCAATGTAGGGTGTCCAATTTGTTTGTAGTCCTCGATGTAAAGGTGTAAGGAAAGGTGAATTTGAAGTATGTCTATATTGTGACATCATCATTATATCATCCATAGGACGTCTTCTGCTGAACCTAGGTCTCCCCCATCGATTTCCAGAGTGACCGATCTCGTTCGGCCTGCACACAACGGCTCCTTTATCAACCCAGCAACCTTTATCAGGTCGTATTTCCATCTAGTTCATCCTACGCTGAGCTTTACAATTCTACGATCTATGTGCCCCAACCACCGTCACTTCAGCTTGCTACTTCTCTGGGAATAAATAACAAGCTTGCTAATTGTGGCACCTTATTATTTCTTAAGTACTCCTAGTACATGCGCACTAATTACAATTGTAAGATTATTTGTAAGATTGTTCTTATTTATATGATCATATTAATCACACAAGTATTTTATGAACAACATATACATATTTTATGTTTGTATGACAACATATATTTTTATGTATTATAATATTAATATTTATGTAATTTTATGATTATATTATACATTATAATTATGCATTTTATTTTATATTATATATTTTTTTTATAAATATACGTGTACTATTAATATCGGATTTACGCCGCCGTCCTTATTTTGTTCACATAGATCCTGTCCATCCAAAGGTTGCCTGGAAGAGATCGCTTTTAGCGATAAGGCCGCCCATTGTACCTATTGTTTAAGAGTGTATTTTCTTATAAATGATTGTATTTAAATGGTGTGCAATAAAGGAATTATCTATCTATCTATCTATCTATTTTTAAGCCAATACCATCATACTGCTATGTAAAGGTCTCTCATTATCATTCAGGATTTTCATTCTTTTGTTACATGCCACTAATCTACCTGAAAAGCATAGATCTCATTCTGACAGCGTCTACTCGACCTGCCTCGGCTCGTCACTCATCTTCAGGCACCCACTGCGCGACAACCGTTGCCCATCTGTTTTGTGGCCAGTTATGATTCATATACCCGCTTTACACTTGGCTAAATTCAGTGCACTAAATCCAGACGGACTAAGTGGAAGTGTCGACTTTGACCGTATAATTAGTGTGTTTAACTAGCTAAGTATCTTTACACTTATCTGAATTCAGAGTGTTTTTCATTTAAGGCACCGAATGAAGCCAAGCGTAAAGCCAGTTTTAAACTTCAAATTATGAACGATTTTTAATCGAGCGAAGCGAGATCTCCAAATCAACTCGGGCAAACTTGGGCAATCTGTGGATAACTTTTGAAGCGTTTATTCGATCATCGTGAAATTTTGTATATAGTTAAGTAGTGATGACTCAATTATGGGGTGACTAAATGAGCTAGTTAATTGTTAAGATATTGGGGTTTAAGAGGGGTAAACAAAAAACAAAATGGGACTATCCGGTCAAATGGCACGTTTAATAAAAGGTTTTTGTAAGTAAATTTTGATCCTGTTTTTAGTATTAGTTTAAACCTTGCAGTTTTTAAGTTATTAGCCATAATAAAAACTGAACTTTGACAAAATTCACAGGGTACACCGGTGACCCCACAGTGCTGAAATTTGGTATGTGTATAGCTTTAGTGACACAAATGTAGGGAAAAGTCTGAAATACAAAATAACTGCAACTTCTAACCGAAAAAAAAATTAACGAATTAACATGAACTCCCGTTACCTTTAATTTGAATGAAACTGTAGGTCAAGTAATTTGGTTATGCATTTCGTGGCACTATTTTGATAGTAAAAGATTACAAATAATATTTTTTTGCTTTAATGGGAGTCTCGCGAGATCTCAGGTCGGGGCGAACCACTACTTTATTAAGACATAAAATTATTACTCAACAAAAGATCATTACAAGAGCTTTCATTTATTACCTCATAAAACTTCACTACATCACTCACAAAAATAACTCAATTAAGTTAAAAGAAAGAGTCATAAACTACAAACTAACCAAGTTTTCATTTCTCGCAAACTTTTATTGCCTGGGAGAAGGAACCTAACTTATAATATTTCTTCAAGGATTCAGAAAAACAGCAGTAAAAATAAAAAATAACCACAAAATAAGCCACCTGCATATGATAAGCTTTTAACGATTAGTTGTAAAAACTAAAACAAAATAACGACGCTTTGATTCGAAAGCAACATGCTCTTTATTGTTTGCGCAACAAGATACAAAATTGATTGTTTTTTGTTATGTTTTTTACAGGATCCCGATATAAGATTCTGGCTGCGAGCCTTTTAATGTTATTTATGTCATCGCGTCTTAAGTTTAACGATAACAGCTTTTAGCGATTTTATGTGATAACTAGTTTTGAAAGCTATGATTTTAACGACTCTACGGGGGATGGATGCGATTTGAATGTAGATTTCAAATTGAACGCTGCTTTGAGGAGGTGCGCGTTATACGGGTCCCATGTGGCGTTTTATAATATTCGTTTTACAGAGGAAACACCGTTATTTTGAAAGATTTTATGATAGTACACCACAAAACATAAATGTACAACGATCGATAAATAACACATATGTAGATCCACACATAGCACACATAGACGCGTGCTTACGAGGATCTCAGATCAAGTCGGTCGAATGTTTGACCGAGATCGTTACAAATTCCTCGTACAATCGGCTTCGTATTGCACTAGTAGGTATAAGAAATAATAGTCTATGTAATAAAATCCTGGTATTCATCATCATCACCATATCACCATCCATCACCATAGTGATCTATGTAATTTGGTATATGTAAAATTTATTTGTTATTTTATGTATTGTATTTTAAACGTACGAACATAAATAAATAAATATTGCTGGACATTTCACACAGCGCTATCTAGCCCCAAACTAAGCAGAGCTTGTACTATGGGAACTAGATAACTGATATAATACTTACTTATATACTTTTTTTTGTAAATATATACTTATAGTAAATAGAAAAACATCCAAACCAAGAACATTCTTTATTGATCTGTAGATCATACAAACATTTGTTCTGCGACGGGAATCGAACCCGCTACCTCCTGCGTCTCAGCCGGCTATTCGCCCACTGCACCACGGAGGTCGTCATAAAATAACATATTCGTGTGTTGTCTAACGTAGTCTGAATTATCGTGAAACGATATTTAAAACTACGAATTATATAAATACTAGTTTCCGACCGCGGCTTTGCACGCGTGTTTGTCAATAAAAGTATTTTCATCTAAGGTTTTAATGATACTTTTGCATTTATTGGATGTATTTTATGTTAAAAGCCCGTGTTTTAAAACTGTTTATAGTTAAAGTTTCCCAGTCGAGTCTAGACAGAAAAAGCGAGAGAAACTTTCTTGGCAGGCAAACTCAGTACGATCAATTCAATCACTTGTGCTCATTGGATCGATAGGAATTGTACAAATTTATATCTTTCTTCGCCATTGTCTTATGGGCATAATCGGACCTGACACAGCATCACATCATTATCATTTTTTCTGATTTATCTATTTATCGCGTATGTACCATTTCTATTTGTTATCCCGGTGTTCCCGAGAGTCCCGCGACCACGGCTGTTGCAACACAATCGAAAAATACCCGTGTAATCAGTAATTATGTACAGTGATCGCGAAAGCTAAAAAATACTATTTTTTTTTTGTATAGCTATGAGTGGAAATTGAACAAACATATGGCTCGCATGATGTTAAGTGGTAACCGATTAAATGTAGGTACTGTATTAATAACAGGTGGTCTACATCTAAACATCTACAAGAAGTAACATCTATTGGAGCTAGTTTTCTTAAATTATCGCTGTTTTAATATCACTACCTAGTGGTTCGCCCCGAACTGAAATCTCGCGAATCTCCCAAAAAACAAAATAAATATTATTCTTAGGGCGACTTGCACAACGATGCCTAAACGTATTTAGTGGCTAAATAAGATTTAAAGAGTTGTCAAATCATACAAATATGTCAAATTTAAACATGTTTAGTCGCTAAATATGTTTAGTAATCTTTGTGCATGTCGGCGTTAATCTTTGACTAATAAATCAGTGCCACGAAATGGGGGTTCATGTAAATTGGTTACTCTTTTTAGGAGTAGAAATTGCAGTTATTCTAGATTTCAGACTTTTCCCTATATTTGTGTCACTACACGAATACCAAATTTCAGCATTGGGTACACCAGTGACCCCATCACTGGTGTACCCTGTGAATTTTGTCAAAGTTTTGTTTTTATCATGGCTAATATCTCACAAACAACAAGGATTAAACTAAACATCTACTTATGAAGTCCTTTCATTTTTTTCCTTCATACAAATTTGATTTATGCCAAATCTCACGCTAATCTATGCGCGCAATAAGCTTAAAAAGGGATACAAAGTTTAATATAGATACTTTAATATAGACTCACGTATTAATATAGATTTGCAATTTTAGGATGAAGGATATTTTCCCCGCGATTGCGAATATAGTTTTACTTATCGGCCGGAACCGAGTGCGCGCTACATCGCTGCAACCCCTTTTAACAAGAGCCCGTTCCACATGGGCCTTCTATTTAAATTATTTCCATTTAGCTGACCCGGCAAACTTCGTACTGCCTTGACATACATATGACGCGGGCTGCCAATGTACGTCGCCAGAAGAATTATCAATCGGCCATCATTAGTTGCATCTATGTATGAGAAAATTATTTTTTTTGGTGAATTTTTCCGATATTTTAATAGTTATTCTGCTATTCGGGGCGGAGACAAATCCAACAAACATAAGATCATTAAAATCGGTCCAACCGTTCTTGAGAATGAATGGCGTAACTAACCAGACTTTGTTTTATATACATAGATGGATTTAATAAATTAAATTTAAATTATGTAATTAATAAAAAATAAAACTAAAAAAACATTTTTTTCTACACAAGAGCTAAACTTTGTGATGGGGGCTACACGTAACCAACCAACCGCGCCCGGCTTTTAATTACTCAGGCAACATGCATCCAGATTGTTATCGAGTTATCGAATGCGATGACTTCATTCATTCATTCACTCTTTGAAATAGGTTAAGAGCTGATACAAATGTGGAGCAGAATGATTATTGATTTATTTGAACACAAGCTGCTTATTAGTTTAATCATCGTGTGTTTTGGTTCACGAATCATTTTGTTCATTCAATTGTATTTTTATTTTATTATTGGGGATACTTCTGCTTGATCTGGAGCTCTTCGAGTCGTCTATCTAACGGTCTTTTGAAAGATAAATTGTATTTTTATAATATCCGTAATCACATATAAATGTACCTACTAAGTTCCAATTCACAGTGATCGAAACGATCGTAATTTTTATATTAATTTTGATGGGGTGTCAAGCCAAGTTGCAACAGGGAGTTTAGCTTTATTTCTAGGTTACCTACACATTTAGTAGTGTAACGCGTATGAAGTGGCGGGCAACAGCTAGTAAATGATAAATAAATTTTGGTACTTTTAAGGGGTGATTTGTGATTGTTAAAACAGTCATTAGTTTTCTTGGGATTTTAGGTAATCAGTATAAACTCTTATTTTAAAAGCAAAACGATTTCATTACCTACAATTTAGCTTAGTCAATAATAATATTAATTTAACAGATATTTCTAGAAGTCTCTGAGTCTTAGTGAATGTAGCTGAGTCATTACAAGAGCTTTCATGGCTACTAGCTACATTCAAGTAGTTGAGAGTAATTACATCTCTTAATACTGAATACCTACTCGTACCTAGCGAATAAAACGCAAGACAATTCGACCTACTTCACAGCAATGAAAAATGTTATAGTCCGACTAACGTACGGATGTCCGATAAAAACGTAATGAATTCAATGATCGAAATACCTCGATTCAAATTCATAACCAGTGGTAACAGTTAAGGCATATGTCTATCGAATCGATGCGTGATTTGTACGTGACTATTGGCGTTTGCCGGGCATTAAATCGTTTGCAGTCAGGATCCTGTTCAAAGATCGTCAATCCCGCATTTTCAGTAAAGTATGTATTTAATTCAATAAGCTATAAGTTTGAAAATGTAGTATCCTTTACATGAAAATAAAACACACAATATATATAGGTATTATATTAAACCACCATTATAACAAAATTTATTGCATTGGTTCAATGGGCGACCTTATCGCTGTGTTAGGCTTTTTTTTAACATGAATAGGTCTTCGTTTGACCATAATCTCACCTGATAGTAAGTGATGATGTGGTTTAATATGAAGCAGGAAAACCTTTGGACCTAGGCAATCTTTAGATAGTTAGGATCTGCGTGCAACAAACAAATAAATCGGTTTCTCTACATTATTAGATCAGAAAGTACTTTTTTTCCTCAACTGCTCTAGGGCCCAAAACTAAAACTAGAAACTAGTTTTTCCATTGGAAGCTGTCAAAAATTATACTTGAATGCTTGAGTTCTAGACTAGAATATTTTTGAATGTTTTTCTTGCAGCTTCTAGAGCCATCAGACTTTCACCTTCTATGCTTATAAGCACGAAACGCTTCAGTAGATTATGTGCCTAATTATGAAACAACATATCTGTATGGAGAACATGTTTCAAGTTTATATTTTCATTATTGAGAAATGTTGATAACGATGGAGTGAACATGGGCATCCATACAGAAATAATGAAACAGTCGCTGTTTCATTTTTATATTATGCCTACGTCTGAGCTTCTTCAATAGGAAATTAAATATTCTGAAAGAGTATTTAATTTTGTATATATCAATAACAAATGTGAGAGTCAAAAGAACAGATTTAATATCAGAAATTTAATCTTTACATACACCGTGCGTTGTAGATACACCGCCGTCTTTTTGATTTTGTTTTGTCCTGTCCATCCAAAAGTGGTCTGGAAGAGACCGCCCATTGTAATTACCTTAATTTTGTGTATTTATATTGTATTTTTAATTTTGTTGGTGTGCAATACAGAGTATTCTATTCTATTCTTTTCACGGTAAGCATATAAAACAACCTTTATCTGTTGGACTATTTATCTTTATGAAAGATGAGCTCTGAATGTATCTGAAGAGCAAAGTATTTTAAATACTTCTAAAACCATAAAATATTTCTAATACGAAAAGAATCAGCAATAAATTGAATCGATAGATGTTTTTCAAAAACTTGCTACTCATATTGCTTCCAGAGGCATGGCGCAACGCAGTAAACTGTTCATATCAATAAATCTCAAATATAAACAAGTTTCACGTCCCCACAAAGTTTATTACTGACCAATGTTTGAAATTCAATAAATCACAACACATCCGCTACTTCATTTCAACCGCACAGTACTTAGTACTCAGTTACTTGTACAAAATTGATTTCTACCACGATTAGCGCGAGTTTATCGGATTAATTTCGAAATTTGTTCTCTATGTAAACATTCGTCTGCGTCGGCCGTATATTCGTGTCCGATGCAGAGATCCGAGATAGGAAATCCAGACGAATTTACAAACCCTTGTCGTTTTGCCCATAACGTGGTAGGAGGGCTGGCAGAATTTAATTCTCCGACCGCACACCTCATCCCAAACCCACCCCTAGAGCCTCAGTACAAAGGCGATAGTCGCATGGAAGATGAGGATGTGTGTATGCAGTTTGCGATCGCCTGCTGCGTTCTCTCGACGAAATCACAACAAATCATTTGCGGGACCCACCTCCGATAATGACGGCTGCATCGCATATAAATTGGATTTTACCGATGCTTGCGCATTCATTAATCTCTGTATTGTCAAAACTGTTGATAAACTTTACAGTAAACGCGACTGTACAATAAAAGTAACAATTTTATTTACCGAATAAAAATAAAATTTAAAAACTCGTTTCTTAGTCATCAAAGTTCGGCGGTCAGTGATAATATTCCAAAACCAATAATGTAATCTTATGAATTAAAATGTATGCGCCCTACATCTATAGAAAACGTTACTATGCCCAATTCACACGAAGATTAGATTCCAAAGCGGAAGCGACGACACATACAAATTAACCATTCGAAAACGGTATAATAAACATTTCGATAATGAAATATTAACACTTCTGAATAACAATAAACGTGCAGTATTTTATAATAACGATAAAGTTTCTAAAGAACATAAGCTGTAAAAGCCTATAAATCTAATCGCAGGCGATAAAGCTAACGTAAGGCATAAAGCTAAAATGGCTGCTATCAAGGCAACAACACACTAATGACGGTATTTCCTTTCTCAATCTAAGTAACACTACGTTTTGGTCTTTAGCAAAAGGGAAAAAGTAGAGATGATGTACGCTTCAAAGATGTAAGCATTTCTTCATAGTTTTTATTGAAAACTTACTTTTTAACTCGGAATACCGGCTCTCGAAAAACAAAATGGGTTTTCAGTATAGATTCTATCATAGAGTAGATTATATTAAATAATTTCTTTATTGCACACCATTAAATATAAACATATAAAAGAAAATACACTTTTAAATCATAGGTACAATGGGTGGGCGGCCTTATCGCTAAAAGCGATCTCTTTCAAGCAACTCCTGCTCCTGCTCAGGCAGGATCATAGACATCTTTTAGTATGTGGTTAATTCTGGAATCAGCTTCTTTTTAAGGTTTTTTTTACGGTCTGCTTGTGAAGCATAGTTGAATATACAAAATTACTAAATTAACCTCTCACTTAGCAATTTAAGTCCCCAGAGCGTCATGTCTATCAAAAAATAGAACGAGTTTTCAATAAATAGTTCTACCGTAGTCATCAATTGGTTTAGGGTTCACTCCGGAATAAAATTCCATTCCACGAAATTTCGATTGTTTGATTTATTTTCTCTAATAAAAAAAATGTCTCATTAAGTTATGTAAGTGAAATATCGCACTACAACTCAATATTTAGGCAACAAAAGATGAAGAGCTATAAAATTTCACCATTACCATTTCCCCTTTGTGAGCGGCAATTAGGCTAATGAAGTAGCGAGGGCCGAGGTGGGAAATGCGAATGAATGGCCTCCTTCGTTCTTTGCATTCAGAGAACACCTTTCATGTGGGTAATTTACTGATGGTCCACATTCTATGCGAATACTTGAATCGCTAAGTAATGGACGAGAATATAAATGTTTGTAGGAATGGTGGTTGAAATATTTTCGGAATGTGAAATATTAAAACGAGAGGATTTTGTGTAGATTGTATGGGTTGGAACTACCAATATATCTTTTCCCTGTAATTCTGTGTATATTTCAAGAACCGGCACTATGTTTCTATAAGTATTCATGTTAGTACCTACTGGTTAAATTGTTATTTTGATTCCAATTGACTAATAGCGGGTTCCTATATCCGTCAGTAACCGACTACGACTCGTATCCCCTTGAAAAAATGTCAAACTAATGTCAAACTTTTGACACGTTTGCAAGAAGAAACGAGGCGTAGCTGGTTACCGACGGATATAGGAACCCGGCATTAATGTCACTGCCAGCAAACGCCTTACCTTATGTTTTTAAAAATCTTTTTTTAGTTTTTTTCACTAGTTACTATTGTGTTTAGTACGCAGACACATGAGTCAAACTGTCTAAATAAATTCAATTGTACCACTGTTTTATGTAAATGTTTCATGTGTCATTTCATAAATCGTATACAGTCATCAATTAAATATTTTTTCCAAGCTAAAGAGAAGCCTGAAGACTTAGTGTCGTCGAATTAGTCTCACTGTCTAATATAAGAGAAAAAACATTGTTAATAAATAATTCTTTGAAGTTAAGCAAGTGTTGGATTCTTGTTACCGACTGAGTCATCATCATCAATCAAGAACATCATCAATCCCGCAGTATTTTGTATGAAACCGCAAAACCTAACTGATGCCACCCAATAAATAACAATCAATCTGCAACCGAAGATAAACAAAAGCAATTTACAAACAAACGCAGTAGATTGCCAGTTTATTTAGCGTGAAAATCGGAAGCGGAGAAGAAGAAATTGTACAAACCAAACAACTCACGAGGCTTGAGGCTATTTATCAAACGTACGATAACCAGAATGGGGAAATTGAAACCGAGTCAACGGGAACACGGAAATGATTTATTGCCATTATAAACAAAATATCGACTGATCATTTTCCATTTGGAGATTGAATTTGGACCGCCAAGGGAGTCGAACGCGAGTCAAAATGTACTCGTTTATCGTTAAACATTGTGCATTTCGCTGTCGTTGATTTCAGATTGTGATATGGAATGTTTACATTCTATTAGCATTTGAATGGATTATGGACATTCAATTCGAATAATTTGATTGTGTTTATTGTTCTCATTATTGATATAAATTTACTTTGGGTATAAATTTGTCTTAAAATACGTAAAACCATTGAAGATTGTAGGCCCTATCTTCCAACGACTAACCAGCAATTCTTTTGAAAGGCATCGTGGATATAACTCGACTTACAAAATTGGAGGATAACAAAATACGACCAAAATTTTTATATCATGCCATCAAACCGACTCTTATGTCTCCACAATAGAGCATAATGACCAATTTTTGTCATAAAGCATTAGGATGATAAAAGTTTACCTCAAAAATTTTTGTAAGCACAGCATAAAATTTTAGTCCCTCGTCTATATTTAGATGTGATACGACCCAGATGGTCATGGCTCCCGATTTTAGTATCTCTCGAATCTTTTCAACGCGTCCATCCAAACATGAACCATGCTTCACCTTTTCTCCACCTTAGGCTTTATCACAGCTTTTACGGTCAAGGGGGGAGGTGGAGATCTTTTTAGAATGGTTTTGAATTACAGTCGATAGCCTGTTATGAAGTGACCGTCCTAGCATTTGATAGTTATGAGCGCGCGCGGAAAAGGAAGTGTATATTTAGGTATGGCATCTGGTACCAAAAGCTTTTCATGGAATCCAGTTAATTAACAAGTCCCTTGAGGAACTGTTTCATAATTTGTACCGACCGTATGACAAGACATCATAAATTTTTGTCTGAAATTCGTTGCAGCTCTCCTATATTTAGAGTTTTCGTTAGTATAATCTGTGTTCTTGGTGTTATAAACGTGATATATGGTGTCAATTAGCGCTAATATTTTAGGAGAAGCTTGGAAGACGGAAATGTAAGATATTATGAAAAATGCTGCGGTTATAGGCGGAAATATTTCAAGATATAATGTATGATAGCTGGCTAATAGTGAGGCACTGATGGAAATGTTATGGTTGTGGAAGTTTATGTCAAAAATACCTTGGATTTCTCGTATAATTATGTAATGTATCTTTAAAATAACGTTTATAAATCATGTTTTTGACTACCGGAGTTCATTAGTATATTAACTGAATCGTACCTACTGTAACTTCCCTACTTTTATATATTTTTTGTAAAACCTATTTGTGATGGCAAAATATACGTTTTATTTATTTATTTATTAAAATAATACTGGGTTACATACGAATCCGACGAGATACACCTGATTTCGTCTGTCTTTTATATGCTAAGTATTTACGTAAGGAAATAATATTTTAGCTAGGTTTTTTTGATATATCATAGAGAAAGAAGAAACAAATTGCCCACCTAATGTTAACTATTGCCTTAATCCAAGCATTGCCTCGTACGTAGGTCACGCTGGGAATTAGGTGGTCAATTATTGAGTAAAATTTTAAGGCCGCCGAAAGCTTTTTATTTTAAGACGTCTTAAAATGAAATCAAAAATGATTTTACTGTGAATCTTATTTAACACAGATGTTACAAATACTTTGAAGTTTACTGTGTTTACCAATTGGTGTACAATTTTATTTAAAAAATACCCGTGCGTTAAGTAAACCATTTATATAATCAATAGTGCCTGTACCAGGGTACGTAGTTCGGATGATAAAGGTATAGTTAAGCTGAACCGAATCACTCTACCACATAATTTGACCGCTGTCTCGCACAAAGCCCGGCGTTTCAGTTTCCTAACTTAGTTTACGCACACTATTCGATTTACCTACACATCAATACTAGCTAAGTGATCACTTAATTCTCTTGTTATTGGTTATGTTTAGTCCTGTTTTAAAGCAATTAGTAAGATAACCAAATTAAATAAAAATCAAGGTTAAGATACAAATAATTCAATTAAACCATATGGAGTTCTATTAATCTGGACAGTCCCCATCTCTATTTGTTTACTGTCAGTTGCCCCAGTCAAACAAGGCAGGCGCTGGAACAGCCAATTTTATCAATGGAATATGGACGTTCTCACACTGTATTTAGGTTCTAAATCCCACAGTAGTCTCCGAAGCAGTGAGCCTGGTGATTGTAGGTTTAAGAAAAAACACGCACCTGGACCAGGCATTCCAACAGTTATCAGAAAAATATAAAGGTTCCTGCAGTCGTAGGAAGTACAGTGCTGAACATAAGCCTCCTCCATAGATTTCCAGAGTGACCGATCTGCGGCCTGCACCCAAGGTCATCTTTACATGTATTTAAGGCCATCCTAGGCTCCGTTTTCTAGTGCGTAGTCTCCACTTTATAACCTTTTTGGCCCAATAGTCAAAGACCGTCTCTTCTTCAGTCACTTCAGCTTGTTACTCCCGTTAGTTTTGTCAGTAACACTGGTTGGTATCGAACGATCAATAATCTATATTCCTTACCGCCATGAACTCCACAGTAGTCTCCAACGCAGTCAGCCTGTTGCGTGTAGGTTCCAGAACAAGGCGTGTCGCCTGTGCAGGACCGTCTTCTTGTCTGCTGGCAGTCGGCCCCGCAGACAGACCATTCCGACCAGGTGCCCCAACGGCCTGGGAGAGCTGGCGGAAAATAACATAGATTAGAGCAAGGTTAAAAGCAAAATGTTCTACCACTAAAATATAAAGCCCTGTAAAGTTCCAAAATACCTATATAAGTTTTCTAAGAACAAGCTTTTGTAAAGAGATTTACCGAAAGCTCAATGTGTTTAGCTCAACGATAGATGCAATTGTTACTATATTTGGAAGTTTATTTCTAACTGCTAAAGCAGCCTTGCAAATAGAAGTAATTAAATCCACTATTTTATATCTAAACCTTTTGGCTACCCTGCAGTTTCAATAATATTATTACACCAATATTTGCTCAGACACTAGACATCTTCATAAAATCTTGCCATTCTACGCAAGAGAGCCGCCTCGATGCTGTGCCGTGCCCGCGGCCGCGGTAACACTATCCTACGCGTTTTATCTGATAAAGCTGACTGCCCAATATTGTGGCACCTAGTGCAGCTGCATGTTAGTAAATAAGTATTTCATTTTTTATTTATTCATTATTTGACATGTGTTTTAATTTATTTTATTTATTTTATTTTGATTTTAAATTTGATTTGTAATTTGTTTTGATTTAGTTATTATTATTATTATTATTTTGTCTTTATCCTTATTTATTTTATATTTGCATTACTAACATAGTTTGTAAACAAAATGTAGTACTAACAATATATGGACTTAATATGTCTGAAATAAATTATTGAATTGAATTGAAATAAAAAACATCATTACAATTTAAAAAAACCAAATAGGTAAAGTGTTGATCTGATCGGCTGACCTTATCTTGATCACACATAGCTAAGAACTACCCCAGTAAAACTAGCTTTCTATTAAAAAACCGCATCCAAATCGGTCTATCCTTTAAGGAATTTCGATGCCACAGACACATACCCCTGTTAAAAACCACGTTTACCACTTTTAGCGGTAAGACCGTACAATAGCGTATCTAGTTATGTTTTAAATATGATTTGTTAATTTAGGTGTGGTATAAAATAAAGTTTTTCCTATTCTATTCTACTATAAACTTGATTAGTAAAATTCAATTTGCTTTTACTTTCTCTAAATGTAGGTTTGTAGAAGATTCTCTGCAGCTCTCTCTACGTGCTTACTTATTTACTGACTAAAACAGCTTTAGAAATACTCAAAGGCAATTACTGCATCGTTTAACATTATAAATGGCATCTCTAATAATACGCTTATGAGGTATTGCCCTATAAATTGAAATTATAATATATCGTATAGCTCTTACAAGCGTGTGCTGCATAAATCACGGTTTTTTACAAAAAATAATAGTTCGAGTTCGTATTGTGTGGGGCAAGTGAAGGGTTAAGACAATATTGTTTTGTTTGTTAAGGAGAGTAGTAAGCAAGGGAGCTTCACGGTTCTAAAAAATAAGCTGCAGTTTGTGCGTCTGTGACCAACATTGATGGCAGAGTATGTAGTCCACTGGCCTTTAGCTAATGGGACTAACTGCAATAGAACCATTAGATGTTGTTAATGTTAAGTTGTACATATTACTTTAATACCCCTAAACATGCTTTAATACATTTATACTGCTATAGAAAAATTATAGTGACACAATTCTATCGACACCGGCGCAGTTTTTGGAATGACATTATCATAATCTCATGATTACACATAATTTACTTTTTCAACGATCGGAAATTTTAGGCAATTAATTTCAGCTCGTATTAAAAAAGTGCTCTAGTAGAGACTAGTGCTAACAAAAGATGTATTTGTTTTTTAATCTAAACATGTATTGAGATCGCAGCCTCGATCCTGAATGATTCACAACACCCACACAAACAAAGAGTTAAAACAACGACGCAATTATCACAACAAAATAATTACACACTCGTTTAGATTTTAATCCAAGCACAACAGATCTTATCACTTAACCCAGCCACTTTCTATGTGGGTGCATCGAACAACCATACGCTTCATAAGGTGCGGTTACAAGAGACGTTTATACAAGCAAGCTGCTCGGGAGCAATATCTTTAACAAGAGCTTTCTGAGTAAGTAAGTTTTTTTTGCATTATTAAAAAGTGAGTCAATCATCGTCATCATTATCCACAGGCTGACTGCTGTTGGGTACAAGCCTCCGCAAGATTGTGCCATCCACCACGATCCTGCACTAGTCTCACCCACTGACGGCCCGCGACCTTTACGATGTCGTCCACCCATCTCGCTGCCGGTCGTCCTACTCTTTTATTCCCGTTCTCGGCCAACATACAGTTGCTGCCCTGTTCCATCTATCATCACTACGTCTAGCCAAGTATCCCGCCTAAGACCATTTCAGTTCCATAACTCGAATCCCAACGTCATGAACCTTCGTTCGTCTCGATCTCGAGTCAATAATTAAACCAAAATAAATAAAAAATAGAACAAACTTATTTATAAGTTACTTTTAAGAAACTACTTGAACTACCCAAAAGAACTACCGCGAATAAAATTGGACCCTAATTAATTAACTAATAATTTGTGTACCTATAGAGGAGCTATCAAAATTGCGGGGATAAATCAGTAAATAAACTTGGAAATTAAGTTGCTAATGTCAAATTATGTTTGTTATTTAGGTAAATCAAATTAAAAAAATTGAGATTTAGGATATATAAATTGTTTCCTGTAGAATTATTGATAAGTTCGTAAGCTTTGCGTAAGTTTTGAACTGACCAAAATTGAGTAAACACGAGGCCAGTCTCAGGAGAATTCAATTGAATGATAGTTATTGATGGAAATGGTTATTCAAGTTCCTTACTTCCATCATGGTGAATAGCGTACAAATTGTAATATGCTCAGTAATTATTGAAAAGTAGACCGCTGCGGTTTCAGTGACGTGATAAACCGCACTGCGTTTCACCCGCTCGCGTGCTGTGTCCAGGGCTTAACCGCACTCAATGCACGCCTCAGATGTAAACGTGCCTTTATTAATTAATGCGCACACACATAAATCAGTCCTGGTTCGTTAGAGGAACGACAAAGGACCCTCGTATACGGTAAAACGCATTATTTTCTCTTTTAAACGAGATATGTAAATAAATTGTATGTAATTGCGTCGCGCGACAAGAATGGAGACGAATTTTAAGAAGATAATGGTCTTGGAAATAGTACTACAAGACTGCGTAATGTAGGTAGATACATAAATGCAGGGTTCCGTGGCCCTGTTAGGACCCTAAAAAACAAACGCCTTATATCTACAAGCTACAAATCAGCCAAAAAACTACACAAATACTCATTCCGAGTGTGTATATGTGATACATAATTGCAAATCATTTGGTTCTATTTGCGCGTCGGGTATGCGTTTTTTCAAAATCCTTTAAATTCAGATAAATGCTAAAATCAACGTGTTTGTTCTTTTTGTAAGTTTTTTTTATCTATATCTTACTGTTTAAGACTGCACTGACCCATTTTATGTAACCTGTACATTTTTTCAAAAACTATTTTGCATAATATCATAAATTATGACTAAACAAAACTTCATTGTTTTGTAATTTTTTACTTGGCAAATTACTTTATTGAAATTAAATAGGTAGGTACTTACTTTATTTGAGTTCACAGATTAAGTTATCAGACGTAATGCATTAACAAAACCTTATCGCCATATAAATTATATGTATGTGCGTATGTATTGTATGTATATGTTTGTAAATTGTGTGTATATGTTTGTAAAATATGTTTGTAACAAATGGTAAGTAGACCTTTTGATACTGGACGTTTTAGGTCACTGGTCATTTTGGTAAACTGGACATTGTGGGACTGGACGTAATAGAACATAGACACTCTAGAAGTCTAGAAGACTAAACTTTGTCAGCCATAACACTAATTATTGTCCATTGTACATATGTAGTTTGTTACTTGGCCCGAAATAGAATATTGCTATCCATCCGGCGACCTCCGTGGCACAGTGGGCGATGGCCGGCTGAGACGCAGGAGGTAGCAGGTTCGATTCCCGCCACAGAACAAATGTTTGCATGGTCTACAGTTATTTGTTCCGGGACTGGATGTATTATAAGTAGATATGTATTTACAAAAGTTTTATATCAGTTATCTGGTTCCCATAGTACAAGCTCTGTTTAGTTTGGGGCTAGATGGCGCTGTGTGGAATGTCCATCAATATTTATTATTATTATCTAAAATATCTGACAAAATTAAAAAATAATCCCAAAAGAACTGAAAATAGCAGCCTGAATTTAAAGGAAGCCTTCGTATTCGAAGCGCGTGTATGGTATTACATTACGATAATTTAGTAGAGCCGTTTTTGCGGGCCGTATGTGGAATTCCGGATAATTTAGTTGAAAGTCGAAAACGTTTTTGTCGACTGCATGGAGAATGGTTTTTTCGTGAATTCAATTGTACAGTCAATATCAATGTTATGTTTTTTAGTTTAAAAATGTTACTTGCTAAAATGCATAAGTTTTTTTTTTACAGCAGATTTATCGTTGATTTAATAACATCATAGGAATCCACTATAATATTATTTAACGATTATTATTTTCTGTGACGTAAATTGAATTGTCTTACTTTAGGTTACATTTTACCTACCATAAATAATTAATTCTGCTGTCGATTGCCCGCCACTCCTTAATAAGATACAATTTTATGCGCCTACCAGAACGTTTAGGAGAAGCAACCTATTTTATCTACCAGTAGTTTCTACGAATTATCGCCAAAATGCGTTTGTGTATCGTGCAAGTAAAATATTCAATCTATTGAGCAATGAGCATGACCTTGACCTGTTCAACTGCGGTAGGTATTTCATCTCTTAAAAACAGAATTAACAATATCTTCTTTGATCGATTTAGGACATGTGTGACTGAGTGAGGATGAGTTTTTGATAACTAATTTTGTAATATATCTACTTGTAAATTGAATGAATGGCACCTGATTTGGTATCGTGAACGTGAGTGACCCGTACAGTGTTCGGTTAGATTTTGTTTTTTATATTTTGTTGTTGCTTGTTAGTATAATCTGATTCTATCAGTGGAGACCTTTAAATGACCTGTTTATTACTATTTACTGTAACTATTGTGTTTAATATGTGCTGATGGTTTTCCTAAAATAAATAAATAAATGAAAAAAAAAATAATGACTCGAACAAATTACAATATCTTTTCTATGTTTACTGATTTTCATGTCATCATCATCATCATTCTCAGCCCGTGTCGACCCACTGCTGGGCATAGGCCTCTCCTTGTTTCTGCCATTCCCATCCATTCCCGATCCTTTGCCAGTCTGAACCACGTACGACCCACGGTCTTATGGATGTTGTCGACCCATCTCGCTGGTGGGCGTCCCCTATTTCGATGGCCAGTTCTCGGCCTCCACTCTGTTAGTGCCTTAGTCCACCTGTCGTCCCTACGTCTGGCCAAGTGTCCTGCCCAACTCCACTTGATCCCCAATATCATGTAAGTGATAATTATTATCTTTTTAAGGATAAATAATTATTAAATAAAACTGAAATGTAAGGCTCTGTCTATGTGTATTCAGTATCCATATCACTGTAGCAACTAAAATAATGTGAGATTTCAAGCAAGTTATTTTATAAGCAGACATTAAGTTCCTGCCACCAGAAAAAAATAGATGATAATCTAACGTTGTTTGTTTGAAATCGTTTAATCATTTTTAGAGTTCCGTACCTCAAAAGGTAAAAAAAGAACCCTTATAAGGTCACTGTCTTGTTCGTCTGCCCGTCTGTCTGTCCGTGTGTCACTACCTATTTTCTCAGCAACGGGTGGAATCAACTACCAGATACTAAGGTCTATAGTCCCTATTAGGTGTATAAAAGTCAAGGTCCTGAGTCAACACTATAAAAAGATATGGACAAATTTCGATTTTCGTGAAAACTTGTAAGTACCAAAATTTATCTAAATTTTCAACTTATTTTACTTTTCGGAATTTTTCCTTTACTTCAGACCTTGCTTTTAACCAAAATTGACAATTACTTATAGGTCAACCGGAAGTACCCTATAGGTTTTGGGTCGAAAACCTATATGGTAGTTTCCGTTGACCGTTGGCAAAAAGCAAAAGCAGCACAAATAAAGGAAAAATTCCCAAAAATAATAAAAGTTGAAAATTAAAGGGTGTCCCCGTACATACATAATTGACGCCAAATAAGATAGTCCTCTGAGTTATATGGGTGCTCATACAATTTAGAGGACTAGCTTAATCAGCCCTAACCTCAAATAAGGTTCCAAAGGTTGTCTGGAAGAGATCGCTTTGTTAAGCGATAAGACCGCCCATTATACTTACATTTATTTGATTTATATTTTATTTTTATATCTGTTGTGTTTAGCTTGTAAGGTATAATAAAGAATTTTCATTCATTCATTCATTAATTCATAAGGTAAATAAATCAAATTGTGCTATTATAATGGGTAGGTACGGAACCCTCGGCGCACGAGTTCGACTCGCACTTGACCGGTTTTATTTTATTTGTAACAACCACAACGACACCTTACTAGTTATTTGTTTTGAATTCTTGTGTCAATATTATGGTGCACCTTTTAGGGGTACATTTTCATAACTTTATGACATAAATTGTGAGAAAAGTTCTAGAACTACATATTCTCGACTATGAGTAGAATTTGTGTGTGGGGTTCATTTTGTGGAAAACGTTTCGTCCGTTGAGAGGAATGGACCGAATTTTAGCGCTTCCAACTGTGAAATTATGATAATCCAGTTTGCAGCTTTATTCCTTTGTGAAAACTTTTACTTTTAATTAATAACGAAATTTTATCTTTTACAGAAATATTTTATTAATTTAGTGAGGTACGCATCTCTGTTGTGTATTTTGGAAATATTTTATTAATTTAGTTGAGAACGTATTTTGTAGTTGTGTGTTCAATTTTACAAATAATATTTAAGACAGCGTTATTAGCAATACAAAAGTTTGTATCTACATTTACAAATATATTTAGCTACGTATAATTTTTATAAGTGTCCACATTTTTTGGGTCAATAATTTTTTTTACTAAGTTGACTTTCGTCATTTTTTTAATCATTATTATACAGGATTTATAATAAACCGTTTCATTGTTGTTACGACCGACAATGTTTACGCTGAAATAAATATTGTCGTAACCTTGTTCCGTGATTAAACTAATATATAATTAACTAGCTATGACAAACTGTACACAGGGTTTGCGTACTTCACTCAGCTGGAGTTGCAACTTGGCACCAGATGTTCAATAAGGTCTTCAAAACTAGGTAATGGCACTTTTTACACCCTTTATTACAATATTAAAAAATGCCCCTTCAAATGTCAACAAAAACGTCTGAAACCATAATTTAAAGATTATCAAGCGTGCCGCAGAACATGTGGCTCTAATTACCAGACTTCTGAAGGATTATTACGAGCAGCAACGAGAGCCGTTATGACCACTAGATTGGAATTTATTGTCTTCGTGGTTGGTCTAGTTTCAAAACACTTAAAACGTCTTGTTTTATAGTTTGAATGTGATAAAATTATTGACAACAGTGAACTATATAATTAAGACAATAATTCAACTTGAGGCAATGAACTTGTAAAACTAGGATTGAAAAATTACTGTTAGTGATTTGTATTGCTTGCTAAACAGCGTATTCATGAATCTAATATTAGTGAAATAGTGTAGAAAATAAATGAATTCTTATGCCAGAACCTAATAGGGTTTTTATGTGGGTATCTAGGTACTTGTGACATATTATAGCTATGTGAAAACAATATTAATCATTCTCAGATTCGATACGTAATATATTTTCATTTGAAGATGTGTTATACTTTGTAAAACTAATTGCTATAATAGACGTCATCTCCTTAAACTGTGTTCAATTGTTGAATTAAATCACACATAAACAATTAATTGACCCAATAAGTACTTATATTCATTTGAAACAACTGTTCAATGACGACCTCCGTGGTGCAGTTGGCGAACAGCCGGCTGAGACGCAGGAGGTAGTGGGTTCGATTCCCGCCGCGGAACAAATGTTTGCATGATCTACAGATATTTGTTCCGGGTATAGTGGTTTTTCTATATATTATAAGTATGTATTTATAAAAAAAAGTATATAAGTATTCTATCAGTTTATCTGGTTCCCATAGTACAAGCTCTGCTTAGTTTGGGGCTAGATAGCGCTGTGTGAAATGTCCCGTAATATTTATTTTATTTATTTATTTATAATGACTGACCGTCAATCGGAAAGCTGGCGCTTATCTGGTTAAACGCATAAGCATTGCAATTCAGTGGATCACTGCAGCCAGTGTATCGGGGGAACTGAAGCCCGTTAGTAATCTGGAGCAGTTGAGCTACATATATCATTTGCAACAGTCATTAGATGATTAACCAATTTTTTTGTATTTCATAAAGAGGTAATATTCTTTCTGATATAAAATGTGTACACTGACCAAATAAACTATCATTTTGTTTCTATCCTCAACAATAGTATCTACTTTAAGTATTTCTACGATCCATAACTCTTATTTCAATCCAAGTCTCTTGAGTTTAACTGCCCTGAGTACTGGCAGGATTTGATGGGAGATATACCACTTAACCGGTCATTTGCTTAGGACACGTGTTCTTTATGTGCACTGTTTTATTTTCTTTTTAATGCAGTTTTAGACTGTTGGTCACATCTAACATTTTTAACGAAGGGTTGTTGGCATAATAAATATCACAGTTGGTTGTTGTGATGATCTTCAAACTTATTGTATAATCTGCGCATTCTATATACATGTTTGTGTATTATTTTGTCTTTGAACACATATATTTATAGGATTTTTATTTTTTCGCAATTACTGCACGTAATTACTAATTTAAATGGGTATTTATCGCGTATCTACCTTTCTTATTCCGTGGTCGCGGGCGGCGACGTAAAAAAGGTACATACCCCTTTAAATCAGTAATAAGATTTATTTATGTTATGTAGAAAAAATCTTTTAAGGATCTATTTATCTAAAGGATAGGTTACTTTTCATAATGTGTCATGTTGAATTCTGTAAGTCAATCTATATGCATTTGTTACATTTTGTAACTTTAAAGTGGTGTAAAAATAAAAAAAAAACAGTAAGGAAACTACTAAATACTTACCACTTAGCAACTGCTGGGTGCTATCGTATCCTTGGAGATCCATGTATCCGTCTTCAAAGGTAGCAGCAGTAAAATAATCATTACATTAGTTTCAACTCTCTCAAGTTTTATTCGGTATTTTGTCAACCAGTTTTATGAACTATAATTCCTTTAGACTATTTAAAAATGTGCAAAACCATACTGGTGGGTATGTAAATAAAAGAATCAGGTACGGGCAAGAAATATCATGAAGTAAGACCTACAAAATGCAGCTATCTTACAATACAGATTATACCATTAAAGCCATCCAACCGCGCCTCTACAAACCTACAAGATACTCTGCAATATCGGAGCAACTCCATCTACTCTTACGTAATGTTGATCAAAATGTATATGTTACGGGTAATGTTAGAAGATGGAGGAAACCTAGGTTTACCCGGGTTGGGCATTACTCGTAACATATACAACAAACTACGCGACGCATAGAAAAACGAGAATAATGTCATAAAAATTATCAAATAACTAAATTTCTTACTAAGTACTAAACCAATTGACGATGACAAAGTTATACTTTAAAATGAATATGGCGTCCTCCTCTCTCCTTATTATTGTTGTACCCAACAGGGTCCTTATTGATCATACCAATCTAATTAAATCTATAATTAATACATAATCAATTGTTTTTTCCAATGTTCTGCTTAGTTGAAATTAGTTTATTTTTATTATTAACTGACATTGTAATATATTTTATTCACAATTTTATTATATTGCCTAATATTGGTATAATATTAGGCAATATAATAAAATTGTGAATAAATGAATACTGAATTTCCTCCTATTATTACATTGTGGAGTACAATAAATGAGTATTGAGTATCTACATATGAACCCATTGTTAATTTTGAGTACATAATGTCTAAGTAGGATGTTCTTACCATTTTGACACGGGACACAGTCGCCTGTCCTCTGCACGGCCGGACCTTGGCATGGCGCGCCACCGTTTAACGGGTGTGGCTCGGTGCAGGTTCGAGTCCGTCTCTGGCCGCCGGCGATGCGTCCGTTACAGCGGCACTGCGACCAAGGACCCCAGGAGCTCCAGCCTCCGTTTACTGTTGACAAAACAAGAATTCAATATTAATCAGTGTTGCTGGGAAACGTTGGTTGCAGGTCGCATCAGATCGCTTGCTCTGGAAATCAATGGGTGAGGCCTGAGTTCAGCAGTGGACATAATTTGGCTGGTATGATGATGATGATGAAGAAAATAGATTTAATAGATAACTCTTTAATGTTACACCAAAAATACAATAACTAAAACTTGAAAACTTAGGTAATAAGGACAAAATAAGAGTATTTTTGGCTTTCTGAGACGTAGAGATTTAAAAATAATAATGTGTAGGTAAAGCAACATCATATAAACAGCAAATTAAATGAGAAAATAGTTATTTTCATTTCATTCGAATAATAATTAATTTATAAAGGCAGTATTCACAGGCATCAAACTTGTATTTGGCTAGAATTTATTACAAGAATTGGCTAAAAACAAATTACTTTTTTATATTAAGTAAGTTTGTAGGCAAACCAGCTGCGTTCACTGCCTCATTGTGTCTGTAATCTATACCAATACTATAAATTCGTTAGTAACTCGGTCTGTCTTTATGATACGTTTTCACGACTAAGCGGCTGGACAGATTTCGATAAAATTTGCTATCTATATAGATTATAACCTGAATTGAGACATAGGCTACTTTTTATCCGAGTGCGCAAAAGGAGGGTAATGTTTGTGTTTACAAACCACGGGTGCGAAAAGAAGCTTGTTTCTAATATTTGTGTGAATCAATGGGTGAATGACTGAACATTCAGCTGTTGCGAACACTAGGATACCTAAGGTATTCATGAGTACACGTCATTCAATTTGCCCTGCATCCCGGTTGCGAACCAAATCGAATAAAGCCCAGCGCCATATCAGCTTCGAGTGACCTGATTTGATTCAACAGCTCACGAACGTAGGTATATTAAAATATTACATTTAGTACATATTGCTGAATCCTTGCAACGCACTGCTCTATTCACTGTAAATAAAAACAAATCCGCTAAACAAGAAATTAAGTTTCATCGCATCAGAAAAGCCTCTCCATAAAAACTCATCGCATCAGAAAAGCAACTCTATAAAAACGATTTTCTCTTCAAGGTTCATTACGGGATGTTTCATTTTAAAAATCCCTATCCACCTTGATTTTCAGCTGCAAGGTGGAAAATGAGTCCAAACGTTTCATAATCTACCTTAGAAGGTATCCCTACGGTGGATTATGAAACTAATTTTCATAGGGAAGGGTATTATAAATTTTACCCTACCCTTTGAAAAAGAGGCGTGAGGGTTTGTATGTATTATATATAACTAGTACTAGGTATCTCGAGAGGTTTTGTCTTGTGGTGACTACTATCTAAGTAGTATTTTTCAAACTTTCGCGATCACTGTACATACGACGGTAGCTCCAAGTACTCCAGTTAACCCGTGACCACGACTGTTGCAATACAGCCGAAACGTCGGGATAATAAGGTACATACGCGATAAATACCAGTTTTTGTTTTTTTTTATAAATAAATAATAATTAATAAATATAGCTGGACATTTCACACAGCGCTATCTAGCCCCAAACTAAGCAGAGCTTGTACTATGGGAACCAGATAACTAATAGAATACTTGTAAGTACAGTTTTTTTTGTACGACAAACTTATAATATATAGAAAAACATCCAGACCCGGAACAAATATCTGTAGATCATGCAAACATTTGTTCCGCGGCGGGAATCGAACCCACTACCACTTGCGTCTCAGCCGGCTATACGCCCACTGCGCCACGGAGGTCGTCGTTTTAATCAATAATTATGTACTATTTACGTTTTTTTCTCAAACTCAATTGGTCCAATGGTCCAATTCGATCCTCACGGTAAACAGAACTCTTAAAAATAAAATATAGCAATTTTTTTAAAATGTATTACAAGATTTTGGCGTCTAACTTAAAAAAAAAATAAGTGTGCCATCGAATACCTTTCTTATGAAACACTAAATAACAACTATTTTTCAACTGGTTGCCGATAGTATATTTATTGCAATAACCAAGAGTTTCACTAGCTAACCCATTACTTTACGCAAATAACTATACCTCTAGACTTCTGCATTAAACGAAGAAAGCCAAGTATGACTGCTTATCTATTCCTTATTCAAATACCTCATTGACCCCAAGTCCCGATGAATCGATGCAAAATAATACACGCAATAATTTAAATTGTTAATCAACGAAGCTACAACATAAATAAGGGCCAGAAGATTCGGGAACCTGCTGAGAGTAGCTTCACGTGTTAGTTTATGTTGTACTGATTTATTGTGTATTGTGGCGATTCATCAAGTTGTTGTCAGTTACTTCATGCTTGACTTTATGTCATGAGTTGCGACTTTAAACAACAATTACAACTAGACGACCGGTCTTTTACAATAATTATGTAAAAACTGTTCACTTACGTTATATATATCTTATACCTCGGTTATATGTTTGCTTTGTTTTGATTGAATATTCTACAAATAAAATATACACGTACAATTATTTGTCTCGTAGTGTTAATTTTATCATTTTTTATTTACTATTGACGCGTGAAGAAACTCAAGATAATTTCTCAAATGGACTGAATATACAGTCAATGGGTATATTTATGCACTCCGTGTACATATTTATTATGAGCTTGGAATGGTAATAGCATAAATATTTAACTTCGTTAGCATTAGACGTAAACCTAGCAGTTTATAGTTTTTAATTTGCATTTAAAGCATAAGTTTTGATGAAGCTATAAACCTTAGAAGGTGAGGCAATTAATCTCTTCCCAGTCCAGCACTAACTTAAAAACCGTTCGTTTGTTGTTTCATCACCGTTTTTTTCTGGATCATCTAATGGCGTGCGAGCTTTCTTATTTTAGTCTTGCCTTCTTCACGTGGAAGTCGAAAAAAACATCAACGAATTACATCTGTGTCGTCCTTGAACGATTTTTCGTGCGTATCTAGCAATCTATGCCGGGTGGCTTCATATGTGAATTGATGTGAAATTATTAAAATACGAGCGCTTTTTGCCACGGCCGTATTATCGGGATTTGGCGCAGGTTCATGCTGTGTGTCTTTGTCTTTCATCTGACGAATTATACAGATTGACCGAGAGATATAACGCGCGCCTAACGTTGCCGCGCGCGCTATAATGAATACCGCCAAACTTTACCGAATGCAGTACAACGCACAACTCGTGCTAATATGACATAAGGTCACGCGTGAAAAACTCGTGGCAACTTCTCGAATAGTGCCACAGGGGAATATTATCAAATTTCAACATTTTAACAGGAAAATTTTCCATACATTCATAAAATCCAGGTCAGCACGCTACCAACAAACCATAAAACTACCAGTTTACTTTATAATTCCTAGTATTTGAGTCCAATAACTTGTGGAGTGATAATGAGTGTAGCAACACTGTCAAAGCTGGTAGTTAGTTAAATTGGGTATTCATTCGCTGGCGTGATTTAGCTCGTGCAACTGTCATAGTCAATTACAAGCATGGACTTGTTGGAACGAAAGCTTTGTTTTAATAATAAATAAAATAAAAAGGCCTTTATTTGTCAAAACTTCTCTACATAGTTTTTCCTTCTATATTTATATAATTATTACGTTTTCTTAATTAAGCCCTCGACGGGTAGAGGCGTCCTCCAAAAGATGTCAGTTTTATGTCTTGTCTGTTATCTTTCTTATGTTCTTCCTTTTCTTCTCTTACCAATAGAGCTTTCTTTTCATACAAAAATAAAACACATATGCCTAATCAATTATTAAATATTTCTATAAAAAAAAAATGTGCTTAACATATATTATTTATAGAAATATTTGATTATCTATTATTTTTAATCGCACCAACTAAAAGCTCAGCTCAAAATAAAATCGCTTAATTAAAATACCATTAGGGGTCACCCTTTCATGTAGTAACAATTTTTTTTTGAGTTCTTAGTAGCTCTTCTACCAAAGTAAGTCCAATTATTGTAACAAATGTTTTGTAAATTTTCTTCACCAACAAAAAAGTCGTACTTAAAACCGTTCTCACTCAATTTCAACCCCATAGAGTTTAATTACACCAGGATGGTACAATCTTGATACTAATAAAGCACATCCTAACAAGCAAGTAAAGCCGTACACAGTAGCTAGTGTGTCCGTAATCTACCGTCGTGATCAGCATGCTATTTTAGCACGCAAAGTCGCGTGCATCACCTAGCTATAAGTTTAGTCCTAACGACCTAGAATTTACTTTGGCTTAGGGTTGGGCTACATCTAGCCTAGGTCAACCGATTTTTTTTATCATTTATATCATTGAAATAAAGAGAACACTTTTTACACCTTTTTGAGCTTAGTACCTACGCGATTAAAGATTTGGTATCATCATCATCATCAGCCCTTCTCATTCCACTGCTGGGCTTAAGCCTCTCTTCGGTATCGCAATTCACCTCTATCCTGCGCTGTTCTAACCCACATACGACTTGCAAGTTTTATTATGTCGTCGCGTGACCCATCTTACCGGCGGAAGATTTGGCATTGTAAAAGTTTATATAGAGAAGGAAGGGTGAATGCTAAAAGTATGAATTGAGGTCAAATTTCGACCACTGTGCACTGGCAACTAGTTATTATAAATTTACGCACCGTACTGCGTCTCATCTCGTACTACGCGCTGCAGTCAGCCATGCGCGAGTTGACGGGCGCGTTGGTGGGGGGTAGTGTTTTAAGGATTCTTTGGTAGTTCTCTCCTTTTTGCCTAAGAGTTCAAGAGAGACTAGGAGGCTGTTTATAAACGTTTAAAAATAATATAACTTCAGTTGGGATTTTTGGGTAGCAGGTAAGCAAACAGTAGTTCAAAGAACAAGAAAAATCAATATCAGCACCCGCCATCTTCGGCAGATAAAGTGCAAACGCACATCCGGTAGTGGAACGAAGTTCCTTCACTTCCGGTCAAATGACCAACTCTTATGTCTACACACATCAACGATTTATTTGCGCAAGCCTAGAAACCTGAACAAATTATTACCATAGAGGAATCGAAGATATTTCTTGTGTATTAAAAGAAACAACTGAATACATTTCTCCAGTGCTGAGCCACATTATAAATTTATCTATTGTCGCTGGGATATTCCCCGATAAATTAAAAAAAACCATAATAAAACCTTTATATAAAAAAAACTACAGACATGATATGAATAGTTATAGACCTATAGCCCTCATACCAGTATTTTCAAAGATATTCGAGAAGGTTATTAACAAAACTTTGTCTAGTTTTTTTGAATTCAATAATATTTATGCTGAAGAACAAGTAGGATTTCGTAAAGGTAAATCTATCAATTTGGCTATTTATAAATTTCTACAAACCGTAATGAGCAATCTAGACAAAAACAAGATAGTATGTGCTCTATATATGGACTTAAGTAAGGCTTTTGATTATGTGGACCATAATATCTTATTGTCCAAGCTCGAAGCCTATGGTGTAAGAGGTAACGTTCTACAACTCATTAAGTCATATTTAAGTAATAGGAAGCAAGCAACTGAAATAACACGAATCTGTCCTAAATCAAAAAAAGAAATTATTTACAAATCAGAATTTAGAGAAAATAAGCACGGAGTACCACAAGGGAGTGTGTTAGGTCCACTTCTTTTTATTATCTACATAAATGATCTTCCTAAAGTTATTTCTGATCAAATAGTGTTATTTGCTGATGATAGTACAGTGATATTCACTGATATTTGCAAACTTCATCTAGAAGCTACCATCAACTTTACCCTAGAATTAATAGTTGAATGGTTAAAACAAAATAACCTGGTAATAAATCTTGACAAGACTAATTTGATGACATTTTCCAGCAAAAGAGTTATTAATAAATCTGACATTAATATTAATTATCTAGGACATACAATTAATCATGTTGATACTACTAAATTTCTAGGATTGAACCTTGACTTTAAATTGAATTGGAAAGCTCACGCTACCACTATTTGTAAAAAGCTTAGTCAGTTTTCGTATGCGTTGTACATGCTCCGTAAAGTTGTAAATGCTTCTGCCGTCACAACTGCATACCACGGATATGCAGAGTCCGTACTAAGGTATGGAATTATATTCTGGGGGAATTCCACATTAAAAGACCAAGTATTTATAAGTCAAAAACGATGTATCAGAGCATATAATGCAAGCTCAAGAAAACTGATAGCTGCAAACCTTACTTCACTGAACTTAATATACTTACGCTTCCCTGCCTTTATATTTGTGAGACAACGACATTTGTTAAAAACAATATGGATCTTTTTAAAACCCGTATAAGTAAAAGACACAACAATAAAATTTGTTTCCCCCGAAACAAGACGGCTTTATACAATAAAAGTGTATTCTGCATGGCTGTGCGTTTGTACAATCATCTCCCAAAGAGTGTGCTAGATGCTCCTAGTTTAAATTTATTTAAGTTGAAACTGAAAAAGCTGTTAATAGAAAAAGCATATTATAGTGTTAATGATTACCTAGCCGATGACAATTTTGTATGACCCATCATAATTTTATTTTTTTTTTGATTTAATTTTAAGTTTGACTAATTTTATTAATACTTTTTCATTGTTTTAAATTTTATATGAGAGCTGCGAAAATTATGATTATTATAAATAAATAACTAACATGTAAAGCTTTGACATTGCATGCGTCAGCGCTGAATATGGCTGTACCTACACAAAAACTGTACCTACACCTTGTTTGTTACCCATATTACGCAATAAATACAATTTGAATTTGAATTTGAAGATGAAAGAAGACGTGTGTGGGGCCACTAGTGTGCTCTTTCAGTAGATTGGGCGCGATAAGTCTTGATACTTTCGTATAAATATTTTAATTTGTTGAGCAAATAACGTTTTTTTAAAACACGAAAGAGAAGAATAAAGTTTATGGTTTAACTCCAAATTCCTAATTAACTCTAGTGCTTAGAATTCAAGGACTTGCGTTAGTTTTATTTTGTAAAGCGTTTATTTAAAATAAATCTTTTCACTTGATTTCATCATATAAAGAAATGAATGAATTTATTTGCTAAGACACAGCAGAATACATTGTAGTGTTATATATAAGTGAGGAGCACATAATACTCTTTTTTAGAAGGGTTTTTGATATAATTTAGTAGTTTTAGTTTAGTTAAAATGTATCTTACTTTAATATATAAAATTATCGTGTCACAGTGTTTGTAACAAAGTTTTGCCTCCCAAACGGCTTGACCGATTCTTATGAAATTTTTTGTGTATATTCGGTAGGTCTGACAATAGGACGTAAACTATTTTTCACTCTCCTACCTCCACCTCTCATTTTTCAATCGCGATTTTAGTATTTTTGTATGAACAATATCCATATAATTTAATCGTCGGTCGTTCATTGACGTGAAGACATTTACATGAAGTGTCGCGTCACTTTGACATTTCATTTTGCATTTGATTTCTTTGATAAAATGTATATGGTAGAATAATGTTTGCGGGGTTAACTAGTTATTATATATATTTTAGCCACAATAGAATACAGGGTCCATTCCGACTGTAATTTTCAAATCAATATTGAAGCTAAGAAAACCACTTTTATTTTCAAACGACATTGCCTGAATACGCCACAATGTACCAGGAGGTAGATTTTTAACTTCAATATTATAATAAGTGTGAATTTCTATGTTTTTTATACAATCTGGAGATGGAACAAGTATATGGCCCCCCTAATGCCAACTGGTAACCATCGCCTACAGCAAAGTATTGTCTCATAGGTCACGCGCCTTAGAAACGTGCCCTATTAATGCACTGCTATGATGGACGCAGTTACCAAAACCGAAACCCAGCAACGCTGCGGCAGAAATAGATATGGTGGTAGTATTTCCCCGGGCTAGCCCTTTCACAAGGAATTCTACTACTATAAAGGACAAAATCATTACTAAATGTTTGACAATTGTTTAGAAATACAGAACCTGTATCGAGGCCGCAAATTAAAATAATCGCTCAATATTTATAATAAACATTTTATAAATTCTTGCAACATCTAAACGGCGGTATTATTTTGCAATACCAATTATGTTTATTATAAAACGATAGCTCTAATAATACAATTTATACACGAGAACGGAACGAAATTATGGTCAAATTGGACCATAATATTAAGTCTATAATCTTTAATCACCATAAAACACACGATTAGTTGCCTATACCTACTTCAAATATTATATGGTCCAAGAGCCAGTGACCAATTTTAGGTGGTCATTTCAAAAGTCACGAAACTTTCTCCAGTAAATCCTCTATACCTACTGAAAATGAAAATCCACTTCTGGCAGCCCTGTGTGGCCGGGGTAGACCACCCTAAAATTTTAAGGAGGGTAAGAAATAAGATTTATTTTAGTTAAAGTACCAGTCATAAAATTTTTGGAAATTACTTTCGACAGTATTTTGTCTTCATGGAATTTTTGCCAGAGCATTTACATCTCTCCTAATTGTTGACAGAACGCTATAAATATTTATTAAAAAAAATCAATTTTTGTCATTTCATCAGTCTTCAAATTTTAACAGAATAAATAAAATACATAAACAATTAATAATATACAATGCCAGAACGAAATTCCATCACCAACAGTCTGCCAGAGCGAAAAACATGTTCGTGCGAGTGCAAGTAAGACAGTAATATGGAAACCTGCGGGTTAGAGTGAGAGCGCTTATTGGGTATCTTGATGAAACATCACTTTTGAAAGATTTTTCTGTATCTTTGATGCAGATATTCTCTAGGTCATTGTCAAGGATACTGTGGGAAAATATTAAAACGTGTAATATTCTAGGTATTCTTTTCTTTTAGGAGTGACAATTCGAAAATTGTTCATCATATATGTAAAATAGAAGATGAAGAAAATATACTTATTCGATGTTCTGATACAGACGTTCTTATTATTATGCTTGGAAATATGGATCACCTACAAAATATAAATGTGAAAATTTGGATGAATATTGGTACAGGCAATAACCAACTTTATATTAACGTATCAAATATATACCAAAAAATTGGTCCAGATATTTGCAAGAGTTTACCTGCATATCACGCCTTTACTGGATGTGATTATAATCCAGCATTTTATAAAAAAGGAAAAAATTAATCCGTTTAAGCTACTGATGAAATCCAAAATTTATCAAGAAGCTTTCATCAATCTTGCCAATGTAACAGAAGATATAATGGATACTGACATTCTTGCAACATTAGAAAAATTTGTATGCCAAATCTACAAAATAACGAATTGTGACGACACAAATAGCGGAAGGTTCGAACTATTCATGAAAAATTTCACAGCTGAAAATATTGATGAACCATTTGAAAATAAAGTGATTAAATTTGATGCATGCCATTTGCCTCCATGTCAAGCTGAACTCCATCAACACGTATTAAGAACGAAATATATCGCTTGCATTTGGAGAAATGCACATCTGAATTTGCCTACAATATTGAGTCCAGAAGACAATGGATGGGTGTTGAATCACGAAATTGTCTGAAAGTTGAAATTGTGTGTTGAAATTGTGTTGTTGAAATGGGGTCAGTACGAATTTCACTGGTTCGAGGGAGATCAGCTACCACCTACAGTAAGTGAGTAAGTAAGTTTTTCGTCAAAGTTATCTGAAATACCAACAACATACACATACATAGTTTTTACCTACCTTGTACATAATTGTCATTATGTTAATATATTGTTGTCTTCTACCTCTAGGTACTATGTTTCTGCAATTAGCAATATAACTTACCGTGTTAGTGGCTAATGTTGTGCAAATATGTATGTTTCTTTCAATTATTATTATACTTTGTTATATTTAGTTTACGTAGTCATAAATTAAAACTACTTTAGTCTTGTTTACACCTTCTTACATTATAAACCTATGTTTAGTCCCTAAGCTCAATCAACCAAGCGTTATTTTTGCTTTACATACAATTGTATCTTTTTTAAAAAAAAAAAAAAAATTATGTGACAGCATTGTATCGGGGATGAAGCTGTCTTCTGTAATACAGTTTTTTAAACTAAAACAGAAGACAGAGAACTCTCTCTTCTTTGTTCCCATGTTTTATTTATAATAAAAAGATTTGATTTGATTTGATTTGATTTGATATTATATACATATGTATATATATCAAGTCGTAAAATATTAATTATTATTAATCTTGTACACAGATGATGAGATATTAGAGCCTCAAATTCAGTTAATAGAAGATTCAAATGATTCTGTATTCATTGAGGATCACGGCGACCAATATGATAGTGCACACGAGGATGAAGACTATTAAACAACTTAATAATTCCACAAACATAAATTTTGTATTTTTTAATTAATATAATAAAATTTTTTTTTAATTGTATATATTCAACTTCTATATATTTTACTCTCCACATGTGTTTTCTCTCTAACCCGCAGGTTTCCATATTACTGTCTTACTTGCACTCGCACGAACACGTTTTTCGCTCTGGCAGACTGTTGGTGATGGAATTTCGTTCTGGCATTGTATATTATTAATTGTTTATGTATTTTATTTATTCTGTTAAAATTTGAAGACTGATGAAATGACAAAAATGGATTTTTTTTTTATAAATATTTATAGCGTTCTGTCAACAATTAGGAGAGATGTAAATGCTCTGGCAAAAATTCAATGAAGACAAAATACTGTCGAAAGTAATTTCCAAAAATTTTATGACTGATACTTTAACTAAAATAAATCTTATTTCTTACCCTCCTTAAAATTTTAGGGTAGTCTACCCCGGCCACACAGGGCTGCCAGAAGTGGATTTTCATTTTCAGTAGGTATAGAGGATTTACTGGAGAAAGTTTCGTGACTTTTGAAATGACCACCTAAAATTGGTCACTGGCTCTTCGTCTAATACGGTTGACTATACTGCTCGTAATACTTCATTATCATACACGGCCTGACGTTACAAACCAGGTATATAAGTTTTCCGTAGTTTGTGCCTTCTATCATGACCCTGTGCCATTTTCCTCCAACTAGAGAGCACAGGTAAATATATTGTGTAAATATAAATAAGAAATTAAATAAGAACAAACAATCAATTTTTTCCCCCGAAATCTCTGGGAAAATGTCCCGTAAGTATACGAGTAGGTACAGATACCCTTATATACAAAAATTTTAAGGGATTAAAAAAATAAAGAATATAGAGTTACTAGCTGTTGCCCGCGACTTCGTACGCGTTACACTACTAAATATGTAGGTAACCTCGAAATAAAGCTAAAGTCGCTGTTGCAACTTGACTTGACACCCCATTTTTATCCCATGGGAACTGATTTATGGGATAAAAGGTAGCCTATGCGGTAATCCAGGTTATATCTACGTATTGTTACGCCGAGGCTGTTAAACAATGAGTAATAATCGAACCTTCTCGAACGCTTTTGTTTTGCTGTGTTATTGTTGCTATTGTTTGTGGTTTCGCAGAATGGGGAGTGGCCATTGTGTCGAGGGACCGACCCTTTCCTGGAAGGATCGACATCGTTCTCGAACAATCGAAATGTGTGCGATATAAATAGGCCGGAGAGATGGCCGGACAGTCAGTCTCGAGTCTCAGTTACTGAGTGAGTCTCAGCGAGGCCCTGGAGGACTGACGTGGAGAAGGGTCTCGCGTGAACAGTAGTTGCTCGCGAGTCAGTCTGCATTAAGCTATACGTGCGATCATTTCGGTGACTTCTAATGGTGCAACAGTGATGTGAATTAATGTGTTGTGATACGTGTGACCAAGTTCGTGTATTCATCGTTTAGTGCTGAATAAAGGTGTTATTTTGGTTAGACCGATTCCCATTATTTTATCCCGAACCCTCAGCTCGTAACAATTTGGTGTCAGAAGTGGGATAAAATAATTCCGGTTCTACCAAAGGATAACGTGGACGGTGTAAAGACGCGAGGTCAACGACAACAGGAAATGGATGAAAGGCGGTTTGGAGATTCTCCGGTTCAAGAAGCTCGGCAGAGTCGTCAGCCGATGGAGATGGAATCAGCCGCCGCCGAATCATTTGGAGCACCATCATCATCATCCGTGGGCAAGCTCCTGTGACAGGCGATCTTGCTGCTATTATGGCAATGCTTTGTCGTCAAGAAGAACAGCGTCGTCAGGATAAAGAAGAGCAGCGTCGTCAACAGGAAGAGCACGCTCAGTTGTAAGAGGAATAACGCCGTCAGCATTAGGAAGAGAAGCGGCGTCAGCAGGAAGAGCAGGCTCGGTTGCAGAAGGAACAGCGACATGAACAGGTGGAGCAGACTCGGTTGCAAGAGGAACAGCGACGTCAGGATAAAGAAGAGCAGGTCGTCAACAGGAAGATCAGCGACGTTGGCCATAAGAGCGTGCTCGACTGATGAGGGAATCGTTCGGTTCATCTGGAAAGGAATTCCAGAAAGTGAAAGAACAGATAGAAATCATGAGAGCCGTGTTTTGGAGGCTGGAATTGGGATCGCTGATGAGAAAGGGACTCTGGGTGTCCTGAAGTACTGGAGACGGCAATGTGGCTCCTCTAGTTGCTACATCTTCAGCGCGAGGTGCGCCTAAAATTGTTCGTGTTGATCGGCTGCCGCGATATGGGGCTAAGAATGCTCGGGACGAGCATGTTTTAGGAGGGGGCAGTGTTACGCCGAGGCTGTTAAACAATGAGTAATAATCGAACCTTCTCGAACGCTTTTGTCTTGCTGTGTTATTGTTGCTATTGTTTGTGGTTTCGCAGAATGGGGAGTGGCCATTGTGTCGAGGGACCGACCCTTTCCTGGAAGGATCGACATCGTTCTCGAACAATCGAAATGTGTGCGATATAAATAGGCCGGAGAGATGGCCGGACAGTCAGTCTCGAGTCTCAGTTACTGAGTGAGTCTCAGCGAGGCCCTGGAGGACTGACGTGGAGAAGGGTCTCGCGTGAACAGTAGTTGCTCGCGAGTCAGTCTGCATGAAGCTATACGTGCGATCATTTCGGTGACTTCTAATGGTGCAACAGTGATGTGAATTAATGTGTTGTGATACGTGTGACCAAGTTCGTGTATTCATCGTTTAGTGCTGAATAAAGGTGTTATTTTGGTTAGACCGATTCCCATTATTTTATCCCGAACCCTCAGCTCGTAACAGTATAAACCAAATTTCATCGAAATCAGTTCAGCCGTAACGACGTGATTGAGTAACAAATAAACAAATAAATAAACAAACACCCAAATTTTCACAATTATAATATTAGTGTGATTTACAACATACTCTTTAAAACATACAAAAGAAAAAGTTGAATCATCTAAAGACCGTTTCAAATACTATTAATCTTGAAATAATTTAATTCAATTTTCGTCAAATAAGTTCCGTATACTGCATTAGATATTAGGTACATTGTAAAACTCTTTATTAATATTAACAATATTTTAATAGGTTAATAACAGACCAGTACTTATTAGGGTAATCAATTTTTATTTAAAAACAGCCGAACTCGACCTCGGGTGGTCGATGCTATCGAGTTTTATGGCATTTATAATTGATTTCTAATTACTAATATGCCGTATCAGTTTAATAGCGTTTCATAATCATAGAAAGTTCAGTTAGGTCATCATCATCATCTTAACAGGCATAGTATGTTCACTACTGAACATACGCCCCATAGATTTTCAGAGCGATCGATCATATGCGGCTCACAATGGCTCTCAGAAATCGACTTTCCACTAGATAGGCGTCAACACTGCAATTTGAAAGAAAGAACAGAAGAAAGAAATCGTTTTTATTTCTAATGGCACATTAGGACTACAAAGCGAGACACAGACATAGGAAAACATAGAAGTGACAAAAAATATATAAACACATAATTATAAAATAATTAAACAATCGGCAACGAGCTCATCTACATATTGTTACGCCGAGGCTGTTAAACAATGAGTAATAATCGAACCTTCTCGAACGCTTTTGTCTTGCTGTGTTATTGTTGCTATTGTTTGTGGTTTCGCAGAATGGGGAGTGGCCATTGTGTCGAGGGACCGACCCTTTCCTGGAAGGATCGACATCGTTCTCGAACAATCGAAATGTGTGCGATATAAATAGGCCGGAGAGATGGCCGGACAGTCAGTCTCAGTTAGTGAGTGAGTCTCAGCGAGGCCCTGGAGGACTGACGTGGAGCAGGGTCTCGCGTGAACAGTAGTTGCTCGCGAGTCAGTCTGGATTAAGCTATACGTGCGAACATTTCGGTGACTTTAAGTGATGCACCAGTGGTGTGAATTTGTGTGTTGTGATACGTGTGACCAAATTCGTGTATTCATCGTTTAGTGCTGAATAAAAGTGTTATTTTGGTTAGATCGATTCCCATTATTTTATCCCGAACCCTCAGCTCGTAACAATTTGGTGTCAGAAGTAGGATAAATAATACCGGTTCTACCAAAGGATAACGTGGACGGTGTCAGGACGAGAGGTCAACGACAACAGGAAATGGATGAAAGGCGGTTTGGAGATTCTCCGGTTCAAGAAGCTCGGCAGAGTTGTCAGCCGATGGAGATGGAATCAGCCACCGCCGAATCATTTGGAGCACCATCATCATCATCACCCGTGGGCCAAGCTCCTGTAACAGGCGATCTTGCTGCTATTATGGCCATGCTTTGTCGTCAACAAGAAGAGCAGCGACGTTGGCAGGAAGAACAGCGACGTCAGGATAAGAAAGAGCAGCGTCGTCAGCAAGAAGAGCAGGCTCGGTTGCAGGCAGAACAGCGACGTCAGGATAAGGAAGAGCAGCGTCGTCAGCAAGAAGAGCAGGCTCGGTTGCAGGAAGAACAGCGTCGCCAACAGGAAGAGCAGGCTCGGTTGCAGGAGGAACAACGCCGTCAGCATTAAGAAGAGAAGCGTTGTCAACAGGAAGATCAGCGACGTTGGCCATAAGAGCGTGCTCGACTGATGAGGGAATCGTTCGGTTCATCTGGAAAGGAATTCCAGGAAGTGAAAGAACAGATAGAAATCATGAGAGCCGTGTTTTGGAGGCTGGAATTGGGATCGCTGATGAGAAAGGGACTCTGGGTGTCCTGAAGTACTGGAGACGGCAATGTGGCTCCTCTAGTTGCTACATCTTCAGCGCGAGGTGCGCCTAAAATTGTTCGTGTTGATCGGCTGCCGCGATATGGGGCTAAGAATGCTCGGGACGAGCATGTTTTAGGAGGGGGCAGTGTTACGCCGAGGCTGTTAAACGATGAGTAATAATCGAACCTTCTCGAACGCTTTTGTCTTGCTGTGTTATTGTTGCTATTGTTTGTGGTTTCGCAGAATGGGGAGTGGCCATTGTGTCGAGGGACCGACCCTTTCCTGGAAGGATCGACATCGTTCTCGAACAATCGAAATGTGTGCGATATAAATAGGCCGGAGAGATGGCCGGGCAGTCAGTCTCAGTCAGTCTCAGTTAGTGAGTGAGTCTCAGCGAGGCCCTGGAGGACTGACGTGGAGCAGGGTCTCGCGTGAACAGTAGTTGCTCGCGAGTCAGTCTGGATTAAGCTATACGTGCGAACATTTCGGTGACTTTAAGTAATGCATCAGTGGTGTGAATTTGTGTGTTGTGATACGTGTGACCAAGTTCGTGTATTCATCGTTTAGTGCTGAATAAAAGTGTTATTTTGGTTAGATCGATTCCCACTATTTTATCCCGAACCCTCAGCTCGTAACAATATTTTAGATGCGTGGAAGTTTCACACGGGGCGTTTCACCCGCTCGTTATTTCCACGCACCAGCAAGATGTGGAATGACCTTCCCCCGGAGGTTTTCCGGTGGGCTTCAAAATGAACGCCTTAAAGAGAGATGTAAATAAGGATTAAGTGCTAGGCAACGCGACTGCAGTACGAGCTCTGCAAAAGTTTACAGGCGGCGGTAACCACTTAACATCAGGAGGCCCGTCAGCTTGTGTCTACAAGTTTAATATAAAAAAAAACTATCCATAGGTACATTCTATAGTGTCTCAGTGCCATCCACGTGATGACGTCACAAAATGGTGTCCGACTCGGCATGATGTTGCGTTTTGATAAACAAATGCAACGCTGATCTTCCGCCACTGCAAATGGCAGTGTTGACATCACTTGAGAACATTTCTGCCCCAACAGTCGTCAGTTCTTCAAGCTATGTGCTCTGCCTACTGCCACTAATATCCACAGAATAAGCAGTAGTGGACTTACTTTTAGTGAAAGGAATAACGGATAAGATCGGAAACTTGTTACTCCATAAGTACAGCATCAAGACGATATTCCGTCCTCAAACACAATTGAGGCAGCTACTGCGTTCATCGAAGGACAGAGACCCTCTGGACGTCCCCGGCGTATATAGGATACCGTGTGGCTGCGGTAAATGCTAAATTGGTAAAACAAAGAGAAACGTATTTTCCAGGTTGACTGAACACATACGTGCAATGAAGAATGTCGACTCCAACAGTTCTGCAGTGGCGGAACATGGCCTAAATTCTAATTCGACGCACTACATCCGTTTCGACAAGGCCCGGGTCTTAGCGAGAGAGAAATTCTTCGTTCCTCGCAAGATCCGAGAGGCGATAGAAATAAGTAGTGTGCCGAACTTTAACAGAGACAGAGGATGGGTTCTACTGCCAGCCTGGAGGCCATGTCTTCATGATGCAAGCGGCAGAGGAGTGAGTGAACCTGGTAGAGACATAATGTTGTGTGTTTGCCTTTACCGAGAACTACTGAAGAAATCAGCAGTGATGATAATGATGATGACGCAGCCTGTCAACATGCTGGGCCATCTTTGACGCAATCCCCACCACCGCGCTCGTCTGCTCGCGCGCAGAGGGCTGTGGCGCGCAGTGCGAGGCGAGACGTTATTCGGAGCGGATCAAACTCATCCTGATGAAGTTTCAAGAATTGAACCGAAATATATCCACTATTAAGTCACGTTCACGTGATTGCTTGGATGGGCGACCGCATGCCAATCAATTTCACCAGTGGACGTCCTATAAATGATATGATGATGTTATACAGGTTTAAAATACAATCAAGAATCTACAGCTCAGTTGCGCGTTAAATTAAATAGAAACTGAATTCAAATGAATGTAAATTGAATAGCTAACAATAAAAGTTCATTACCTTATTGACTGGCACACGTGAATCCATTATAAATAACTATTTAGTTCGAACTGTACGTATGCAGTAACTCTTAGTTAAAAAATTGGTTGTCTGTAAACTTGGTTTACGGACGATAGTTTAACGTGAACAACAAAACATTGATGAAATGATTGCATACTTTTATGAATAAAATTGGTTCATTTTTATTGAATTATCACTATTTTGAATGGTTACAAAGAAGGAGTGAAATTAAATCTACAATTTAATTGAAATAAAATAATTGAATATAAAAATTTTAAAATTAAAGTTTTAATAAAGATAATGTACTTCTTAAAACATTGTTAATCTAAATTCAATAACTTAATTTTAAAAACTGGCGTTTAGCTATAAAGTTTAAATATAATTGATCGAGCGAAGCGAGATCTCTAAGTCAACTTGGGCAACGTTGTATGTATGTATGCATGTATGTTTGTTCGTCCGAAGATAACTTTCGAAGCGTTTATCCGATCATCGTGAAATTTGGTATATAGGTGGTGTGACTCAATGAGCTAAAAATTGGGGGGGGGGGGGGGGGGGGGGTTGTGGAGATATTAGGTCAAGTGAGACGTCAAATGAAAGGTTTTCATTAGTTCATTTCGACCGCGGTTTTACTTAGTACTTAGTAAAGTTTTTGTAGTTTTTGAGCCATAATAAAAACTAAACTTTGACAACATTCACAGGATACACCAGTGACCCCACAGTGCTGTAATTTGGTATGCGTGTAGCTTATATATCACAAATATAGGCAAAATTCTGAAATTTAGAATAGCTGCAATTTGTACCCCAAAAGAGAGAAACCAATTAACATGAACTCCCGTTACCTGTAATTTGAATGAAACTGTTGGTCAAGTTAAATGGTTTATATTTCGTAGCACAATTTTGATAGTCATAGATTACGAATAATTTTTTTTTACGGTAGTCTCGCGAGATTTTAGTTCGGGGCGAACCACTAGTTATGAACAAGTTTTCATAGAAATAAACTGTAATTAAATATCTATCATCAATTATATTATGAATCACCATAATTTTTTAGTCAATTGTAACATAACCTATTATTACTGCACTCGCCGACAGATGCTACTTTTTTTAATAATAAAAGAATAAATACTTGAAATTATACTAGTAATCAGATTTTTACCATGCAAGAATAATTAACCTTTATTGGCGAAATTGTGGTTGTAATAAGCTATGAAAACCACATTAACTATTCACTTCACTTTATAAACAGTCGACGAACTGTTCACGTGTAGATGTAAGTTGTATGCTGCCGCTGTCTTTCTTCTCCTCGGACGCATAGGCCAATCAAGTGGAACAGAGATAGCGTACAATGAGCGTAACGGGACAATGAGCGCAACAGGACAATGTGTCATCCTTTTTCGTGCATGCAGCCGGCGTTCATCGTTTTATTAGACGTTGTCACATCAAAAATGATAATATCCAATAGCCATGTATCAATGCCTGTAATTTACAAGAATGCTATACAACTGTAGCGTGAAAGGAATATGAAAGACAACATATTAGGTTGGGGAAAAAGTTTCTTCGCATTTTTTAAGAAAATTCAAAACATTTTTTAATATAGTTTATTTACATTTAACTAAAGTATGTAGGTACCATTTTGTTCGATAACTTTTTGCCATCTTGTAGGCAGGGACATGAACCCATTACTATACAAATTTTGGGGCTTCTGATCAAAATACCGCGACAAGTGGTTTTGGCAGTCCTCTCGTGATGTTAACCTGACACTGCCTAAAGAATTCTGAAGAGACCGAAACAGGTGGAAATCTGAAGGTGCAAAGTCAGGACTATACGGCGGATGCATTAACACCTCCCAGCCACACGCTCTTAATTTTTGCTGAGTGGCTAAAGATGAGTGAGGTCTAGCGTTATCATGATGAAAAACCACACCCCTTCTGTTGATTAATTCCGGCCGCTTTCTCTCAACTTCTTGCTTTAATCTCATCAGTTGTTCGCAGTAGAGTTCAGAATAGATGGTCCTGCCTGGTGGTATCAGCTCATAATGAATAATGCCCTTCCAATCCTACCACACACACAGCATCACCTTGTTGCGAGTTAACCCGGGTTTCGCCATAGTCTGTGAAGCCTGACCGGCATTTGACCACGACCTTTTTCGCACGTTCTTGTCGTACGTTATTCACTTTTCATCACCAGTTATCAGCTTCTTCAAAAATGGTTCGGTTTCATTACGTCGTAATAAAGAATCACAAATGAGTACACGGTTCATTAGGTTTCTTTCAGTGAGCTCGTGAGGTAGATAGATAGGTAGATAGATAGATAGATAGATAGACTTTTTCAAAAATGGCATCAATTTTATCCGTAATAGGGCGACCAGAGCGACGTGCATCTTTGACATCAAAATTTCCGGATTGAAAACGCTTAAACCAAATTTGTGCTACTCTCACAGACACTGCACCATAACCATGATGTCCATAAACATCGCAAAATTTTTTTCGCGGCTGGCGTTGCATTTTTACTTTTTTTGTAGTAAAATTTTAAATTGTATCGAATTTCTTCATTAGATTCACTCATCTTTACAGTACGAAAAACAAATAAAAATCACACATTTTACTAATCTGAATTTGGAATTATCTTCTTTAAAATTTAAACTTTGAATGATACCAAAACCAGCCAGATACAAATAGTATAGCCAAAGAGAGTTGATTACAAGTTCATACATACTATAATGCGAAAAGACTTTTTCCCCAACCTATTATGTTAGCATGATCTACAGATATTTGTTACGAGTTTGGGTGTTTCTATATACATATAATATAATTATGTATTTTAAAGTGCAGAAGCTGGATAGAAAGAGCGCAAGAAAGGAAGCTACGGAACAATTTGAAGGAGGTATATTGCCCGAAAGGGACCTTATCTAAAATTAGTGTATAGGTACAACTTGTTTTGTTATGTACGACATTAATTTAAAACACAAATCCGGAATCATAACTGATTTTAGAGGTGGTTTTAATACCGGTAGCTTGAATGTTTATCCAGTAATCGATAAATTTCCATTTAATATACAATTTTTAACGTAAAACGGCGCCGGCGCCGCCTTTGCGACGATGCCGCTTAGTCATGATGTATGAATATGATTTGTTTACCGATTTTATACAAACTGTTTCATTGATATTTTAGGACTTGATATTAAGGTAATGTGATTATTTTTTATGGTAAAGAAATTGAATAAAACATATTTTAAAACAATACTAGACTTATGCCTTACCCGTGTTGTCATTTAATGTCGTAACAAAACACGTAGTATGTGTATTAGGTGAAGTATGAGTATTTAAGTAGTACTCAAATGATAATCATTAAAAAAATACAACTTAAAGCTTCTGTCCATCGATCGTAAGATACGAAGTCGAAGGACAGGTAGATTAGATGAATGTAAGTTTTTACTTAGTTACTAAGTGAAATGCGGCCTAAAAATCTCAGTTTACCGCTTCACTCACTACCCACTATACAGTACAGTTTAAGTACGGATTATAAGTACAGTTTTTTTTTTAATTTCTCTTCATTTGTAATTATACTCTGTGCACCGCTGTCCATTACTGCTTCGCTCATTACTTTCCATACAAAGGTTGCCAAAGGAAAGAAATCACTATCAGCGATAAGGGCGCCCATTGTACTATATTTACCATTACTTAGTTTTTAAGTATTCCTGGTGTACAATAAAGCATTATTCTACTCTATCCAGTGTAACTTTTCAAACTATCATGGTAATGAACACTAATTTTCACTGATGACCATCTTTACTCCTTTAAAGAAAATTACACACTACCTGCGCTCACCAAAAGATTGCTTTCCACTAGAAAAACCAGGAGTGCATAAAATTGACTGTAGCTGTAGGAGTTCTCATATTGGTCAAACCAAACGCACAATAGCTTGTCGGGGAACATATCAGGGCGGTGAAGAATGTTGACAGACAAAAGTCTGCCACAGCGGACCATCTTCTGGACTCAGGCTCAAACTAGTGGATCGAACTAGAAAACCACAAGTAATCTCAACTGAGCGACATTACATGCCAAGACTGGTTCAAGAGGCTATTCTTCTTTTTAGTGTGTCAATAGCTCTACTTATATTGTGTTAGATAGGCACTTGGCAATTGAGATTACCAAACGCAAGAATTTAAATCGTGAAGATGGTTTTCAACTATCTGGAGCCTGGAATCCTGTGTTGAGAAGGTGTAAGAACCGAAGAAGTGAAGTGCCAATTACACGTGCTGGTACCATGAGTGTTGTGTGTCGGAATCGAGTTAGACGAGACTAAGAAAGAGGGTAGATCGTTATATCTGCCAATCCAATCGCAAAGACTTCAGTTTATCCGTGATCATGGCGCATGCAACTGCATCGAAATATCGGGATACTCAAAAACTCACAAATCATGGTAAATATCCCCTTTTTAGTACAAATACTATACAGTGTAGTTCAATTAGCGGCCGCACTCTACATAAACATTCTGTCGCTGGCCTAATTGGCACAGGGCTTGCACCAATTACCTTTATTAGAGGCCCTCAAACCCTTTTGTTTGAGCGGATAGGGATTGGATTTGGGAGACAGGGGTACGTCACATTGAAAATCTATCACCAAGATTGTTTTTCCTCTTTGGTTTCAAACTAAAAAAATACTCATTGATTTTGCGTTTAAACGCATTCAAATAACATCAAACTATTCACATCTTATTTTTATTTTTTTTATACTGTCTAAAACCAATTATCAGGTGGATCAAGAATATGACCCACCTGATATTAAGTGGTAACCATTGCCTATAGAAAAGTATTGCCTCGTAGGCCAAGCACCCTAGAAACGTGCCCTACGATGCACTGCCCTGCATCCATCAACTTGAGGCATATTTTAAGATATCTTTTGTACATTTTATTTTGTGTATTTACTGTGATGTTGCAATTAAATTTTTATTTTATTCTATGCATAGAGGTGTAAAGTATTAAGCTGGATGGACACAGTTGATGTAAACCATACCCTTCAACCCGAAACACAGCAATGCTGATCGGCGGCAGAAATAGGTATGGTGGCAGTACTTCCCTGGGCGAGCCACTTCAAGAACTCATCTACTCTTTCATGAGTCTGAAACACATTATCAAGACCAAGAAAAAAAAATATATAGCTAAGTTACTCTTCAAAAATAACAATTCACACCCATCGTTCTAAACTTCTCTAATCACAATCAAAGGAGAGTTTAATTCCTCCCCCCTTCGCCCATGCGTGCTATACAGAAATTATGGCACTTACGTGCAAATTGTTATAAACTTGAATCGGCGTGGGTGGAACAATACTTTATCACTTTATACAATTACGAGATTTATAAGAAGACTCGTTTCTTTTGTGAGACCTTCTTTGGAGTTGACAAGTTATAGGATGTTATAGGTTTCTTCAGAGAAATTTATTGGTGCAGCTGTTTTGTTATATGCTATAAACGGCTTTTAGATGTTGTAAAATAAGAATTCTATTGAAAATACGAAAATTGTGTTTATGGGAATGCTCAGTCGAGAGGCCTTATTCCGAAATCGGCATATTTTCATGTTTTCGCCGCTTATTTACTCAGTGGCAATAAGATTTCTGTATTGAAACTTTAGGTTATAGAATATATTAATTCCAATGTACGTGTAGAATATTATATCCAATTTTTTTTTATTGATCGAGTGAAGCGATTCTTGGGCAAATCGGCGTTATATCGTTGTACTTTCGAAGCGTTGATCCGATCATCGTGAAATTTAATACATAGTGATGGCACAATTTTGGTGTGACTAAATGATCTAAAAATGTTGAGGGGTTGACAATAAACGATTGTAAAAACAAATGAAAATGAAACCTATTAAGTCAAGTGGAGTGTCCAATAAAACGTATTTTTAGTACATTTAGACTCAGTTCTTATTTTTAGTAAAGTCTTTATAGTTTTTGAGTTATTAGCCAAAATAAAAACTGAACTTTGACAAAATTCACAGGGTACACCAGTGACCCCACAATACTGTAATTTGGTTTGCATGTAGCTTAAGTGACATACATATAGGCAAAAGTCTGAAATTTAGAATAACTGCCATTTGTACTCCAAAACAGCATAACCAATTTACATGAACTGCCGCTACCTGTAACTAGAATGAAACTGTAAGCCAAGTAAGTTGGTTATGCGTTTCGTGGCATAATTTTGATAGTCAAAGATTACAAATAATATTTTGTTGTTTTAATCAGAGACTCGCGAGATCTCAGTTCAGGGCGAACCATTAGTTATTTCGTCCAGAGCTTCCCACGCCTTTTTGAAATCTAATAGGTAATAGGTAGATGAGATTGTTCATCTTTTTGCCAGGTTGGCTGGTGTGGAACTGCGTAGAACATATCTAGAGGACGTGGCCAAAAAGGTATTGCAAATGTAAATCGGTTAACCACAAATAAAAACACAATAAATATTAAACTGAGATAAGGAGTGCGGAACAATGAAAAATCTCGCATTGTAAAGACAATTGAGTGAGTTATGTGAGTATCCAAAATCTCGTAATTTCATCAAGTTTCCGTCGCATTGCAATCTATAGAGATGTTACTTATCCTTTTTCAGTTAGGTATATACATCGTTGTAATATCAGACCGAAATCATACATAAAAGAAACAGATAATTTTTAAGGTAATCTAATTTTTAATGCAAGATTCCCGGAGTCCCAGCAGACTCGGAGGAAAAAAATTCAGTAGGTATCTACTAGGCTCAATATAAAGTAGATTTTGTTTCAATCCAGGTAACAATTTCTCTACACACCAAATTCCATCGAAATCAGGTTACCCGTTTAGTCATGAAAACGTAACAAACAGATAGACATAGGAAACGAAAGACATAATTCCTTTAAATTTTTTATTATTAATGAAGATTGCCTAACGAAAACTTAACAACGCCTAAATCATTATGGCTAAACTACGAACTTAGAATCACCAGAGAAAATGGTTAAACCTAGGATGAATCAGCAATAAAAGGCAATGAGCCATAACAAGCCAACAAGCGCGGGTCCATGCATCACACACCGTGCGAAGTCATAGGTGTGGTGATTGTTATCAGTTAGCGAGCCGTGTGCGATACGCAATATGAGGCGCCAAGCGTACACTAGAGATGACCCTTGGCTTAGACTGAGGCTTTATTTAGGTTTTTTTTATTCATTACAGGCTTGCGTTTGACCACGATATCGCCTGATGGTAAGCGATGATGCAGTGTACGATGGTACACGCTTACCTAGAAGAAACCTAATCACTCGCGACTTAAAGATACCCAGGTTGTCAGGAATCAGGAATCAGCTATCAGGAAACACGACTCTGGCAAGGAGTTCCACTCTTTGGCGTTGCGCATAATAAAGGTCGGAGAGAATCGATTTGTGTGAATGGGAGGTATTTCAACCATATAGCGGTGGCGCACCGCAGAGCGTCTGGTTGTCCGATGATAGAATGGAGATGGTGGGATTAGGTTAAAAAGTTCCGCCGCAGACTCTCCGAAATGTACTCGATAAAAAACCGAGAGGCTAGCAACCTTTCGTCAATGCTCCAGGCTGAGGAGCCTTGCATCCACTAGCTCATCGTTGCCTATGAGCTTCCTGGCTCTTCTCTCAATTGATTCCAAAGCTTCAAGTTGGTACTTCGCTGATCCGTCCCAGAGGTGAGAACAGTACTCCAAACACGATCGGACTTGTGCTTGGTACTTTATTTTGTGTTTTTTTTCTTATCCCATTCCGTCACACATGCTATCTATCTATCTCCTAAGTCCATATTTTGTGTGAAAGTTCTTTTTATAACAGAGTGGACTGTTTGCTTTATATTTTTTTATACCATAGACTTCCTGTGTGATGACGTGATGACTTATGGTTTAGTACTAGCACTTAATAAATCTATAGACCTATAGGCTTAGAACTATCACTGTACTAAATCTTTTACAAACATTATGGTCACCAGTGTAAAACTAAAACTGAATAAAGAAGATACTAACGCACATTTTTTTTATGTTATACGTGAGCCACGTTTGGCCACAATCTCACCTCCGTCTGCGATGGAATACGCTTGCCTATAAGAAACATGTTCACTTGCGACTTGAATACCCCTAAGTATAATCATCCGTTATACTTGACGACCTCCGTGGTGCAGTGGGCGAATAGCCGGCTGAGACGCAGGAGGTAGTGGGTTCGATTCCCGCGGCAGAACAAATGTTTGCATGATCTACAGATATTTGTTCCGGGTCTGGTTGTTTATCTATATATTATAAGTATGTATTTACAAAAAAAATATATAGTATTATATCAGTTATCTGGTTCCCATAGCACAAGCGCTGCTTAGTTTGGCGCTAGATAGCGTTGTGTGAAATGTCCAGCAATATTTATTTATTTATTTTTTATTTATTTTATTAATATGTACTTGAAAGTAATACACTCTTTTTTTAGGCCAGTCGTGTAAAAACTAATAACATTATATATGAAGGAAATTTTAATCCTTTTCAAACCAAAAACACATACTTATGGGCAATTCAATGTAATGTAGCCACTGCATTACTACAGCCCAACAATATTTCAGCCAGTATACGGTACGTGGGTGAACCAGACCATCCTAATGATCTCCCATGCTCGCGCGTTGCAATTATTGCAGCATCGGCGCCTGCCCTTTGATCTCGCTAAAGATAGTTATTACGTACAACCGAGGGTGAAATGAGCTTTAAGGTGAGGTTTTGAAAACGAGCAAGAGAACGTAATGCTCGAACTTGTAACAAGTGTGCGAGTGCGCGAACCAGAGCTTAAGGAAACGTGTGTTGGCAACGAGCGGATGACGTTTGGACGTATAACAAGCGATAAAGAAGTAAGATGATTTAAACATACTTTTTTTATTCTATTTTCTTATTAATATTTTATTTGTGTGCATAAAGATATTGCCTATCTATCTAAGAGGAAGTGCCGGTAGAAATGCTTAAATAAACTTGTAACAGCGAGTATTGCAGTTAAAAAACGTAACGTGTACGCAAGAATTTGTAACAACAATGCCATCTATTAGTTCTTCCTTGTAACAACATTAAGGAATCAAAGCAAAGATGGAATATTGTAGTTATTAAAATGTCTGCTAATTGTTGCGGTTATCGCAGTATCGCTGTCTGCCCTTTGATCTCACCGAAGACCACAATAAAGAGTAAAATTTATTTATTTATTTGGAAAACCAACAGCTAATTATACACAATATGAAACAAAATAAATAAAAGAAAGCCAATAATAGGTTTTCACGACTAAACAACATAATAAAAACAAAATGTGAAGTGAACAATAAAAAGTCTAAACAAAGTGGTTATAAATAGATAAATAAGGAAGTTAACGTAAAAGCTACTTAAATAGTACTTAAAGTATACTTGTATCGCCAAAAAAATGCAGGCACTACATGGTGAAACTGTACGTAAAGTGTAAGTGTAGTAGTGTAGTTTATGCGTGTAGTTAAAGACCGTAACTGTAGGGGTAATTGGGTATGGGGCTAACAATAAACAAATATTATCCTCGGTGAAATAAACCTTTACTTGAAGTAATTCGGACATCCTTCAAGTGGCCTTTTCGACTAAGGCTTTGAAACAGCCTTATTATTTTTCATAATTTAATTTATATTTATTTTAATAATATTTTTTCAATTAATACCCGTGGTTCGCCTCGAACTGAGATCTCGCGAATCTCACAAAATAAGTAGGTATTATTCTTAGGGCGATTTGCACAACGATGCCTAAACGTATTTAGTAGCTAAATATGATTTAAGGCATTGTCAAATCATACAAATACGTCAAATTTAAACATGCTTAGTCGCTAAATACGTTTAGTGATCTATGTGCATGCCGGTCTTAATCTTTAACTAATAAATTAATGCCACAAAATGGCTAACCAATCGACTTGGCCTACAGTTTCATTCAAATTAGAGGTGACGGGGGTTCTTGTAATATGGTTATTGTTTTTTGGGGTAAAAAATGCAGTTATTCTGGATTTCAGACTATTGCCTATATTTGTGTTACTAAAGCTATACGCATACCAAATTTCAGCATTGTAGTGTCACTGGTGTACCCTGTGCATTTTGTCGAAGTTTTGTTTTTATTATGGCTAATAACTCAAAAACTACAAGAACTAAACTAAAAATCAAAACGGGATTCAAATGCCCTAATGATGCATTTGACGTCCTATTTGACCGAATAGTCTCATTTTCAGTTTTTTTACCCCTCTTGAACCGCAATATCTCTACAACCCCCCCCCCCCCCCCCCCCAACATTTTTAGCTCATTTAGTCACACCAAAATTGTGTCATCACTACCTACATATTTATCAAATTTCATGATGATCGAATCAACGCTTCGAAAGTTATCCTCGGACAAACAAACATAGATACATACATACATACAACGCCGATTTTATCCTCGGACAAATAAACAAACATACATACAAAGCCGATTTGCCCAAGTTAATTTGGAGATCTCGCTTCGCTCGATCAATTAAAAGCATTATTTATAGATAAGGTACGTGATATTGTGTTTTGTGTGAGAATAAACTTTTATCGAGTTACTTAATTAATATAAATTATTATTGGAATCCAAACTCAAGGTTTTCCAAAGGGCGATGGAGCGTAGTATTCTTGGAGTTAAAATAAGTGATCGCGTCCGTAACACCACATAACCCAAAACCAAAATCACCGATGTAGGGTAGAAGGCAGTCAGGCTGAAGTGGGACTGGTCCGGTCACGTCTGTCACATATCTGACGAGCAGTGGGCCAAAATGACCATGAAGTCCCTGAGACAGCAAAGCGGTGCCGCGGCAGACCACGCCGGAGGTGGTTAGATGAACTGGACGTCTTTGAGAGGGCAATGTATAATGTGGCACTGGACTGTTGTAAATGGCGGAAATGCGGGGAGGCCTTTGCCCAACAATGGTTCAATACGGGCTAATATTAACATTGGTAATAGTATTATTGGAATATTCAGTTACACTGATGTTTTGATTTTTGCATAGCGCAAACAACCTGTAGTTTAAATTTCTTCAGAAAAGGACAAAACACAGAGTAACTACGAATATTAATATGAATTGATTAGTAGAGCTTTATGTCTTCAATACAATATCCGCGCTAAGCTCGACTTTAATCAAACCGCACCTTTACCGCAGAACGCACGGTTGTCTAATAAATTGCGTTTGAAATAATGTATCGCTAGATATTGTCTTGTTGGCGGCTAAATTGTCTGTTATGACGTGATTGCTTCTAATGTTGGAGATATTGCAGCTCATTTACTCACATCTACCCATTCGCAGATGGATCAGCTAATGAGTTAGGGTAATCTGGGGACGGCAAAGTAAGGGGTAATTGAGGGTCCGGTAACTAGAGGGCTTAAACGTAGATGAAACTGGGGACTCTTCACGCTTGACCTCTTAAGTCAAAGTAAAAATAATCACACTAATATTATAATTGCGAAAGTGATGTTTGATTATTTATTTATTTGTTTGTTTGTTACTCAATCACGTCGTAACGGCTGAACTGATTTCGATGAAATTTGGTGCGTACGTAGATTATACCTAAGATTAACACATAGGCTATTTTTATATCATTTTTTTAGGTCACATGGGACAAAAATGGGGTGTCTTTTTATCCCATGCGACTCCCAAAACTTTTTAACAAAATTATGTACTGAGTTTCGAGATAACAAACATAAAAATAAATATAACCGAATTGAGAACTTCCTCCTATTTTGAAGTCGGTTAAAAATATACCGAATCTGGAATCTGGAATACTGGAGAGGTACACATACTCCTATTAACTAAATTAAGCTTACCATAGACTGTAAGTAGAGCAGGTTCCGAAATTCTTTTCCCAGCTATGTTTTCAGCAACACAGCTGTAGTTTGCCATATCCTGTAAACAAAAATAAACAGCTAAGTAATTTTGATAGAACATAATCGTGAGCGATCTAGATCTAATAGTTCCAAGATTTCTGAAAATCTGTGGGGGAGGTCTATGTTCAGCAGGGGACATCCCATGGGTATAAAAACTCCACAAATCCCCTGCGCAGGGGATTGGCTTAGGGGATTTGTAGAATAAGCCTATATTAGTAGTATTTGTTCATTAGTCTATGTTTAGGTAATTATTTATGTATTAGGATTATAAGTACAACTTTATATCACACTATTGATATAATTATAAATGGGAAAGTTTAGATGTTTGTTTATTACTCAATCACGTCGTAACGGCTGAACCGGTTTCGATGAAATTTGGTTTAATGTATGTAGATTATAACCTAAATTAAATAGTGTACAATACCCTAATAATATAATTACAATCAAGCCATATAATATAGGCTAATGAGTATGAATGAATGAAAATTCTTTATTACCTTACAAGGTAAACACAACAGATATAAAAATAAAAAATAAAACAAATAAATGAAAGCATAATGAGCGGTCTTATCGCTTAACAAAGCGATCTCTTCCAGACAACCTTTGGATGGAGAGGATCATAGCTTAATGGAAGATTGGCTGAGGTGTGAAAAGAATAAACTTAATAATAGAAAAAGAAAAATTACTTAACCTTAAATACATAAATAATATTTACAAAAAAAAAGTATATAAGTATTCTATCAGTTATCTGTCTCCCATAGTACAAGCTCTGCTTAGTTTGGGGCTAGATAGCGCTGTGTGAAATGTCCAGCAATATTTATTTATTATTTATTTATTATTATTAATATGTACATAAATAATTTTCAGTAATTGAGTAATTTGATTTCGACCTAGTCTTTTCGTATAAATTATAATCGAATATGTCCAATAGCACTTTTTTTACTGTCTCTGGTTAAAGGCAAGATACTTTGTTCATGTGTTCTTTAAAGGTAGCAGTAACGTAATGATACTGAAAACACAAAAACAATGGAGAATCAAGTGCTGTAATTTACGCGAACATCCAACCAACACTTTATGCCATCCGTTAACGAAATCCGAGTTAAAATAAACCCGCATCACAATTTGTTTATTTCTAACATATATAGGTATGTACCTAAGTGCCGCCATACAGTGCGTAAATTTACGTAAGTGCCGTACAAGTAGGGTTGTATGGGAATTCCCATTAAGAGCCGGACGAATTTTTGACGACCTTTCATTTGACGTCTTATTTGACCGAATAGTCTAATTTTTATTTTTTTTACCCTCCTTGAACCGCAATATCTCAACAACCCCTCCAACATGTTTAGCTCATTTAGTCACACGAAAATTGTGCCTTCATTACCTACCTATTTATCAAATTTCATGATGATCGAATCAACGCTTCGAAAGTTATCCTCGGACAAACAAGCATAGATACATACATACATACAATGCCGATTTGCCCAAGTTAATTTGGAGATCTCGCTTCGCTCGATCAACTACTGTGGGCTAAATAACCGACTAAGACGCAAGTGTTTGTTCGATTGTGTGAAAAATATTTTCTAGCTCATATCATGGTTTCTGATCTCCATGAATCTAGGAGGAAATCCTGCGTTATTCATTTGTTTTTTTTTTTGTACCACTGCGCATCAATATTTTTTTAATAAGCGAACTTTAGTTGTTGTCGACAGCTCGCCCGGTGAAGTACTACCACCATAACTATTTCTGCCACCAAGCAGCATTGTCGTGTTTCGGTTTGAAGGGTATAGTTGCCGGTGAAATTACAGGCACATGAGGCTTTACACCAGTATGCCTCAAGTTGATAGACACAGAGCTGTGCATCGTAGGGCACGTATCTAAGGCTATACTTTGTTATAGGCGATGGTTACCACTTAACATAAGGTGGGCCATAAGCTTGTTCCATCTCCAGGTCATATAAAAAAAAAAGAAAAATAAGCAAATATTGCGAATTATCGGTAGATACGGCAGATTTAATGCATCAAAGATAATGGGCATTAAGTGTGTGTATGGCTGAGATGATAAAAGTCTAAAGTCATCTTTATTCAATAACTAGCTGACCTGGCGAACTTTGTACCGACTTGACATGCATATGACGTGGGCTGTCAATGTACGTCGCCGGTAGAATTGTCAATCGGCCATCATTAGCTGCATCTATGTATGAGAAAATGAATCCGGCTTTGAGCCGGATTCAACAAAACCCAACGCTAAACACAAGAGCATTAAAATTACAGAGGGCTGAGCCATTAATATAAAAGCATATTACGTTAATTAAGACGCGTCTAACACCTTTGTGTATACTGTTACCGAGTTACTCTGTAGATGGGTTGGCATATACAACATAATAAAAAGACTATGGTCGAGATAACTAAACGTTACTTAACAAGTGCAAAGACTATCTTATCACGAATGTAAAAACCATAACATTAGCGACACGAAGCACGACAACGACGTGCGACGCAGTGACTTAGTCCGGGATCTGCTCAGTAACGACTGTTTAACTGGGCCTAGGACTCATATGTAAATAGAGAATAGGTTTTATGTTCTTTTATGATGATGCTGTCCGGAAATGTTTTACTTCAAAGATTTGCAATGTTTTTGCCACGAGACATATTTTTTCTTCACAGCCGGACTGATGCCTTTCGTTTTTAAATAGAAATGAGGATTTGTCATGAAGCTTTTTTTTTATTTTAGATTATTATGAATGCAATGAGTCTCGTTCTACGTTTAATTTACTCTCCAGAGCCGTAAATCGCATTAACGGTGCCGTTATCGATTCAACAATGACAACTGATCATCAATCATAAATTATAATAGATTTATTAAATATCGAATAAGATCATATTTTATTAATGTCGAGCAGGTACTCGACAATGTCAAATTATATGTCATGTACACCTCACCGAAACCAGGTGTCTAAATCCTTACTGCTGAGTAGGGAGTAACGTTGTACTGAATTGCATTATGCCCTCGCACTCGCAGAATTGCTCCAAGAATTGATTTGTAAATGGAACTAACCTCTGCACAGAATGAAACAACCTAGATTTGGTTTTTATTGTCTCGCAGAAAGTGTGAAGAGTGTAGTATTCTCTTCGTGAATAAAGCTAACTGCATCTTGGGCGTGCTTACGAGTATATCCTACTCTGCACTCAGGATTCTAGGAACTCCGTCGCTCCGCTCGTTAGTTCAATCTAGAATCCTTCGTTACATTCGGGATTCAATATAGCGCCCGTGACGCAAGACACTGCTTTATCCGCTCGTTTAATAATCTTCTATTATTGTAAAACATGGTATTATAGATGTCAAGGACAGTTCAAAGTTCACTATGTTTACCAAATATTGTATAAAATTAGTATGATGTAAGTCAAATAATTAAGTATATAGATAAAATCAATACAATTTTTAAGAGATAGTTTGCAATTTATTTATATAATTTTATTTTATGTCAAGTAGTTTTTTATCCATTCCAAACTCAAATTCAAATTGTCTCAAAATGGAACTCAAATTGTCTTGGGCGGGACACTTGGCTAGACGTGATGATGGCAGATGGAGCAGGGTAGCGACTGAATGGTGGGCAAGGAATGGCTGTAGAAAGGTTGGACGTCCGGCAGCAAGATGGGAGGACATCGTCAGAGTCGCGGGCCGTCAATGGGTGAGACTAGTGCAGTATCGTGGTGGATGGCACAATCTTGCGGAGGCTTGTACCCAACAATGGGTGCAGTCAGCCTGTGGATGATGATGACGATGAACTCATCGCTTCACTTTAATCTTATAAAACACACTGATGTAAAAACAATTTCTTCACACGACGGTCTAACCATTTCCAATGAAAATGTTTCTTCTAAATCCGCTTCACAATGAGACTATAAGAATAAGTACGTCAGGGATTGCTAGCAATTAATTCATGTCTGCGTGGGCTGCCTAATTAGTAAGTGCTTCGTAGCGGAAATCACCGATGGATAGGTTATTTGCAATTGTGCCGCAAAGATAGACGCATGGGTTGCAAATGGAGCGTAAGGGAATTGCTATTAACAAATGTGAAAATAATTATTGAGTTATACCTAATTATAAATTATTTATGTATTCAGATAACAATGAATCCATTTTCTTAGTAAAAAGCTTAAATCTAGGGGAGTGTACTTAATTATTAATTGCGATTTAGACCTCTGCGTGAGCTTCCATATCGACAATCAAGTTTGTTGATGATGACGTTCAGGATGGTGTTACTGCTTTCGCGTACCGTTATGAATTTTATGAATAAAAATGTCTTAAAGGTAGGTAAAGATTTTATTATGAATAGTGTCGAAAATAATAAAAAAATAAAGTTAGACACTGCACACAGCGCAATTATGTATAAAATGAGAATCTGTTATTAGCATAAGACTTTGTGTACATTGATATCTGATAGCTGTTGATACTGTAATGAATACATGAAACAAATTAGCAACAGTTTTAAATTCAGCAGCCGAAGAATACGGGTCATCTCCACGACCATAATATTAAGGCCCTCTTTCACATTTAGGTGACTTTAGCCGCCAATTTCATAAATAAATAGAAGCTTTTTATACGCGACATCGATGGCTCTGAAGGACTTCTACCAAAAAAAACAGGAGCAACAATGTTTCCTCAACGGAATCCATTTTTGAAATGAAGTGCGCCACACTGATCTGAACATCGGCGTGGCAGCCGCGCGACTGTCGCGCAACTAACGTCCTAATGCGGCCTGGGGTATTTACACGGGTCGATTTTCGCCGTGCGACGAGTCCCTTCACTAATTGCCTCACCAAGCCACATCGCTAGCCCATTTACACAGGTTACTAAAATCGCATGCGGCTCGGTCATTTCCATCGAAAATGTTGAGCAGAATAGCCGTATGTGCCGGAATTGAAATAATTAATTATTCAATTATTCTATTCAATCAATTATCAATTATTATTAACATTTCTTGATTTAAGAGCCGCTAAACGTACATTATTGTTCCTGTAATCTTGTTCTCTTGGGTTCCATAAGCATGGATGCATTTCATAGCATTCCAAAAACTGTATGGTGTTATTTTTATTCATGGTTGTCACGATACATATACACAGAATCGCTGTAGTAAATAAATACACGTGCGTGCTCGAAACACCTTCATGCGGCAGGCGATCGCCTGCAACTGATCGTTTACACGGTCGATTTTAGTCACCAGTCGCATACGGCCGGTCGCCGCGCGGCCAAAGTCGGATGCTACCCAACTTTGGGGCTTGCGGCTTTAGTCACTTGCAACTTAGCTGAATTGCCATTTAGATGGTCGATTTACGCCGCGCGGCAAAAATCGTGCGGCTTTAGTCACCCGTGTAAACCCCCTTAAAGGTGGGAGCCGCACAAACAAGGTCTATGGGGAGGCTATGTTTAGCAGTTGACGTCTTACTGCTGGTATGATGATGACGATGATGTTTAACCACCAAAGTTAACCACAAACACTTGCAAACACTAGTATAATCGTAAAATAACAGCATTGAAATCAATTCATTCCTAACACAAGAGTTAAAAACCAACATTCCAAGTAACTTTTTAACCAAACTACGAAACTGATTTTGATGAAATTTTTATGTGACTAATGTGAAAGTATACCCTTTCAAATAAAAAAATATTTTTAAAATTGGATGATAAATGACGGAGTTCTGGGGTAAGAACATAAAACCGAATTGCGTCCCTATAAAATTTGAGCGTTGCCCTCGATTTTTTAAGATCCCATGATCAGATCCTGACTTGGTGCCAATGGGACCACTTGGTAAGTATACCCTGTTAAACAAACAAATAATTTCTCGAAACGGTCCAGGCGTCTTCGAGTAAGAACATCCTCCTTTTTTTGAAGTCGGTTTAAAACAGATTATCTTTGCTTAGTCCTCTAGTTTCAAAATACATGAAGTTAAGACCAATATTATATTGCATATACTCAGAATACAAATTTGCAATTTAGCGAAACGAAGGTGCAAGCAAAACGACATTTAACACTAAAGAAGATAAGCAAATGAGCTGACCAGATAAGATCTAAGTGTACTAACTACTAAGTCTAAAATTAGCTCACTTTTATCAGCTTTGAAAGGGTACACCGGAGCAAAAAGTCGACAAAGACCGCGACAGAAACTCGTGTCGCATCGTGTCGCAATTAATAAATGTCTGTTGTGCTTGACTAATTAGTCGCTGTCGGCGTAAAGTCGCTTTTACACTAGCTGTACGATATTGTGGTCCTTTACATAAATGATATGACTCAAGGTAGCCTGACAAAAATCTTATTTTGTAACAATCATCTGATTATAACAAACATTATTATAATCCTGTCCATACAAAGGTTGTCTAAAAGAGATCACTTTTAGCGATAAGACCGCCAATTGTACTGAATCTATTTGTAAAAATTATGTTCTGTATTTTACTTTGGTGTGCTATAACGAGTTATCTTATCCTATTATTATAAATTTGGAATTTATCACGTACCGTTTTATCGGTGTTTCGATCGACAATGTTTTTTTAAAGTGCGAGGCGAGACGTTGTTCTTAGCGGATCGCACTCACCCTGATCAAGGTTCACGGATTATACCGAAGCATTGTCGGTCGATACACCGATAAAACAGTACGTGTTAAATCCCGTATTTATAATAATTATTATAAGAAGTTCAGTTTCAGTTTAATAAATCTTTATTTCTCATTTAAAAATAAAGAGTTATAAACTTCATAACATTATGTGTCGTCTCAAATCAACATTATTTATGTAGATAGTATATATAGATAGGTGAATAGTATTCAGGTAAAAGTTAATAGATTAGTATAATTTTAAGCACAGCCATTTTGCTTTTATCTATTGAAGAATTTTTACAGTTCATATTTCGTTTCCATCATCAGAGGCTCTTGCTCGATGCAACCATTATCATAGTTATTTTAAATACGGGCTTTATCACCCATTTATCAGTGTTACCGACGACAAAGTTTCGGTTCAATGGATGTGAAAACGGTACGTGTTATTTTCTGTGTTTATAATACCTAATGATTGAAATAAATTACGAAAGATTTCATTAGCATTGTCATTAACAAAGGTAGGCTACAGACGCACATAGACTTTACCACGGCTCGATGAGATTTTATATCTTGGTCAATAGAAATTGCATTGCATAATTGAACATTAATTGTGGCTCCTTGTAGCACGGCGCGGAACAAAGTGCCTTAAAAAGAATAGTATTTGATTTTAAGTACATCTAGTAATTTTATCATTTAAATGACTTATCTGTAAAACTTATTTGTTACCTAAAATAATGTTCATATTGTTAAATTTATTTTTTATTAAATAAAACCTATAGTCTCAGTTGATTATGAGTTAATCTAAGTATAAGTATAAAATAATAATTATTACAAAAGAGTCCCTTTAGGCAAGGTTCCGAAGATACTGGTAGCTTTCCCCCTATATTATTAATGAAAATAAAAGACTTATAGGAAACTTATATTTATTATAATTATACTTATAAAATTATTAATTATATAAAAGCTCAAAGGAAACTTAATGAACTTAGTCAAGTAATTTAAGCATGAAAGAGCCCTTATACTAACTAGCAACAAACTGAGATCAAGTAGCCAGCAACTGGCGGTCAGAAATGTAGCGATCGCGCGGATTGACGCCTGAGAATGTTAATGAGTTCACTAAGAACATGTATCTTGCACAGCAGCATACAAGTTGAGTTACTGGAGTTACCACAGGAAAAGAGAAATAGCTGGCTTTCTACAAACTTTAAGAGTAGTAGAGTTCCTTGTGAAAGGTCTCACCTTGGAAGTAATACCATCATACTTATTTTTGCCGCCAAGCAGCATTGCTGTTTTTCAATTTGAAGGGTTGCCGGTGAAATTACAGGCACATGAGGCTGTACCTGTGTGACCCAAGTTGATGGACGTAGGGCAGTGCATCGTAGGGCACGTTTTTAAGATGCGTGACCGAGGCAATGCTTTGTTATGCGATGGTTACCACTTAACATCAGGTGGGCCAAATGTTTCATCTCCAGGTAATATAAAAAAAAGAAGAGCATTGATGAAACTCACAAACCTTGTAAATAAAGAGTTTTAAGTTAAAATAGTGCATTGAGAACATTAAATAGCCAATAACAATAATAATAACATTAAGAGCATTAATATTAATAATAATAATATAACCATTTGATATTACTGCGGATAAACTAGATAACAGTTAACCAACGCTGCGGCATATTAACATGCCGTAGCATCATGCTGAGCTGAGTACCAATTCATCCCCAGAGAGAGCTTTTAAAAGTTTGTTAGTGCTTAAGTGAGATGTTCTTATTGCGTTTTTTATTTATTTTACTGTGTGGTTTTGAATAAAATGTTTTTCTCTTCTATTTTTTTTTCTATATTTCTCCCCAATAGATAGAAAAACCCATACAAAATCAGTTGCTCCAGAAATCTATGGGAGAGGTCTAAACACCACACCACCATAACCAGACATTGTTAGGTTTATAGAAAAGTTTAATACATTTAAGACTTCGACCCGCGGTTTCGCACGCGTGGTTTGCTAATAAAAAGTAGCCCTATGTGTTAATTCAGATTATAATCTACGTGCATACCTAATTTGACTGAAATCGGTTCAGCCGTTACGACGTGATTGAATAATAAAGAAACAAACAAATAAATAAACAAATATCCAAACTTTTGCATTTATAATATTAGTGTGATAGCTCAGTTTTAGAACTTTATTATTTCAAGTTAAATGCCATTTTATATTCTTGTTTTAATAAAAAAAAAATATCGCTGGACATTTCACACAGCGCTATCTAGCCCCAAACTAAGCAGAGCTTGTACTATGGGAACCAGATAACTGATAGAATACTTATATACTTTTTTTTTGTAAATTCATACTTATAATATATAGTAAAACACCCAGACACGGAACAAATATCTGTAGATCATGCAAACATTTATTTCGCGGCGGGAATTGAACCCGCTTTCGTTTGTTTTGTTTCAAATATTGGTACCAATTTTGCTATTTTTTCTTCTTTGTCACTACATCATATTGTAGATACAGTCGGTTGACCACCACATCATATTGTAGGTAATGGTGCGGCCGAAAGTGAAACCCGCTAACCTAAAAATAACGTATTCACTCTTGACTCTGTGATTTTAAAACAGACTCCTATAGTGAGTTTACTCGTACTAATGATAAAAGTTGTAGCGTTTAGTTAAAATGTATATAAAGTGTTGCAATTTAAACCAATTATATTGAAGGGACGGGATCTACACAAAAAAAAATAACAATAATACATATATTAAAATGTCCATAAAATGTTCTTTTCTTATCAAAATCTCGAGAAAAACGATAAAATGCTGCTAGACTAAATGTTGGAGAACTAAGCGGGAGAGAAGTTCTTCCTTCCTCGCAAGATCCGAGAGGCGTTAGAAATAAGTCGTGCAAAGAACTTTAGTAGAGATAGAGGCTGGGTTCTACCACCAGCCTAGATGCCATGTCTTCATGATGCAAGCGACAGAGGAGTGAGTGAATCTGATGGAGACATAGTAAGTGGTGTGTGTTTGCCTGTACCGAGAACTACCAAAGAGAACAAGACTGATGATGGATCCTGTCAACGCGATGGGCCACCGTTGACCTAACCCCCACCACTGCTCCGCGCACTGCTACGTCAGACTCCCGTCTGTCGTAGTGCGAAGCAAGCCGTGGTTCGAAGCGGATCGCACTCACTCTGATGAAGTTCACGAATTGAACCGAAACATTGTCGGTCAAAATACCGATAAAACGGTACGTGATTAATCCCGTATTTATATTAATGGTTGGAGAACTAGCGTATTGTACGATGCCACAGATTACTAACAAGTTACTACGAGCCGTTCAACAACACCGCTAGTTCAATGACCTCATCCAACCAATGATCTGGCCCGGACAATGTACCCAACCAGTCAATAGAATAAGAATAAATTTATTTATACTCGATTATCATATTAAGTAATCTGAAAAACATTGTAACCATCGTAAGTAAATTAAGGAAACAATGAGGGTAGGTAAGTATACAGTTGAAGAACTTTACCATCCGTGCTGGTTTACAACTGTGTTACGGCAACGTAAGGATTTTCGTCCCATGTATTACGACTCATTTTTGATTACAGTTTGACATATACAATGATATGGTACTGCAGGTGTTCACAAATTGACGCAGTAGTTATTGTAGTATGCGACAGAAAAGCAGACAAAATGTAAAAAAACTTGTAAATTAAAATAAACACTATGTATGGTAAACAACACTGACATACAATACAGTGTTTTAAAAGTTTAATTATTGATACAATTATACATAACTTAATAACTAAGTAAGTTTATAATCTATCTACTCACTAAAAACACGTACTTTTCTAATTTTACATTACCTAGGTAGTAATAAACTTATATAAACATACAAAAAAATAAAAAACAATAGAGCGCGTATAATGCGTACGGCAGAGCAGTAAGTACCTATATGTTAGGCACAAAAACGCAAAGAAAAAGTTTTTTGGATTGAAAAAAAACACATTATTTATTTATTATTTAAATTCACAAAAATATACTCTTTCATTGTATGTAGTTTAAATTGCAACACCCTTTATAGAATGAACTAGCTATTCTATATAAACTGTGAAGAGAAATCCACTGATACCTTAGAACAAGCGTTGTTTGTGCTAATTGAATATCACTTTTAGCGTCTGCATTAGCTTATCATATCTTATTCGTAAGTGCTTGAAATCTTGCACTGAACGAAAAGATAAACTAGTAGAAACCGTTTTTATAGATCTAGTACAACATTTGTTCAAGGAGTGCTAACTTGTTTAAGATAAGAAAATAATCAATGAAATTGATGCTGAACCATTAGAATTGGGACACTGAAAAAGAAACGTAGGTTTTCTTTGTTGATGTCAAGGTAGAGATCGTCTACTCTAAAAATGAACGCCCCTCCACTTCATCACTGTGCGTCAACACCTCAGCAAGACAATCCAAAATGAGCCTTGTGATAACAATGAATAAAGTTCATTTTTTGAGTCGACTGTCTCTAGTTGATATTTATTTATTTGATTGGACTGGCGAAGCCATAAATGTTTCTTTTACTTTTATCCGCAACAGTACCGACATGGATTAGCTTCATACTAACTATTTGGTAATCTAATTCGGGTCGGGTGGGAAACGGGTCGAGTGGTAAGTAACCCAAGTTAATGGTCCATCTGATGTTAAACAGTTACCTCAGCCTATAACAATTGCATTACATTGGAGGCTATGACTAACAGAGACTAATTAAAAACCTAGATTTAAGATTTAAAGTTATTAATTTATCACATCACACTAATATTATAAATGCAAAAGGTTGGATGTTTGTTTATTTATTTGTTTGTTTGTTTGTTACCTAATAACGTCGTAACAGCTGAAACGATTTCGATGAAATTTTGTGAGTACGTAGATTATTACCTGGATTAACACATAGGCTACTTTTTGTCCCATAAATCGGGTCCATCGGATAAAACTGGGGTGTCAAGTTGCAACAGCGAGTTTAGCTTTATTTCTAGGTTACCTACACATTTAGTATTGTAACGCGTACGAAGTCGCGGGCAACAGCTAGTATTATAAATGCGAAAGATTGGATGTTTGCTCGTTTGTTTGTTACTCAATCACCTCGTATCGGCTGAACTGATTTCGATGAAATTTGATATGTAAGTAAGTAGATTATACTCGTAACCTGGATTAACACATAGGCTACTTTTTGTTGACAAACAAAGCGTGCGAAGCCGCTGGCGGAAGCTAGAATTGAATAAGCCGTGATGTTAACGGAGTACTTTTGTGTAATTAAGAGCTTAAGAGCTTATATCACAAAGCAAATTGGCGGTCACATGACTACAAACCATGTCCGCAATCCATTAAATCTCATAATATTCGTTCCGTCATATGTAAAGCATTTTCGTGACATAATAATAAACTGCCTTTGCTTTCTCATACAATATTTATGTCTTCATAAATTAATATAATCACATCATTCTGTGAAATTGGAGCATATTCTAAAACATTAGAGACACTTGGCGTTATTCCTGGATCACTGGAAGTATCACCATGTGTGTCCTCTGACTCATGTAGAGCTTTGGAACCAGTGTTCAAATAGCTACTAATTTTCTCAAATTTATACTCATTTGCTTTGTTATTACGAACTATATCTGAATGCTCATTATCTTTGTCACTAGCGTTACTAGAAAAAATGTGTCCTACTATTTGACACGTGTGTAGAATAACACTTTATTCTTTGTTTATATTTGCGGCCTTATGCCACAATAAAGCGGCCTATACCAGCGGTAATTTATCGGCAATTAAATTTCGCGGTACAAATGTGTGGGTGATAATAGTCGAAGTCATCGTTATAAAGATAGAACGTAGGCTTCGTTTTATGATTAAAAATAAACTGCAGTATTTATGACCATTTAAAACTTATTTTAAGGTTAAAGTCAAGACATTCTAATTTTCCTCGGACAAGTGAAAAGCGCAATATAACCATGACTTGAATCACATAAGTGCCTATAAACTTACAAGACATTTTATTTGACGAAGATAAAATTATATAGACCTTTGTGCTAGTCTAATAAAAGATAAGCGTTCAATTCAAAACCAAAATTTCGAAATTTAAAGGTTTGCCTTGTAAATAGTAGTAAACTGAAATCTTACCTGCAAAGTAGCCCTGGAAATCAGCAGATTCCCTTCAGCTGATATTAAGACATTGTGGTCCTGCTGAAGTGGAGCTCCGTGCTTCAGCCAGGTCACTCTTGGAGACGGTGCGGCCGCTGGTGGAGCACATCGGAGCGAGGCTGCTGAACCGGCCTCCACCGATGATGGAGATGGTGATGAGGAGAAGGGTTTTTTGATATCTGATGAAGAAAAATACACGTTACTCATTGATGACCTTGTAACTCACATAAGAGAAAGAAAAAAAAATACCAAAGGATCGATAGCTACTCGTATGTAACCTTCAATTAAAATATCATCGATTATTTAGCTAGGGTTCGAAATAGAAATTCTTGACGGACTAACAAACAATCAAAATAATACTTTATTCAGGTCGAGTGATTCAATCGGTCACGCATTGAATACTTCATGGTAATAGTGAACAATAATGAATATTAATCAGCCACTTTTAAAAAGAAACTATCAATCCAAATGACAATAATAAGGTCAGGAGATACTTCACACCAGGACAGCTTCTTAGTCTTTACAAAGCTCAAGTCCAGTCTGGCATGGAGTACTGCTGCCACCTTTGGGAAGGTTCGGCCAAATACCAGCTCGCTACCTTAGACTCGATAGAACGTAGGGCTTTTAGGCTTATAGGTGAGCAATATATGGCGGTGACTAAGACCCAAAGTTTCGAACACCGCCGTAAAGTTGCAAGCCTATCGATCTTTTACAGAATACATTTTGGGGAATGTGCCCAGGAACTATACGATCTGATCCCGCCATCTCCTTTCCATCAAAGGACAAGCAGGCGCATGGCTCAGTACCACCCGTACCTAGTCAATATACCACCCATTCGCACACACCGTTTTGGTTCTACGTTATTGATGCGCACAGCTAAGGTATGGAACACTTTGCCGTCGTCTGTTTTTCCTAAATAATACAATCCGGGCATCTTTAAGGTAAGAGTAAATTGGTTTCTTCTAGATCTTCGTGCTTCATCTTAGACCACATCATCACTTACCATCAGGTGAGATTGTGGTCAAACGAAGTTCTATCCAATTTAAAAAAAAAGTGTATAAAACATATTAAATCCCCCCGCATATTAAAACAGTTCGTATTGTACCAAATTTACTTCTGTAAAACCTTCAAAGCTAAAAACATCAACTGTCAATATCAATTGGGAGATGTGACGTTCCAGTAAAATGCCAAAAGCGTATGAAGTAATTCGATAATTGTTACACAATGGCCTACTCTTGCGCAATATGGTGTGTGGTCTAAACTATTACAGGACTTTCTTGAACATTTTAAATCATGATTTCTAAAAACTAAGTCAATTCTTCTGCATTCATTCAATTCTCAAGTTTCTTTTGAACGTTGAAAAATAGGTAGGTAGATAGATAACTCTTTACTGTTTCACCAAATAATTCAATAGAAAACAAACTAATACACGGTTAATAATAATAATAATAAATCTTTATTTCAGGCAACAATAGAAAAGTACAAGATGTTAAAACTTAATTCTACGGCCCATATACATATTTGCTTAAAACTATTTGCTAACACGTTAAAGTTAGCAAACAAGAACTGATTTAAAGAACAAAAATAACATAAAATACACATAAAACAATAGAAAGACACATAAAAATAATAGATAGAAATCTATTATTTTTATATATAAATATAATTAATATTATAATAATATAATAATAAATATAAATATATATAAAAGAAAAAGTAAATATACATAATAGACATTTAACTCTGGAGTCACTAGACGTGCACAGTATGCGCTCTCGTCCAGTGTTCCATGAAGGGACAGTGGAAGTCCAGCCTCCCTGCAATGAGTTGTAGGTAGCTGTTAGGGCTGCCGCGCACCCTGCGCATCAGGGACGCCGTTCTCTTGCGCAGTATCGCTGTAAACCCGTCTACTTGCGCCTCCACGAACATTCCCGATGCGCTACAGAAGCGGGTTTGTATGTGATTAAGGTAAAAACTACTAAGTTATGTTAGTCAGTCTTACAATTTTTCTCTCAGTTCTATTAGATAACAGCCATGTTGGCTTAGTGTTGTACTTTAACTTCCGATCAAGAATCTGTCAGTTCAAATCCCGGTCGCACACCGGAAATGTTTTCAGTACGAAAAATAGAAGTGCGTATTTGTTTTATTTATAGAGCTACAGTTCTCTACCCAGCAAATACTGCAACTTGTCAACTTGATAACTTTAACGCCTTCAGTGTTTTTCTATTAGATATTTTTAAGTAATCTTTATTTATTTCTTGTCTTTTTTCATCAACGCTTTAGCCTCCTCTATGTCCCACCCTAAGCTCCTGACTTCTCACGTCAATCTCAATAAACGCAAAATGAGTCCGTCGATTATACAATTGCCCGACGGTTGTCCAACATTCAACAACGATAATTGTTGCTTCATTATTTAATTTAGCTGTATTGAAAATGACGAATTTATTTTATTCTCTTTCAATAGACTAATTTAGGTTGACTTGTTATAAGTAACCTACATACTTACTTTTAAGAATTCGATGTTCAATTTATGTTTTCTTTATACTCAAGTGGTATTAACTTCTTATAACATTTTCAGACTACTTTGATGAATTATATATACAGTTTTGTATTTTTTCTCGACTAATGAATGTGTTTGTTGCGCTTTTATATAGGTTTGTGTATTGCGTTAGGTGAGGCAAAATATGTCCCAATTTCAGCATAATTCCCCAAGAAACTAATACAGATACGAACAATATACTTGTTCAATAATAGTAAAACTAATCGTTACGTTAAATCGAACATCAATGTAGATATGGACATGTATTGAAATCTTGCATGTTGCAGGGCTCACACTTCTATTCCTTTGAAACTATTCAATTCATTCTCAACACAATACACCATACATAGGTATAGGTAGACACTATGTGGTGGGAGCAATGAAGCGTCCTTTAACAGATTTATGGCCTCAGCGCGTTGAAACTCAAGACCGCCGCGCTACCGTGAAAGCCTCTGCGCTATGCCGCTATGTTATACATGTTTGAGGTTTCGAATTGTTGAACACTAACTTAATTTTCTGTACATTTCAGTACCTACTATGTTTACTATGTATGAAAGGGTAGAGTGGGAATGCTCAAACCTACGCTTACTGGTAATCAAAATACATATAAAAAATTAGTGACTTCATTGCAAGTGATATTCGCAAGTCTGTTGAGGAGTTTCGTTACCCAGGTATCCAAAGACTATCAGATCTTTACTAAATTCATATGGGACAAACCTTTAAATACACTTTCATAATTAAGAAACAATACCTTTTTCGCCTAGCTATAGTTAGATACTAGTGGATCTGTTAACAATGACTATGTACAACTCCTTTGCAACACTTTTCAATTCTAACTTTGATTCCAATTTCAAAAACTGTCGATACAATCACATAAATTCCATTTCCAAAAACTTGTCCGACAGTTTATAAATCGAAATTTTTCGTAAAAAAACTGTTACATACTACCCCTACAACCTCTGCTAATACATATCGCGCTGACTGTGAAGTTGAATATTAGTTTTTCGCCACGTGATTTGTTTGGCTTCAAGTTTGAAACTCTGAGTGAGTTGGGACGTTAGTTGCAACTGAATACATGGCTTCTTGCAGCTCATTTTGTTTAGCAGCACGAGTTTTCTCACTTTTTACTTCTGCATGGTGTTTTAGGTTAATAAAGTTAAAGATGTTTGTAGAAATTTTAAGTAAGGTTTTATGTTTCAATACATATTGATGTGATTTACTTGTGTGTTAGAATTTTGTAGGAATTTGAACAGGATGTGCCAGGGCTATGTTTAATATGACTGTTGTGTGTTAGGTATTACAACTGACGCTCACATAGCTTAAGTCTTTCATCATCTCAATTATTTTATCCTCAAAAATCATGGTCTTTTTATCAGTACTAATAATTCTAGGCAATCTTTTTAGTTGTATCTTCTGAATTTTAAATAAATTTATTTCGAAAAGCAAAGCTTCCCAGAGTTTAAGCTTGAACCGTACCTACCCAGTTGATGGGCGTAAATGATAAGTGTTAGGTGGATCCGGCACAGTTCGTGTAGAGCCATAAATTACAAGGCACGTTTCATTTCCTCTATTCGTATCTGTGGAAGCGAGGTAGAGATGGAAAAGGTTTACTGTAAATGTGGAGCTCTTGATTAAGATTTTATAAATGAAAATTAACATTGTGGCGGGACAACAAAGGAAAAATTATATAGATGAAGTAACAAAATAATAATTCGTGGTCAAGTAAAGCCTGACTTTACTTACTGGTGGATATAGGCTGTACTGGGTTAATAAGTCCACTACGGTCGTGGGCTAGTCTCATAAAAAATTATAAATCTATAGAAAGAAACTGATCAAAGAACTGATAACCGTTGAAGTGAAGGTGATCTAGAGTGGAGACCAAGCTTTGGCATATGTAGGACGCCCCCCGCCTAGATGGAGCGACAATGTGCGCACGTTGAGACTGAGTGAGAAGAGCTGAAGATCGGGCACCTTGGGAGAAACCTACGTCCAGCAGTAGTCTGCTCTAGGTTGATGATAACAGAAGTGATAGATATTTAATACAATTCCCGTCGCGGAACAAATGTTTGCATGATCTACAGATATTTGTTCCGGGTATGGATATTTACCTATATAATAGGTTGGGGAAAAAGTCTTTTCGCTTTCTAGTATGTATGAACTTGTAATAAAATCTCTTTGGCTATACTATTTGTATCTGGCTGGTTTTGGTATCATTCAAAGTTTAAATTTTAAAGAAGATAATTCCAAATTCAAATTAGGAAAATGTGTGATTTTTATTTGTTTTTCGTACTGTAAAGATGAGTGAATCGAATGAAGAAATTCGATACATTTTAAAATTTTACTACAAAAAAGGTAAAAATGCAACGCAAGCCGCGAAAAAAAATTGCGTTGTTTATGGACCTAGTACTAGTAGTTGCATGCAGTGTCTGTGAGAGTAGCACAAATTTGGTTTAAGCGTTTTCAATCCGGAAATTTTGATGTCAAAGATGCACGTCGCTCTGGTCGCCCTATTACGGATAAAATTGATGCCATTTTTGAAAAAGTGGAGCAAGATCAGCATATCAGTAGTTACGACGTAGCTGAATAACTGGGAGTTATTTGTACTAAAAACGGGATATTTACCATGATTTGTGAGTTCTTGAGTATCCCGATATTTCGACGCAGTTGCATGCGCCATGATCACGGGTAAACTGTTACCCACTACTGTGTCTTACTGTGTAGTTTACCCGTGATCATGGCGCATGCAACTGCGTCGAAATATCGGGATACTCAAGAACTCACAAATCATGGTAAATATCCCGTTTTTAGTACAAATAGTGTTAATAACCATGATAGTTTCAAAAGTTATAACTGGGAGTTGACCACAAAACAGTTTTGGCGCATTGGAAAAAAACTGGGTACACCAAAAAGCTCGATATTTGGGTACCCCACGAGCTCACTGAAAGAAACCTAAAGAACCGTGTACTCATTTGTGATTCTTTATTACGACGTAATGAAACCGAACCATTTTTGAAGAAGCTGATAAGTGGTGATGAAAAGTGGATCACGTACGACAAGAAAGTACGAAAAAGGTCGTGGACAAAGGCCGGTCAGGCTTCACAGACTGTGGCGAAACCCGGGTTAACTCGCAACAAGGTGATGGTGTGTGTGTGGTGGGATTGGAAGGGCATTATTCATTATGAGCTGTTACCACCAGGCAGGACCATCGATTCTTAACTCTACTGCGACCAACTGATGAGATTAAAGCAAGAAGTTGAGAGAAAGCGGCCGGAATTAATCAACAGAAGGGGTGTGGTTTTTCATCATGATAACGCTAGACCTCACACATCTTTAGCCACTCAGCAAAAATTAAGAGAGTTGGGCTGGGAGGTGTTAATGCATCCGCCGTATAGTCCTAACCTTGCACCTTCAGATTTCCACCTGTTTCGGTCTCTTCATAATTCTTTAGGCAGTGTCAGGTTAACATCACGAGAGGACTGCCAAAACCACTTGTCGCGGTAGTTTGATCAGAAGCTCCAAAATTTCTATAGCAATGGGATCGTGTCCCTACCTACAAGATGGCAAAAAGTTATCGAACAAAATGGTACCTACATACTTTAGTTAAATGTAATACTATATTAAAAAATGTTTTGAATTTTCTTAAAAAATGCGAAGAAACTTTTTCCCCAACCTATATGATAAGTATGTATTTACATAAAAAAGTATATAAGTATTCTATCAATTATCTAATTCCTATAGTACAAGTTCCGCTTGGTTTGGGGCTAGATAGCGCTGTGTGAAATGTCCAGCAATATTTATTATTTTTCCCGGTAACTACAGCATGGAGTTCTTCAAAACGTGTTGGCAACGCGCGTGTGACGTCTTTGGTGTTATAAACGCCCATAAGCTATGGTAAACCCTTACCACTAGGTGGGCCCTATCTATACTTATTGGCCACCTTGGAAGTATAATTACATTAAAAAAATCTTTAAAATTAAGCAATATAAAAAACACCGAAGAAATCTTCAAAACTTAACTCTGAGAATCTGAATTATCGTTACACGAACTAACTTTTAATGGTAAACAACGATTTATTTTCACACAATAAAGGTAGTTGCTTTACTTATTCCAGTTAAATTTTTTAATATCTTTGCGCGTAAAAAATATAGCGTGGTACGGATTTTCAAACTGCTAACATTGAATTATATTCGCAGAGCTTGATCCAGCCTTTTTGGAATATTTTATTTTTTGTTGGGCAACGGAATTTAGTAGATTTTATTTGCATCAATTTATTGTTTTAAGAGTAACTGTTGATAGATTTAGGATATCAGTCCCTTTGATTAAATAAAAAGATATAATAATTATGCTTTTATCTGGATCTGGATGTTTTTCTATATATTATAACTATGTATATACAAAAAAAAGTATATAAGTATTATATCAGTTATCTGGTTCCCATAGTACAAGCTCAGCTTAGTTTGGGGCTAGATAGCTTTGTGTGAAATGTCCAGTAATATTGATTTTATTTATTATTTATCTAGTTACTTGACTTGTAATTGAATTACACGTAGGTATACATATGCACACATAGGTACACACACTCAAGCACCCCCAAATACACCCTCGCGCACACACATAAACACACTCACACAAACACACATATACACAAACAGGCACAGACAGTCATCAATATATACATAGATACATACATACGTTCAGACTGTATGTGTAACTAATATAGGTAGGTACCTTGATTGGGACTTACTCATATATATCCCGGAGGAGGGCGTTGATGTCTGCGACACAGTTTAATACTTCTGCAGAATGGAAATGACTGCTACTTTTAAATCATTTTCATATGAATGATTATTAGCAAAGGAAATATCAGGTATGACATTATGATTTTTAAAATCATGTCATTTTTATATTTTCCACATGCTACTCGTGAAACGGTCCATTCCTATTACCTAACGAAAGAATAAATCACATTTTAAAATCTTTATTCCAACAGTATCTATGCTGCTTGTCCTTTAAAATAATGACCCAACTTTTACATCCCATAATAAGCCTGAGTATAAAGGCTCAAAATATTCCATCTAGTGGCATCTTCCAAGTAGTAAGTGCACGTAAAAATGTCAGTGGTAATTCTTCTACCAGGATTTACTGCGCGTGCGTTTGAATGTGATGTTTTCATGTTTATGGGCATGCTTGTTTTAATGGATCTGTAACGTGTAGTACAAAAATAGATATATTAAGAGGTGAGGTTGAAATGTTAAGTTGATAGGTATTTTGTAACGGAATGTAATGTACTAAATGAACTTAATAATGCCCTAAAGGAGTTTATTTAGAAGAAAAATATCGCTTTTAATATCAGCTGTTTTTAGACCATGATAATCATTGATAGAAAAGTTATGTAAGTCAGGTTTAACCATTCATCATCATTATCAGTTATAGGATGTCTACTGCTTTGTTTAATTATCATAAGTATGTATTTACAAAAAAAAAAGTTAATACGTATTCTATCACTTAATGAAAGTATATTTATTAACAAAAATTATATGTATATGTTTAAAATATACAAAATAAACAGTCTAATCATCTAAACCACCAAATCGTTGCAAACGATGCGAGCTCAACTGCACCGGATCACCAGGCCCAAGACACAGGCTACGATGCGTTGAACCAGTTCCACTGGCTCCCACAGTAAAAGATTTGCTTAGTTTGGGACTTGATAGCGCTGTGTGAAAAGTCCAGCATTAGGTATTTATTCCTTTTTGGTTCTCCGAAACTAACATAGTATAAAAAATTATAGGGTATTTTTTTATATATAAATTATAGGCCAACCTTTGACCACGATCTCGCCTGACGGTAAGCGATGATGTAGTCTACGATAGTACATGCTTGCCTAGAAGAAACCTATTCACTCGGGACTTGAAGATTGTTGTAGGTTGTTTGTAGTTATCAGGAAACACAGACTCAGGCAAGACGTTGCACTCCTTGGCGGTGCGCATAATAAAAATGGAAGAGTACCGCTTTGTGCGTATAGGAGGTATATCTACCATGTAGCGGTAGCGATCGCGGAGCGTCTGGTTGTCTAATGATAGAATGGGGTTGGTGGGATTAGGTAGAAAAGCTTCGCAGCACACTCTCCGAAATGTATCCGATAAAAACCGAGGGGCTTGCAACCTTCAGACGATGCTCGAGGCTGTGGAGCCTTGCATTTCCTAACTCGTCATTACAAATGAGCTTCTTGGTGCTTCTCGCAATTGAATCTAGAGCTTCTAGCTGGTATTTCGCTGATCCGTCCAAGAGCTAATCCACGAAATCACCCCGTAGATACCCACTGAGTTGCCTGCCACTGCCATATTCTACATAGCATACTTACATCAAACACATTATGAATATTAGCTACAAAAGCCACTCCACAGATAAAACTGGGGTTGTTTACACAAACCCTTATCACTCCATAAGCTCTATACCAACATAGCTTTGAGTCGGGTAGCGCAGAAGCTCTGAATGTGGTTTTCTGGCGAGATATGGCCGACCGCAGCTCCACGGAAACAGATGCAGTGACCTACTGGTCTTGACTGTAAGCTGCCGTTTGAGAGACTTGTGTGTAGTGGTATTATGGTAGAAGTTAATACTGGAATTTCACGTCTGCTTTGACATTCATCGTGCTATAAATTCTATATAGTTAACTGGTACAAGCTTTGCTTAGTTTTGGAGTTAGACAGCGCTGTTGAAATGCCAGTATTTATTTATTTATTTATTTTAAAGATTTGTGATTTAAGAAACACTAACCTCATTAAGCTATGTCTACACCAGTACGCTTTCATGTTCATCTTGCGTCTTCAACTTACAATTCGTCTTGCGTCAAGCGTATGCAATATTGATTGGCATAAGACGCACGCAGCTTATCGTCTACATCTGTGCATCTCGATAAGTCGTCAAGATGGACGAGTGTAAAGTTTTAACTATTTGCAAAAAAAAAAGGCAAGAAATGGAGAATCTGTATGAAACATTATCTGAAGAAAAGAAACAACAATCTTCCGCCGTTTTGTCTGGTAAAACGCTCGGAATGTTGCACGCCAACCCATCGGTGCTGGATCGCCAGCGTACGCTAGGGCATACGCTGGTGTCGAACTGGTTTAAGGGATGCGCTACGCTTCATGCATGCGTCAGAGGAAGACGCAAGATGAACATGAAAGCGCACTCAAGTTTGGTTTGGACATGTAGTTATTTAAATCGTGTTAGTTGCGAAATAAATAAAAATAAATAAATTAATAAAGATGGAGCACTCTTTCCTACAAAGAACCTATTCACTCTAGACTTGAAGACTCCGAGACTCAAGTGGTCCTGAAAAAACGTGTTCCGACGCCGTTACGCGACTGGCCTGCGCTAAGAATGTATTATCTGTATGTGGTAATTAAGTAAAGCGTTACCATCTATCTATTTAGTCACAATCATTTTCTTTCCATTTATTTTCACTTTCTCATTTTCACATCTACGTAAAATAAATTAGATTTGGTTTAAATCTATTGTTTAAATCTATCAACAAACATATGTCTTTAGATTGGTAAGTTGAACTTACGTAAGTACCGATATATTTTTTTATCAAATGTTGTTGAATCCTATTTAATTTATTCCAGAGATTCTTGTCTATTGCAAGAGGAGTGTACTGTTTCTGCTTATACGGATGTTAAATACTTCATTTGTACCTAATGTGTGTTCTGTGTCGTAAATAATTTTTCAAATTTCAAAATTATTCGTTCTGTTTTCATCGTTTTACCTTATGTATAATATACACAGCACTGCAGAATATAGGCCTCCTTTGTTGGATACTTGCTTATGGAATTTCTACGTATTTTATTCAGAACTTGCATCAAACAGTTGCACATAACCATAATTTTTCAATCAGTAAAACTATCAATTTGCGTAAACATTTTAAGAAACTACAATTTCATTGTAATTTTACAATCACCTCACCACTATATTCATGGAATCAATTTATTCACATTTAAACTACTGTTTTATTCCCATTTTACCTTAACTGTATTTGCAATAGTAAGCCTATGTTTTATTTATGAGGAGATTTTAAAGATAAGTAGTAAAACATGAGATTAATGATACAACTTACGCTTAAATATTCAGTGCAGTTGAAATACCACTTTATTATTGAAAATGGAAACACTTGGTGGTCTAGAGAAAATGGTTCTAGTTTATATTCAGGATCAATATTAAAGAATTTACGATTTATAACTTTAGACGGAAAGCTATCGTTGTGTCCAATATCCATGATACCTGTATCCTTGCGTGGGGTCTTAAAATGTGTTAACATGGTTATTGCAGCTCGTGATACCCAGTTAAAGTACTCTATACAACATTTATTACTTTCACATGGTTACAAGTGAATCTGATATGAGGAGATTTGTAGAAAACCCAAAGTCACTGTTATATCACAAAGGATTAGCAAACTGAAGTGGCAGTGGCCGGGAAACATATCACGAAGAACTGACGGCCGTTGGGGCAGAAAGGTTCTAGAGTGGAGACCATGCACCGGAAAGCGCTGCGTAGGACGGCCATATAGACAGATTAGATGGAAATACGACCAAAAGTTGCTGAGAGCTGTTAGGTGCACGCCGCACAAGATTGTCCAATCTAGAAATCTGTGGGGGAGGCTTATTGACCCCCTTAGTCTGATATTATGATGATATGTTGACGACCTCCGTGGCGCAGTGGGCGAATAGCCGTCTGAGATGCAGGAGGTTGCAGGTTCGTTTCCCATCTTCGAACAAATGTTTGCATGGTATACCGATAATTGTTCCGGGTTCGGGTATTTTTCTATATATTCTAAGTATGTATGTATTTACAAAAAAATATACATATGTATATAGTACTGGTTTGGGGTTAGATAGCACTGTGTGAAATGTCCAGCATTATTTATTATTTATTCTGCATACGTTACCAAACGCTTTCGCAGTAAATATCGTACAATTAACCGAATAGTTTCTAAGAAAGTGCTACTGAATGTATTTCACGCAACGTAGGCTCATTATTTACTGAAACAGCCCAGCTCATGTGATCTAGTGAGCACATTAATAGAACAATTAAAACTGTCACTGGGAATTCATGGCACTCGAATGGCATGGAACAATTATAAGCGTCTCCTGTACTTTGGGTGTATATTTAGACACTTATGAGCTCATTTGGAAGTTTCGGGGTGTATTTTGTTGAAGGGAGATTTTGTTTTGTTGGTGTTGGATTTGTCAGAGCTTTGTCATTCAAAGTTAGCAGTTTGTGCCCCTTGTGTTTCTAAAAAGGACATTTATTTTCTTTCGCAATAAGGTGTTCTCTGTGTGTTTAGCATCAAGGTAATCTTTACTTTTTATGTGATATAATATGTCCATGTGTCGACGACCTCCATGGCGCAGTGGTTGAATAGCCGGCTGAGACGTAGGAGGTAGTGGGTTCGATTCCCGCCGCGGAACAAATGTTTGCATGATCTACAGATATTTGTTTCGGATCTAGTTGTTTTTCTATATTCTAGGGGTGATCCAAAAGTAGTGATAATCAGTTATTTCTAGTGCACACAAAAATACAAAAAAATATCAGTCACTTGCTCAGTTACCCACTAGTTCAGGAAAAAAAAATCATATAAATAGGCCACGATTCCCGGGAGCTACATTCATTTGAATACGGACTGTCAAGGAGTGAACATAAAAATGGAAAAACACGAAATCAGAGCTGTCATTAAATACCTCTGCTTGAAAAAAATGTGTACCAAAGACATACACAGCGACTTGGTGGAAACATTAAGGGACTCTTCTCCTCCATATTCCACAGTTGCACGCTGGGCTAAGGAGTTTAAGCTGGGAAGAACATCGACAGAAGACGAACACCGCGAAGGACGCCCATCGACGTCCCTCACTGAAGAAAATGTGAAAAAAGTTGAAGAAGTTGTATTGGAAGATCGAAGAGTGACTATCAGGCATGTAGCTGAGGTCACAGGGATCTCATATGGCAGCATTCAAAGAATCCTTGTGAACGAATTGCATATGAGAAAGGTCTCAGGCGTTGGGTACCGAAAATGTTAAACGACGAGCAAAAGAAGAAACGAGTCGACATGTCAAGAGCAAATCTCGAAAAGTTTCAGGCAGACAAAGATAATTTTTGTCACGTTTTGTGACCATGGACGAGACCTGGATCCTGGATTTTGATCCTGAAACAAAACAACAATTGATGACATGGAAACGATCCGATGAACCGACGCCGAAGAAATTCAAAGTGTCAAGCTCAGCAGGGAAGATTATGGCGTCTGTTTTTTGGGACGCTAAAGGAATAATCATGGTGGACTACTTGGAAAAGGGGGCCACTATTACAGGCTCCTACTATGCAGAACAAATAAGAAGATTGCGGGAGGCTATTAAGGAGAAAAGGCGAGGCAAACTGCGGGCTGGAGTGCTGTTCCATCAAGACAACGCACCGGTTCACAAAGCTACAATTGCCATGGCTGCCATTCAGGAAGCGGGCTTCGAGCTGGTCGAACACCCCCCCCCCCCCTCCTATTCACCAGATCTAGCCCCCAGTGACCTCTATCTCTTTCCACGACTCAAGGAACACCTCCGAGGCAAGAAATTTGACGATGATAGCGACGTGATGGCCGCGGTTGAGGACTTTTTTGAGAGTCAAGATAAAGATTTTTTTTCTAAGGGAATTTTAGGTTTAGAAAAGAGATGGACTAAATGTATAGACTTGCTAGGAGACTATGTTGAGAAATAAATTTATTTTTTTATTTAATTCATTGTGTTTATTATTGATTATCATTACTTTTGGATCACCCCTCGTATTATAAGTATGTATTTACAAAAAAAAGTATGTAAGTATTCTATCAGTTATCTGGTTCCCATAGTACAAGTTCTGCTTAGTTTGGGGCTAGATAGCGCTGTGTGAAATGTCCAGCAATATTTATTAATTATTATTTATTTATTTATTTATGTATCGCCCGTTCGAATCAGTTGGTATGGTAACTCTTTATCAGTACGTTTAACCAAGATAAATAGTCTAATTTAGTAGGTCCAACTTCAAAAAGAAGCCCAACTCTTCAACGAATCTCGGTTAGCAGCGTTCGAAAACTGCGCGATGTCTTCTCTTCCAAGATAACTTATTTCCAGTAAATCATTATTATGCAAATTGATCGAGTATACCAGATCATGTACAGCTGCCATTAAAAAAAATTGTACTCGTAGGTATCAATAAAAAACATAAGTACATTTATAATGACTACCCCAGGTGTGCTATTAATAATAAATCGCTGACACAAGAACAACTATCGGTCAAGCCCTACTATCAATCAAACACGATGTTAAAACTCAAGCGGCCATGTTTAATATCAAATAATAAATACCAAGATAAGTATCTCAATACAAAGACAGTAATTACAAGCCCTTGGATTATAAATAAAATTTATTGCGCAACTAACAGCCGGCCTAAAGTTTGTATCTCAGTTACCACAGCTTAAGAAGAAAAGCTGGGTGCATCAATAAAAAACAGAAGAAAACGGAAAACAGAACATAACCTAACAGAAAACGTTTAAATTATTCTCAACAAATTTTAATTTAGTAGGCATAAATATACCAACCATAATGAGCTTTACCGTTGTCTGTTTTTCTAAAGCTTATAACCCGGACCACTTTAGTGTCAATATGTGTTCTTGTGCTCCATCTTATATCATATGATCGCTTATCATCAGGTGAGATTGTGGTCAAAGATCTATTCATGATAAGATAAGTGTTTTTTACATAATTTTGGTATAGAACATACTTTGCATTTCACTTCTTTACTTGATTGGTGTTAAAAACACAACTTCTAGCATCCATTTTATATTTTAAACGTCGTACATTAAACTTTTCAAATGTGTTGTGTCATCGCGTGGTCCTTCTGTTTTGCTTCAATCTTAGCGATTAATTGGATCACAAGAAATATCTTTTTTCTGAAGAGTAACCGGCGCGTGGTCCAAGAGATTCATTGATAAACCATAGTCACTGACTTAGCCCAGAGGATTAGCAATCTGAAGTGACAGAGGCCGGCCATATAGCTCGAAGAACTGACAGTCGCTGGGGCAGAAAGGTTCTCGAGTGTAGACCACTTAAAAACGCAGCGTAGGATGCACTGGATGGAAGGACGACCTAATAAAGGGTTGGGTGCAGGTCGCACAAGATAGGTCACTCTGGAAATATATTGGAGAGACCTGTATTCGGCAGTAAACGTACTACGGCTGATATGATGATGTTGATGATGAAACTTAGATCAATTTTAACGACGAATTATGGAAACTAAAATTATCTTTACCAATCCATAACTAACGATTTACTTCTCTCTGAAATTATACTAATAATAAACACTACTGTGTATTGTTTATTTAAAACTCACTACCGCCAACGGCTTTGTACGCGCTGCTTGTCAATAAAAAGTAGCCTGTGTTAATCCAGCTTATAATCTACGTACATACCAAATTTCATCGAAATCGGTTCAGCCGTTACGACGTGATTAAGTAAAAACCAAATATCCACACTTTCGCATTTATAATATTAGTGTGATAGGGACGCCAACAGTTAAGTATCAATATATGCATTATTATATTATTGGTTTTGTTTTGTTCTAATATATATAAATAAATAATCCTAACCATTTCACAGAGCGCTATCTAGCTCCAAACTAAACAGTGAACCATGTGAACCAGATAACTGATATAATACTTATATAATTTTTTACATACTTATTATAATGTACCTACATATAGACAAACATCCAGATCCGGAACAAATATCTGTAGGTCATGCAAACATTTGCTCCACGGCGCGAATCGAACCTGCTACCTCCTGCGTCTCAGCCAGCTATCAAATCACTAATATTATAAATTATTATAAATGTGAAAGTTTGGATGTTTGTTTATTTTTATTTGTTTGTTTGTTACTCAATCACGTCGTAACGGCTGAATCGATTTCAATTTAATTTGGTATATTCGAAGGTTATAACCTTTTTTGACGACCTCCGTGGCGCAGTGGGCGAATAGCCGGCTGAGACGCAGGAGGTAGCAGGTTTGATCCCTGCTGCGGAACAAATGTTTGCATGATCTAAAGATATTTGTTCCGGGTCTGGATGTTTTTCTATATATTATAAGTATGTATTTACAAAAAAAAGTATATAAGTATTCTATCCGTTATCTGGTTCCCATAGTACAAGCTCTGCTTAGTTTGGGGCTAGATAGCGTTGTGTGAAATGTCCAGTAATATTTATATATTTATTTATATTATAACCTGGATTACCACATAGGCTATCTTTTATACCATAGGTAAATCAGTTCCCATGGCATAAAAATGGGGTGTCAAGTCAAGTTTCAACAGCTAGTTTAGCTTTATTTCTAGGTTACCTACACATTTAGTAGTGTAACGCGTACGAAGTCGTAGCCAATAGCTAGTATTCAAATACTTTACTTGAATTGCAAAAAGTTGTCGACTGTACGGAGTAAACCAGTTATCATCTAATGATCTGTGTGGTCAGTGTTCACTTCCGACACTATCCATAGCTTTGAATACAATGAACTTTATCTACTGTAGTAAAACTGAGAGTAGCATTAGTGGTTATCAATGGATATTGCAAAATGCAATATCATAGTTCCATAGCTGTGTAAATCAAAGTTTAGTATTACAGTACTGCAGGCTTCAAATTGATAAAAGCTTTTCAAAGTTGGCAGCTCGTTCCGCCTTTGTGTCTATATTGCATTGGTTTTTTGTATTAAATATCTACAGTTTGATTCGGAATAAATATAAATAAATAAATAAAATAAATATCGCTGGACATTTCACACAGCTATCTAGCCCCAAACTAAGCAGAGCTTGTACTATGGGAACCAGATAACTGATAGAATATTTAAATACTTTTTTTTGTAAATACATCTTATAATATATAGAAAAACAACCAGACACGGAACAAATATCTGTAGATCATGCAAACATTTGTTCCGCGGCGGGAATCAAACCCGCTACCTCCTGCGTCTCAGCCGGCTATAAACCCACTGCGCCACGGAGACAGTCTAATAATATAAAATATGAATAATAACTTATATAATGTTACTCATGATTTTTTTTTTCTAAAATTAAAAGCACATGAGTGTTTACACCTGTATGCCTCTAGTTGATGGACATCGTAGGACACGTATCTTAGGCACCTGTATGAGGCAATACTTTGTTATAGGTGATGCTTACCACTTAAACTCAAGTGGTCCATAAGCTTGATCACCTCCAGGTCGCATGCATAAAATCGTGTGCCTACCTGATACATAACCTATTTACACTCTTTGGATCTTTACTAGATGTTTCCAAAATGGATGTAAAACAACATGGCAAATATAGCTTCCTATGAAAATAAACAATTTTGACTTAATAGACGATTTAAAGTTAAAAATAAACTCACATACTCGTATTACCAATATGTATAAAATATTAGTCTCATAACCTAGCCCTCAATTTGGTCACCGACGATACACAGTTACCAAGAAAAAACCAGTGACTGACGAACAAAATAATAAACTGTATTAAATAACATTCATTGAAGACTACAACCTTGTAAAGCTCCAATTAGGATGATGGATGATGACTTGAAGACAAAAAAAACTTGGACAGCCTTAGTCTACTATATGACTCGGGTGCTAGTTTCATAAATAAAATCGTGATTTAAAATTTCCAAACTCAAATTACCAGCAGTAATAAACCTTCAAAATGTACCACCGATTCAAATAATGCTATTACTCGCACTTGACCAGTTTTTACATTACCCATTGCTCAATAAACCATAAATCTAAACGGCTACAGAAGAAATAACAGTAAGTTCTGCATATTCTATAGAAGTTCCACTTCGATATATGTACAAATAGTGGTGTTGTACGAGCGATGTTATTTATTTAAACCAGGAGTTTGCAGCTCTTTATTTGATAAATCGAAGAAAACAGGGCTCGACCGAGGAAGTACTCCCACGATACCTATTGCAAAGCAGCATTGCTGTGTTTCGGTTTGAACTTTTAAGGGTATGGTTACCGGTGAAATTACAGACACATGAGGCTTTACACCTATATGCCTCATTTTGATGGACGCAGGGCAGTCCATCGTAGGACACGTTTCTAACATGCGTGAACTTCAAGGCCATTCTCTGGTATAGGCGAAGGTTAGGTACCACATAACATCAGATGGACCATGAGCTTGTTTCATCTCCGGTATTATTAAAAGAAAAACCTACCAACTTCACAATACAACTAATTCTCTTCGCTAGAGACCGAATGAACGTGGAAGAGAAATCTTTGAAAAAGAAATCTGAGAAGACAGGTCAAGACTCCGCAGTAAGGAACCTATGCTCAGAGAGAGAGAGAGATGCAATAATTAACTTAATGAAATATATTAACTAAATGAATTAAAATTAATAACTTAGAAAACTTTCGTGATTTATTGCAATCATTAGCTTCCGCCCGCGACATTGCATGCGTGCTTTGTTAATAAAAAGTAGCCTTTGTGTCAATCCAGATTATAATCTGCATACGTACCAAATTTCATCGAAATCGGTTAAGCCATTACAACGTGATTGAGTAACAAACATCCACACAAACATCCATACAAACTTTCGCATTTATAATATTAGATTAGATAATTCTTTATTCTGGTGTGCAACCACGAAACAAATACATATAAAAAACAACAACGTAAATCTATGGATACAATTTGCGGTCTTATCGCTAAATAGCGATCTCTACCAGACAATCTTTGGATGGAATAGACTGTGTGGACATTACCTGGGGTGTACCTACTACATACATACTAATGATATAAAAATAACATAAATGAAAATTACATAAATGAAAATTACATAAATAAATACATACTTATAATATATAGAAAAACACCCAGACACGGAATTAATATGCAACACATTTGTTCCGCGGCGGGAATCCAACCCGCTACCTCCTGCGTCTCAGCCGGCTATACGCCCACTGCGCCACGGAGGCAGTCCTAAATGAACCTAAATAAGAGCTACTTCATAACAATTTATATATAATACATACTAAGACTTATTTAAGAAACATATTCATTAATAGTGTGATACGGGAATTATCAGGTACCGTGTTATCGGTGTTTCGACCGACAATGTTTCGGTTCATTGAGTGCGAGGCGAGACGTGGTTCGGAGCGGATCGCACTCACCTGATGAAGGTTAACGAATATAACCGAAACATTGTCGGTCGAAACACCAATAAAACCGGTATGTGATAAATCCCGTATTTATAATAATGAAAATTAATACTATTTATTTGACACGACATATAAAAGGAAACAATATCAGATAGTAGGATACCTTGAGTTCTGGCTAGCTAAGTAAATTGGTACTCAAAATGTGTTAGAAGTAGAAAAATACAAACATTCGAGAATGATATATACAACAGTTATATCCCACGCAACTTCCAAATAACTAAAGCCAAGATAAAAGTCGCGCCAAAATAGCGCCAGCTCAGCATGTGTTATGTAGGTAGGTAAAATACTAAAAGTCAGTGTTCATATTCCCTTCAATTTTGGTTCGCTGGAGACCAAAAGGGGTGGAACTGAGGAAATCATTATAAGACTTACACAACTTCATCGGAATCGACTATTGAAAGAAAAAAATCAATATTGAACTCAAAGTCAGTGCAATAAAGCTCTATTTCTCTCAAATCCTGAGTAACAGTCATACAGAGTGTTACAATCGGACGTTTATTTAATATGCATAGAAGCTTTACGTATTCTACCGTATTGAATTAAATCGTAGCGTTATTACCCGTAATGCTCTTTATGAACAATAATATTAATGCCTCAGTCTTGCCTCGAGATGGGCCATTCATCTTGTCGAAATAATTTCATCGTAGGCTTGATAGAAAATTACGAATCGCCCACTTCTGATGGTAACTTTGTTGGATGATTTATTTCTATTAAAATTGAATTGTATTTAAGCTTTAATAGTACAATTGAACTCGTTCATTGAATTATTTCACTACTTTTTATTTGAATTTCTCGTATCCACAACAATCTCAGAAAGTTTAAGAATTTAACTTTTTTAAATTCCTGTCAAGTCACTCAAAACCTTTAAAATTCATATTACCATTCTGTCAAAATTAAATTTACCTGTCATTCCAACTGTCAGAGCGCATAACATCCAAAAAAACTTAACTCGGTCTATTGGAAGATATTCGTGTCTGTTAAACAAAATACGACACATTAATAAAAACTCCTAACTGTTCTAACACAGAATAATATACAGTTGGTATGTGATCTACTGCAAATTTTACAGAGAATATAACAGTTAGTAGGCTCCTGAGGCTACAAATGAGCGGAGATGAGGCGACGTTAACTAGGTTACTCGAAAATAAACTGCGGAAACTTTCAGAAATTATGAGTTTTTATGAAATACCCAACGCAACGCCCTAGATCCACCGGAAACTATATATTTTTATATCTCGATATCGAACGGTTCCTAGAATCGGAGCGAGTCAGTTCGATTTCACAGTGCTTGTTACATAAAATTTGATAGCTCTATTTGTTTGCATAATTTGAACCTTGGTACAATAATACTGCTTCAAGACATTCAAAATGGAAATTTGGTTTCGTAAAACCAATAGTGAACACATTATTTTAGAAGTTTATGTCTTTGTTACCTTACCCAACGATGTTATTCTCAGAAAGTCCTTTAAAATGTTATTTTGCTCTATAAAATTGTTTCAGTCATACATTTTCCAGAGCAACATTGTGTTCCCTATCAAAATACACCACAAACATTTGTAGAAAGGTTAAGCCACATTGATCGACAGCAAAACAATTCACACTATCGCCCATAGTCACTCCTATTTATAGAACGAATGACAGATCTATTTAAAATTCAAACTCACATGCTAATTCGATGGCAGCCGGCTGACTCCCGATGTTACCCCTGCTACTCCAAGCGTAGCACGTGCAAGTAAATCTGTCTTCACCGAAATATTCGTCGAGCTGATCCCTTGTCACGTTACACTCTGCTTCAACAATCCTGACACCGCTTTGAGGATCTACGAACTCAAACTGCGTGCTCTTGACAGATCTGACATCGTTGCATTTAAAGTAGACTTGAAGAGCATTGGCTGCCCGACATCTGAGCATAGCAGGTTTACTTCTTACAACGTAAGCATGCTGAGGTTCTAGTAAAAACATGGGTAAATCATCTGTAGAACTCTGTAGCAAATGATCTCCAGACAGTGATGGTAGCTCATCAGCGTCGTCCCTATTCTCGTGATCATCTTCTTTATGAGATTCCTGGTCGTAATCTTCTTCTAGATAGTCTCTATGACTGGATTGCTGGTGGGTTTTCTCAGAGTTGTAAGGGTCTAAAGCCTCAACGCCCGCTGGATGAGCGTATTCGGGTCGTAATGGTATGGGTGGCGTTGGTACTGCTGTACTGTGTTCAGGTTCTGTTGAGCTTGGTACGTCTGAAACAATAAAAGTAAATCTTAGTTAATATATTTTACTTGTATGTATGATGTATGATGGAACCTTTTCCAAACAAATCTAAGAATTAAAGGTTGCATGACCGTTCCCACTTAATGCTCATAAAATGAGACACATAAAGGCACACGTGAAGTAATAAACATAAGTAGAAGTTTGTATAATTATCCCATTTTATTTCAAACTCCCAAGTAAAAGGCAAAACGAGAAAGTTAACATCGCGAAATGTCAAACCAACGGAAAGCAACTGAAACTTTATGAAACACGATAGCTTTAATAGCTTTCCTTTCATGCACTCACTCTAATTACGGAACGGTAAAATATATTTTGTGTCGCTTCCAAGCTCCGAATAAATAGCATCTGTCATAATAACATGTACCCTCCAAGTTTCGCCATCGATTTCACTCAAAGTCCGCACCTGGTTTGACGCCTCACTCGCGCCTATTTACACGCAAAACATAGATATTTGGATACCGTACACCCTACTTTATGAATCTTTCACCCTCCGCTCTAAATCCACCCCTAGGTACTTCCACTAAAGTTTAGATTCCAATGTCTTTAAAATTAAAATTTCCCTCTCGAGAATTTCGCTCAGCGTTATCAACATCAGTGTATGTTACTCATCCAGTGTTGACAGTGGTACTAGAATTGTTATTTGAACTAGAGAATTGTACGAAAATACACCGCGAGAATCTCGAACCGTGGATAAGTTAATTAGTTTCACTTCCGTTCAGTTTATTTCTATTTCCGTTTTCGTGGGGAACGATATTTCCTTCTCGAGGATCTATTTTTCCTTAATAGGATTTGTTTCGAGTTTTTCCCGTTTCGAGACGCTTAGCGGTCGCTGTATTGGAATCATTAAAATTTCAATTTCAGTTGAGAATTCTCAGGTGTCGTTCTGCAGTATTATGAAATTCCTTTCTATTTTAAACGATTTTATTTTGCGTGAAAACATGTTCATTAGGTAATATATAATAAGATTTATAGTGTAAATGAAAAAATAAACACTGAAACACGTAAACATGATTTTTTCACAGAGATTGAAATTTACAAGAGTATCTATAAATAAATATTCGTTAGTTAAATAGAATTTAATAACCTTGAAAGTAGTAAATAGCAATATAACTTATAAAAATAGGAAAAAGCTTTGGCATAAAGCTTATTATTCGTTTTTATGTGATGATGACCGAATCGTAATATTGTAGGTAAAAAGACAATGATAAAGTTATCGCAATATATCTTAATACTAATGAAACCGTAAGCCCGAGAATAAAATGAATTGACGCCGAAGATTCCATTGCGGACGTTGATTAAGCACATCTCATCAATAAAGTCTTCTATCTAGAATAGCATCGATCCTTTAATTATTCGAATACCAAACAAAATGACAGGAGGCGGTCTCTTTTAACATAACGACGGGATGACGGCAATTCGATGAGTTCTCAGTTTGTTTTTAGATCTCGTTAGTACCAGCTGAACATTCATCAACCAAAACATTCACGTGTCGAGATAAGGTATTTCCCATTTACATTCATCTTGTGATTTCCAGTGATATTTTAAATTAAGAAAACAAATTCCACTCCAGTATTTAGTTTTGATGACTTAAGTGAATTATGATCGAGAGCTTGACTTTAGAAAGCAAGAGTAAGAACATTGATCGATCTTTAGCATTGAGCACTCAAAGGCACGTTTATTTATAAATTACAATCGCTTCGTGAGGCATGCGCTCTTTTTAGTTACGCGTGTAACAGTACATCTAAATGGAGTTTCGTCACTTGACAAGATAACACTCAAAAAGAACAGTTCGTTATAAAGGACGACCCACATTTCGAGAGTAACAGAAACGTATTTCAATTCGATAACGGCTGTCGAAGAATATCGTTAATTAAAATACGGATAATGACATCGGCTTGTCGAATCTATCAAAGGGCAGTTACGAAATGATGACACAGTATATTTCCCGGCTGTTAATGGGGCATATTTCTTGACTTCGGTATTGTAAAGAATTTTCTCTGTTGCACTTCACACGTTTTCTAAATGATACAAACGCATCCGAGATAAACAATAATGGCGATACAAAAAATTCTCACGTGTTCGAGCGATGTGCCATGACAAAAGGCCGAATCTTTTAATCAAATCGGAGTCATTTGGAGTGCTAAAACCCAATTAAAATTGACGGACCCATAACCATTCAGAGTTAGCTAACTAAAGGTATTTAAAACGCCGCTGGGATTAAATACAATTATAATAATTGAACACCTTCAGGATAAGTTTTGTGTGACGACCAGATTGCTTTATTAACAAACGCTTTGCTTGATTTTGTTTTGGATAACACCCAACAGAATAAAAAGCTATTAAGTTTTGGAACTAAAGACTAAACATTAAACTCTGTTCTTTGAACAATAGGGTGATAAAAATACCTGTTATAAAACATGATATCGTATATTATCACGACAAAGCCGATGATATAATAATGTCTACAACTCAAGAAATCTTTATTGATTGATAAAAACACCTTAACGCTTGAGAAAGATAAGACAAACGCTTATAAAAATAAACCCAAAGCTGTCGCTAAGACTGTATCTAAAGTAGCGCGGGAAGTACACACCAATTTCAAATATAACCCCGTTATAATATTAAGCGGCGTCTCACACGTTTTTATCACTGAAACATTACAGATGCGTGCAACGTAAGTGGCCACTAAATGCGGAACGAATGAAATAAAAGCATCTAATGGTACAGATATCGGACGTTAAACCCGTCTGTTTTGGAGTGCACCGATAACCAAAAGTTTATAAGAGGTTATAAATACTGAAGATAAATGAGAAGAATTCATGGGTATGTCAAAATAGAACAAGCTTTATAAGGGCCTATAAACTAGGCGGTAGACTTGCTTTTAAATAAAAATATGTTCTATTTCTAATGAAAGGTCAATATCGAATCAGCTGTAAGTAAACAAGTTGGAAAAGAAAGATGCTCTTAATACAATGTAACAATCCGAGACAGTTCAGCTAATAAGAAGGATTTTCATTGCAGAATTTCAGTTAAAACAGTTAAGAATAAAAACTAGTGAATTGTTATTGTAAATGTTGCCGGATAAAAAATTATAAACAAAAACCAGTTTTTCTTGTTCACGTATGGGTAGTTGGGTACGTAATTATTTTGACATGCCCTATGTTTTGTGAGTACCTACTTACTTCCGTTGACTGAGAATAGGTTACTCGTAAATGCACTTAGCGCTAAGGGAGACATAAAGGATGCACTCGATCTATTTAATGTGGCGTGGGCGTGTATTTCACAGAACCCAGACACCCTGAGTGATTAAAACGCTGACTGACACGTGTGGGTTTGAAACCCAAGGTCTGAGGGACGTTTTTTGTGATGACTCATGGGTAATTAAGGAGCCAAAATGTGGTCTAGTTTCCAATCCTGGGTTCGGGTCGAATGATGTGTCATAAAATAATTTAATGGTAGTCCCCAATATAATTTATGCTTTAACATATACAAATTTATTTGTAAGGAATAAATAAATAAATAAAATATTGCTGGACATTTCTTACAGCGCTATATAGCCCCAAACTAAGCAGAGCGTGTACTATGGGAACCAGATAACTGATAGAATACTTATATAATTTTTTTTTTAAATACGTACATATAATATATAGGAAATAACCAGACCGGGAACAAATATCTGTAGAAGCGTTAAAGTTTGAAACCAAAACAGAAAAAGAATAATAATAATACATTGAATGCAAAAAATGTTTTTTATGAGGACAAGGGAAGAATCCAGGAAACATTGCACTCACAAAAGAACGAGATACATTTTAAATTACACCAGTTCCGCCATTCTAATGTATACAAATAATAAACAAGGTGCAAAAAGCAAAACGCTTTGAGCGGTCCGACAAATTCTCACCCCAATGCAGGGTCCGCCAGCACAAAGGAACCACACCCACAAAAACTGAATAGCCACCTTTGGATGTAACACGATACAAGTAGTAGAGCTGAGAGCCAGTCAAGAGGTTTCCAAACAAGATAATCCCTTTGTTAGCAGTTATAATGGAGTCTCCCGAGTCCTGAGTTATAGAAGCAATAATAGTTGTGACTGCAAAAGTTTCACCTTGATGACACTTAAGGATACTCGAGCGAAATAGAAACTTAAAGTGTGCGCGAGACAAATCATATTCAATAAACAAAATCAGACGTATTCAAGAACATAGGAAAGTTTGTTGATGCCATTTGTTATTTTGGACTTTAAACCAGTGTTAATAAGATTAATTTGCATTGGAAGTTACAATGAAGTGATGTAAGCCTGGTCTGATTCCTGAGACTTTTCTGTTTCATTCATGTAAGCAGCTGCGAGGTGTGCTCGAGTGGCCGTTTCCGATTTCTACGTTAATGGAAATCCGATTTTTGCATTAGCGAAATTGTCTTGGAATTTTTTGTTATACATTTTTAATCTTGAGAGTGGGTTTAAATGTCCTTAGGAAAGGTGTTGCCTTTTTGCTTGAAATAGACAAAAAGAAGGACAAAGTGTCTCGTCTCGTTTCAAAAGATATGAGCAATCTATGAAATGGAAAAGGTGTTCCCATTTTTGAGGAGGGCAAAAAAAAGTTGAAGTTGAACCCTGAATGTATAAATGTTTTGTTATAAATATTTCAAAAAAATAAAAGTGTGAGATCCTTTGAAATAAAATACTCTCGAATGAGCAATTCTGATATTATCGTTCACGTCTAAACTTCAAAATGTTGAAAAATACGACACCTATTGATGCGTCAATTTTTCACGTAGCTTTTCCAGAATTTCAAACTCTGTAATGAACCTTACTGTTTTGGAAATAGAAGTGACTTGCTTCAAATATTCAGCGCAAAAGTTAGTGATATCCGTATTGGCATTCGAAAATAGAAAACTGAAACAGGCGGAGAGCCGCAGAGCAATTTTCAGAATGGGCCTTTCTAGTCTTGCTCTTTTTAACTTGAGGTATTTCAAAAGCTCTTGTGGCAGTCTGAACGGACCTACCTTAATTACTTCAGTACCTATCATTGACCACTCAGTTTGGAAACTTGTATTTGAAAAAAATCTTATCTTAACTTTTAATTTCATCTTCTTTCACTGTTTTTATTATCATTTAAAAATATAAGCCTATACGTATTCATCATTGACCAACAAAATTAAAGTTTATAATTAACCACTAAAAACAATTTGAAATTCTTTCATCGGTATTTTCATCACTATTAGATTTGATTTCAACTTTAATAAATAAATAAATAAAATTCGTTTGTTGCAGGCACAACTAAGACCAAAAAAATAAACAAAAAACATTGAAATACGCAGAGCAAAATATTGCTGTGTCATTTTTTTATTTCCGTCCAGGTGGACGGAGATCTAATGGCTAAATATTCAATAATTTATCTGGTAAGAGACAGCCCGCAGCTATTGGAAGAGCGACTCAACTTACTCCAGAAGGAAGCTACGCGAGTTCGGATGATGCTTAAACAACCCTACTTTTAGCTCATAAAATTTTATTATTTGGATTAAAGGTTTTTTATTCAAATAATTAGGTGCTTTAATCATTATTATAAATACGAGATTTCTCACATACCGTTTTATCGGTGTCCGAACAACTCCAAACTCCGAACAACGTCTCGTCAACCCAAGGCTCTAGCTATTTCATTAGCTCTCGCAAATGAGCCTTTTTCACACATCAGTATCACTGACCCACATTTCCTGTTAAACGATCCTCATTAACGTTTAATGTTCACAATGTTATGAGCACGATGTTCGTGAGGTTCCCTTTTTGTCTTCAATAGGTTGCTTTGTTGCTTTTTGGATCGTGACAATCGTTTTTGTCTTGACTTTTTGTTCGGTTTCATCTTAAAAGTACTCGATGTACTTAAAGCTGTTTACTTCTTATATACATATACATACATATATCTTATATATACATGAACAGTAATCACGGGCACAAATCCAGTTTCAACTTTTGATAAAAACAATACATTTAATTTCCTATTTTCACTTTTATTACTGCTGAGATAAAAACAAAGTCCATCCAGCACCTTATACAAATTGGTCCTTCTTCTTTCGTGTCGATGTATCAAGAGACTAGACCATGTTGACTAGTACGTCACCACGTTTATGGCAGCATCGATGCAGGTCATTATTCCCCCATCGTGCAGGTGGTAGGGCAGGAGGGTCATGCGAGGACGTGTGCCATTGTTTGGAGCTAGGCATCACATTTGCATTGCGTCGCCGATTTGTCTATAATAACCCGTTCACTAAGGTTACACCTGCATCGGCCGGCTTCTGTGCGCAGTCTGTTGAGGGCCCTCGACAGTGGCCAAGGTAGATCCTGATTTTGATTGCGTCTTTCAACTACTCGTGCATAATAATAAAATTGTTACCCTTCCTTTAGCTATAGTCGGGAAAACCTGCTTCGCTAAGCAAAACTTTACGCTCGCTTAAACTTCCTCAGGTCTCTCCAATGACGGTTACTTTTTGTGGGGTACCTTTATCTGAATCAGATTAGGTGTAAAGTCTTCATTTTTTTGGCTCAAACTGGAAGACTTTTTACCGATATTTTTTCCCAAGGAGTTTTATCCAGATTTTTTCAGGTGGCATGGAGGGTGGGAGATAACGTTGAAAGATGTCGTCCGCAGAAAGTTTGTGATAATTTAAAAGCGAGGTAATTAAGTGAGAGATGGAACTTAAATTAACGTTGGCCTAGTTGTTTTAATTACAAACTTTGTTTTACTTATTATTTTAGTCCGCGGTTTTAGTTTAAAACGCTTGTTGAGCGCCGACCATTTTTATATTGTTTTTTTTCACATTTTAGAGATAGATGCGTCAGCTCTGTTTACTAAAGTTGTTGTAAACAGATTTAAATGCAATTTAACATCGCTTCTACCACAGACCTTTATTTTTGCACCCTAACAACTTTTTCTTTTAAAAACGAAAAACATATTTGGTAAAATTAAATGCTGATTACGACGCAGTGGAAAGTGCAGCGTACCACGGTCCCCCACTAAATGGAAAGACGATAATGATTTTGAAATGTTAATAAAGTAAGTTAAGTATTTTTTTGTGTTGTGTGACACAAAAAGAACATTAAAGTCCAATCCAAATAAAGTCTTTGTTCTTAGTCAAAGAAATGTAAAGTACTTACCATGTTTACCATCCGCGGCGACAGCGACCACCCATAGCAAGAGGAGTCGTACACCTCCCCGCGCCATGCCTTCACATGCGCGAGAACATCACCTAAAACAATACAGCATGTTTGAGTAAGCGAAAGCTGACCAATATTTAATTTTGGAAGAGTTGAATTACATATTTTTCGGGTCATTTGCTTTAAAAGCTTTAAAATTTCAAAGTTTTTATAAATGGATTATTTAGAAGTAAGTCTTTCATTTTTGTTGCTTCTCTTATTTGTTAATAATCCTCTGATTGGGGCTGTAGACTAAGACCAGCTTGCACAACGATCCCTAAACGTATTTAGCGACTAAACATGTTTAAATTTGACGTATTTGTATTATTTGACAACTCCTTAAATCATATTTAGCCACTAAATACGTAAGTCACCCTTACTTTATCTAGAGTAAATCACCCAGGTGAATTAAATACCTACTACTTGGTAGACTAGATTCAGGGCGTGTGTGAGCGAACTAAGTCTACTGCCCCTATTTTTTGGTTTTAATTTTTTTTTAATACCTAAGTTATTAACACGGTAGTAAGATACAATACCAAACGCTGTAATTAGCAGAATTAAAATAATCTACTTTTTTGCCAGAGACTAAGAATAAGAGGAAGTTTGAATGTAGAATCGTCAAAATCAGGTAGTATAAATAACTCGCACAACAAAAAGATCAAAGGCGAAAACGCCTCAAAAACCATAACTTTGTACGGAGGAAACCGCACCATTTTCGATAGTCATAATTTTCGGAAAGAGCCGCGATGTATCATTAGGCTAGTCTTGCAGTACCCGACAATTTGTACGGCACTTTAGAAAATAAATTGACCGTCTGTGGTGTCTGCCTCAGAAACTACTGAGTGCGTGAAAAAGGTTAGGGGAATCAGTGGTAAGGCAAAAAAGATTGATGGTATATTTCATTTAAATGCGCGGCAACAAATAACGCATACTGTAACTAGTTCTGTGTGCCAGCGCGCCGTGACTAATTGGACCCTTTTTGATGGAACTAAAGGAAAAAAAATGGTTATGGACAAGAAATTGTGGTGAGAAATCGATTTTAGGGTGATAGAGGAAACCGAACTATGAAACAATGTATTTAATGGGGGTAACACATTTGAAATAACAGCTGTAGAACATTTTATTTAACGCATTTGTAATTAAAATGTGTTTTTTTACAACTATACGATCAGTAAAAATACCTTCAGAAATTTCAAGTTAGAACATATTGACGACCTTCGCGGCGCAGTGGGCGAGTCTGAGACGCAGGTTGCAGGTTTGATTCCCACCGTGGAACAAATATTTGTATGATCTAATATCCGGGTATATTTACTATAAGTCTGTAAGTATTTACAAAAAAAATTATATAAGTATTCTAGTATTCGGGCGTCGACAAATTGGTGGGATTTGGCAGGCGAGCGAAAGTTCTGGAAAGCAATGGGATGACACAGGTTGAACAAAAAAAAGTTCATATCAGTTATCTAGTTTCTATGAGATTTGCTTAGTTTGGAGCTAGACGGCGCTGTGTGAAATGTCCAGCATTATATATTTATTCACAGTAGCAAGCTCAGGCAGTAAAAAGTACGATAAGAATGCTACGGAAGCTGTTCTTATCACATATCACTTCTTGGTAATAAACCTGGCAGTTACATTATTGATTTATGACTTACAAGAAATTGCTTCATTTATAAGAAAGTTTATAAACAACTGTTAACAAAGAACATATATACAGATTTTTATGAATGAAATCACTGACACTCATTTCTTGGAATCTGAAATGTCACTTTATGGAATCAATATTAATCGTTAGAATCCTGGAAGTCTATGACATTGTTAAAAACTGCAAGAGAGTAGACTCAAATGGTATGAGCACGTCAAGTGTTTCATTATCATTCATCATCATTCTCAGCCCGTGTCGACCCACTGCTGGGCATAGGCCTCTCTTTGTTTCTGCCATTCTTCCCGATTCTGTGCCAGTTATATTGATGTCGCCGACCCATCTCGCTGATGAACGCCCCCTATTTCGATGCCCAATTCTCGGCCTACACTTTGTTAGTGCCTTAGTCCACCTGTCGTCACTACGTCTGACCAAGTGTCCTGCCCAACTCCACTCGAGCCCCAACATTCGCTTGCTGACGTTTTGTTCTTTAGTGTGCTTGCGAATTTCGGTATTGGGAACATGATATAAGAGTGTGATGCCGAGCATGGCGCGCTCCATGGCCATCTATGCTACACTTATTTTGTACACAGCCTCCTTCGTGAGCCTCCATGTCACGGCACCATAAGTCATAGTTGGCAGGACGTAGGTCGTAGGTGTACACGTGTAAACATAGGTACTTTAATGTTAAAATGTTTTTTGATTCGTTTTTTAATTGTGTATTTTTTTATTGTAAGAAAGCGCCCTTAGTAAGTATGTAGTTTGCGATGCTCGTAAACAGCAAACAAGTATAAAGTGCCATTACCTAGTTTTTAAGATCTTATTGTACACTCGTTTATGCAAATAAATATCTTGTAATATCTTTTTCCGAAGAGGATGTTAAGGATATAGCGAAGTGAAGGTGAAGTGAAGCTCACCCTGATGAATGTTCACCGCAACATTCTCGGTCGAAACACCATAAGACGGTACGTGATAAACCCCGTATTTATAATAATGATATATCGAAGTGAATAAAAAACTGCAGAAAGTAACACAACACCACCATGTGGAATGAATAGCCAAGAATTAATTTTAGTGAATATTAAGATTGTGTGACAGGAAACTTCATGACGTAATCTCGTCCAAAATACCTGTCTTAAGACGAAAGACTTTGATTAGTGTGTGTTACCAGTGATGACGTATGGCACTGAAACGTGGTCTTTCACTATGGGCCTCATAAAAAGGCTCAAGGTTGCTCAGCGTACTATGGAGAGGGCCATGCTGGCTGTTTCTCTACGACAGGGGTCGGCAACCGGCGGCCCGCGGGCCGCATGCGGCCCGTAGACTATCTCGGTGCGGCCCGCAACCCTGAGGTCCGTAAGAAAAAAATACCGAAGCAAAAGGCCATATAAATTCACTAGAATTTATACGGCCATGCTGCTGGGCCATGAGAGTATTCTTGAAAGCTCGCTCCCACGCGGGGTGATAAAAATGTACCTCTATTTCATTTCTTAAGAACTGTTTATCAAGACTGTGATGTTATGTATTGTTTCTACCGAAAATAAATATTTGCTGTACTTATTCAATTCTTGGCAATTTCTTTTGCGTTTATCCGCCGCACGTGCGGCGGCGGGCGGCTCCTTTGAGACAATAGGCGGGGCGGCAGTCTTTGATTAGACGCAGGTGTGCGGCGGCGAAAAAATTCAAAGCGACCGGTTTTAGTTAAAATCACAGCCGCGCGCAGCTCTCGCCACATTCGGTTGTGGAAATTCGCCGGAAACTCACGTCTCATCTGGTTGCTAGCTACGCGTTTCGTTTCACCTTTCTTCCCTTCGCTGATAGCTTCTCACGCACGACGTATGAGGTAAGTTGTATGCACTCGCGAGCATTTTGTTTTATTTTATTTACTGCTTGTTAATGTGAACCTTCAGATTGATGGGTAAATGTTATAAGGACGGGGATAGTAGTTACATGACATGAAGTTAGTTACGAGTGTGTCATGTTTTAATTATTATTTGAATGTGGAGTTGAATTTGTAGGTGCTAACTGGAACATATAATTTTACAACGAATTTAATTTTTTTCATTATTGTTACAGAATAATTATATAAACATGGCTTCAAGAAAAAGGAAGATAGAAGAAGAAAAAAGAGTTTTTAACGAATTATGGACAGAATTATACTTTTTTATCGAGTTTAAAGGAAAACCGTTATGCTTGATTTGTCAAAAGAGTATTTCTGTAGTAAAGGAATATAACCTGAAGCGACATTACGACACCGAGCACAAAGCTAAATTTGACTGTCTTGAAGGAGAAATACGGAAAAGGAAAATTTCCACTTTGAAATCGTCATTACAAAATCAACAAAACATATTTAAGGTTGTGGCAGACAACAGCGAATCGAATGTTCGGGCCAGTTACAGGGTAGCAGAGATTCTTGCAAAAAGTGGACGTCCGTTTACCGATAGTGAATTAGTAAAAGAGTGTGTCTTAGCTATCGCAGAAGAAATATGCCCAGAGCAGAAAAAAATGTTTGAAAGTCTTAGTCTCTCTGCAAGAACTTGCACCCGACGTACTGAAGACTTGGGTGCTAATTTGTGTGAACAACTCAGGGATAAGGCGCAGTCTTTCGACTGCTTCTCTTTAGCGATGGATGAAAGTACGGACGTGTCGGATACAGCACAGTTACTCATATTTGTACGCGGCATTGACGAAAACTTTACTGTTTACGAAGAGCTTGTGAAAATGTGCAGTTTGAAAGATACAACTACGGGAGAAGATTTATTTCACCATGTGGAACAAGCTCTGGATTCATTGCAATTAAGCTGGGAAAAGTTAACAAGTGTCACTACCGATGGAGGCAAGAACATGAGCGGTCAAAACAAAGGTGTTGTTGGGAGAATCATCAGCAAAGTGAAAGATTCTGGATCTACTGTGCCATTGATTTTTCACTGTATTGTCCATCAAGAGGCATTGTGCTCCAAAGTTATATCCTGGAAAGAAATAATGGATACTGTAACATCCACTGTTAATTTTATAAGAAGAAATGGGCTCACACACCGTCAGTTCCAAAAGTTTTTGGAAGATCTGGAAGCTGAACATGGTGACGTGGTTTACTACTGTGAAGTGAGGTGGCTCAGTCGAGGTGCCGTTTTGGAACGGTTTTTTGATTTGAGGAAAGAAATTGGCAACTTCATGGAGATGAAAGGAAAGCCAGTAGAAGAGCTTACTAACAAACAGTGGATTATCGATCTTGGTTTTTTGACTGATTTGACTAAGGACCTGAATCAGCTCAACAAACGCTTGCAGGGAAAAAATAAATTGATTTGCGATATGTATACAGATGTAAAGTCATTTGAAATGAAACTGAAACTGTTTATCAAGCATATTGATGAAAAAAAGCTTGACCATTTTCCTAATTGCAAGAAAGCCGTGGAAGAAGCTGGAGATAATTTTGTGTGGCAAAATATTACAATGAGAAACGTGTTAACACAACTACAAACTGAGTTTGTAAATCGATTCACCGACTTTAAAAAGAGCTCCCTTAACATGGCAATATTCCAAAACCCTTTTGCAATTGATATTAGTGAGATACCAAGCAATTTGCAAATGAACATAGTAGATTTGCAAAGTAATAGCACACTTAAAACGGCATTTAAGGAAAGCACTGACTTGATACAGTTCTACGGAGGTTTGAGTTCTGAAAACTTCAAAGAATTGAAAAAGTTTGCTCAGCAGATAATAACTATGTTTGGTAGTACATATTTGTGTGAGCAGACTTTTTCAATTCTCAACTACCGCAAAAATAAGAATTGTTCGCGGTTAACGGATGAACATTTAGACGCGATACTGCGCGTGTCTACTACTAAAATGAAAGCAGACGTTAAAAAACTTGCAAGTCAAATGCAGCCTCAAAAATCTCACTAGTTCTTACTTTTATGTTAGTATAGTAGTTCAATTAAAAAAGAGATAATTGTATGAATATATATGCGTTTTATTTCAAATATTAAAAATACATGCCCGAACATATAAATATAAGTGCGGCCCGCACTGATACTCTGGCAACATATGTGGCCCGGCTATAGCATAAGGTTGCCGACCCCTGCTCTACGAGATCGAATCAGAAATGAGGAGGTTCGTCGACGAACCAAAGTCACCGACATAGCACAAGGGATTAACAAGCTGAAATGGCAGTGGGCAGAGCACGTAGCTCGAAGAACTGACGGCCGTTGGGGCAGAAAAGTTCTCAAGTGGAGACCACACACTGGATGCGCAGCGTAGGACGGCCCGGTAGGTATTTAGATGGAAAGAAGACCTAATTAGATTGCTGACCCCACAAGATCGATCGTTCTGGAAATCTGTGGGGGAGGCTTATATTCAGCAGTGGGCATCTTTTGGATGATAGATGATGATGACGATGAAGAATGTCTAAATTTGTGACAGCAAGGTGCAGGTCAAACTGAAGAGATGTAAAGCGAAGACGTGGGAACCGTCTAATATGCTTCCATACGTTTAAAAAGCCTCGCGGTGCAAAGCATATAGAGAGACGGGACGCAGGCACGCTTTTGTAAGAAACGGACGTCAAGTCTTCGCTTCGTACTGATATTAAAACTGGTTACGCGGGATGGCTGAGAATGCTTAGAAAATGTATCTAGTTGAATATCCTATTTAATACGTTTTAAGAAGTCAAAAGTGAATTTGAAATGAAAAAAAAAACATGATTAATATATATAATATGATCAACGTAGAACCATTACTAGCTAACACGAAGATAATAATCATAAAAAATAAAGGGTATTGCACAAGCAGAGAAACCATTAAAATTTGTGAAACTTGACTATCCACGTAAAACAGTAACTATCTATGAAGGTACCACAAAACGGGTCATCTCAAATCTTACAGAATCTGCCGCACGTCTGTGACGATCCTAACTTTCCCAACAAAGTTACCGTAATTCTTGGGACCTTGTAAACGTTGAATTGTTTGCACAATTCATTGGACTAATGACTAATAGGAAAACCAACAATTTCCTTGGCTTTTTTGAGCTTTATTGCAAAGCCGATAAGGGTTAGAAGATTAGTTAACCGTTAATTCGGTTTACGGGAATCAAATTGTTTGATCAATTTATTGATAGTATGATTGTTGTTTGTGATACAGGTTAGGTTACGTTGATGGATTGTTTAGTTTGTTGTCGATGAATCGGCAGCTGCAATTTTGTTTTTGCTTAGCTTAATGGTAAAACTAGTTTATGGCATAAAGCTTTACAAATATTATTCTGTTTGCTTCATCTTTTGTTTGTTCAGTGACTAAATAAATAAAACCGGTTAAGTGAGAGTCGAACTCGTGCGCCAAGGGTTCCGTACCTACCCATTGCCCTCTAAATTGTATGAGCGCCCATACAACTCAGAGGACTATCTTAAATGGCGTCAACTATATATGGGGACACCCTTTAATTTTCAACTTTTTTATGTTTTAGAATTTTTCCTATAATTATGCTTATTTCTACTTTGATTTTTCCCAAATTTCGTGATTCTAGGTCAACAGGGTGATATAGGTTTTCGACCCAAAACTTATAGGGTACTTCCGCTTGATCTAGAATTGCCAATTTTGGTATTAAAGTACAAGTAAAGGAAAATCTCCGAAAAATAAAAAAATAATTGAAAATTAATGTAAATTATGGTACTTACAAGTTTTCGCAAAAATCTAAATTTGCCCATATCTTTTTATCGTGTTGACTCAGGACCTTGATTTTTATACATCTAATAGGGCCTATATACCTTAGTATCTGGTATACATTTTAACTTGCTATGTCCACCTGTTCCTGAAAAAAACGGTTGTGACACACGGACAGACGGACAAGAACGTGATCTTATAAGGGTTCCTTTTTTTAACTTTTGAGGTACGGACCCCTAAAAAGACGGTCCTATGTTTAATAACGTGTGTTCAAAGGCAAAAATCGTCGTGTCGTGAACGGCTTCAATGTTTGTTTAGACTTTAAGGTCGCTAGAGCCTTTTATCTTATCCTATCTAAGCAACCCAAGAATTCATATTTATGAACATTAATGTTCCCAAGACTGCTTGTACGATACGTTTTTTTATAACCAACGCTTAATTTACAAGTTAATACTCATCCAGTCTCTAATCTTGATTTACTCGTGAGAACAGCTTTCAACCAACCATTTACAGGAGCTTACCAAAATAACTCATTATTACGTGAGCGATGTTTCATTATAATGTACGCCATTAGGATAATCGTTCTAATCTGGTGGACACGTGCTCTTTGTGATAATCGGGCTTTATTTCGGTTGTTTGATGTATCTGGAACTTAAATCATTGTAAATATACTTAACAATAGCATATTTTAAGCATAGTTGATTTCAAAATTTTAATATACGAATGCCAGAGACTTTACCATCATAATTATGCTAGAAATTGTTTACCTCTGACATATTTACTTTTTTATATATATAAGGTATTTTGTTTAGATAATTCATGGTTACTATTTTATTTTGGTTATTTGAAAGTGTTTATTTTACTTATTTTGCAGACTTTTTGAATTAACTAAATCGAAATACCTTCGGTCGGTCTAAAACCGACCATTAATTCATATGAATATATTATTATTTATCCTATATTTGTACCTTTTCAAAAGCCTATTAGCAGGAGCTTACAAAAATATAAATCACTTGCCATGAACGCTAATCTGTGGACACGCGTTATCGGAGCTTATCAGGTTATTGTGCTGCCGGCCGGTTATCAGGTCATCAAATGCAGTTGACACTTTTGATAAGTGTTGTGTGGCTTTAATAGATTTACGTAGGCTACTGGTGTTTTGTGATATGATCAAGAAGGCTTTAGCAGGTTTAGCTGGTACCTTGTTAATTTGCGTTTTCTATTTGTTAGCCTAATATACGCCGTTTTCATTCGCTCACATGCAAACTGTATACCTATCCAAAAATTGCCAGAAAGGGAACAATTTTAGCGATAAAAGCACCCAAGGTAGTTCTGTTATTAAATGTAATCTTTAGATATGTGTTTATATATATAACAGTATAATCCTATATATATATAATCTTGTCTATCATGTTTACTCTGAATATCACCTTAGGGCGTGTGTTCTTTTATTTACAATCTATAAATCGAAATTAAGTACTTACTCAGATTAAACATTTTAAACTGCTTTCGGCTTTTTTGTAATAGTTTTATAATAATTCGTCTATATATTCTTACTACGTCTAATCATACGTTTTCAGAACATTAATTTACTAGGCGGGCGGTGACCGTTCAGTTTTTGCCGCCATTAATTTAAAACATTCCATTAGCATAATAATTCAAGACATCAATGCATTAATTCGGCGAAGGATAGTTTTTTAGTGTTGCCAAAAACTAGTATTCATTTAAAGTTTTTGTGCTCTGTTGAGAGTAGAACAGTATTTTAATAAACTATTTATGCTAAACAGAGTCCGCAATGTAAGTAAATTTAGTTGATAAACCTAATAAATATAAAATATTATCAAACTTTCGCGATCACTGTATATAAACGGGTATTAATCGCTCATATGTCTTTATTATTTGTTGCAACACAGTCGAAACGTCGGGTTAACAAATAAAAAGGTACATACGCGATAAATACCCATTTTAATCCGTTATTATTTAATATATTATCGTCAAGCATAACAATATATTAATACTTCACTGGTACTGGAGGATCCAATAATTTTACGAATTCAATAGCTGTTTTCTCAAAGTTACCAGCTGATATAAAAACTGGTTCAATTTGTACAGTCCCTAGTCATAACGAAACCGATACAATCTTAGCTTTAATATGCATACTGTTATAAAGGTATAAGTAGAAAAATTCAATTATATCAAACCTTGGCCAAGTTAGAAGGGCTTTGTTATATTGTTTTGTCTCTGATATATCTATTATATCGATATAAACCCGTATGTATGTCAGAACTTGGAATGTCCAGTCAAATAAGGTCATTCCGTAATGGATAGATTAGGCGTGTGCTTTTAAAGTTAATCTCTTTACGAAACTAAGATTGATTCATCGCCTTTTGAAGGTATTGGTGAAATCGGTCATTAATTTTAATTAAACTTGAATGCTAAACTTTTATTGAATAGTGTTGCAAAAGCTATTAGGTTTATTCTGAATAGGTTTATACAAATACATCACACTACTCGTATTCACACTAATATTATAAATGTCAAAGTTTGGATGTTGGTTTGTTGCTCAATTACTTTATGGCAGCAGAATTGATTTTGATGAAATTTGGTGGAAAGATAATTTATGAACTGGATTCAACTATAAGCTTAATTTTGTAACAAACAACGCGTGCAAGGCTCGTTTTTTACAAGCTTTTTATTAACTTGCAATGTAAGTATGTTTGTCCGGGTGGAATCTTGCAACTGAATTTTAAACCCGTTACCCCTCAAATCGATTGAGCTGAAATTTGGAATCCATATTATGTAACTTCGGCGACAATGCAATAATATGGTACCATGGATGTGGTCTCATGATGGAGACGGATGCTAGACAACGGAACTTCTGAATGAATTATAGTAGGCTACTAGTGTTTGGGCTCATTTGAATCTGCTTGCGGTTCCTATTATGATTTTATAAAAGCTTGTTTTGAAAAAGTAATTTTTCAACAAAAAAACTTATTATAATAAATAAGATATGATTGTGTAATTTTTGTCATAAGATTAATATTTTTATCTTACATCATAAATACGTCTAGGGGAGATCGCTTTTAGCGATAAAGCTGCTCATTGTACCACCGTGTATTAATATTTATTTTTGTGTCAAGTAATTTTTATTTTTTATTCCTTATTGTACACAAATAGATTTACATGATAACCCTAATAAGAGTTTTCTTCCAGCAAACCTTTGAAGATAGAGATAGTTGATTATAGTGGGGGGGGTACGTGCACAAAAAAGAACATTGGATTAAAATACTAATACCTATTAATACTATATATATTTCAGATTTACATTCATAAAATTACAATTGGACGTCACTTAGGTAAATTAGTCCAATAATCAATTATATGTCATGTAAACCTCACCGAAAGCAGGTGATTAGATCCCTACAGCTGTTCTGGGAGTAAAGTTGTACTGAATTTTATTATGCCTTTGAGGGCATAATGTGATTTGAATTTGGAACATTATCTGTATTAAAATTTGAACCAAAGAAACCAACACAATAAGAACTTATTCGTAAATCTAACTAACCTCTGCACAGAACGCATCAACCTAGATTTGGTTTTTATTGGCTCGCAGAAAGTGTGAAAAGTAGAGTATTCACATAGTGGATAAAGCTGTCTGCATCTTATGCGTGCTTATATCCCTCTCTGCACTCAGGATAACTCTAGAATCATTCGTTACGTTCGGGATTCAATAAAACGCCCGTCACGCAAGACACTGCATTAGGTAGTAACCCCTAGTAACTAGCTAGTAGATTATTAAACTAGGGCCTAGTTTAATAATCTACTATTATCGCACACCATAAAACAAAACTACTAAATAAAAAACAATGTATTTGTGGTTTTATTGCTAAATAGCAATCTCCATCGGCAACCTATACTTACTTAATTAATTATTTGTTATTTTGTATTAATTACTAGGTACCTACTCAATATAATGAATACTTGTATATATTTGTAATACTTGTGTAATACTTGTATGTAAACGTTTTATTTATAAACAAATGCATTAAAATGTTTATAAAGTAAGATCAGTTTTATAGCTCTTTGAGAGTTTAGTTTTATTGTGAGTAACTTAATAAAACCAGGTTTTATAGCAGTGAATCACAAAACACTTAAGTGGGAACTTTTCTTTGTTTTACTATTATAAAAACTATTAAGGGTAAATTACTTACTTTAAAAATAGGTTTTGTAAATTATAAATGGCTAATGTAGTACCTATTTAAGATTAAACCACAAAGTTTATATTGTAACCTATTGGATAACTGGATTTTTTAAATCTTTGCTGAGAAATTATTTATCATTTTTATTTTAATCCAGTTGTAAATATAATAGAAAGCTATAGTACTTGTATTTAGTAACGATTTTAAAAGTGTATGAGTTTTTATTTATTTAGGTAAGGATTAATTATAATTTAGTGCAAAAGTATTCCTACGATGAATGTATTTGACTGCCTCCGTGGCGCAGTGGGCGTATAGCCGGCTGAGATGCAGGAGGTAACGGGTTCGATTCCCGCCGCGGAACAAATGTTTGCATGATCTACAGATATTTGTTCCGTGTCTGGGTGTTTTTCTATATATTATAAGCATGTATTAAAAAAAAAAGGATATAAGTATTCTATCAGTTATCTGGTGCCCATAGTAGCTCTGCTTAGTTTGGGGCTAGATAGCGCTGTGTGAAATGTCCATCCATATTTATTTATTTATTTATATATATATACTATCTATTTATTTTGTGTTTTTTATACTGTTAAATTAGGTTATAATGTTATTGATGCAGTGCATGCACGTGTATGCATAATGTTAATATTAATGCCTATACTTACCTATTTGATACCAATAAACATAATTTTTTTATTTAATATTTTTGTTTTATTGTAAATACCTATTTAGCGCTCTTCTTTATTTTAGTTTCATTTTTTTGAATGTGCCTCCATTATGCAACATTTCAAAAATCCTTACCTAAAAGTGTAGCAATATATTATTATTTTTTTTTAACTAGCCTACATTTTCCCACTGCTGGGCAAAGGCCTCCCTCAACTCCTTCCACCTATCACGATCCTTGGCAGATTCCCACCATTCCTTCTAATAATATATAATATATATTAATATAATAATAATATATACAGGGTTACAGGAAAAATCGTGCTAGATCCGTTAAGGGCGTGGAGTACCCATCATTTCTGACTTATTTTACTATGAAACACCCTACCCTAAACTTAACCCTTTTCGAGATATTCGACTTTTAATTTTTTTATTGAAAATTGCCGATTTTTAGGCTACTAAATTTATTTTTGTTTATTTTGTGTATCTTATTATTATTATTATTGCATTTTTACATGTGTAATAAGATGCTTTAGGACGTCTATCATTAAAATAGTGCATAAGTTAATTGAATAGACCGTAGTAGACAAGTGAAAGTTAAGATATAAAAAAAAATATTAGAAAGTTTATTTTTCTCTAAGGGATATCTAAAAAAATATTATGGCAATTGTTCGGCAGATGTTTTTTAAAATATCTACGTTTCATCAGCTATCTAACGAGGTATAATAATCTAGGGTTTTATTCAAATGCATTGAAAAAAATTTCGTTTTATAGGCGACAGTGGAGAAGAAAATTTATACTTAGCCCTAAAAAGTAAAATAAAATAATAGGTAAGCATGAAATGTCATTTATTAAAGATTTTCACACAACTTTTTCTTATTCTACAGTTCATGTTCAACATGGCCGCCTCTATTTCTGATACATTGTCGCATCCTTCTACGGAGACCAGTCTTTACTACTCCAGTGGTTAACGTGGTCCTCATTTTATTGGCTGCATCCACAATCCTTTCTCGTAAGTCTTCCACAGACGAAACTGGATTCGGCTCGCTGTACACAAGACTTTTCATGCACCCCCACACGTGAAAATCCATGGGGGTTAGGTCCGGACTTCTTGCTGGCCATGGCAACGGTCCACCTCGTCCTATCCATTTGTTTGGATAATTTGTGTCCAGCCAGTCTCTGACACTTCTCCTGAAATGGGCAGGGCAGCCATCGTGTTGGAACCACATGTCCCTGATCAGGTTGAGTGGCAGATCATCCAGCAAATCACTTAAGTCTGCTCTCAGGAAATTTTCGTAGCTTGCCCCATTTAGATTATCCGGGAGAAAGTAAGGTCCAATCAAATGATTGGAGATAATGCCCATCCACACATTCACGCTGAATCTTCGTTGGGACCCCTTCACTCTTTTCTTATTGGGATTCCTTAGCTCTTTTGGGGCCCAGTAATGGGCGTTGTGATAGTTAATTATGCCATCTTTATCAAATTTGGACTCATCCGTCCACAAGATATTTCTTAGAAAATCTGGGTCTTCTACGTCAGCATTTAGCATAAATCTGCAAAAGTCCAATCTTCTCGCGGGGTCTCCTTCTTCAATAACGTGTACCGGCGTGTAATGGTACGGGTATAGGCCAGCAGTATGCACTGTAAATCACACTCTCCATTGCGAAAGTCCCAGATCACGGGCAACAATATTAGTGGAAGTAGTCGGATCCGCTCGAAAGCGTTGCACTATCTCATTGTCCTGTTCTTCGTCATCAATTCGTGATCTTCCCATGTCTGTATTTCGTCTCAAAACAGAGCCAGTTTCTCGAAGTCTTCGATAGACTCTGTCAAAAACGGCCACATCCGGCACTCGACGACCGGGGTAGCGAGTTATGTATTCGTTGCGAGCTTGCGTCCCAACTACTTTTTTTCCACGAAATGTAATACAAACCCTAGATTGTTATCCTCGTTAGATAGCTGATGAAACGTAGATATTTTAAAAAACATCTGCCGAACCATTGCCATAATATTTTTTTTAGATATCCCTTAGAGAAAAATAAACTTTCTAATATTTTTTTTTATTTCTTAAATTTCACTTGTCTACTACGGTCTATTCAATTAACTTATGCACTATTTTAATGATTGACGTCCTAAAGCATCTTATTACACATGTAAAAATGCAATAATAATAATAATAACATACACAAAATAAACAAAAATAAATTTAGTAGCCTAAAAATCGGCAATTTTCAATAAAAAAATTAAAAGTCGAATATCTCGAAAAGGGTTAAGTTTAGGGTAGGGTGTTTCATAGTGAAATAAGTCAGAAATGATGGGTACTCCACGCCCTTAACGGATCTAGCACGATTTTTCCTGTAACCCTGTATACACTGTCCTAGATAGTTATTTGAATAGCCCCAATTAGCAACATTCTTTGCCTCTACAAAAGGTCTGAAATCAAGCACCGATTCCAAATAATGATCTCCCATAGATATTCTATCAGTTTCTAAGACGTTCTCTCCAAATTGTGCCATAGATTATCATAGTTAAATAATACCACAGTATCATAGTACGCCATTACTACGATAGTTATCATACTATGACCATATCATAACCATCAACTTTGCCTGCCAAAGATGCTCTTATAGTTTCTATGACAGTGTCATCGACGTAACGAGCTTTCTTCGTCCTAATCTCGGAGCCATCTCCACGTGACAAAACAACCTAATAGGAATCGACATTAGCCTATTTAAGCTTTGGGAGACTTTATCTGTCTTTACCATCGCAATTGTTGCATCGTAGGTTGTAAAAAAAGAGAATAGAATAGAATAGAAAACGCTTTATTGTAAATCATACTTAATATAAAAAAAACAATATAAAAAACAAACAATACAGGCAGAAATACAAGTGGCTGTCTTATCGCTAAAAGCGATCTTTTCCAGACAACCTTTGGATGGACTGGATTTCACGAGAACGCTATAGGACGGTAGCTTTTAATAATAATATTTAAATATTGAATAAACAGTGTACTTACATAGGCAAAAGTATTCATCAATGGATTAGGTATCTATTAATATAGTATAGTACATAAATATTCCATACTAATAATAAAAAAGGTATATTAAATAAAATACAATAAGTAGGTACAAAGGTGTATAATAGAAGGGTGAAAATAATACCAAGAGTAGCGATAACGTAACTATAGATGAGAAAATGAGAAATCAGCATTGTAGCGCAGACAGATGTTAAGAATTTACGTACCCATCGGTCTATTATGTATGCCGTACATTGCGTCCAGCGTCTATTATATCTAATGTTTTTATACAAAAGTATTCTACTAACACGATACAAGACATTTTCTGTCCGCTGAATTATTCTTGACTTTTAATGTAACAATTTAGACGTAACATAAAACATGAAATTTAAAAAATGATTTGTAAAATGACCATTCAAAATGATCTTAGATATTATGATCATGAAAAGAAACACACATCTGCTAGTCGTATACATATGAATTTGGCGAGTATCAAGTTTCTTGCCATGAAAGTAACAAAATAAATCTAGTACGTACTTATCTAGTTTTTACATTCTTTGAGATTTTTAAACTTTTGCGCTATATCTACAGTTACGCTCGACACTACGTGCAGTAGATACAGTCCAAAGCCACGGCGGTTTATAAAAAATAGTTTGGTGCTTGCGATAACTCCATGACCGAGCTTTTGACGTTCCGTTTGAAGCCATAAATTAGATGCTATCACTGAGTCATGTGAAGACAATGCTACTGATAGTGATAACAAAAGTAAACTACGTAAACAAGAAAGCCAGTTTAAAGCTTTGGTGAAAGCTTTATTCTAATAGACTTGAATTGAATTACAAGTAGAAAGTAGAATACTTTTTAACTACGTTGTTGTTGATAAAAAAAGTAAATTACCTTAAAAAATGTTACTATTAGTTTTGTCTGCAGTTAACAAACAACTCACAATATAAAAGCACAATCCACAACACTTCACCGTTCAAATCTCATTAATCCGCTACATCCAAAACACAGCAGTCACAACACACGCGTCAAATTTGAAATTGGTTTCACTTCACATATGCAAATGACACGAAGGAAAATTGTTTTCACGATTTCGCGGGAGCCTCGGAGCTTAGAGCGACACAACCGACGCGCACCACCGCCGATGTTAGACTGACTGGAATGAAATGGAACAGGGGAATGGGGAGGACAGAAGGGGGACTCTCCAAGATAACTTTTGATCTTTTTGGAGCCATAGGAGATTTTAATGATGCACTCGCTGTAGATAGAACAGAAAAAGCTGTAAGTGTTAATGCATGTCAAGGGCTTGGAGTGATAGAAAAAGTGGAAGTAGGATTGCGGGTGACATTTTAAAAATAGCTCAGGAGAGAAATGTTACGATTGATTGGTGATAAAGTTGGAGTTGGGAAAGCTTTTAGATTCTAGATAAAGACCAACGAAGCTCAAAATGTGTTCACTGAAGCTTATTTTATATGGAGTGTGCACTTTAAATCACCTCTGACTCTTCTATTGAGCTATAAAGAAATACGTAAGTATACTATTGAAGTTATACAGAATTATGCCCGTATTTCAGAACTTTTTTAAGAACCGAATCGAGACTCATGATACCCTATATGTTTTTGACGGTTCTTTTAATAAAAACTGTAAAACATCTTCTATTTAGTTTAGATTAACAGTTGAGCATAATTCTAGAATATGGATCATTTGTACTTAATACATTGACAAAGTTTGCGTGCTTCTTGGATTATCGTTTGGATCGTTATCCACTTTTCTAGATAAACGTTTTCTTAGAAGTACACACAAATTATAAATGCAAAAGTATGCGTGTTTATTTGTTGTTCATTCACGTTGAAACGGCTGACCCGATTTCGATGAAATTAGAGTATACTAGACTATATCCTGGATTGAAATATCACTATTTTAGGACAAATCACGCGTGCGAAGCGGGAGGAAGCTAGTTATTAATACTTTTAGATATTGGAGACGCGTATTATTTTCTCATCATCCACAGGGAATATTGCGCAAGCTTTTTGTCCCAGCACATGTCAGAAGGGTCGAAGCAGGTACAAAAGCCCAACCCCGCTTCAAGTTACGGCCTTTAGATTAATGACGGGAACATTGTGGAGTTAAGAACCCAAAAATTTACAACTGCATTGTGTAGTATACTCAACAAAAGGAGACAAAAGATAGGATCAGCTTCTGTTATTACCTTATCGTCTATCTATGATTTCTCTCACTTTTCAAGTAATACGAGATCCATTATTGATCGTTTTACATGAAACTTTGAATTTAAAGTTCGAAGGAAACTATGAATTTGTCTGTGTTAAGTACAGATGTTTGAAGGCGTTCCGTTACCATACAAATAATCACATTGTCAATCTTTTTGTGCATCTTGAGTATTCTCAAAAACGTTGCATCTTTCAATGGATTTTTTTCTCGATAATCATCTGAATGAACCTAATTATTTTTCAATTTGTTACTTCTCACGTTATTATTAACCAGCCTATTGTGGGTACTTCCTTCTGTTAGTAACTATTTGTTATTCTTGTTAGTATGAGATCATTCACTATTTATGGTTTGCTAATCCATATCCTCAATCGATTCGTGGATTTTATATTCAAAGTGTTCGATCATTTAGGTTGTATATTACTTCCTATGATGTGTGACAATTGATTTGGAATATAAATTGAAGATTGATGACCGTATTATTTTTTACTAAGCAGGTGGTGTATTTGTGGATCCAATAATGCATAAATTAAAACCTCTGTCATCATCATCATCATCATATCACGTCCACTGATGAACATAGGCCTCCCCCATAGATTTTCAAAGCGAGCAATTTTATGTGGCCTGTAATCAAAAAAGTAATCAATACACCTGAGTAGTAATTAAATGTTATGATCATCATCATTGATGACCATCGATTCCGGCCACGGAACAAATGTGTGCATGATCTACAGATTAACAAATCTATAGATCATGCAAAGATATATAGAAAAACATCCAGATTCAGAATGTTTTCCGGATATGGATGTTTTTCTATATTGTAAGTATGTTTGCATGATCTACAGATTTGTTAATCATGCACACATTTGTTCCGCGGCCGGAATCGAAACCGCTACCTCCTGCGTATCAAGTATTTAAGTATGTATTTAAAAAAAAGTAGGTTTATAACCTATTCTATCAGTTATTTGGTTCCCATAGTAACAATATAATAGTTTGGGGCCAGATAGCGCTGTGTGAAGTGTCCAGCAACATTTATTTTATTGCCAGCTTAACTTATAGCCCCACTGCTCTTGCCTCACACATAATATTTGCATTGATAAGCCTCAAATGCAAATATTATGTATTAAATTATAAATACTTATAAATATATAAAAATACAAGCGGTAAAGCTCCAGCTTTCCAGAAACAAAGCTTGTCAGTAGCAAGAAGACAGACTGATTAATACATCTCTGTACATAACCACAATAAATCATACAAACAGAAGTAGTGCGCTGAAATAAGGCCGCTTCACACGAGCGAGTCAGTAATGAGTAATGGATGGAAGTTCATTACTCAGTGGCATCCTGCAGTTTGTAGTGCGAGCACCGGTTTCCATTTTCATCTTGATAGGTCAATTTTAATAATATTAGAAATATGCTAGGAATTTACAATTATTCGGTGAAATTCTTAATGGATTTCTAAAAAATTTTTGGTTGACGTACATAACTCAATTTTAGTTTTTACACTACTAAAAGGCTTTAGAAGTAGAGTTTACGCAATGCCTTATCTATATATTCTATATAACAAAAGAATATAGTTTTGCAACCCTGTTACATCATCTCATGTTTAAGATTTTTTGTTATGTTATTTGCTCGAAAAAACTAGGATCATAGTTTTCCTTACCATAAAAAAAATCCAGGTCGAACTTATTAAGTATCTAACAGTCACACAATCGCATCATTATATTAATTTAACACACTAATATTATAAATGCGAAAGTTTGGATGTGTGTTTATTTGTTTGTTCTCAATCACGTCGTAACGGCTGAACCGATTTCGATGAAATTAGGTATGTACGTAGATTATAACCATATAATATGGCTGGTGGAAACTAGTTACACCTTTATTTTCAAGCTAAGCTTCATTTCACTCTGACCAGAGCTTTCAAATTTAATTTCTACTTTGTTAGGGTAATTTTACAACAGTAGTGCTCATATTACTGCCGATCTGTCGTCGTGTCGTCGGTAGCTTTTCGTCTGCTGGGGCCCTAATGCGCACTTGAGCATCGCTTGTCGTGAGTGGAAAAAGTGTGAACCCGGAGATATATGGATTTTAAGTGGTTTTTGTGGTTACATCGGACTTTTTGAGTCAAAAGTGTCTCGACATATTATGCTTTGTTTGTTTGGTTTTAAGTACTTGTAATTTTGAAGGTATTGTTTTTAGACTATATTAGATAGATCGATATACTCTTTACCGCACACCAAATAACAAAGCAGTAACAAAAAAAATATAAAATAAATAACGGTACAATGGGCGGTCTTATCGCTAAAAGCGATCTCTTCCAGACAACCGTTGGATGGACAGGATAAACGAAAATCAAATACCTTTCACATACATTATATTGTATAGATTATACCTGATTAATCAATCAACTTAAATACATACTCTCAAAGCGCCTCTCAAAACATTATTCAATCTTAGAGAAAAGTAATGAACCTGATCGTATTTTAGAAAATTAAGAATGCCACTGAGGTATTTTGGAGTTGTTTAATTGTCTAAATTAATTTGGCACAAGTTTCACTTGTTGCAAATTATATACAATACAAACTTACAATTGAATTACACTAATGGTTCGCCCCGAACTGATATCTCGCGAGTTTCCCATAAAAAAAAATATTATTCGTAATCTTTGACTATCAAAATAGTGCCACGAAATGCATAACCAAATAACTTGCCCCTACAGTTTCATTCAAATTACAGGTAACGGGAGTTCATGTATTTGGTTATCCTTTTTTGGGGTAGAAATTGCAGTTATTCTGGATTTTAGACTTTTGCTTATATTTGTGTCGCTAAAGCTACACGCATACCAAATTTCAGCATTGTGGTGTTACTGGTGTGCCCTGCGAATTTTGTCCAATTTCAGTTTATATTATGGCTGATAACGTAAAAAACTATAAGGTTTAAACTTAAAATTAAAATAGGGTCGAAATGTACTCAGAAAGACCTTTTATTAGACGTGCCATTTGACCGGATAGTCCTATTTTAATTTGTTTTACCCCTCTTGAACCCCAATATCTCAACAACCCCCCAACATTTTTTGCTCATTGAGTCACACCAAAATTGTGTCATCTCTATAACTATATGCAAAATTTCACGATCATCGGATAAACGCTTCGAAAGTTATCATCGGACAAACATAGATACATACAAACTTATATACATACATAGGTACATACAACGCCGATTTGCCCAAGTTGATTTGGAGATCTCGCTTCGCTCAATCAATCATTACCCTCAGACTAAAACAAAGAATTTATTGTTCTCTGAGTTTTACATTTCTTACTACCGCCACGCACAACTGTATAACCATATGGATACAGTTTGTAGACACGTTATGGGTTTTTGAAAACTAATCTACAATTAATTAGGGTGGACTTGAGTAACGATGCCTATAGTGGCTAAATATGATTTATGGGGTTGTCAAAACATACAAATGCGTCAAATTGAAACATGTTTAGTCACTAAATACGTTTAGAGATTGTTGTGCAAGCCCGGTTAAGTCTAAAATTCCATAAACTTTGATTCAAGGAGCAAAAAAAAATACGTGGTGTGTGTGGTGACTCTAAATATCCATCAGCACATACAGAGTGAAATTTTTAAGCCGTACCTAGATGAAAAGTACTCTAAATACTGAAGATAGCTAATTTTACTCAAAGGAAATATTCCTTTATTTATTAAAAGAAGTAAAACGTTATAAATGCTTGTCACACTTGGATGTCGAACTGACACTAATTCAAAAATAAAACCGGTCAAGTTCGAGTCCGACTCGCGCACCAAGGGTTCCATACCATTATCTTTAATAAATATTTTCGGCATAACCACTCTGATGCCCCCGCGCTGGAGTGGTATCCTGGTATCCATTAGGATTTCCCATTCATAAAAAAAAAAGAAAAAATCCTCTAAATTGTATGAGCGCCTATGTATGTATGGAGACACCCTTCAATTATCAACTTTTTTAGTTTTTGGAATGTTTCCTTTAATTGTGCTGTATTCCTTGCTTAACCTTGCTTTTTGCCAAATTTCGTGATTCTAGGTCAACGGGAACTACCATATAGGTTTTCGACACAAAACCTATAGGATACTTCCGGTTGACCTAGTATTGTCAATTTTGATTAAAAGCAAGGTCTTGCAGCACAAGTAAAAAGAAAATTCCGAAAAATAAAAAAGTTGAAGATTTAGGTAAATTTTGATGATTGAAGGGTGTCTCCATACATCTATGTATGTATGGAGACACCCTTCAATTATAAACTTTTTTAGTTTTTTTGAATGTTTCCTTTAATTGTGCTGTATTCCTTGCTTAACCTTGCTTTTTGCCAAATTTCGTGATTCTAGGTCAACGGGAACTACCATATAGGTTTTCGACCCAAAACCTATAGGATACTTCCGGTTGACCTAGTATTGTCAATTTTGATTAAAAGCAAGGTCTTGCAGCACAAGTAAAGGGAAAATTCCGAAAAATAAAAAATGTTGTAAATTTAGGTAAATTTTGGTACTTACAAGTTTATGCGAAAATATAAATTTGCCCATATTTTTTTATCGTGTTGACTCAGGACCTTGATTTTTATACACCTAATAGGGACTATAGACCTCAGTATCTGTTATAAATTTCAATTTGCTAGGTCCACTCGTTCTCGAGAAAATCAGTGACACACGGACAGACGGACAAGAGAGTGATCTTATAAGGGCTCCTTTTTTTACCTTTTGAGGTACGGAACCCTAATAACAGCTGGTACTTTTATGCCACTAATCGATAGGGTAAATTATAAGGATCAAATCTCTTTAGCAGACATTGTATCTTAAACTACATTTGGCCCGTTATGTCATTGGATTTTTTTCTGAAAAAGCATCGATCATATAATTTTTTAACAAACAGTTACTACATAATCTCAAAGATCTTTATCATCTCCTTGTCCCATTGCAATAATTAAGTTACGTCACACTAAACTCCATCAATAAAAAATATTTGGTTCTCCCAATCCGTTGCATGCAACTGTAAACCTTATGCGTATACATAAAGTATGCAGATTGCGATCAACCAACTTGTATGGCTTTCGAATATTTATAACGAAGATCCCGATTTCTTTCACCAGCCGCCTGATAAGCAAAATTCGTAATACAAATTGCCTCATTTTTTTGCTTCAGTAAAGACTTGTATCTTCGTTTTCAAATGCATAAAAACTCGCAAAACGTCGCGTCTGTCTGTTTAAAAAGACTATTTGACTTGCATTCTTTTTAGATTTGTATAACCGGTGAGTAGTATAATAACAAAGTAATGTTGCATTCGTCCACGACGTGATAAAAAATTATCAAGGTCACCCGAACTCGGGTACCCTGCGGGCTCTCCGTTGTTTTTTTTCAACTTGCAAATAACAAACCCAATGCAATTTGTGTCTTCAAATCACTTCTTCTACTTTGATAAGTCTTTTACAGTACAAGCTGTCCGATTATGGAACGCGCTGCCGGTAGCTATCAGATGTGCCAAGTCACTTGCCATTATTAAACGTATGCTCAGAGAACACTGTTTGAGTATTTGTCGCTAAATATCTATGTACCTACTTATTATTAATTAATATGTTTCTTAAATAAGTATAAGTATGTATATTTAAATTGTAATGATTAGTTATTATTTAGATTCATTCATATAAGTTACTTTTATTTTTTATATCATTAGTATTATTATGTACGAGTACATGTAGTATCTAGGTACACCATTACACCCCAGGTAATGTCCACACATTCCATTCCATCTAAAGGTTGTCTGGTAGAGATCGCTATTCAGCGATAAGACCGTCAATTGTATTACATAGTTTTACGGTGTTATTTTTATTCGTATTGTTTTATGGTGTACAATAAAGAATGATTTAATCTAATATGTTTGTGTCGTTTTAAATAAAAATAAAGATTGATATGTCGCATTGTAGCTACTTGAGACTTGCAACGAAGTCGAGTGCAGTCATCGGCAAACACTAAACCTTAGATAATTAAAAGTCCGCGTTTCGTTCTACCCTTACTAATTAAGCTTTACAATTCGTCTGTAGGGTTTAACCGCAATTCTGATTGCCTCGGTCTGAGTTTATTGTTATTCTAAACGCGTGCTAACGTCTGTCCGACCATCCGTCGAATGCAAGGTTATGCATTTGTAGTGTTACAGCACGTATTGAGAGGTAAATAAACACGCGTCAAATTACTTTGCACTTATGAATATACTAGGAAATCGACATAGATAACCCACATAGCACACATATTACATATACAACAGATAAATATGAGATTTGAAAGAAAGATAACTATAATTATTGAATATAAACAAAAAAAAATTAAACAGTAGGTACATATAAAAACATAAACAAACATTATTATTGATAGCGAAGCGAGATCTCCAAATCAACTTGGGCAAATCGGCGTTGTATGTATGTATGTATGTATGTTTGTTTGTCCGAGGATAACTTTCGTAGCGTTTATCCCATCATCATGAAGTTTGGTATATAGGTAGGTAGTGATAACACAATTTTGGTGTGACTTAATGAGCTAAAATATTGTGAATATTAGGGTTCAAAAAGGGTAAAAAAAAAATGAGACAATTAGGCCAAATGGGACGTCAAATGGAGAGTCTTCATTGGTACATTTGAACTCCGTTTTTATTTTTAGTTTAATTTTTGTAGTTTTTGAGTTATTAGGCATAATAAAAACAAAAATGACAAAATTCACAGGGTACACCAGTGACCCCACAATGCTGAAATTTGGTATTCGTGTAGCTTCAGTGACACAATCAGGCAAAAGTCTGAAATCCAGAATAACTGCCATTTATACCCCAAAAAAACTAACCAATTTACAAGAACCCCCGTTACATCTAATTTGAATGAAACGGTAGGTCAAGTAGTGTGGTTATTCATTTCGTGGCACCAATTTATTAGTCAAAGATCAAAGCCAGCATGCACAAAGATCACTAAACGTATTTAGCGACTAAACATGTTTAAATTTGAAGTTTTTGTATGATTTGACAACTCCTTAAATCATATTTAGCCACTAAATACGTTTAGGCATCGTTGTGCAAGTCGCCCTAAGAGTAATATTTATTTTGGGAGATTCGCGAGATTTCTGTTCGGGGCGAACCACTAGTATTATTTATTTTGTCGTGAATACGTCATTAAAATTGCTTCCATAGTGAGAGGCAATGTAAAATCGAGGTGTGTTCAAACAGTTTGGTGTTGCAGCTACATATCTATCATCTTCATCCAAATGTTATTACACCACTGGATAGCTAAAGGATCAAAGTATTCGTTACGCTATGTGAGGACTGTGACGTATCGCGCGCGGTGGAGGGGAAAACGTCGCCATTTTGAGGTCATTTTGCTGCGTTTCGAGTTTTCCATTTAGTATAACTTTTAACTCAGAGAAGCTACGATGTTCGTTTGAGTTTTAATCATCAACTCATATCAAAATCCATCGATTGCATTTATAGAAAATATTACCCGTTACGTACCCGTATTCACGTACAATACAAGGCCGTGTCCATGACACAGCCACACCCCATTTTTTAATCTTGAGGTATGGTGTGTGTTATTGGCTGGTTCGTTGAGGTTGAGTTTGATAAGTAATAAAAACTTTGAGCACAATTTAATCACGTTTATTCAGAGCACAGTTCGCTACCACGAGTCCGGGTTGACATGTTGGCCATAGACAATCTTAGAACTGACCGGAAAGGCCCGAGTCTTTCATAGATAATATATTTTTACAACAATGTTACCATCTGTGTTGGTCAGGGATGCCAACATTGTGAACTAAGCAGCAAAAGGGTCTTGACTGAGCGTTATGTCAACTGAGTTACTAGTGGACACTGTTATATTGTCAAGATCGAGACTACTTCTTAGTCAACCACTAGACCCTGAGAGGTACTGGGTTTAGAGAAAACTACGGGGATCCGCAAGTGGTTCTGCTAGTCGCGATATTAGTTTTTAAGTTGATACTTTTTTAAATTTAATTTATTATTTTTAGTAAGTACCTAAAATGTGATTTTAGGTGTATATGTATGCTAAGTGCACCAAAGTATATGTGTGTTTTTGTTAGTAGAAGTTTTAGATACCTAAAGCGTATTGGATTGATGCTGTAAAGTTATATTTTGAGGACTCCCGTGGGGCAGTGGGCGAATAGCCAGCTGAGACGCAGGAGGTAGCGGGTTCGATTCCCACCGCGGAACAAATGTTTGTATGAATTACAGATGTTTGTTCCGGGTCTGGATGTTTTTCTATGTACTATTATAAGTATGTATTTACAAAAAAAAAGTTTATAAGTATTCTATCAGTTATCTGGTTCCCATAGTATAAGCTCTGCTTAGTTTGGGGCTAGATAGCGATGTGTGAAATGTCCAGCCATTTTTTTAATATATATAATACACGAATTCAATAAATTGAATAATTATGTATGTTCGTCTGACAATAACTATCAATTGGTTGATTCAATCTTTATGAAAAGGTGTACGGATAACACTAATTGAATATACTATATGCGGGTTTTTTTAATAAGGGATAGTTTGTGAGATATGGATGAAAAAGGTGGTGAAATAGAATATCAGAGCGAATTCGAATTACAAGAGTTAATTGTGGTCCTAATCCCTAATAAAACCGATGTTCCAAATATTATTAAGAGAGATTAAACACCTTTATCGTCTACAGATAAGGTATAAACAGTTTGACAGCTACAACAAGAGAAATTAAAAATTCGACGTTGGAATAAAAATCTTTGTCCTGCTGATGCTCTTTTGATTTCTTTTCTGATTTCTATATTCATGACAATAAGGTTTATTTTTTGTTGACCCATCTTTTCCGTATCTTGCTCATTCCTCTCCGGGTCGTTGAAATATGAATGGATTTTTATTCCTATCGGAAATTTCTTTACGCTCACGTCCTTGCTCACTGGCGTATAGTTCTTTTATGGCCAATTTAAGCTTTTCTCTGTAGAAATGTGGTGGAATAAACTAGTCAATTCTCTTTTATAAGCCTGACTTGTATATTTGAAATCATGCAAGCTTGTTTTAGCCCTGATTTTGAGTTTTTTTGTGTCCGATGGACCCCGAGCTGTTAAGTAAAGATGATTACTAAGTAGGTACTAGTATTTTAAGTATTTTTAGTACCAAGCAACAAATATCTGTAGATCATGCAAAAATTTGTTCTGCGGTGGGAATCAAATCTGCAACCTCCTGCATCTCAGACGTCGTCAGAGGTCGTCTATTATTTCTGTGTTCGTTTATTTAATTTAATTATTTTCTACCTATTTTCTTTCTTTCTTATTATATTATTATAATATGTTTTTAAGCCAATATCTTATTTGCCCCTTTTTTTTCTGCTCCAGTACAAATTTTGAGTTAATTTCCAATCGACTGTTTGCCGATAAAACGGTCGGTGCCTTTAAGTGTTGTTAGGTTACGACCTTAGATATTGTTAACTTAGTTGCAGTGTTTTTTGACGTCAGTCTCTACTTTAATAGGTATTAATAGCTATTTATAGCCCAGGCTTAATAGTTACATCAGATAAATTAAAAACAAAGTTTCATGAAATAGGACACCATTTATCACCACTCAAATTCAATATTCATTTGTCTTTCAATTTTACTACTCCTCAACGACCAAGTCAGGAAAAAAACCGGGTTCCTTTTTATATCGTCGTAAAAAATTATCACAATTTCGCGTTGACAATGCAAAAAAATCGTCTAAAGTATTTTTAATATAATGGTGTTGTTTGTTGCTTTTTACCGTTATTTACCGTCATCTGTGCAAAACTCATAAGTATAGAATTTCAACAGAACCACTCTCTGTCCAAACTTAATACTGTTCTGTGGTTAATAGTTACAACAAATTGTTACCACTTACTACCGCACCCAGAGTCTTCAATTAAATAAAATGGATCATTAAATTGTTCGCAAACTACAAAATTTTAAACAGGTAAATAACCATTTGAATAAATAACGTCTCTGAGCATGGCCTTTTAACTTATTTATATCAGTCTAAACATTTCAATGGGCCGAGTAATATAATTTAAGAGTTTATTATTGTGGAGCGTGCTGGCAGTGGTAAGATATAGCGGACACTCACAGAATATCAACATAGATATTTACAGAAGATTCACTACCAAATCCTCCGATACAGAAGCAAAATAATGATGATCAAAACAATAGCAAGTAATTTTGACAATCATTGTCAAAACGGAACTTTAAATAAATTCTAGATAGGATAATTCTATTACTGAAGTGATCGCGAGTGAAGCCAAATAAACGCATTTATTTTTTATTTTAGGTAAAAAAGAAGCGCTGCCATTGCATGACTCCCCATTGTCCTACCCTCTCACATCTAATGCGAAAAAGACTTGTCTTAAATTATTAGGTACATCTAGATAAAGGTAAGTATTCATGTAGGAAACAGATGATAAAGGCCCAAAAGAATATCCTTGTTGACTTCGCAAGTGAACGGGTTTTTTCTAGGCAAGAGTCCATCGTAGACTGCATAACCGCTCACCATCAGGTGAAATCGTTTGAAAAAAAAAGATTAGTTGAGTTACTCAGTCCTTAAAATTGACAATCAGTCCTTGCATATTATAAAAGTACCTAGGTTCGTATGAGCTTTTGACCGTTCATGGAGATATTATGGGCCACCCAATGACTTATGATATAACTTGACGACTTTTATGTAAGTACAAGTCATACAAGAATCTAACATCTGCAAATAAAGCTCATAATCCATTGAACGTGCCTTCACGAGTGGAATAAGGCATATTCGTTGTAATAACATTGCAACTTTGAAATTACATTGCTCGTTGTTGACTTCAGCCCTCGGGGCAGTCCATCGTTCATAGCTCTCAACTTAAACACCAGAAAATTAATCCCCAGTTTACTTCGTTAACTACCCACTTTGTTTGTTTTTCAATCGCTCACTTGGATTCCGATGAGCTCAAAGAGCCTGTAATATTCTACGTGACTTCTTCTGATCGGCTGCTTTTTATCGCGTTCTATTGTTAAGGAGAAATGGGTTGTAACTGCTTTTCCGCGTTTCCCTTTCGTTTCTATTGTATCTTTGACATTCTATTATATCTGTGAAATCAGTAAAAAGGCGAGATTCAGTGCGGAGCGGATCGCACTCACCCTGATGAAGGTTCACGGATTGAACCGAAACATTGTCGGTCGAAACACCGATAAAACGGTACATGATAAATCACATATTTATAATAATGATTGAAATAAATCACAAAAGTTTTCTAAGTAAAAGGGTATAAGAATTTAACAGTTTGGTCATCATCAGTTTTAAGAATGATAGCCCTGAATAATATAATATTGGTTGAAGGATAAGTGTGGTGAAAGGAATGCACCTTATATAAGGTACTTTCAACTGCAATAGCTTTTCATTTTATTACGCTACATCTATAAAACTGGTTTGTAATTGTAGTTCCGTTGCACTATACATTTTCTGTAGCGAACAAATAGACTGAATCCCGTCTAAATAAGAGGTTTTCTGCTCCAGAGAAAATAAAACTATTTTATTGTGCCTTATAAAATCTCCTGGGTTCCGATACCGAGGTTTTGAAGTATTAACACGTAAAGGTGAAGTTCCACACAATATATACAATACACTTTTATTCTAGCCAGTGGTTCGCCCCGAACTGAGATTACGCGAGTCACCCATAAAAACAAAAATATGTTTGACTATCAAAATAGTGCCACGAAACAAATAACCACATAACCTTTAGTTTAAATCAAATTACAGGTAACGGGACTTTATGTTAATTGGTTACACTTATTTGTTATACATATTGTAGTTATTCTATTTTTGCCTATATTTGCTGTTTTGCATTTATTTGTGTCACTTAAGCTACACGCATACCAAATTACAGCACTGTTGGGTCACTGGTGTACCCTGTGAATTTCGTCAAAGTTCAGTTTTTGTTATGGCTAATAACTCAAAAACTAGAATGGCTTTACTAAAAACAAAAACAGAGTCGAAATTTACTAATAAAGACCTTTCATTTGACGTCCCATTTGACCTACTAGTCAATTTTTTTTACCCCTCTTGAACCCCAATATCTCAATAATCCCCCAACATTTTTAGCTCTTTTACACCAACATTTTGCCTTCACTATGTAAAAAATTTCACCATTATCAATTCAACGCTTCGAAAGTTATCCTCGGAAAAACAAACATACATACATACAACGCCGATTTGCCCAAGTTGATTTGGAGATCTTGCTTCGCTCGAACAATTACATTTAGTTGTAATTTTTATGAATTACAACTAAATGTATTCATCAGTGTTGTTTCTGGTTCTTCAGTGTTGTAATAGTATAAATAGTGTTGGTTAACAAATAAATAAATAAAAATAAAGCAGAAGATAACGAAACTCCATGAATCGCATCGCCATGAAACGTAGAAATCAACAAAGCGCCAAAAATATATTTTACTTTGATTCAATATCGTGGGGTGTTGTATTATTTTCCAAATAAGGAAAGTTATGAAAGTTCAAAGGCATACAATCTGTCTAAATATTACCACCTCTACAGCCTGACTACGACTAGAAGAATTTAGAGTTCTACAAACCCTGGGGTGGTCTTAATGTTTCTCAATCTCCTGTCCCAGAACCTCGCCTTAAGGTCGGCTCCACATGGAGCTCGCTACCGAAGCTCACGAAGTAATCTGTCTTGTGGCTTGCACAATTTGCATGTTACATTAGTGTCTCGGTTTTCGTTAATTTTTTATGTCACCGTCTATTTAGCGTCACGTTTGTGTCAGGGTTAACCATTGGAACCTTTCGGTTTAGCGGCTTGTGTTTTCTGGGAATTCAGTTATGTTACGCAATTACTAGAACATTAAAGTGAAACTGACGGTATCGGTTAAACAGAAAAAAAAATTATATTAAGGCACTAATAAAATTTAATAAAAATATTAAAAATAATCACCTTTGTTGATTTTTTGGAGATATTACTTGTTGTAGTTGTCAAGTTGAGCATGTGCCATTTTGATTATAAATGTTTGTTTATCAATGGCAGTTGGATTGGTGTAGGTGTTTTAGCTAATTGTTTTTATTTGACCGCCTTATATACCGGTATTAAACTTAACAAACTGAGATTCAGAATATAGAAGTGTTATCTATTCCCATTTTGTAATTCAGAGCTGGTCAGAATTTATTCCCTTAATTGCGAAATAGCAACAGCTTCTGTCTAGCCCGGCAAAATTACAGCGTGCCTAGAGCCAAAGAAATTTTCACTCACAGTCGCACCATCAATAACGATTGTCACAGCGTTGTCCAGTTATTCATAGTGGAAGCGCGCTCGCTATGAAACATAAACACGCTACGACCCCAGCCACAGTTAAGGAGAATGGCTAGATCTCTTTTTTTAACTCAGGGGTCGGCAACCTTATGCTATAGCCGGGCCACATATGTTGCCAGAGTATCAGTGCGGGCCGCACTTATATTTATATGTTCGGGCATGTATTTTTAATATTTGAAATAAAACGCATATATATTCATACAATTATCTCTTTTTTAATTGAACTACTATACTAACATAAAAGTAAGAACTAGTGAGATTTTTGAGGCTGCATTTGACTTGCAAGTTTTTTAACGTCTGCTTTCATTTTAGTAGTAGACACGCGCAGTATCGCGTCTAAATGTTCATCCGTTAACCGCGAACAATTCTTATTTTTGCGGTAGTTGAGAATTGAAAAAGTCTGCTCACACAAATATGTACTACCAAACATAGTTATTATCTGCTGAGCAAACTTTTTCAATTCTTTGAAGTTTTCAGAACTCAAACCTCCGTAGAACTGTATCAAGTCAGTGCTTTCCTTAAATGCCGTTTTAAGTGTGCTATTACTTTGCAAATCTACTATGTTCATTTGCAAATTGCTTGGTATCTCACTAATATCAATTGCAAAAGGGTTTTGGAATATTTCCATGTTAAGGGAGCTCTTTTTAAAGTCGGTGAATCGATTTACAAACTCAGTTTGTAGTTGTGTTAACACGTTTCTCATTGTAATATTTTGCCACACAAAATTATCTCCAGCTTCTTCCACGGCTTTCTTGCAATTAGGAAAATGGTCAAGCTTTTTTTCATCAATATGCTTGATAAACAGTTTCAGTTTCATTTCAAATGACTTTACATCTGTATACATATCGCAAATCAATTTATTTTTTCCCTGCAAGCGTTTGTTGAGCTGATTCAGGTCCTTAGTCAAATCAGTCAAAAAACCAAGATCGATAATCCACTGTTTGTTAGTAAGCTCTTCTACTGGCTTTCCTTTCATCTCCATGAAGTTGCCAATTTCTTTCCTCAAATCAAAAAACCGTTCCAAAACGGCACCTCGACTGAGCCACCTCACTTCACAGTAGTAAACCACGTCACCATGTTCAGCTTCCAGATCTTCCAAAAACTTTTGGAACTGACGGTGTGTGAGCCCATTTCTTCTTATAAAATTAACAGTGGATGTTACAGTATCCATTATTTCTTTCCAGGATATAACTTTGGAGCACAATGCCTCTTGATGGACAATACAGTGAAAAATCAATGGCACAGTAGATCCAGAATCTTTCACTTTGCTGATGATTCTCCCAACAACACCTTTGTTTTGACCGCTCATGTTCTTGCCTCCATCGGTAGTGACACTTGTTAACTTTTCCCAGCTTAATTGCAATGAATCCAGAGCTTGTTCCACATGGTGAAATAAATCTTCTCCCGTAGTTGTACCTTTCAAACTGCAAATTTTCACAAGCTCTTCGTAAACAGTAAAGTTTTCGTCAATGCCGCGTACAAATATGAGTAACTGTGCTGTATCCGACACGTCCGTACTTTCATCCATCGCTAAAGAGAAGCAGTCGAAAGACTGCGCCTTATCCCTGAGTTGTTCACACAAATTAGCACCCAAGTCTTCAGTACGTCGGGTGCAAGTTCTTGCAGAGAGACTAAGACTTTCAAACATTTTTTTCTGCTCTGGGCATATTTCTTCTGCGATAGCTAAGACACACTCTTTTACTAATTCACTATCGGTAAACGGACGTCCACTTTTTGCAAGAATCTCTGCTACCCTGTAACTGGCCCGAACATTCGATTCGCTGTTGTCTGCCACAACCTTAAATATGTTTTGTTGATTTTGTAATGACGATTTCAAAGTGGAAATTTTCCTTTTCCGTATTTCTCCTTCAAGACAGTCAAATTTAGCTTTGTGCTCGGTGTCGTAATGTCGCTTCAGGTTATATTCCTTTACTACAGAAATACTCTTTTGACAAATCAAGCATAACGGTTTTCCTTTAAACTCGATAAAAAAGTATAATTCTGTCCATAATTCGTTAAAAACTCTTTTTTCTTCTTCTATCTTCCTTTTTCTTGAAGCCATGTTTATATAATTATTCTGTAACAATAATGAAAAAAATTAAATTCGTTGTAAAATTATATGTTCCAGTTAGCACCTACAAATTCAACTCCACATTCAAATAATAATTAAAACATGACACACTCGTAACTAACTTCATGTCATGTAACTACTATCCCCGTCCTTATAACATTTACCCATCAATCTGAAGGTTCACATTAACAAGCAGTAAATAAAATAAAACAAAATGCTCGCGAGTGCATACAACTTACCTCATACGTCGTGCGTGAGAAGCTATCAGCGAAGGGAAGAAAGGTGAAACGAAACGCGTAGCTAGCAACCAGATGAGACGTGAGTTTCCGGCGAATTTCCACAACCGAATGTGGCGAGAGCTGCGCGCGGCTGTGATTTTAACTAAAACCGGTCGCTTTGAATTTTTTCGCCGCCGCACACCTGCGTCTAATCAAAGACTGCCGCCCCGCCTATTGTCTCAAAGGAGCCGCCCGCCGCCGCACGTGCGGCGGATAAACGCAAAAGAAATTGCCAAGAATTGAATAAGTACAGCAAATATTTATTTTCGGTAGAAACAATACATAACATCACAGTCTTGATAAACAGTTCTTAATAAATGAAATAGAGGTACATTTTTATCACCCCGCGTGGGAGCGAGCTTTCAAGAATACTCTCATGGCCCAGCAGCATGGCCGTATAAATTCTAGTGAATTTATATGGCCTTTTGCTTCGGTATTTTTTTCTTACGGACCTCAGGGTTGCGGGCCGCACCGAGATAGTCTACGGGCCGCATGCGGCCCGCGGGCCGCCGGTTGCCGACCCCTGTTTTAACTAATCAGGTAAATCTTGGGTAATCGGCATCCTCAGTAAACTATTCCGTTTTGATCCTGCCCTAATGCAGTTCAGTGTTTTCCAAACGATTTCACAATATACATCAATTTATACAAACAGATAGTTAAGATCTGCTTAGTAAAAATATACCCCTTCGACGGATTCTTCAAATTCTGCAGAATTTATTTTGTCGTGTAGTCGTTCATGTATCTAAGTTGCCCTAACTTAAAACTTTCAGCCGTTTCACCAGGCGGTTGTTTTATATTATAATCTATCACAAAATCGTTTTCAGGACACCAATACTTAATACTCAAACTACGGCAAAATAAGGTAGGCCTAAGCACACACCCGGTTGTTCGTACGCCAATCAAATCGCAAATCAGTTGACATAATGTTTAACCTAACACTCTAGTCAAATAACCAAATGAAACTAACCAAATTATTTCTGCTAATTAGAGTTCACGCACTGATTAGTTGACTGTTGATTTGACAATCGATTGATTGACTAAAAACGTCTAATCGGCGTTCCTGCAACCCATTTTCACGTTTAATAAGAAATTTTGTTGAATGATTTGACAACCTGATTAACTAATCTCATACGTTCCAGCAACCCAATATGCACTTGTCAATAGATTTGACCAATGGTTAACTAATTTACGAGAAATTCTTCGTACGAGAAAAACGGGGTGTAGTGTTTAAAAAAGATTTAGTGACACATGAATTGATTATTTTTAATATTGTGGTTCGGACTACGTCCTGCTTTGCATTCTCGGTAGAATACCTCGTTGAAACGGCCTATTTGTTTCGGTACCAGGGCTAGGGCACTAGGTTGTATGAAATCTTAGAAGCTGGCAGCAATGAGCAAGCTAAGCCTTCCCTGTCTGTGCTAACCCCGCGGCAGGCTGGATCGTGGGCTACCGGTGCGGTCGGCTCACGAAGCCATTTGTCTGCCGCTCGCGGGCACTGTGCAATTTGCATCAGCCAGCCACGCCCAGCGGCTTCCATACAATTGTTCCTTCCAGCATCATGCATTGACGTTTTGTGTCTCCTGGTATGGATCTGTTTCAAGTCATTATACTTTTTTGTATATCGACTTGAATTTCTTTTCTTCGATATCTTTGCTACTTTTATTTTGTTATTTCTGTTGCTACTTATTAACATCGTTATGACTAACTGAATTAATTTGGATGTGATTAAAAGTAATCTTGTTTTTTTAAGCTAGTGTTGAATTTTAGTGAGTATCTGAGTTTTATGGCTGAAGACCTCCGAAAACTTGTGGACTGAGATGAATAAGATTTGAAATACTTATCGTAATTAAATTACTAGATAGTACCTACGCATAGGCAAATCTACTGTAAGATATTAAAAAATAAGCTTTTTTTCTTCTCTAGAATGTTCTCTTAAATGGTATTGATTCTTAATCATTTTAACAATTATGCAAAGTAACGGTTAAACCACAAACTCTTCAAATATTATTTTCTTTACCAAAGCTTTAAAAGTCTGGTATTTGCTTTACTACCGATATCAAGTAACCGAATGGTAATAATGATAAACGACGATAGGGAATGTTAACATAAAGCTAAAGTTACAAAGCCAAGCCTGCTGTCAAGTAAAGTTACAAAACAATAATACCGAGTGTCTATCGGATAAGTAATATTCTAGTTAACGGTAGCGGTAAGTGCAGCGTTTGACATTTATGCTAATAAGTAGGTTGCAAGCGGATTTCAAATTAGGAAATACTTATAGATTTTATATGAAGAAAAGTTGACTCGCTAATGATACTGACATACACTTCTACTATTCCACGAAGGTGGAGGACGTGGTGGAATATGTGAAGAAGGCCAATTAAGGGTCGAACAGTTGGAATCGCCCTAATATGATTTCAAATCTTTTGTGGTGCGTGTTCCAACTACAGATCTTTGGACTTTTACAAAGGAAGTTTTGGCCGAAAAGAGTGTTGTTTCGTCGATTTCACGGGCCACTACACGACACAGCGCAAGTGCGTCACACGTTACAGACTGTATGTGTCAGCAAATAGTTTTAAGTATTATAATATGTATGTTAGTTACTAAGGTTATTTATATGGGCCCTAGCAAGTTTTTACATCTTGTACTTTTCTATTGTTGCCTGAAATAAAGATTTATATTATGTATCTAGCACAAAATGGATTTTAATACTAGAAAGTCTTCTAGTCTAGATAGTTGTCAAGTGCTTGACAAAAAAAATATAAATCAAATAAAAATAATTGATAAGTAAACAAACTTATCCTTTTTCTACAAGAACTTTCTAACATACCCACAAAACTAATGCAATCTGCTCCAGAATTTCACGTATCATCAAACAGATGTAAAATCCCAAAAACAACTATTTCCTAAGAAAAATAGCACTGTCCCTAACAAAAAATTGGGACATAACGGGACAGTACGTGACGGGCCCTCCAGGGCACAGACGCCTTAGAAAATTTGCCCTTTTGCTCGAAATAGGCCATTCTGTCATGATACGCCTCGGTAAGCCTGTTTAAGTAGTGAGGGTGGAAAATATTTGAACATTTTGTTTTTATTTTCTTCAAGACTTTGTTTACTTTGAAAAGGGAGTCACTTATTAAATTAGGTTACTCCTAAGTTGTTATTTGTTTTTGCCCCAATATCACATACTAATGCATTGATGCAACTTTTTTTTTAATGAGAAATAGTTCCACCAAAATCTTACCAGTAGGCCTAGCACAGTAACTGTAGAGAAGGATTTAGTCATGAGACATTTTTCGGAACATAGAAGACACGCAAGCACGGCGATTGCGAGAGTGAACGGGAAGAAACTTTGTCGACACTTCCGAAATTGTCTAGGTCTTGCGATGCCTAGACAACAATGTCGTCTCAAGTTATCTCTGTCGCACTCTTATCAATCGCGCGCTCGCCAACAATTTTTGGTTAGATATTTAATTAATTATATATGCAACGCACGTTGCTATAGACCGAGCATTCTTCTCTTGCCTAGGAAGAAAACTTATTGAGCCTGCTCGGGGAAAAGATAATTTCATTAAAATCGACAGAGAATGGAATAGAATAACGATATAATGTGCATCGCGTTTAAGTTTAAAAACAATATAAAAAAACAAATAACAATACACGCAGAAATACAAATTGTGGTCAGAGCCTTGTCGTCTCTTCGAAGTAGACAAGGAAATCGCCGTGCTAGCCTTGCAGGTGATGATTATGGTACGAGATGGAGCACGCAGACCTAAAAGACTACTCACCTTTAAGAGAATCTGATTAGTTTTTAGGATATCAGACGACTAATGTTATTCATAAGTAATACTCCTCCGTACTGCCTCCGTGGCGCAGTGGGCGTAGAGCCGGCTGAGACGCAGGAGGTAGCGGGTTCGATTCCCGCCGCGGAACAAATGTTTGCATGATCTACAGATATTTGTTCTGTGTCTGGGTGTTTTTCTATATATTATAAGTATGTATTTACAAAAAAAAAGTATATAAGTATTCTATCAGTTATCTGGTTCCCATAGTACAAGCTCCGCTTAGTTTGGGGCTAGATTGCGCTGTGTGAAATGTCCAGCGATATTTATTTTATTTTTTTTAATAAGACATTTAGGTATACACGTAGGTACATTTTATATCATACTAGCTGACCCACCGAATTTCGTACCGCCTTGACATGTATACGACGCGGGCTGCCAATCTACGTCTCCCCGGTAGAATTGTCGATCGGACATCACTAGCTGCATCTATGTATGAGAAAATGAATTTTCTTCATAATTTTCCGACATATATTCCGATATTTTAATAGTTATTCTGATATTCGGGGCCGGAGACAAATCCAACAAATCAAAGATCATCAAAATCGAGCCAGCCGTTCTTCAGTGTAAGCTGGTGTAACTAACCCAACTTTGTTTTATATATACATATACATATACATATAGATTCTCTCAACTTTGTTCCTTGTGTTTTTTTTATGCACACCTTGCGCTAGGTTAGTGGTCTTAGGTATGTCAGCCTTAAAACTTTAATAAATCTTGTGATCAGGTTATATTGGATATATCAAATTCTTAGCTCTGATTTGAACTAACAGCTCTGACAGAAACCGGGTACGAGAACTACCTAGAAAACTTTCACGATTGGTTTCAATTATTATTATAAATACGGACCGAAAATTTTTCGGTTCGATTCGTGTACGTTTATCATGGTGAGTGCAATCCGTTCCGCTCCGCGTCTTGCCTCGCACTACGTGCCGGAGTTCTCTACGTAAAATGGTACGTGATAAACCTTTAATTTTATTAAATTTTTTATTGAGGATTTCCAATGAGTAATACACATACTTAAATTAAAATAAAATACAATAGACACGCTCCCTGTGATCACTCTGTGAAGGTAACCACAGATAACGCAGGTAAACATTAAAATAGTTTAAGAGTAGCAATAAGAATACATATTTATAACTTCAAAACAGCTGCAGAAATTATTATAAAATAAAACATAAATTAATAATAATAACATAGCATAATCATGTTTATAATAATGATTGAGACCTATCTATGTTCAAACAACATAAAGATTCACATCACAAAACACGGTAAAACATTTCATATTCTGTGAAAAATGAAGGCTGCCGTCAAATAAAACATAACTCCTAATCCCGAAGGTCTTTCTGAAACATTATGATTTATTAAAGGACACAGACTGGCTGGTTATCTAACAGGAGTAGGGAACAATTCGTTTAGGGAAATATGGGAAGAAGTTTATTTGATTTGGAACAAAATTGACGTGAGCAGACTTACCTGACATTAGAAAACTACTTTGTGGAATTAAACTACTTATTATAACTATTGTTAGATATAGACCGAATTGATTTAATAACTTATTACAACTACGGAAATTTAGCCGTAGTTATAATAATTAATAATTAGGAAGAGTACTAGAGTTTCGTGTGAAATGGCTCGTCCGGGGAAAAACTACGACTGAACCTATTTCCGCCGCCAAGCAGCATTGTTGTTTCGATTTGAAGAGTTTTGTTGCCGGTGAAATTACAGGCTTCACATCTGTATATAACAAAGTATTGCCTAGTAGGTAACGCATCCTAGAAAGGCACTCCACGATACACTGCTCTGCAACCATCAACTTGAGGCATACAGGAAACCTCATGTGCCTGTAATTTCACCCGCAGCAATACTCTTCAAATAGAAAAACAGCAATGATGCTAGACGGCAGAAATAGGTATGGTGGTAGTACTTCCCCCAGCGCATCCTTTCAAAGGAACTCTACTACTCTTGCTTTTAAATGAATTTGTGCAATTTATATTTTGTATAAAGCTCTATTAGGGGGCGTCCATTAGGTAATTACGTGAGACGTTTTTGGACGTTTTTTTGACCCTCCCTCTCCCTGGTGAGATGTCGCGAGATTTTTTCGATCCCCCTCCCCCCTTGCCCTCCCTTTATCTCACGTGAGATTTTTAAAAATTTGTATTGATAGGTTAAATGCATTGACCTTATTTAAAAAAAACATAATTGGCTTCATTATTTCAAGATTGCTTCTCTTGGAATCTAGATTAACAGTGATCCCCCTCTCCCCCACGTGAGATTGGGCAAGATTCGGCTAGACCCCCTCCCCCCCTCTAAAAACCTCACGTAATTAATGGACGGCCCCTTACTCTAGCTTGAAGTAATAACAGCCGATCAAATGGAATTCGACAGGCAAACAAATATTCCAGAAATGTAACTTTTGAAACTATCATGGTTATAAATAATAAATAAATAAATATGGCTGGACATTTCACACAGCGCTATCTAGCCCCAAACTAAGCAGAGCTTGTACTATGGGAACCAAATAACTGATAGAATACTTATATACTTTTTTTTGTAAATACATACTTATAATATATAGAAAAACATCCAGACCCGGAACAAATATCTGTAAATCATACAAACATTTGTTCCGCGGTGGGAATCGAACCCGCTACCTCCTGCGTCTCAGCCGGCTATTCGCCCACTGCGCCACGGAGGTCGTTATTATGAACACTATTTCAAGTAATGGTTTTGGATTCCAAATTCAAAGAGATTATAAATGTTGAGACGTCACCGAACAAATTAAATGCAATGCAGTGTGAAGCGATATTGCTGTGCGGTTCAAATATTTAAACACTTAAATACGCCTTGAAATATCAGAGGAAAATGTTTATGGTAGGAGTGGATGTAGAATAATATTCCTGGTAACCTCACTAAGGTTTGAATGCAGTTTAGTGTCCATAGGAATCAAGATAATTTGCATATTATACCTACCCTTTTTTGTTAATACGAAAAAGACGCGAGGGCTAAAATCAAATTTAGAATATTGTGCACTGTTAACTAGTGTATTTAATTATGTATTTATGTAAATTTAATATTAACACTTTCACATAAAATCGTCTCGCCAAGCAAAAAGGAAATAACGCATAGTTTCTATAAAATGAATTTTAATGTCTTTTCTATTACTTAGACGCAAGAAATATAAAAGTACCGGAAACAGACGAGACGGTCGCGTTAATGAATTATAAACATCGTTCATTGTTACAGACGTTTGCACTTTTTCTAAAAGCGCTTTTCATTTCTCGACGGATATAGTGCTGGAAACGGGTGCGGCAATAATCGTATTCTATTAAAAAATAGCTATTTCTTGCTACCTTAACCGCTGGCTTGCGGAGCGGATACTATTGTATCTAACAGAAAAAACTCGTTGCTTGCGGAGTGGCCCACCCCCTTGGGGGGGGGGGGGGAGTTAGGGTATAGATCCTAAAGGAGGCATAATGTGTTCGTGTATGTTTGTTTTTTTTTTGTATTAATGTTACTGTCACAAAAACATGATTTTGATTTGATTTGATTTTGAATTTTGACTTTTACCTCGAACTACGCCGGTGTAAGGATCAAGAAGGTACCGTTGGAGGCCCAAAAGTACCCACAAGACTCCGAATTTAGTACCGAATTTGACTTAGAAACACGTTGACGCCAATCAGCCTATACCCACATCAGATATATCGATGTCAAGTATAGTACTGGCTGTGAAAGTCAAAAAATGGAGCGCACAGTTGTTTTTTTTTCAGGGGAAAAAGGATGTTGATTTGGCGAGTTAGATCAGAAACTTCCTCATGTGCTCCTTCGAGCGATAACGTTGCTGGAATATAGGTAATTAGTAGGTACAGCTACTAACAGTAAAATGATAATTAAATTCTAAGAACTTCAATCTAAAGAAACATGCGTATAATTAATGTTTACTTCAACTTTTTCAAAAGAAATACTAAAGTGCTTATCGCTAATCCGATAACACACGAATAGGGTATTTGTTCAACTACTGGACCGATCTCACTCAATAATTACGAAAAGACGCTGTTTAACTTTGAACCTTAGCTTAATACAAATAAAGCTATTTTAACTAAACTATTGTAATATACTGACATTGTACGCAATAGGTTAGGTTATTAATAGGTTTGATAAGTTTCGAAGCATTTTTTATTAAATTCCTAATTAGTTGCTAGGAGTAGTAATTTTAGTACAGTCAACGACATAAGTAAATGTATAGTTTCATATTCTGTATTTTTAACCGACTTCAAAAAAGGAATTTCAATTCGGTTGTATTTTATTTTTTGATTGTGGGTCGTAAATTTTGAGCCAGCAATAAACAAATTTCATTAATTTTTATTTTATTTTTAAGTTAAAACTTATGACACCTCGGTGCCGCAGTGGGCGAATAGCCGGCTCAGATGCAGGAGGTACCGGGTTCGATTCCCGCCGCTGAACAAATGTTTGCATGCTCTACAGATGTTTGTTCCGGGTCTGGATGTGTTTCTATATATTATAAGTATGTATTTACCAAAAAAAATGTATAAAAGTATCCTATCAGTTATCTGCTTCCCATAATACACAAGCTCTGCTTATTTGGGGCTAGATAGCGCTGTATGACATGTCCAGCATTCATTATTTTTATTTATTTATTACGTATGGCAAGGTGTTGTGAAGAATATTTTAGTTACTACATCAAAATAGATTTAATAATTAGGACATCTTTTTTTGTAGATATAGAACAATATAGAACAATTATTACGGCACACCTGGTGTTAAGTGACCTATACAGAATATTTTACGTAGATCATGCCTTAGAAACTTGAGGCATACAGGTGTACAGCCTCATGTGCCTATAATTTCTCCGGCAACCTTACCCTTCAAACCGAAACACAGCAATGCTGTATGATGGTAGTAGGTACTTCCCCGGGCGAGCACTTTCACAAGAAACTCTACTACTCTTACCCTTGGTGGTCCACTGTCTACAAGGACAAGCCAGATTGAAACAACAGACAACCTGAGACAGGTTATACTGGCGCATGAAAGGACCTTACCTGTACTAAGAATGACTGTAGTACCTACATGGGTGAAAAGACATTATACTGTCTTGAATGAAAGTAAATTGCAATAAACCAAGAATATGGTCTCTTATAATAAGGTATCGCAATTTAAACCACAAATACTGACGGAATATATCTTCGAGACCATCAGAATCACAATAATATTATAAATAGGTAAAAAATATATATTATAAAGGGGTTATTTTGATGAGCATAATAAATAAATTTACGAAATGTTTACCATAGAAATGTGAAATTTATTTTGGCATGTAAAAATCTTGTGTTGTGCTATTGCATAATGCTTGCCATCTAACTACAGATACTGTATTGGTGACATCTCGAGATACCTCATGTTGTCCCTATCTAACCCAACACCCGAAGTCATTTCCGAAAGAGATATCAAATCGGCCTTTATATTTGGATGTCGATTGCAAGAGTACGCAGTAAGTTTTATATCGAATTAATCACCAAAACTTTGTCGATTTTCTTTAAAATTTGAAAATATAACTAGTAGTTTTTTTTCGATGTCTTTTTTATGTTTTGAGAAACCGTCACTTGAATATCGTTGGTATATTACCAAACACCCTGTATATTTCGAACAGTAAAATCCATGGGTACAGCGCAAATGTGGGTAGTATTCAATTAATTTCTTGTCTTTACATGTGACGTAAGAAATTGAAAAGCTATCATGTTGGTCAAACGAGCAAAACCTATCTGCAACGATGTAAACAACTTTCTTACGATCAGAATATTAATCAGCTCTTCAACATTCATTAAGTTTTTACTTACAGTTATCATGAAATCTTTCATTGTCTTAGAAATCGAAGAATTTCTTTTATACCTTTTATAAATCCGTGATTTGCAAATATGTATATTTTCAGAGGTACGATGGTTGTAAGAACTTGTAATTCTTAACACAAGAAACGGGGGATTTAGTATATAGGTGTTGAGAAAAAACACTAATAAACTAAATACTTTTTATCATTATAATACTGAATAAACTTTTAATGTAATCTAGAATAGTTACGATCTCTTGTTATAAATTATAAGACCTGTATTAGAAGAATCTTCATTTTAGTGGTACAACTTTCAAATCAAATTCAAATCAAATCATTATTAATTCAGGAATATTTACAAATCTTACAATGCTGTTTAAGATATAGTACTAGTACACAAGTTTGGCGTTTCAAAGTGATCCTTGTGATTTTAATGAATAAAAATATTAGACTTAGACCTAGTTAAGACTTAGTTTAAGCTTAAAGAATAAGCTTGTGTTTTTACTTTAGAAGTAAATTTGTGCATTCACATTAATCAATGAGAATATTCAAATTAGATCGTATGTAACCAAGCATTATGGATCTCTAAACTGATAAATACGCAGGCTCTCACAATTTCTAAGTTGTATGAACTCAATCGCGGTTGTCAAGATTTCAATCGGGTTCTGAACTCAGGGTCAGCTCAACATCTTTATTGGAAAGCATAGAGATAGATATTATGACTGGTTTTAAAAATGAATATGAAACTTTATATGTTTCGATATAATATTTTTTAAACTTTTGCGATCACTGTATGTACATAATTACTAATTTAAAAAGGGTATTTATTGCGTTTGTACTTTTTTATTTGCGATCCCGATTTCGACTGTGTTGCAACAGCCAAATAAAAAAGTACATACGCGATAAATACCCGTTTAAATCAGTAATTATGTTTCGATATTTCATATGCTACAAATAGTCAATATTCTATAAAAAGTTTCCGATATTTAATTATAAATACCAAAAACACATACAAATTTAATTCCCATTCTCGTAATTACTTAAATTCGTTGTTATTTGTAAAAAAACCGTGTATAAGTATTCTGTTAGTTATCAGAGGGCTTAGCCAAGTTACATTCGATTAGCCATGACGCTAGTCGATAAGTCCAAAAATGACTTGCGGATTTGACACATGCTATAGAAATATCACGTGATATATCGACAACAAACCTATGTAGAAATCGAATCGATTCGAAGAGAATGTAATTTGGCTACGGGCCCTGGTTCCCATAGTACATAGCTTTGCTTAGTTTGGGGCTAGATGGCGCTGTGTGAAATGTTCATCGGCATGGAGTTATTATTATTGTATGCTATACAAATAAGTATACCACCGTCTTTTAATCTTATGTTTCTGTTATCTTGTCTAGGCAACCATTGGATCGCTTCGAGCGATAAGACCAGCTATTTTTATTCTATTTTTTGTGTATATATTATTGTATTTTGATTTGGTGTGCAATAAAGAGTATCTATCTCTAAGTGAACGAAATGGGTGTTTCAAAACTCAAAACTTTAATTTACTCCCTATCAGTATACTCGCACCTTTAAGAATCGAATTCGCTATTAAACTTCGCAGAGTTCATTCAAGTTCGCCTTTTGATACAAGCTTGAAGTTTCCAAGAATCAACAAGCAAAGGTAGCGTATTTATTTTCGAAATAGAAGATACAAACCTTGTGTTTTTCACTTTTTATTGCATATTCCGTTGTTCAAAGGGTCGATTTATTTACTAGCCGCCGGCGAAGGGGACCATTTTTTGTTTTCTGCCGTTTCTTAGAGATGTAAGATCACCTATTTTACATTGTAATGTTGGAGAGGTTTAGTATTGTTTACATTTTGGTAGACAAGCTTTTGCCCACGGTTTCACTAATGGTACCTAAAAGTAGCTTTTTTATATATTACTAGCTGTTGCCCGCGACTTTTAACGCGTTACACTACTAAATGTGTACCTAGAAATAAAGCTAAGCTCGCTGTTGCCACTTGACTTGATACCTCATTTTTATCCCATGAGACCTGATTTATGGAAAAAGTAGCCTATGTGTAAATCCAGGTTATAATCTACATACATACTAAATTTCATGGAAATCGGTCTAGCTGTTACGACGTGATTGAGTAACATACAAATAAATAAATAAACAAACATCCAAACTTTCGTATTTTTATTATTAGTGTGATGTGATAGGCTTGCGTTTGACCACGATCTCGCCTGATGGTAAGCGATCACGCTTGCCTAAAAGAAACCTTTTCACCTGCCTTGAAGATACCCAGATTGTAGTTATCAGGAAATACAGACTCAGGCAAGGCGTTCCACTCTTTGGCGGTGCGCATAATAAAGGTGGAAGAGAACTGCTTTGTGCGAATGGTATTCAACCATATAAAAGGTTAATCATTCTTCATTCTAATTTCCTTAAGTTTCTACAAAATAGTAAACATCAAAAATACGGGTTATCATTTACATTTTTATGTTAAATAACGACGTTTCTCACACATTCTAGAGAATCTTTCACACTTTGAGAACGATCCATTGTTAAAAAACCCCATTCAAGTCAACTAAATTTTCAATTAAAACGTTATAACTCTTAATTACTATCGTGTTACTTCGCAGCTACGTAATTGAGTGTGTTCTCATGGGCGTGAGCATATATTTATAGTTTTTGAACACCATTTGCATTTAAAATAGGACTATCTATCTTGAAAATAAAGAGCGCACTTTGAGTTTCAGTATTTGAAATGATTCTTTTAAACTATTTATTCTATTTTCGTATATGTTGAGAAGAAAATATCTTGAGGTAAATCAGGTAAGAAAGGAAGTTCAAATATTAAATGAATTGTAGAATGCTCACAGCTTGTATCCTGATATCAGATTATTATAATCGAGTAAAAAAACTATCTGACAGACCGTATAAACATAACAAATACAAATCAACTCCATACGAAAACAATAAAAATAATCTCAAAAACCAATTAACTAAACCACCCCACGGAGCTGATGAAAGGCAAAAAATATTATCTAACTAAATGAAGATACAATAAACTTAAAAAGCGAAAAAATGTGTGCGCGCACAAAAAACAATACATCCCCATGTTTATCATAGGCGGTTTATACGAACTGTTTGCTATTCTGCGGTATAAGGTACAATCAATCAATGTCCCTAAAAATAAAAATGTGGATCCTAACACGACCCACGTAAACTTCGAAATTGAAAAAAACTTTGACTTGTATATTTTTTGTGTCTCGACCCAGTCAGAGAATTGTTTTCAACGTTCTAATAGGGACACCGTTCGACTTAAAATGTTTCTTTAAATAATTTTACACCTAAGATATTTGTCATAGAAGAGGTGCATAATATTTTAAAAAATACAAATGCAGTTCATAGTGGCTGAGTTCTTAACAGATAACAGATTCAATATTCAATGTACCTATTATATAGGTAATATTAACTGACCTACCCACAGCTTCGCACGCGTGGTTTTTCAATAAAAATATGACTCTATTTTTGCGCAATTGGGTAAAAAGTAGCCTATGCCCTGTTTCTGGTTATAATCTGCTTGTGTACCAAATTTCATCAAAGTTAGTCGAGTCATTTAGTCGTGTAAAGGTAACAAACAAACAAACAAACAGAGTTACTTTCGCATTTTTAATATTAGTATGGATAAAGATGAATGAAAGTATATGGCACGAAAGTTCCAAATGAATATTCGTTTACAGTCTGTCACTGCATTCACGACATTAATTAAAAACACATATGCAAAAGCGTATTAACTGATTTTAGAGATTGGTTTAATACCCGTAATTCGAATATTTATCCAGTAATCGATACATTTCCAATAAACAATTATTAGCGTAAATCGGCGGCGCTTTTGCGCCGATGCCGCTTGGTCAGATTAACAGGTACTTATTTACATGATGAATGAATTTTTGATGAAAGTTTACCTATTTTATACAGGCTGTTTCATTGATAGTTTAGGACTTGAAATTAAGGTCGATTGAAAATTAAAAAAATCCATGGTATTGAACTTGAAAACAAAACTATTTTATAGCAATACTAGCCATCAGCCCTACCCGTGATTCAAATAAAAGTCGTAAATGCAGTGACACGCAATATTAAATTTGTCCGTCAAGTGTTAATAAATCTATAAGAGATAATCACAACATTCTAAATAAACTCGTCATTTCATAATTATCTACAGCTTTAGAAATACAAAGAATGAAAGGATCAAGGTGCATTTGATAACCAACAAACTCAATTATTGCCTTATACGGCAAGCACTATTAAATTATAAGCATAGTGTTTGAACGAAGCAATGTAGTAACACGTAATATAATTCGTGTACATTTGAAATTCAAATAAGGTAATTCAAGGTTATCCAAAATAATTACTAGTCTATCCATCATGAAGATAACAAGTATACTGTAATCAATTTTAGAACTATGCCTACAGCAATTTGAGATCAGCACAAAAACTATATAACAAAATGACACAAGTAAATAATCTCGAAGCAAAACTTTGTATAGTATACAGTATTAACAAAACTCTTCTCTAAATACTTATCGCCTCACTAATAATAAATTCAGTGGGTTCCCAATGGGTTACACAGTCAAAACAAAATAACGTACGTAGCAACGAGTATCAGTGTAACTCGATGGGAAGAAAAATCCCAACGTGTCACGTGTCATTTATTTATCAAGAATAAAATAGAATAAGGCTTTATTGTACACCAAGAGTACGTAAAGAACAAGTTTATGTTAAATATAGTAGATTCAATAGGCGGCCTTATCGCTGAAAGATTTCTTCCAAGCAACCTTTGGATGGAAAGTAATGAGGGAAGCAGTAATAGACGGCAGTGCATAGTGAAATTATCAAAGTAGAGAAATAAAACAAATAAATAAACTGTTTTATAATGCAAATACACAAAATAAATACCTAAAGATAACAACTAAAATACCTATACAACTATAAACCTATATTAAGCAATCCGATTGAAAAGGACAAAACATGGTTTACCTAGCCTAAAGACAGTATCAATTTATACCAATATATCAGTCCAAAGATAATACAAATTTACCCATTTGTATTATCTTTGGATTGATATTGTTCAAAAACACCAAACATGATAATGTAAAGTCACAAGGATTTCCTGTAATAAAGCTTCTATATTTTTTAGTTTTTATGCTACATGGAGATGGATCAAGCATACGACCCACCTGATGTTATGTAGTAACCATCGCCTATAATAAAGCATTACATCGTAGGTCACGCACCTTAAAAACTTGCCCTAAGTTGCACTTCCCTCCATCAACCAACCCAACTTGTCCATCAACTTGAGGCATATAGATGTAAAGCCTCATGCCATGAGCCTGAAATTTTAATGCTGATTGGCGGCAGAAATAGCCATGTGATAGTACTTCTCCGGAAGAGCCCTTTCACAAGAAACTTTAATAACTCTTGCTTCTAGGAATACTAGATACTATTATGATATTACCTAGTCTCAGAACAAAATATTTTGCTCATGTTCTTCAACGGAAATCAATCCGGTAGCTTACGTCTCAGCCTAATCGCCCACTCCGCCAAAGATGTCGTCTAAATTGAGGTCGAAATATAACCATTTTCCTAATACCCCCTCATATACAAGATACACACGCGATAAAACATGGAACTCCCCACATTATTCATCAGGGTAATGCTTTCTGTTCCCATCCCCTTGCAAAGTAGCGAGAGATTGCCAAAATAAAAATTGTGATTACGTTGGTTGGTTGATGAACACAATATACTACACATTATACTTAGGCCGGCTTGCAGATCCATATTTAGCAACTAAACATGTTTGAATTTTACGTATTTGTATGATTTTACAACTTTCTAAACCATATTTAGACACTAAATACGATTAGGTCTCGTGTGCAAGTGGCCTTTATTATGTATTACAAGTATTTTTTGACGTAAATACGTTTTTAAAATTGCTTCCATACTGGGAGGCAATTCAAAAAACGAATGATAACGAAATCAGGGGATAGAGTTTGGTGTTTCAGCTATATATCTATCATCTCCATCTAACATTTAATTATACCTAGCTAATTGAAGACTGTGACGCATCGCGCCCGGCGGAGGGAGAAGTGCCGCCATTTTGAGGTCATTTTGCTGCGTTTTGAGATTTTCATTTAGTATGACGCGAAGGAATTCGTAGTGCTCAAACATGATTATAACATACGTAATATAGCGTATTTTATATTTTGCACAAAAACATTACCTATTACGACTCAGCCACACTCCATTTTTTTTATCAATTGGCTAACGACATTAATCTTGGGTACCTACTGCTTAGGTACGATGAGAAAATGGGAGGCCAGAATGTCAAACGCCACATTATAGTGATACTTAGTTCAAATGTTTTTTGTATTATGAATCTTAGACTGTAAACTAACACATTATTAATATATTATTATTATTTGGAGCCTGTACTGACCCACTGCAGGGCAAAGGTCTCCCTTCCTTCCTTCCACTACACTCTATCATGCGCATGTGTAGTCCAGTCATCCATATACGAGTCGAGTTTGTCTTTCCATCGGCATCGTGGTCTGCCACGTGGTCATTTGCTGTCTTTTGGGGGCCACTCGGTGGTGGATTTTGCCCATAACTCCTCCGACATGCGGCAGAGATGGCCCACCCAGTCCCACTTTAACTTGCCTACTTGGTGCTCAACGTCCGCGATTTGTGTTTGGGAGCGCAGTTCACCGTTTCTAATGCGGTCTGTTAACCAACACATACTTTCTAAAAATAAATTTTAGAATTTATGCACTTGTTGTGGGCCGCACACGATCGGTCGATCTTGAAATATAATATGAGTGAGATCTATGTAGTTAAAGATATTGATTTAGATTTTTTAAGTTGAAGACTTGATGTTTAGGATAGGTATAGGTGATACACTTTGAAGATAAGATAGAAGTCATTTATTTAACCATGTGCTTTATTTTGACCAACTATTAATGTTAGAAATCTTGAGGAGCCGCGTCGTGTCTAACGGTAAGTTCGCAACTACCACTCCCTCTGTGTAAAACAATTATCAAGCCGGTCTGCATCCTTCAAACTTGTCTCTATTAACAAAACATATAAAAATCGCCAACAGATGGCGTGACATGTATCGGAATGCAACAAAATAAAATACAATAACAGCGTGTGTCGTCTACAATCCACCCTCTTAGTGCTGAACTGAGCCGACAAACATATTAGAAATCAAATGAATACAAAAAGTGTCAGATCAGCACTAACATTCCGTTGGTGCAAGTAGTGCGACACGCGTTACCGGGCGGCGCACCAAACCAGTGCGGGTGCGCACGTCCACCATTCGCACGCGACCATCATCACCCGCATGGGTCGCACTCACCACTCCGTGCCGCCAACATCCACGATCTAAATTAGGTTCCATTATTAGAACATAGTCCCCATCTCGCAATGCTCTCTGATCCCTAAACCATTTCTGCCTCGGAATTAAAGTAGGGAGATATTCTTTAACCCATCGCGCCCAAAACATATCGGTCAACCTTTGCGCTAGGCGCCATTGTTTTCGCAGACATAGATCGTCGTTATCATACCTACCAAACACGGGACCGTTCGATGACTTACCTAACAAAAAGTGATTAGGCGTTAAAGCTTCAGGGTAATTAGCGTCACATGAAACATGTGTAATAGGGCGACTATTAACTAGGGCTTCTACTTCAGCGAATAAAGTAGACAGCGTCTCAGGGTGTGGAGCGCGTTCCTTAAGAACGACTTTCAAGGCCGTTTTCACCGTGCGTATCATACGTTCCCAGGCACCACCTTTCTCAGGGGCCCCAGGGGGTATGAACCTCCACTCGATACCTCTTACGGTACCGTCTTCACGGAGTTTACTCTCATTGAGTTCGGATAGACTCCGCTTTAACTCGTTATCTGCGCCGCGCAGGTTCGTCCCGTTATCTGAGTAGATAACGCTGGGCGTACCGCGGCGAGCTATCATACGTCTGAGCGCCATGATGGTGGAGTCTGTACTCAGACTCTCACTAATTTCCAAATGAATGGCGCGTACCGTTAGGCACGTAAACATTACGCCGTACCTTTTTACTCTTTTTCGTCCGATAGTGACCTCCATCGGTCCGAAAAAATCCACCCCCGTGAACGTGAATGGGTGTCGATTGTGCTGCAGACGAGCAGCTGGCAGGTCCGCCATACGCTGTGGCTGCGGTGTCGCGCGCCGGTATCGGCAGAACAGGCAGCGCGCTGCGACCGTGCGTACGGTAGGACGCAGCTTCAAAATCCAGTAGCGTTGTCTTAACTCGTTAACTACAAGTTCGTGGGCACCATGCATAGCTTTCTTATGATAGTATTCGACTAATAGACGAGTTATTTTGTGACGACCATCGAGTATGGTGGGTCTCATAGTCAAGTGGGATACACCTTCGACTTTATCGATTCGACCGGCTACTCGTAACACATTAGTGTCGTCTAAATAGGGTGTCAATGTTAACAAACGACTGTTTGATAACAAAGGCTTATTTTGCTTGATAAGCTCAATGTCTTGTGCGAACGAATCCTGTTGAGATTTACTCAGCAGAAGAAGTTCAGCTTCGTTCATGAGTTCAACATTCAAACAAGTATCAATTCGTCGACATCGTCTGATAAACAATAAAATTCGAGCGGTTACTCGGACGAGTCGTAACCAAGACGAGTAGTCATTTTCGTTAGGTAAGAAATATTCAACGACCTGAGTCGTGACCACATTCAAGCTCCTTTGTTCGAAGACTACATCTGGTGATGGCTTCTTTGTGGACTTACAATCCTTAGGCCATGCATCTTCAGGTTGCCGTAAGAATTGTGGTCCTAGAAACCATACGCTATCGTATGTCAGAGGCGGCGTGTCGTCTTTGGTAGCTATGTCAGCTACATTCAACTTAGTTGGGACGTATCGCCACTCTGATAACGTCGTGAGCTCATCAATTTCACCTAAGCGATGAGCTACGTACGGCTTATAGCTTCTTGGATCGCTACGGATCCATTGTAAAACCGTTTGTGAATCAGTCCAAAAGTACCGTTTATCAGCCTTCATATTTTTATGTTCCCGCTGCAGTGAGTTCGCGAGGCGTGCGGCTATGAGCGCGCCTTGCAGCTCCAGTCGAGGAACTGACACAGGCCGCAGTGGGGTCACTCGGCTCTTACTGGCGGCTAGACAAACCAATACATTCCCGTCTGCTCGAGTAAAACGCCAATAAATAACTGCGGCGTAAGCTTTAATAGAAGCGTCACAAAATATGTGCAGTTGTTTATTTACAATAGACTCGGCACTTCTATCTATACCTATCTCTAACTGATAGCACTGAGTCCAACTATCAGTATTGTTATACCACCTAGGTATACGTAGAGATTCTAAAAGTTTTAATTCATCGAGCCACTTCACCCATTTGGTGTGCTCATCAGAATGGATGCGGCATTTCCAATCAACTTTAGATCTGTGCACGTCTTGAAAAATGATTTTACTTTTTATAACAAATGGCGACAAAAATCCGTGTATGTCGTAAAGAGACATAATAATGCTAAGCATGTTAGCTTTCGTAGGTGGCGTAGAACCATTTAAAATATCACTAGGAATTCTGTCAAGCGAAATCTGAAACCCAAATGAGTCGTCCGCAGGATGCCATATCAAACCTAAAGTGCGCTCACTCGTATTCATGGCTCCATGCTTAAACTGCACAGCTGTGTGCGCGAGCGCTTCCGTAGGAATTGAATCTAAAACCGGTTTGCTATTACTCGACCAACCTCTTATTTCAAAGCCACCTTTAGCGTGAATAAAAGTTATGTCTTTTATTAATTGAATAGCCGTACTCTCATCACACGTAGAATAACAACAATCATCCATGTAGTGGCTATTCACAATTACATCTACAGCCTCAGGATTTATATCCTCGTATTTCAAGGCATTTTTATTTTTAACATATTGGGCAATGAAAGGCGAGCATGTTGCACCGAAAATTAAACTTTGCATAAGACAAACTTTAATCGGACCATTCGATTCTTGCCACAAGAACCGAAGAACATGCTGGTCTTCAGGGCGAATTTTAATTCTGAGAAACATATCACGAATATCCCCAATAATTACAATTTTATTCTCCCGAAATCTTAGCATAATTCCGTATAATGAATTATACAAGTCCGGTCCGGTTAATAAATAATCATTTAGGCACACACCGTCTACCTTAGCGGCGGCGTCAAACACTAACCGTAACTTATCTGGTTTATTAGGATTCTGAACACCAAAATGTGGCAAATACCAAACATGATCAGCTGAGAGGCTGTTATCAGTTAGTTCTCGAGCGTAACCATTATCTATCAATTTAGATATTTCTTTCTTATACCTATCAGCGTAGTCAGCATTCTTATGGAATTTCCGTAACAATAACTGCTGACGCGAGTAGGCATTGTTGTATGAGTCAGGCATCATAAAATCATCCTTTTTGAACGGTAAACCTACTTCCCATTGATTACCTACCTGACGGGCTGTGCTATCTAAAATATCAATAGCGCGAATATGATCTGTATTTTCACGAGATACGGGTGAAATACCAGTCAAATCAAAATTAAAGGAATTCTTAATCAGGTCATTAAGTTCGCTGAGTTCAGACATATCATTATCACGAGAGTGTGCGAGATGAAACACATTTTGTTCACTTACTCTGGACTTGGTGGAGGAGTGAGTGCGGCCACGGTGGAAACCGTGGATGGTCCATCCCAACCGACATCGTGATGCGTACAGCGAGTCCCTGTCTCCATGTATAACCTCGAGAGGAGCTATTAGGAAATAATTATCCTCACCAATTAACATTTTTGGCTTTACACTTGCATTGGTGCAAATCATATGTTTGATATGCGATAAGTGCGTGCTATTTACACTATTCAAGATAGACAAATTTTGTGAACACAATTTTAACTGAGCACATCTACGTAACTTACAGTCATAACTAATATTGTCCTGTCCCGTTATTTTTACTCTTACACTAGGCACTTCTGATTGGTACACTGACAAACCGAATGCATCAGTAAACTTTATAGGACGCGCACTAACACACTCTAAGCCTAGGGTATCTGCCAGCTTGGCATCGATCACTGACACTTCAGCACCATCGTCCAGAAGTGCGTAGGTATTCACTACACCTTTAGGGCCACGTAATTGAACCGCGATCACTTTCAACAGTGCGTATTCATCCGGGGCGATGCTCGCGTCGTCACTATCTCGAGCGAAATGCATCATAGACGCATCGGGTGCAGTTACAGGTACAGGTTCCGGGTTTACGGTCATCTTATCAGTCGATTGTGACGTCATCTCGGGTTTCGTCCAGTGTAGCAGGCGGTGGTGTGCCATGCCACAGTTATCGACGTCACACATTGGTGCGGGGCACGTATCTTTATTGTGTCGAGTTAGTAGACAACAATAACATAGGCCGCGCGTTTTTACAAATCGCCATTTATCTCTTCGCATTGCTCGTTTGAATATGCGACACTCTGGTAGGGTATGAGTGCCCTTCTGGCAGAATCTACATACATTATTATCAGCTGTTGCAGCGACAGAAGATGTGTAGACAGTACGATGACGATACTTGTCTTCAGTGCGCTTTGTAGGAGCGTCCATCGGCTTCTTGTCTCGCGGAGGTATACATCCGACGACTGATAACATTTCAGCTTCTATCTTTAAGAACATAGCTAGTAGTTCGAGCTTCGATCTGCCTTCGCGTAGACGATTGTAGGCAAACTCCGTCCATCTACCTATCAGGGTGTTCGGCAATTTTGATATTATGGCTGCAGCGAGCTCTGGACTTCGTAGGTAGTCATTCTGGTGTAGTGCGCGTATTGTAGCCACGCAATTGTTGACTTTGACGGACAAGTTTATCAAGTCATGTTGATAACAAGTAGGTAACGAAGGTAGCTTTTTCAATTGCATCGTTATGTTGCTAATAATAATATCAGCTCGGCCAAACCTTAGTTCAAGTGCTTCTATAACTGCTGACGGCGGAGTGTTGCCGATCAGCAAGTCAGTCACTGCTTCCTTGGCTTCACCTCGTAGAGATTTACGGAGTCTCCACAGGTTCTCACTATCACTGAATCTACACACTCGTGACGAATCATCATAGGCACTTTTAAAATGTAGCCACTCAATACAGTCACCACTGAAGATAGGTAGCTCTCGTGGCGTGGCAAGGCGGCTCAAAAGTTTATCTTCGTGCTTTGATGAAGACTGGGTCATCAGATCCTTCAACGTGTTAGCTAGTTGTTGGATACTGTTGTTGTGCTGGACTGGTGATGCACAGTTCGTGTCCAGCCATTTCTCCACGTTATCGTGCACTTCATTCTCGCTGGGGAGGGATGAACAATAGGTACCAACTTTTTCATCTGGAGCTACATCAGTGCCGACATGATGAGCTTTTTCACTCTCCTGGTCGACTTTGGCAAGGTCAGCTTGTAACTTCTTGTCAATTAACTCCATCTGAATCTTGGCTTTTGCTTCCGCAGCTTCTAATTCGAGTTGTTTACGACGTGCAACTGATGACGTAGTAGATTTCTTAGTCTGAATAGTCGTTTTTGAAGCACATTTCGAATGCTGCTCAGTGTCACGCGCTGACATCTTGCACGGTACTGGCGTCGATACGTGTCCTTCCCGCGACGATAAGAGATCATTGGTGCCGCTAGGAAGAATCAACTTCTTCAACTCTTTCTTCATAGGTGTGCCTTCCAACTTGTTGGTTTTCATATGTTCCTGGCGTTGACGGCGAGTAAGAACCTTCGATAATGGCGTCACGCCCGACATGATGGTATTTCGCAGTTCACTGATTTTAAATCTGGCTCTGAAGGACCATATTATAGGTGATACACTTTGAAGATAAGATAGAAGTCATTTATTTAACCATGTGCTTTATTTTGACCAACTATTAATGTTAGAAATCTTGAGGAGCCGCGTCGTGTCTAACGGTAAGTTCGCAACTACCACTCCCTCTGTGTAAAACAATTATCAAGCCGGTCTGCATCCTTCAAACTTGTCTCTATTAACAAAACATATAAAAATCGCCAACAGATGGCGTGACATGTATCGGAATGCAACAAAATAAAATACAATAACAGCGTGTGTCGTCTACAGATAGGTATCTGCTGATACCTGGCCTTAACTTTATTGTAAAGGTTAAATTGTTTAATAAAAAATAGGGTCAATGTTTTAAAATCATTGGTTATTCTTAAGCACCTAAATCATGACTCATTGATCAGTTATGAAGAATGTTCTTTATATTTTATAATTATTTTTAACTCAGCAAAAGGATTGGCATAAATCTCGTATTAGCACTTATGCTCCCGTTTCGAGGAACGCATGAATATTTATAGCAAACGCAACCGAAGCAAGAATTTGAGCTATCTCTCTTCAAAAGCCGTCTACATGCGTTTTTATTAAAGGTATAATTTAGGAGTGTGGAACTCTCATCCCCATATTTGGGGACAGAGAACGTATTTTCGTGTATTATACTTTCAAATTGCAAAATTCCCGAGTCGTTCTGAAGCATCGTTATACTGACGGGTTCTTGCAACGTCCTGTTTCGGTTGAAGTTAAGGGGAAAACTAAGGCAGGGTATATTCGTTAGTACGAGATTTGCTTGGTAATATAATAATAAATAAATAACGCTGGACATTTTACACAGCGCTATCTAGCCCCAAACTAAGCAATGGGAACCAAATAACGGATAAAAATGTATTCGATAGTTATTAGATTCAAAATTACGTAACAAAAATAAAAAACTGATACTTTATTTATAAATACATACTTTACTTTTTTGACGACCTCCGTGGTGTTGTGGGCGACAAGCCGGCTGAGACGCAGGAGGTTGCGGGTTCGATTCCCGCCGCGGAACAAATGTTTGCATGATCTACAGATATTTGTTCCGGGTCTGGTTGTTTCTCTATATATTATAAGTATGTATTTACAAAAAAAAATGTATATAAATATTCTATCAGTTATCTGGTTCCCATAGTACAAGCTCTGCTTAGTTTGGGGCTAGATAGCGCTGTGTGAAATGTCCAGCAATATTTATTTATTTAAATACTAACAATATATAGAAAATTACCCAAACTTGGAACAAATATCTATAGACCATGCAAAAATTTGTTCTGAAGTGGAAATCGAACCCGCAATATCTTGTGTTTCAGCGGGCTATTCACCCACTGCGCCTCAAAGGTCGTCTAATTCTTGTAAGAGATGAATCGAGAAAATTGATGGTGAAAACATTTTACATAGGCACATTATTTAGGCTAAACAATAGCAAGTGTCAAAATAGATAGAGCAGTTCTATTACCGACTTTTTAATATTTACCTAAAGTGTAAGACAATAATGCTGGTTTTCATTTTTTTAATATGTTGCTAACTTTTCGCTATAGAATTTTACATATTTTACTAGGCCCTCTTGAATATTTTCCTGAACATCACTAGATTATAGATTTTTGATGTTACAAGTTCATCTTCAGTCAGACGGACCCTTAAAAAGCTTTTGGATTGAAATGGGCGATTGCATTGGTATTTTGTGAGACTATTTCATTTTTTCTGACTGTTATGTCTTTGTTTGCTGAACCCAAATCTGACTAGAGGAGATATCAAATTGTTTAAATACATATAAATATACTTAAATAACATTTATTTCGACACAAGTAACAACACTCAGAAACTATACAAGAACTTCACTCATTACTTTCCATCCAAAGGTTACCTGGAAGAAATTGCTTTCAGCGATAAGGTCGCCCATTGTTAGATTTAGTTTTTTTTGTATTCCTGGTGTACAATAAAGCATTATTCTATTATATTCTATGGCCAATTACAAATATACAGACGATCTAACCCAAAACAATTACTTTATTTTCTCAAATTTGATCGATAATAAAGATAAAATAAAAAAATATATTAGCAATCCTACTACGCTTGGTAGAGTGTAATAGAAGGCAATATAAAATACTTATTTCTCATCTTAGGCCCTGTGCTGTGAGGTAGTGAATTTAGCATTTATGTTCAGTTATATCTAGATATAGCTTTTGACAAAATAAAACCTACACCATAATAAAACTTAACATATTAAATAGATTCTGAGCTGACAGAATTTTGATTTATGGTATCACTGTGAAAAAACGGGTTAAAGCTGACTCTAAACTATTTTTAGGCGAGTAAGTGGCAAGAAATTACAGCACTTAATGATATGAAACGGTTTAGGTCGATTTATTGTGTCCCAATTTTTAGACCATGTTAGTTGAAGTCATAGGTACCTACATCAAACACCTAAGCAATATTTACATTCCCACTAAATCTGGGCCCTAATCAAACATGACCTGCCTAGTCACAAGCTTACACCCGATACCGTTTATGGCATAATTACATCCTGGCAACACGAAAACTAACAATATAACTCTTATCTCTTATGTAATAGAGTTTAAAATGATGGTGAGAGTAAAGTGTTGAACTGGAGCGACATTCGTTAGGGCTTTAATTGTTTGCTTCTCACGTATCTATGATGTATCGGTACATCAGTCTGCGTCTAAAATTACCGACCATTGGGGATGAAATATTGAACCCTTTCGAGTAGAAATTACATAGAGTGCTCTGACATTTGTCTACTTGTTCAACGTAAGCAAGTTCACTGTTGACTATCTTTTTATCTTTGTTCGTGTAATCCACGTGATGTCTATAGGGTAGTAGAATGCGGATATTTGTTGTCTTGCGTCTAAGACATTTCCAGGGCTCACCCGGGGAAGAACCTTACCTATTTCTGCTGCCAAGCAGCATTGCTGTGTTTCGATTTGAATTGTTTTGGTTAGGTTGTCGGTGAAACTAGAGGCACATGTGGCTTTACTGTATGGTTTAAGTTGATGGACGTAGGGCACGTTTCTAAGGTGCGTGGCCTACTAAGTTGGGCCATATGCTTGTTCCATCTCCAGGTCATATAAAAAAATAGTACATCAATTCGTCATCTGCGCTTTATTTTACCTTGATAGCAAGTTCTATTGTTTTTGTTATGGCACTGGTATCTTTTCCTCATGTTTTTCGTAAGAAATTACGACATTTAGAGAATATGATAATAACAGATTGGAAAAGTATACAAACAACAGAGTTTACGGATAATTTTTTTTTTATTTATTTACAAACACTGTGGGCTACATTACATGAGTTGGAATCTCCTCGTTGCAATAAACATTATAAGAGGAGTCCGCTTTTTCTTACAGTATTCCTTAGTTAAGGAATAATTTAGGTATTTTAATAAGAATTAGCGTCTTTGAAGACGCTAATGAAGGGAGACCTCCCATTGTCACTTAAGCATAAGCTCATCGACATGTGTATTCTGCCCGTCCTTACCTATGGTGCCCAAACTTGGTCATTGACGGAATTTAAAAAGTCCAAACTCAAGCTTTGCCAAAGAGCCATGGAACGCAGCGTGTTAGGGGTAAAGAGAATCGACAGGATCCGCAATACCACACTGCGCGCGAAGACCGGCATCGCAGATGTTGGCGACAAGACTGCCAGGCTGAAGTGGGACTGGGCGGGTCACGTCAGTCGTATGGTCACAGACAAATGGGCAACAGTCGTCACACAATGGGTGCCTGCAGATGGGCGTCGAAGCCGGGGCAGGCCGAGGAAGCGTTGGCGTGACGACCTCGATGCATTCCAAGATGGCTGGTGGGACGTGGCGAGTGATCGTGAGATGTGGAGGAACATGGGGGAGACCTTTGCCCAGCAGTGGGAAAGTATAGGTTAAAAAAAAAGAAGTAAGAAACAGGAATATACTACTGAACAGAATTAAAGATATAATAAATAAATAGAATACAATTATAAATGATTGCATACAAATACATAAACAGACTCGTAATTTTAGAAGCAGATAATATCTGCATTATCTGCAAACACCGATGAGAGCTATTTTATATTTTCACTCCTAATTTAAGCCCTTCTGAGTTAAAAATAACCGTCAAATAGTCGTATGTTCTTAGGAGCTTTTAAATCAATAAATACAAATATTCCTGGACATATCACGTATCGCAACTCGCGCCAAACTAAGCAGAGAGATTGGACTATGGGAACCAGATATCTGATAGAATACTTATAAACGTTTTTTTTGTAAATACATACTTATAATATACAGAAAAACATACAGACCTGTAATACATATCTGTAGATCATGCAAACATTTGTTCTGCAGCGGGAATCGAACTCGCTATTTTCTGCGTTTCAGCCGGCTATTCGCCCACTGCGCCACGGAGGTCGTTATGTTCGTGGGTGTTCGTTAATGTATAGCCGATATGAATCTTTTGGCGTATTGTTTTAATCGCAGTTGTATACTTCCGGTTTGATATAATTTCATGGTATTTAACGATGCATGTGTTGGATATGTTAAGAGCTTGATTCATGGCTAATTTTATCCCATTCAATTTGCAATCGTACAGTCAACGATATAATGATACGATTTGTAGCGCAACAGTTTGATTTAGTATTTTCTTAATTGTATTTCTTAAATTTAATAATAATTATTAAATTTATATTATTGAATTATTTAATGACCCTAATTATTTAATGAATTTATAATGAAAATGAAAAAATGTTTATTACAGCAAAAAACAAGAATATTAAACTATTAAACATTAGCCTTAATTCTATTATGTTTAAATAAAACTAGAATTACAATTGATAGATAAACTAGATAGATATAATTAGGTATGTTGATAATATTATGGACATTAATATGTAGATAACATATATAGGTATACTGGCTATTCTGATTTGCTGTTGAGAATCATGATCCGGTTTCTGGTGAAACCCACACTAGATAAAGATCTGTATTGTGGGTGATGAATTACCAATTATTAAACATACTTTTAAGATTTTTGAAGTGAAAACTTCTTTAGGCACGTTGAGCATTTTTTGAGATGGGAAAAAACCATTGAACTAGCAACACTGTTACCGATACCTGTCACTGACTACTGACACTGACATCTCTGTGTGTAAGTATCTGTAGTGTAGTCTGGTTTTATTCAAGTTTCACTTATGTCGGCACTCCCGGAGTACCACTTTTTTTTACTTACATGTTATTATTATGGATGTAAATATATCTGAATATTAAATAAATTGAATTGATATAAGTTTAATAACCAAATCTTTAATCCCTAGTAAAACTTTTTAATGAAACTAAATAGTCTAACCAGTGGCTTATAAACAAAATATGTTAAGGCATCAAACATTTCTACATGACTGTGACATTTTTTAACTCTCACAATAGCGAAAATAACGGGCGCTGCTTTGACATGATACGTTTTTAAAGTCAACCCCTCAGCGCTACATCTATAAAAGCTCAGCGCAGTTTCACAAAAAAAAATATATGTATCAAAAAATAGCCAATAAAAATCCGGCCGTAATACAAAATATATTTTTACACTGTTGGTTTAGGCTTTGATGCATGCCACTTAATTGGACGCATTTGCGCCGATGGTTTTCACCAGATACTGTCACTCCTGACGTTTCCTTTGATAAGACACGTTTGAAAGGGTGTGCTGAATGGCACCGCTGTACCACGCAAATTTAATTAAAACATCACTCGGAAATATCCGATGTAATGTGATATGACCAAAAATATAAAAATTTAGAATGTTATTTAAAATTTTGATGTTATAACCAAACGAAAACATAGTACGTAGATTAATTTTAACACCTTGTAACATATATAACAAGTCAGTACTTATTTCGTAATAAATTAGTACTTAATGGTAATGAGTTATCAATTCTAACTTCACTAACATTCTTTATTAAAACAATAGTAACTTTTACATTTAATAAAAACTGCTTTCTGTTTATAGATACATATTTTAAAACTACAATATCTAAGTAAGTAATTATATCAGAAACCAAGTGAACAAACAATGTCATAAGATTAACTGGAATCTCTATTGACCTTCGGTGCACCATTAACAACATCGAATACCTTACCCTTTTAAGAAACAACTCTTTTACAAAACAACGCTTAGACCAGTTTTTGAGTGACTCCAAGCTTTAGATTTATTCATCTTCTTTTTGTTGTGCGCATTGTGTTGAAACAATGGATGTACTGTCATATCCGGAATTTATCATTCTACCACCATCGACGGAAACGCGAGGTGATATGTGATTATAATGTGGAATCATTGCCACTTTACTCTATAAATGTTTGTATGGCCCATCAGAATGATGTAAGCGACTTATACCATCATTCATCGCGCATACTAAGAAGCGGGAATTATAATTTTATACCGAACTTCGACGATTTGTTGCGTACTTTTCGATTTATATTGACAATCACAAATGTAGTAAACAAAACAACTTTGCTAACTTTCGCGGAATAATTCCGAACAGTATTAAAAGTTTTGAAACAAACATCCAAAAACACAGAATGATGAATCGAGTCAATATTTTGAAACCAGTCGAACTCGATCCTGACAAAACAGAACATGCTTATTTAAAAAACAAAAGGGAGGGTGCTAAAAGTTGGTGTTTGTTCGGGACAAAATTTTATTACATAGGACGTCCGTCGGCCGACATCGGTATACAGGCGCCACTCGCATTATACAATCCGATACTGGCATCGGATCCGACATTAACCTAACATAAAAATGTTTAACGTCACATAAATTATACTCCAAAGGGGCCGATGAATTCACAGATCCACGAGATGTTTTATTGCTAATGGATAACGTAAAAAATATATTTTTATTGTTAATATTACAAAATTCAAATTATATAATGACGATAATGGTGTTACAAACCGTAAAATATAAACGGTATGAATAGAAGACAGTAAATACGTTGTAAATTGATATAAAGCGTTTTCGAATCACCCTAGCATTGCCCACACGTCCAGAGGTTTGGAACACAACAATACTTTTACATGGGGCCCGATTTGAAGGACGAGGAATAATGATATAGGTCCCGGAGGACCGGCACAATGCTGGGTATAATAATAGTTGTAGATTTGAAAGTGATTTGAATATGAATGGCGCCCTCCCGCGCGACTTCGTAATAACAAATATGAAGTGTTGCTTTTATTCACCCCGATGATTTTGACTCTAACGAATTGGGAGTTACAGTTTTAGTAATTATAGGTATGGTTTGAGTGTGATTGTGAGTTTGTGTTTGAGAAACAGTTTGTTTACTCTTTCACTCGACATTCGCACACGGTCAGATAATATTTTAGTACTGTTTATTGTAATTTGTTTCTTTGTCCAGATTTTGTTTTGTTAATTTCACCCTTTCAGTTTACGATTTCTGTTTTGTTATGTTTTTTATCTTTTATGTAACTTAAAAATGTTATTCTGCCATAATCAATCTGACAATTATGAATCCTCCCACCCCCATTTAGGGCTGATAGCAAAAGTTGCCCAACGTAATTTTTGTGTATTTGGATATCGTAGGTGATTTGAGTGTTTTGAAGTTATTAAAAGAAACTAAAAAAAATAATAACAAAATCTGTACTCTACACATAGTATAGATATGATTTGTAGAGAATTTTAAATTATCACATTTGTGTAGTTGAGCTTTTTTGACTGAGAGGATAGTTAAAAAAGTTTCAACTTTGTGAAAAATAATGGCTTCCTGCGTTCTAATTCAAAAGTACTCGTAATAAAGAAAGGGGTTGCATTTTTCCTGTTAGGGCAGAAAATGTTGTTTTTCTTTGTTGAAATTGCACTGTTACTTCAGATCTCAAATTAATTGCTTTTCTTCTTTCATGTTAGGAATATTGTCAAATCTCTCTTCCCCTACCCACACCTCTATATCCCCCATACGTTGGGTTAGCACGAATTTCTTGTGTTATAAAGTCGGAGATGAATAACTAATAAGTCTTTGGAAAATAAACATTTAAAAACTTTTACTGGGACTAGATACGTAAAGTAAGTCTTACATAATTTAACGTTACATTAGTAGGTAAAGTGTACAATGTAATTTTTATTTCAGATTTTTTGAAATACATTAATAGGTATATCCCGAATAAATATTCTGAACAACTACTTGATGATCATGAATCGGTTTTGTTTTCGCTTGGTTGCAGTTTCGACAATCTTTTTTGCCATCTTAACTGACCATTCTGAAAGACCTGCTAGCGACTTGGTTATTTCAGACATTATATTATGCTATCCCTACAAAAAACGTAGGTGACACATCTGCGGGTGAGATCCATATGCAAATTGCAGAGCCCCGTTTTTAACTTGTTTGTTTTGAATACATACATTTGTACTAATTTATGGACGAGGGAGGGATTGATTAGAACTCTGCGTAATCTAGGTTTATTTATAGGCGTGAGGAATTATCCATTTCATTCGCTTGGTGTCGGTGCAGTATTTGGGATTAGCTCTTAGCGCGTACAACGATCCCTAAGCTCATTTAGTAACAAAACATGTTTAAATTTGATGTAATTGTATGATTTGACCATTCCTGATTTGTTTTGATTTGATTTGAAAGTTGCGTGAGACATTCCTGTATTTTTTATTAACCTGTAATCTTTGACTTCTGGTATTCTTGTACTTACTTATCCTTCTACTTACACCCACCTATTTCTGACAGCCAGAAGTCAAGATTTCGACATTACTTCTATGTCACCATCTTCTTTTGTGTTTTATTTTGTACATGTGTTGTTTCATAATAAATGTTTTCATTTTTATTTTTATTTCTCCTTATATCATGTTTAGCCACTAAATACGTTTAGGTATCGTCGCCCTTAGTGTGCTCTTTTATTGTAGCCCGTAATTGTGCTAAATTTCATGCATATTGGACTGACCAAAGCTATTAGATAAACGTACTTTTAAACGTTAATTAATGAGAACTACATTGTTTTTTAAGTGGTATTAATTGATTTACTTAAAAAAAAAAGAAGGCATTGCTTTCTTTTTTTTCTCCATGGTAATACGACTATTATCAAAAGCAGAATAATAATATACCAGCTGGAAACTACAAACTAGTTTCTAGGTCTAAATTAGATAAGAATACACTGGTGTATTAAAAAAAATCATTAAAACCAACTACCATATTTCTCGGATACATAGCTCGAAGAACTGACGGCCGTTAGGACAGAAATGTTGGACCAAGCACTGGAAAGCGCAGCGAAGGTCGACTAGATGGAAAGACGACCTGATAGAGGTTGCTGAGAGCTGTTGGGTGCGCCGCGCAAGGTTGGTCACTCTAGAAATGTATGGGGGAGGCGTATGTTTAGCGGTGACGTCCTTTGGCTGATGTGATGATGATGATGATGACCGTAATACTTAGTAAACACTGCGCGAGCAATTTCCATCCCACAGCGAGACAACTTCGTGTTAGTCACTAAATTGCTCTGTCCCGTCAATTGTGACACTCCAGTGACGTGTCGTGGCGTTCTGCGTGACACTGGATGCGGTTATTTCGTTACGATGGATTATTGTTTGAGAGTTTTGCACAGTTAATTTTTTGTATTGGAAAATTTCACGGTTTCTACCTACACTAACAGAATGAAGGCCGAAAACTGAGCATTGAAATAGGGGACATCCACCAGCGAGATGGGTCGATGGCATCAACAAGATCGTGGGTCGTACGTGGTTTAGACTATCACAGGATCGGAAAGAATGGCAGAAACGAGGAGAGGCCTATGCCGAGCAGTGGGCTGACATAGGCTGAGAATGATGATGATTTCTCCATTGAATTTAGACAGTGTTAGAAAGACAAACCATTGGTAACGAAATAGGTTATTATGTTAAATAACATTATACCAAAATACGTTGTGTCCAATTGTAAATACCTATTTACACAGAAAAACAATATACTAACTTATAGATAAATTATACACCTTAGCGCCCTGTCTTATGTATGTATGTAATAAAGTGTGTTATACAATTTGTGCTAAAACATCTGCGTCTTTCTCCGTAAAGTTAATAATTTCGACACATCAAATGATATGACGCGTGACGTCTGATTACAGGCGTGACATTCTGTAACTAGCTTCCGAATACTTCGGTGTCACGGATTATAAAGCAAACACAATGTAAAAACTTTCAAGAACTTGAGGGGTTTTCATAGTATTATGAATGGTAAGATTCTTCCAAGTGTAGATGGATATTAACATTTAATTCAGGTAACAATAATAATAATTTACAGGAAGGTAAATGACATAATGTACGCCTTACAGAGATAGATTATAGAGATATAATGTTATAAGAGTAGAAGAGTTCCTTGTGAAAGGGCTCGCCCGGGGAAGTATTATATTTCTGCCACCAAACAGCATTGCTCTGTTTCTGTTTGAACGGTACTTTTGCATATGAAATTACAGGCACCTGAGGTTTTAGTTCTGTATGTCTTAAGTTGATGGACGCAGAACAGTGCATCGTAGGGCACATATCTAAGATTCGTGACCTACGACGAAATACTTTGTTATAGGCGATGGCATCAGGTGGGCCATAAGCTTGTTCTACGTCCATATCGTATAAAAAAACTACGAGCCTTACAGTAGTCGCATATGATGTGTAATATCTGACCACCGCGCGCGCTCATTGGTCAAATCAAATAGCGCGCGCTTCCCCGGTTTCCTGTTACACATTTCCGTCCCTTTTGCCAAAAGCACTCCCACAAACAGAGAAGAAAGATTTTACACATCAAAAAAACATGATGATTTGCGCTCAAAAGCACTGGTTTGGAATTATTTTGGATAAAAAATTAGATATTCAATTACAAAGTTCACTAAGGATATCACATTGGTTGTTGCCCGTGCACTACTTAATATAAATGTGAACGATGTTGTAATAAAATCAGGAAATGTGGCAGCATGGGGCAAGTTTTAAGCCCACTTCAAATGGACTCTGACTGTGATATTCACAATAATTTTATGAAATGAGGGTGCGTTCCCTATTAATTTCAAAGCCGTTACACTATTTATGTATACGCAAATAATATGTGACCTTCAAGATTGCACAATCAAAAAACAACTCTATTTCCTAGTAATTAACTTATAAGTTAAGTTCTTGCGTAATTCAAAAATTTATACGAATCACGAATTGAAAAACTTTCCATAATACTAGCTGCATGTGGTTTAAATTTAAATGCAAGCAATTTGGGACATCATTAATCACACACTAAAGTTATCGTTTTCTGTGATCTAGTGACACCTGCCGACATTCGAACCTTGTTGATGAATTGATATTTTTAAACTTTCGCAATAACTGTACTTACATCATTCCTAATATTAAACGGGTATCTATTGCGTATTTACCTTATCCTGTCGTTTCGAATGTGTTGTAACAACAATTTAGTTTTAATTTTTTTTATGCGATTGGGCAGGCCATGTAAGACGAATGCACTCGGACAGATAAAAAATTAAACAAATAATAAAAATAAATATTGCTGGACATTTCACACAGTAGCACATCTAGCCCCAAACTAAGCAGAGCTTGTACTATGGGAACCAAAATAATACTTACATACTTTTTTTTGTAAATACATGCTTATAATATATAGAAAAACATCCAGACCCGGAACAAATATCTGTAGATAATGCAAACATTTGTTCCACGGCGGGAATCGAACCCGCTACCACCAGCGTCTCAGCCAGCTATTCGCCCACTGCCCCACGGAGGTCGACAGATGGGCAACAATCGTTACCCAGTGGTTGTCTGAAGACGGGCGATGGCGCCGAGGAAGGCCTAGTAGACACTGGCGTGATGATTTCGATGCCTTCGAGACAGATTGTTGGGATTTGGCACGCGAGCGAAAATCCTGGAAGACGGTGGAGGAGACCTTTGCCCAGTAGTGGGATGACCCAGGTGAATAATTTTTTTTAACACATTCTTATAAAAATAATACACATAAAAAACTTGGTTTGTCTTATGCTTATAATATAGAGCTGTAAAAAAAATGCTTTTAAGTCAAAGCAATCAAAAACTACGGCCATATTTGCTGCTAATTTTGCTTGCAAATAAATCAAAACCTATAGGGAACTTTCCGTTGACTTAGAATCATGAAATTCGGTAAAAAGCAAGGTCAAGCACAAGTATAGGAGAAAATTAATTGTTAATTTGTAGTTATTCACATGAATACCATATTTTAACTGAACCATCAGTGCGCGAGCTAGACTCGCACTTGTACTGTTTTTTTCTCTCTTACGTCTACTTTAATAATGGAAACGCTAGACTTAAATTAACTTTAGTGTATAACTTTCAAACTACACCTCATTTTTAATTTAGAAAGTCATATGCAGTAAGAACAGAGCCCACAAAGCTTACCAACTCCAAGTTAAAACTTGATACAAAACATATTCGCAGCCTAAGTTACCGAGCTTAATGAGTGAAACTTCAGCTTTTAGACCAAGTTGAACAAAAATCAATCAAATGGCTTCCAAAACGAGAACTTGGCTTAACGAACTCATTATAAAGTAGCATGGTCTGTTTTGAAGGAGATGGTAGATTTCATTCGTTTTTTTTTATTACCATATATGCCCCCTTTTTGCAAAGAAGTTATAGGTAGCAAGCCCATTGCCATTTATTAGAATAAGGACATGTGCATTCGAATATTGGTAAGTTTAAGCATAATTAATTTTATTATTTCAGTACATCATCATCATATCAGCTACAGGACGTTACTGCTGATTATAAGCCTCTCCCATATATTTTCAGAGAGACTGACCTTGTGCAACCTGCACCCAACGGCTTCCAGTAATCTTTAACAGGTCTTTGCCATCTAGAGGAGGGTCATCCTACGCTGCGCTTTCCAGTGCGTGGTATCCACTGAAGAACTTTTCTGCCCCAACGGCCGTTAGTTCTTCGTGCTTTATGCCCTGCCTACTGCCACTCCAGCTTGCTAATCCTTTATGCTATGCTATGTCTGTGACTTTGGTTCGTCTACGAATCTCCTCATTTCTGATTCGATCTCGTAGAGAAACACCAAGCAGAACCCTCTCCATAGCACGCTGAGTGACCTTCAGCCTTCTTATCGATTTGATCAAATGTATTCAGCGCAATACATTTCATCAAATCTACTATTTTCACCCTGCACCTTGCACCATAGCTGGAAAACTTTCTCACGGTCCCTAATTAAAGTAAGGTGACTTTCCATTGCAATGGGGGTGGCATTATTTGTTGTATGAGTAATTGTATGGGTGTAACGTGACGCCGCGCCGTCGCAAAGGGTGAAGGAGTCAGAACCCATGTGGTGTTTGTTTTAATTTGGCGATTGTATGCAATGGTGGTATTAGTATGATTGCTTTTCTATTAAAAACAGCTCCTGTGTGTATGCGTTGATACATATAGCATCTGATCACGACTTTGAAAGTTTTGGTTCTGGTATGGTACCCACTCAAAAATTATATATATAATTTGTTCAACAATTTTATCTTATTATTACGTCACACAAATTGTTACTGACAATGGAGTAGTAAGACAGTGGAGTTTTAACACATAAACATTTTTAGGACCCTCAAAAAAGGAACAAGAGCTTCAAATTAACACCTAAAACAGAAACAATTTCAGTTTCAATACCTCAAAAGCATAACCGTAATACACCTATTCGCCTATTCCACAACATCCAGCCAAAATATCCTATTCACTCTCCTCATTAATTCAAAATTTCATATTCCGGAGAGAATTTGAGCTCAAAATGTTATCTCTAAAACCGGTTGATGCACAGGAACCGGGATAGAAAATCCCAGGCTTAGTTTTTGAACCGCTAAATGAATTAAGCTTGGTACACTCCGCGCTGAGAATATTCTGTGGCCACCGCATAAAGTAAGCATAAATATCAGGGTTTCTATCGCTAAGGGAGATGGTACTGTGTAGAAACAGACGGTATTTTAGACTTTAACTGTTCGATCGTCTGTGTCATTGGTTGCGTCTTTGCATTAGTCAAAGGTCATATTAAAACCTGTGGAGGTGAAACTTGAAAAGAGGTTCGGAACTTACGGTAAAAAAATAGCCACAGAAAATTCTGCAGCTTAGCCGAAGTGATTCTTTTTTAATTTTATTTATTTACGATAGGAAAATCAGTGACGTAAAAAAACATTTAATAGGTCTCCACTGATAGAACCGGAACCTGAATTAACACGAATAAAGATGTGAAACAGAAGATGAGTTGCTTTTGGTGTGGTTTTGGAAAACTTTTTCTATTGAAGATACTAATGAATTACATATCTGAATCTATCAGCCTGTCGAAATAAACGAAACAACTAATAAGACGCCCAAAGATAATAAGTAGACGTTTGATAGATTAATGAATTGATTGATAGAATTGGCATTGTTTGAAGACAATGGTAAGAGTGATGTCAATCAATGAGCCATGAGAGAGAGACCTTTTATCGACTTAACATGGCTTAGAAAGTGCTCACATGGTTTTAAATTGTTTACATGTATGTGCTACAGAAACTTTAGAAACTTGGTGAGTGTGGGTATTTAATTCCGTGTTGGTCGATTATTCTAATCTTTATTTTGTAGATCATGAAGATTGTAGGGTGTTTTCAAATGTGATGCGAATCTACATTAAATAAATAAATAAATATTGCTGGACATTTCACACAGCGCTATCTAGCCCCAAACTAAGCAGAGCTTGTAATATGGGAACCAGATAACTGATAGAATACTTATATACTTTTTTTTTGTAAATGCATACTTATAATATATAGAAAAACACCCAGACACGGAACAAATATCTGTAGATCATGCAAACACTTGTTCCGCGGCGGGAATCGAACCCGCTACCTCCTGCGTCTCAGCCGGCTATACGCCCACTGCGCCACGGAGGCAGTCAAACATATTATTTCTTTATACTGAGCATATGTCTTGCAGTTGTTCTTTAAAATGCGTAGTAATTTTTCAATTATTTCATACGTCCAAAATTGGCATAAATCAAAATCGCGTCTCTTATGCCTTACAATTCCTTCCCTCCCAACGTCGGTGCTTGGAGCCTGTCCATATATTTCACAGGCGGTCTGCATTTAATAGCCCGACGGCAGCCCGATAATTTTATTATTGGCGGATTTTTTTTTCACTCTGGCAATGACGCGGCGGACCCATTGAAAAAATAGATTTAGTTTTTAACGTCTTCGTGGGGGTCTTTTTTAATGGTAGCGTTCGGGTAAATGAGTGTGGATGATTGCCTGTTTATTATGCAGAATGGATTTATAGGGAGATTTTTGGGTTGTGGTTTTATTGTAGTTTTTGGTTTATTGTTCTGGACAGTGAGGTAAACGTAACGGCTATTTTAAATGACTTAGTTGCAGGGGGCGAATGACAAAAAAATAAACGCTTTTTTAAAAATTTATGAGAAAGAACAAAGTATTGTTTTAAACATTTGTAATAATGGATGATTGTTAAATAGGTAGGGTTTTACCTAAAAAAATATTAAACAATTTTAGCTCGTGTTTAAAAAATTCCTATAGTAAAATTAGTAAGGATTTTTTAAAAATTCGTTAAACAGTTGTTTAACATTTTTGTGGTAACAAGGATAATGTTTACTTTTCACACGCCTAAGAAACAATTTCATGGGAAGCAGCACAATTCGCCTAATCCATAACGATGACTACATTTCAAAAATTACAAACACTACATTATCAAACCCTTTTCTTCACATAATTCGGTAAAGTAGCTCCTATTTCCTTTAGATAAGGGTCAGAGTAATGATAGTGTTAAACACGGGGTCAAAACGAAACGTGTGGGGAACAACAATAAAATGAAATGGTTGAATGACGCGAAGGACAATGGTGGGGTTCAAATCGATTAGTAGCTCGATAATAGTCCTTCTGGTGACCAAACTTCTTTAGGTTTTCGAGACTGAGAAATGAATTTACTTTATGTATTAACTATGTCCTAGCAAATAAACGTTATCTTATCTTACTAATTTTATTTTATTTTATTTATTAATACTTAGATTCACAGTTACATTACTGTATATTATAAACTAATTAACATAGTGCTGGACTTAAACCAAATTGAATCTACATTATGTAATACTAAACTTATAAATTTGACGCGGCAAAGTAGCTCGCCTGTTAACTTTAACATACTTACGTATATATATATTTAAATTAAATATTTACATGAAAAAATAATAACAAGAAATAGTTTGCAAAAAAAAGTGAACATTAACATTTTTTAGCATATAAATTAATGAAAAAAGTGCCCCTTGAGCTACAATGTTTGCTTGATCGCATTTGAAGTGTGTGTGTGTATGTGTTTATGTGTGTATAGTGTACCTAGTGTGTGTGGTGTGGGATGTATTTTACAGTGTTATGTTATGTTTTAAAGTGTTAATTATCCGGTCATTTGGAAATTGCTAATACAAGCATTATGCTAAAAACAGTGACACCGTATACTATCTACTCCTATTTTCTTAAGCCCTTTTTAGCTACGTCACTTATGATAAGTCTATAAAATGCCTAAAACCTTAATGATAGGTCGCTGATTAATAAATGCTTACTGAAACCATCCAGTTATTTTAATTGCTAGTCATAATTGTATTCAAAGCTAATAAGCTCAGATTATTATTTTTGAAATCCGTAACAAAGTCAAAGTCAAAGTCAAATATTTTTATTCATTAAAATCACAAGGATCACTTTGAAACGTCAATTTTACTGCCTGTTCCTTCGCGACCAAGCCAGGAAAGAAAGGCAAGAAAACAAGGCTGGTTATTTTTTTTTAATGATCCTTTTACAATACATAATACAGAAAAGAAATTACGTCTAAATTGTAACATTTTGAAAGAGTTGGAGCAGTTTCAATCCCAAGCTTCTCTATCATCTAAATAATCCGATATTTTATAGTAGGCTAACACTTGGGATTTAGTAAAAAAATCGCAATAAATAAACTTCTTAAGGTGGTGCGATTCCTATGCAAACGTACAGTGACGATTCACTAGATAACTGAACAGCAGAAATATCTAAACATATTATGAGTAATTTATTAGTTACGACATAATATTCCCGCAAAATCAATAAAATTGTAATGCATCATTCATAAAAGACATAATACCTAACTAGTGGTTCGCCCTGAACTGAGATCTCGCGAGTCTACCATAAAAACAAAAAAATATTATTCGTAATCTTTGAGAATCAAAATAGTGCCCCGTAATAAATAACCGAATTACTTGACCTACGGTTTCATTCAAATTACAGGTAACGGGAGTTCATGTAAAGTGGTTACTTATTTTTGGGGTACAAATTGCAGTTATTCTGGATTTCAGACTTTTGCCTATATTTGTGATTATTAAGCTATACGCATACCAAATTACAGCACTGTGGGGTCACTGGTATACCCTGTGAATTTTGTCAAAGTTTTGTTTTTATTATGGCCAATAACTCAAATGCTTCGAAAGTTATCCTCGGACAAACAAACATACATACATACATACAACGCCGATTTGCCCAAGTTGATTTAGAGATCTCGCTTCGCTCGATCAATTAGAAAAATAACTTTTTGAAGACATCCCACTAATATAATTGATGTGAAACTTTTGATTTTTGTTTGTTACTTAATCACGTCGTAACGCCTGAACCGATTTCGATGAAATTTGGTATGTACGTAGATTATAATCTGGATTAACACATAGGTTGCTTTTTATAAATAAACAACGCGTCCGAAGCCGCTGGCGGAAGTTAGTTTCAAATAAGTAAAAATTATGAATATTTAGATATGTATAATGAAAGTGTGCAATTTTATTGATTTTGTGGGAATAAGAAGAGGTAGCTAATTGGATACGCATATGTTTAGATATTTCTGCCGTTCAGTTATCTAGTAAATGTAATATGATTGTTTGTAAATATAAGAATGGACCACCAGTATGCACATAATTATCACAGTTAAAATTTATTATAAATATATATTTTAGCAATTAGGTTTGTCAAATTTATACGACCTCCGTGGCATTGTGGGTGAATAGCCAGCTGAAACGCAGGATGTAGCGGGTTCAATTCCCACCACAGAAATGTTTGCATAATCTACAGATATTTGTTCCGGGTCTGGATGTTGGATGTCTATATATTATATGTACCTAAGTATTCACAAAAAAAAGTATATATGTATTCTATCAGTTATCTATTTCCAATAGTACAAGCACTGCTAAGTTTGGGGCTAGATAGCGCTGTGTGAAATGTCCAGCAATATTTATTTTATTAATATTTACATCAATAATATTTTTAAACAAAAGTAGTAGAGTTTGTAGTGAAAGGGCTCGCCCGGGGAAGTGCTACCACCATACCTATTTCTACCGCCAAGCAGCATTGCTGTGTTTCGGTTTGAAGGGGTTTCGGTTGCCGATGAAATTACAGGCACATGAGGCTTTACACCTGTATGCCTCAAGTTGATGGACACAGGGAAGTGCATCGTAGGGCACATTTCCAAGGAGCGTGACCTACGAGGCAAACTTTGTTATAGGCGATGGTTACCACTTAACATCAGGTGGCCATAGGCTTGTTCCTTCTCTATAGTATTAAAAAAAAATATCAAAAAGCTTTCAACAATAGTTGCAAAGGGCTAAAATGCCTGGTGAACACAATGCACCTACGCTTGATCACTTCATCAATACCCCACGTTACCCTTTCTCGTAATGAGCTTGGAATTAGTGATGCTTTGTATTTGTTATTCTATCTCTGAAGAAATATATTTCTGTAGATTTACGAGATTTTAGTAATTTTGTATACTTCTTTAGAATTTAGGAGGAAATAGTATGTGTCATTTGTTTGTCTATGTGTTCATCTTTTTTGTTACGTTATTTAAACTACGATGCGCAAAAATGTCATTGACCGAGCTGCAGAAGTCCAAGCTCAAGATTTGCCAAAGGGCAATGGAACGCAGCGTTCTAGGATTCCGGAAAACCGATCGGGTGAGGTATACCACGCTTCGTTCACTAACTGGAATTGCCGATGTGGGAGACAAACCGCGAACCTCAAGTGGAATTGGGCCAGGCACGTAAGTCGAATGCTTCCGGAGAAATGGGCCAACATCGTAACACCTTGGGTACCGGAGAATGGACAGTGACGTCGGGATCAGCCGCGAAAGCGTTGGCGCGACGACATCAGTGGATTCGAGAAGGAATGGTGGGAATCTACCAACGATCGCGATAAGTGGAAGGAGTTGGGGGAGGCCTTTGCCCAGCAGTGGGAAAAGGCAGGCTAGTATAAAAAAAAATATTTATTTTCTTTTTATTTTATTTTTTTATATGACCTGGTGATAGGTGGTAATCATCGCCTATAACAAAGTAATGCCTCGTAGGTCACGCATCCTAAAAAGGCGATCTACGATGCATTGCTCTGCGTCCATCAACTTGAGGCACACGGGAGTAAAGTTTTTTCTTTTTTTATAATATGATTATTGCCAATATTGCATTAATTATATCTATATAGTATGTCTGATAATATACGCACAGAAATGAAAGGGGTGATTTTGATGAGCATAATAAATAAATTTGTGAAATGTTTACCATAGAAATGTGAAATTTATTTTGGCATGTAAAAACAAACACTTTATTAAACTTATGCTCTGCTATTGCATAATGCTTGCCATCTAACCACAGATACTGTATTGGTGACGTCTCGAGATATCTCTTGTAGTCCCTTTGTAACCTAAAACCCGCAGCCATTTCCGAAAGAGATAACAAATCGGCCTTTATTTTTGGATGTCGATTGCAAGAGTAGGCAGTAAGTTTTATATCGAATTAATAACCTAAACTTAGTTGATTTTCTTTAAAATTTGATAATATAACTAGTTTGTAGTAGTTTTTTACCAAACAACCTGTACTTACATCTAGTTTGTTACATGAACCATGCAGAGCAATGCGCAATAGCTGGGTTCGGTATTATCTAAAAAAATTATATTAATGTTAGTTGATAATGTAATAATATTGGTTATTATTTGCCAGTGCACAGTCGTATATATTTTTTGCATAATTTTTGCAGTCATTATTATCAATTGGATTAGATACCATTTTATTGTGCGGTCAATAAGTTAAAAAAGGGGTACAAAGTTTTATTTACACGTATTATTAAATAGATAATGAAAAAATATAGAATGTCAAAAAAGGAAGTTAATACTTTGTTAAAGCTTACCCACAAAACAAACACAATATGGATAAAAATCAACATAAAATGCCTAAAGTAGATTTAATTTCAAGTAGATAGGTAACTACTTGTATTAGCAGCGCTTGTATATTATTCTGATCATCCTAAAATTATAGAGTTATTTAACTTTAGCGGTTAATCATTAGTATTCTATCAATACTAAAATGCATCAATCAACAATTGTAAATTGGAGTGCTAACCACATATTCGAACATGGTGAATGAGGATATTATTAGGTTAAAATCTCTAAACAATATTATCAACATCGCCTAACATTTAAATTAGTAGCTAATAAATAAATTGAAATATTAAACGTATCTAATAAATCAATGAACAGATATTACAGTAACAACCAATCATTAATCACGCTCTAAAACATTTTGACATACAATCGTATGTTCAATTGAATGGACTGAATGCTTTATTTAACACGCTGTCTCTTCTTATAAAATTAAACCTTAAAACATTGACCATAGAATTTAAAATAAGTTAGTTTGACGGCTATATTGTAGTATAAAAAAATCATACACTCAACACATGAAAACGAATTGATTCAAAAACTACGTTCATTGAATCGTTAACAATGAAAATCGCTATAACAAAGCATCCGCTCCATGAGGTGTAAGTGACAAAAAAGTGTCAGTAAAGTTTTTTTGCAAGAGTTCCAGACGCCAAAAATATCCGCGATTTGGAATGATAATGGCAAAGGGTTATCAAGAATGTCGACATCGTCAAGAAGATTCAAGCAAAATAGATTGATTAGAATCATAGATTGGAATGTACTCTTATTGGGTGTTTAACTGTTTAGGTTTACCTATAAATGGTTTATTTATAAACAGTCTGTAAATTTTGAAGAATAGTTTATGCCATAATACCAGAAAATAATAGTTTTTTTTTTATACAAAATGAAGATAAACAAGCAAATGTTAACTTGATGTTAAGTGGTAGCCATCGCAAAGCAATGCCCACGCGACGTGCTCTATGATGCACTGCCCTGCGTCCTTCAATGTGAGGCTAAAATACTGTTTTTTTCAATCGGTTTATTCTCAAAATCCCCACCGCTACGTCCCCACCAGCGCGTAGAGGTCTTGTAACTGGTCAATTACTACAAACATAAATACTTTAAAACGGGTAATTTGTTTTCAAAAAATTTATCAAGAAATTTCCTGTGTTAAAGTATGTATGTTTGTACCTACGTCGTGGTGGAGATTTCGAGAATGAACCATCCAATCCAATAATTTAAAATGTTGGAAATCCACTTTTTCATACATTGCGGCGTCATTATACAGTCCAGTTTGTATGGAAAGGTGTTAGAGTTTTTATTTTAAATCGTATTAATATCTTATGACTTATACCATCTACCGATAGTGGAAATCGCCTTAACAAAGAGCTCACTATTGAGCTTAAAATAAAATAATAAAGCACAATACAAAAACAGGCATTGTTTTATAATAATTCGCAGAACCAGGATACGTGACGAATAGTTGACACCTTCCAGAATTTGAAGTTCACTTTTGAAATAGGTACCTTAGATGTGGGGATAGTGATTCAAAAAATATATTTTATTAATTATTTATAATATTTTTTTAATTTAATAATATAAAATATTATATATATACGTAGGTATACATACATTAAACCAATATAAAACAGAACTTAGATGATAAGATAAACAGATAAAAATACGGAGATAACGCTGCATACACAATCTCTAATATCTAAACTAGGCATAGCCTAGGTCTATATAATCGTCTATAGCTATCCTACAAAAACCCAAAAAAAAGAGTGTTGTATGTATTCGGGGTTCATGTATGTTTTCTTCTTTATCGGTTTTTTACCGTCGTATTTATTTTAGCTAGCCAGTGTTAAAAACTTAATTACAGATATTTTCTACAATAAAAACTTCGAATGTTTTCGATAAAAAAAAACTATATTTGTGGATGTGCCAGACAGCACTGCAGTTTAAATATCTTATATTATTTAGTGTAGTCAAAACATAATTTGTTAAAATCGTTTCCAGCATCAACATTTTTAAGCATCGATATTTAGCTTAACATAAATTGCAAAAACGTCTCAGATTTTAATTATTTTGTAGGTATTAGTTATTTAAAAAACCTAGTCTTTGACGGATCAACAAAAGTCCAAACTCGGGGTTTGTCAGCGAGCCATGGAGCGCAGTATCCTAGGAGTCAAATTAACAGTGAACTGCGCTCCCAAACACAAATCGCGGACGTTGGGCACCAAGTAGGCAAGTTAAAGTGGGACTGGACGGGTCATGTCCAGTTGTCCAGGAGTTGTGGTCAAAATCCACCACCGAGTGGATCCCAAAAGACAGAAAACTAGCACGCGGCAGACCGTGAAGCCGATGGAAAGAGGAACTCGACTTGTATATGGAAGACTGGACCACACACGCGCATGATAGAGTGGAGTGGAAGGAAGGAAGCCCTTTGACCTGCAGTGGGACAGTGGGACAGTAGGCTCCAAATAATATAATTAATATTTAGCCTTACATATTTAGGAGTAAATATTTTCAAGTTTAAGCTATCCTGGATCCTGTCAAAATAACACGTTATAAGTTAAGAGAAACAAAGATTTTACAAATCAAATAAACAAAGACGTAAAAGAAACATTAAACATACGAGTAATTACTATTCCAAAAATTTACAAACTTAACCATTTAACACAATACTGACGTACAAATACCGAAAATTAGCAACATTTTATTATATCCAAACATGTTTAAGTATTTCCAGAATACCTTACACTCTGTTAAACGATTTAGTGTGAAAACATCGGTGTTTAGTGAATAAACAGTAACTTGACTGCAGTTCTCCTGGTGTTGCGTAAAGTGACGGAAATAGTGAGGAGAAACATTTTGATAGAGAAGTGCTTGTCAAGTTCTGGATTAGAGTTAGGTTTCATTTAAAGGCAATGATTGCTTGATTGTTTATGGTAGACATAAATTCAAAGCAATCATAAAGTTCATAAAACTCTCCTTATGATGATTGAGGCTGAGAGACATATTACGAATGAATAGGAGTGGCATAGGAAAACATTATTTTATTAATTTTGATAATAATGTATACAACCGTCACGGATGACTGTTTTAAATAGTACATAAATATACAAGGGCTGTAAGCAATTTATTACACCCAAAAAATTTTGCCATACGAGCGAGAAAATGCGAGCGAGGACGCTAATCGAGGGTGTTATTGATCGCTGTACCCTAGCATATACATAAATATCAATCACGAATACGAGGAAATTAAAAAAAAGTTTTTATAACAGTTTGTTGTTAATGAGAAAATTAGCGTTCCCGGTATCCGTTATTTTTTTACTGTTAGACGATTAGTTCTTTCATTTTTTCATAGAAATAAGGCCTAATTAAATAAGGTAATTTGTCATGGAGGTTGTATTGCATTTAAGCTTATTATAAATATAATGAGCCTCATTCCATTTATAAATTTACTTACGGTCCTATGACAGTAAATCGCTTTTACGGAGCCAAAATCGAGTTTACAATGACCAACTTTCAGAGCATGGGTTATGAAAATATGATTTACCATTTCGTCCTCCTTTTTTTTGATCATCAAAAGATATTATCACTCGTAGGTATATTATAAATGCGAAAGTTTGGATGTTTGTTTATTTTTTACTCAATCCCGGCATAACGGCTGAACAGATTTCGATCAAATTTGGTATGTACGTAGATTGTAACCTGAATTAATACATAGACTACTTTTTGTTGGCAAACAACGCATGCGAAGCCGCAGGCGGAAGTTAGTGGACAAATAAATGAAAAAAAAACGGGTTTGTTGTGACCTAAAGTTAACCAGGAGTAAAAAGTGGCCAATTGAGAAAGTGGCTGCTTAGATGTACATACCTCATGACAACTTTCACGATGTTAAGGTAAAAAAATTGCATAAATGCGTCCTACTATTTTGAATATCTAATGTAGGACTATCAAATGATTTTCCTACAATTTTCTATACCAACCAACTTACGCAATCAACCAATGATATCGATAAGAAATTCCCTGTTAATATGATTTTCATATAGAAACACATAATTATCGTAAATAACCTCATGCAAGATTGCAGAACCTGAATATCTGTTATTTAAACCACCTGACTTACACTGTACATTCCCAGTATTCATTTGCAAAATATCTATACATCCATAGGTCAACATGTAATAAAAGTGGGCAAATAATTATCATTCGAAGCACCAACATTTGCATATGTATCCGCACGCGATTCAATCGTACGACGTAAAGAACAGCCGGAAGCCCATTAATGTTTCCAGTCGCTCACTTGTCTTGCTTATCGGGGTCGGACCAGCAATGTATGGTGTACAATTCGTTTTTGAATAAAACTGGTCGATCGTTGGGCTATAATATGTTTTGGTACGGAGCTATCAAACCCTTATCTGAGCTTATACGCACTGTAGAGCACATTTGCTAATCGCCGCATCGTTTTACTCCCTATAGATGGATACAGCGATAATGCTGTAGGGTTTTATACCAGGATTTGGGGAGATTCAGATTAGGAGCAATTTGCCATACGGCGTTTGAATGAGTTTGATGGGGCCATATTTTGTGGCATAACGATCGATTTTGAATTTGAATGAAATTGTATATCGGATTAAATTTTGGGTTGCAATTTAGATATTTTGAAGGATTACTCTTTAGATTCAGATTTACAAACCAATCGGCAAGATAAGATGCTTGAGAGCTTTTGCTTTTTATTATTAAGTTCGCCATTGTAACTTATGTGCAATAAAATATTTTCAATCAATCAATTATGAGAATTGAGACCCAGTGTTTAAATTTGAATATACCTAAGTGAGAGAAGGTAATGAATCTTATGGATAAACAAGTCTGATTTTGCCTCTCGTTACGTTCCAAGAAAAAAATTTAGATAGGATAAGTAATGTAACAATTTTAAACTTCAAATCAAATCAAATCAAATCAAATCATTTATTTGCATCAAATAAGGGTTTAAACAAAGTTCTTAAAATTATTATAGATCCAACTTATTTCTACCACAGAGGCATGCAAATTATTAAAACATAAATAAAATTATTACAAATCACAAAATAAGAACTAATAAAACTAACACAAACAACCAAAGTAGAATAAATGTCAAACAAAATCAATTGATCAAATTCAGATGTCAGGCAATATTAATTATACATTACGTTAATATTAATATTCATTTATCTAGTAAATACTCCTGAATGCTGTAGTAGGCTTTCTCAATTAAAAATTTATTTAATTTATTTTTAAACATATGTACATTATCCGTTTCTAAAATTGATTTTGGTAACTTATTAAATAACCTAGGTGCCATACCCATTACGCTTTTGTCAAAAAGAGCGGTTTTATGCGGAGGCATTTGTACTTTATTAATTTGACGTCTGTTGCCCAATGTTACGAATTGACTCTTGTTTTGTCTGACAAATACAATTGTTTCAAATATGTATAAACAGGGAAAAGTTAATATGTTGAGTTGCTGGAAATGAGGCTTACATGTATCAATTTGTCGTAATTTACAGACGGCTCGCTTACCAATAGGGTTCATAGATCAAGTAGAGTAAAAAGATATTATTTTTTTCACTCAAAAAATATACTGCAATCAACTCGAGCTATATAGTTATGAGATAATTAGGTTATGAGCAGATATTCAGTATTCTGTATTTTTACTGCGTTCATACAAAGTGGATTAAAATGTTACATGTCAGGTCTTATTGACTAGTACCCTGGTGCCCTTCAAGTAAGGGTGTAGCAATATTAAAGCTAAATAGACAGGTCTAGTAGAATCAAAAATGACCGATTTTATGTTTTGAATTTGAATGCTTAGTGAAATCATTATTGTAGAAAATTATTTACATGTCTTGTCGTTAAAAAAGTAGTGTAATGTGTAGTAACTCTTTTCCATTAGTATATGTTTTAATGTATATTCAAAGATGTTGTCGTTTTCTTGTGCTTTAATTTGTATAATGGTCGCAAGAATCATCATTGATCATTGAAACAGAATAACCTATGTAGGTATCGAATGTTTACCTCCTTCAGGAGTCAAACTCCATTTGATATATAGACAAAACACTCAGTACTGTCAATAATTTTACATTAAGTATGCATATATTAAGGTATATAATGAATGAAGCTTATACATTTGGTTAAGTAATATTATGCCATGTCTGTAATAATCAGATTAGGTACATAAATGAAATGACGCTCGATAAAACCCTGCTCTCCGAACTAGTTTGAGACTATGTCTCGTCCGGCAGATTAGTAGAGTTTGTGCAACCACAGCCACCCAGCTCCCACAACGCAACCAATCAACCAATTACCTACACAAAGAGGATTTATTCCATTAGCTCATGAAGGAAATTAACAATTGCTCTCCAAATAAACTCGTCAACTTAATTCCATGATGTCAGTTATCGTTGGCTTGGCTTGGGTTGATTGACTCATTTATTGGACACGTTGCTCTAATATTCAGATGAAGCTGTGATTGGTTTATTTTCAAGACGAGGTATCATTTTATGAATCGTACGGACTTCAAAGAAATCACATGTCCATCTGATTCCATTTAGCTTTGAAATCAATCATTATTCTGTTGCAGTGGTGACATACTACAAATCGCTTTTATCGATGAGACTGCCACTTGTATTTCCGCGTGACTTGTTATTTGTTTTTTTTTTATTTTATTTTAAGTGTGATGTACAATAAGTTGGATATGTATTATCTACAAACTAAAAATAAGTTACTTTCTTTAATTTTTTTTATCTGTGGAAATCCGTCATGGATACCTTCCGCCTTAGGCAGGCGGAAATACTCTTACTGACTAAAACCTCACGGGATTCCCTCTGAACGCCATCTGCTGGGGCTGTGGATACGCATGTGTACTCTGCCATGGCTCCCTCGGCGTTTGCTCTTCGTGAGCTCCATCTAGGTGGGTAGTTCTAATCACAATCTCAAGAGGCTCGCAGAACGACCGTGTGCTCCACCTTATGGCTTGTTAATGGTGTGTGGCAGACACCCCCGGATGCTGCCACCCAAGCCTGTGTTATGGTGGTCAAAGACCATGGAGGTTACTCTTCCGACCCCTTGTTCTCCTGCTGCGGATTGGATTGTCTGTTGAGATCTGACTCCCTTTTCGCAGCTTCTTTCTGCGTCACTATATCTTCACAAAAGGTCATTTCTGGCGTCCATGCCTCGTCATTTTTAGCCATAGTCTTAACTAAGGCTGCAAGTGACAAGTCATTCCCTACTATACGAGCGAGCTCTTGTCTAGGGGTTGCCCATGTCGGGCACTCCCGCAATGTATGCTGCGCCGAGTCTTCGGGGGAAAAGAAAGTTACTTGAACCAAGGTGAGAAATAAAACAATGAAAGATCAAGCTCTCTTTGCAAGAATTTTAATCTCATTTCAACCATAGAATATCCTATCAAGAACCGCACAATTGAACCAGATTCCGTTGTCATCATTGATTGATGTAAAGATTAATTATAAATAGAAAGTAATGAAATGTGAAAGATACGGTCATGAGGAAAGAATCTGCCAGCCGCCCTTTGATCATGTAAACTAAACAAACTTCTGTTTACAAGAGCCACGATCAAACTGAGATATTTATTAATATCGATTCTGGTATTCGTTTTGGAGTTTTATCATTTTTATACAGTTTAGTGAACAGAAACAAAAAATAATTAAACTAGGTATCTCTTTATAAAGCAAACTTGTAGAATTCGTATAAGAAAGAAGTAGTAAATAATGTAGCAGGAAGTTGATAACATTACTAGTAATTAATATAAATTCAAATATAATTTAAATTTCCTGCTTAGCTTTAGCGAAATATATTAGATCTCAACTAAATTTGACATCCTGTAATTTAACCACATTTCATGCAATCTCACTAATATTATAAACGCGAAAGTTTGTATGGATGTTTGTGACTTTTTCACGTCGGAACGGCTAAATCGATTTCGGTGAAATTTGGTATGCATGTAAATCATAACCTGGATTAACACATAGGCTACTTTTTATTGGAAAACTACTCGAAGCTTGTAAAATATAATTTCATTTGAAGCTCTGGTACTTTACAGTTTTATGCTGCCAGAGTGACCGACTCGATATCAAATAGGGCACAAACTCGGTTGACATGACCGACCTATTACAGCCGTTATTCTCCCATCTACCAGTTTTATACCTTACAAAGAAGTGGTTCCTATAACCTATAAATCTAAGTATATAAATTATAACCAAATCTAAATCTTATTCAGGCGGCAGAATACGTCGCTGAGTTAGCAATTTAAAATAGATAAAACATGACTTCCAAGTTATCGGAGCGGATCGGAAGATCACAGTCTGCTGATAAGGTTCTAACCACAGCCAGAACCTTAGAGGTAAAATACCAAAAAGAGTTTAATAAGTTGTGTCCATATTTTCAGGTGCGATGGTTATTATGCTTTCTGATGAAACATATGCTTACTATTTGGTTCTTTCTGTAGTTTTTTTCATGACAATTGACGACGATTTAATAGATACTATGATAGCAAGTTGTAGTACTAGCTAGGCTCAACCATTCTGTCATTATTTCTTGTCATTGGCTGTCTTTCAGGATACAGTGACTAATACCCACTTTTACTTAAATATTTTGAAATATTTTTAATAAACGCCGAATACCTATACCGTCTTTGTGACCTTGATCTGTTGTATGAACCATAATGCTTGGGTTTCAGGTTATTGACTCTATAATATTATTACTCTAAGACTTCTACCTTTGGCAGTATCAGTAATGCCTTCTTGAATGTTTAGTTTTGTGTTGACGTTTCAAAGTGATCCTTGTGATTTTAATGAATAAAATATTTGACTTTGACTTTGACTTTGAACAAGATTAAAATAATAAAAAAAAATACAGGGTGTTACGAGTTAGCGACGCCTGTATGTATAATATTTTGCAAAACATTAATTTTTGGATAGCAGTTATTATTGAGCCCAATCTTCGTTTAAGATAAGCTAAAATTATTACTGTACTCTATCGGAGGGCTCCTATAGCCCTCGGCAACCAACTAAGACTCGTATCTTTTTGAAAAAGTGTCAAGCTAGTGTAAATATTTTGACACGTTTAAAAGGAAACATGAGTCGTAGCTGGTTACCGACGGATATAAGAACCGAGGTTCCTCTTCTCGTTTTGAGAAACCAAGCTTTCAATATACGTACGGCGTAATACAAATTCGCATAACAACTAAGATATTAAACCAATAAATAGAAGCTAGTTTCTTCTTAAGGAAACAGGTCAAGTTAATACGGGATCTGAGTCAGTGGACCTCAATGTAACGCCCACTCAGGACCACTCGCTTAATTTCAGCTTTGTTTAATTGCCTAACAGTTGCTTTTACTGAGCTGGATAATTTGCTTGCTATTCCGAATGGATAGAATGGCTTGACACATACAGTGCGAATGTTTTGAATGACTTGAAAGGAATGTTTTGGCAGGGTGCTGGATGATACATTGTAACAAGCACAGTGCAAGAAGAATTTGGTGTTTTGCCAATTGCTTTAGGTTTTAACACATCACGTACTTAACTGTCGTCATATACTGCCTCACTAATTGTGACACAACTGTAATTAACTTGCTGACCCTCCCGTGGCTTGGCACGCGTGGTTTTCAATAAAAACATTACCTTCCTTCCGCGCAGTAGGTAAAAAGTAACATATGTCCTAATCCCGTGAATACGTAACAAACAGACAGAGAGACAGAGTTACTTTCAAATTTATAATATTAGTATAGATACCTATATGTTGACACTTGAAAGTTGTAGGCCATTCATAAAAAACTAGCTGGCCCGCCCGCAACTTTGCACGTGTTGTTTGTCAATAAAAATATTACCCTCCTTCTGCGCAGTCGGGTAAAAAGAAGCCTATCCTCAATCACGGTCATAATCTATTTATATACCAAATCTGAAAATATGAATTTTCAGATCCCTAACTTGAGGAATTTTGGATTGCCAAACTTTCAATCCCTATTTCACCCCTCAAGATTTTTTTTGAGACAAAATACAGCCCATGTCCTTCTCCAGGATATAATCTATCTCCTCGCCAAATTTAATTACGATCCGTTTAGCCATTTAGTCGTGAATAGGTAACAAAGAAACAAACAGAGTTCCTTTCGCATTTATAATATGGATTTTGAAATGCTAGCAGAAGGGTTTACCTTCAGACACTTCTGGCAATATAGGCGAGCAACTCTATATAAAACTATTAACTTAAAACAATGCCCCTTTCCATTGTGATCTAACATCCATTAGACCCGGCGATAACGAATAAAACGATAGCAATAATCATTACAAGACCCCACTATACAATTATTACGGGAAAATGACCCGTTTAATCCAGTTTCTATTTGATAGAAAATGCGGTAATAGGTTAAAATTTTATGTTCTTTTTAGGGCTCCAATAATGTGGTCCCTTATTATAACCGGTGGTCGTAAAAGTTACATTTTAATGTTATTCAAAATCAGTTATACAGTTTGTCACCGCATTCACGACATTAATTTAAAACACATATGCAGAATCGTATTAACTGATTTTAGAGACTGGTTTAATACTAGTAGCTTGAATATTTATCCAGTAATCAATACATTTCCAATAAACAATTTTTAACGTAAATCGGCGGCGCCTTTGCGGCAATACCGCTTAGTCAGTTTAACAGGTACCTACTTACATGATAAGTGAATATTATTTTTTGAACTATTTTAAACAGACTATTTCACTGATATTTTAGGAATTGAAATTAAGGTAGATTGAAAATTTAAAAATTAATCGTGGTATTAAATTAAAAAAAAAAATATTAATAATACAAGCCATCAGCCCTACCCGTGATTTAAATTAATGTCGTAAATGCGGTTACACGCAGTGTAAATTGTTCCGTATGTTCTTATAATATTTATGTACCTATAGCTTCCGCCCGTGGGCTTCGCACGCCTAGTTTGTTTGTCAATAAATAGTAGACTATCTCATGTCCCACTTAATTATTGAACCTCCTGTGTCTCACCCGGCTATTTGCCACTGCACCACGGAAGTCGATAAAAATAGTTGATAAGAATATTACGTAAAGACGAGATTTACGGCAAATATGACGTTTCCAACCCAAAACTTGCCTTCTACATAAGGTCATGACTGCTGTCTCAAATCGTTGGTGTACGAGCCAGAAATCCCGAAAGGCAAGCAAGATTACAAAAAAATATGAACTCCGCCATACTTTGGCTAGGTACAATATAAATCACTCCAATATATTTGCAGACATGCCAAACCTGCGTAATATATTGAATTAATGCGACCAAGCCTCGTTGTACTGGGGACACGCCTTTCGACTGTTGCCAACAAGGTATGCTTCATTCAATAATAAAATAATGCTGGACCATGGACCTATAGTAGGTCCATGTGCTGGACATTTCATACAGCGCCATCTAGCCCCAAAATAAGCAAAGCTTGTACATGGGAACCAGTTCATATTTTTTGACGACCTCCGTGGTGCAGTGGGCGAATAGCCGGCTGAGACGCAGGAGGTAGCGGGTTCAATTCTTGCCGCGAAACAAATTTTGCATGATCTACAGATATTTGTTCCGGGTCTGGTTGTTTTTCTATGTATTATAAGTATGAATTTACAAAAAAAAAAGCATATAAGTATTCTATCAGTTATCTGGTTCCCATAGTACAAGCTCTGCTTAGTTTGGGGCTAGATAGCGCTGTGTGAAAATGTCCAGCAATATTTATTTATTTAGTGCGGTGAGAATCGAACCTGCAATCTCCTGCGTCTCAGACAGCTTCGCCTACACACGGAGGTCGTCGAATAAGTAGTCAATTTTTTTTAACGTGAACGATGGTAAATAATATTAAAAAAAATATATATATTTAACGACATATACAAAGTTTACAGTGCTTTATCATATCGTAAACATCGTCATAATTATCAAGACGTCCACTAGGCTAATAAATTTCCAAAGTGACCAATAAGCAGCCTGCACCCAACTGTTCCCAACAACCTTTTTCTAGAACGTACTATTACGTACCTACTATTGTATATATGTATTGCTATTGTATATTTTATAAAATAAGAGTAATATGAATTTTGTCTAAAGGGGCAGCAAATGTGGATAGAAGAAGTATTTGTATCTTGAATTCCCTAAATATATAAAAAAACTATACACAAATCTGGTTTTAATAACGCAGGAGGGAGAGAGAGATAAAATAGCCAGAAAGTATTAAAAACGACAAAACGAAACAACTAATATACCTACGAAAGTTAACAGTCCTAACTACAGTCCAGAGATTAGAGAAATAAATAGCACTGTAACCCCCCCCCCCCCCCCCAACAACCCCCCTTTTAAATATAAACACGACCCCCCCCAAACCCCCAAAAGAATTTACACACGTTTAACCCTAACAACAATCTAAATTACCTATCTACAATTTAGTCATGAACTACCTACTTTATAAATTATTCAACCCTATTAACATCTGCTATAAGAGTGTATTGTGATTAATAATTTTGGCCTCGTGATTTATCTAGTATTGCGGTAGGAACCCATGCGTTGCGATGTCCGTAATAACTCAGTTTCTTTTAAGGAATTTGAGTCTAGTACCAAAGATCATGCTACCTACTTTATGAGAGAATTAAACCTATCTAAACACATTGACATACCCATAGAATTCTAGTTAGTGATAATTGTGATCTACCTATTGTAAGCTTGGTGCTAAAGTTATAGCCTACCCACTGGGAACGTATTGATCTACCTACAAACTGATTATCAACATTAATAATTGTGGCTAAGACACTTGTTTAAATATCTTAGGTCTACAGCCCCACCACCGCTGTGAAGACAATGAGATTCGACTACCAGACTGGACATCTCTCTTCCACAATTTAAAAGTATTATTAGGTATACTTAACCTTATATTTGAGACAATATAAAAATTGTATGTGGGTAGTCTGTTGTTCCTACTCGTTATTAAGGGAATTAGAGGTCATAATCTTTTGCAAAGTGTAGATTCTTTTTTGGTTATCTTGCGAATCAGTAAAGTTCTTATTTTTAGAACTAAACCCATTCGATTTAGGTTCTTCGTAGCCTATTCTAGAACCCTACCCTTTTCGATTCCGATCCTAAAAATAGCCGCCCCCTACTATCTATCTGCCAAAACACTCAGCCTAAACATACCTAGGCAACCTATCAATTAACCCGTTCTTAAATTCACTACCAGAATGCACTAAAATGTAGAACTTAGTAAAACCCCATAATGAAGCTAGACGTATTTAGTACTTTTCCGAACGGCTAGTTTGCATGAAATAGATAAGTGCTTTAATTAGCTATCAAAGTCTTTAGTTTACTGTAGTTTGACCATGAATATTACTTCAATTCATGTTTCTAGTACCTTTTCAGTTAACAATGCTGAAGAATCTTAACGGAATTTCATTTCCTTGGCTCCGTAGAATAGAAAACAGACCTTTTTCTCGCATCTGTTTCTAATTAAGCCCAGCGCTTTAGCCTCCAAAGATTCTATCAACATCAGATCAACTTACTTAGATTATTTACTTCCTTGAATCCGAGCTCATTTCATTGTCAAACTTCACAAGTCCATCTTATAATTTCAACATTGTATTCAATCTTACAAAGTGTATTTTTTGAAACCACCGTCCTTAAAAGCACAATTGCCCTCTCATTTAAGTTTAGTTTATTACATGAATTTTGTTCTACATACTGATATATTTTTATACCGTATGCTACATTAAAATATTTCCTTTTCCAACGTAGAATACTCGTATCAAACTTAGGAATCCAATCTTCCTACCCACATTTTTTCCTTTACTAGATAACTCAATCTAAGAAATATTATACCGTCAATAGGTTACACATTCCTGTGTCTTTGTTATAAAATAAGCTATGTTTTCCAATGAACCCACCGTCCTTTATGACCATAGAAATAGAAATAGAATATAGAAGTAGTTAAACAAATCGCTGCCAATACAAACATCAATCGTGAAAGGTTATTTTGTATTTAGTGTAATATAATCCTGAGTCAATCATTTCTTAAAATGCAATACTGATGCTAATCTGTCTGTACATCCTTAGAATAAATAGAATATCTAAAGGGAAGTATTTCCTAACGCCCCCATCCTATCATATGAACCAATCAATTCGATTGTTAAACTATTATTGAATCCACCGTCTCTGATGCGTTTCCTACCCTACCGGTTAACAAGATTCCTACCGACAACATTGTTAAACTAAAAGAAAATGCCACGGTAAGATGTCAATCCCCAACGTTAACTATCTTATTAAATAAGCACCCCGCAATTCAAAACAATTATTCCCGAACCAATATATGGAATCCAAATTCCACATTCTGTACTTCAGGAACAATCACTTTAACCGTCAGTAATTTTTCCTACCCTCAAAATAAAATAAATCTCGGCTCCTAAGATTTTCCATCCAAAATTCACCCCATTTAACCCTCAATGTAAATAACACGGATATCCAATAATTACATTTAAATTCACACAAATAATTTACTCTGTTTGGATCCACTTCAATACATTCCTGCACGAATCTGATTACCAAACATTAACACAAGAACAATAATTGCCAATGGCAGTAAGTAAAAATTCCTACCCTCAAAATAAAATAAATCTAGGCTTCTAACATTTTCCATCCAAAATTTACCCCATTTAACCCTCAATGTAAATAACACGGATATCCAATAATTACATTTAAATTCACACAAATAATTTACTCTGTTTGGATCCACTTCAATACATTCCTGCACGAATCTGATTACCAAACATTAACACAAGAACAATAATTGGCAATAAGTAAAAATTCCTACCCTCAAAATAAAATAAATCTAGGCTTCTACATTTTCCATCCAAAATTTACCCCATTTAACCCTCAATGTAAATAACTCGGATATACAACAATTACATTTAAATTCACACAAATAAATTACTCAGTTTGGATCCAATTCAATACATTCCTGCACGAATCCGGTTACCAAACATTAACACAAGAACAATAATTAAAATGGCAGTAAGTAAAAATTAACAAGCACGTACCTTGGTATTCTCTGGTTGTCTCCGCAGGCTGCTAGCGGGAGAAGAACCACGAGGGAAAGACCACGAGGCAAAAGCCCACGAGCAAAGAGCGCGACTCAAGAGCCCATGAGCAATGTCCCCGACGAGAAGATACCGAGATATCACCCCTCCCGAGAAGAGCCCGAGAAAGCGCCCCGAGAAGGTCACGAGAAAACAAGAGCCGAGAAGATCACGAGACCAAAGAGCTCCGAGAGATTCACGAGAAAAAAGAGATCGAGCGTCGCCGCTCCGTCGTATTTAAGGCGTTCAGTCCCTTCCCCCCGTACTTCAGCCCTCGAACCCCCGTCTCCAACCTCTAGCGGCGAGTAGCGAAACCTCTCTTCACAGATGATAAATTATTTTATACAAATACTAAACTTATTCAACAGTAACCAAATGGCTTCACGTAATTCAAAGAAAAAATGCACAATCAATTATTTTCTATTAATAATATTATTATTTTGTAACATCACGAAGTTTCATATTAATTCACCCCCGAATTTATGATAGCATAGACAATATTCCGTTCTATCCAGCTTCGCCTTCTACTTGCATACCCATAATGCCGTGTATTGAAACCTATTTCATAGAAAACTTGATAGTCTGTCGATCCCCTACCGGTAAGCAGTGGAACTCTGCCCATTGACAAATTGCTAGTCAGACGACCCCCTTCCGGCGAGTAGCGCAACTCTTCCCATAGATGATAAATCATTTTGTACAATCTCCACGTCACTTCATCCAACAGCTACTGTCATCTAGCGTCGTGATAGTATGTCAATTTACAATTTATCTAGATCAAACACCGCATACAATAGATGAGTAATCCAAGAGATGGCACTAGGCGTTATAATATATTGCAGCTTTTTCTAAATCCCAGATCGATTTAAATACGTAATGACTGAATGAACAAGTATGTGCTATTCATAAATATTAATATTTTATAATATTACGAAAACGAATGTTTCTTTCTGAATTTGTTACTGTGGAGGAATTATTCAGGTCCGGCCCGTTACAGTCGCCCCAAAAATTTTACATAGGTGTTATTTATACTAAACCGAAGGAAAATTTTTCTCATTCCTTGTAAAATAATAAAACTTTCAATCATAATCTATTTCTCAAATAAATTCATTAAAGAGGAAACATTTTAACAATACTAGTCCAATTACAAACTTCCTGTTTTACTAATTTTTGTTTATATTACTTTGGGTTTTTTTCCAATATCTTTAATTTGTCGGATTTTGCTTCCATACATATAATGTGTAGTGTGTGTTTAAACCTGCTTAAAAATTAATCACCACTCCGTTCAGTGTCTAAACTTTACAATGTACCAAACATAACCAACTATCCTCCTCACCAGCTAACTGGTATATATTGTGTCAGGGAACCTTGGTTGTGAGGCAAGATCAACCCTATTAGTATACTGTAGGGGCTGCAAAGGAATAATCATTCTCTCGATTTTCCCGTGGATACCCAACAATACCCCGCGCAACATAGACCTCACCCACAGCAATTTGCATAGCTACCTATTTCCAGTACACCCCGTCTAGTACCAATACGGAACAGTAATCCACCTTCAATCCGGAGCGTGTATAGTGTGCTTAGTTCGAGCCTAATATGTGTTGTGTGAGATTTCATGAAGTCAGCCTCAGCTGCAGTTTAGATCACAGATATCATTATTTCTAATATCTGATAAGATCTCTAACCTAACACCAAACTTTTCCTTCATAAAATCTGTTTGTAGTGCATGTATGAAATAAAAATTAAACAAACCGCCCCAAATTCCGGTAAATGTTGAATAAGCATGACCCTCCATTCTGATTCGAATTTTAATTTCTATACCCTTCATTATCCTCTTTTTTCCACTCACACTTATTAATATTATCCACAGTCTGACATTTCCATAAGTCTCAACTTCCGTGACTTTTCATTATGTCATACAAATCAACACTCCCATCAAATTTGTGACTTCAAGATAATGGATTCTTTACAAAGAAATTTCCAATTTGGACCAATATCTTACTTGTATTCTCAATTATATGCATAATTTTGTTCGTTTAATTCTATAAATCCCGGCACAAAATAATTTATTTATTGTCATCAAATTTAATTAGTTAATTATAAATATACTATTTTGTTTTATAAATTCTACTTAAGTTTTCCCAAATATCTAATTTTAACCAATTTAGCCAAACCTAAATGACTCCTCAACCACAACGCTCTATACATCTTTTTGGTATCTGTTAGGTAGAATTCTTGAATACAATACTCCCGCAACTACAACCCCTGAACTGTCTGTCTGTAAGTAAGGACTACTGAAGTTTGGATGATGTCACTGTATTAAGAACTGTATTAGAACTGTATTCATAAGAACAATTTTTAATCCTGTCAAATGCTTTGTGTTCTCTATCGCCCCATAGCCATCCCTTTCTTTTCTTTAAAATATCATACAAATATCAGTGTATGAACACTGTATTCAGGTATAAATCTTCTATAGAAGTTACACAATCTCAGAAATGCTCTTACATGTTTTACTTTTTTCGGAACGGGAAATTCCTGTATTGATTTTACCTTATCTGGATCCGTTAGTAATCCCTGTGTTGAAATTATATATTCTAACATTTTGACGTATTTACAAAAGAATTCATACTTTTTCATGTTACAAGTCACTCCTGCCATTTGTAATTTTCTCAAAACTATATCAAATTGTTTGATATGTCGCTCTAGAGAACCAGTATTTATTATAGGTAGGTCATCTAAGTAATTTACACAGAATTCTCTAACCTAGTGCCCCAATATCACATGCATTGTTGTACTAAAACTTCCCACTGATGTTTTTAATTCTTGTGGCAATACATTGTACACATAAGATTTACCATTAACCGAGAACCCCGTATATTCCTTACTAGCCTCTGAAATAGGTATTTGAGACTACTACACTAATATAGTTCGCCCCGTGAAATGAATTCATTACATCTATTTGCAAAGGTGGTTTTTCTGTTTTCGGTATCATGTACTTATGAAAATCTAATTATTTTGACTTTTTAATTATCCAATATTGTGATAACTCTACTATTTGTAAAATATATATTTGCATCACAAAATTTTCATTTAACTTATTTTAATGTGCCCGTAACTTCGCTAGAACAATTACCGTTTTTTTCCGTTTTCAATTCAATTCAATTCCGATTTCCATCCAATTCAATTCAATTTCAATTCAATTTCAATTCAATTTCAATTCAATTTCAATTCAATTTCAATTCAATTTCAATTCAATTTCAATTCAATTTCAATTCAATTTCAATTCAATTTCAATTCAATTTCAATTCAATTTCAATTCAATTTCAATTCAATTTCAATTCAATTTCAATTCAATTTCAATTCAATTCCAATTCAATTCCAATTCAATTTCAATTCAATTCCAATTCAATTTCAATTTAATTTCAATTCAATTTCAATTCAATTTCAATTCAATTTCAATTCAATTTCAATTCAATTTCAATTCAATTTCAATTCAATTCAATTTCAATTCAATTTCAATTCAATTTCAATTCAATTTCAATTCAATTTCAATTCAACTTCAATCCAATTTCAATCCAATTTAATTTTAAATTAAATTTAATTTTAAATTTAATTTATTTTTAATTTAATTTTAACATAATTTTAATATATTTTTAATTTAATTTTAATTTAATTTTAATTTAATTTTAATTTAATTTTAATTTCATTTTAATTTAATTTTAATGTAATATTAATTTAATTTTAATTTAATTTTAATTTAATTAAATTTTAATTTAATTTTAAATTTATTTTTAATTTAATTTAACTTTAATTTAATTTTAATTTTAATTTAATTTAATTTTAATTTAATTTTAATTTAATTTTAATTTAATTTTAATTTAATTTTAATTTTAATTTAATTTTAATTTAATTTTAATTTAATTTTAATTTAATTTTAATTTAATTTAAAAGAATCCATCAAAATATTTTTTTTCCATATTTAAAATACATATTCTCTGATTATTTTATTTTAATTTCTTTTTTTATTATTATTTACTAAAACAATTCATCAAAAGATTTTTTTTTCCGTATGTAACATAATATATAAAAATATTTTTAAATTATTTTTATTTTATTTAAGTTTAATTATTATTATTATTATTTTAAGTTACTCGAATTATATACAATTAATATTTTTTTTCCTGTATTTAAAATATTTTATTTATATTTCATTGACAACTATTTAAAACCAATTTTCTTTAATTATTAATACGCGTTTTGTTATTATTTTATTTTTATTCGATTTATTTTACGCCGATATTAATTTGAAATCATTATGCACAAAGTTTTAATACAATAAATTTGAATCTAATTTTAAATTTCAACTATGTTCAACAATAGACGTCCAACAGATAGTAATGGTGATAATGATGATACTTTTCTATTTATATTAACGAAAGCTCTATAACCCATAAAATGATGTTATCGATAGTAATTTCCTACGTCCAACAATGGACGTCCTATACCAGTATAATGATGGGCACATTCCCCAAAATGTATTCTGTAAAACATCGATAGGCTTGCAACTTTACGGCGGTGTTCGAAACTTTGGTAAAACATTCCTATGCCTATAATATAAGTCTCATAGTAGTATAATGATGATGCTAACTATTTACTATGCCCTCCAATGGACGTCCCATGCCGAATATAATAATGATGATGATGTTACGCTCCACTGTCCGATAATGGACGTCCCAAACTGGTATAATGATGATGTTATGCTTAAACCCACATAGCTATCGTTTAAACAGGTTGAAGGTACATTCAACCTAGCTTCTGTTTCTAAGAGACTACATTTTTTTTCTCTACCCGCAATATCCCAATCTAATATTCTAGCATTGAATTTAGTACCTTGACTCAAATCCTCATCCATTTTCTACGGCAACAAATTGTGCGAATGAGATTCGCCACATAAATTATATTTATATTTAATCACAATAACCCTTCTGAAAAAATACATTAACTTCGCCCCTATTTTCAACTATGATTTTTAATAATAAACATAAACATTACCCATAACTACTGAAATTCAGAACTGAAATAACACAGATTCAAATCGTGGTCACGGCATTACCATATTGTAACCCCCCCCCCCAACAACCCCCCTTTTAAATATAAACACGACCCCCCCCAAACCCCCAAAAGAATTTACACACGTTTAACCCTAACAACAATCTAAATTACCTATCTACAATTTAGTCATGAACTACCTACTTTATAAATTATTCAACCCTATTAACATCTGCTATAAGAGTGTATTGTGATTAATAATTTTGGCCTCGTGATTTATCTAGTATTGCGGTAGGAACCCATGCGTTGCGATGTCCGTAATAACTCAGTTTCTTTTAAGGAATTTGAGTCTAGTACCAAAGATCATGCTACCTACTTTATGAGAGAATTAAACCTATCTAAACACATTGACATACCCATAGAATTCTAGTTAGTGATAATTGTGATCTACCTATTGTAAGCTTGGTGCTAAAGTTATAGCCTACCCACTGGGAACGTATTGATCTACCTACAAACTGATTATCAACATTAATAATTGTGGCTAAGACACTTGTTTAAATATCTTAGGTCTACAGCCCCACCACCGCTGTGAAGACAATGAGATTCGACTACCAGACTGGACATCTCTCTTCCACAATTTAAAAGTATTATTAGGTATACTTAACCTTATATTTGAGACAATATAAAAATTGTATGTGGGTAGTCTGTTGTTCCTACTCGTTATTAAGGGAATTAGAGGTCATAATCTTTTGCAAAGTGTAGATTCTTTTTTGGTTATCTTGCGAATCAGTAAAGTTCTTATTTTTAGAACTAAACCCATTCGATTTAGGTTCTTCGTAGCCTATTCTAGAACCCTACCCTTTTCGATTCCGATCCTAAAAATAGCCGCCCCCTACTATCTATCTGCCAAAACACTCAGCCTAAACATACCTAGGCAACCTATCAATTAACCCGTTCTTAAATTCACTACCAGAATGCACTAAAATGTAGAACTTAGTAAAACCCCATAATGAAGCTAGACGTATTTAGTACTTTTCCGAACGGCTAGTTTGCATGAAATAGATAAGTGCTTTAATTAGCTATCAAAGTCTTTAGTTTACTGTAGTTTGACCATGAATATTACTTCAATTCATGTTTCTAGTACCTTTTCAGTTAACAATGCTGAAGAATCTTAACGGAATTTCATTTCCTTGGCTCCGTAGAATAGAAAACAGACCTTTTTCTCGCATCTGTTTCTAATTAAGCCCAGCGCTTTAGCCTCCAAAGATTCTATCAACATCAGATCAACTTACTTAGATTATTTACTTCCTTGAATCCGAGCTCATTTCATTGTCAAACTTCACAAGTCCATCTTATAATTTCAACATTGTATTCAATCTTACAAAGTGTATTTTTTGAAACCACCGTCCTTAAAAGCACAATTGCCCTCTCATTTAAGTTTAGTTTATTACATGAATTTTGTTCTACATACTGATATATTTTTATACCGTATGCTACATTAAAATATTTCCTTTTCCAACGTAGAATACTCGTATCAAACTTAGGAATCCAATCTTCCTACCCACATTTTTTCCTTTACTAGATAACTCAATCTAAGAAATATTATACCGTCAATAGGTTACACATTCCTGTGTCTTTGTTATAAAATAAGCTATGTTTTCCAATGAACCCACCGTCCTTTATGACCATAGAAATAGAAATAGAATATAGAAGTAGTTAAACAAATCGCTGCCAATACAAACATCAATCGTGAAAGGTTATTTTGTATTTAGTGTAATATAATCCTGAGTCAATCATTTCTTAAAATGCAATACTGATGCTAATCTGTCTGTACATCCTTAGAATAAATAGAATATCTAAAGGGAAGTATTTCCTAACGCCCCCATCCTATCATATGAACCAATCAATTCGATTGTTAAACTATTATTGAATCCACCGTCTCTGATGCGTTTCCTACCCTACCGGTTAACAAGATTCCTACCGACAACATTGTTAAACTAAAAGAAAATGCCACGGTAAGATGTCAATCCCCAACGTTAACTATCTTATTAAATAAGCACCCCGCAATTCAAAACAATTATTCCCGAACCAATATATGGAATCCAAATTCCACATTCTGTACTTCAGGAACAATCACTTTAACCGTCAGTAATTTTTCCTACCCTCAAAATAAAATAAATCTCGGCTCCTAAGATTTTCCATCCAAAATTCACCCCATTTAACCCTCAATGTAAATAACACGGATATCCAATAATTACATTTAAATTCACACAAATAATTTACTCTGTTTGGATCCACTTCAATACATTCCTGCACGAATCTGATTACCAAACATTAACACAAGAACAATAATTGCCAATGGCAGTAAGTAAAAATTCCTACCCTCAAAATAAAATAAATCTAGGCTTCTAACATTTTCCATCCAAAATTTACCCCATTTAACCCTCAATGTAAATAACACGGATATCCAATAATTACATTTAAATTCACACAAATAATTTACTCTGTTTGGATCCACTTCAATACATTCCTGCACGAATCTGATTACCAAACATTAACACAAGAACAATAATTGGCAATAAGTAAAAATTCCTACCCTCAAAATAAAATAAATCTAGGCTTCTACATTTTCCATCCAAAATTTACCCCATTTAACCCTCAATGTAAATAACTCGGATATACAACAATTACATTTAAATTCACACAAATAAATTACTCAGTTTGGATCCAATTCAATACATTCCTGCACGAATCCGGTTACCAAACATTAACACAAGAACAATAATTAAAATGGCAGTAAGTAAAAATTAACAAGCACGTACCTTGGTATTCTCTGGTTGTCTCCGCAGGCTGCTAGCGGGAGAAGAACCACGAGGGAAAGACCACGAGGCAAAAGCCCACGAGCAAAGAGCGCGACTCAAGAGCCCATGAGCAATGTCCCCGACGAGAAGATACCGAGATATCACCCCTCCCGAGAAGAGCCCGAGAAAGCGCCCCGAGAAGGTCACGAGAAAACAAGAGCCGAGAAGATCACGAGACCAAAGAGCTCCGAGAGATTCACGAGAAAAAAGAGATCGAGCGTCGCCGCTCCGTCGTATTTAAGGCGTTCAGTCCCTTCCCCCCGTACTTCAGCCCTCGAACCCCCGTCTCCAACCTCTAGCGGCGAGTAGCGAAACCTCTCTTCACAGATGATAAATTATTTTATACAAATACTAAACTTATTCAACAGTAACCAAATGGCTTCACGTAATTCAAAGAAAAAATGCACAATCAATTATTTTCTATTAATAATATTATTATTTTGTAACATCACGAAGTTTCATATTAATTCACCCCCGAATTTATGATAGCATAGACAATATTCCGTTCTATCCAGCTTCGCCTTCTACTTGCATACCCATAATGCCGTGTATTGAAACCTATTTCATAGAAAACTTGATAGTCTGTCGATCCCCTACCGGTAAGCAGTGGAACTCTGCCCATTGACAAATTGCTAGTCAGACGACCCCCTTCCGGCGAGTAGCGCAACTCTTCCCATAGATGATAAATCATTTTGTACAATCTCCACGTCACTTCATCCAACAGCTACTGTCATCTAGCGTCGTGATAGTATGTCAATTTACAATTTATCTAGATCAAACACCGCATACAATAGATGAGTAATCCAAGAGATGGCACTAGGCGTTATAATATATTGCAGCTTTTTCTAAATCCCAGATCGATTTAAATACGTAATGACTGAATGAACAAGTATGTGCTATTCATAAATATTAATATTTTATAATATTACGAAAACGAATGTTTCTTTCTGAATTTGTTACTGTGGAGGAATTATTCAGGTCCGGCCCGTTACAGCACATGTTCCCTGAATTCTAACAAAAATAGCAGCTGTTCCAAACATTACCATACGCAACTGTTGCTAAACTTCAATAGTTTCAGAACTGCGTCAACTATTTTGAATAAAAAGCTGGGAATTCCGCTGCGAAAGTGGAAGAATTTGATAAAACTGTTGTTGCATGAAATATATCAAACTATGCTGCTTTTGCGCGGTATTCGTTTTATTTCCGTTTCGTTGTTTTGTTCTTTGTTTTGTGACTGCTGAGTAAAAGTTTCTCTTATTTTCTAGTGTTTGTTTTTAGGGTTCCCGACCACAATGGTAAAAATGGAACCAGGTCCGTCTGCCTACCTGTCACAGCTGATTATCTTAGATACTGAACCTATTGAAATTGGAATTGCATGTAAAAACTTCAAAAATATTTTCATTTTAATGGACAAAAGAGCCCAAAATGGTGGGGGTCAAAATGTAAAAATAGGTCAAGAGGGATATCATATCAAAGATTTACACTTTCCAAAACCATTTTTTATTTTGTACAGTTTTGAAGTTATAATGAAAAATGTTGAAAAAAATATCGCCTCCCCCTTTCCTATTCCCTCTTTCCTCTTTTCCCAGAAATATCTGAAATTAATATATTTGATAGATTCAAAAGTTACAAGAAAATTATAACGAACCTTTATTTATAACAGTTCTTTAGATATCTGTCATTTTTATGGTATTGTGGGGAAACAGGTTTACGGCTCACCTGATAGTAAGCGGTCACCATCGCCTATTGACACCGGCAACACCCGGGGTATTGTCGATGCGTTTCCACCCTGTGGAAACCTCTTTATATTTATCCTTTCTTGAAGCGTACCATGTCGTAGGCTAACATCGTAAAAGTTTTCTTGTTTTACCGGTCACATAACTAGATGGTGCTGCTTTATTAACATAAATAAACCTATCTAGGTTCAGAACACTCGGTGTGTGAGTCCTACTCGTACTTGATTGGTCTTGCGTTTTTTGTATTTTGGCAATGGCAGTTATCCATCTCTCAGTGTCGCTTTAGGAAAATAAATGGATAAGTGACCAGCTGAGCTAACATGCACGCTGATAGAGAAGTTTTTCGTCATTCGCCCGGGGATATAAGCAGCATTGCTGTGTTTGGGTTGGAAGGGTATGGTTGCCGGTGAAATTACAGGCACATGAGTTTAAGATGGGATAACTCTTTATTGTTCACCAAAATAAAATACAAAATATCATTTTACAAATAGATTTAGTACAATGGGCGGTCTTATCGCTAAAAGCGATCTCTTCCAGACAACCTTTACACCTCAAGTTGATGGACGTAGGGTAGTGCATCTTAGGGCACATTTCTAACGTGCATGACCTACGAGGAAATACTCTGTGGTGATGGTTACCACTTAACATCAGGTGCGTCAAATGCTTGTTCCATCTCTAAATATTAATAAAAATAGGTACGCCCTCATTCTTTCCGTCATCATAAAACTTGACTATAAGTCGTATCTCGGAATCTTAGCCTCAAAAAGTTTAGCCACAATATACTTACTCGCGCAGCAGTGTCAAAATTTGTCATAATTATGGTTCGCATGCTATCACGCTAATTTTGATCGTGTCTAACGTTGGAAACTTGGAACTCACGTTGGTTTGACTGATGCCACGCGTGTCAGCGCGATACGAAATGTACATAATCGTAACGTTTATGTGTTGGTTTTACTTTGGTATTATCGTTCAAAATTAGCGCGATTGCCCCCCCCCCCAGGTATCTACACTTTGCACGAGAAAACGTGTCGAGAATTTTTTCTACAGAACCCAGTAAATTCGTTCATTCGATGGCTGCTAAAAACTGAGGAATATAAATCAAACTGTAAAGTTCTCAATCTTTATATTATTATTTCTGATTGATATAACTTAATACATCTCCAGGAAATCAAACCCGCACATCTTACTTCTCAACTGACTACTTGTCTACAGTACCACAGAGGTCATCTTTATTGTACTGAGAATGACCGATAAAAAACATGACAGCAAAATAAACAAACGTATTCAGAAAGCACTCATTGCCAATAAAAAGCAAAGGAAAACCGATAATCCCCAACACATCTGCACCTAACACGGTCCAATGATGAAGGTCTAACCTTTCAAGGTCAATATTCTATTACCCCAAGAAATGAGGTCCCGAATATTTCCATGTAAATCGTCAACTGCTTGTCAAACCTACTGCCTCTCACATATTCAAGCATCCTCATTGCTGTAGAATAATGGGGATGGTAAACGAATGGTCATCATTGGTCTTCAGGCGGCTTAAAAACTCCGATAGTAGAATCGGCCGTCTGCAGTCTACAAAATGTTTTTGAAGTTATACTTCTTTTGGCGCGATGGAGAAAAATGATGAGAGTGAATTTTTACGATGCGCGCGCATACCGACACCTAAATTTAACAGCATGAAGTTAGTTCTAGGTGGTATGAAAATTGATAACTATGTTCAAGTTGTATATTCTAGTATTTTTATATATCTTCTAGTATTTTACAGTCTAGGCTTGAAATTTTTTAAGGTGGTTTTAAAAATCTTATAAATCTAAAAGTTTGTGCTATGGAAACCATATGACTGATAGAATACATAAATACTTTATTTTTTTGTAAATGTAATCTTTAGAGATCTATAGAGAAACAACCAGACCAGGAACAAATATCTGTAGATCATGTAAACATGTGTTCCACGGCGGGAATCGAACCCGCAACCTCCTGCGTCTGAGCCGGCAATTCATCCATTGTGCCACGGAGGTCATTAAAAAGTGTAAGAACTTAATAAGAGAGAATCATGACGTGAGGTCGCGACCCTCTGCTGCAGTGAAGAATCGATGCTCAGAGAGAGAGAATAGAATAGAAAACGCTTAATTGTATACCACTCTTAAATTAACTAATTATATTTCAAACATTTAACTATATAGACGATGATAAAATTAGAGGTCTTATTAAAATTAAAGCGATCTCTTCCAGACATACTTTGGATGGATTGGGTTTGACGAGATCGCTAAAGGATCGGTAGCTTTATAAATAAAAAATAAGGGAAGCAATCCTACACTCCATAACTAATGTGCTACTGCAATAGGGGACTGATGGAAATGGGAAGGTCGCATTCATTATGCATTCGGTCCGACCTGAGAACGATCTGATGTTTGACAAAAACTGCCTACGAAATGAAGGATCCTATATAACGAAATACCAGTGCTGGTTACCCGACCTGATCTAGTACTGGTTTGAGATGAATATGAGGTAAACGAGTACTCACACTAATATTTATGCACCATAATCAGCTTATATCCACCAGTTGGATATGCAAACTTCGTCGCTCAAATTGTGAAAGACTTGAGAGGCGCTAACAATTAAAAAACCGGCCACGTGCAAGTCGGACTCGCTCAAAAAGTGGCAAAAAATCGTGCCTGTTGTATGGGAGCCCCACTTAAATATTTGTTTTATTCTGTTTTTAGTATTTGTTATTATAGCGACAACAAAAATACATCATCTGTGAAAATTTCAACTGTCTAACTATCACGGTTCATGACATACAGCCTGGTGACAGACAGACAGTAGACAGACAGACAGTAGACAGACAGACGGACAGATAGACGTTTTACTCTTTGGGTAGGGAAACCCTAAAAAAAGCTAATTTTGACATCTTGATTTAATATAGTGCTATATTATTATTTGATACCTACAGCAAATTTTTTTTATATGTTGATTGATTAACATTATTACGTATTATTTTCTTACTCTGACATTTTTCTATATTGTATTGAGTTTTGACTTGCCTTGTCAATTCACTGATAAATGCATACTAAATAAATAAACTAAAAAAAAATAAGAAAATTTATTAGGGCAATGGTTGCAACTGAACTAGATGGAAAAAGTTGTACAAGCATAATATGATGCCTGATTAGTCAAACTAAACATAGAAACTGTTCAGCATCGATTCGAGCATGGAACTTATAAGAGGATTCTAAATAAAAAAAGAGTCTGTGTACTTATGTACACGCGTTAGAAGTTATACTTCTTTGGCGTATGGAAAAAAAATATCTAAAATGCAGTAGTGATTAACGATAAATATTAAAATTAATCAAAAATATTTTATTTAAATAAAATAAAAACACCAAAATAATATTTATTTATTCACACTGTTTAATTGTACCCTTACGAAACACGTGTTCTACATATACAAATACTAGAATATACAACTTGAACATAGTTATCAATTTTCATACCACCTAGAACTAACTTCATGCTGTTAAATTTAGGTGTCGGTGTGCGCGCGCATCGTAAAAATTCACTCTCATCATTTATCTCCATCGCACCAAAAGAAGTATAACTTCAATAATAAAAATATTCCAATAAGTTGAGAACCTCCAAGCTCCTTTTAAAAAAAAAACTTTGGTTATAAGCAACTAATATTATTTTAACACCTTGAAATTCAAACTAGCAAAATTTTTCTGTTCCATGTTTCGTGAAATAGGTACACTCATTTACTTATATATTTTTTTCTTTGGCTGATTATTGGAACACGATGAGGTAGGGTTATCTACGATTGTCCACTTGGACTATTGTTCTTTTGATGTACTACTGAAATTGAATATATATCTGTTGGGTTTGCTTTGATATGGGTTTCTTGTAATGTAGAATTTTACCTAACCGTTTTTTTGCAAAAAAAGTCACCCGCCCAATGTTTGAATAATATCGTCAACGTGGAGGCATACCCAGCAGTGTATGTAGAAGGGCTGAAATGATAATGATGACGATGGCACTTTTCTCTCAGTGTTTTTTAATGTTTAAAGCAGAAGTAAGTTATAAAGTATAAAATAAGTTGCTAATAAAGGTTGCTTGGAGTTGTTTGTGCAGGCTGCTTAAGACCGGTCACTCTGGAAATGTGTGTGTGTGGGGGGGGGGGGGGTTCAGTGGTTCAGGGTAGTTCAGTGGACGTCCTATGTATTGATGATGATTAAAGTAACGGTTCTAGTGGATGGCTTTTGTACCCCATGTCGGTTTTCTACCCTGTTTAAAACGACTATTGAATCCTGTCTAACCTGTGCCATTTAGAGGTCGGGTCAGGCAGTTAGTGGGACTCAGATCTACACTTTTATAGAATCACATACTAAGTTGCAAAGTTAATGTGGTATTAATTCTGTGAGAGCTTGCCCTATGCTTCCAGTTGCTAGTAACATAGAATTATTTATTCCCTTGCACTTTATAGACATGCTTGTGCCCTCGGATTTGCACGCGCGGATTGTCAGCAAAGACATTACCCCCTATGCCTCAATCGCGGTCATAATCTATCTGTATACCAAATTTCATAGAAGTCGGTCATCGAAATAGTATAGTCGTTTTCATGACTAAACGGCTGGACCAATTTCGATGAAATTTAGTATATAAATAGATTATGACCAGGATTGAGACATAGACTACTTTTTATCCAGTTGCACAAGTAGGGTAATGTTTTTAAGTTCGGCGACATCCAATATTTTATAATTTCATCCAAATTACTTCAGGCGTTACAACAAGCGTAATAAAAAAACTCACTTTTGCATTAATAATATTACTAGTACGATAATGAATGTACAAATTACCTACATTTATTAACTAATAAAATTATACATCACAGATCACAGATCGATTTCAAGAAAACAACTTTAAATTCCTTTATCTCCATCAAGTAATTAGTCGTAATCTTTGCAGCAATCGTCAAAGAAATAAAGCAATGTACAGCTCATAGGATTAACGTCCTTCCTGCTTCGTTCCAAGGAAGAACTCTAATTGAAAGTTACTTGGCAGAGTGACGGGCCGTTAACAAGGCCACGGTGGCAGTTAGAAAGAGCTTCTATAGCAGAAATAACCCCGATAGAGATCATACAACTCGGTCCTACATAAGCGTAAGCAAGAGTTCCTTGTTAAAGGGCTCACCCGGGGAATTACTACCACCGTACCTATTTGTACCGCCAAGCAGCATTGCTGGTTTTAGTTTGAAGGGTATGGTTGCCGGTGCAATTACAAACACATAAGGCTTTACCTGGATGCCTCAAGTTGATGGACGCAGGGCAGTACACCGTAGAGCACATTTCTAACGTGCGTGACCTACGAGGTATTTCTCTGGTTATAGGCGATGATAACCATTTAAAATCAGGTGGGCCATAAGCTTGATCGATCTCCAAGTAGTATAAAACAAAAAAAAGAACAAAAATCGGGGCCTCTTTAAGGTAAGAGGGAATAAGAGTCTTCTAGATCATCCTGCTCCATCTTAGACCACATCATTGCTTACCATCAATTGAGATTGTGGTCTAACGAAGATCTATTCACGAAAAAAATAATCAGCTGTGACAGACGAATGGACGGACGAACAAAGTCGCATTATAAAGGTTCCGTTTTTACTATTTTGGTCCGGAACCCTAAAAACTAAATAATCTAGTCAACGAAATAATCTCGATGTACGCACTGGAAAACGCAGCGTAGGACTTTCTCCTTATAGATCGAATGATGACATGATTGGAGTCATCTTTCCATCTTAAGGTTGCTGGGAGCCATTGGGTGCCAGCCGCGCAAGATCGGTTCCTCTGGAGATCAATGGAGCAACGGAAATCAAACCCGCTACATCCTGCCACAACTATAGGCCATATTAAGTTGTGGCAGGATGCAGCGTGTTCGATTTCCACTGCGGAACAAATGATAACAAAATCTACAGACATTTGTTCCGGGTCTGGTTGTTTCTATAATTATAATATAAGTATGTATTTACAAAAAACATATTTAAGTATTCTATCAGTTATCTGGTTCTCATAGTATAAGCACTGCTTAGTTTGGGGGTAGATATCGCTGTGTGAAATGTCTAGCAATATTTATTTATTTATTGAAATTCGTCGTAACTGGATGGATCCCTGTGGATGGAAAGCGACACCTTGGAAAGTCTAAGAAGCGTTGGCGCGATGGTTTGGACACTTTTTGTAGGGACTGGCGGGATTTGGTACAGGATCGAGATAAGTGGAGAGATGAGGGGGAGGCCTTTGCCCAGCAGTGGCTGTCCCACATATGCCCGATAAAAAAAATCCGAAAATCAATCAGGGTAAAGATTCATCTCCGACACTTGATTTGAAAATGCTATACTGGGTACCAGTTGTATTGTGCTTTGTTAGTTGTCAGATTAACATTCCCCCGGGCGCAGAACTATTGTGAATAAAGGCATTTATTGGAGTACTAATTAGGGTTTGTGTAGTTTAGAAGCTAATTGATTGACAAGTTTCTAAGGATTAGCCTTTATTGGAAGGTCCAGGAGCAAAATATTCCCCTTTTGATACAGAGTTATTGGATTTGAAGTTGGGTTGCTACAAACGATGTGAAGATTGAAAAAATAACGTGTAGAAGGTAATTAAAAAAAAAAATTGTTCACTACTTTATCAATTTCATGTTAATACAAGAGTCATAAAAATATATAATAATAGCTACCGCCCGCGGCTTCGCACGCGTGGTTTGTTAATAAAAAGTAGCCTATGTGTCAATCCAGGTTATAATCTACGTATATACCAAATTTCATCAAAATCAAATTAGCCGTTCCCACGTGATTGAGTTATAAACAAACAAATTAATAAACAAACATTCAAACTTTTGCATTTATAATATTAGTATGATGTATCTCTTTTAATAATATTTAGCATATTGAACTAATGCGGGTTATCTTTTAGTATTACTTTATGTACCTATGAATGCAACTCTTATGCTGCTTAGATGTACCTGTTGACCTCTGTAAGTATTGAATCTGGTCGCCTTATGTTAGTACAAACTTTGCTTTGTTTTTGGCTAAATAGCGCTGTGTGAAATATCCAGCATAATTTATTTATTTAATAGCAAAACTACATTGTATTTTAAAATAAACAGACCAGAGCAATCTAAAGCAGTTAATCAACGAAGCCATCGCATAACTAATGTCTCACAAACTCCTAACTTCAAGTTCCACTAGTTTACAAAGTTCCTTGACAGTTGACAATACAACAGTTTAATGGCTTGACAGTGTCAGCTTCAACATTGTTTGCTGGTAATTTGACTTTTGATCGTATCCCTTACTAAGTTGACGGAGTCGAAAGTGAGTTCGCCGATATCTTGTTAATAATATTAATTAAGGATTTCAATCCACACTGCTGCCATTGGCCAATTAACACACTATGAATGAGTTAAGGAAAATATTTGATGACTTTTAAAACCATCTCAAAAACTTTCGAACACTTGAACCCGTAACCTCTCTCTTGATAAGCGGATGCATTGCCAATTGTGCTACAGGCTCTTGCCACGTCAGGGTCAAAATTAATGAGATGATTCTATATCTGATTAGATCTCAGAAGCCAGATAACATAAAAATGAGAAACAAGTAAATTTATTGGCGGTTCTTTTATATTATTTATTAACATTTTAATAAAAATTACGTTTCAACGTTTAGAAATGTCATTCCCCCGCTTGCCATCGACAGGGAATCTATCTTCACACATTGGAGACGATGTGGTCGCACACCGTGAGGTTCCTGAAGAATTTCCTCCCGCAAACACTTCATTTGTGGAATGGTCTCCGTTCCGAGGTGTTTCCATTGAGTATGGGGTATGGCGTTTTCGTTTTAATCAAAATGTTAAAGTAAGCAAATTGCCAAAAAGAATTATTGCGATAAAAGTTTATTATGTACCAACAGAAGGAACCATAATTACAAAGTTCGACAAATGTACACGCCTTGAAGTGAGTCTAAAAACAAAGATAAACTTTGACATTAGAGAGTTACAAGCACGCTTGTACAGTGTCATAACTTTCGAAACGTAAAAAGTCAACATACTCTCACTATCTTTACACTGTTGACACCTTGACACTGCGTATCTCTCGCAAAGTGTCATAATACATGCTGTTACTTACACTTAGAGAAGAAATAATAAATAGTACATACCTATGTTTCACTCAACGCTGACTGGTAGATTCTGGTGATTACACCTTGTAGCTACAGGGTATAGTTTTAAAAAATATATTAGAAAAAAATTATAGTACGAAAGTCGGCGTTTCCACGATACAACAATATTATTACATGTCATATATTTCACTTGATGTTTATCATAAAATTTTCACTCGTTATAGACAAATATTTTATGGAAGACAGAGACATTTAGGTAGTACCTTTAGATATTTCTACACTCCTAAGTATACATTTAATTCATCTCTCTTCTAGGCAGTGTTCTAGGCCTAGCAATTGTTATTCTTCAATACCTATAGCCATTTAACCAGTACGACGCCACCACGTCGTGGCAAATCATGAATTCCTTTTCAGCTGCCATGGCAACTGAGTTTCACAACCGTTGATTTTTTACTCTGTGTCTGCAACTAGTTGCGAGGGGGAAGTATTTCTGCTTACTAAGCAACTCGGTTGCCCACAAAGAATACTTTTTCCGCTATCACAACTAAGCTTCGAAACTAGTTGAGATTGAAGAGTATACGGAGGTTACACCAGCTGGGTCGAATTGAGTGCGCTGTCTGTTGAGGATTGTCCATACTGGCCAAATGTTGACCAGGGGGCAGTTCAAATCAGGGCTCATTTGCAATGACGAGTTAGCAGATGCAAGGCTCCACAGCCTTGAGCATCGTCGAAAGGTTGCAAGCCTCTAGGTTTTTTATTGGATACATTTAGGGAAGTGTGCTGCGGAGCTTTTCAATCTAATCCGACAATCCCCATTCTATCATCGGACAACCAGACGCTCCGCGGTGCGCCACCGCTCAATGGTAGACATGTCGTATATGGTAGAAGCGGTACTCTTCCACCTTTAATAGGCGCACCGGCAAGGAGTGGAACACCTTGCCTGAGTCTGTGTTTCCTGATAGCTACAACCTAGGGGTCTTCAAGTCACGAGCGAATAGGTTTCTTCTAGGCAAGCATGTACCATCGTAGAATGCATCATCGCGCGCCATCAGGCGAGATTGTGGCCAAACGCCAGCCTATAATTTGTAAAAAAAAAGCGGGCGGTTTCCAAACCATCCCCGAGGTTTAAAACCTAAGCTTCACGAGATAAAGTTTATTTTAAATTGCAGTTCGGTTTTGAGTGACAGTCCTCATGTTATCTAGAAATTGCACCAATCGGTTATCATGGCGCTCCGCTCTTGAATAATGGGTGTCATTGTACACTCAATTACATTATAGCTAGCAATTATTTAGATATACGTTAGTTTAATTGAAACGTTTGTACTTGTTTACTGATATTTATCAGCGAGTACCTATACATATTGTTTTTAACGCAAGAATCTACACCAGTATATTATCCCGAGAGTTGGCAACTCTCAACAATTACGAGGACAACAAAATATCTTCTACGAATTTGGAAGTCGATGATTTTCTTTGAAGAATCAGTTATACAGTCAATTAGTATCGAAATTGGTATCGCATTTTCGTGTTTGTTTGTTACTCAATCACATCGTAATGGCTCAACCGATTTCGATGAAATTTGGTGTGTTGATAGATTATAACCTGTATTCAAACGTAGGCTACTTTATGTTGGCAAAATTAACGCGTGCGAAGCCACTGACGGAAGCTAGTTATAAATACGGGAGTGATCACATACCGTTTTGTCTAGGTCCGTTTTGTTTAGGTCGATGTCTAGGTAGTGTTAAACAGTACTTAGGTGTCACAGTCAGAGATCAGAGGTGTCTCAAACCTCTCAAGTACTTGTTAATTTCTTCGTCTTGTAAATTGGCCGCTTCCCGGATGAGGTTTGCACAAAGAGCTTGACCTGAGATGAGGAAATTAGGGTCCATAAATTCTGGTTATGAACGAGTATCCTGATGCCATATCCGTAACTTGTTTACTTGATTTCTAGTTCCTTGTCTAGCATAATAAACTCACTGGGACTTACCACACAAAAATTAAACACCTGCTAAACACTGTTAAATTCCCAAACAAAGGTCTTATCACAAAAAAATTAAACACCTGCTAAACACTGTTAAATTCCCAAACAAAACTGGTAAGGATATTTTAAACACGCGTTACACAGTGTTTAAAATATTCTTACCAGTTTTTGTTTGGGAATTTAACAGTGTTTAATTATTTTTTGTCGTAACAAGGTAGGTAAGTGTTTTGTAGAAACATAGTTTAGCCACGACATAGATAGTTGATTTTTTATTTTAACTTCAAAAGGTTTCCCTTTCTTCTAAATTTACAGTGAGTAGTAACATGGGGTAAATACAAAATGTGTCAAAAAATGGGTGCAAACACCTATGTGTATCTAAAGACCACTGCTTACAAATAAACCATTTTTTCTTCCAAATAAACGAATAATAATATGGTATCAATATCATGATTAGACGATTTAGCAAGCAAAATAAGGTTAAAAAGATGGTGTGTGGCTGTGTCATGGACACGGCCGTATGTTATACGTGAATACGTGTACGTTACAGGTATTTTCTATAAAAAATATAAAATATGCAATTTTAAATATGTTATATGTCTGAATACTAAAAAGTATTTTGGGTCATACTAAATTGAAATCTCAAAACGCAGCAAAATGACCTCAAAATGGTGGTGCTGCCCACAGTCACAGTGATGCGTAACAGTCCTCACTTAGCGTAACTAATTCTATGATACTTTAGCTATCCAGTGGTGTAATTAAATTTTGGATGGAAATGATAGATATGTAGCTACAACACCAAATTGTACCCCCGAATTTATTATCATTCGTTTATTGAATTGCTTCCCACTATGGAAGCAATTTTAAAAGCATATTCACGTTAAGAAACTGATCAGGGGCCCAATTTTACGAAAATAATTGCTTCACTATGACAATGATATCATTGCAAAATGGCCAGTTAGGTGGTACCTTTTGGTATTCTACTAACCCAATCTTTTTTCAATGACCATCGTTGATATGTCAACACCATTGAAAATTTGGCAGCTTATGGCAGGAACAACAATCATAATCGTTAAATAATAGTACCTATAGCTCCATAATCGTTTGTCGTAGCCGAATTTGGCCCCAGATATTTTACGATGATACGTACCACCTGTATATCTCAGGGTGACGGGGGCTATGCAATGCCATGTAGAAGAATTTTTACTTGGATGTAACATGTGAGCTAATTCAATTGTTATAGGCAATTGTTACCGCTTATAATCAAGTGGCACATAAGCTTGAGAATTCGCTTTGTTAGGTTTACCAGTAAGTTTATCAATTATATTTACTATCCTTTTAATTTCTGCATTAGGTGCATTTTGTAATCTTACTGTGTGCATATTTCTAGTAGATAACAAAAAGTTACAAAATTTACTGTTTTCTAATAATTGGGTACCATTTTTGTAACCTTGCTTCTTAAAGAAAACAATATATTCAAATGTACTATGTTCTAATAGTTGGGTAACCAGACTGGAACTGGTTGACAACCAAAATGGTGTGAATACTTTATCTCGCTTGATTAATTCACGCTCCCATTATGTCATCACTAATTTAATGATCATTCTCAATAAATCAGTACGTTACGATTATTGCTTTTTGATTTATCTAAATAATATCGGCTTCCTATTTGCTGCATAAGATCGTTTGAAAATGATGTCATCTAATAAAGAGTTATGTTATTTGTTTTTTTTTTTTATACTTACCACTGCTTTACCAGTAGAGCTATGACACATTACCTGTGCTTATTTTTGCACAACAAATTTTGATTTTCCAACGCGAGTATATTGCTGTCGTTCCTACTTTTTAGGGATGAGACCGAGATACGACGTAGAGTGAAGTTGTATGACCACAAAAAGAATGACGAAAAACTTAAGTGTTTTATTGAAATTCACGTGTGTATATAAATAAATAAATATTGCTGGACATTTTACACAGCGCTATCTAGCCCCAAACTAAGCAAAGCTTGTACTATGGGAATCAGATAACTGATAGAATACTTATATACTTTTTTTTTGTAAATACATACTTATAATATATAGAAAAATTCCCAAACCCGGAAGAAATATCTGTAGACCATGCCAACATTTGTTCCGCGGCGGGAATTGAACCCGCTAACTCCTGCGTCTCAGCCGGCTATTCGACCACTGCTTCACGGAGGACGTTATGACGTCAAACAACATTGGCGTGGGTAAACGAGAAATTACTCGATATTGATAAAATGTCACGTGACATATTATACGGCCCGGCGCGCATGTTAGCGTAGCTGATGGTCAAAGAGTAATCGATGATGGATTACGCTTGCCTAGAAATAATATATTCACTCTGGAGATTTTTTTTATCATTGCTATGGTTCGTATTTCTATCTTTCAGGAATAAAAAAGGGCTGATGCCCTTTAAAGCTGAAGTGGCAGTGGGCAGGGCAAATAGCTCGAAGAAATGACGGCCGTTGGGACATAAAGGTTCTCGAGTGGAGAGTGGAGACCACGTACCGGAAAGCACTGCATAGGTCCCCCCCCCCCACTAGATGGAAAGAACAACTGATAAAGGTTGCTGAAAGCCGTTGGGTGCAGGGCACACAATATCGGTCACTCTGGAAATATCAGAGGCATATGTTTAACAGTGGACGTCTTTTGGCCAATATGTTGATGATGATGATGATTCGTTAAAAATAAACCCAAATAATTATAGTAGGTATTTTCACTTTATATTTTATATTTATCGGTTTTTCGTAGAGAGTTTTCATCAGAAATGTTTCAATTAGATTGTAATTTAGTACTCTAATATCATAATTTTCTGCAATTGATGACAAGTCCGACACAATTTCGCGTAGGTCTTATTATTAAGTACCTTATTCTGTATTTATATTGCTCATTACTTATTGTCTCTGACAATTAGATCCCAATTTATATCTGAAAGTTTATTTATTATTGATATTGCAATATCTTCTGGTTATTATAAATATACACTCTAACACAAAGCGTTTGTTACGAAGCGCTCGTAATGCAGAATGCAGCTAAAATAAGCGATGTATCGTGGGGTTAATACTTGGATGTGTGACCACTGATAGCATTAGCGCTTTCATGTTTCGAAGTATACAAGTGTTGATAGAAAGCGTCCACACCAGATTTGGACATTAAAATATTCTTCAAACATACTTTTTATAAACATTCTTCTGTCATTTATATTTTTTGATTCGGCTTCATGGTCGGTGTCGTAGAATTTAAATATGTTACTTTGTAAGTAAATACATATTCTGACAAGTGTTTGGTATTCAATATAAATTCTGAAACCAGCATAATAATAAGATTCACAAGGAATTTATCACTTCAGAAATAACAAGATTCTTGAATTCATTATCACATCGACTGCTATTTTGTTTCTGGGAATCGTAGCAGAAATCGATGGAGTAGCATTTTGACCGACCAAAGTATCTTGAGCTTCCTCTTCTATCTCTGCTTTGGAATAAACACGCGTGTTAGCTGAAGTTTATTGGTCATAAAAAGCTCCTTTAGCGCTGGTTACGGAGTTTTCAATGGTTAATATATCGTTGTTTAGCTTGTGTTGTGCATAGTTATTAACCGCACGACTATCTGTGGGGTCGATACCCTGTTATTGGACACCGATATGGTTATTTATACAGGGTGCCCTAGTTATCTCTACGGGGGCTATTTTTTAATAAACATGGAAGAAATAACCTACTTTTAGAAATAAGTTTCTCATGATAAAAGAGAAAATAATATATCATTAAAATCATCTGACTCAATATGTGTTACAAAAAATACAGTCACAACAAATTTTGGGGTTACCACGGTAAAAGTCGAGCTTCCAAAATCAGAACAGAACCAACGACTGATATGGTCCAGGAGATTAGCAAGGTAAAACTACAAAGAGTGGAACGCATAGCCCAGAGCACTGACGGCCGTTGGGGCAGAAAAAATATCGAATGGTGACTATGCACTGGAACTCGTAAGACGGCCTACACTAGATGAAAATGCGACTGAATATAGGTTACTCAGAGCAGTTGGGCGTACTAGAACGGTCGTTAGAAAACCATGGAGAAGCCTATGCTCCTAGGAACAAGGTGCGATCCTCGAATGCTCCTTAAACTTAAAATTTACAAGAGAATCATAAGACCTATCGCAATGTATGGTTCTGAGTGTTGAGCCAAGGAAAGGATGGATGAAAGAAGAGTGCACCCGGCGGAAATGGAAATATTGAGATGGATGTGTGTGGTAACTAGAATGGATAAGATAAAGAATGAGTATATTAGAGGAAGTTTGAAAGTAGCGTCAGTGATAGAAAAGTTGAGGAGTAATAGGCTAGCGTGGTATGGGCATGAATGTGGATGGATATAGAAGTAGGGGAAGGTCGAAGAAGAGATGGATGAACTGTGTGAAGAATGATATGAGTAAGAAAAAAGTGACAGCAGGGATGACGGCTGATAGAGAGGTATGAAAGAAAACTACATGTTTTGCCGACCCCACGTAACGTGGGAAAAGGATGCATAATGCAGGAAGAAGAAACATATGTTCAGCAGCAATATGCTAATGATCAAATTAGAAAACGGCTTCGAGAAAAGAATGCAATGAGGCACCCTGTGTAACAAAGTACTAACTCGGCCTCATTTGTAAGAGCTTGATTCATTCTTGTGAATCATCCGAGAATATTTTTATGAAGGATATAACACGTACATAGCTTCATACATAGCGCATTATCTGGAACGTCGTCTTTGTTCAACTTTCTTTGTATAAGTATATTGTCAACGGATATCATTAACATGTTTTCAAGAATATGAAATGTCTGAAAATCCGCTGGAATTCCTTTGAAGTGTAATCTAAAAGCACTTTTCAAGTAATTTTCATGGAATTGATTCATAAACTTGCCAAAATATTGCATGCTATGCAAATTATAGTACAGTTTGAAATAGATGAAATTACATTTTTCTGGAGTCTAGAAAACTCTCTAGAAAATTCAAAGTCATGGGCATTGATGATGTGAGGTAAATAACACTAATATTATAAATGTGAAAGTTTGAATGTTTGTTTGTTACTCAATCACAGCGTAACGGCTGAACCGATTTCGATGAGATTTGGTATGTACGTAGATTATAACCTGGATTAACACATAGGCTACTTTTTGTTGGCAAAAAATGTGTGCAAAGCCGCTGGCGGAAGCTAGTAGTATTATAGTTTACGTACCAAACGATTCCCTTGAACACTATTGCCAGTACGAGTCTGGAGTAGAATTCACTTCCGGCGTCTGTTTTTTCGGAACATAATCTCAGAGTTTTCAAGTCCAGAGTGAACAGGTTATTTCTAGGCAAGTGTGCTCAATCTATTTTTTGTATGTTAAATTCTTAGCTCAGACTTTGCGCTAAGTTGAATACACTCATAAAAAAATAAGATGTACAAGATTATAAGTTGCGTTGTAAATTAGTTTCACCAGTACTAATAAACACAAAGTCAGTTGAATAGTCTATTCATTCGCATGAATAGCACCATTAATTACACATCCAGTTTCAATAAATTTGATCAATGGATGTTCAGACACTGTCATTTCTGAAGAGGCTGGTTTGATTTATATGTTAGCCATTTAATTATAAAACGTAATAAGATGACCTAAATATCTAATAGTAGTTTGGATCATCATCATAATATCAGCCATATGACAGCCAATGCATAGGCAAAACACAGGCCTTCGCCATAGATTTCCTGAGTGACCGATCTTGTGCGGCCTGCACCCAATGGCTTCCAGCAACCTTCATCAGGTCGTCTTTCCATCCAGTGGGGGGACGTCTTATGTTGCGCTTTCCAATGTGTGGTCTCCACTCGAGAACCTTTTTGTCCCAATGACCGTTACTTCTTCATGCTACGTGCCCCACCCACTTCCACTTCAGCTTGCTAATTACAATGCTATGTCAAGAGTGAGGGATTTTCTGGATATCTCGTTCTTAATCATTCGTCAATCTGTTTTACCATTATATTGTAAAAAAAGTAATACGAAACAAAATCAACAAAGGAGACAGTCCAAACTTTTATATTAAATAGTTCGTAACTTCTTCAGCGAAAATGATTTCATCTATAAAAATACCCAGTTCCTAGTATCCGTATTAAAACAGAAATAAACGAGCAAACTCCTAACGTTGGCCACTAAAACTCATTTTACCAAGTTCTTGAACTTCCAGTCAGTTAAAACGGAAAGCTATGAAGAATCGTTCAAACGTTTTAAAGTTTATCTCAACCAAGTTGAAAAGATCTCAGTAGTAGGTAGTCAGAAGTACTTTGACTTTGCTCCATTTCCCTCACAATTAGAGAAGTAGCGTTAATACTAATTATCGCTGGAAGTCGATACCACAGCTCGTGAGGAAGTAACTGGTACTTTACATATCTGTAGAATATAAAAAAAACAATCTAGTTAGCCAGGCCACTTCATAATCTTTAAATATCATTTTATTTCTTAAATGAAGTATATTTTACTTTATCAGTAGCTTTTATCATATTAAATTTTTTTCCATCCTGCAGTGGGACACTGTAGGCCTAATAATTGCCTTCATTGTGTATTGTTAGGGTAAAATTTATAATGTCGACGCCCATTCTCCATATTACAATCCAATGCCACTCCGTGAAGCCTGCGAAGACCACAGGAAACTTCTGCGCTTCTGGTCAGAGTTAGGCTGGCTATCCATATAGTCAACTCTCTCACGCTTAATAGACCACTTAAGAGTTCAAATGCGGAAAAGGAAGTCCACCAACATAACATAACGTTCTCCATATTATATTAGTATGTAATCTCGATGTCCCCGGCATCACTTCTACTCGGTAAGTAAAAACTTACTGTTTTAATCGATAAGTCGGCCCATCAATTGTCTCAGCTTTTCCCAAAAGCCTATGACCGGACCGCTCCCATCGGAGTTCGATACACGTATGCATACATACTAATAGAATTCTTCCACAGCTCCTTTGTCTAAAGCTAGGCATACGTTTTTGTGGACTTGTCAAGTTTAGGCGAAGTCGCCGGCTTAGTTCTAGGAATAAGTTAGTCCTTGTAGTTTGGCTAAGAATTCTTATGTGGAAGAAGTTTTTAGCTTTTCTTTCGAAGTAAACCCAAGAAGTTACTGCTCCTTTTGCAAGCAATATTTGACTTGACTTTGTAGGAGTTTGCCACATGTTGGTATCATGTAGTAAATATTGCACTTTAACCTTTTTTGCTCCTGAAGGCTGCGTCCGACTATTTATCAAATTCCATATGTATACACTGGATTTCCATCCACATGGACGGCAACAAGAAATGACTTGTCTCTGACTTGATATTGTTTTTTTTGTTTGTAAAATATGGCTGTTCTGCCTGAAATAAACGTGTCTTATTGATTTCTTTACTTGGCAAATATGACCAGCCCACTAACACTTCAGCTTGCTGATCCTCTTCTGGTAAGTCCATAAGATCACCACAAGAGAAACAAACGAATGATATACATAGAAATATCTATAACAAATATGAACGGACTCAGTGACAAGGTCTCGTGTATCGTCATATCGTGTGGTCGGTTTAGTCACAAATTAGCACTTCACTATAACAATAGGGCATTGTTCTAACTATGGTAGTAACAGTGGCATTAAAGTGCTATGGTCATTTGAAGTAACTTTTAACGGTTGGCTGACACTTTTGTGAGTGACCTTTGTTTAATAATAAAACTCTCGTAATCTCTTTGTTTAATATATAAATAATGCTGGACATTTCACACATTCTTGTTCTCATAGTACAAGCTCAGCTTAGTTTGGATCTAGATAGCGCCTGGTGAAATGTATAGCGTTATTATTTAATGGTGTTATGTACAATCATTTTAAAAAATATTTTAGCTATCGAATGGATTGTCAAAGTTTCAAAATCCGTAATTATAATTTCAGAATGCAATAAAGAGAGGTACAAAACGGCAAAATTAAAAAAAAATACTTACTATATCTATAGCCTAGACTAAAAATTATTTCTATCTATAATCTATACCTACTAATAATATTGTTACTAGCTGAGGGTTCGGGATAAAATAATGGGAATCGATTTGACCAAAATAACACTTTTATTCAACACTAAACAATGAATACACGAACTTGGTCACACGTAATCACAACACACTAATTCACACCACTGTTGCACCACTTAAAGTCACCGAAATGATCGCACGTATAGCTTAATCCAGACTAACTCGCAAGCAACTACTGTTCACGCGAGACCCTTCTCCACGTCAGTCCTCCAGGGCCTCGCTGAGACTTACTCACTGACTGAGACTGACTGTCCGGCCATCTCTCCGGCTTATTTATATCGCACACATTTCGATTGTTCGAGAACGATGTCGATCCTTCCAGGAAAGGGTCGGTCCCTCGACACAATGGCCACTCCCCATTCTGCGAAACCACGAACAATAGCAACAATAACACAGCAAGACAAAAGCGTTCGAGAAGGTTCGATTATTACTCATTGTTTAACAGCCTCGGCGTAACACTGCCCCCTCCTAAAACATGCTCGTCCCGAGCATTCTTAGCCCCATATCGCGGCAGCCGAACAACATGAACAATTTTAGGCGCATCTCGCGCTGAAGATGTAGCAACTATAGGAGCCACATTGCCGTCTCCAGTACTTCAGGACACCCAGAGTCCCTTTCTCATCAGCGATCCCAATTCCAGCCTCCAAAACACGGCTCTCATGATTTCTATCTGTTCTTTCACTTCCTGGAATTCTTTTCCAGATGAACCGAACGATTCTCTCATCAGTCGAGCACGCTCTTATGGCCAACGTCGCTGATCTTCCTGTTGACGACGCAGCTCTTCTTTATCCTGATGTCGCTGTTCCTCTTGCAACCGAGTCTGCTCCACCTGTTCACGTCGCTGTTCCTTCTGCAACCGAGCCTGCTCTTCCTGCTGACGACGCTTCTCTTCTTAATGCTGACGGCGTTGTTCCTCCTGCAACCCAGCCGGCTCTTCCTGTTGACGACGCTTCTCTTCTTTATGCTGACGGCGTTCTTCCTCCTGCAACCGAGCCTGCTCTTCTTACTGACGACGCTGCTCTTCCTAATGCTGACGGCGTTGTTCTTCCTGACGACAAAGCATTGCCATAATAGCAGCAAGATCGCCTGTCACAGGAGCTTGACCCACGGATGATGATGATGATGATGATGGTGCTCCAAAAGATTCGGTGGCGGCTGATTCCATCTCCATCGGCTGACGACTCTGCCGAGCTTCTTGAACCGGAGACTCCCCAAACCGCCTTTCATCCATTTCCTGTTGTCGTTGACCTCTCGTCCTGACACCGTCCACGTTATCCCTTGGCAGAACTGGCATTATTTTATCCCACTTCTGACACCAAATTGTTACGAGCTGAGGGTTCGGGATAAAATAATGGGAATCAGTCTAACCAAAATAACACTTTTATTCAACACTAAACGATGAATACACGAACTTGGTCACACGTAATCACAACACACTAATTCACACCACTGTTGCACCACTTAAAGTCACCGAAATGATCGCACGTATAGCTTAATCCAGACTGACTCGCGAGCAACTACTGGTCACGCGAGACCCTTCTCCACGTCAGTCCTCCAGGGCCTCGCTGAGACTCACTCACTGACTGAGACTGACTGTCCGGCCATCTCTCCGGCCTATTTATATCGCACACATTTCGATTGTTCGAGAACGATGTCGATCCTTCCAGGAAAGGGTCGGTCCCTCGACACAATGGCCACTCCCCATTCTGCGAAACCACAAACAATAGCAACAATAACACAGCAAGACAAAAGCGTTCGAGAAGGTTCGATTATTACTCATTGTTTAACAGCCTCGGCGTAACACTATTATAAATTTGAAATTAACTCTTTCTGTCAGGCTGGACTGATTTCGATGAAATTTGATATATAGATAGATTATGACCGTATTTCGGACAAAGGCTACGTTTACCCGACTGTGCAGAAGAAGGGTAATTGACAAACCATGCGTGCGAACCGCGGTTGGGTCAGTAATAAAATAAATTCGAAAATATCTTTGTCTGTTTGTTACGCTTTTACGTCTAAATGTCTGGACCGACGTCGATGTAATATGGTTTAAGAATAGATTAAGACCCAAATTGAGACATATGCTAATTTTCATTGACAACAACGCCGCGGGTGGAAGCTTGTATATCTTCAATTAAAGTCCAATGACCATTAGGACTCGAAGAATTAAAACGAATTTCCTTTCGTTCATTAGTGAGTTCTGTTACAATGAACCGCAATTTGAACTCCTAATGAGTGGTTCAAACAGCACATCCGGATTCATTTAGTTTTGTACACAATGTGGTCAAGATATTAGTAATTTGAAATAGTTGAACCAACTAAAGACCGTTGCAAACGATCTATAGATACCACGACTACTCCAGATCACTAGGACACATCACCAGGCAGAATTTTCCAAAAAAAAATATTCATGACAAAAATGTTCTCAGATCAAGTAACCTTTGCCTACTTATAGGTAGATATTAGTTCACAGAGCAGAGTGGTCAAAACCTAACCACAACTGTTTTTTTATAAATAATACTGGAAATTTCACACAGCGCCATCTAGCCCCAAACTAAGCAAAGCTTGTACCATGGGAACCATATAACTGATAAAATACTTAAATATTTTTTTTTGTTAATACTGGTTAGTATTTAAAAAATACTCAAACCCGGATCAAATGCCTGTAGACCATGCAATCATTTTTCTCCGCAACCTCCTGCGTCTCATTCGGCTATTCACCCACTGTGTCATGTAGGTTATCAGGATTATAATACTTTAATATTTATAGATAGTTCCATATCTGTCAATAGGTCATCGTCATCCCTTGTGTCAACCGAACCCAGTCTCCCCGATTATCAATCTGGCCCATGTCGCCAATTTTCGCGATATCATCGACCCATCTTGGCGCCATTTAAACGATTACAGTTCCCGATTGTTAGTTACTGTAGCGTCGTGAGTCAGTGTCATTATGCTTTGCAGCTTGATCACCAAATTGTAATATGACTTGCTGTTGCCCGCGACTTCGTACGCGTTACACTACTAAATGTGTAGGTAACCTAGAAATTAAGCCAAACTCGCTGTTGCAACATGACTTGACACCCCATTTTTACCCCCAATTTGATATAATGTATAAAAAAATAAATAAACAAACATCCAAACTTTCGCATTTATAATATTAGTGTGATTAGTGTGATAATGACAGCAAATCTGTTTTTTTTTTTATGTTATTTGTGGGGATACAGGCTTACGGCCCACCTGATGGTAAGCGGTCACCGTCGCCTATTGACACCGGCAACACCCGGGGTATTGTCGATGCGTTCCCTACCCTGTAGAAACCTCTTTACATTTCTCTTGAGGCGTGCCATGTCGTAACCTAACGGGAAAACCTCAGATCCTCATTCCACATCTAGCAAGTATGGGATAGAAAAGATCGCGTCAAGCGTGTGGTGCGCGATATCCAATTGTCGACGATATGTGTATGAGCTTTATTACGTTGTCGAGAAGTGCGGTGGTAAAATCTTGACGACGGGATGAGATCGAATAGCTGCTCAAAACATTTCCCATTACAAGCGGTAGAATACACTGAGCGGTCCAATGTCACGGCGTTGACTCAGCGGTTCCAGCCAGTCAGTGAGTTTGGGATCGCCGATGATTCTAATGGCTCTTCTTTAAAGGAAGTCAAAACGAAGCAATTGGTACTTTGGAGCTCCGTGCCAAAGTTGGGAACAGTATTCTACGTTTGTACAGCAATAGCCGTTGTTGTGCCGTAAATACCGTTTGACACAGTTATGGACTCCAAGTTTTTTTGAGGTGAGCACAGCTTTAGCTGGTTGCGAGTTTATCGTAGTCATAATTAATCAAGCTGTCAAGCCCCTTCAATCAGATAGCCAATACAATGGCATATGACTCGAACACAATGGCAAATCGAATTGTAATTATGATTTTTTGTATTATATGAGATTGAATGACCTATTTGTTGTTGCTAAGATAAAATAAAATTTGTATTTGCACCTGGAAGAACAAAAGGTTCGATATATCATCATCATTATCGTATCAGCTACAGGATGTCTACAGCTGAACATAGGCTTTGCCCAGATTTCCCGAGCGATCGTGTCCGGCCTACTTAAATTTTACAATGCTTTACAAATATATATTATATATATTATTATGTTCCGCCGTCCGTGCCCCACTGCTGGGCAAAGGCCTCCCTCCATTATTTCCAGTCCCTTGATTCCAGCGCTAAGAGGGTCCAATCCGCTCGGAAATTTGTGACAAAAATAGAATCTACTAAAAATAAAAAAACGATAAGTTTCAATATAAACATACAAAAAATATTAAGTCCATCAAAGTACTCACAAGTGAAACTTTATCCTCAAATTAGGAACTTCCACAAAAAATCCAAGACACCAATGGAATCTATTACAACTTTTTACAACTCACAAAGTCACGAATCGCTTCGGGGTTTTTCGGAATTGTTCGGACGTATACGCGTTTGTAGGGCCAAGGTTTCGAGGCGACTGACTGGACCTTTAAGATTGTTTTCTTAGTAGGGTTATGTAGGGTTACTGTGTCCCTATTCCAGTGTTGTGATAGTCTAAGAGAAACCTACTTATCTATTTTACAAAAACACAATATTTATATATGATAGATTTACAACAAATAACGTAGGGCACATTTTTAAGGTGTGTGACCTACGAGGCCGTTCTTTGTTATAGGCGATGGTTACTACTTAATATCAGGTGAGCCATTTCTTGTTCCATCTCCATGTAGCATGGCCTAATGGGTATGATTGACGGTAAAATTACAGGCACATGAGGCTTTACACCTGTATGCCTGTTGTTGGATACAGAGCGGTACATCTTAGGGCACGTGTCTAAGGTGCAAAAAGTTGCCATGCAACGTAATATTTCTCGACAACGGAATAAAGCTCATCCACATATCGATTTAAAATCTGGACGACGATATTAAGATGATAATGTATATTGGGATTGATAAAAGCGGTAGTGGTAACATCAGTAAGCCCGGTGCCAACATTTCTTCATTTGAATTACAGAGTAAACACTTCATGTTTCCAACACCAATATGTTGAGCTACCTAAGTATACCTCTGTTTTCAAAACAACTTCAAGCTCCATTTCTAAGCATCATTGAAGCCTTGAATGAGCTTTACGGCAGTTATTTAATGCTTCACCGCTTTCAAAGGAACTCTTTAAGAACTCAGTACTCATTGGGTACTTATTGCGCTAACAGTTGGACTGACTCAGAACTAGTAGATTTTTTTATCTTTCTGACGATAACTGGCAATACATAATTACTGATCTAAACGGGTATTTATCGCGTATGTATCTTTTTTATTTGTGCGATAAATGCTCATTTAAACCAGTTATTATGTACAGTGATCGCGAAAGTTTGAAAAATACTGGCAACCCAGTTTTTACATCTGCATATTTTAGTGGTATCCTTTGCGTATTTTGTCCAACATTTATATGAATTTGTAAAGTCAAAGCCAAAACACTTATTGCATACGAGTTCTTTTAGATATAAGTTAATCTTTATAATATTAATTAAATAAACCTACAGATATTTGTTCCGGGTATGGTTGTTTCTCTACATATATATATAAGTATGTATTTACAAAAAAAATGTATATAAGTATTCTATCAGTTATCTGGTTCCCATAGTACAAGCTCTGCTTAGTTTGGGGCTAGATAGCGTTGTGTGAAATGTCCAGCAATATTTTTTTTGTTATTTATTTAAAAATCGAATTCCAAATTAAGCAAAGCTTGTACTGTTGTTACTAGTGTAGTAGTATAATTATTTGTGAAAAGGCTCGCGCGGGGATTGTACTAACACCATAATTATCTATTTCGTCCGCCTAGCAGCATTGTTGTGTTTCGGTTTGAAGGGCATGGTTGCCGGTAAAATAAATTGCACATGAAGCTTTACATCTGTATGCCTCAAGTTGATGGATGCAGAACAGTGCATCGTAGGGCATCTGAGGTGCATGCCCTACGAGGCAATACTTTGTTATAGGCGATAGTTACCACTTAACATCACGTGGACCATAAGCTTGTTACATCTCCAGATAGTTTAAAAAAAACTAGATATCTGATATAATACGTACGAGTATATGCGTTTTATTTTTGTAAATACCCATACCTGGAATATTATATAATTTAAGATGCAGTTTGGCTAAAGAGTTTAGAACAATGTTGTAAATTCAATTCATTTATTTACTTCTAGTGGCATTAGACAATAAAAATAAAATATAATAAAACAAGTAGGAGGCCTGTCAAGGAAGACATTTTGACCACACAAAACTCAGAATCCCTCTACTAATTCGTAGATATCATCAGTGGAGTTTGATAACTTTTCTGCTTTGACGTGCCTGAGGTTATTTTTTGAGTATTGCATTTTACTTATATTAGCTCCGAGTAAACCACCCATTATTATTATTTTCTTTAAAAACGAGAGATTGGTGATGGATACTACCATGATTGGTGAGTTTTCGGGTGTTCCAATATTTCGGCAGTTGCATGCATGATTACGGGTAAATTGAAGACATTGTGAGTGGATGGTTTCATCTATCCTCTTTCTCAGTCTCTTGTTACGAATTGCCACTAATATTATTACTGCCGGTTTCTTTCTCGAACATAACTCGACTCCGACACACAACACTCACGGTATCAGGACATATCGGAAGACTCAAAAAGTCACAAATCATGGTAAACAACACGTTTTTGGTGAAATAATGTTGTAAGCCATGATAGTTTCAAAAGTTTTAGCTATTGTTAGTTCAATTTAATCATATTTTTTCATCCAAAGTACTTACCTATACTTATAAATGACATAGGCAACACCGTTTCTCAAATTCCATCGAGACGTGATACTTTTAAATTGACAAAAAACTACACATTACCTTCAAAGTACTATTACAATTGCAACGGCACCTACCACCCGTCAATGACGTTTTTTTACTCCTATAATACAGGGTGTCTTTATTTAACAAACTTTCCACTGCTTTTAATAATAACAATAATAATGATGCGCGGTAGCTTGGCAATAGAGGTCTTTCATCTTCCTTCACCACGATATCCCAAAATTGTAAATATGTATGGCTAATTCTGTCGCTCACCATACAAACGTGTCGCAAAACTGCTATCGCTAGAATTTCGTAGTACAAGGCCAACTGAAGTCAACTGGGCAAACTGTACAACTTGAAAATATACAAAATCGGGAAAAAGCACTACATGAAATTGTATGTTTTCAATGTTCTATTCACGTGTTTTATTGTTTTAAAATATGAAATATATTTTAAGCCAGCCATTTTATATTGCATTTATGAATAATATTTGGTCCCGAGTACCAAATTACAAGCCTGATAAAATTATATGATTTGTGAATTATTATTAGAATTTAAGTATAGAAAATATTTTCAAATAAAAAATAATATAGATCTATAATTAAATGCATATTAAGCTTCAGAATTGTGAAGCTCCCAAAAAATGCAAAATTTTAAGTTGTGATAGTTTATTTTCTCGTCACTGGTCGGTGAGGTGAATGACCTCTATTGCCATCTTATTGCTCACGGACCATAGCGTCAAACTAAGGGAATCTTATACATAATTATACGGATAGATGACTTTTATTCCTTTTTTTTTGTAAATATATGAAAAATACCCAAACTCGGAACAAATATCTATGCAAACATTTGTCCCGCAGCGGGAATCGAGCCCGCAACCTCTTGCGTCTCAGCCAGCTATTTGCCCACTGCCCCACAGAGGCCGTTTTGGGTTTCTCTTGTATATTGTTGTGTACGATCATTTTGTTGAAATCTATATCATTTTTTTACCCACTAAGTACTATACATGCTTAGCGCTTTTTATCAAGTTAGTTATTATTATTATTAATTCATTCATAAATTTTTAAAATACTAGAGAAACTAACACAAAACTCAACAACAACATAAATAAAAGAAAAAAACACAATACCACAACGTCAAACTTACGATTAAGTATCTAATTATTATCCCATTCACAAATTAAAATATGTCACATTATACTATTATAGTAAAATACTTATAAATGGAATGCAGATCTCGGTCAAGTTTCATCTAAATCGATTATCCTGTAATAGTATTGGTTGGACAAAATAAATCACCATGTAGGTATCAAAACTTTCTATAAAAACGCCGTAGATAAGTTACAAATAGGAAAATATTTCGTAACGAAAACCGGTGATAAAAAGTTTAAAACGTATTCAGTAAATCGTGCTTGCGACAAAAGATTATGATAGCCATGTTTTTGCTGTGGCTACCGATGAGCCGAAGAAAAAGTAAGTAGCCCTTTCCTTTTATGGTAGACTTCATTTATTTGTCACACACTGGATCTGTTTTGGTAGCTCTGCCCAGATAAAGTAATTTATCCAGAAAACTTTAAAAATAATCTACTACGTAAATAATTAGACGCGTGTCAAAGCCATTTTTTTTTAATCTTTGTTGATGGGGTGTAAATTTGTATGTAATGGGTAATACTCGTATTCGGAATAACTGAACTGATTTTGAGTAAAAGCTACACTATCCCTGAGTGCTATTAGGGTATATTTAATTTTGATTATGAGTGCTTAAGATTTAAGATAATAGTTGTGATAAAACATTTTATGAGACTACGATTTTAGTCTAAAAATTAAAAAAAAAATATGATTGATTTCATAGTCGTTTGAGTCTCACGTTTGTAGACCTTCACAAATCCTTTGAAAAAGCTTTAAAACAATCATATGCAATCATATGGCTCACCTGATGTTAAGTGGTAACCATCGCCTATACCAAAGTAATGCCTCATAGGTCACCCACCTTATAAATGTGCTCTAAGATGCACTGCTCTGCATCCATCAACTTGAGGTGGAAACCCTCATGTGCCTGTAATTTCACCGGCAACTATACCCTAACGAACGAGTAACGAAGTATTCAACTTTATAACATCCCCAGTTTACGTTTGGGGTTAAAAACAACCCAAAACTTTATAAAACCATTTACCCTTTCCTGTTCCTATCAAATGTAGCGGAATCTATGAATAACTCGATTCCACTCGAATAGAAATGCTCGTTTCAATCGAGATATGTAAATATCGATCAGCAATCCACTGACGGTCCAATTACATTGTGCTACAAGCAAGCTGGCTTAAGGGGCCTTCTCATTCGATTAACTGGGTTAAGATAGGAAGAAAGGCACTGAAAAAGTGCATTTAAATTTCTTTTGCTGGGAGCCGTTGGGTGCAGGTGACAGAAGATCGGTTGCACTGGAAATCTATGAGGTGGCCTATGTTTAGCAGTGAACGTTATAATGCTTCTATGATGTTAATGAGAGCTATTTATTTATTGATCGAGCGAAGCGAGATCTCTAAATCCACTTGGGCAAATCGGCGTTGTATGTATGTGTGTATGTATGTATGTATGTAGGTATATTTGTTAGGCCGAGGATAACTTTTGAAGAACTTATCCGATCATCGTGAAATTTGGTATATAGGTAGGTAATGATGGCACAATTTCGGTGTAACTCAATGAACTACAAAAATGTTGGGGGTTGTTGAGATATTGGGATTCAAGAGGGGTAAAAAAAAAATGAAAATGAGACTATTAGGTCAAGTGACACGTCAGATGAAAGGTCTTCATTAGTAAATTTTGACCCCTTTTTATTTTTAATAAAGTTTTTGTAGCTTTTGAGTTATTAGTCATAATAAAAACTAAACTTTGACAAAATTCACCGGGTACACCAGTGACCCCACAGTGCTGTAATTTGATAGATATGCGTGTAGCTTAAGTATCACAAATATAGGCAAAAGTCTGAAAACTGGAATAACTGCAATTTGTACCCCAAAAAAACCATTCAACATGAACTCCCGTTACCTGTAATTTGAATGAAACTGTAGGTCAAGTAAGTTGGTTATTATTTCAGGGCACTATTTTGATAGTCAAAAATTACGAATAATTTTTTTTTGTTTATAAATGTTAGACTTGCGAGAAATCAGTTCGGGGCGAACCACTAGTTTACTAGGTATGTATTTTGCTTGAGATAGTATAAATTAATTATTTAAAAATAATTAAATTCTAATGTTTTTCGGCGTTATTTTGGATTCGTTTATTTATCAAACGAGGTTTTGTATATGAAGTTTAGTTGTCTAAGCTATCTCCTTCATCGTTCCAAATTCAAATCATGTTTAAACCGGCTTGCACAACGATCTCAAACGTATTTAGCGACTAAACAAGTTTAAATTTGACGTATTTGTATGATTAATAATTTCTTAAATCATATTTAGCCACTAAATACGTTTAAGCATCGTTGCGCAAGACGCCCCAATGGTGCTAGACCCTCAAGAAGACATTTATTTAATTGTAACACGTACAGATTTACGATGCATTCGAAATCGGTTATCTTGTATCTGTCGTGCAATGATTTGTTTTGTTCGGGTTATAATGTATAGGAACTAGTTCTGATCTGCTAAGCCGTGACTCAGATGAATAAATTATGATTCTCTGATGAAATGATAGTGGGAAAATGTAGGAGGGAAAAGGTGTTGTCTGTGTTTAATTCGAGCTGTTACAAGGTAGACTAGTATTTACTTTATCCTTCTTCTTCTCAATCGTAACGCTCTTGATAGAGCGGTCGTGGTCAACATGTTGTATCATTATTTTTGGGGACAGATGTTACACGCCTTACGATATCTCGCCATTTGTCTCTGTTGACAGACATTCTCGTGCATTCATGCAGTTGGCCGCCGACTGCAGCTTTTATTTGATCGGCCCATCGCATGGGCGACCTTCCGCGTGGTCTGATGCCCTCCACTCGTCCTTGTACGACAAGACGCTTAATAGAGTCAGTGTCCCGCCTCGAGACGTGGCCGAAGAACTTTAGAATGCGAGTTTGTACCAAAGCCGACAGACGCTGTTTTATGCCGAGCTCCTGGAGGATAGAGCCATTAGTACGAAACTCTGTCCATGATATTCCAAGAAGCCTTCTCCAGCACCACATTTCCAAAGCGTCTATCTTTTTCTTTTTGACTTCTCGCAGCGTCCACGTATTTACTTTATAGAGAATGTTTTTTCACCATAATCAGAAGTCATAGTACGTCCACAGCTGAATATAGGCCTCCTCCATAGATTTCCAGAATCACCGCCCTTATGCAGTCTGCCCCCAACAGCTACCAGCAACCTTTATTAGGACATCTTTTTATCTAGTAGGGGGCCATTCTACACTTTGCTTTCCTGTCGGAATCATAATCAAAAAGCATTTATTGTGAAACATAGATAATACATATAAAGACGTCAGGTACAGTTAAAAGTTAATTATTGTAAAATTTGGAATGCCCTTCTTCATGAAGTTCGCGCCTACTCAACATTTTCAAACGGAAAGTTAAAGTGCACCATTTTTTTCTGTAATTTTATATTATTGTAGGTATATATTATTGTTCTATATTGGGGCTCAAGTGGAGTTGGGCAGGACACTTGGCCAGACGTAGTGACGACAGGTGGACTAAGGCACTAACAGAGTGGAGGCCGAGAACTGGCCATCGAAATAGGGGACGTCCATCAGCGAGATGGGTCGACGACATCCATAAGACCGTGGGTTGTACGTGGTTCAGACTGGCACAGGATCGGGAAGAGTGGCAGAAACAAGGAGAGGCCTATGCCCAGCAGTGGGTCGACACGGGCTGAGAATGATGATGATGACGATGATATATATATATTATTATTTTATATAACATATTTAATAATATGAATTATTATTTCATCATCATCATCTCAGCCCGTCTGCACCCACTATTGGGTATAGGCCTCCTCTTTATTACGCCATTCTTTCCGGTCCCTTGCGAGTCTCATCCATTGACACCCAGCTACGCTTTCAATGTCGTTCGACCTTTTCTACGAGCATCCCTTGGCCACCACTCTCTAATCGCCTTCGTCCAACGCCCAATTATTGTTTATTTATTATAATTATATAATATATTATAACATATTTTAGTTCATATTCGTACCTTTAAAATCATCTCTCTCTAGCCTCAAAGGTTTGCTGGAAGAAAACTCTTCTTAGGGTTAACCCTAAGCTCGCCTTTGTACACGACCTCTAATTATGTACTTTTAAATATATTTTCTTGTGTGCAATAAAGAATAAAGGACTATTTTTACCAAATATATTAGTCTACAAAATTAGAATGGCTTAAGTTAAGAGTAACGGCAAGTTTATAGTCTATAGGCACAAATACGAACCAGGCATTGGTTTCGTCTGTTATGATAACCATATTTGGCTCATAATCGATTGCCCAAATCTTATTGTAGGTCTCCTCCGATCAATCATCTTTTGGGGAAACGAGTCAATTGTTCGATAAAAAACCAAAACATGTTAAAATGACAATGTGACAGTAATTGAGTGTGGATTATTGATAGGGGGAGGGAATGATTGAGGATCATGGTGTGATTATTATACTGTTAAGTTTTAAAATATTGTATCTCTCAGAAACGTTGTAGTATCGCAATATATATACTATGTATTTATTTTGTGTTTTTTTATAATGTTATAGTATATTATGATACAAGTGAGCTAAGTTGCTCATTATACACGAGGCTGTGAGTTGCAGCCCGAGCCGTAGCCGAGGGCGTAAATCAGCCGAGTGTCTAGTGAGCAAGTTGCTCACGAGTTTCATACGCACTTTTTCAACACACTTGCGAGGAAAAAACAAACATGTAAGTACCTATTGCATAAATTGTTAAGCATAAAATTATTAAAACAATTGGTGAATGTACAATTTTCAAAATGATATTGTTGCACGCGCCAAATGTAAGGTGATTGATTACATAATAGCCATTCAGCCTACTTCAAAATTATAAGTTTAGGGATAAAATGCAAATATTTTAGAACAAATTATTGTGAATTATAAAAAATTGATATTAATAAATGTTTTTTTCGTCCTAATTAGGGATACATTTATTTATTCCAATAATGTAAATGGATTTTCAGCGGCATAAAACCTCTTTGTTGTTACAAAACTGTATTACCCGGTTAAATTGAAAATGCTGTGTTTATTCGCATATAATTTGCAGTTAGGTACTAACTTAACTTTGTAGGGATAATTCTATTATGCACTAGTTTGTAATATTATTATGCACGTGTGTGTTATAATTCGGTGTATGCCCCTAAGAACGATAAGGCTCACTTTACGAGCAAGTGTGTTGAAAAATTAGGTTATAATTGTATTGATAATAGTGCGTGTATGCATAAATATTAATATTAATGCCTATACTTACCTATTTGATACCAATAAACATAATTTTTTTATTTGTTTTGTTTAAATACCTATTTAGCGCTCTCCTTTAATTTAGTTTAATTTTTTTTAATGTGCCTCCATTATGCAACATTACAAAATCCTTGCCTAAAAGTGTTTTGATTAATTCATTCGTCTATTGTGTAGCTATTGTGTAGCCTTGTGAGATTTACCACAACATCAGATTCAAAAATGTGAGCTCGGATCCCGACCATCACAGTAGATTTTTCTTGTCTTAGAATAATGTAATCTCAGAAACTACTTAACGAATTCTGAAAATTAATTTCCTGATAGAAAGCAAACTCTTCTTAGGGTTCTCTTTACTTATTACTTTTTCTTAACTTCCATCATCTTAATTTTTTTTTCTTAAATCTCAGAATTTTTCATGTTCGGATAACACTATAAAAATAAAATATTATTTCTCTTTCTTCTTTCGCCTTTGTACATTTCTGTTTTTGTATAATATTTTCTTGGGTACAATAAAAATACCTAATGAATAAAGCATAATGCATTTTGATATAAATCCGTGCCAAGCCGGGGCGAGTCAGCTAGTAATTTATAAAAAAAACATAGGCCTACCCCATTTTCCAGAGTTACCAATCAGTTTGTTTTAATATAGTCTAATTCCCATAGAATTGTAACAATAATGGGTAGGAGTGAACCAAAAGTAATAATTCTTCATCTCTGAACTAATTAACACGTCATAATCGTACAGCATCATACCACCCGCATGGGGCGTGACAATTACCATTGTCATCGACTATTTAGACGGTTAATAGATGGTGCCACTCAAGTACCGAATATTTAACGAAACTAGATCATATTTCAAGGCCTTTAATACAAATATCTTTTCACACCACCTGTTCGACAATGTCAAATTATCCACCTGTTCGACAATGTCAAATTATATGTCATGTAAATCTCACTGAAAGCAGGTGATTAAATCTCTACGGCTGAGCCGGGAGTAAAGTTGTACTGAATTTATTAAAATGTAAGTTATGTAAAGTTGTACTGATACATTATGCCCTCGCGGGCATAATGCGATTTGAATTTGAAACCTCATCTGTATTAAAATTAGAACCAAATAGACGATAAGAACTTATTCGTAAATCGAAATAACCTCTGCACAGTGGTAGCTTGCCTAAAAACCATCTCTTTGATTTACATAAACATTTAATGGTATTATTTATTATTTGATTGCAAGTTATTAATTTAGTCGTTCTTGATCAATGCAATATTGACGGAAGTAAGTTATAATTAAATTTGTAATGTTTGTACCTTGTTTAAAATAATTGGATCATTTATTTAAATTGTGATAAATAAATAATACGATTTTAGGATACATTTTTGTAAATTAATAATTTATAAATGGTTGTTGAGTAGCTCAACGGAAGTCGTGGCTGTCGTTAAAACTATTTGTTTTAAAGAAACTTGTTTTTTTTTGCTTGTGGATTTGGACAGCAAAGTCTCGGTCGTCTAACAGTGTAATGATTGAAGTATTGGTCATAAACGGGTGTAATGAATAAATGAAAATTTGTAAAGCATCGAGGTGTTTTTCTACTAAGCACACTTTCAACAGAATTCACCAACCTAGATTTGGCTTTTATTGTCTCGCAGAAAGTGTGAAAAGTAGAGTGTTCTCCTCGTGGATAAAGCTGTCTGCATCTTGGGCGTGCTTATATCCCTTTCTGTATTAAGAATTCTAGTAACTCCCTCGCTCCACTCTTGAGTTATCGTTAGAATCCTACGTTACTTCAGGATTCAATATAGCGCCCGTAACGCAACACACTGGTTTATCCCCTCGTTTAATAATTTATTATTATTTTGTAAGAATGTTACATGCAAGATTGAGAGTAAAATACAAGCAAGATTGAGGGTTGTAGTAAAAATGTTCTAAATACTAAAATTCCATCAATACGGGCATAAAAAATTACAAACTAACAATAAAACATTAGTATACATATAGCAGCTACTTTCAATCTTATTGTCAAGCTTGCATAACATTGAACCTTTTAAACAATAATTTTCCTGAAACCTTAAAAAACACAAATAAGAAAATTGTAAAAATAGATATATAATAATAGACGCTCATATCGTTAGAGAAAGCGATCTCTAAACTGAGAGACGTGAAACCATCCATTAATTTATTAAAAGTTTATTGAAAAGTCCTGACCTAATTATAAAACACAATCAAAACACCAAAATCAAAAAAGCACGTATTGTTTTTACATTTCAAATAAGAACACGCGTTCAAAATAATGTTGACATTTTTAATGGCCCCGTGCGCACGCGCCGTTCCACAGTATAATTACTACTCAGTAGGTAAAGTTAAGATCAAAGGAGCGTTGCGCATTGACGGGCGACAATGCCATAGAGTAGTTAATGAAGCAGAGGGAGTGTTGAAGTTTTGACATCCGTGTTATTGTTTGAAATGAGACGCGTTTTCTAAAAATATAGGGCGTTGTATGATGAATACAAGAAGTAGCCATAGCCACGGATGAATAATTATGTCGTTGTTTAGTAAAATAATAAGAGTAAGTGCCAGAGAATGAAAAAGCATTTTATTTTGGGTAATCGTGCCATTGTTGCAAAATAAGGGAGTAACTTCATTGATTAAAACGGGGTATTTAGGTATTCTTTTGTTATATACTTCATAATGATAAAAACGTCTTGGACACCGCAAAATGAGAGTAAACGTCAGTACAGTCTCAGAAAGGTCTTATTGCTATACGTAACCATTTCCAGGTATCGTGATAAGATCACGTAAAATGGCTTTATTTCCAAATTTGTTATTTATGTTGGATTTTTGTTCAAAATATCAGTTAATATTTCTGCTTTTGTTAACCTACCACTTGCAGATGGATATTCTATGTTACACGTTAAATGTTATAGTTCCTATAATTTTTACATCGAAAAACATCCACATTAAACGCAAAGATCCAGATTCATAATCTTAACTGTAAATTAATCTGTCAATGATCACGCCAATACATTATTGTATGGTTGCGAGGCCTGAGCGATTTGGTGTGAACTTTGTGTAAGTTTTGGAGTAATCCATCTGTGAGCTCGGTACAGGTACCTCATCTATAACTGACCACCACAGTCGTGATACGTGACGGAAACGCGGCTGTCATTTTATTGAAATGTAGCTGGTTTGTGGAAACTGTTCATAAATGAATGTTTGGAACTAGACACCGACGCAGACTGTTTTTTGGTTTTACTGTTGACTTGCTTCTGCTGATGGCTCCGGTTGTATCCGGGTAAAGTGATAGTTATTGATTAGATATGATGTAGAAGATTGACGGGACCTTATGAACTTATTATGCCACATATTTCTGGTAAAACAATATGTTATTCCAACATCCAGACCTCTGGCAAATATTGGTACATCGTGCAAATATTTGTCCAAATCGAGCCCACACCATCCAAACTTTCTCATTTATAATTAAGGAGTTTACATGCAAATAACGCCCAAGATCTTTGCTTTTCACCCTGAATTTAAACGTCCCCCGAGACACCCATGAAGAGGTTAGACTTGCAATAATGTTTGTAAAGGACCATAGGTTCGGCAAATAGGTGTATTGTCCCGCCTGGAGCCTAATGTGTGTTTGATGTATTAATAAGTCAGGGGATTAGGGAGTTGCGCTACTGTTGGCTTTTACCTACGTTACAGATTGTTGTAGGTATATTTTTCTTTTTCACGGAGAGTTAATGATTTGAAGGCACTGTTATAAATTTTTTCATAAAATAAAAGTTTAATAATTCCGTTTTTAGTCTTCTTCTTCAGTATCAAAAGCGTACAATATATTAGGATTCGCCATTATAATTTGGGTTGACTATAACCTGACCTGACCTGACGGAGGCCTTTGTCCAAAATTGGACATCCCAAAATAAATAATAATAATAATAATGACATTGAATTAACAATTTAATACACTTAATTTAATATGATACCATTTGTAATTATTTTATAGATTTGAAATTTTATTTGTAATTGTCTTTTGGGAAATGTAAGGCTATAATAATAATAATAATAATAATAACCTGACCTATTGCATTTATGTAGGTAGCCTTATGGAGACCACACACGTTACAATTTCTTAGCGCAAGCCTGTGGGGGTAGAATTTGTTAAAATTTCTTGTGCAGGTCGTAGGGCGTAAAGAACAGTTAAGCGGTTGGGGCAAAGTCTCGATGGGGAGTCCACAATCACAGTTGATTAGCAAAGGGTCTCGCATTTTCCATTTACAGAGGGTTTTCCTCGGTCGGTTAATAGACTTCCAGACCGGCCACCTAAAGTCATGCCCAGGGGAGTGATGGTGGGTGCCTCTTCTTCCACAAATTAACATTTTGAGTGGCCGGTGATCACTGGCGGCGTGGGTTCTATGTAAAAATCTCTTTCGGCTTTTTAGTTGGGATGGTGGAGGTTGATGGAGTTAGAGGGGATGTCCGTAATCAGTTTCTTGTTTTAACTTTTCTATTGTTCAATCATCCCGTCGACCAGAAGGTGGTGCGATGCTGGCTAGCGGCAGGTCTCGTTCAGTGCTTAGCGTGGGGCGATCGGTTTCAAACTTGGCAGACAAACTCTTCACTATCCTTCTACAAGTTTTTATTTTAACATTTAAACATGCAGGGAACTATCAATTAGCGCTATCTGAACACCAATAAAACAAATAGTAAAATATGTACACCAAAAAAGTTTGTAAATCGCTATCATTAGGACCAGAACCTTCGAATACAAGCTGTAATCCTCCAAAACTGTTGTCTAACTAAAACTTAGGTTAGATGTTTAATCAGTTTAATTATATTGACACGGGAATTCAATTACTGTTCATTGTTGGAATGTAAGTACCTATCACGTATTAATTACTAGCTTCCAAGCGTGGCTTCGCACGCGTGGTTCGTCAATAAAAATATATCCTTCCTTATGCGCAGTCGGGTAAAAAGTAGCCTATGTGTCAATCAAAATTCAAAAATTTTTATTCATTAAAATGACAAGGATCACTTTGAAACGTCAATTTTACTGCCTGTTCCTTCGCGACCAAGCCAGGAAAGAAAGGCAAGAAACAAGGCTGGTTGTTTTTTTAATGATCCTTTTACAATACATAATACAGAAAATAAATTAAGTCTAAATTGTAACATTTTGAACGAGTTGGAGCAATTTCAATCCCAAGCTTCTCTATCATCTAAATAATCCGATATTTTATAGTAGGCTCTTTTATAAAGATTTTGTTTAATCTCGTTCACGTGTTCATCTTCGTTCGTGTTTATCTATATATGTACTTTTCATTGAAATCGGTTAAGACGTTTAGTCGTTAAAGTAAACAACTTAAGTACACACTTCTGCATTTTTATTTTTAGTAGTATGATTGTTTAATAGACTACATGTCGAAACCTAAAATGATCATCAATATCAGCCATTTGACGTCCATTGTTGAACATAGGTCTCCCCATAGATTTCCAAAGTGACCGATTTTGACTTACCGACGAATTTTTTTTCAAAACCCACCCACATCATAAGAAACATCAAAATGCATAGGCGTGTCTACAAAATTACCAAAATCTGTGAATTTTTTGTTTTAATATTTTGCATGGATCTCAAAAATGGTTTTTGTGAAAAAATATAACAATAGGAGTTGCTAATAGGCTTATGGCTATAATAAAATAATGGGACGTAGAAAATCGATTTCACGCCGAAAGATCAGGCGAAGATATTGTGAAAAACGTTGTCGGTAACAGATGCAAAGAAATTACATATTTGATGACGATAATTGCCGACTGGTAGGCGTTTGGTGCAGGCGATCGGTCGTTCTATAAATGCATCTGCTATGCCTACAACAGTGAGCTTTCATGCATCTTGCTTCTTCAACTTAAATTCGTCTCGCGTCAAGCGTATGCAATATTGATTGCCATAAGACGCATGCAGCTTATCGTCTACACCTGTGTGCCTCGATCGTCAAGATGGACCCGTGTGAACTTTTAGCTATCTGTGCGAAATATTTAGTTTAAGTGTAAGGAAAAAGGTAAGGTAAAGATAATCTGGATTAAAGATTATTTGAAGAAACGAAACAACAAATTTCCCCCATTTTGTCTGATAATACGCTCGGAATGTTGCACACCAACCATACAAAATCGTCGACAAAACTGCAGTATTTAACCTTAAAATATCTTATCGTATCTTCGTCTTTTATATCCTGTACTTTACGAGCCTAATTTTTATTTTTAATTCTTTTACATTGTTTGGGTAGGTAATTAAATAAAATATTAAAAAAAAAGAGCAATAACAAACGTAGCAGCAAACTTTATTTTATATTGATAAACCATGCGTGGGAAGCCGCGGGCTCGAAGCTAGTCAAACATATTTTTATGATTTTAATAAAAACGAAAGTCATAACAATAAGATTACAAACTCCGACTTATCTCTAACTTTTTAAAGATTAAGTTGCATTATTAACCTATACTAAGATAAGTAATACGAAAATTATACCGAATTCTTTCGAAGCTCTGCTAAGCCAGGCATAAAGATCATTGTAGCAGCACCAAAAGTAGTAGCGGTACCAAAATTAGCTTAACATAGCTGAGGCAGCAAATGTAACTTAACATAGTAGCCAAAAATTGCTTAACATAGCTGAGGCACCAAATGTAGCTTAACATAGTAGCGGTGCCAAAATTACCTTAATATAGCTGAGGCACCAAATGTTGCTTAACATATCAGCGTACCATAATTAGCTTAACATAGCTGAGGCACCAAATGTAGCTTAACATAATAGCGGTACCAAAGTTAGCCTAACATAGCTTAGGCACCAAATGTTGTTTAACATAGTATCGGAACCAAAATTTGCTTAACTTATCTGAGGCACCAAATGTAGCTTAACATAATAGCGGTACCAAAAGTAGTGCAGTAAAAGAAGCTAAAGAAGCTTCTGGCTTCTGTTTCGAATTAGACTATCGGTTTTGACTTTTTGGTTGTAAAGGTAGTTTAGACTGTACAGTTATTTTAGTAACATGAGTTGTAATGCTATTTCTTTATCTGACTCTACATAAGTTTGAAGGGTCGTGACTCGACCGATTTTCAATAAATATGTATGAGAGAAATTAAAATAATACAAGGGATCGCTAAGAAATGGGTTAGTCTGTACTTACAGATACTTAAGCTAAGGTTAAAGATAAACGTTTAGTACGTCTGTTTCAATTTCCTAAAATTTTCGTTCTTTGGATTTTTAATTATAATATACTAGCTTCCGCAAGCTGCTTCGCATGCGCGTGTTTAAAATAATAAAAAGAACACAAAAACCGTCTCCATGAAAAAAACACTTGATGTGGCAGATGTGGCTACTAACATGTATAAATGAAAAAACATATGAAATTAATATAAACACTTTATAATACACCATGTAAACAAAATAGGAAACATGAAGCAAATAGTACACTGATACGCTTCAAGAAAAATGGGAAGAGGTTTGTACAGGGTAGGGAACACATCGACAGTACCCCGGGTGTTGCCGGTGTCAATAGGCGACGGTGACCACTTAACATCAGGTTGGTCGTAACCCTGTTTCCCCACAAATAACATTAAAAAAAAATTTACAATGGACGGTCTTATCGCTCAGAAGCGATCTTTTCAAGCAACCTTCAGACAGTTGCGGGTTCGATTCCCGCTGCGGAACAAATGTTTTCATGATCTACATATATTGGTTCCGGGTCTGGTTGTTTATCTATATATTAAAAGTATGTATTTACAAAAAAATAGTAAATAAGTATTCTATCAGTTATCTGGTTCCATAGTACAAGCTTTGCTAAGTTTGGGGCTAGATGGCGCTGCGTGAAATGTCCAGCATTATTTATTCATCTATTATATTATTACCATCTCAATCAATTCATTAAAAAAATAAAATAGACACATAAATTTAATAGCCCACTCTAGAAATCTAAATAATTCGTGGTCAGATTAAAAAAAATAATAATAAACAGACATAAGGTGATGTGGCATAAACAATGGTACAAGCAAAGACAAATGATAAACAATGTTCGAATAAAGATACAATACCGTATCAGCATTACCATAATACATGGAAAGCGATGTCACGGATTAGTTGGCCACTTGTAGCCATATCTTGTAGCTATTTGTTCTTGTTCCTTTATTTTACACAGGAATCCTCAACACAGGGTGCCCTAGAATAAGAAAAAGACGAAAGTAAAGTAGAACACATTAAAAGTGAAATTACTGGCTTTACACCTGTTTGTACGGAGCGGATCGCACTCACCCTGATGAAGGTTCACGAATTGAACCGAAACATTGTCGGTCGAAGCACCGATAAAACGGTACATGATAAATCTCGTAATAAATACGAAATTCATCACATACCTACCGTTTTGTCAGTATTTTGACCGATTATTCGTGAACCTTCATCAGGGTGAGTGCGATCCGCTCCGCACTGGGTCTAGCCTCGCATCTGTATATTTTTAAATATATATGTACCTGTAGATGGAACACGCATAAGGCTCGCCTGATGTTAAGTGGTAACCAATGGTTGTAGGCACAAGCATTGTCTCATAGGTCACGCACCATAGGCACATGCCCTACGATGCACTACCCCGTGTCCATTAAATTGAGACATACAGGTGTACCTCATGTGTCAATAATTTCACCAGCACCCATACCCTTCAAACCAGAACACAACAATGCTGCTTAGCGGCAGAAAGTTGATGGACGCAGGGCAGTACATCGTATCGTGTACGTTCCTAAGGCTCGTGACCTACGAGGCAATGTTTATAGGCTATGGTTACGTCACGTGCTTGTGGGTTGGGGATCTACCTCTATGATGTATGCACAAAAAAACAATCTATTTCTTGTTTAGTGTCGATGTTTTTAAGCTAATTTGACTAATATGTTGCAAAGCCATCCATAGTATAGGAGATCAATAATTATTTCTTGAAAAATATCAATGGTTGATTTACTGGTATTTTAAAAATAAGCACAAATATAATGTAACTAATAGTTCGCCTCGAAAAACATTAAAAATATTATTTGTTATCTTTGTCTATCAAAATAGTGCCCCGAAATGATTAACCAAAAACTTGACCTACAGTTTCATTCAAATTACAGGTAACGGGAGTTCATGAAAATTGGTTACTCTTTTTTTCGGGTACAATTTGCAGTTATTCTAGGTTTCAGACTTTTGCCTATATTTGTATCCCTAAAGCTAGACGCATAACAAATTTCAGGACTGTGGAGTCACTGGTGTACCGTGTGAATTTCGTCAAAATTCAGTTTTTATTATGGTTAATTACCAAGGAACTAAAATGTTTAAACTAAAAATAAAAATGGAATCGAAATGTACTGATGAAGACCTTTATTTAAACGTACTACGAATTGACCGGATATTTTGATTTTTTTGCCGCTCGAATTGCCTCTTGAAATCATTAGCTCATTTAGTCGCACCAGGATTGTGTAATCACCTATATTGTCTATATTGTATATTGTATATGTTGTCTGGAAGAGATCGCTTTTAGCGATAAGACCACCCATTGTACTTACCTTAATTTTTGTGTATTTTTATTGTATTTTAATTTTGTTGGTGTGCAATAAAGAGTATTCTATTCTATTCTATTCTATATACCAAATTTCACGATGATGGGATAAATGCTTCGAAAGTTATCCTCGCACAAACAAACATACATACATATATACAACGCCGATTTGCCCAAGTTGATTTGGAGATGTCGCTTCGCTCGATCAAATAGTGAAAAATCTTTCACAAAATAGCCTCAACTCTCAAAATACTATTTCTGTGTATTTTGTCTGCTATATCCTCCAGCTTCCTGTTAATGGTTGTCCGGTTTTCTTGACACATCCTGTGTATCTAACTTTTTAAGAAAGTAGGATTTTAAAATGTTTCCGTTAGTTCGTAGTTGCTGTTCAATGGCTACAATTTGTTTGAATTGAAATGGGCACAAATTAATGGTCTATATTTTGTAGCTATTTGTTTGTGTTCCTTTATTTTCTATTTTTTTTCTGTTGGAGGTATTTTTTTTCGACATTCTACGATCGATATTGGTAGGTACACAAGGAAGCCTAGTCTACGCTAATTATACATTAATAATCTGCATTAGGACCATCTAAATGACTACAAGCTTCCGCTAGCGGCCTCACACGTTTGGAATGTCAAAAAATATTACCTTCCTGCGAAGTAAAAAAGAAGCCTATGTCTCAATCCCGGTTATAATCTATCGAAATCCGTCCAGCCGTTTAAGGTAAGTTAAGATAACTCTTTATTGTCCACCAAAATAAAATACAATAAGAGTAATAACAATAAATAAAATTTATCTTAAACTATAATTTACTTTCGAATTTATAATATTACTAGCTGACCCGGTGAACTTCGTACAACCTTGACATGCTTATGAAGCGGGCTGCCAATGTACGTCACCGGTAGAATTGTCAATCGGCCATCATTAGCTGCATCTGTATGAGAAAATTAATTTTCTTCATAGTTTTTTTTGCGTGAATTCGGGGCGGAGACAAATCCAACAAATCAAATATCATCAAAATCGGTCCAGCCGCTCATGAGTTATAAACGGTGTAATTAAACCGACTTTGTTTTATTTATATAGATATATAATTTAATCAATAGCCTAGCCGTTTTACGTGAAAACGTAACAAACAGAAAGGCAGAGATCCAGATAGAGAGAGACAGAGATACTTTTAAATTTATAATATTAGTATGGATATTATTAGCATTTAAAACATTAAAAATAACTTTGTACAAATAAAATAAATTACAATGTCCAGTTATATTCCAGTGTATATTTCTCTCAGCAACGTTATTAATAAAACGCCAAATTGCTTCGCTTCGCTGCAATACCTCCGTAAATACTATCGATCTTTCGGCACACTCATTAAAAGATATGTGTTTTAAAATAAATACGCTTTGTCCAAACGTGGGCTTGTTAATTAAAAATGTCAATCAGCTGTAGCCCATGTAACAGACCGTTTGGTTTTTTTGTTGATGAGGTGAGATGTACAGATGATTTGAAGAAAAAGTTACCCTCATGTATTCTTTCCAAAATAACCATTTATTGTCATACCGGCTGAGCATAGGCCTCCTCAATAGATTTCCAGGGCGACCAGACCAATAGTGTGTCCTGCGCCCAACAGCTCCCAGCAATCTTTATTAGATCTACTTTCCATCTAGTGCGGGGCCGTCCTACGCTGCGCTTTCCAGTGAGTGGTCTTGACTCATACACCTTTCTGTTCCAACGGCCGTCAATTCTTCGAGCTATATGCCCGCCCACTCTTCTACATACATGGTAATCTTCTGGGTTTTGTTGGTAAGCAAAATAAGCACTGCTAATCCATAATCAACCAAATTATTCGAATTCAAATTCATTAAAATCAAAAGGATCATTTTAAATTGTCAATTAACAGCTTTTCCCCGGGTGTTTACTGTAAGTCATTAAAAATATTTTATGCGTATTTACGTGTTTCAAATATTATGTTATATATGAAAGCATATATATTATATGCAACAGTTACTTTTGCAGTTCAAAATTTTGGTAAATATATACTATTGACAAGAAATCGCTTAATAACAACATCTGCACATCGCCCGACCGTAAGGTGTTTACGCACACGCTGCACAGCGGTCGACTATAAAAAGACAGCAATCGCTCGCCTAGGGCTTACTCGCCTTGGTATTTTCGCAACAACGATCTACATCGCGATGTAAAATTAGAGTCAATAGCCAAGTTCATGAAGCTCGCTTCCAAGCGGCATTATGAACTTGCCGCCCATCATCCGAATCCTTTGGTACCTACACACCATTCCGGTCTACCTGTTGGACCCGCCCGCCAACAAAATCCTCCGTCGTCCGAGACACGTTCTCGGAGACCCGGATGACGAAATCACCTCCGCTAACGCGGAAGCGATATCTGAGTCATCTACATCAGACAGAGCAAACACTTCACAGAAACACCGACCTCGCCGGCGAGGTCGACGAGTCGCTTCAGTCGTCGCCTATATGAGGTACAGACATGTACCCGGGCGTTTCTCTCCTATCCCCACCCCGGCAACTGCCCAAGCCGAGGCTCGTACCTAAGTGGTGCCGTTGCGCTAGTTGCCTCTTCAAATAACTTACTGGGCTGAGCGCCATCTGCGCTCACAAAAAGTTCGGTTAAGCTGTAACGGCCTCAGAGGCCCACAGCGAGTTTAGTCCATTCGAAAAAAAAAATCCTCGGGCTCACTTGGTATCGAGACTTCGTAAAGTTAACAACTCGTCACTTTGCTTATTTATGTTGGTTAACTTGAGTATTTTTTATTTTAATGAGTAATTGTTATTTTAGTTGTTCGTTTGATTTATTTCTGTATTTTTGGGTTAAATTATTTGATCGTGATTTATTTTTTTATGTTAAATGAGGGAAAACCGCTTAAAATACATTAAATTGAATGCTCTAATTTGACCCTACTACGCGAGATCTAATTTCTTTGAGTTTTTATTCCGAAACTGTGTTCATATAATATCTGAACTCCTAATTCTTTGCCCGCCCCAAAACTTAACGATGGAAACAAATAAATCGTCAAATTAAAGCTCTTTAAAGTTAACAGCTTCACAGATACCCGTCGTTAATGAGACAACGGGTTTATCGTTATTCTTGTTATATTTATTGCATGAATTAGGTACTTACCTGATTTAGGAGAATCTGTAGTTATTACTTTTTATGTTCTCCATACTTTGATGAGTATGGACATTAATACGTAATTGAGAAACAAGTTTATTTTGATGATTACAGTTATTTGAGAGTTTAGATAAATAAAAGTTTAACGACATCTGCTACAAGTTAGATACTTCTCAGATTATCTTAAACAAGGTTAAATGAAAAGTTGAAAAATTAAAAATATATTTATTTGCTGTATAACAAATAAATTAGACAAATAACTCAACTGGATATACCAGTGTGTTAGACAGAGTAGGATCCATTTAAATTAAAAATATTTAGTGATCTCCACTCTAAGCACGCCTGTATCGTGGAGATCTAGTTACGATAAACAAATTTGAACTTTACTTTCTATTTTCAATCGTCTGATCTGATGTAGATTATTTAAATACTAGCTAAATATATATTAAATATGATTTTATTATACTAAGCCCGGCCCGTACAACGATCCCCAAACGCACCTAGCAACTAAACACCTCTCCAAATCATATCTAGCCACCAAATACATAAATAAATAAATAAATATTGCTGGACATTTCACACAGGGCTATCCAGCCTCAAACTAAGCAGAGCTTGTACTATGGGAACCAGATAACTGATAGAATACTTATATACTTTTTTTTGTAAATGTATACATATAATATATAGAAAAACAACCAGACCCAGAACAAATATCTGTAGATTATGCAAACATTTGTTCCGCGGCGGGAATCGAACCCACTACCTCCTGCGTCACACATCTTGGCATAATGACTAGATAAGTTTTACAAAATGTTTTCAGATTTAGTAATTGATTACTTCTTATTCGTTGCCTTAATTAAAAAACGAACATTAATAACAGAAAGAATATAAAATATTAACAAGGAGAAACAGATGAATCATCTAAAGACCGTTGCAAACGATCTATAGATAGCTCAACTGCTCCAAATCACTACCAGATGCAAGTGTCCGCAAGACTTAATCTTAATCTAGATTGTAATTGTTAATAAACGGGTATATCGCGTTATTTTACATAATATTATCTCGTTTCAATAAATCGCGATAATTAGTATTTTTATTTTTATAGTGTTATCCGAATACAGACGGGACTTGAACCCGCAACCTTCCTCTTGATACGAGAATTGAACTTTATATAACTTTAAATTGCTTGAAACGTTGCATAATTCGGTAGGTCTGTTCAAAAGAAAAAATACTATATATTTTGGAAAATATTATCTATCAATAGGTAAATCTCAACAATTTATACCGTCATAAAATTGGCTTCAATGATAGCGGCCACGGTAAATCTGCAGAACAGGAGAACTGGGTTTAAAACTTAGTTGACAATATATTATTTAGAATCTTTTTATTACAATTCGTTCCTTAAAACCCATTTAAACACGGTTTTATTATAACATGATTTAAGTAAATTGAAACAAGAAAAGGTCGTTAAATTAGAGAGTACAACAGTAACGTGAATGTTGCTGTATTCTATTTTTCTGCAACGTCTTACGTCTTATGTCTTGAAAAAAAAAACTTGGTATAAATTAGAGAAAAACAACATATTATGTATGAATATTTTTTGAACTGTAACTAGGTCGTGTTAGACTTCACCCAATTGCTCCCAGTAATCTTTATGAAGTCCCTAAGCGGATGTAGCGTGTTCAGACTATAGCGGCCACGGTGGTCTTATGATATAAAATACGATAAAGCTTAACTTTCGAATTTACTGGGCCATCAACCATACAATGTTTCAATGGTGATCTTTCGTCTTTTATTTGTGACATAAAAACGGATAATTAGTTATCAAAAGCCAATAATTTTGAAAATTACTCACTAAGGTTATGTCGCTTGTTTATTTACTAAGCCTGACTTGTACAACGATCCCTAAATGTATTTAGTAACTAAACATGTTTAAATTAACGTAGTTGTTTGATTTGACAACTCCTTAAATCAAGTTTAGCAACTGAATACGTTTAGTCATCGTTGCGCAAGTCGGTCTTTGGAAATTGTTGTGATTTATTATAAGTCATAGGAAATCAACTAGTTTTTGAAAAAAAAAACGACATTTTAAGACGTTCCTATTAATTATACACCCGGTTTAGATTGATTTGGATTTGGTTGTTATTCACACAGTAAACATGATAATATTTTGCTTGGTAAAACTAAAGAAATATTTGTTTAACCTTTCGAATTCTTTATCAGTTTCTTACAAACTATTAAATTCATGGAGGGCAAAACACTGCAGAACTACAAGAAGAAAAACAAAAATACAGTCCTTAGGTAAACTAGTGGTTCGCCCCGAACTGAGATCTCGCGAGTCTCCCATAAAAACAAAAAAATATTATTTAGAATCTTTGACTATCAAAATAGTGCCACGAAATGAATAAGAAAAAAACTTGACCTACAGTTTCATTTAAATTACAGGCAACGGGAGTTCATGTTAAATGGTTATTTATTTGGGGTACAAATTGCAGTTATTCTGGATTTCAGATTTTTCCCTATATTTGTGTCACTAAAGCTATATGCATACCAAATTTCAGCACTGCGGGGTCACTCGTGTACCCTGTGAATTTTGTCAAAATTCAGTTTTTATTATGACTAATAAATAACTTAAAAACTACAAGGTTTAAACTAAAATAAAAACGGGTCGAAATGTACTCACAAATACCTTTTATTAGACATGCCAATTAACCGTATAGTCCCTATTACTCCTACGAATAGTTTCATTTTGTTTTTTTTTACCCCTCTTGAACCTCAATATCTCAACAACCCCCACCACATTTTTAGCTCATTCAGTCACACCAAAATTGTGCCATCATATGATCAGAAAAACGCTTCGAAAGTTATCCTCGGACAAACAAACATACATATAGACAACACCGATTTGCCCAAGATGATTTGGAAATCTCGCTTCGTTCGATGAATGATTTGACCTTAAACAGATGATTTAAACCCTCACAATAAATGACGGGTACTTAATTATCAGTTCACAAATTTCGATAAAAAAGTATATACCGTTACAATATACAGTAAAAACTTTACAAAGTGCATGTAACAATCTCGCTAAAATAAGAAAAAAGCCCCGAAATAAAGATTGATGGAGAATCAATCGAGGCATGTCCCACAGATAAAGGAGAACGTCCACACAATCAATTTTAATCTGAGAACTTTGCACGTGTTCTTCTATCTCCCTCTAACAGACACCAAAAGATAATAGGTTAGAAAGGGACAGAGAAAACCTGTATTTTGATGTAGGTGCGTTACGATGACGCCCGCCCTACTTACGGAATTAAAGACTAAGGAAGATTGAGGAGGGGGTCTTATCTGCTAAGACAATGATGTAAGCGAAAACACTGATGGATATTGGTGGAAAAATGCAGTAATGATGATGAGACACTTTTTTGTAAAAGGATTAAAGAAAATGAAGTATCTATTAACTTTAGCTTCTCTTTGGAAATATAGTTAATTCTTGATGCATTTTAATGATTAGGGCAATTAATCATTCGCAATCGATCAATAGCTATTTATCATTATAGTTTTACAAGTGATTTATTATGATAAAAGTTGAGATGGAACACAAAGGCCAGCTACTGTATTAAAGCTTTTTGTAGCTTGTAAAATTCAGCAACTTTTCTAGCTGACTGTTCATTTATAGAATTTCATACCTCAGAAGAAAATAAAGAACCCTTATAGGACTTTGTTGTCCGTCTGTCTGTCAAGTCAATACCCTTTTTCTCAAGAACTCGTGGAGGTATCAAGTTGAATTTAATCGAGGTCTACGGTCCCTATGAGTTACAAAAAAATCGACAAAACTGTACAAAAAAAATAGTTTTGGAATGTGTAGATCAATCTGTTTGATATGATACCCCACTTTGACATAGTAACCCTATTTTGAAATTTCAATTTTATAGACCTACACCGTTTTGGTTGTTTTGGCGATCAAAATAACAATACTTTTTTTTTTTTTTACTTGTGATAGAGGAAGTAAGAGTGCATACTACAACATAAAAAAACTCACAAAACAATGGTAACTATCTCGTTTTTGGAAAAAAATATAACATCACGCTATCATGAATTATAAATGCCGGCTCCTCATATCTTGACTATAAAAATGTCCATATCTTTTACACGTTGAATAAGTCATATTACAAACAAACCCCTGAGTCATTCCGTTCCTTCAAACAAAGCGACGCCATTAATATTTAATACATTCACCATACAATTTTCCATACAACTATAGCCGACAAATTAGTAGCTTGCGGCTGTATTTTTAGCTTACAATTGCAGTTTTACGTTTACGGTACGGGCCCCTGAGAACGGACAGATGGTTTCGTGGTGTTAGACAGAGATGTTTGAAAAAGTTGATGTGGCAAATGCCTTGGCTAATATTTGAAAATTATTATTTATGTACCTTATATTAAATAAGGTCTTTTTTTATTAATGATAGTCCAGTGCTTGACCACTACTTCACCTGATGGTAAGTGATGGTATGATCGAAGGCGTAGCACGCTTGCCTTAAAATAACCTATTCACATTGGACTTTAAGACTCCGAGATTTATACCTACTGGTTAGTCGTTATGTTAAATGTCTTAAACGGTATTCACATAACTGACAATGCAATGGTATGAGTTGATTTACATGCGATTATATACTTTATTTTAACTAGTGGTCCGCCCCGAACTGAGATCTCGCGAGTCTACCATAAAAGAAAATAAATTATTATTCGTAATCTTTAACTATCAAAACAGTGCCACGAAATAATTAACGAAATAACTTGACTTACAGTTTCATTCAAATTACAGATAACGGGAGTTCATGTCAATTGGTTATTCTTTTTTGGGGTACAAATTGCAGTTATTCTGGATTTCAGACTTTTGCCTATATTTGTGATAATTAATCTACACGCATACCAAATTACAGTACTGTGGGTTCACTGGTGTACCCTGTGAGTTTTACCAAAGTTTTGTTTTTACTATGGCTAATAACTCAAAAACTACAAAAACTTTAATTAATAAAAACGGGATCAAAATGTAGTAATAAAGACCTTTCATTCGACGTCCCGACATTTCATTTGACGGCGAAGAACAACGCCGTCAGCATTAGGAAGAGAAGCGGCGTCAACAGGAAGAGCAGGCTTGGTTGCAGGAGGAACAACACCGTCAGCATTAAGAAGAGCAGCGTCGTCAGCAAGATGAGCAGGCTCGGTTGCAGGAGGAACAACGCCGTCAGCATTTAGATGAGAAGCGTCGTCAACGTGAAGAGCAGGCTCGGTTGCAGAAGGAACAGCGACATGAACAGGTGGAGCAGACTCGGTTGCAAGAGGAACAGCGACGTCAGGATAAAGAAGAGCAGCGTCGTCAACAGGAAGATCAGCGACGTTGGCCATAAGAGCGTGCTCGACTGATGAGGGAATCGTTCGGTTCATCTGGAAAGGAATTCCAGGAAGTGAAAGAACAGATAGAAATCATGAGAGCCGTGTTTTGGAGGCTGGAATTGGGATCGCTGATGAGAAAGGGACTCTGGGTGTCTTGAAGTACTGGAGACGGCAATGTGGCTCCTCTAGTTGCTACATCTTCAGCGCGAGGTGCGCCTAAAATTGTTCGTGTTGATCGGCTGCCGCGATATGGGGCTAAGAATGCTCGGGACGAGCATGTTTTAGGAGGGGGCAGTGTTACGCCGAGGCTGTTAAACAATGAGTAATAATCGAACCTTCTCGAACGCTTTTGTCTTGCTGTGTTATTGTTGCTATTGTTTGTGGTTTCGCAGAATGGGGAGTGGCCATTGTGTCGAGGGACCGACCCTTTCCTGGAAGGATCGACATCGTTCTCGAACAATCGAAATGTGTGCGATATAAATAGGCCGGAGAGATGGCCGGACAGTCAGTCTGAGTCAGTCTCAGTTAGTGAGTGAGTCTCAGCGAGGCCCTGGAGGACTGACGTGGGAAGGGTCTCGCGTGAACAGTAGTTGCTCCCGAGTCAGTCTGGATTTAGCTATACGTGTGAACATTTCGGTGACTTTAAGTGGTGCAACAGTGGTGTGAATTATTGTGTTGTGATACGTGAGACCAAGTTCGTGTATTCGTCGTTCTAGTGTTGAATAAAAGTGTTATTTTGGTTAGATTGATTCCCATTATTTTATCCCGAACCCTCAGCTCGTAACAGTAGCATATGTATACCACTATAGCGCTGGTCTTCCGTGGTGTCATTTTTGTGTGCAGGGCAGCAACTGTGTTTAAAATTATCGATTGCAAGCATATGTATAACATATTACTAGTAGTAATATAATTATAAATTTTCGAACATGTTTAAGTACATACTATTCAATTCATTCAATTCATAATCCAATCTCATTATTTCATTAGATCATCTTTCGTTATGTTTAAAAATTGTAATTAACGTGAATTGACCCCCAGGTCAGCCGATCAGAAGATTAACAGCAGATATCCTTTTTGGTGAAAGGATCTCAGCTGCAAAATGGAAATTTATGATGGATTTTTTATTTTACCACCTGCAAATGTTCTGGCATGAAGGTAACATCGGACGTTTATTAGCCTTTTCCCTTGCAAGGTGGTGTTTTTCTAAGGGGGCAATCGCCCTAGGCTATAAAAAATTTACACCCCCCCAAAGCCTTTGCTTACCATTGGTTTCTTTCCAACCGAAGTTTTGAATTTTTAACCGGTCTTACGTTTCCATTTTAGGGTTCCGCACTAAAGTCTGTAAAATGGAAAACTAGATCACTCTGCTTAATTATAAATTATCAACATAAGTATAGTAAAAGTAGCATTTAAATGTAACATTTTTGAGTTTCGAAAAGCCATTGGTCTTCATATTCGCATGTTTTATGTAATCCTATTTTACGTCAATTACGGCATAAACACGCATAATAGAAAAACAAGGATATAAAATAAAAATCTGACATCATTATCATTAACTCCGTTTTTCTGCAACCGCTGTTGGCTTTTTTTTATTACACCACTAGCTGACTTACTCGTGGCTTCGCACTCATGGTTTATCAATAAAACATTACCCTCATTCTGCACAGACGAGTAAAAAGTACCCTATGTCCCAATCCCGGTCCAGCCGTTTAGTCGTGAAAACGTAATAAACAGACAGAGAGACAGTTACTTTCAAATGTATTATATTAGTATGGATTTTCTCTGGATCCTCATGAGGACTCATGAGGACTCATGAGGACTCATGAGGACTCATGAGTCTAGTCCATCCTCTGGTCGTCTATTTACAAGCATCCCTTTACCACTATTCTGTGATCGCTTTCGTCCAACGCCTTAAATTGTAATACGTCAATTAACTATGCGGAACTCTCTAAGCGTACGCACGACTTTCACTTGGCTTTTTTTAACTTTTCAAGGAGTTATGGAACTAATAGAACTTCGATTGATTGGTGTGAATTACGAAAGTTGTTCCGTGCTTTTGAACGTTTGCTTTTAATCGGAACTTGAAGTTTAGCTTTACTTTAATTGGTACTTTTCTTTGGCATATTTATTGGTCGGCTTGGGGTTGGGATATCTAGGCTATTTGGAGATTCATGCTGCTTTTAGACGAGAAATGTGCGAAAGAATTAAGAATTGTGGTGATATTTTGCAAAGAAATTCTAAAGTTGCTAGTAAAATGCAGGAGATCCTGGAACAAGTATTTTAAGCCTGAAATGTGATGCCTTGATTCCAACAGTTTGGTTTATATGGAACGATGTTAAAACTGTTTCATACAAATCGCATCGCCATAATTCCGGAACTAGGTTACAGGATTGTTTGTCATGGCTTAATATTTATTTATTATTTATGTAAACTTATTAACAGAAAAAATATATAATTATTTACATTTCTACATAAAAATACAAATGAAACAGTTGAGTCATCCTTAAATACTGTTGCAAACGATCTTTAGATAGCTCAACTGCTCCAGATTACTACTAGGCGGAAGTACCCCCAAGATACTGGCTGAGATAAGCGCCAGATTTCTCGTTTAGGCACCTCGAAATAATTTTAAGAACGCGTAGGGCCCCGGTGCCCCATGGACACAGGGTATCAAATACGGAAGGCTGTCGAGACTTCCATATTTTTTCCGCTTGAGATCTTGAGTAAATTAGTAACAAGTAAAATTAAACATTTTAAAAATTACGTAAAACTGACATTACTAAAAACAACTCCAGACTAACTTTCTACCTCCTAAAACCTCGACCGAATCGGTCCATCCGCTTGAGAACTACGATGCGACAGACACATAGACAGACATAGGCGTCAAACTTATATGACACACTTTTTGCGTATTAAAATTATATTAAAACTAGCTGTTGCCCGCGACTTCGTATGCGTTACACTACTAAATAAATAAATATAAATAAATATTAAATAAATATTGCTGGACATTTCACACTGCGCTATCCAGCCCCAAACTAAGCAGAGCTTGTATTATGGGAACCAGATAACTGATAGAATACTTATATACTTTTTTTTTTGTAAATACATACTTATAATATAGAAAAACACCCAGACACGGAACAAATATCTGTAGATCATGCAAACAATTGTTCCGCGGCGGGAATCGAACCCGCTACCTCCTACTAAATACTAAATGTGTAGGTAATCTAGAAATAAAGCTAAACTCGCTGCTGCAACTTGACTTGACACTCCATTTTTATCCCATGGGAACTGATTTATGGGATAAAAGGTAGCCTATATGGTAATCCAGGTTATAATCTAGCTGTATACCAAATTTCATTGAAATCGGTTCAGCTGTTACGACGTGATTGAGTAACAAACAAACAAACATCCAAACGTTCACATTTATAATAATAGTGTGATTTATTTTAATTAGACACCATAGATCCACACATAATAAGACAGGTATTTATATGATAACACCAAATATTAATTAATAAAATAAATTTGTCCAGCATTGGGGTTAATAAGAGCCAGGGTTAATGACACCCAGCATCTCTGCATAGGACTGACATGTCTGCCAGCTAGAGCCCCAATTAATGTGTTGGTACTATCCATCATTCTACGTTTCATGGATGCTATTTTCTTTCAAAGTATATAAGTTAGTTATATAGAAGCAGCTTAGCCACAACTAGATAATGGTCTGATACCGAACCATCAAACCCTTATTATAAAATTCTAACCATTGCATCTTTATGAACGTTATTGAATACTTTTCAATACATGGATCAGTATAATGAGGTACACGCCACGGGCGTGGTCTCGAGCTTTTTTATTCGATTGTGGTGTATCGACTCGCTTGTCTTCGATATTTGTTCTATCATGGTATTGATGGCAAAAAAAACATCTCAAAAACGGTCGAGAACTTGGTAAGTTCTATTAGTATTTAATTTTTATAGTGTTATCGACACTTACGGAAATTTCTAAGATTCTTAAAACTATCTCAAAAACTTTCAAGCTGGATGGGATTTGAACCCGCAACCCTCTAGATGCACTGCCAATTTTGTCCAAGCTTGTTACACGACTCATTTCGACTCTGACGTGACAAGAGCCTGTAGTACAATTAGCAGTGCATCCTCGTATCAAGAGGATCCCCGTCCGGCTTAAAAGTTTTCAAGATGTTTTAAAAATCTTAAAACTGACATGAAGTTTATTATGCCCTGTACAATTTAATTCTATTACAAAACTTCGCTTCTATTGTGTTCCCCAGCAATGTTAATTGAATTTTAGTGGTAAAAAACATCATACAAGATGTTTTAATTGATGTTAATCGAAAGGAGGTCCTCACAAAATATTTTATTTCATTAAGACAGTTTTCCAAATAAAATACTTTTGCACTATATTTATCCGTTTTAAAAATGATGCTTTTAAGAGAGGCTTTTGCCGAAAACAACCAAACAGCAAAAAAAAATTGCTTATTATCCACTACTTAGACAACATTTTGATAGATTTATTAAATCCTATAATAGATAAAGTTACTTTTTACATTGATAAGACATGTGCTTGACTCGGAAAATTTCCGATAGGAGTCATACGATTTTGGGAGCCCCCCAAGATAGTTTCATATGATCATATATGTTTACTAGTAATACTGCATCATTTAATCTGGAATAATTATATATGTAAAAGTTGGGGATATAAGCTAAAGACAATGTGTAGCGAAAACAAGATTCCCTAAAATTTTCTAGTTAAAAAAATACTCCACATCACACAAGTCACATCCACAACTTTCTATAAACGCGTAGTATTCAATAAATACTATAAATGAGTTTGTAAAACTTTACATTCTTATCGATATTTATATGAAGCATACCACCTGTGTTTCGATTTTTCACTTTAACCAATAGTTTTGTTATAAATCATAATATTATGTTATTTGGTATTTTCGCATGGAGTGACTGAGATATAAGGTTATAGTCCACTTTTAAATGCTAGTTCTAGCTTCCACAGCCCTTACTTACACAAATTAAATTAAAACCAACACCACTAGACTATCTGATGTCGAAACTGACACGGTAAACATTAAATGGCGCAAATTATGTCGTTATAAGCAAGTCGTTATAACGCGTAACACGGAGGTATCCGGGCGAACGTGATTAAAACGATTTGTAGATTATATCAATGTAATTGGATTAACTTTAAGTGACACCTGGTAGTAACTATGCAACTAGACTGCATTATGTAGTATATCGCTTCTCTGTGCTAATAGTTAGTAATCTTTAATTAAAGTGTCCGGTCATTTAATACTTTTACAGTATAGTTTGCCAATATTTGGGGTAATAACGTGTAAATTTATTTATTTTGTTATTTACAAATATTTGTAAATTTTGTTATTAAAGAAGAAACAAAATTCATTAACGAAGAAATGTAAGCTGCTGAAGCTAAAACTATCACAGTTTTTAATGAGAATTATTACGTTCTTAGAAAACTATGCCAAGTTTTTAGGAATTAATTTGTTTGTTCTTCATACTGTTCTATACCTACTTATTTAGTCTGTTATGTGTTCCTACAAGCAGGGTTATGATTTATTTTAAGATTTTATTATTTTATTTACAGATTAAGCAGGGCAATTTTAAGATTTTAACTGAAATTTGAAATTATCCAAAAGTTTAATAAAATCCTTAGATTTCCCGTAGGAGTCTGTTAATACTTAAAACAAAATGAATTAACTTTTTGCGATAGTCAATCGTATAACTACTTTTTGCCACGCTGTGCGTATATTATTGATTTTGAACATACGAGTAACATACTCTTCAAGCAATAACGTTTCGGGTTAAAAGGTAAGTCGTATAACAATTTTACGTCCTTAACATTTTAATATAGTTCAAATTCTAAAACCGTTAATTATTATCGCTACAATATCGAGGATCGTAATAACCGCTTCGTCGCCTCACATCACAGGCGAGATAACTCAGATACCTCGGCATCCTGTTTTGTCATAAGCGAGATTAATCTCACATAATCTATGTGGCAGCTACTTACTGATATCTGATTCTAGGTAGGTGGTACAGCCTGTCGAGATAACAGCTACATCACTCTACATATCAACAGATGGGACTAGGTTCATGAATAAACTCTTAAGAAGTAAGTTGGTATAAGTTAGAAACCAAGCCATTTGGGATCTAAACCTTGACTTCAAGGGGTACCAGGCTTTTTGCGTTTTTATTATTATTTCTGGCCACCAGGATGGAGGAACGTGTGCTCCGAGAGCTGTCGCTTATCTGGGTTAATGCTTAAGCATTGCAATTCAGCAACGCAATGCAGCCAGTGTCTTGCGGACACTTTTGCCTGGTACCTGGAGTCATTGAGCTATCTATAGATCGTTTGCAATGGTATTTAGATGATTCAACTGTTACATTTGTATTTTTTAAAGAGTTTGGTAAATCATTTTATATTTTTTCCGTCAATAAATATAAAACAATTGTATCAATGTACTCTTAGTTCGGGAGCGCGAAAATAAGTTTAAAAAAAAATGAAATTTTAATTAATTAAATCTAAATTAAAACTATGATTACGTTCGCACCGATTTGAGGTGGATTTAATAATGAATAAAGTACAGAGAGCCAACACGGTGGTCGATGCAAAGACTGCTGTATTGGCTAAAATGACACAAAGCTTAAATTCTAAGAAGTGCACTTGTAAATGCAGCAAAACTATAATTTTAAATTAATCTAGGGCAGAGGGGTTAGGCGTAACTATAACTATGTACATCATATTTAATAAACATTTAAAAACAAACAAAGCATTGGTGTTCTTTAGCTATTATGATGAATATGAAAACGAATGGTCTCCTACAACATCCCTACCTAAGATCTTTTTATCACAGAGCTGGTCTATTGTACCAAAGCCTTCAAAATCCCTTTCTAAATTCGTTTTACCTTAACGCTAAATGATTTCAACAAAGTAACGCTATCGGCTCCTGTTATTTATTTTATCTAAAAATTATACGGCTCTACTGTTCGGCTAACAAGGATTACAGATATTTTCAATACAAAATTATCTACTTGCCTTTCAAATGGTTGGTTCAAGGAGTGAGTGGAAGCGGTTATAGACATCGATTTGGTAACTTAATTTTTTTTTGCAAATGGAACAAGCAACAGGCCCACCTGATTTTGAGTGGTAACCATCCCCTATTATAAAACAGTACCTCGTAGATCACGCACCTTAGTGCATTTCTCTGCGTCCATCAACTTGAGGCACTAATTTCACCGGTACTTATAAATACCGTTCAAACAAAAACTGCAATGAATGGTCTGCAGTTTTCCTTCTTTTTTTTTTTTTTTTTATAAATTATAGGCTAGCGTTTGACCACTATCTCGCCTGATGGTAAGCGATGATGCAGTCTACGATGGTACACGCTTGCCTAGAAGAAACCTATTCACTCGTGACTTGAATAATCCAAAAATATTTTTTCTTAAATATTATTTTCTTCTAAATTATCCAAAAGTTTTTGTGTTGAAATAAACCTGTAGACGACCGTCGTCTACCAAATTGGCAATTTTGAAGTTGCGAGTACAATTTGCTCCGCACTGCGTCTTGTCCCGCACGTTTTCAAGGTACAAAATTCTAGTTTTCGTTTATAAATTACACCATCGAAAACACTTATAAGCAATTTAAGTAATCTACAATACTAGTGTCCGAACCAGCTTGCAAATTGATTACAGACTTATCGCTTCTACTACAATCGGTGGAATGCGGCCGTGTCAATAAACTTTTTGTAGTTTACTTGAAACGCAATCAAAATGTGTTTAGTATAGGCTAAAAAGCTGTTTGAGAATGCCACCTCTCGACACCTGATCAAATTATAGGAAGGTTATCTTGTATTTCTTGTATTTAAATGTTTGTAGTCAGTGTTATGTTGACACAGACTAAATTATGAGCAGCTACTTCACTATCTAATATAGGTACCCTAAAATGTATGATGACATGTAGGTGTAAGATAGATAACATATTTATCGCACATCATTAAAAATAAACAGACAAAATAAAATACACTTTTTAAATCATAGGCGGCCTTATCGCTGAAAGCGATCTCTTCTGGACAGACTTTGATAACCAGAAAGGTCAAAATTCTAATAAAATAATAATAATAAATGTAAATATATATGTTAACAAGCTTACGACCACAGATATATATTGAAATTGCGCACTCGGTCTACACCCGTGAAGATATCCCAAAATAGGGTAGTCAGAGGCAAGTCCAAACATTCCGTTTGATATTTTTACATTTATCTCCGTACTATCTACTCACCCTATAAAAGTTAAATCTATTTCCAATATTGTCCGCAATACAATTCACCTCACTCATAAATATGGATAAGTCCAGTCAATATGGATCAGTATGCAATATCTCAACAGTAGCAACTATTGGAATTGATAGTCGAGGAATTTATTGTTTATTGCTGATAGTAGTTCGATTTGTGGTCGATTCAGGTCCTGTCATGAAAAAGGTTAAGGTGGCCGACACTGTCAAAAAGTAATGGAGTTAAGCGAGTTTTCTACAGTTACATAATAGTTTATATTTTTGTTTTATTTCTGCAACAAAACCGAGCTTTCAAAAATTCGCACGCGCATCCGCATCCGCAGATGTCAAAAAAACTGCATCCGCATCCTGCTCGGGTGTAAGCAATCAATAACAACATTGATTAGTCTTCGCTCGTCGCTCGCTCGTATGCCAAAATTTCTCGGGTGTACAATACATCGCTTACAGCCCTTGTATAACTATTGATCCGTAGTGGGAATTGATTTCATTGAATTACATTTTAAGTTTAAGTTCAAAGATCATAATGCGATCAAAGAGTAGATTTAAATCTGCTCATGTTTCACTATTCATGAACATTAAAAAAAAATCCTGTATCTTTTATTTTGGCATTCTACGTTTTATTACCTTACAATTTTCATACCCCCGCCTTATTATTTTTAACGAGTCTATTAATTTTAACATGCAACACATAAACTTCTTGCATTTTTATTATTCTATTACAAGTGCATATAAATTGCATACACGGACAATTTAATCGAGGCTTGGAATTAGTATGCAATTTAATCAAAAAGGATACAGCACTTTCGCTCTATATGGTGCTGGATTTATCATCTCCAAGTTACTATCTAAAGTTATTTTCACTTAGGATTTTAACCCTTATTTTACGTGCAATAAAGTGGATTCATATTTTTTGTTTGCGATTTGTTATTTACATTTTATTGCGTCTACGCTATGTCTGCATAATACTAGGTGTTATGACCATTATATATTTTTAAATAATTTTATTAATTCACTCGTTAACTAACCACACTTACGTCCGGACGTTTTTATTTACAAAAATAGGCTTGTAATAAAAGTAGACCTTAGTGTCCCGTTCACTACATACGTTTTGACAAATAAAAACATTTTCTTCAAATGTCACTATGCAAGACGATGTTTACCACTCAACATCATGTCGACCATTTGATTGTTAAATTTCTAAGTTTATAAAAAAGTAAGCAATGTCTTCTGTATCTTATGATTGACCAGTGAATGCTACCAGTGATAATATGATATGACACAGAGATGTGATACTTTATTGTCGCCCACATAAAAGGCTGAAGGTCTCTCAGCGAGTTACGGTGTTATCCGTCGCTCTTGAAATCTATGGGGGCTATGTTCAGCAGGACATCCTGCGATTGATTATTATGGTTTCAAATACTTTTTTTATACCACCTGGAGAAAGCCTTTGGCCCGCCTGATGCCAAATGCCTATAAGAAAGTATTGCCTAGTAAGGTCACGCATCTCAGAAACGCGCCATGCGATTCATCGCCCCGGTCCATCAACTTGAGGCATACAGATGTAAAGCCTCATGTGCTTGTAATTTCACTGGAAACCATACCCTTCAAACCGAAATCTCATTATTGAAGTATTGTGCTATAGTAAATTCAACGCTTTTGTAGGATTTCTGTGACGCCTCTGTAGTCAGTTTGAAACGCCGAAAGTAATTTCTTTTTTTTTCTTTGTTTTGAAAGTTTTGATTTAATCTTCATCTTTTTTATTATTCCTAACCGTTATGCAGACTTACTGTGACCGGAATATGTCAAGACTTGACAAGTGGTAATGGATTTGTCAAGAAGTGGGATTTATATTCTACTCGGTAAATGTACTTGAATGGAAATGAAGCACAATTGAACATCTCATACATATTTAACTGAATGGAGATTGAAATCTTTAGGGTACAATAAATGGAAGAAAACTGCATTTTAAATAAGACAATAGTCTGTTTTGAAAAACTTGGACTTGACTACAAAACATAGGTACAATCAGCAACATTGAAAAACAATTTTAGTATGGTACTAGCTGTCACACCAGCGGCTTCGCACGCGGGGTAAAAGAACAGAGTTTGTAATTTTTCTCTTAGTAAACGGCTAGACCAATTTTGAAGTTTTTTGAATTGAAAACTACTTTAGGCGCGTTGAACATTTTTTGAGATGGGGAAAAACTGACTGTTACTGACACCTCTGTATATAAATATCTATAGTGTAGTCTGCTTTTATTCAAGTTTTCACTTCTGTCGAAACTCCCGGAGTGCCACTTTCTTGTTTTGTACTTTTTTGCGCAAGAGAGTAATGCTATTATTGATAAACCATGGGCGCGAAGCCGCGGGCGGACCAACTAGTTTTTATATACAACGTGTTTTTATGTACGACATTAAATGAAAACACGAGTAAGACTAGTATTGTTATAAAAACGTTTTTTTCAAATTCATTATCATAGAAAATTTTAAATTTTCAACCAAGCTTAATATCAAGCCCTAAAATATCAATGAAACAGCCTGTAAAATAGGTAAACCAACTATATTCATTTATCATGTAAGTAGGTAGGTACCTGTTATACTAACTAATGGCGGGTTCTTATATCCGTCGGTAACCGACTACGACTCGTATCTCCTTGAAAAAGTGTTAAACTAGTGTCAAACTTTTGACACGTTTTCAAGGAGAAACGAGTCGTGGCTGATTTATGCTAAAAATTGTTTATTGGAAATTATCGATTACTGGATATATATTCAAGCTACCGGTATTAAACCCACTTCTAAAATCAGTTAATACGAATCCGGATGTGTGTTTTAAATTAGATTAGATGAGAAAATTTATTTATAGCACACCATTAAATATTAAACATATAAAATAAAACACACTTTTAAATCATAGGTACAATGGGTGGCCTTATCGCTAAAAGTGATCTCTTCCAGGAAACCTTTAGATGGACAGGATCTATCTGAACAAATAAGGATGGCGGCGTAAATCAGAACAAATAATTATTACAATTTATAAAAAATAAAGCGAATATAATATTAATGTCGTACATAATAAAACAGGGTGTACCTACAAAGACTACTAAAGTTGCGGGTATTATCGATGTTATTATAATAATAAAAAATAAAAATATGTAATAAAAAAATCCTACTATAAAATATCGGATTATTTAGATGATAGAGAAGCTTTGGATTGAAATTGCTTCAACTCGTTCAAACTGTTACAATTTAGACGTAATTTATTTTCTGTATTGTTATATATTGTAAAAGGATCATTAAAAAAAATAACCAGCCTTGTTTCTTGCCTTTCTTTCCTGGCTTGGTCGCGAAGGAACAGGTAGTAAAATTGACGTTTTAAAGTGATCCTTATGATTTTAATGAACAATAATATTTGACTTGACTTGAGTCCTGTGTTTATCAAAAGCCAGCTTTTGTCTTTTCAGTTTGTTTTGCAATAAGGATTGTTTGTTATTTTCAAGTAATATTTTTTTTTATTATCCTGTAAGATGGATTAATCTAAGAATAACCAATCTTAAAATCATCATAAATAGATACCGAACAGGTGTCGTTAATTTCATACGAATAAACTGTCTAATAAAGCATCTCGTAAACTTTCTTAATACCTCGTAAATAAGAATTAAATGAACTCGGTACGAAATACAACAAGACCATAAGATAGTCGATAAAAGGAAGGGTCGGAGTAATAATAAGAAAGACGGAGGACAGCATGTATGAACCAGATGACAAGCCTAGTCAAATATGACTTATAGTCTCTTTGTATTATTTTTAAGATTCCGTACCTCAAAAGGTAAAAAAGGAACCATTAAAAGATCACTCTCTTGTCCGTCTGTCCGTCAGTCTGTCCGCGTGTCACCACCGATTTTCTCAGAAAGGGTGGACCTAGCAAGTTGAAATTTATACCAGATACTGAGGTCTATAGACCCTATTAGGTGTCAGGATCCTAAGTCAACACAATAAGAAGATATGAGCAAATTTAGATTTTCGCGAAAACTTATAAGTACCAAAATTTACATTTTCCCTTTACTGCTGTAAGAGACCTTGTTTTTTGCCAAATTTCGTGATTCTAGATCAACGGGAACTACCATATAGGGTTTCGACCCAAAACTTATAGGATACTTCCAGTTGACCTAGAATTGTCAATTTTGGACAGGTAAGGAACCCTCGGCGCACGAGCTTGACTAGCACTTGACCGGTTTTATGTTTAATAGATTCGTCTGCAAAAAAGAATTATTAAAATTCAAACTCATCCATGCAGTCTCGAAAATAGGTCTACGAGGCAGTAACAAAGTACCTACACTTTGTTATAAGCGATGGTTACCGCTTAACATCAGGTGGGCCTCCAGGTAGTAAAAAAAAAACAATTTTTATAACACTAGGTGATTCACAAGCTTGTTATAGGTACATACTAAAAACAAACAGTTAAATCTGGGTAATTGAAGCGACCAGGCAGTCTAGCTGGACCGTCCTAGAAAATGAGGTATTAAGTCTGTGGCATCGCAGTTCCAAAACGGATGGACCGATTGGCCACGGTTAGCAGATCCATTATCAGCATTTTCCTTTTTGAATAAGCTGTAAAGTCTCTCTGCTGTAAAATAGAAATTTATCACGAGGTTTTAAATGTTCAAGGTTTTTAAATTTTATATTTATTCTATTGTAAGTATACTTACACGCTAAAAAGCAATGTTACATAATAAGCGCGATCATACTCGTTTTTCGCCTACGGTAAAGCTCTCACTGACACTACAGCTTGGTATTATTACTCAAAAGCAATAGTATCGGGTTGCTGCGAATAAGACATTTAGCTGTAACTAGCTGTGCAGTAAGGAGGCTTGTTTTGTGGGCGGTTTGAATGATCCTGCAGCTAACGGGTGAAGGAATAAGCTTATGCGAATTTACTTGAGAAGTGCAAGTTAAACTTGCAGTACACAACCAACGGCCGTCCGATGTGGGCATGGGCACACAGCTCGGTGATTGATGATAAATAAATAAATAAATAAGGCTAGACATTTCACATAGCGCCATCTAGCATCAAACTAAGCAAAGCTTGTACTATGGGAACTAGATAACTGATAGAATACTTATGCCCTATATTTTTTTTAATACTTACATACTTACAACATATGGGAACACAACCAGACCCGGAACAAATTCAAAATTCGTTTATTTATACTTAAACTAGCTGACCCGGCAAACGTTGTTTTGCCTTATAAATCGGGTTATTAAATAAATAAATAAAATAAATAAAAGGGCATTTATTTACACACACAAAAATGGCGTTAAATTACTAAAATGGCTATTAAAAATTTAGGGTTGCATGTATTTTTGAATGCTGTATCATAAAAAAATAGAAATTAAAAATTTTGTCTAATAAATAAAAAATAAAATTTAGGGGTGGACTACCCCTAACATTTAGGGGGATGAAAAGTAGATGTTGACCGATTCTTAGACCTACCCGATATGTACACAAAATTTCATCAAAATCGGTCAAGCCGTTTCGGAGGAGTATGGCAACGAAAACTGTGACACGAGAATTTTATATATTAGATAAAACTTTACAGAATAATCAAATACGCTATATAAAATTTCATGCAAACATTTGTTTCGTGGCGGGAATGAAACCTGCAACCTCCTGCGTCTCAACCGGATATTCGCCCACTACGCCACGGACGTCGTCATTGATGTATGTGGGGCGAAAGTTCTCGAGTAGGTATCTCGCACTTGAAAGAGAAATGTATGACAACCTTACGTTGGATACAAAGACGCCCCATGACGACGACGAGTACCATGTCCGCAGTACAATAATCATCATCTTAACAGCATTAAGTCGTCTATTGCTAAACGTAGCTCTCTCCCTTTCTAGTACGTGAAAACCTATAATTGGCTCTTTGTTTTTTACTAGTTAATTGTTGAGTTAATATAGCTGGATTTCTATAAAATAAATAAACTAGTGGTTCACCCCGAACTGAGATATCGCGAGTCTACGATTAAAACAAACAAAATATTATTTGTAATCTTTGACCATCAAAATAGTGCCACGAAATACAAACCAAAATTCTTGACCTATAGTTTCATTCAAATTACAGGAAACGGGAGTTCATGTTATGTGGTTAATCTTTTTTGGGGTACAAATTGCAGTTATTCTGGATTTAAGACTTTTGCCTATAGTTGTGTAAGCTACACGCATACCAAATTACAGCATTGTGAAGTCACTGGTGTACCCTGTGAATTTTGTCAAAGTTCAGTTTTTATTATGGCTTACAACTCAAAAACTATAAGGACTTCACTAAAAATAAAAACGGAATCTACATGTACTAATAAAGACCTTTCATTTGACGTCCCACTTGACCGAATAGTCTCATTTTGATTTATTTTTCCCCCTTTTGAACCCCAATATCTCAACAACCCCCAAATATTTTTAGCTCATTTAATCACACCAAAATTATGCCATCACTACCTACCTATGTATGAAATTTCACGATGATCGGATCAACGCTTCGAAAGTTATCCTCGGACAAACAAACATACATACATACAACGCCGATTTTCCCAAGTTGATTTGGAGATCTCACTTTGCTTGATCAATAAATAGATTTCCAGAGTAACCATCTTGTGCGGCCTATACCCAGTGGCTCCCAGCAACCTTTAGCATGTCGCCGTTCCATCTGACCGTTAGTTCTTCGTTAGCTCCGGCTGTGACCCGCCCACTGCCACTTCAATTTACTAACACTGAATAGCAAAGTCACTGGCATAGGCTTCGGTTCGTCTACGAATCTCCTCATTTCTGATTCGATCTTGTAGAGAAAACCCGAGCATAGCCCTCTCCATCGCATGCTCAGTGACTTTTGAGCCTTCTTATGAGGTCCATACTGAGAGACGACATTTTCGTGCTATAATATGTCATCATTGATAACACACATTGCTTAAAGACTTTCGTATTTTGGACGAGAAGACATCACGTAGTTTCCCAAGCGCTGCTCAGTCGAGTTGGAATCGTCGACTGACCTTTTTCTCGAAGTTGGACCTTCCTAATTAGACCACTGGTCCTAGGTATACTTCCTCGTCAACAACTTCAAGATTAAAGTTCCCTACTGAAAAGAGTAGAAAACCACAATCTAACTGAAGTGAACAAGTGCTTATCGACCAGCTATTTGACAAAGACTGTGGCAATGCTACCCAGCCAAAGGAAGGCCAAAGGAATATACGCTAAAGCTATTGACTTACATTTCCATAGCTTTGCTAGATTGAGTTGTAAGATCTATATCGCTTCTTCAGGATAAGGGTATATGATTAAGTTACTGGTCAGTAGAAATAGAAATAACAGTAAAAAATATTAACATATTATATTTATGGCATATTTGCTGCATGTTGAGTAAAAAAAGTAATCTATTTAATGTTTGAGACTTTTATCTATATCGTCGATACTCAGATACGTGGAGACAGAGGTAAGTCCTTATACATGCCAAAATGTTGCTTTGTGGTAGTTATTTCAAATCCATCGAATTTAAGAGGCCGTTCTTAAATCTGACGCTATCAAATTTAGGTATTTACGAATTCGGCCGGGACCGCGACGTGCTGCTTGACGTGTGCGCGGCTCGCGGATGCGTGTGTCCTATACACTTCTTTATGGGACAAACAATTTTGATCCTTTGTCATGTCGAGCGAATTAAAATGTTTATTTATAGTCTATTGGGTATCTTCGTGTCTTAACAGTTTATTTCATTTGTATTGGTTAAATGCTAGACCACACAAGTACTCACCTGATGGTAATGTCAAAGAAGGAGCGAGCTCAGGCCCGTAGCTAGAGTTGAATTAAAGGTAGGGCAGCGGCGGTTACAGGTAGGGCGCACGAAACGGAAGTAAGATTAGTGGCGAGCGGTGCGCACCGCGAAAAAAATTGGATTTTGAACGCTAACTAGACTAAGAGCTAACAGTAAATCTAGAACGAAGACTATATGAAAAATGCAAGATACACAACCTTGAGAAAAGTTCCAGTAACTGCAACCGACTCTGGGGAAGAATAATAATTGATCATGATTTTATCCTACTTATCAGCTCTATAAAATAAAAATAGACCTTTTAGAAAATTGTTTATGAAATATCACACGTTAATGCAAGCTTCATGCAAACCTGCAGGTAATAACTGCAATAAAACCGGCGCTATTTGGAGTGTCAATTACTATTTGCTTAGCTCTATAAAACCGAGTTTATGCTCATTGGGTGTATGTTGAATAAAACTCCATATTTAGGAAAACCACTTATGCCCTGGTTTTTTAAAAAGTTGTGGCCGTAATAAGACGGCCGGTACAGCGGTCTCAAGAAAAATATTATCTTGACTGGTCGACGCGACGTGTGACCAAGAGCTGGTGTTTATCTGAGTCAACACGTGAGGAGTATTGATGGATAATCAAATTGTCATTCTTATTCTAGGGTAGGGGAATAATATCTGCACTGACGTCCTGTATTGTGTGTATTGTCCATTACACCCCTTCTTACCTTATCCCACCCACTCCAAGTAATTCCAACTCTCTAAAGTACTCGTATCAGAGTAGGATTTTGGGTTGATTGAAGCAGTTTTCCAGAGTCCCCGAGGTCGATGCTGACGTCGAACATGACTCGATGAGCTCATGCAGTCTGGCATCGTGTGTGGGCGTACAGTGCAGCAGCACATGCTCCACTGTCATCCGTGGCCCCTGTCTTCAGGACGAACATTCTTACAAAAGACAGAGAGTCGTGGCAAAGAGTTAGGGGGCCTTTGCCTAACAGTGGACCGATGCAGGATAATGAAATAATTTTGGATATTAAGAATAACACTTTATCTTTTAGCGTGCCAACGGTAAACACAGACAATTTTTGGGTAAAACTTTGCCTCTTCGTTAGCGTTGGTCACCAGGTGACCGTATGCAACACCGTTTAAAGTACCAAGTATATGATGATGATGTATTCGACCGTCATATGATGGTAACAGTATTCAAAAAACCAGAATGTTGGGTCAAGTGGTTTAATGTTTATTCGTCTGGTTCACAGCATTTATATTCCCCTTTTTACGATATTTTGCTTGCATAAACTTTATGAAGGGTTAATTATATTGTAGTATTAAATTAGCCAGTTTTCACAATTTTAAATAGTCTTATCAAATCTAGGTAAGTTGCTTATTTATAACGTAGAATGAATAAAATTCTGATGATTGCAGAGAGCACGGAATTTGCAACTTTGGAGTGCCTTCACAATTGCGTCACGAATTAACAATTGCTTCACGAGTTAACGTCTAGACTTGACTGAGGAATTTCATTTGTTAGGGTCCATACATTTGTTACGATAAATAAATACTCTTTTGACTAAGTTATTTATTTGCTCGATATTATTTTAAAGCAGGCAACTAGTTTAAAAATTTTGGCAATTGCTGCCAACCTTTCCAGTTGATGCTCAGTGATTGGTTGACGGAAAAAACGACGAAACCACGAGCGAGAAATTATACGAAGAGTGTTGGTCGGTTATTCATTCTATGGCGGATATTCGAACAAGTAGGTAACATTGTAAACTTGAGCCCTGGTTTTGTAATAAAATTGGAAGTAGTTAAGTATCCGGCGTTCTTCTTTCCTACGGATCCTAATATTGAGCGAAGCTTACACATTGCACCCGCCACTCTGAGACAAACAGATGAATAGTCTCATGTACCCGTATTTACACCAGGACTCATGTTCTATAAGCCATAAACTCCTTCTTTCTTAGCTGTGATTTAAAAGTGTATTTTCTTTTATGTGTTTATATAATGGGGTGCATTAAAGAAATTACATATTCAATCTAATTTAGGGCATTAAAAAGATCTAACTTTCCGTAACTAGTGGTTCGCCCCGAACTGAGATCTCGCGAGTTTCCCAAAACACAAAAAATATATAGTTAGGGCGACTCACGCAATAATGCCTAAACGTATTTAGTATCTAAATATATTATGATTTATGGAGTTGTCAAATCATACAAATACGTAAAATTTAAACATGTTACGTTTATGGATTTTTGTGCAAGCCAGCCTTAATCTTTGACTAATAAAATAGTGCCACGAAATGAGGAACCACATTACTTGACCTACAGTTTAACTCAAATTACAGGTAACGAGAGTTCATGTAAATTGGTTCTGTTTTTTGGGGTAGAAATTGCAGTTATTCTGGATTTTAGATTTTTCTCTATATTTGTGTCTCTAAAGCACGTATACCAAATTACAGCACTGTGGGGTCACTGGTGTACCCTGTGAATTCTGTCAAAGTTCAGTTTTTATTATGGCTAATAACTTAAAAACTAAGTTTAAACTAAAAATAAAAACGGGGTCGAAATGTACTCACAAATACCTTTTATTAGACGTGCCATTTGCCCGGATAGTCTCATATTGTTATTTTTTACCCCTCTTGAACCCCAATATCTCAACAACCCCTACTCATTTGTTGCTCATTTATACAGTGTGTCCCTGGATAAAGTGCAACCCCGAAAGGGGGTGAAACTAGATCAAAAATTATCGACAGAAAAATAGAAAAAAAATTAAAAAAAAATTCGTATATACTTTATTGATGTATTAAAATTTTTATTACTCACTAATTACTCTATTTAATAAAAAAATTATTTCTTCCAAAGTAGTAGGTCTATTTTGTTAAAATAAAAACCATAATCATGTCAGATATGTGACGATGACGATAAAATAACAAATAACTCACAAACGAGTGGCTATCGTGACTTATTACATGTAAGTATGAAATAAGGGTTTTGTTTAATGCATTAAATGCTCAAAATGGCTTCCTTGTTGTTGTAGGCACATTGCCGCACGAAGAGCGATTTGTTGTGTGGCTCTAAGCACCATCTCTGGGTCACTTCTTATCTCATCGGCACATCGCATGATTTGATCTTGTAACTCTGCCTCGGTGTCTACGGTCGTTCTGTAGACTCTTTGTTTCATAACACCCCACAGAAAATAGTCTAGGGGTGTCAGGTCAGGTGAACGTGCCGGCCACCCGACTGGTCCATCCCGGCCGATCCACCTATTAGCGTAGTTTTCGTTTAAAAAACTTCGCACATTGCGCCCGTAGTGCGCAGGGCATCCGTCCATCTGCAAATACATCTGTTGCCTTGTAGCCAGCGGAACATCTTCCAGCAGTAGTGGCAGATCGTCTCTTAATAAGTTTAAAAAACTTTCGGCATTTAATGTTGCGGGTAAAATAACTGGCCCAATCAGCGTGTCGTCTATTAGAGCTGCCCATACATTAACTGAAAATTGCACTTGAAAAGTAGACGCCCTCTTTAGGTGTGGATTTTCCTCGGACCATACATGTAAGTTTCTGCAATTTGTGATTCCATTCCGGGTGAATTTCGCTTCATCCATCCATAAAATTTTTTTTAGGAATTGTGGATTATTTCTAATTTTTTGTTGAATCCACGTAGACATTACGCATCTTGCACGATTGTCTACATTTTCATGCAAATGCTGTACTCGCTGATAATGGTATGGATGCAATCCCTTCTTTTTCAAAATTCGCCATACGGATGTTTTTGATATACCGTGACGCAAAGCTAAGCGTCTAATGCTGGTTGTGGGATCAGCAAACAAATCGTTTAAAACGGCCTCTTCTATGGAATGGTCAATAATGGTAGCTTGTTGCTCACGGCGATCTCTTGCTAATCCAAGTCCGATGTTGGATAACTTTCGGTGAACTTCTTGGAAATTTCGTGCTGACGGTATAAGTCTGCTCGGAAACGCATTTATGTATGCAGAACGAGCGACTGTTGTGTGTCCACGTGACATACCATAATAATAATGGATGTCAGCGATTTCTCGCGGAGAGAACTCAGTCAATCGCGGCATCTCCACAACACAACAAAGTACAGTCAAAAACGTAACAAAAAGTCAAAAACAAAACAAAAGCAAAACAACGTAACAAAAACTTGAAGGCGCAGTAAGGTACGGTAGGCGGTAGCAGCGGCGAGAATATCGGAGCGACTGGCGTGCCTTGTTGTGAGTCCTGTTTCGATCCCCACCCTTCATCTTTCATAGAACAGGCCCAGCGACCATAATCTACAACAATATAAGTTAAAAAAGGGTCTCTACCTGAGTGGTGACGTAATCAGTGGTCAACTTTAAATGCTCCTAGCCAGCACATTTTTTATGTTAGAACGTAGGTTTTTATTTTATTTAAAAGCTATTATGATAGACAATAATAAAAAGTCATAAAAATTTCTAGTATTATAGGCTTAATTTTAAGATTTTTGGAGTTTATTGGAAAAAAACAGCCTAAAAAATGTAATTTTAATACAAAAATTAAACTTTAAGTCACGATAGCCACTTGTTTGTGAGTTATTTGTTATTTTATCGTCATCGTCACATATCTGACATGATTATGGTTTTTATTTTAACAAAATAGACCTACTACTTTGGAAGAAATCATTTTTTTATTAAATAGAGTCATTAGTGAGCAATAAAAATTTTAATTCATCAATAAAGTATATACTAAATTTTTTTAATTTTTTTTTTCTATTTTTTTGTCGATAATTTTTGATCTAGTTTCACCCCCTTTCGGGGTTGCACTTTATCCAGGGACACACTGTATGTATATAGGTAGGTAGTGATCACACCAAAATTGTGCGATCACTACCTACCTATATACCAAATTTCACGATGATCGGATAAACGCTTCAAAAGTTATCCTCGGACAAACACTCATACATAAATACAACGCCGATTTGCCCCAGTTGATTTAGAGATCTCGCTTCACTCGATCAATTCATTTTGGATTAAGGTACCTACATTAGGCCAGCCTCACAATTTTATAGATAGAAAGATGAACTCTTTATTGTAAGTACTTTGGAAGACGGCAAGTTAATAAGTGTCCGCCAAGGACCAGGGGGGATCTCCCACCGAGAGACCTTTGGCTCGTGGGTCATACTGCGTTGCGATTTCTAGTGCCTTCCAGTGCCCATATTGAGAGATTTGAAAGCTCTGTCCCCCTCTCCGCTTAGTGAGACCGCTATCTTAGATTAGATTGAACGTAGGGCTTTCAAGCTTATAGGTGAGCTATATATGGCGGAGACCAAGACCCAAAGTCACCACCGCCGTAAAGTTGCAAGCATATCGACCTCTTACAGAATACACTTTAGGGAATTCACCCAGGAGCTATACGATCTGATCCCGCCATCTCTTTTGTATCAAAGGGCAAGCAGACGCACAGCTCAGTGCCATTCATACGTCGTTGATGTACCACCCATACGCACTCACCGCTTTGATGGCACGGAACACTTGACCTTCGTCTGTTTTACCTAAAATCTACCATCCGGGTCCCATTAATGTAAGAGTGAATAGATCTTCTAGATCACCGTCCTCCATCTTAGACCACATAATCATTTACCGGTGGTCAGATGAGATTGTGGTCAAACGAAAATCTATTCGTGTTAAACACAACATAAAAAAGTGGCAGAATAAACATTGTCAATACGTGCACGAGGGTTGCCCGCTGGTTAATACTAACTTAGTTTCTGTTTATTTCTTGAAGCTCGATCGTACAGTATAAACATAAAATGAATGGAATATGGTCAATAAAGTCGTCGGGCGGTTTCGCATTTTACAGTACTATTGACTCTAATGCTATCAAAACTTAGAAATTGAATTTCTGGTTTTTACGATTTAAGGGTAGAGTCCAGTTGTAAATATGGTTATATTGTATCGTATTTATACGCAAATGTATGCAAAAAACTTGAATGCATCAGAAGATATGTCTATGAATTACTTTGTTTATGCTAGCAGAAAACATAAGCAACATTTGTAAGTAAGTAGCTACCGCGTTTGTAGATTTGGCACGCGAGCGAAAGTCCTGGAAGAGAGTGGGGGAGACCTTTGCCCAGCAGTGGGATGACACAGGTTGAATAAAAAAAATACATATTTATATTACTTATATAAAAAAGTACCAAAGTCCAAGTAAAATATTTTATTAATTAAAATCACAAGGATCACTTTGAAACGTCAATTTTACTGCCTGTTCCTTCGCGACCAAGCCAGACCCAGACAAGTATCTGTAGATTATACAAATATTTGTTCCGCTATGGGAATCGAACCCGCAACCTCCTGAGTCGGCTCTTCGGCCACACGGTCGTCAAATAGGTTGCTGAGTCTGTGCTGAGAGAGTGAATCTGCGCTAGCTCACAGAACTGACGGCTGCATGGAGGGCAGAAGGCTTCGTACAGCTATAAGTAGCACTGGGACTGGATCTTAGACGAGACAGGCTTACCCGTCTCTTAAAAGATTCTGTCAGCTTAGCTTAGCCTATCAACACAAAATCATGATCAATAAATATAAAACCTACTTATTTTATTAACAAAGCTCTTTGCGATATGTTTTGGAGACAGTTTACCAAACACTTGTCTAAAAATTTGCATACAAAAACAAGACATTTTTTCAACTCTTAAGGCTCATCCGCACTCTAGGGCACAATTGTTTAGCAACATGGTTTTGCCACCATTGTAACATGGAATTGTATAGTAGGTAAAATTTTTGCACCAGGTCCCGAAACCATGTTGCGATAGAAACGTGTCCTGGTGAAAAATAATATTAATACTTCGCCTGCACAACGTACTACATTTTTACAATCGCTACGATTATAATCAACGGGAACTTATTTTTTTCCACATACCTCATCTCTCCACTTATCTCGATCCTGTACCAAATCCCGCCAGGCCCTATAAAAAGCGTCCAAATCATCGCGCCAACGCTTCTTAGGCCTTCCAAGGTGTCGCTTTCCATCCACAGGGATCCATCCAGTTACGATCCCACCTTAACTTGGCAACCTTGATACCGACGTCAGCGATGCCGGTCTTTGAGTGCAGCGAGGTGTTCCTAATCCTGTCCATTCTCTTGACACCTAAAATGCTGCGCTCCATTGCTCTTTGACAAACCCCGAGCTTGGACTTTTGAGATTCAGTCAGTGATCAAGACTGGGCACCTCAGGTTAATACAGCCATAATACACATGTCGATGAGTTGACGTTTTAGTAATAATGGAAGGTCGCCTTTCATGAATGTTTTTATGAACCAGTAGCTCTTCAAGGCATTGTCAACACGACGATTGATTTCTTTCGGATTAGTTCGACGGGAACTAATAATCAATATAAATAATACCGAAACTTAATATCACTAGCTGCCCTCACAGAGTTCCAAATCCAACCATAAGTTTTATTTATTCATTCATTTATTATTCACAAAAATAATTAGCCAAATATATTTGAAACACCATATACATAATAGTCATATCCATTAAATACAAAAATAATCAATAAAACTAACACTATTTAAAATACAAACCATAACAAAAACAACAATTATATTACAATGTTTAAGAGATAGTAAATAAAATAAAATATTATGTATATATTTTTCCCCCTCATTTATTCAGAATTAATCATTTATCATCATTTATTAGAATTTGTGTTTCCTGATAGCTACAACCTGGGTATCTTTAAGTCGCGAGTGAATAAGTTTCTTCTAGGCAAGCGTGTACTATCGTAGACTGCATCATCGCTTACCATCAGGCGGGATAGTGGTCCAACGCAAGCACAAAACATAAATACATTAAAAATACAATTAAAAAAAAAAAATATTTTGAATTGCATTGTAACTTGAATCATCCACTGAATACAAAACACCCTACCGCAAAAGCTTTTTTAGCCTAGTGATTTTTTTAGTATTTGTCTATACAAATACAAGCTGACCTGCCGAACTTCGTACCGCCTTGACATGCATATGACGCGTGCTGCCAATATACATCGCCGGTAGAATTGTCAATCGGCCATCATTAGCTGCATCTATGTATGAGAAAATGAATTTTCTTCATAATTTCTTTTTGTGTCATTATTTCCGATAATGTTATTCTGCTATTCGGGGCGAAAACCAATCTAACAAATCAAAGATCATCAAAATCGGGCCAGTTCTTGAGTTATAAATGGTGTAACTAACCCGACTTTGTTTTATATATATTTATATGTATATTAAAAGAGGAAAGATTTGTATTTTTGTAAGTTTGTAACGAATGAACTCAAAAACTACTTGTCCGATTTCATAAATTCGGTAGGGAGATATATAATTTAACTGCTTGATACCGACAGACTTGCATTGCGACACTAATTTTGGACATAGTGGAGCATCAAGATCTTTCCTTCTCGTGTTCAATCTTAGCACTTTTTGTTTTTATTATTAGAACATTGTTACAGAATAGGCGTAAGCGATCTATTGCACCCGATTACCTGTTTTAATTTAGTTGTTATTTGTACAAATAAATATTATTTTAGTCCCCACATTTTAAACATGACATCATTCGTAAAATATCATTATCAAACTTAAAACCGTATAATGGTGTGAAGTGAAATGGAGGAAATTTTACTTCGCACTTACATGAAATAGTGTAAAGTGGTGCCTTTGTCTCTAACGAATGCCATTCACGGCAGCCGTCCATCAGATGTTGTCTCATTACGTCTACCATTTACTGTAAACATCACCATTTTCGGTCTAGTAATTTGTAGTCTCGCCTGTTAGTGCTTTCACACTGTGTTGCCTTTGATGTTGGTTGTTAGAACTAAAATGGAGTGAGGGAAATTAAATTAGAAAGTTTGGTGTTTATTTAGGTAACCGTACCTATGTACCCATATCAGCCGTAGAACTCAAGTTGATGAACGCAGAACAGTGCATCGGCTTAATATAGTTAGTAATAATGCTGGCCTTTTCTATTGTATGTAAAACATTTGAAATTCTTCATTTTTCACACATAGCTCCAGGAACTGACGGCCGTTGTGGCAGAAAGTTTCTCGAGTGGAGAGCACGCACTGGACAGCGTAGTGTAAGATGGCCTGTTAAAGGTTGCTGGAAGCCGTTGGGTGCAGGTCGCACAAGATCAGTCGCTTTCATGTTCAGCAGTAGACGCCCTGTGTCTGATATGATGATGATAATGATGATTTTCATTTGGATTGTAAATGGGCCAAAATGGTGCGGACCAAAATTTCAAAATAGGGTTACTAGATCAAATGAGATATCATACAAAATTGTTTAATTTACACATTCCAAAACCAGTTTTTCATAGTTTTGGAGTGATGATTAACAACTGGGCTACGCCTACGCCAGCCAATTTTTTCCGCTCAGATGTAAATGCCATTAGCGGTAACTTTTCAAAATAGTTACTGATCGGAAAGTTGCTTAACTTAGCTGATCTGCTTATTTTAGATGGTCTAAGCTACCAAATATGCACTACCTACAATATCTGTTTGTCCGCATTACACAAAGTTTAACTGGAAGACAATGCTACATAGCATTAAGTTTACCTACGTACAGATTATTTTAATTTTGAGCAATAAAGAATTTTCATTCATTTATTTCTAAGCTAGCTACGCTTCGAGCGATTCAGTACTTACTACGCACAAAATAAGTTGGTACAGAAGTTAAGTTTAGTAGAACAAGCTAAAACAGGCGCACGCACATCCAGATGCACGCGTACGAGGATCTCGGATCAAGTCGTTCGAACGTTCGACCGACTTAATCCGGTATCCTCATTCCGCTCCTCGCTCGTTGCACTAAAGTTAACTTCTGTACCGATATATTTTGTGCTTATAGTTATAATACATTCGAATAGAAATTGAAATAAAATAATACTTGAAAAAGAATAAAAGAGATATACAGCAATCAGTTCTTCAAACAGAAGACGGTATCGATTGCGGTAATGCATATTGCATGGAGACGGCGATATAACAGGGAATACTCAATTGGATTACTGCAAAACGGAATCTATTCTCGCAGTCGTAGAGATATACCTACTACTTGTTTTGTTATATGCACGACATTAAATTAAAACACGGTTAGGGCTAATGGCTAGTATTGTTGTAAAAAGGTTCATTTTTATTCATCAATCATCAATAAGTAGGTACCTACCTACTTATTGATATGTTAAACTGACTAATGCCGGGTTCCTATATCCGTCGGTAACCAGCTACGCCTCGTTTCTCCTTGAAAACGTGTCAAAAGTTTGACGTTAGTTTGACATTTTTTCAAGGAAATACGAGTCGTAGTCGGTTACTGACGGATATAGGAACCCGCTATTAGTGACATCACAAAGGCGCTGCCGATTTACGCTAATATTTGTTTATTGGAAATGTATCGATTATTGGATAAATATTAAAGCTACCGGCATTAAACCCACCTATAAAATCAGTTAATACGTTTCTAGATGTGTGTTTTAAATTAATGTCGTGCAAACAGGTTGTATAGAACACGACATTCGTATCATATGCTTAATAGTAACAGGGCGTCCACTGCTAAACAGGCTCATAGATTTCAAATAATGTGCGGCTCGTTCTTGTACCCAACAGCTATTAGCAACCTATATATTAGGGAGCGTTCTACGCTGCGTTTTACATATTTTTGGTATCATAAAGGTGGCAACAAGATTACGACCCACCTGGTGGTAACCGTAGCTAGATGTAAGGGTGTCAACTCTGCAGAAGACCAGCGGCGAAAGGGTCCTCAGCTCAGCATTTGCTACAGCATGTTGCCATACTGCACCGCTGGTCTTCTGCAGATCTGTAGTATGGCAACATGCTGTAGCAAATGCTGAGCTGAGGACCCTTTCGCCACCACACTTATAATATTTAGTTAGTTTTTTTTGTGTCATTTGTTTCTGTGTCCATTTGTGGTGGTCTGAATAAATGTTATTTCTTTGCACAAGCCTAGAAATTAGAAGAAATTCATCCCACAGATGTTAGCGCAAGGCTTGCGCAACCCTAGAAATATTACAAATTCTGCAACAGAGGCTTGTGCAAAGAAATGATTGACGAGTGTAACCATTAATGACGTTTGTAACACTAAAGACATCACTTGTTGTCACCCAAACATATGGCAATGTATGAGAGCTCATGGACCTCGCGGCAAAGCACGTGGCGAGCACGTCAGTAACGCGGGCCATACACAAGGATTCCATTTCCATCAGTCCACGTCGCGTGGAGTCCGGAGGGGTGCGAGTTAAAAATCAAGCGCACACAAAAATCACTCCACTGATTCCACTCCAAAGAATCCAAATGGGGATGTCTTAGATTACGACCTTTGAGTTTTTTTAGGTAGCGCTGCTGTGTTAAGTATTATATAAAAAGGCTTATACACGACCTACTCCTGCTGCTTGTCAATTTTAAATAAATAATGCTGGATATTTCACACAGTGCTATCTAGCTAGCCCTAAATAAGCAGAACTTGTTAACTGATAGAATATATGTTTTTGTTGTAAATACTACTTATTATATTATAGAGAAACACCCAGACTCGGAACAAATATAATAAAGCAAACATTTGTACCGCTACGGGAATCGAACCCACAACCTCATGTGTCTTAGTCGGCTACTTGCCTAGTGCGCCAAGGAGGTCCTTTGAAATGAAAAATAGAGTAAAAAGTCAATATTCAAATAAACTATGAGCTATCAAATGATTCAGAAAATAAAATTAGGTTTATCCAAAAAGGTACTCAAAACCAGTAAAGCACATAAAGCTACAGACCAACATATGGATGCAAAGAAAATGGTAATGACTTGAATCGTAGATGCGGCTAGGTGGGCGTTACATGGACTGCTAATTGACGACCATTGTCCAGACTAGGCATGGCCAGCATAGGACATAATCGTGTTAAGAGAATGTAGCTTACCTACGTAAGATTGTTAAACAAAAAATTGGTTTTTATACCTAAGACGTACATATTTTTATTGAATCCATAACCTGCGAACTAGGTTATAAACTGTGTTTCTTGAGCCAGTGGTTTCTTCCAGTTTTGGTATAATATTATAAATTATGTCTAATGTAAATACACAATTTATCATATTGGGTTCAGTTTTAACCACTTTGGTTCGGAACCGCAAAAATGAACTTGATGTATTTTTTGAAACTATCATGGTGTGAACAGTATTTTCATTAAACAGGATGTTTACCACGATTTGTGAGTTTTTGAGCATCCCCTCAAAAACCCACAAATCATGGTAAATATCCCGTTGTTAGTGAAAATAATAAACTTGAATTATTTTTAAACCTCTATAGTTCAGTGTTAGCCCATCCCTACAGCTCGTGACCAAAATACAACAGTTTGTGTATTTGAAATTGGCGTTTGTTCCGGCATCGCTATCTATTGTGTTCCGGCACAGGCGAACTCGCAAAAACAATACTTTAACTGAAATATATGACTGTTTCTATTGTGGGTGGGATTCGGGAGAAATGCGTGCTTGTCACGGGATTTGGAACTAAGTTCTTGGATTTGCATTTTAGGGTGTCATATTATATTGTACAACTTATGGCACAGTTTGCGATATAAATTAACTGTAACAATTTAACTTTCGAAACTCAAATAAGTCCTCTTCACCTTATGGTTATCTAAAAGAAATCACTTTTAGCGATAAACCAGCTTTTTGTACCTTTTTGTTGTTTTTAGTATATTTATATTTTCATTGTATTTAATTATAGGTAAATATAAATATTTCTGGCTATTTCACGCAATTTTACATTTAAATCAGAGCTTGTAATGGAAACCAGATAACTGATAGAATACCTTATTTTTTATTTTTTGTAATTACATACTTATGATACCTAGATAGAAAAACATCCACACTCGGAACAACTATCTGTAGATCATGGAAACATTTGTTCCGCGGCGGGAACCTAAATCTATGTTCGAATCTTTTTTTGTTTTTTAAAGATTAGACTCAACATTATGATCCATTATGGCTTTTAAAGAATTAAATTACTTTATAATGTTATCGCAATATCATATGAAATATAAGATCAATTTTATGATTCCTTCTATGAAAAAATTCGGTAAATAACAGTACTATAACTTTGACAAACATAAACTTAAAGCCTAAAAGGAGAAACGGAAAAATCTAACAAGGCCAACATCATGTTAAAATTTTAGTAAAATAACCCCGAATTTCTCATCATCATTAAAATGATTCACAGCATTACGTGCCCAACAATATCCAAAATCAAAATTAGTATTCTGCCGTCAAATCTGGACATCAAGATGGAAATCTTTCGTTTCGTCCATTTTAGGGTGTTTCCAGACAATTTTCAAGTCCAGAGTGAATTGGTTTTTTCTAGGTAGACGTGCTCCATCTTAGATCACGTCATCACTTACCATCAGGTGAGGTAGTGGTCAAGCACTTGTCTATCACCAATAAAAAAATTCACTGTAGAACTACTAAAGTACTAGGTAGGAAGCTTGGTTGCTCGGATGCCGGTTGGCTGCTCGAGTCGATACGCCATTATAAATAGTCTAAAAAATAATAGGACTCAAGTTGTTTATCGGAAATACGAAGCTCGATGTAACTCTATTTGGCGTTAATTTTGCAGCTCATTTGAAGTCATCAGGCAGGACTGGACTTATAAAATCTTAATATGGAATCATCATAAAATCCACTGTTACAACACTCTTGTTGAATTGTATAAATATATTTATTGGATTTACAAATATGTTTTTGCTTTATTCTGTTTGTTTGCTCTGAGGCATGATTTAGCGCTCTCTCAATCTGTACCTACAATGTAACCCAGATTCATAAGCAATAAATTGTTATGAATTATGAGTAAATTAGCGCGATTCTAACGGCATTCTAATGGGCGCGTGATTACATATTGCAGTAATACGTAAATAATGGACTTTTCTAAATGTGAATTATATAGACAACTGGATCCACTGATGGTGAAACCATATTTTATGGTTATATTATACTTTACGGTTAAATAATCATTGTTTCTGACGAACAACTACAGGGGCAATCAGCTAAAACGTAGTCTGCATTTTAGTAGTGATTGAAATGTGTTTAGTAGTGGTTGCAGTGTATTTCAAAAGTGTTCCGTCTGAAAAAGCCTTTACCAACAAACAAAACGACCCGAAGACGCCAATCTTGTGACCGAAAGATTAATTATAATTGTAAATGATCCAACAGTAAGTCTTCCAAATCCTTCCAGTTAACTTCGAATCAAAATGTTTACTGAAAACAATCCCTTTGAAGATTAAACTGGAATTGGACCGGAATATTTATAAGGGTTCATATTTTATAGATAACTGACAGACTGACTTCGTGCTTTATCAGATTTAAAGGAGGCTGAGAAAGTTGTTTCTTGTCATAAAATGGGCAAGGCTTACACGCAAGTGCGTTGTCTAGAGTAAAACACATGTGAGTTATTCATTCGAAACTATCGAGTAGTTAATGTACGTAGTAGTAAAGCTCTTTGTGAAAGGGCTGGCCAGCGGAAGTACTACCACCATACATATTTCTGTCGCCAAGCAGCATTACCATTTTCGGGTTAAAGGTATTGCAAAAAGGTCGGCCTGGAAAATAACGGAAACACATATTATATAGTTGTGAGATATATATCAAAGGTTTAGGTTTCATTGTATTTACTTTAGTATTGATACAGCTAAATTCCTTTTAATAGAGGTTGCTCCTAAAATATATGTTTCTCTAATAAAAACCTGTTATTTACCCCCTTTCAAATAAAGTAGGCCATGAGACATGCACCCAAAATTGCCGGTCTCCTTTACAATATTTTGACTTGATGCTTTATCGGACAGAAAATTACGTAGGAATTTTTGTTTTAAATTCTTGCGAGGGAGCTTCTGTTTATTGTTTTTGAGTTGAAATGTTTGGTTCAGCGATTCGGGAAATTACTTTCACTTTTGAGTTTGGGGAGTATCGATCGTCCAATATAATTTATGTTGATTTTCGCAATATTTTCAGTAAGTTTGATTCGTTTTATTTTAGTATGAGTCTTCATAAGTCATAATCATATTAATATCATTTGAACCTGAGGTGTGCCGTACGCCATAGGTACATGGATACTGCATACTTTCGAACTGGTATACCAGATTTTCGATGACACATTTGACACCCAACCCTATAATCAGACAAATGTCATTGTGTGATAGTCTATAATTGGAGGAGTGAGTTTATGTGATGTTATTTGGTTTTCGCTTCTATTAATATATTTTTGTACGTAAAACTACGTGATGTCTTCTCGTCCAAAGGTCTTTGTTGTGTGTGTGCTACGAGTGATGGCACAGAAAGGTTATCTCTCACTATGAGCCTCATATGAAGACTCAAGGTCGCTCAGCGTGATATCGGAGAGGGCTTTAATTTTTATTTTTCGCGAGATTGAATCAGAAATGAGGAGATTCACAGACAAGCCAAAGTCACTGACAAAGGCCAGAGAATTAGTTAGCTGAAGTGGCGGTGGGCTAGGTACAGCTCGAAAAACTGTCAGCCGTTCGGACAGAGAGATTCTCGGATGGAGACCACGCACTGAAAGCGCAGCGTGAGACGGGCCCCCACTAGATTGAATGTCGACTTAATAAAACTTGTTGATAGCCGTTGGATGCAAGCTACGCTATGTTTCGCAGTAGACATCCTATGGCTGATTTGACTATTGTTTTTTTGTCATTGTGACGATATATAAAACTTATCTTTCTAAAACTGTCCCAACTTACAGTAGCTGAACGTACTTTAAGATAAGTGCAATTTGACGTTTCATCATCATAATATTAGTCATAGATGTCCACTGCTGTAGGTACATAGGCTTCCCCCATAGATTTCAAAAGCAACAGATTATATGTGGCCTGCACCCAACGGCTCCCTCAAATAAAATAAAATAAAAAAGCCTTTATTTACATTGCATACACGCCGAACTTCATACCGCCTTCACATGCATACGACGCGGGCTGCCAATGCGTCACCCCGGTAGAATCAGCCATCATTAGCTGGATTTATGTATTAGAAAATGAATTTTCTTCATCATTTTTTTTGCATTTATTTTTCCGATGTTTTAATAGTTACTCTGCTATTCCGGACGGATACAAATACAACAAATTAAAAACCAAGAAAATCCGTCCAGCCGTTCTCGAGTTATAAGTGTTCGAACAAACCCGACTTTGTTTTATATATTAAGATTATTACATTGCTTATTTAATTACTTTTATTTACATAAATAGACAAATTTGATCTTAATTAGGTATCTATTTCTTCCGCAATAGTAGCCTCCACGGCGTAGGCCTCCCCTAAATCCCTCCATACATCCCAGCACCCTCTAACAGACGTTGTTTCGACATTTTGCTACGGCGAAAGAGTTTATTTTTAGAGTGATATAGCTACAACCTTAGAAAAGGGAGATAAAATAGGCTTAGAGCTTTTGAGAGCCTACAACTAATTTCAACATTTTCAACTCGGGATTTGGCGCATCTGCAATTTGAAAAGCAAACACCATCTTTCTCTTTTAATTCAAAACACATACACTACGAATACCGAATCTAAATGTTTTGTTTGAATTCGGCTCAAGTAGTAAGTCATTACTTTGCCATCAGGATTAACAAGTAGATAATGTCTCAGTTTGCACAGAACTTGAAGCGGTATCCAATATTTGCCTTCGTGTAATAATACACATTGTGACTATATGCGTGCAGTATTTGTGACAGTAGTCTGTGACTTGGTTTGAGAAGATATTTTGAAGTAATTTACTAGCTGACCCTTCCGCGGCATGCGTGGTTGGTCAGTAAAAAGATTACCCTCCTTCTGCGCAGTTGGGTAAGAAGTAGCCTATGTCCCAATCCTTGCCACAATCTATAACAACGGTAGGTACATCGGGAGTGCATTTAAAGAATACCTCATAATTTTAACGCCTTACTTTATCACAAAAAAATAACGGTAAGTACAATGGATGCTCTTATTGCTAAAATAGATCTCTTCCAGACAACCTTTGGATGGACTGGACAAAAAAAACAATAAGACGGCGGTGTACCTATGATCATAAATAAACCTACGTAAATCACCTATAGGTAGTACTTTTTAATAAACGTTTAACTAAATAAATACAAATATAATAAAATATATTATATAAACTACAAAGGAGATAAACATAACGATAAATTAGCAGTGAGTAGACAAAGAAAGAAAATGGTTGCAAACCTTAGCTTTAAAAATAAGAAGAGATTATATTCTTTTTTGATAGAAAGTCATGCGAAGCTGGGGCGAAAAAAATAAACATAAAAAGGCTAATACGAGTACAACCCTCTTCTCAAGTAAAACAGAGTTCAATAACAAATTGATTAAAATATTCTTAAAAGTTAATATACTACCCTCTACAGTTGATTACTTCCGTGATATTAAAGAAAAGGTCGAACAAGTCGAAATTAATAGAAAAACATTTGGAAGGTGGAAAGGACTGTAAAGACTGATTTCTAAGAAGTACTGTACGTGCATCACGGTCGTAGTATAGCGGAAGCAATTTTTTCACGATTCGCTTAGGTTTAGCACCCTTATCCTGTCCATTCAAAGTTGCCTGTTAGAGATCACTTTTAACAAAAAAGCCGCCCATTGAATCTATGATTTAAATGGTGTGCAATACAGATACTCGTAGATATCCAATAGGTACTAATTTTACAAATTAGAAAGTGAATCTGTCTCTGTCTATCTGTTTGTTACGTTTTCACGACTGGACCGATTTCGATAAATTTCGTAATATATAGACTAGCTGTTGCCCACGTCTTCGTACGCGTTACACTACTACTACTCCATATTTCAAGTCTCTAAGATCAGCGGTTTACGCTGTGCGTTGATTTTCATTCAGTTAGTCAGAACCAGTAACGATTATTTAATATATTGTTGATTAAGAAAGGTCGATTTCCCCATCTCCAGACGCTGGTAGTCAATTGTATCGTGAAACATCTCGCAAAAACAATTTAATAGAACCCAAACACGATACATCTACTGTTATCCATTAACGAGTTCTGTAGATTCCTTCCTGGCTCCATCATCAGACCCTGGTGGTATTATCATGATAAAATGTTTCATTATTTACCTATAAAAAGCACTTATGCAAAGTTGTGAAATGCAATTAACATCGTTTTAGGACAAACTACAACATCCCTTTTCAACCCGAGGGGGTGGTTTTCAAAAAGTAACTATGCCATGTTTCATTATGTACCTACCTTGATAAGTACTTATGCAAAGTTTTACGTTTATTAACCTCAGGAATAATGTTTTACCATTCAAAGTTCAACACACTTTTTCACCCACCCAGGGGATGATTTTTGAAAAAAAAAACAATTTGTCTTATTTTGTTAAAAAATATACATGACAAGTTTTATGGTTACAAATCCAGGAACCACTGTTTTTCATATAAACGTAAAACCCTCTTTTAACCCCCTTAAGAGTTGAATTTCAAAAAATCCTTTCTCTGTACACCCCTACGCATCCAGAATAACATACCCTCTAAATTTCAAGTTTCTACGACCAGCGGTTTAGGCTGTGCGTTGTCTGTCAGACAGTCAGGACTTTGATTCTTATATAATAGAAGATTACGACCGGACGCGTAAGCTTGTTATTTATATATTTATGTAATCGTTTTTGTAAGTCCAGTCTATCCAAAGGTTATCTGGAAGAGATCACTTTCGGTGATAAGACCACCACAGTTCCGAGTGTCTGGTTAATTGTATTAATTAATGTTTTCTGCATGTTCTTAGTGTTAACAATACAGAGTTAATCTATCGTGAGTATTAGAAACCACAAGAACAGAGTAACATCTATAGTAACAAATATTTGCAGGTAATGCAAATATTTGTCACACCTCACAACCTTATGTAGACGTCGCTCGTTATATGGATGTCAATTACAAAATATATTCTGAGTTAATGCAAATATTCGCCTTGCAGCGGGACAAAACCATTATGGTGGTCGTCATAATAGCGGGCACCGTTTCTTAAAAAGCCGAGACGTTACGAAGTCGTACCCGGCTGATGGCCATCGATATGAAATGTTGCAGGAGATTGTAGGAAACAGCCATCCCAATAATGTCGCCGAATTTTACACTTCACTCAGTAAAAATATGGTAGATTTGAATGTTTTCTATTATAATAAACATAACCAAACAAGAGCAATTCCTAATGATAGTTACCACTTATTATTACATTGTAGAATACAATAAATGATTGAGTATTGAGTATTTATTTAAAGGTTGTTTGATAATATACGCACAAAAATGAAAAGGGTTATTTTGATGAGCATAAGAAGTAATTTTTTGAAATGTTTACCATAGTAATGTGAAATTTATTTAGGCATGTAAAAACAAACACTTTATTAAACTTATGCTGTGCTATTGCATACTGCTTGCCATCTAACCACTGATACTGTATCGGTGACTTCTCGAGATATCTCTTGTTGTCCCTTTCTAACCCAAAACCCGTGGCCATTTCCGAAAGAGATATCAAATCGGCTTTTATTTTTGGATGTCGATTGCAAGAGTAGGCAGTAAGTTTTATATCGAATTAATCACCTAAACGAAGTCGATTTTCTATAAAATTTGATAATATAACTAGTAGTTTTTTTTTCCAGAAGTCTTTTTTTATGTTTTGAGAAACCATCACTTGAATATCGTTGGTATATTACCAAACACCCTGTATAGATCAAGAAGAAAAGAATCATCAAATTCAACTACCTTAACAGGAGCACTCTCAACCCACCGTTCGCAGCAATACCTTAGCTATACTTGCATATTTCATGGTCTATACTCGATGAGCCTACATTGAATGGCTATGGCCCAACGTTTTTAGGTAATTGGAAGCGGAATTGGATACTTCGTAGATTAATATGCCGTCTGGAGCGTGGTATACGTTTTATACGACGGCTATATTTTGGGATTGGATTATAAGGCGGAGTAGCCTGCCGGCCAGATATCCTCATCATATCAGCCATAGGAAGTCAACGACACATTACTTACGACATTAATTTATAACCCACATTCGGAATCGTATTAACTGATTTTAGAGGTGGGTAAACTTTACTTGAATATTTATCCAGTAATCGATACATTTCCAATAAATCAAATTAACGTATATCGGCGGCCCCTTTGCGACGTTGCCGCTTAGCCAGTTTAACAGGTACATACCTACTTACATGATGGATCAATATGATTTGTTTACCTATTTTATAGAGACTGCTTCATTGGTGTGTTGAGGACTTGATATTAGGGTGTTTGTAAATTAAAAATATTCTATGGTAATTCATTTGAAAAAATCCTACATTGCAACAATACTAGCCATTACCCGTGTTTTTATTAAATGTCGTACGTAACAAAAAACGTAGTATATACCTACGTTACTTAGCCCGTGCCTAGTTAAACCATGCCTGTTAGTCAAATAACTGTTAAACGTGTGCGTTTCTCAACTGTATATGTAATGACAGGTTATTTCTTACATGAGCACGTTCTAAGTAACGATCTTAACCTTGCCTAAAGATGCAAATCCATCACTCAGAAGTACATACGTCACTCTCAAATATAACTTTTGAAACTGGGACCATTCGTCTTGTCTAGGAAGTAACAGTAAACTTCTTAATTACCCTCTAAACGGTGCTTTTAATAAATCTTGTGGTTGGTTCACAATTTTAGTTAAGATAAATCGGGTTTGTTCTGGTAATAGAGCGTTTTATTGATTCGTATGTTTTTTCAAGAGTAATTTTTTGTGTATGGAAGTGAAAGAGACAGCATTGGAAAATTCATCATTACACTGATTACCAGGATGACTGGTAGATAATGCTATTAACATTAAGTCCTCCTAGCATTATTCTGTTTTGTGTGAAAGTATTAAATAAATGCACTGACAAGAGCTAAGCTCTTAAATAAATTACTGTTTTTTTATATTTGTACCTATATCGTTTTAGCAATAACATAAAAGCAAGTAATTTAACATTTATTTTTATGGTCAAATCTTGTCAGAAAATATTACTTAGCGTAAATCGCACCACACGATGAATAATTGATTCTACATATATTAATGTTAATATCATATTTAAGTAAGATAATAAGACTTTATGTTAATATATGGCTTACCATACAGTCCAATTGAACATTATCACGCACGAAGAAGATAATATATCATTATAGTTTCATAAGATACCGTGCAGTACGAAACTATCATCTTATGATACGAAATATATCGTAAGATATGAAATAATCGTGTACAGATTTGACATCCTTTCAAGAGATAGCAAAAACTATTTTAATTTTATTTATTTTATGACTTTTAATCGTAGGCACAAGATTTTTAGATATCTCGGCTCGTATGCTAAGACAATAAAATGCAAAAAAAAACCATTGGTTATGAAAATACCATGTTCCTTGGTGTAAAAAAGCTTTATTTGTATCAGTGATAAAGTTAAAGTACGCGAAATAAAAGTTGTAAATAAATATGCACGTCAAAAACTGGAACAGTAGTAATATTAAGTTACCTCAATTAGTGTTTTTTATGCATTACACATCCTTATCGTAAGTATCCATAATTGAAATCCCAGACTTCGAAATTCTTCCACTTTTACTTAAACAATCTTCCAACTTCGTACAAGAATTTCTCTTTTAACATAGTGCAATAATAATTTCAATAAATTTCAATAACCCTCGAGAAAGCAATAACAGGGATGGCTTTCAGTCGAAGGTCGCAGCTGGCTCTGCACCCATTACCTTGTACCAAGACAAAATATGATTCAGGAAAAAGTAAGATATTTTTATAAGAACTCTTTTTGTATTCTCATAATAAATGAAAAAGGGTAATATCTCCAAAATATAAGAAAATATCTTCATAATTTTGCACTGGATGAGCAGTGACCCAAGGCTAATATTTTGGGTGTCAAGGGTAAGGTTTAGGGTCCAAATCGTGCCTAGTTTGTAAATTTGGGTACTTTCCTATGGTCCACCAATTGAGTCCACTTAGATGGGAGATGGGCAAATATTGTCCATAGACCATCTTCCTTGACAAAAAATATTTTTATTTAAATTTATATATAAGGGGGGCCCAGGGCCCTTTTTCATAGGACGACCAAATTCCAATGTATTATGAAAAAGAAAACCTAACGACTATAATTATCTGGTGTGGTAGTAGCAGATGACATAGGTAGATATTAAGTAGTAGGGCATTAGGTTTTTTTCAGTTAAAAGTACTTTTGATTAGTTATGTGGGCAAGGGGTAAAACGTTTTTTTGTTTAAATAGGAAAAATATTTTTCGTTGGTCCATTTTCCCATGATCCACCTAGGTGAATCTCCCTAAACTCTTGAGATTATAAAAAAAAACTTCTGAAATACATTTTCTAAAATCACCCCTTACTATCAATTATGTGGTAATACTACCTACTTCACTCAAAATCAACAATAATCAAACTCACAAACGCTCCATCCTAAGCGAATGTAAAATTCAATTAAACACATACAATATTTGCACTGGTGTTGTGCAGTAAACACATGGATAAAACATGTGTACATGCAGCTCGAATAGACTGTATTGACATAGAATACAAGCAGACTTGTTCCTGATTACCACATCAGGAATCATATACATGCGTAACGTAATTACTGATTAAAACGGTATTTATCGCGTATATACCTATTTTATTTGTTATCCCGACGTTTCGATTGTGTTGCAACAGCCGTGGTCGCGGTCGGACTGGAGTACTTGGAGCTACCGTCGAGAAGTGATGGTAGCTGCAGCAACTACCCTCACTTGGTCTTCAGATGTAGAAATGTCCTCGTTCATATTACGACACACTACACTAACCGTATCTACGCACTGAGACGACCGATCACGACGCGCACACCTAATAATCACCAAGTTCCAGGACGCCGAAAGTCTATAGCTGATTGAAATATGGATTTTTTTTTTATTTCAATTGCTTCACGAACCATTCTCTTGTAATAATGACGTTCACTAGAGTGAGCCGTTGGATTATGAAGTTCAATCCAATGATTCGGTGCCGAGTCTACCAGATGTCTACCAAGCGTATCGTGACAAAATTTTCTCGACTCGTTTTCTCATGCGAAATAGAGATATCTCTATAAGTCTATCCATGCTAATAACATGTTAGTGACATGTGCACCATTTTGCATAGAGCTGGAGAATACACTTAGAACCCAACTGTGTATATCCTTGTCGCATTACATAGGAATGTATAAATACATAGAACACGATACAGTCATTAAGCATTCAATTAAGTAAAACGCATCGCTTGTTTGCAGAACACTCGCGCCGCGTCGATATTTGCAGACATTTCAACAGGGGGGAGCTTACGATTGATAAATTCGTATACGCTAGTGGCCAACAGCGGGTGTTGCAGTTTTTACCACCTGAAGGCCTACAATAATTGAAGGTTTTTATTACCGTGACTCATATATTTACTCACTCAGACGACCTCCATGACGCAGTGGGCGAAAAGTCGGATGAGACGCAGGAGACGCACCGAAGAACAAAATGTTTGCATGATCTACAGATATTAGTGATCATGTCATGTTTTGGCGTTTCTCTATATATCTGCTAAATATTATATTCACAAGAAATAGATAGATAGATAATTCTTTATTGTCACACCAAATTAATTTTTAGTAATTTTTTTCCTTTAATTTTAATTCCAATTTTAGATTACTCTGATTTTTGCTATCTCGACTTCACGGAGGAACAGCTCAATAAGCTTGAGCGTCTTCATAATTTTTGCATGAGGTTTATTTTCGGACTCCGGAAATACGACCACATATCCGAATTTCGAAATAACTCACATCCTATTCACCCTCCTATTCAACATCCTTCGCAATGTTCCTCGCAATTCCTTCGCAAATCCACGCCTTGTTATCTAACTAAAGGAACGCTTCGAGTTCCTTTATTGCACAAATTCCCGAACACTCCGATCCTCTGAAAACCTCCTCAAAACCCCGATGCATAGAACCAGCAGGCTTACTCCCCAAAGTGATTCGATTCTGATTTTGTTTTTGATTCGAACTCGTTTCTGATTCGAACTCGATCCAAAATCTTACTCCCGAACCAATTCGAATCGAAAACAAAGATCGACTCCCAGTTCGAGTTCTAACGGTGTCGTTATGCGTATCCGGCTGATTACGTCATCGTCAGTCTTTGGTTAGATTCTTTTGAGCGCTTGGATATTTTTACTTGTCTGTCATTTTCGCACTTACAAAACAATTTGACATTGTTTTAGTAACACTATCAAGCTAAAACTTAAAAAATTACATAACATTTAATAATATTTTTTGGGAATAATGAGTGACGACAAACAATTAGAACGAATTATGCCTATATTTATTCTGTGCAATGAACTGTCAAGTGTCAATGTCATAAAAATATAGCGCGGTTGGCGTCAAATTTCAAAATATTCGTAGCTACAAGAAGTGTGCCAGCCACTACAAAGATTTTGTTAATTAATTTATTTTTGAATGAGTCTGTGTAAGTACAAGACTAATTTGAACTTTTATAATGAAATTAATTATTTAAGTGTGCATACAGTGTGTGATGATGAGCTTCTAAATTATGTTTGTGTCATTTCAGTGTATCTAAACAATTAAGTATGTCTCGTCCATCATATACCCAGATGGAAAAGTTGGTGCAATTCCTTGAAGACAATCCAGGAATTGCTAAAGGACATCTAAAATCAGCTCAAGCTCGCCATCTAACAAAATTAAAGTGGGACGAAGTAACTCTTACATTAAATTCGTTGGGTGGCGCAACGAAAGACGCCAAAACATGGGCCAAGGTAAGAGCACTACTCAGGGAACACTTGAGATAATGTAAATATTTAACTATCCCAATGAACGCATAATACTGTATTGACTTGCCCGGTTAAAATTAAATAATACCTGTATCATTCCCATATTCATTGCTAGCCTCCGCCTGCGGCTTCGTACGCGTGATACCCGTTTAAAATAAGCTTATATTACTCAGTGAAGAGGGAAATCGGTTCAGGAATTCCAGCGATTACAAAAAAACATTTACCTTTTTATAAGTACTTATAGATTTTCTAACATTTATTTAAATTACGTTGTTTTCAGTTTTGGGCTGATAAGAAATATGCTTTAAAAAAACAAGTGGCCCAACGCAATGCTTCTGCTTCCCGGACTGGTGGTGGAGTAGATAGGCTGCAGCCTATCTCAGAATTAGATGAAAGGTTAATTTTTGTAATGGGAGGATCCAGCTTCGCAGAAGGTGACCAGGAGTTGAGTGTCCCGCTAATTGTTTAAATAAATAAATAATAAATAAATATTGCTAGACATTTCACACAGCGCTATCTAGCCCCAAACTAAGCAGAGCTTGTACTATGGGAACCAGATAACTGATAGAATACTTATATACATTTTTTTTTTTGTAAATACATACTTATAATATACAGAGGAACAACCAGACCCGGAACAAATATCTGTAGATCATGCAAACATTTGTTCCGCGGCGGGGATCGAACCCACTACCTCCTGCGTCTCAGCCGGCTATTCGCCCACTGCACCACGGAGGTTGTTTCTTTAGTAAGTTTCAATTATTCATATTAAAAAAAACTCGCTGACCCGCCCGCGGCTTCTCACGCTTGAAATTTCTCGTTCCCGCGGGAACTTCGGGATAAAAACTATATAAAACACTCTTGTCAAAGTGACGCGACACTTCACGTAAATGACTTCACGTCAATCTACGACGGTTATATTATATGTGTACTAGCTATTGCCAGCGGCTTCGCCCGCGTTGTTCTGGGATGCAAAAATACATATAGAAACTTTGACATCACATTTTTATCCCATGGAACTTATTTATGGGATAAAAAGTAGCCTATGTGTTAATCCAGGTTATAATATACGTACATACTAAATTTCATCGAAATCGGTTCAGTCGTTTCGACGTGATTGAGTAACAAACAAACATCCAAACTTTCGCATTTATAATATTAGTGTGGTTGTTCATTTAAATATACTAAAATCACGATTAACAAATGGGGGGTGGGGGTAAGAGAGGGTGAAAAATACTTTGCGAGCTATTCTCATGCCTACAAAATATACAAAACTAAATTAAAATCGGTCGACCCGTTTCAAAGGAGTGCGACCACAAACACCGTGACACGAGATTTTTATATATTAGATTGTAATAAGCGTGTTGATGAAGTTAAAACACGATTTTTAATTATTTAATCAATTAATAGGCCGAAGACCCACTGAGACAGGAAGATATAGTGGTTCAGATAGAGGGACCCATACCCAGTACCTCACAAGCTGTGCATCCACCAGCTAGCCAATCATCAGTTCCTTCCAGTAAGTATTAAACGAAATAGCAAACTATTTTTTATAAACCTATTCATTAAATGATAATATTTTAGATGTTTTGTATGTAACCTTAGTAAGTAAGTATAAATTTAAATTTTCATATTTGTTTATTACACTTAAATTATAACAATACAGAAAAATTCTAATACACTACATTTAAAACAAAGACAAGAAATAACAAAATTAAATCTAGAGAAAAATAAAGAATTTAAGTTACCTACAATTATATTCTGGAAGAAATAATTTTAAGCGATAAGATCACCCATTGTATATTTCTTTTGTTTTGTACAATAAAGTGTTCATCTATCTATTATCTACACAAAAAAGACACCCTATGAAATATTATTTTTATAATTGACCAAAACTTAACAAAATAAAAATGCATGACATTAATAAGTTGATGACAATTGAATCCCAACTTAACGAATATTATCATTATGATTACAGCCTCAAGACGTAGCCCACGCAGACCTAGGCGATTGCAGCAGAGCCAACTCCAAACAGAGCGACAACGGCTCATAACAATAGAGGAAAGGAGAGTGGAAGCTGAAGTGGCTAATGCTGACAGTTGGGGAAGGCTTTGTGCAGGCAGTCGATAATTTGGCTAATGCTATAATTGTATGCGGTGACAAGATCGCACAAGCATTAGAAAATAGAAATTAAACGAATAATATTAAATATATAATAAAATACATATTAGGTAGTAAATTAACACAACAAATTATATTTTAGTCACTTAAAGCAACACGCAACATGCGTTTATTATTTTGGCTGCATTCTGTGGATCGTAGTGTAACACCCGGTGACGCAATAAACACCTCCATCTAGCTTTCAAAAGCCCTATTGTACGCTCTACTGTGTTCCTGGCGGAGCAGTGTCTCTGCGTGTAATGCTCCTCAGGAGATCCAGCTTCTGCATTTAAAACAGGTGTCATCATATATGCTCTCTGAGCATACCCGGAATCACCTATAATAAAAAAAACCTCTGTAATTGGTCAGGCACCACAACCATACAAAAATGAATTGGTATGATCCTTATCGGGTCAATAATTGATTTTAGTATGCTATTGTAATTTAATTTACTTACCTAATAAATATACAGTTTCATCCCGACTTTTTAATTCTAATAAATGTGCCTTTACTGGGTGCTGATTAAATATAAAAGAATCATGGGTGGCACCCCCAAATGTAGCATCTACACTTAAAATATTCATGTTGCTGTCACAAATCTGAAAATAAAAGAGAATAATTACAATTAGATAATGAAAATATGTACACATAGGTACATGTACTTAAAATGGTAATGTAAGCTTACAATTTGTACATTCCTGGAATGATAATGTTTCCTGTTAAAATATCTTTCTTCATGCTCTGTAGGTCGAATGATGGCCACATGTGTTCCATCAATGCAACCTTCCACACTTGGTATATGAAATTTTTCATAAAATCTGTAAAAGAAGAACAATATATAATAATAATTATTACAATCATGCTGTCACACACACATAATAATGTCTTCTACTTACTTTCTTTTAATAACATTTCTTTCTTCAGCAGTTTGGGGAAACTTTATATACTTTGTTAAAATGTCTCTGTGACTTCTCTTATAGCTTTTGATACGGACTGTTGAGACATTACCATACCATTTCTTCTTATTACTATTCTTTGGTAGCTGCCAGTACCGTAGAATGACAATGCAACCAAAATCTGTAAAGACAATTATTTTGTTAAATCAATTGAAGATGAAGATTGTATAGAAAATACGCGGACATTTATTCGGCGTATCCTGGATAATCAATTGTTTTAAAATCAATTAGATGTATAGAAGACAGACACTTACGATTTATTTTTAAAACCTAGAAGAAATTCACCTTGCAGAAGAACAGAAATATCACTTCGTCTGATTGTTTGCTTCATGAGCGGTGTTAAATCTTCTACCAACACATCATATAACTCCTTGGACAAACGATAATTTCTCCGAAATTCTTCAGAATCCATTTCCAATGCCCGGGTGTTGTAGCGAATCATTCTTTGCATATTTCTTCTCACCCGAATGTCCATACGGTTCGCTTCTTCAAGAACATTGAAAAACAACGCAACGCGAGCCATAATTACGACGAATTTGAGGAAATATCACAGTAAATCACAGTAAACAATCTCACTCGAACCAAACAAAGTAGCCATTTTGCTATCGTAACATTTGACGTCTAGCTTCGATCCTACAACTCGATACATAGCTGTCATCGAGAGTGGGGAGTAAGGATTTTTCGATCCTAGCGACTGAAGACGATCATAGTTAGTTCCGATTTGAGCCACAGCACGATCGTGCGCTCGTGTCGATTTCAAGAGTACGAAAAGGCATTAGATTCGAATCAAATTCGATTGATTCAGAACTCGAAGCTGTCGGGAGTAAGCTAGCAGTTTCTATGCAAACTCCTTTTCCGTCCAAGCTGTCTGATTATGGAACGCCTTACCCGTCTCCATTAGACAATCCCCCTCACCTTCCGTATTTAAAGCTTAACTCAAAAACTTTTATCTCCATGAAGAGTCGTGATTCATTCATCTGATCTAAGTATACTATTATTAATATATATATATATGTAAGTACATATTTCATTTATAATTTTATAAATTATGATATTTATTTATTTACAATTATTTTTGTACCTATTAAATATGTATGTGTTTAAGGTTAAATAATTTTTCTTCTTTTTCTATTATTAAGTTTATTCTTTTTACAATTCGGCCAATCTTCCATTAAGCAATGGTCTTCTCCAGATTGTCTCGAAGAGTTCGCTTTGTTAAGCGATAAGACCGCCCATTATACTTACATTTATTTGTTTTCTTGTTATTTTTATATCTGTTGTGTCTAGCTGGTAAGGTATAATTCAGAATTTACATTCATTCATTCATTCAAATTACAATAACTTGACCTATAAAACTTAAATACTAATACATGGTGGTACAATTGGCAGCCTTATCGCTCAAAGCGATCTGTTCCAGGCAACCTTTGGATGGACTGGATTGAAAAAACGTATGAGGAGGCGGTGTTACAATAAATACCTATTCATGTAGTGTATAAGTAGTCTTTCAGTTATCATGTTCTCATAAACAAGTCTTGCTTAGTTTGGGGTTAGATAGCAAATATGTAAAATGTGTTTATTTACAAAAAACACAGTTATTTTATGTTAAGTACAATTTTTTTTCTCGTAGCCAGTAAAGTTAGTGGCAATCGTAAGCCTGTGAGTTTGATATCTTTTTTATTTGCAACAGTACTTTATTTCAATCACTTTTGTGCCTACTATCTGAGATCTCCATAGCCATTTTACGATCGCCAAGTAGCTAGCTATCTATAGGGATATAAAATTAATATGCAAACTGTTTGATCATTTAAATCACGCCCTAACTAAAGAGTACCTATCAATAAAACGGTTTTGGTTAGCGCATTGATAGGGTTCCGTACTTCAAAAAGAAACCCTTATAAAAAACTTTGTTGTCCGCCCATCAAGACTTTGACGGACAGACAGTCGTCGAGACCTTTTCTCAGGAACGCGGTGAGATATCAAGTTGAAATTAATATCAGTCAGTCTACGGTCTTGAAGCTTTAAAAAATCAAGCTTCGAAGTCAATGCATTCAAAAAATAAAATAAAATATATTGCTCGCGAATAAATCAAAACCTGTGGGGTATATCAAAACCTATCCCTGTTGACCTAGAATCGTGAAATTTGGTAAGAAGCAAGTTCTCACAGCACAAGTAAAGGAAATAATCAATAAATTGTTAATTTGTAGTTATATCGTAAAGAATCCTTTCATATAGGGAAGTTGGAGGTTAGTTTTTTTATTCACGCAACCCATCTTGTGGGATACCGTTGAATAGGTCTTTTAAAACATTATAAGGTGTGCTTAACACTTTTTTGATACAAGAGCTCGTTTAAGAAATATAGAGCCTCAAAATTGCCATTTTCGTATTAGTAAGAAAACAAAGAAAGAACGAAAGAAAATACATTTATTTGAACCCACATACAACACATAACATAAAAATAAAGTAAGAGATGAACAGAGAAGTAGGAATCGGAATTAGTCGTTTCTTGATTTTTTTTTAACTGTATAGATCTTCGTTTGACTACAATCTCATCTGATAGTAAGCGATGATGTGGTCTAAGATAAAGCACGATGACCTAGAAGAAACCTATGGTCCGGATTGTATATGGCTAATAAACAGCTGTACTGGCTACGGAACTCAGCGTGATTCCACACGCACTTGACCAAATATATTATTGCATTTCCTGTGTCCAATAGAAACCACGTGAGAATTTAACTCGTAAAACTATAGGGTACTAAGATGTTTGGACGATTGGTAGAATATCTGCTCTAATTCCTCGTTTCTCAGTTTACATATTTATAGATTCAGGTAAAAATATAGAAAAATAATTTTTATCACTCATGCTCTGAATGCTGATCATTGTTAGATACCTGATGCGTTAATGCGATTTACGCACATAGGCTCGTAAGCAAATTTGAAAATAGAATGAGGCATGCTAAAATTACGTTAATAAAAAAAAATGAGTGTGTGTACTTATGTACACGCGTTAGAAGTTATACTTCTTTGGCGTATGGAAAAATAAATAATAAATTATTAGTATCACCGTCGTATATGAAATTGATTTAATAAAAACACCAAAATAATATTTATTTATTCACACTGTTTAATTGTACCCTTACGAAACACGTGTTCTACATATAAAAATACTAGAATATACAACTTGAACATAGTTATCAATTTTCATACCACCTAGAACTAACTTCATGCTGTTAAATTTAGGTGTCGGTGTGCGCGCGCATCGTAAAAATTCACTCTCATCATTTTTCTCCATCGCGCCAAAAGAAGTATAACTTCAAAAATTATATGAATTACTAGCTGTTGTCAGCGCCTACGCCCGCGTTGTTTTGGGGTGCAAAAATTATAGGCAAAGCATTATTTACATGCTTATCATAAAATTAGTATAGATAGGTTTACTAGTCTAAATTCAATAACAAATCCAAAAGCCCCGTCTTTATTCTCAAAGAAGCCGCCACCAGGTAAATCGTGTACCGTCTAGAACGCGACAACACAATTTTTCACTCGCTATCCCCAAATTCTTATTCCCGTAATACGCAAACAAATAAATTAGAGGCTTCCCGTAATTTATTTTAATTAATTCTGCCTTCCCACTGACAAATTCACATCAGAGCTTTTCAAAAATGCCCGAAATTCTCAGGCTACATTTACATAGCAAGCGGGTTGGTGAAGCTTGTTTTCTGTTACTTACAAGACAGTCAAAATAATATCACATATACCCATGGGATAAAAATGGGGTGTCAAGTTGCAACAACGAGTTAAGTTTTATTTCTAGGTTACCTACATATTTAGTACTGTAACGCGTACGAAGTCACAGGCAACAACTAGTCTAAAATAAATGTTTTTGATTCAATTTGATTTGATACAAAAGCATCAATGTGGCGGCCAAAATATAACCATACTTTTGAGGTAAGTAGGATGCCCAAGACACAAATATTGACCACCAAAAATCTGTAATTTTGTTAGCCTTGGTAATTTTATAATAATTCTTTTTCATTTAAAAAAATATTTTTTGAATTCTTCTTACTAATTTCCATCTTCTATGAGACATAATTGGCTGCCTGTTTTTCGCATAAATGTATCACAATACCGTTCCAGGCAGGAAATATTTAAATGATTATCCAAAGATCGCAGTATAAAATCTGAGTCACATGTGAGACGTTAACGAGACACAAGGCAATGAACGTGTGACGGGAGCTTTAATTCAGACTGTGGTACAAGAATTGAATTTTACGAATTAATTGAATAATAAATAGTATGTGGGTCTTACCATAAAAAGAATTAAACACTGTTTAGCCAAAAAGATGTAGATGAGTACTTACTATATTTATGTTTCTAGGTTACCTAAATAAATAAGATAACATTTATTGTTGGTCAAACAATAAGGGGGGTTTTTTGGACCACTCATAAAAGACTATTTTCTTGAGGGAGGGTGTCGCATTCTGCACCCAATAACAAAAAATAAACAATTTTGCATAGAAAACTTTCGTGATTTATTTCAATTATTATTATTAATACGGGTTTTATTATGTATACTGTTTAATCGGTGTAACGACCGACAATTTTTCGGTTAAATTAGTGAACCTTTATCAGGGTGAGTGCGCTCCGAGCCAGGTCTCACATCGTATTTTGTCGGTCGTAACTGCCATAAAACGGTACGTGATAAATCACGAATTTATAGTAAAAAACAAAGACAGCTGTAAGTCTCTGTTTAAAAAAAACAAGAACCTTTGCCGTGCAAGTACACCAGAGAAATCTGTATTTTTGTGAAACAGTTTCCTAGTTATTTTCATAATTCATAATTCGTTTATTGTCTGTAAACCTAGGTACTAAAGATGGTTAAGCTTAATTTTGAACTATACTAGGTTTCGCCATTTTAGCGTACAAACATTATATTTTATTACCTAAATTAATACAATAAAAAGAAATCAAATACCCACATAATTAATTATAAAGTCAAAGGGTTAATCAAATCATAACATATTTAAAATGTCACATTATACAATAATAATTAAAAAAACAAGTAAAAAATATACATATAATAATAATTACATATATTAGTTAAAATAGACATGTGAAAAACTAGTCACACATTTTATCCTTTAGGAAGTCATCAATAGAGTAGTAGGCTTTATTTAATAGCAGATTATTGAGCTCATGCTTAAATTTGCCAAAACTATTTATTGCTCGTATGGTAGCTGGTATCTTGTTGTAAATTATTGGTGCCACACAGAGCACACTCATGCGCAGAAGATGTGTTTTGCACGAGCGATGGCGGAGTTGACCTTCACGGCGAGACCCTGACGGGTACTCGTCGAACAAATTGAGATTGCTTCTCACAAATATGGCAACTTCATTTATATACAGTGAGGGCACCGCTTAATTTTACGCGTTAATTTTAATTGCGCTTAAATTGTATACATTAAGACCAGTGTGAAATTGTAATAACTTTCTGCGAATCTTTATCTTTATTTTAAAAAAACGTTAATAAATTGAATAATGACGACCTAGCATATAACAATAATTATTCATCTAGGATATTTAAATTATTACGCTTAATTACAACGCTTTTGAATTACACCACGCGATATACTGAAGTAAAATATCGTGTGCCACCGATATTCGATGAACGAATGCTAGGAACGTGGCTTCTGTGCTTCTCCGACATAGATGAATCAAGGCCACTAATCAAAATGTGCTTGGATATTTCAAAGTTTATTTTCAATTTTATTATGATAAGGCTTTTTGAGATCTAAAAAACACACTACTTTTTTAAAAAAACTGGATAGATCTTCGTTTGACTACAATCTCACCTGATGGTAAGCGATGATTTGGTCTAATATGAAGCACGAAGATCTAGAAAAAACCTATTCACTCTTACCCTATAGAGACCTGGGGCCGTAGGCAAATTACATTCGCTACGAATCTATTCGATTTCTACATACATTTGTTGTCGCTGTATCACGTGGTATTTCTATAGCATGTGTCAAATCCCATACATTTTCAGACTTATCGACTAGCGTCATCGCTAATCGACTGTAACTTGGCTAAGCCCTCTGGATTGTATTCTTTAGGAAAAACATACGACGGCAAAGTGTTCCATACCTTAGCTGTACGCATCAAGAATGTAGAACCAAAACGGTGTGTGCGAATGGGTGGTATATCAACTAGGTACGGATGGTACTGAGCCGTGCGCCGGCTTGTCCTTCAATGCTTGTTGCGATTCAAGATCTTTCGTAAAAAAACTATGAAGAAGGATAAAAAATATGTTGTTATATAATTTTTCAAACATAAAACTCAATTTTAACCTTACAATGCCCACAGCACATCTCAAGTCTAAAAATAGAAAACACCAATTGTTGCAAATTCTGGCGTAACGCCAACATGATGGCGGCGCCGGCCGACCTGACATCTGTCACTACAGTGTGATTTTTTTTTATTTTCCGCGGCAGGGGTGAAATACGGATGCGCAAAATATTTTTTGCAAAATAAAACGTCACATGTGGTCCTAAATCCGTGCCAACATGTTATTCGATTTCGATAACTGCTAACAGTTAACCTGAAAAGTCCCTTGTGTGTGAAAACAAAACCAGTGACATGAAAGAATTAATAAAATTTTGTCTATTTTGTGTTTCTTTTGAAGTTATCCTTTTTTGGCGTGTTTGGAAAAAAATATGAGCGTAATTTTTGCGCGCGTACTCCGACAGCCCAAAAAGCGAGATGATGAAGTTAGCTACAAACAAAGAGTTGTGGCATTCGGGATGAAATTTTTACCTATTTTTGTTATGTTACACCAAAGAAGTATAACTTCTTACGTGCGTACATAAGTATACACACACACACCTTTTTTTCACCACAGGTACTGTATTGGTGACGTCTCGATATATCTCTTGTTGCCCCTTTCTAACCCAAAACCCGCAGCCATTTCCGAAAGAGATATCAAAACGGCCTTTATTATTGGACGTATTTGAGTGTAGGCAGTAAGTTTTATATCGAACTAGTCACCTAAATTAAGTAGATTTTCTTTATAATTGTTTCTAAAATTAAATTAATATAAATTAAATTAAAAAAGAGTGTGTGTACTTATGTACACGCGTTAGAAGTTATACTTCTTTGGCGTATGGAAAAATACATAATAAATTATTAGTATCACCGTCGTATATGAAATTGATTTAATAAAAACACCAAAATAATATTTATTTATTCACACTGTTTAATTGTACCCTTACGAAACACGTGTTCTACATATAAAAATACTAGAATATACAACTTGAACATAGTTATCAATTTTCATACCACCTAGAACTAACTTCATGCTGTTAAATTTAGGTGTCGGTGTGCGCGCGCATCGTAAAAATTCACTCTCATCATTTTTCTCCATCGCGCCAAAAGAAGTATAACTTCAAAAATTTCGCAATATAGGTATTCTATATTTAAAAGGAGGTTTCAAGCTATTGTAATTATACGTATTAAAGCTATTAAATAATTAAAAGTAGTAAAGCATTTATTTACACTTATGTTGTAGCAAGTATTAGGTACTTGTGTTTACAAAAGTAAACACAAGTAATGAAATAAAAACATTTTTTTTTAATTGTTGATAGCCAAGAGCTTGACCACTAACTCACCTGGTGCTAAGTGATGGTGTGATCGAAGATGGAGCACGCTTGCCTAGAAAGAACTTATTCACTCTGGACTTGAAGACTCCGAGATTATACTGGTGTTACGAGCTGAGGGTTCGGGATAAAATAATGCTTTTATTCAGCACTAAACGATGAATACACGAACTTGGTCACACGTAATCACAACACACTAATTCACATCACTGTTGCACCACTTAAAGTCACCGAAATGATCGCACGTATAGCTTAATCCAGACTGACTCGCGAGCAACTACTGTTCACGCAAGACCCTTCTCCACGTCAGTCCTCCAGGGCCTCGCTGAGACTCACTCACTGAGACTGACTGTCCGGCCATCTCTCCGGCCTGTTTATATCGCACACATTTCGATTGTTCGAGAACGATTTCGATCCTTCCAGGAAAGGGTCGGTGTTTCGACAGAACGACCAATCCCCATTGTGCGTAACAGCAGACAATAACAACAATAACACAGCAAGACAAAAGCGCTCGAGAAGTTTCGATTATTACTCATTGTTTAACAGCCTCGGCGTAATACTGCCCCCTCCTAAAACATGCTCGTCCCGAGCATTCTTAGCCCCAAATCGCGGCAGCCGATCAATATGAACAATTTTAGGCGCACCTCGCGCTGAAGATGTAGCAACTACAGGGGCGCCCTATTGCCGTCTCCAGTACTTCAGGACACCCAGAGTCCCTTTCTCATCAGCGATCCCAATTTCTACTGCCGAAACACGGCTCTCATGATTTCTATCTGTTCTTTCACTTCCTGGAATCCCTTTCCAGCTGAACCGAACAATTCCCTCATCAGTCGAGCCCAATTCCAGCCTCCAAAACACGGCTCTCATGATTTCTATCTGTTCTTTCACTTCCTGGAATTCCTTTCCAGATGAACAGAACAATTCCCTCATCAGTCGAGCCCGCTCTTCTTGCCAACGTCGCTGATCTTCCTGTTGACGATGCTGCTCTTCTTTATCTTGACGTCGCTGTTCCTTCTGCAACCGAGCCTGCTCTTCCTGCTGACGACGCTTCTCTTCTTAATGCTGACGGCGTTGTTCCTCCTGCAACCGAGCCTGCTCTTCTTGTTGACGATGCTGCTCTTCCTGTTGACGACGCTGCTTTTCTTTATCCTGACGTCGATGTTCCTCTTGCAACCGAGTCTGCTCTTCTTGTTGACGATGCTGCTCTTCTTTATCCTGACGAAGCATTGCCATAATAGCAGCAAGATCGCCTGTCACAGGAGCTTGACCCACGGATGATGATGATGAAGCTCCAAATGATTCGGCGGCGGCTGATTCCATCTGTATCGGCTGACGACTCTGTTGATCTTCTTGAACCGGAGAATCCCCAAACCGCCTTTCATGGACTTCCTGTTGTCGTTGACCTCTCGTCCTTACACCGTCCACGTTATCTTTTGGCAGAACCGGCATTATTTTATCCCACTTCTGACACCAAATTGTTACGAGCTGAGGGTTCGGGATAAAATAATGGGAATCAGTCTGACCAAAATAACACTTTTATTCAACACTAAACGGTGAATACACGAACTTGGTCACACGTAATCACAACACACTAATTCACACCACTGTTGCACCACTTAAAGTCACCGAAATGATCGCACGTATAGCTTAATCCAGACTGACTCGCGAGCAACTACTGTTCACGCGAGACCCTTCTCCACGTCAGTCCTCCAGGGCCTCGCTGAGACTCACTCACTGAGACTGACTGTCCGGCCATCTCTCCGGCCTGTTTATATCGCACACATTTCGATTGTTCGAGAACGATTTCGATCCTTCCAGGAAAGGGTCGGTGTTTCGACAGAACGACCAATCCCCATTGTGCGTAACATCAGACAATAACAACAATAATACAGCAAGACAAAAGCGCTCGAGAAGTTTCGATTATTACTCATTGTTTAACAGCCTCGGCGTAATACTGGTTCGGAAAAACATACGCCGGAAGTGAGTTCCACTCCTTACTTGTGCTAACAAGAAAAGTTGAAGCAAGCTACAAAAATTGTCTTCAGTATAATATTGGTACGGCAAGGTGGTATGCCGACCAGGTATGGGTGGTACTTCTCGGTACGTCTGCTTGTCCGGTGGTGGAAGGGGAAAGGAGAGAAAAGGTCATGAAGATCTTGCGCATATTCACCAAAATGAATCTTCTAAAAAACTGAAATCTGGCTACCCGGCGTTTGTGCTTTAGACATTTACATCTGTATAGTAGTTTAAATTTTACTAGTTGCCAGTGCACAGTGTTTGAAATTCAACCTTAATTCATATTTTTCTAGCTTAATTTAGCAGTCGACCCTCCTTCTTCATATAAACTTTAACTACCAAATCTCACACCCTCCGTGCGCGCAATAATCCTATTATACCATAATACAAGCTCTGTTTAGGTTAGGGCTAGATAGCACTATGTGAAATGTCCGTCAATATTTATGAATTAATAATTATATAGATTGTCAGAGTCAGTAGTTTAATCAGTATTTTGACACCTACCTTTGTATTTTCATTATAAACGAAATATTTACCATTTATTTGTAAATTTTTGCGCGTCTCGATAGTATGTGATCGCAGTGCCGAAACTCGGGAAATTCAAAAACTTGCAAATCATGGTAAATTTCCTGGTTTTACGAAAATAGTGTTTATAACCATGCGGCCATGATAGTTTTAAAAGTTGTACCTATCTTTCTGCTTATTGCTGTTTCCACTAGTCAACTTTATTACGGTACTTAGATACATCACCACTAACCGATATTATTCCATTACTCCCAAGGGAACAAGATTGTGATTTAATTATCTGTCGGCTAAGAGGCCTTATTGGTGCGCCAATTTTCGTCTGACGCATCTTGGAAGGGGTTGATGTCTTTACTAGAAAGTACTTGAAGTTCACTTACAGTCAACGATTCAAAATTATCCTTAAGCTGCAACACGATTGGTTTCTAGTACCCTAATTCCATAGATACCAGTAGGCTCGAATGTCAGGTAAAAACGATATTTATAAGAATTGAAAAAATGTGCCTTGCCCAGCCCATTTATGCCACCAAGCAGCATTACTGTGTTTCGGTTACCAGGCACATGAGACTTTAGACCTGTATGCCTGTCATGTTCATGCCATGCCATGCCATGCCATGTTCTGTAAGGTTGTCTGGAAGAGCGATAAGACCGCCACTTGTATTTCTGCGTGTATTGTTTTTTTTTTTTAATTTTAAGTGTGATTTACAATATAGCGTTTTCTATTCTATTTTATTCTATTCTATGCCTCAAGTTGATGGACGCAGAACAGTGCAACGTAGGTCACGTTTCTAAGGCGCGTGATCTACGAGGCAATACTTTTTTATAGGCTATGGTTAACACTTAACATAACCCCATAAGCCTGATCCAACTCCAGATCGTATAAAAAAATAATGCAATCAGCCAAAATCATAATTCTTTCTTTTGGCTTGCCGTAGTCGGGCTAAAAAGTATACCAGAAGAAGTGAATTATAAAAACTAACTAAAGGCAAAGCACCGTGCTGTCCACAGCCCTCGATAGTTCATTACGACACGTGACATTTCGGCAATAAACCCATTTCTCCATCAGCAAACTTCCTCCTTTCATCACGCCATCCAAACTCTACTATCTCGTTTGCAAACATCAAGAAAAGACAATGCAGCGTTGTCGACAATTTGGGTTAGACAGTTCACTCAACTTGTGGCATACTCCTGCGGGATACAACCCCTTACTATCTCAACTACTTTTATTTTTCTTATTCCAAACATCTATTGTTTTACCTGACTCTGTAACCATCGCTTGGTTTGTATCAGCGTTCATAATATCTGTTGCTTTTGAAGCAGCAATGAATTTGACTGTGATCGTTTCAGTAGATAGTTGAATGTTGGTAGGGGCAAAGTAACTTGATACCACGGAACCTCGGGTTTACACAACAAACACAATATGAAGTGACTATTGACTATACATGTTCCCATGCTTTGGATGTCTTTTTAATTTTGCATTTTCTATAAAGAGGATAGTGTCAGGTTTCCAAAGAGTTTTAGGTTCATTTTGTTCGGTTATTCTGGGTTAAGTAGGAAATAACGAGATCTTTTGAATGAGGATCGGGTTTCGGGAATAATTTTGATTGACGGTTATCGATGGTCGTTTTGTAGTAATTTAGGTTTCTTTAGTCATTCGGGCGTATTGTAGAGAGGATGCTGAGTATTGAAATGATTAATTGAAGGGGTATTTTGAAGTATATTCTTAGTAAACATGCCGCAAAATGATTTGTACACAAATTGATTTATCAAGAAAGTAGGTTATGTTGTAACACTGAATTTATAAATGAGACCATTGTAATCTCATGTGTTTTTAGTCTAGAATGAAAGGATTTTTTCTATGCAAATGCCTCATATTTCACCGCACCGCACTTATTTACAGGCACAAGGACTTTTTAGTTGAGTGACGAGCTTATTGCTTTTCTATTATAGGACTAGTCTTAGTAGGTACTGTAAGGTAATATAATTATTAAAAACAGTAATTATGATAGCCGCTCAACATCAGGTGAGCCAATAGGCGTGTTGCGTCAACTAAAAAACATCATCACCTAAATAAGGTACCTTTTTTTTATACCATCTGGAGATGAAACAAGCCTATGGCTCACCTGATGTTAAGTGGTAACCATCGCATAAAAAAAGTATGGCCTCGTAGGTCTCGCATACTAGACACGTGCCCTAAGATGCACTGCCCTCCGTCCATCAACTTGAGGCATACAGATGTAAAGCCTCATGTGCCTTTCATTTCAGCGGCAACCATACCCTTCAAACTGAAATACAGCAATGCGGCTTGGTGGCAGAAATAGGTATGTTGGTAGTACTTCCCCGGGCGAGCCCTTTCACAAAGAACTCTACTACTCTTCAAATCTAACCTATTCTTCGGTTAGGTCAAAAGTAAATCTATACATTTTTTTTATTCAACCTGTGTCATCTACTGCTGGGCAAAGGTTTTCCCCACTGTCTTCCAGGACTTTCGCTCGCGTGCCAAATCCCACCAATCTGTCTCGAAGGTATAGTAATCATCACGCCAGCGTCTACTAGGCCTTACTCGGCGCCGTCGCCCGTCTTCGGACACCCACTGCGTGACGACCGTTGCCCATCTGTCCGGGTGAATTCGTCTTACATGACCCGCCCAATCCCATTTTAGCCTGGCAGCCTTATTTCCTGCGTCGGCAATGCTGGTCTTTAAACTCAGCGTGGTGTTACGGATTCTGGCAATCCTCTTTACTCCAAGCACGCTGCGCTCCATTACTCTTTGGCAAACCATGAGTTTAAATTTTTTAAGCCTCGGTTAAAGTGCACGTTTGGGAACTATAATAGGTAAGGACGGACAGTATACATATGTCAACGAGTTTGCGCTTTAGTGACATAGGAAGGTTTCTTTTCATCAGCTCTTTCATAAACCAGTAGTTCTTCCAGACATTCTCGATGTGGCGATCGATCTCCTTATCTTGCCTGTTTTTGAAAGAAACTAACTGGCCAACTAATCTATACCTATCCGGTAAAAACTATAATTAGAATCTACTAAGTATTTCCTAAGCGTACCTATGTGTTTAGAATTGTTTTCTTTTCAACACAAAATTCGAAATCTCTAAATCATAGTTCACGATCAAACATCAATATCTGTTGTCGAAATTCTCACACTAATTTGACCTATAAAGCCTTCACACTTTCCATCAATAGGCTTCATCAGTAAAAAGGCGTCAAAAGTGACATTATCATCAAACACTCATGACACTGACAGTTGACATTGACACCTCTCCAAATCAGAAACGGAACCGAACCGCTACTTCAAACAGTAAAATTCGAATTATGTGTTTCGTCTTATCTCTCGATAAGCGATAGCCGAAGGTGTCGATTCGATTAAAGTTATTTAATCGATGCCGTATCGAGAGAATCGATATCTCGATAGCGGGGAATGAGTTATTTCTCGTAATTGTCGGTCTGTTCTGACCGTTATATGCTTGACTAATCGTCATCTTATTTGTTCTAATTACAGTAAAGTCTCAGTAATCCGGCACTAGTCCGGTACGTCCAATAATCCGGCACCCTCCGCTCACGCCTCCATCTACTCTCGTTCCGTGCTTGCGCACATATTTTATTAACATATTATGAATGTTTATATACAATCCATTAATCCGAACATTCCAATGATCCGGCACCCCCTAATTTTTAACAGTGCCGGATTAGTGAGACTCTACTGTACTTGCTTTTTTTAATAACATGTGATGACAAAACATGCCGCAGCAGTAGCCACTACCTATACTACCGTTGCCTACCGTTGTACAACAACTGCATTAACTCACAGGTACGTGAGTAACCCCCAACTAAGTTTGGCCTACATGGCATTGCAATGCGTCTATCTCGTACGAGTGGAGAAGTTTTTCGAAAAGCACGTTTAGTACGCAACATGCAGTTCACGACCTCGACACGAGCGAGTTATTGTTTTGTCGCAATGCTGGCATTACCTTACTCTACATTATTATTTTTTTTAATTACCTGGAGATGTAACAAGCTTATGGCCCACCTGATGTTAAGTAGTAACCATCGCCTATAGGCAACTTACGACCCTATAACCTACGAGATAGTTCTCTACAACAGGGAATGGTCTCGTAGTTCAGGCACGATAGAAATGTACCATACGATGCACTGCCCTGCGTCCATCAGCTTGAGGCATACAGGTGTAAATCCTCATGTGACTGCAATTTAACCGTTAACCATACCCTTCAAACCGACATTTAGCAATGCTGCTTGGCGGCAGAATAATTATGGTGGTACTATACTTCCCCGGGCGAGCTCTTTCACAAGGAACTCTTAATAATTTTGTATTTTATACTTTCCTTCTTTCGTTCTTTATCCGTGATAATAGCAGCCCATCCACTAACGTCCATTCCTACCAGAATCTATAATCACTGTGGAATGATCTCTAATGGATTTAATTAGAGCGAGAAAGAATGTCAATATTACTAGTTTTATCCCTTCGCGTTTCTGTACAGTTTGAGCGACAGTACAAGTCAGAAGGAATGAACGTTAGTTGATGGGCCGCTAATATTAGAAATTCATAGGTTCGGTTCTGACACGTGTTTTTGAAAGCAAAAGTAAAACCATATTACTTTTCAAATAGCCCCTTGGACCTACCGACCCTTTCTCAATAAAACACCCCAAAAATCTATTTAAAAGTCCCTATCTAGGTCGGAGCTAATTAAATTTATTTATTCACCTTAGTCCTGTGTTTTCGGATTGAGCATGTATTTTGGATGGATTAATTTCTGCCACGTCGACCCTCGTCAGTGAGGGGTTAAAATTACAAGTAAATTGTTGATATGGGTCATTTTGACCCGATTTTTCATTGAAGCAAGTGACAAAATATTTTAATGGGTGTTACTTCGTTAATATACGAGGAACGCGTATGAGCTTTTCAATTGTATCATCGCGAGATAATGTCATTTTTATAAGAGTTACAAATTCAAAATGGTAATGGCCTGTCACAATTTTTTTATTCCTGTGATTGAGCGACTAATATACGTATCTTTTTTTATCTTGTAAAACAATGACATAAGCTTACATGAAACTCCGAATCGTGAAGGTAATTAGCTTAAAACCGATATACATTCAATGGTTTTTATAATAAAAAAATGGAAGAAAAAAAGAAATCACTCAAGGCATTCAGTTTTGCAGCAAAGCGGTAATCCTCACATTGTTTGAATACCATGTAAGACAAGTCACAGTTACGGATCCATGGTTTGACTATGCTTGAGATTTTTCTACGAGATCGTATAAGAAATGAGGAGATCCGAGACAAACCAAGGTAACAGACATAGCCAAAAGGATTAGTGGCAGTTGGCGGAGCACATAACTCAAAGAATTGACGGCCGTTGGAGCAGAAAGGTTTTAGAGTGGAGACCACCCACTGGAAAGCATAGCGAATGACGGCCCCACACTGATGGAAAGACGACCTGATAAAGGTTGCTGGGGACCGTTGGGTGTAAGCCATCGATTACTCTGGAAATCTATGGGGAAGGCCTATGTTCAGTAATTGACGTCCTATGACTGATGACTATGTTTTTGTAATAGCCAAACCATAATTGGTTTGGCTATTACAAAAACACTCAATATTCAAATCAAAACGATCACCAACCCCCTAAATCACATCTAACATTTTAAAACCCACCCCATAAATCATAATAATTTTCTACACGTGTACGATTCAACTTCTAATTTCTTTAAGAACATATTTCGTGTGTAATTAGTGACAGGGGGTACCATCTGTCCTCAATTACTCGGCGGTAACGGTCGTGAGAAATCGTTTCTTTAATCATTTTTGTTTGAGGCGACTTAGATTCATCAGGACTTTTTCTTAGCCGGAGTGAGACTTACTTAGCCGTGTAATCAGAAGTGGGAGAATATTCTGCTAGGCCATTAGTTGGTACCCCGAACGATCGTGAAAAGCGGTTTCCTGAATCATTTATGTTTGAGGTCATTTAGTCCCATCAGGACTTGGACTTGAGAGTTATTTTTATCGTCTCTGTCTCGTTTCGGCATATCGCAGGAGACAATGTTTTTGTCAACAAACTGTTAAACTATTTAATTTACATCTAAAGCGCTTCACAAACGATGTCGATGCTATAATATTTAATTTTTATGTTAAGATATAATACGTCTCATACAATCTAATGGACACACGACGAAGATACTAAATATACCTATATATCCATGTGTTACAATATCTTAAGATACCGAACAGTATTGATATTTCATCTTATGATACCTACATAAAATGTCAAAGATTCGTGTACAGGGTTGTTACGGACTTTCAATAGACTACAAATATTTCATATATTATCTAACATAACTTACTCGTGCGTGATACCTTATGATCCTATACTATATTAGTATATTATGATACAAGTGAGCTAAGTTGCTCATTATACACGAGGCTGTGAGTTGCAGCCCGAGCCGTAGCCGAGGGCGTAAATCAGCCGAGTGTCTAGTGAGCAAGTTGCTCACGAGTTCATACGCACTTTTTCAACACACTTGCGAGGAAAAAACAAACATGTATTACATAAATCGTTAAGCATAAAATTAATTAAAACAATTGGTGAATGTACAATTTTTATAACGATATTGTTGCACGCGCCAAATGTAAGGTGATTGATTACATATAGCCATACAGCCTACTTCAAAATTATAATTTTAGTGATAAAATGCAAATATTTTATAACAAATTATTGTGAATTATAAATAATTTGATGATAAATGGTTTTTCGTCCTAATTAGGGATACATTTATTTATTCCAAAAATGTAAATGTATTTTCAGCGGCATAAAACCTCTTTGTTGTTACTAAACTGTATTACCCGGTTAAATTGAAAATGCTCTGTTTACTCGCATATACCTAGTCAGGTCATAAATTCTGTCACATGTTTAATATAAAATAATTGAAACAAGATTATTCATTATGTAACCATTTATATACCAAAATGAACTTAACAAAACATAGATTCTTCTGACACTAAAGTTTATTCAAAATGACCTCCGTGATTTTGAATACAGGCCTTCAATCTGCGCGGCCAGTCGTCTATCGCAGCACGAACGAGGTCCATGTCAATATCGGCGGCTGCCTTAATCAAGGATGTCTTGAGTGACTCCAAATTGGGATGAGGTTTTGAGCACGCCTTTTCCTCCAAGTGTTGCCATATCTTGTAATCTAACGGATTCAAATCTGGACTGGAGGAGGGCCAGTCTTCGTGCCGGATGAAGTCGATTTCACGCGCCGCCAGCCAGTCTTGTGTGCTCTTCGCTCTATGAGCTGGCGCCGAATCTTGTTAGAATACCCAGTGCCTGTTATTGAACATGGTATGAGAAACAGGTTCCACAAGGTTCGTCAGGACTGTATTTTGATACACAACTGCATTCGCTTTTACACCTTTCTCACAAAAATGTACCTCTGTTAAGCCCCAATAAGAAACTCCCAACCATACCATGAGCAAAGATGGAAAATGACCTCGTTGGACACGCGGAATACGGTTGCTCGCTTCTTCACTACTGTGTGCGTACACCATATCATTTTGTTTGTTGTAGCTCTCTTCTACGGTAAAAATTTTTTCATCCAAAAAAGAATTTCCCGATATTTTTTTCCCGCGTACCGCTTCAACAAAGCGCGGCATCTCTTCAGTCTCAGGTCCATTAGACGAGCATTCAAACGATATCCTGTTTTTCTTCGATATGCCCGAAGCCCTAAGTCTTCATTTAACACCCTTTTCACCGTGGTTCTGCTTAACCCCATCTGTAGGGCCAACAGTTTTTGCTTACGTTTGGGATTTCTTTGAATTCGCGCCTTCACAGCTTTTATCACTGCTGGAGTCTTAACAGACCGAGGGCGACCACTTCTTGACCTGTCATCTACACTAGAGTCTTCATTGTATCGTTTGATGGTGCGATAAACGAATCTTTTGGTTATATTCAAATTTTTCAGTATGTCAAAAATTTGAATTGGCGCGTAACCGCAACGATGCAACGCAATAACTGCAACACGGTCTTCTTTAAGCGTCCACTCCATATTTAAAAATGAGTAAAATTCTAAAAAGTATACATTTTTTTTGCATGAACAATTCGAAATTCGAATTCTATAAACTTTTCTGTGGCCAGCATTCTAAAAGAAAAGTTTTTACTGTGTGACAATACTTATGACCTGACTAGGTAATTTGCAGTTAGGTACTAACTTACTAACTTTGTAGGGATAATTCTATTATGCACTAGTGTGTAATATTATTATGCACGTGTGTGTTATAGTTCGGTTTATGGCCCTAAGAACGATGTAATAAGGCTCACTTTACGAGCAAGTGTGTTGAAAAATATATTAACAATGATATCGTAACATAAAATATTATACAATCTTCGTAGTGTGTGACTCGCCTTAAGCTTAAAACGCTGCGCTAGTATTTCTGGGGTTACTGTGTGTGACATCTCAGTTCAACAATCAACCTCCATTATTTTCATACTATATTTTTTAACCTTAACGTTCTCTATGCAAACTTAGTGTGTTGATACAATAATAAAGTGGTCGACCACAAGCGAATTATGTTCTGTGGTCAACAACACGTAAAAACACATTAAAACATTTCCAAGCAATCGAACCTACATTGAACATGGTCAATAAATCTTCCACCCAATAAATGGTCAGTGTAAGTTGTTTGTTAATAATTGGTTATAGAAGTGAAACTCCAAATTAACATTGATGAAACATATCATAGAAACACTCTGTAGTGATCTGTAGAGGAACGCTCTATCAACGGAGTTCAGAGATTTGCTCCGTGTGCTTAGGCCCGTATTTTAGAACATAATATTTTGACATCTTCTAACAAAATAAAAGACTTTTAAAGAGTTTTGTTTTGCCATACGGGCTTTAGTTACACATCTATACGTTAGGTTTATTATTTGTTTGATACGTAGTGCTGCAATTAAATCCTTGAGGATTAAATGAAACCCATTCATTTGTGGTCTTGACCATCTTAAGGTGCGATAGACGAGATAATTCAAAGACTTTCGCGAGTTACATATTTCACATTTTTTTTATCACGAATTGTTTTTTGTTTGACCACAATTTCGCCTGATGGTAAGCGATGATGCGGTCTATTTACGAGTATTTACGAGACCCGGATTGTTGTCATTAGGAAAAACAGATGACGGAGCCATGCGCCTGCTTGTCTTTTGATGGATAGGAGATGGCTGCTAAAAAATACCCTTTCTTTTGGCTTTCGTCCGCCCATTGCTTGTTCTTTGAACCTACCACCCGTAGGTATTTCGTAATTAATGCTTTCGTGTAACTTTCTTGCTGCTACCGGCGACGCGCGACGAGCAGATTGGATTGGTCGCTTTGTCGACTGCGCTGAAAAATGGTGAACTTATGTCTAGGGAGGACTAGGTGGTATTGTATTCATTATCACAGAGACGCCATCTTGCGCAAAAACACTGCATCGCTGATGAACACAGTTCGAGACAGTCGCAACAGCATCCTGAGGACGGTGGCTGGTGTTGCACGTCTCTGTTCTGGTAGTGCCGCAGGCGAAGGGTGATTAATGAATGAAATAATTTCCTAAATTAGTCACGCTTGGCAAAAAATGGTAGCTTCTATTTTTCACACAGTGCAGTTCAGTATTTTATTTTGTTTATATAACTGTTTTTTATGTTATTTTATTTTCTGTGGTTTTAGATTTATATATATATATATATATATATATATATATATTATGTTGCCTGAAATAAAAAAAATATATTTTGCTATTGATAAACGTTTAGATAAGGTCTGTTTTTATTTTGGCATTTTAATATCTAATATAATTGATCCAGCGAAGCGAGATCTCTAAATCAACTTGGGCAAATCGGCGTTGTATGTATGTATATATTTGTTTGTCCAAGCATAACTTTCGAAGCGTTTATCCGATCATCGTGAAATTTGATACATAGGTGTTGAGATATTGGGGTTCGAGAGGTAAAAAAAAATGATATTTTCCGGTCAAGTGGCACATTTATTAAAATGTCTTTGTGAGTACATTTCGATCCCATTTTTATTTTTAGGTTAAACTTTGTAGTTTTTAAGTTATTAGCCAAAATAAAAACTGAAATATGTCCAAATTTACAAGTGACCCCACAGTGCTGAAATTTTGTATGCGTGTAGCTTTAGTGACACAAATATAGAGAAAAGTCTGAAATCCAGAATAACTGCAATTTCTACCCCAAAAATGAATAACCAATTAACATGAAGTCCTGTTACCTGTAATTTGAACGAAACTGTAGGTCAAGTTAATTAGTTCATGGCACTATTGATAGTCAAAGATTAGGTAGGTACAAATAATATTTTTTTTGTTTTTATGGGAGACTAGCGAGATTTCAGTTCGGGGCTAACCACTAGAAGTTAGAACCGTGTTTGCCTAGTGGGATGACTTTAGATCCAGAGGTTGTTGGTCGGGTTTCCGCCATATTTGATTATCTACTCGTAAATGAATTTTCGCGATAATTTACACGAGCTTACAATCGTAACGATGAAATAAAAAACAGTGAAAAATTTGGCCTGCCTAGATCCAAAAATTCGAACGCAAAAAATACTTACAAATACTGATTTTGAGTACTAGAGGTTTTTTACGTGTATTGTGCGTAAGATTTATATCGAGCACACAAAGTTCGTTTGCGCCGCGAGCGGAATATCTATAATTAAACAATTTCTTCACCTACCGCCAATTCATACTTTTTGCCTATAGGTGTTTTCTAAATAATTATAAATATTGCTAGCCATTTCACACAGTGCTTTCTAGCCTCAAACTAAGTAAACCAGATAACTGATAAGCCCAGAACAAACATCTGTAGATAATGCAAACCTTTTTTCCGTGGTGGAAGTTGAACCCAAAGGGTCGCTGAAACTTTTTGTAGCCTAAGTCATCATGGTTCCAAACATACATTTGTCAAAATAGTTTAGCCTACACGATGCGCCAAATGAACGATCATACATTCCTACACACAAAAAACATTACTTACCCTTCTTCTACGCAGTGGAGTAAAACATTGATATTAATAATTATTAGCGCAGAAGACAAAAATTGCCAAAATAATCCGAAAATCTTACTAAGTACAAAACTTGAAACGAAATCACTAAAAGTAAATTTTTTGAAAGATTTTTATTGCAGCTAAAATCGAACCTTCGCGTGAATTTTGCACATTTCTTTTTGAAAACGAACATTATCACAAACTTATAAGCATTATCATCAACAAATTAGGCGCGAACAGTAAATTCCTGAGTTTTATAACTATTAACCAATTTAACTTCAAATAAAAGCAAAAAAAATCTCACATTTTGCATAATAACGGGTTTACCAAGCGGTAGTGGTAAAGGCCAATAACATTTTCTGGTAATGTAACCTTTATTTCAATAGAAATAAGGTTTTATTTAAGTTTCAGAATGTGTTAGTATATGTTTTAAATAAGGCGCCGACCGGTGTGGACAAGTGGCATCAATCACGATAAAGACCATTTTGTAGAAACCTCAGAGTAATAAGATTGTTTATGCTATACGTAGTCTAATGTTATACGTATTTTAGCCAGAAGAATCTATTAATACAAATATTTAAACCATCTTCTTTTGTGTTGAATTTTTCGGTATGTTGTTCGTTTTTTTTTGTTGTTGGTTATGTGTTTTCATTTAATACATTTTTATTTTTATATAACCTTCTAATATTTGTCTATTCAAAGCCAGATGATATCCATGATGCAGTGAATGCCAGTGTATGTGTCGTTTGGGTGTTATTTAGAGACAAAAGTTCATAACACTAATATAATAAATGTAAAAGTTTCGATGTTTGTTTATTTGAAATGAAATGAAATAAGGTTCAGTTAACAAAAAAACTGTCATCTCCAAAAATTATAATTTCAAATGCCAGTCTTTGCACTAGGTATTTCACGTCAAAGTTACGATAGCTATCACCGTGTGTATATACCCTGAAAATCCGCGGCCACAGCAGATAGTTCTGTATGTAGGTTTGAAATAATGTTTTGAACTATTTTGAATAATAATCTGTATCATATCATGAAGTACTATATCAGCCATCTTTGATGTTGAACATAGGCCTCTCCCATAGATTTACAAAGCAACCGATTTTATGCGGCTTGCACCCAATACTCCCGCATAGCGCATACCCTGCAAACCTTATTGCGTGCAATTACCCAATTCGACAATACCCGGGGTGTTTCGCTTATCATGAAGTAGGCCGTAAGCCTGTTTTCCCACAAATAACATAAAAAAGTCTATTACCGTATACTTGTGTGCTTACTGTTCAAACTGTGCCCCACAGCTTCTACTCTTTGCTAATATAACTCCATGCTCCGTTTTGTAGTGACATTACCTCGAGGCGCGTGTCGAAATATGCGTTTTGCAGTTGCGGCGTTTTACTTAACGATCGACGATTTTCCATTAGGTATTTTTCCAGTTTTTTTGTCTGGAATTTGAAGCTATTATTAAGTTTTTTAGTGGCTAATTACGTGAAAATAAAACACTTTTATAAACCCAAATAACAAATCATTGAATTTTTACCATGTCCCAATTATAACAATTATAGTTGCCAGTGCACAATGGTCAAATTCAACCGTAATTTATTAAAATAATAATCTCATAATTCGTCTCCTTTACCTTATTTTGCCTGTATTTTTGTGTTCATTATTATATAATATTTATTACTTGTTTTCAAATAATTAGAATAATTGGTAATTGCACCGTTCTAATCACACTTAGATTATAAATGCGAAAATTTGGATGTTTGTACGGTAAGTAACGGCTATACTGATTTCGATGAAATTTAGTATCTACATAGATTAAACCCTGGATTAACACATAGGCTACTTTTTATCCCATAAATCAGGTCCCATGGGATAAAAATGGGGTGTCAAGTCAAGTTACAATATCGAGTTTAGCTTTATTTATAGGTTACCTACACATTTAGTAGTATAACGCGTACAAATTCGCGAGCAGCATCTAGCTAAAAATAAATAATTAATTATTTAAATAAGAACGCCCATTGCTATGCAGGGAATTTTATTAATGGGTTAGGACTATGTAAGGATATCATCCTTTAAAATGTTTTCTCCATGCCTTACAACATGCTCGTCTGCTATATATTCACCATGTATCCGCCACGCAATATTAGGGCTAATTTCTATTCATTTATAATGTGAACCATTTATTAGAAATGAGAACTAAAAAAATCTTGCCTTCAAGTTCACCATACGAATCAGTTGTAGAGCATTCTGAAGTTCTGTTAGGCATAACAATTAATTAAAATTATTAAAGCAGCCTACATAATTAGCACCAACATACCTACTCTATGTTAGAATTGAGGTATCATTCATTGGATTCGACGACGCGGGAAATTCGTCAACCGACTTAAACAAGGTCGTATTCTGGAAAACGAACCATGAACAGTATTTTTGGTAGATTATTCAAGTTTTGGCGCATTACATCTATAGAGGCAGCATTGCATGCCGTTACATTGGCAAGCTTTTAAATTGTTGTTTTTTTTTGCATTAGGAACAAGCATATGGCTCACCTGATGTTAAGTGGTAACCACCGCCTATAGCAAATTATTGCCTCATAGGTCACGCAACTTAGAAATGTGCCCTAAGGTGCACTGCCCTGCGTCCATCAACATACAGGTGTAAAGTCCGTGCTCTTCATACCTAAACACAGCAATGCGCCCGTTGACTCGCGCGCAGAGGGCTGCGGCGCGCAGTGCGAGGCGAGACGTTATTCGGTGCGGATCGCACTCACCCTGATGAGGGTTCACGAATTGAAACGAAACATTGTCGGTCGAAACACCGATAAGACAGTACGTGATAAATCCTGTATTTATAATAATGCCAGCAATGCTGCTTGGTGGCAGAAATATTACTATAGATCATATGATTATAGATTGAAATAATAGAAATCAACCTTTAGTAATCGTAGACTTAAATAAAACAGAATTAGACCATGATTGACTGCCTCCGTGGCGCAGTGGGCGTATAGCCGGCTGAGACGCAGGAGGTAGCGGGTTCGATTCCCGCCGCGGAAACAAATGTTTGCATGATCTACAGATATTTGTTCCGTGTCTGGGTGTTTTCTATGTATTATAAGTATGTATTTACAAAAAAAAAGTATTTAAGTATTCTATCAGCTATCTGGTTCCCAGAGCTCTGGTTAGTTTGGGGCTAGATAGCGCTGTGTGAAATGTCCAGCAATATTTATTTATTTATGATTATTTACTGGTTCACTCTTTAAAGTGATCTAGATGTTGCTAAAATCAAAACACGACAAAAAGTAAAATAAAAACGATTTCACCACCAGAATTGGATTAGGAGTGAGTGCAGTGTGAAATACGGCAATTACCTCAAGAGCGCCGTCACACATCCTGCTAACTCTCCGGCGAACTAGTGATGTGATTGTTTATATCAATCTATATTTTTTGTAACACTATTTTCACTAAAAATGGGATGTTAAAATTCGTGAGTTTTTGAGTCAGTTGCATGTGCCATGATAAACCTAATACGAGTAAACTGAAGTATTTGTGAGTGGGTGTTTTTTTTTGTGTATTTATTGTGATGTTGCAAATAATTTTGTATTCTATTCATCATCATCGACATAATATCAGCCACAGGACTTCCACTGCTGTCATAGGCCTCCGACATATATTTCCAGAGCGAGCGATCTTGTGCGGCCTGCACCCAACAGCTCCCAGCAAACTAGGGGGGGGGGCATCCTACACTGCGCTTTACAGAGCGCGGTATCCACTGTAGCGGTGGGTGGTTATTGGCAGATATATTAATCTAGCATGTTTCGTACTCTCTTGCTATGAATGAACTTATTAATACTAGTGGTTCACATCGAAAAATATTATTTGTAATCTTTGACTATCGAAATAGTGCCACGAAATAAATAACCACCTAACTTGACCTATAGCTTCATTCAAATTACAGGGAACGGGAGTTCAAGTATTTGGTTAATCTTTTTTGGGGTACAAATTGCAGTTATTCTGGATTTCAGACTTTTGCCTATATTTTTGTCACCTAAGCTGCATGCATACCAAATTACAGCACTGTGGGGTCACTGGTGTATTCTGTGAATTTTGTCAAAGTTCAGTTTTTACTATGGCTAATAACTCAAAAACTATAAAAACTTTACTAAAGATAAAAACGGAATCTAAATCTACTAATGAAGACCTTCCATTTGACGTCCCACTTAACCTAATAGTCTAAATTTCATTTTTTTTTACCCCTCTTGAACCCCAATATCTCAACAACCCTCCAACATTTTTAGCATTTTAGTCACACCAAAATTGTGTCATTACCTACCTATATACCAAATTTCACGATGATCGGATAAACGCTTCGAAAGTTATCCTCGGACAAACAAATATATATATACATACATATGTACATGCAAACAATGCCAATTTGCCCAAGTTGATTTGGAGATCTCGCTTCGGTCGATGAATTATTACCACTGGTTTAATTTCCGACATGCATGACTCAAAATCTAAGTTATTTTATTATGCTTGTCTCTTAATCTTTTGATTGCTTATAATTTACGCAACGTGATGTGTGATGCTGATGACGCACCCACGATTCCGCGTTTCATCACGTTGCGTTTCCGCCGGTACAGAAACAACCGCACCCGCTGCGGGTATAAATCGCGTCGTGAAATGACTTATTAATCTACACTTTCATATTCTATGTATGACGCGGGCCCGTTTCAAACTACGCAGTTTAAAAACGGGATCGGTTATACCTCTTCGTCAGTTAGCACTTTTAAAATCGATAAAACCCGTAATAATTATAATCGATAACTTCCCAGCTCTAAAAGAACTCCTCAGAAGCGTACGACAGGCGTCTCATAGCCACAGCTCTCAAACACGACTGCGGTCTAATGACCTGTACTACCCATTCACATCTACTCGTATGTTGTTCCACGTAGTGACATCAAAAACTATGAATAATAATATGTTTATAATAATAATAATTCATTTAATCTAGACAAAAAAATATATTTACATTTTTGGTATTAATGAATACTTTAGAGTCTAACAGAAGTACATAATTAAATACTTAACTTGATTTTTTTATATGTTAAGTAGGTAGTCGTTTTCTATCTTTTGCAATCACCGTACATAAGAAAATACAAATTACTGTGTTAAGTAGGTTAAGTAAAGTATAGTTAAGGTAAGTTAAGTATCATTTTAAGGTATAAGTTGTAAAAGGTTGCAATGCGGTTATCATTTTCATAACTTTTAAAACGATCATGGTTATGAACACTGAATGAACAATTTTCTGTTCAACTCTTTATAAATCATTTTAGCCTGAGAGATTTTATATAACTTTTTTTAGCATGAAAGCCGCAACGAGAAACAAACTTCCTCGAAATATTAATACAAAATATTAATCTTTTTTTATTACCGGGGTCGAGGGTAGACTGAAATATCCCGTTGAAAGAGATGTCGGTTCACTGGGCAACTGGATATTACGAATTATAGTATTGAAATTTTTCAGGTTACCGATATTGAATGAAATAGTTGAAGGTACTTCGAACTGTGTGTGCTCTGAATAAACGTGATTAAATGGTGCTCAAGTCTTTATTATCAAACTCAACCTCGACGAGCCAGCCATCAACACCCGGCTGCACACATTGGTCCTTCGAGCTTCTCAAAAAAGGATTGGGCGCGATAATCAAGAACAGCGACACGTGGTGAGACTCAGGTTACATACGTACCTAACCTGCGAAAAAAGTCTTCCACGCACGAGTACTGCGATCAAGACTGGAAAGAACCTGCTACAAGCTTTCTACAATCGTCCTGCAAAAAGAGGAGAAATCGCAATATCGACTTTCTTCTCCAGTGGCGAGGCGAGGCTCAGGTTTGACACCATCATCGTAAGTGTAAACCATCAATTGTTTATTCAGCTACATCAAGCACACAATTTCTACAAGTAATTTGCAATATTTTGCAACAAAGAGTCGAAGAAATTACGTCCATACGTATCGTCATCGTTCTCAAACCAAATTACCAAATTCTTGCTACGTCAAATCGCCATTTTTCATACACGCAATATTTCCCGTGTGTGGCAAGACAAAGAAGAAAATACGTGCAAGCGAGGAAACAGAACGAGACGCAAGACATCAACAAAAATTTTAAAGTTCCGCGCCACTTTGACGCGTCTTCATCAGCGTAGGCGCAAATAGCTACGAACCAATCAGCTTCCCTGTCATCGAGTGACAGCTGTCAACGCTGCAAAGTGATTGGACAATGTCTAACTTCCGGAATTATTTCAAGCAACCAAACGAGTGTTTGTGATAAACCACGCAAGCAGCCGCCATTTTATTCCGTGTTGTTTATTCAAAGACAAGTTCAGTTCAATTCACCAAATAGATTTTTTATTGTGAAAATAAGTGCTTTAACCATATTAATAAGTAACAAATTGTATTTTAGATTAGAAACTATAGTGAGAAAGCAAGTTGTATTATAATGTCTGACGATAAAACTCTCAAACATTTGAGGGCGTCTCGTGGCTATGCCAAGGCGTCCCTTACAAGGCTTCACCAATTTGTACAGACCGAGCGTGATTTAGAATTAAGTACGCTAGCATCATTGCAGGCAAAAAGATCAAGGGTTTTAGAGATCTTTAGTGAATACGAGGGGTATAATAAACAAATCCTGGCATTTGTTGATCAGGACAACGAAGATGTCGCAGATTGCGAAACAAAGTATTTCACTGTGTTGTCTGCGCTAAACGAGGCAATAAAGGCAAAGTCAACTCCGAGTTCGGATACGGGAAACTCAGCATTTCGTACAAAGTTACCTAAAATTGAGATCAAATGTTTTGACGGCAGTAAATACAGTGAGTACACCCCATTTATTAACTTGTTTAGGGCAATTATCCATAAAGACAGGTCGATCGACAATATTCAGAAGCTATATTATTTAAGATCCTTTCTGCAAAAAGAACCTTTTGATATAATCAAAGATCTCCCTTTTGAGCCTGGTAGTTACGATGAAGCGTTGAGGCTTCTTGATGAAAGATACAATCATAGATTTAAAATTGTAAATGAACACATAAACTCACTGCTTGATATAAATGCTCTGGTCAAATCTACTCCGATTCTTTTGAGAGGTTTTGTATCACTTGTTAAACAATGTTTAGCGAGCCTTAAAAATCTTCAAGTAAACACGGAAACTTGGGATCCTATTATATTGTCCATTTTGTTCCGCAAATTAGATGCATATACGTCCCGGGCATACCAACTTGAGCGAAGCACTGATTCCGATCCAACAGTGTTGGATTTTTTGTTGTTCATGGAGAAGAGAGCCTTAGCGTTGGAGAATGCTGAGCCGGTGACGTCGAGCAAGCCTACCAGGACAGTAGTGAACATCGTTGCAGCAGCACGAGCAACTTCTTGTGTACAATGTAAGTCCAACGACCATAAATTATTTGCATGCAATAAATTCAAAGCGCTGCCTTCTGGAGAATGAGTAAAGTTTTCCAAGGAGAAAGATCTGTGCAATGTGTGTCTCAACACTCACTCCGGCAAATGTAAATTTCATTTTCGATGCAATATTTGCAAACAAGCTCACAATACATTACTGCATGATGAGCCATCACCAAGGCCGGTCACACTGATGTCGAACACACAGGCTGACAAGGTTTTGTTACCCACTGTAAAAATAAAACTTTATTCTCAGAATGGAACTGAAGTACATGTAAAGGCGATCTTGGACTCCGCATCCCAGGTATCCTTGGTAACAAGTAAGGTGATAGATGTTTTAGGTATAACTCCAAACAAAGACAGTACAACCATTGTGGGGGTCAGCAACAAAAATAATATTGCTAAATATTCTGTACCCCTAGAAGTTTTCGCACTGTCATCCCCTTATAGGGTGACCATAAATTGTCATGTGCTAGACAAAATAACATGCAAAATCCCACAATTTAAAGTGGACATGACGTCTATGACCATTCCAACTCAATTGACACTAGCTGATGCTGATTTTCACACCCCGTCTGAGATCAATATGCTGATTGGAGCCGATATATTTTTCCAGGTGCTGCTTCCGGAGCAACAAGCCACTATACAGCAACGAGCTTTGCAATCTAAGCAGCAGAGCCCGCAACCATGCTTCATCAACACAAGGTTTGGTCACGTCATTGCTGGGGCTTTGCCACAGCCTGCAAATAGGAACACAAGTAAGGTCTCACTTTTATGTTTAGATTGTAAGTCAGATCTTGATGAAACTTTACAACAATTTTTTGAAACTGAAAAGGTTCCTGAAACTTATTCTGAAAAAATATCAGAAAATGATTTATGTGAAAACATTTTCCAAAGCACAACTGTGCTAGAAAATAACAAATTTCAAGTGAATTTGCCACTAAAATTACCAATGAGCGAAATAAACGATTCTCTTGGTAACTCATTTGAGTTTGCTTACTATAGATTCCTCAGTCTTGAACGAAGGTTACATAAAAGTCCTAACTTGCTTTCGGAATATGAAAAATTCATAAATGAATACACTGACTTAGGACATGGCCACTATATTGATATAAATTCTATAGATTTTCAAAACGAACCTTGGTATTTCATGCCCCATCATGCTGTCGTTAACGAAAATAGCATTACTACAAAGACGCGCGTGGTTTTTGATGCTTCTATGCAAACTGATAAGAAAGTTTCTCTGAATGATCTATTGCTAAATGGTCCTATTGTGCAAAAAGAGCTGTTTGACATTATGCTTTTATTTCGCTTGGGTGAATACACTATTTCCACGGATATACGCCGCATGTTTCGCTGCGTGAGCATTAATCCTTCGCACGGTAGCTTGCAAAACATACTGTGGAGAAGCAGTGTAAACGACAATATTAAGTGTATACAGTTAGATACGGTCACATATGGTCAAAAAAGTTCAAGTTTTCTAGCCACACGCTGTTTATATGAGCTTGCTACCAAATATAAGGATGAGTTTCCATTAGCCTGTTATATAATAAGAAACTGTATGTATATTGATGACGCTTGCTATTCTCATTCTGATATCCAAATGGTTATTAAGGCAAAACGGCAATTATGTGAATTACTGGGTAAAGGTAGTTTTTGTGCCCATAAGTGGGCATCGAATTGTCAAGAAATTTTAAAGGACATATCCCCAGACAAACAACAGTTTGATGATTTGGATTTACAAAAGAATAATTTGTACATGAAAACATTAGGTCTTACACTCAATGTTTCTAAAGACTGCTTTGTGTTTTCATGCCCAGAACCTTTCCAAATTGAGTCTCCTACCAAGAGACAAGTACTGAGCTATATCTCAAAATTTTATGACCCTCTTGGTTTCATGTCTCCGATCATCATGAAAGCAAAGGCTTTCATGCAAAGGCTATAGTGCAAACAACTCGGTTGGAATAATGTCCTCCCGCAATCACTACAATCTGAATGGCTTTCCTTTGCTATGAAATTGTCTGTTATGCAACCTCTTTCTATAGATAGAAATATAAAAATACATAACAATGCTGCTGTGCAACTGATTGGCTTCGCTGATGCTTCGAGCACTACTGGTTACGGCTGCTGTGTCTACCTTCGGGTGGTAGACGACTCAGGTAAAGCTTTAATTTCTTTACTCTGCTCTAAGTCTCGAATCAACCCCCGCGATAAAAAGTCACTCACCATACCGCGATTAGAATTAAATGCTATGCTTCTGCTAACGAAGCTCACGAACCGAGTCTATGATACTCTGAGCCTCAAAATAAAGATTGATAATGTCTATTTATTTTCCGATTCACAAATCTCGCTTGCATGGATAGCCACTGAGCCCATGAAACTCAATGCTTATGTTGCAAACAGAGTAAGGTTGATTCGAGAGCAGACCCCTAGATGGCGCTGGCTCTACGTGTCCACGAAAGAGAACCCTGCTGACTATGTGAGCAGAGGAGCTGATCCAGATGAGCTGATAAACTGTGAGTTGTGGTGGATGGGTCCACAGTTTCTACGGGACTGTAAATATAACTTTGAAAATGTCACCCCACCATTTTCCAAAGATGACTTGCCTGAAGTGAAGAAGAGCCTCACGATCTCTGACGCTAAGGTATCTCTTATCGCTCAACCGAAAGTCGATTTCTATAACTTTCTCAAAAATTATTCGGATCTTAATAAAATGACGCGTATTATGGCATACGTTCTGAGGTTTTGTCATAATATAAAAAGCAAAACTGCGCGAATTATGGGTACTTCGCTATCATCTCTCGAATTACAAACCTCTCTACACAAAATCATTCATCATGAGCAGAGTATTTACTTCAAGGATGAGATAAATAGTTTATCTTATAAAGGCGAAAATGTCAAAGGTTCATTGAAACCTTTGCACCCGTTTTTAGACGGCAAAGGTATGCTAAGGGTAGGTGGTATGCAAATTTACTCCTCGAAAAAAAAAAAAAAAAAAAAAAAAAAAAAGGTGGTAGAATCGAGCATGCAAAGGTATCATTCTCGCAAAAACACCCTATCGTACTTCCTAAAGAATCTCGAATCACTGATCTTATTGTAACCCATGAGCATATTAGATTGCTACATGCAGCACCTAGGTTATTGTTATCTAGCTTAAATCAGAAATACTGGATTATAAATGGTTACAAACATGTAAAAATGTTGATACATAAATGTTTACTTTGTTTTAGAATGAAAGCTGACTGCGCGAGACAGCTAATGGGTTCCTTGCCACCTGAAAGAGTAACAGCATGCCGTCCGTTTCAAAAAATTGGCATAGATTTCGCGGGTCCCATAACTGTCAAAAATTCGCGCGTGCGACGAGCTATACAGACCAAAGGATACATATGTGTATTTGTCTGCTTCGTCACCAAAGCCGTCCATCTCGAGCTGTCATCAGATATAAGTACAGACTGTTTCCTGGCGTGCTTCAAACGCTTTATAGCGCGACGTGGCTTACCCACAGACGTGTTCTGCGATAACGGTGGTTGCTTCAAAGGTGCAAGGAACGAATTAGTTCGTTTGTATGAGCTTCAGGCTTCTCAAGATCATCAGACACAAGTGCTGAATTATGTAACGCAACAAGGTATATCCTTCCATTTTACTCCCAGTTACTCACCTGTGTTTGCTGGCCTTGCTGAGTCAGCTGTAAAAAGTATGAAGTTTCATCTTAAGCGCATAATTCAAAACTATGTACTCACATACGAACAGCTAAATACTATTTTATGTCAGATAGAAGCTGTCTTAAATTCAAGGCCTATATTACCTGTAACAGCGCAAGATATAAACGATTTCAGTTACCTTACTCCAGGGCACTGGCTAGTAGGAACTGCATTAACTTCTTTCCCTGAGAAATGTGTTATAGATATCCCTACGAATAAGCTTAAGTTTTGGGAACTATGTAATAAAGTTAAAACTCATTTTTGGAATATTTGGCACAAATATTACCTGAATGTTCTTCAGTCTCGTCCAAAGTGGCGTGACAGTGTACTCAATGCCAAGGTTGGAGGTTTAGTCATACTAAGGGAGCCTAACTCCCCGCCCCTAACATGGCCCATGGCCAGAATTGTAAAGGTCTATCCAGGCCTAGATGACAAAGTTCGAGTTGTGGATGTTATCACACCCAACAAAAAGATCTATAAAAGATCATTGAGCGGTATATGTATATTGCCTCTAGATTAAGAAATCTAATAATAAGAATCTAGCATAAGAAAATGTAGTATACATCTATGTTAGCTACTTAGAATAAATAAAATGGTTTAGTATACCTGTATGCCATTTCTAGATTAAGTAAATAAAGTACCTATGTGCTATCAAATTAATGTAAAAGTAAGCTTTATTACTTACCTACAGAATCACAAAGATAAATACACAAAGCATATTCTTTAAGTAAAAGGTGTAACAAAGAAAACAGACTGTATTTTTTTTAATGAGAGTCTTTATTCATTTAAATATTGTAATACCAATATGCTGGATGGTATATAAACTACCTATGGTTTTTCAGGTTAATTTAAATTCTTGTTTCTTAAAAATTATCTCACGCCCCCAGCATGTTGGCATCCCTGACCAACACAGATGGCAACATTATTGTAAAATTAAATTATCCATGAAAGACTCGGGCCTTTCCGGTCAGTTCTAAGATGTCGATGGCAAAGATGTCAACCCGGACTCGTGGTAGCGAACTGTGTGTGCTCTGAATAAACGTGATTAAATGGTGCTCAAGTCTTTATTATCAAACTCAACCTCGACGAGCCAGCCAACAACACCCGGCTGCACACAGCTATAATTTTAAATTGAATAAATAATATGTAAATTGAATAGGCTAGTATTGCATTTTTTGTATATATTGCGTACTGTATTATTTGAAAGTGTAGAACCACAACGCCAGAATCTTTTTTTGTTGTGAACTTTAGCATTTCCTCCAGCTTTATAGGTACATCCGTAAATCTATCCTCACAAAGTATGGCGTTTATATTATCTTTTATTGTAAGATCATGAGATCAGTGAGATCATTATCGAAAATACCTAGTTTCAATGTACGTACATACATTACTCAATATATAACAAGGGTCTCTCAAAGTAATTCTGTCTGTCTGTTACGCCTTCACTAGTAATCCGCAGAACCAATTTTGATGAATTTTGGTATAAAGATAAAATTGAGAAGATAATAAGCTACTAAGTACTTGATCCTGCGCAGACGAAGTCGCGGATACCAGCTAGTACATTAATAAATAAAAACAAATAAAGCTGGATATTTCACGCAGTGCTATCTAGCCCCCAACTAAGCAAATCTTGCACCATGGGAACCAGATTACTTATATAATAAATACTTAAAATTATGCATACATTTTTTTAGGGATTGATGGACTGATAACTGTATTATAATGTTACACCAAATTACAATTACTTGACTGGTACAATGGGCGGCCTTATCGCTGACATATTACAGTAAGGTTGGTACACAGCAAAGAGTACTGACTCCCGTTGGGGCAGAAATATTCCCGAAAGAAGACCACGCATTGCAAAGGGCAGCGTATCTTTTACATATGAAATAGACAAAGAAAGAGAGAGTTAAAATACGAGACAAGTTAAAAGGCAATAATTAGTGTGAATAACAAACACGAATACGAATCGCAGGGCAGCTGCATGAACTGTTAATGATACTTATTTGCCATAGAAATTTTAAAGGGTTTTAACCCAAAAAACGCACAATTACTGGAAAAACTTTTTCTTTAGTACTTTTTAGTTAATCTTTCTTTTTTTTGTGTTCCGTAGTATTTCAAGTACTTACTGTTTATGTAAACTGTATACATTTTATTAAAAATTAACGTTAATTTGTGCGTATCTTTAATGGTTTTACCAAACCTTGAAATTTTTTTGGAAATTACTTACATTATTTCGGATTATCTCAGTTAGTCACTCTCTAAATTTTGACACCAGAGGTATTTTGGAAATGTTGTCTTATAATACCTGAAAATGCAATACAAAATATACGCATTATTAACTATTAGATTAAGCACCTCCAAACGCCTTACAATTTCCTAAGCGCATTCATTTGTAAGTGTATAGGGGAATCTAAGAGGGGAATTGAAAACAAAAAAAAATATTTATGTTATGTTGAAAAAATACCTCATACATATTATAATATTCCATCTCCTTTGCGATCTAATTTCCTATTCATCGGTTGCTGTATTTTTCTGCTGAAAAACCAGATTACTATCACCACCAACCACTACGCCTAATTTCTATAAGGCCATAAAGTCCAAAGTTCTCTGGCTCTGTTGTTTTGTTAAAGTGGCTATTGCAGTAGAATTCGATACAGTGTCTCAGTATTTTTTCGTTTGAAGGAAAAACGTGTTTTCCGAAGCCAATCCGTTGTATTGGATTTAGATAAGAACATGATTTACAGTCGGTTTAGGGATTATAGATGCTTATTTAAAGTGAGTAAAACGTGTTAGATCAGAAACTACTTATAGGGGTACTTACAGACAACCAGATATTAGTTTAGTTTTCGGGGGAAAACTAAACTTCGAAGCTTCGTAAGTTTGGTTTGACGACACAAACATTACCCTCTGTTAGCGACGCGAACCTATATCTGATTACCTTATTGTATTTCTGCATTATGATGTACAGGATGCGTGCGGGACATGACGAATAAGGCGTGCGTCGTAATAGCTGACAGTTATCAGAATCCAGATTATTCGATTTTCCAGAGCCGTTAAGGCCTGTAATAGCGTTAAATGAAGGATCGAACCCCGGTTATGTCCATTCGGTTACCAAACGACTTGAAGCCTGCTATCATTATCGACTTTATTTTCATAATGCTTTTCAAAGTTCAATTCAAAGTGGTGATTTTAAGGTTTTGGCTACAGCTATCTGGTCGGTACGTCGTGACACAGAACATCAAAACTACAATTACCATAAAGAGTGCAATAGTGTATTCTTCAATTCAAATCAAAACGTCATACAAACGGTCTGTCTACCAGTAGAATAATAATAATATCAATAACAATAAAAATAAAAATTAGCGGACTTAGCAGACAAAAGCCTCAACTTTGTAGAACGCCTTCTCGATGAGCCATGTATTTAATTTGGATTTAAATGATATAAAGCTTGGTGCCTCAATAACATGCTCTGGAAGTCGATTATAAACAGATGGTCCCAACACGTGTGTAAGCTTCTCCGATTTAGCACGTCTGTGGGTAACTGTGGCGAGCCTGGCAGCACCACGGGTATTAAGGCATCTAGTGTGCCCATTGCCGCGCGTTTCAAAGGACTCGAGGTCAACTTAACTTTATGGTTTTTGTCAGGAAGCAAGCGTTGTCTACTGACAAGCTGGACTTTTGCATGCGAGGACGGCACTAAGCGAGCGGTCCAGGAGACCACGTGGCTGAGTGACGCACTCGCGGAATGCGAGGAGACACGCTCCGAGAGGGGCGAACACTCCGCAAGCTTCCGGGCGGAGCGCGAGGCGTGCGCGGCCGACGCAGCCGACGACCAGCAGAGAGCCGCCGGGGCAGCGGTAGGAGGCCCGTGCGTGCGGGGAGGCCGCACTGCAGGCCGCTCACGCTGACCTCGAGGCATGCGTGTACAGCCTTTTTTTTTTTTACGTGGAGGAATCCTCATGGATACCGCTCTGAACCCAGGGAGCGGTATGTCGGACTCCTACCGGCTAAACCTCCACGGCGTTTCTCCGCTCGCTGTATGCCGAGGACACGGGAACAGAGAACATTCTTCCGCGAAAACATTCTTCCGCGAGTACACCCGGGCCAAGGCCGAAGAGGAGACGCGAGCGCGCGACCCCAAGCTGCGGGCCAAGGAGGATGAGCTGGCGAGGGGGGACGACGATTGTCCTCGAGCTGAAGAGCGAAAAGAAGCGGCGGTGGAGTACATCATCCCATGGCGTGAAGAGTGGACTCCTGACGTATGTGCTACTTTTTTGGTGAGTTGCGGCTGTGTCTCACGGTCCTGACAGAGCTAAGAAAGTGCTTCACGGCGTGCCCCCTTTCTTAGTCGGGTAGATTTTGTCTCGCCTCACGTCGTGCTTCTTGACCTGATCCACCCTGGTGAAGTTACACTTCACGTAGTGCCTCTGGCTTTGTCTGTAGCTTGATCCGTTATGTGCATAGCTACTGTCTCACGTCATGCCTCTTAACTAGATTCATCTCAATACTGAGTAATGCTTCACGTAAAGCCTTGCTTCTTCTAAGCTTTGAATGTGATACTTTTAGTGTCAATAATTAGTTAAGCTTCAAGTAGTGCCTCTTAACTTTGAATTTCCTGCTGCTAACAAGGGTAATTTGTGTGCTTTCACACGTCTTTGCCTTTCTTGGTGTTTTGTTTAGATGCAGTTACTAATGCTGAGAAACTGTCTACTGCAGCTGCTGCCAGTGACGGCGAGCCATCACCCAGATTAACGCAGCCGTCGACGAGCGACGGCCAGCATTCCAGCACTTCGGGAGCGCAGAGACGCGTTGAGTCGCCTTTAGAAGGCGATGCGTGCCAACATGACGCCCCAAGAAGAGGACATTGACCATCAGAGTTAAGGGAGCCGAGGACGGACTCCTGTCAGGAGAGGCCGTGTAGGCAACACTTTGCCGCATGGCGCTGGATTGCATAAATAGCGGCGCGCACCAGCCGCCGCCCTCTTTGTGCCATTCAGATCATCCAAAATCGCTTCTTGCGAAAAGTCTCAGGCTCACCCTGGTATTTTCGCAATAACGATCTACATCGCGATATGAAATTAGATTCAATAGCCAAGTTCATGAAGCTCGCTTCCAAGCGGTATTATGAACTTGCCTCCCATCATCCGAACCCTTTGGTATACACCATTCCGGTCTATACGTTGGATCCGCCCGCCAACAAAATCCTCCGTCGTCCGAGACACGTTCTCGGAGACCCGGATGACGAAATCATCTCCGCTAATGTGGAAGCGATATCTGAGTCATCTATGTATATCAGACAGAGCAAACACTTCACAGAAACACCGACCTCGCCGGCGAGGTCGACGAGTCCCTTCAGTCGCCGCCTATACGAGGTACAGATATGCACCCGGGCGTTTCTCTCCTATCCCCACCCCGGCAACTGCCCAAGCCGAGGCTCGTACCTAAGTGGTGCCCTTGCGCTAGTTGCCTAAATAACTTACTGGGCTGCGCTCGCCAAAAGTTCGGTTAAGCTGTCATGGCCTCAGAGGCCAACAGCGAGTATTGTCCATCTGAAAAAAAATAAAAGAAACCGCCGCCCTCTTTCTGCTTCCAACTTTCGTCGAGGAATCATCTCTCTGTCCGTTCGTCAGTCTGTCATTTTTCATTGTTACCATTGTGTTTGTTTAAATATCGGGTTGATTTTCTGTTAAATGTAGTTTTAAGATTATAATTCAGTTTGTTTTTGTTGTTTTTATTAATACATTTTAGGCCAAATATACTAGTATATATATAAACCGATGTTTGGATTTGTATGGGTACAAATAAACAGCCACTTTCTTTCTTTCTGTTAGAGCAAGTCGAATCAATCAATACAACCCCCGCAAATGTCACGTCAATCAAACAACTAATTGAGTGGGCTTATTGAATTCGCCTACACCCCAGGGAAATGTATAGTTTCAATCATGTTACATTTTATCAAACAATTTACAAATACATAAAAAATACAAATTAATAAACATATTTATTTATTTTTAGGGCTAATAGGCATTACAATTAATCTTAAGAAAAATGAATCATACAAAGAAAATAATATATACAAAAATAAAACATTTGTGTTTTTTTTACAAAATGTTAAGTTCTCTCCTAAAGTTATGTGGTAACCATCGCCTATAACAAAGTATTGCCTCGTTGGACACACACCTTACGAACGTGCCTAACACTGCCATCCATCATCTTGAGAGGGTGTAAAGCCTCATGTGCCTGAAATTTTACCGGTAAAACCTTGGGACCGAAATAGGTATGGTGTTAGTACTTCCCCGGGCTAGCCCTTTACAAGGAACTCAATTACTCTTTTCGAGCTACTTAAAAGTTAATATACAGATTCTGGAGCCAGGCTATAGCGTCAGGGGATAAAATGATGTTGGACTTCGGTACGTCCGGTGGTGGCAGGGGTAAGGAGGGATAAGGTCATGAAGATCTTGCGCACATTCACCAAAATGAATCTGGTAAAAAACTGAAAGTCTGGCTACTCAGCATCTGTGGTCTAGACTTTGTAAATTGGCTTCCACTAAGAAGTCATCCCCAATGAGTCTAGCAGCACGTCGCTCAGTCGAATCAATGGTTTCAAACTGATACTTGGCCGAGCCATCCCAGAGATAGCAGCAGAAATACATGAGCGGACTTTTGCTTTGTAGAGACTGATCAGCTGTCCCGGTGAAAAGTACCGCCGAACCTTAGCTGGGATGCCCAGCTTCATATCAGCAACTTTGGCCCTAGATTCGATGTGCGAGCTGATGTTCAGGTTGGACGTGAGCTCGACGCCCAACAAGCTCAAACTTTCAGTAATTACGAGTGGGAGGTTACAAAAGGTGGAAATGGGATGAAAAGGAAACCATTTTGCAGAAAACATACATGCCTGAGTTTTAGTGGTGTTGAACATACATGGCCAGATTTGCGTCACCCCAGTCAGACACAAACTTACTCCGGAAGTGAGTTCCACTCCTTAGTTGTTTTACAATGATGTCTTAAAACCTATACAAGGTTTGTCCAAATACCAGGTTCTCGATAACGTGGGTTCTGTTCGAGAGTATGAAATAGGTATTCAATAAAATATTTGATTGTAACTAATGGCGTGTGAGCGCACACATGCACGCGGATAAGAGCAAACCCGTCAGGAATTTGTAATAGTCGTTCGCTGTGTTTGATTTTAGGTATTTTCTTTTTTGTGCGAACCAAGTAGTTTGCACAGGGCCGTGATGCAGGCCCGAAAGAATCGACTTTACTCCAAAAGTTCACGAAGTAACAACAGCATAAATTAAAAACTAAAACCACCGACTTTTTTGCGGACAAGTCTATCACCCAATATTATTAATGTGAAAGTTGGAAGTTTTTTTTATTTATTTGTTGGTTTGTTACTCAGTCATGTCGTAACGGCTGAACCGATTTTGATGAAATTTGGTTTGGTAATAGATTATGACCTGAATTCAAACATAGGTTACTTTTATTGACAAACAACGCGTGCGAAGCCGCTGCCAGCAGCTAGTCTCAAATATGGCAGGGCCTGAAGACAAATGGAGCACTAGCTGTGTATAAGAAGTTGCTGAGCTCGTTGTTTTAAAGCCGCCCATGCCTCCGACATGGCTTGGCATTTTTATAGACCTAAGAACGAAAGAGTAGGATGAACAAAAGCTATGGAATAAAAGTGTAGATTAGATTGTACAATTCTTTATTGCATTAATAAAATAATACAAAGGTGAACTTAATGCCAAATAGCATCTTCTTCCAGCTAATCTTTGTGTTGTGTAACTGGTAGTACCTGAAAATAGGTAAAAAAACTTTAACTTAGGTAACTTTAACTTTACCATAAAAAAAACTTATAACGAAATTGTAATTGTAAATGTATGACATTATAAACATGCACATTTTATGAAACCGCAAAATACTTACAAGAATTTCGTACATGTATACAAATAGTTATCTACTAAAGAGAAATGTTTGATTTGCGTTTAGGACAAACCTACTAAGGTTTTTAAGGTGTGTTATTTTTATAAGTATGGGGTTTTAAAAAAAAGTGGCACTCCGGGAGTGCCGACAGAAGTGAAAAATTTAGTGCTCAATGTTTGGGTAAGTATTTAAAATTTAAAAGCAGACCTACATATCGTAACGTGTCGATAACGGTAACAGTGTCACGAGTTCAATGGTTTTTTCCCATCTCAAAAATGCCTAATGCGCCTAAAATATATACCTTAGTTTACCTGCAAAAATAAAGGACTTGCTCAATACCCTATAACACCAAATAACAAGCGCTGTGGCTATTCAAGCGCACCTAACAAAATGTATTCATGTACAACATAAGGTCCGAAACACATCACTCCTTAACCTTTTCCGTCGCCTGTAAACTGGATAAACCGGGTAAGAATGAGGACGCACTCAGAAAACGATTCTCTGAACAGTCCGGTTTATTCCGGTTCGTTTTCATTTTCAGCAATAAGGACCTATGATTTTAATTGTATTTTTCTTTGTTTGTTTAAATTTGCAAAATAGATGTTATCTTTTTATCTATCTAAATCTGAAACATAAAAAGTTGAAGGGCACCCAGAAACGCAAATTTTAGATTTCAATATTATTTGGGGCTTTACACCTGTCTGCCTCAAGTTGATGGCTACATCGTAGAGCACGTTTCTAAGGTGTATGGTCTACGAGGTAATACTTTGTTATAGGCGATGGTGACCACTTAACATCAGTTGGGCCATACATATGTTTGTTCCATCTCCAGGTCATATATAAAAAAAACAAATATTACTTTTTGATAGATGCCCACTTTTTGCATAGTAGTTAACTTGGCAGGTTCCAAGCCCATAAATAAATAAATGCCTATAGCCACTTATATTAATACTAACCCTATTGAAAGGCTGCAAATTCGGAACGGCGGCGCGTGCAGCGGGGCGTTGCTTTGAGCGTGCACGCTCGACTACTCAACGTATGGACTTTTCTCTTGGTGTATTCGTAGCAGCGCTTTCTGCGTGTATTTAAGTGGCGTGATCAGTGTTCCGAGTTTTAACGAGCGTGTACAAGTGATATTTTGTTCAGTGTGTCAAGATTTGCCCGTAAAAGAAGTGGTGTGTTTATTGATCGAGCGAAGCGAGATCTCTAAATCAACTTGGGAAAATCGACGTTGCATGTATGTATGTTTGTTTGTCCAAGGATAACTTTCGAAGCTTTATCCGGTAGTGATGGCACAATTTTGGTGTGACTAAATGAGTTAAAAAAAGTTGCATGTCTAATAAAAGGTCTTTGTGTGTACTTTTAGACCCCGTTTTTATTTTTAATTTAAACCTTGTAGTTTTTTAATTCATTAGCCATGATAATAACTGAACTTTGACAAGATTTACAGGGTATATCAGTGACCCCACAATGTTAAAATTTGGTATGCGTGTAGCTTTACTGACACAATTAGAGGGAAAAGTCTGAAATCCAGAATAACTGTAATTTCTACCATAAAAAAGAGTAACCAATTAACATGAACTCCCGTTACCTGTAATTTGAATCCCATCAAAATCATAAATGTAAAATGGGAGCCAAGTTCAATATATGCCTTGGTTGTTGACTTCAAGACAAAAGAAGTGATATCTAAATGGGTACCAAGTGCAATGGTCAGTCCTAAAATGTATTTATAACAACATAACATATTTTATAACAACTTAAAATATAATATACTCTTATAACTTAGGATAATATATTGAAGCGTAAAGTCTGACTTGGCTAATTCTCATCTTCATCATTCTCATCTACTGTATCTTCCTACGTTTACGGGGTACAATTGTCTTTTTTGTGTTATTTTTTATCAGAAATCTATTTTGATTGCTAATTCTTACATTTCACCTAATTAAGTGTTCCTAATAGAATACATTAATTGAACAACTGTAATAAAATAATAAAAATGTACTAGTTTCTGATTTATTCTTTTGTATTTACCCAACTACCTACCTGGATGCCAAATTTGAACTTTCTAGGTCATCTGAAACTGGTTTTGATCTATAGGCTGGTCAGTCAGTCAGTGATAAATATGTCGATTTTTGGACTTTAATATCCAAATAACCGTTTGAGGTGTGTTTATGAAATTTAAAGCACATTATGTATCTCGCAAGTCTGAATATATGAGCGAAACTAGACATGTTTATGTGAAATAGTTTTTGAGTTATGAGGTGGTCAAAAGTAGCTCCAAATGGTACGTGTAATATTAGACATGGTGCTGCTCGCCATTTCTGTTAGCTTGAACTTGGCTTGATACACTACCGCGTTTCTAGATGAAACTGTAGGTCAAGTTAGTTGGTTGTGCATTTCGTGGCACTATTTTATTAGTCAACGAATAAGGCTGTCTTGCACAACGATCCCTAAACGTATTAAGCGACTAAACATGTTTAAATTTTACATATTTGTATGGTTAAACAACTCGTTAAATCATATTTAGCCCCTAAATACGTTTAGGTGAAAGTCGCCCTAAGAAATGTTTTTTTGTGTTTTGGGAGACTCGCGAGATCAGTTCGGGGTGAACCACTAGTAAAATAAAATATGGAATGGGAAGATATTAACCTATTATTAGAAGAATCATTGTTGAGATATGATTTTTTTTATGAAACTTGCTTTTGAACGGCGCTAAGTAACCAAACAAGTCGCTAAGTAACGATGTGCTACAACAATATTAACGCTAACAGTTTCGCTGGTTTTTTGTGATATTATATATATATATATATATATTAAAATTATAAAAACGTAAAATTATACAAACTGTCAAGTTTCAACGTAGTAGAGTTTAAAATAAAAATCGTACGTTCATTTAATAAACAGCGAGTATTTTAACGTCGCTTTTGTATCAACGCTGCAATAATTTCATTACTTACGAAAAAGTGTCTCTTTTTTGACATGCGGGCTTTTATACGGGTAAAGTACGGATATCCGACAGCAGTTAATTTATTTACTCGTGGTGGGGTGATTGACCTGGATCTATATCGCCCAGGCATGTTTTCAACCGGGTGTAAGGTAAGAAGTTCGATTGATTATCGCCGTTTTTAGGGTTATTTGAGCTATTTAAAAATTGATTATACTTATTGACTGGATATAGCCACAATATAGGTATTTATATAATACATATCACACTAATATTATATATGTGAAAGTTTAGATGTTTGTTTATTTATTTATTTGTTTGTTACTCAATCACGTCGTAACGGCTGAACTGATTTCGATGAAATTTAGTATGTACGTTGATTATAACCTGTATTACCACATAGGCTACTTTTTATCCCATAAATCTGGTCCCATGGGATAAAAATATTGTGTCAAGTCAAGTTACAACAGCGAGTTTAGCTTTATTTCTAAGTTACCTACATATTTAGTAGTGTAACGCGTACGAAGTCGCAGGCAACAGCTGGTATGTTATAATGGAATAAACTGTTAATTTGTGTGTTTTTGATCAACACTAAAAGTACAATCGGTGGTGGTAATATCGCTTAATCGATCAAGGACTACAATCATACAAAATGTATTGACGTGATCCTTTTTTCCATGAACTTCTGGTAGTGTTTTACCGGGCTACATAAAATAATATTGCGATATATTTGCAATAGGCGTAAATCTTGTAACCATTTGCGTCAAATTTTATCTCATGTTAATAAGTAAGTTCAGTCACAAATAAATTAATTAACTACCAATTATTTTTAATAAATATATTTTGAATATCCATTTGTGTATACAAAAGTTATGTTTTTTATTAGTTAATCTTTTTTTTGTAGAAACCTTAGGAAAGGAATAAATTTTCACGGATCCATCATTACTTTGTTACATCTATGAAAATGGATAGAATCAACCGGTTTTACATTAAGAACTAACTTAAGAAATTAGAAGTACTTATATATAAAGTTACTAGCTGTTGACCGTGACTTCTTACGCGTTACATGACTAAATGTGTAGGTAACCTAGAAATACAGCTAAACTCGCTGTTGCAACTTGACTTGACACCCCATTTTTATCCCATGAGAACTGATTTATGGGATAAAAGCTAGCCTATGTTGTAATCCAAGTTAAATAAATAAGTAAAATAAATATTGCTGGACATTTCACACAGCGCTATCTAGCCCCAAACTAAGTTAAGATTGTACTATGGGAACCAGATAACTGATAGAATACTTATATACTTTTTTTTTTGTAAATACATACTTATAATATATAGAAAAACCACCAGACCCGGAACAAATATCTGTAGATCATGCAAACATTTGTTCCTTGTTGTAGTTTTAACTACATATATGCCAAATTTCATCGAAATCGGTTCAGCCGTTACGACGTGATTGATTAACAAACAAACATCCAAACTTTCACATATTTAATATTACGGTGATGTGATAACCCGTGTCTCTATGTAGACGGTAATTTGGGTGGGTAGGTCGGTTGTGTGTGATATAATTATGTTTAGGTAAAAGTGACGGGTTTTTTAAGTATTTAAATAATGTGTAGCGGCTCGTCTCTAAGCAACGAGAAAAACCTTTAAGGTTTTATAGTGATTTATGTATTACTAGCTGTATGTAGCTTTTTGCCAAATAAATTAAAAAAAACAAACAAACCTTTTTCGAGAAAATAAATACAGCGTTAAATAGGGATGTTGATGAAAAAAAAAAGATAATGGGGTGAGAAGAATGTGAAGAATGAAGGTTGATGGCCGTGGCTTGTTGTCTAGACATGTCACATCACGTCAGAACTCACTAAGTCTCATTATGCATCAGTGGCATGTCCAGGAATACCCGAAGCCGTTTAGACATCACAATCGCGTGCAATTGCTCTGTCTGTCTGTTAATTTGACGACGAAATTACGATTCCACTGAAAATACTTTTAAAATCAAGCTCTTTGTTGAAAGATGTGATGACGTGATAACACGTATTGTTACGTTCATTTATTTTATTTAGTGCTTCACGTATACAGGCTGCATATAAATATGTATGTATTTTAACGCTAAAGGAGGTTGCCCTCACCAACACAAACACTTCTTGGTTTAGGTTAGGTCAATAGTTTTTAATTGAAATTAAAACATTTAAAAAAATATATTGGACATTTTACACCGCGATATCTAGCTCCAAACTAAGCAAATCTATGGTTATTGGCGAATCAGTTATTAGATAAAATTCATAAACTTTTTTTTGTTATACACATTTAATATTATAAATGAGGTGTTTACTCGAGACTTGGCTCCCGTGTACTTACGTTGTCGAACTCTGGTCTCGCACCACGAAGTCATCTGCATTATAATCACAAAGTAATATTCACATAATCCATACAAAGGTGGAATGGACTGTCTGGTAGAGATGGCCAATTGTATCATATAGATTTACAATGGTTTAATTTAATTGTTCGTATTATGTTATGCACTAAAGTATCGTCTATTCTATTCTCTGCCATAAGATAGTGCAATAAATATAATGGAATTATACAATTTCGATATAAACGACCGCATACAAAAATAATATCGCGAAACACAAAAAGAGTTGGGGTTTCCCTCAATAAATATAATTCTGCTTCTACTTGCCAAACCTTAATTCCCTCAATACCCTAAAGTAATTTGTATCAATTTCCGCAAAAACTATGAAGGAAATAAAGCCACGCACGAACACAGCTCATAATAAAACACCTGAAATACTTTGCTGCTGAGGTCTTTTACATTTATCAATTGTTATTATACATGCATGCAGATTAAAGGCCGGTGCAGACCAAATGAGTGCTCGTGGCGTGTGCGTGACCAGAGCTCAGGCAGTATGACATTTTTTTTAGTCAATTATTTAGGGTTTGTTCCTGATGCAACATGTCACCCTTGAAAAGTTAACAAAGAATCAACTACAATAATAATCATATAAAAATAAAAAAAAAACATTTAAAAAGATAAATAGTAACTTTTGATTGAATTGCCACACAAACAGAAACAATACAAAAATATAAGTACTAGAACAAGAATAAAAAAGGCAATACTGGCCTTATACTTATATATATATATATTACTTATATTACTGGCAAAGCAATCTCTTTCAGGCAACCTTTGGATGGAGCGAAATTTATGAAGATATAACTATGAAGATGTTTTGGATCTAATTTACTGTATTATTATTGATTTGTATGTTTTTGGTTTTAATTTTATTTATTTGTGATTATTGATATTTTGTATGGACGGACACTGTTTGAAATAAATGATTATTCTATTCTATTCTTTTCTATTCTATAACGGAGTGCTGAGTGCCTACTATAAAATTACATATAAATTCATGAATACATTTACATATACCTAGATATAAAAATAAGTTAAGATATAAGTTTCAATTCTGATAATTTTAATTTATATTATTAGTATGGACTAGCTGCCACCCGCGGCTTTTAAGCTAAACCGGTGATAAACACTTTTTTTAATTTCTTCGCATACATGATTAAAAGTTGTTTTGTATTGTTGTGAGGACTGAGCGATTAAATCATGTTATAGTCGAGTAAAAGCTCATGCAATAAAATGCGACGCACCAGCTGCTTTCGATAATCTACACAAAAACTTTCAATCCTTAGGGATATTCCATACTGGCGTGATTGAATCAGTTTGATTCGAGTTTCACGTATCGTGTAACCGCCGGTTTAGGTTTCTTTATTGTATTGCAGTTGTTTTAGTTTTACTATTCGCTCCTAAATGTTTTCTATTTTAGTAGCAAGAAGGATATATAGTGTAGCTATTATTTTTACCCTCTGGCCTATCATCATCATCATATCAGCCATAAGACTCAACTCAACATATACCTTCCTCTTAGATCTCCAGTGCAATTAATCTTTTGCGGCCTGCACTCAACAGCTCCCAGCATCCTATAACAGAACTATTCCGCCCCAATGGTCATGTCAGTTTTTTCTTCTGTGTCTCCGTCTGTCTTCTTCTCTTCTGTGCTTTGCCAGGGGTTTATCTACGAATGGCCTCAGTTCTGATTTGAGCTCGTAGAGAAATACCAAGTATAGCCTTTTCCATATCACGCTGAGCTACCTTAAGCTTTCTTACGAGGCCCATATTGTGAGTTCCCCTTTCTGTGCCATATGTCACCACATTTTCTTTTTTTTAGTATTGCCTCATAGGTCACGCACCTTAGAAACGTGCCCTATGAAGCACTACCTTGTGTCCATCAACTTGAGGCAAGCAACTGTAAAGCCTCATGTGCCTGTAATTTCACCGGCAATCATACCCAGCTCACGCTACCACTATTTGTAAAAAGTGTAGTCAGTTTTCGTATGCGTTGTACATGCTCCGTAAAGTTGTAAATGTTTCTGCCGTCACAACTGCATACCACGGATATGCAGAGTCCGTACTAAGGTATGGAATTATATTCTGGGGGAATTCCACATTAAAAGACCAAGTATTTATAAGTCAAAAACGATATATCAGAGCTATATGCAAGCTCAAGAAAACTGATAGCTGCAAACCTTACTTTACTGAACTTAATATACTTACGCTTCCCTGCCTTTATATTTGTGAAACAACGACATTTGTTAAAAACAATATCGATCTTTTTAAAACCCGTATAAGTAAAAGACACAACAATAAAATTTGTTTCCCCCGAAACAAGACGGCTTTATACAATAAAAGTGTAATGTGCATGTGTTAAGTAGCAATTCGCACAATTACTTTAAAAAAAATGATTTTATTTGAAATAAGACTTAGAATTATTACAAGATACAGAAAACTGTCTAGTTTGAATGTTGAAGTTGAACTGAACTGTCTGAATGCTGAGATTGAACTGAATACATTTTTGATCTACAGATATTTGTTCCGTGTCTGGGTGTTTGTCTATATATTATAAGTAAGTATTTACAAAAAAAAAGTATATAAGTATTCTATCAGTTATCTGGTTCACATAGTACAAGCTCTGCTTAGTTTGGGGCTAGATAGCGCTGTGTGAAATGTCCAGCAATATTTATTTATTTATTTTTTTTTTTTTCGAATGGACTAATCTCGCTGTTGGCCTCTGAGGCCGTGACAGCTTAACCGAACTTTTGGCGAGCGCAGATGGCGCTCAGCCCAGTAAGTTTTTTAGGCAACAAGCGCAAGGGCACCACTTAGGTACGAGCCTCGGCTTGGGCTGTTGCCGGGGTGGGGATAGGAGAGAAACGCCCGGGTACATGTTTGTACCTCGTATAGGCGGCGACTGAAGGGATTCGTCGACCTCGCCGGCGAGATCGGTGTTTCTGTGAAGTGTTTGCTCTGTCTGATGTAGATGACTCACCTTCCGCATTAGCGGAGGTGATTTCGTCATCCGGGTCTCCGAGAACGTGTCTTGGACGACGGAGGATTTTGTTGGCGGGCGGATCCAACGGGTAGACCGGCATGGTGTGCACCAAAGGGTTCGGATGATTAGAGGCATGTTCATAAAACCGCTTGGAAGCGAGCTTCATGAACCTGGCTATTGATTCTAATTTCATATCGCGATGTAGATCGTTATTGCGAAAATACCATGGCGAACCTGATGCTTTTCGCAAGAAGCGGTTTTGGATGACCTGAATGGCACCAACTTTAGGAGAGTGGGCAAATACTACAGAGGAGTATGTCATGATGGGGCGAATGCACGCTTTGTAAAGGGTCACCTTATTTTTAAGGGACATTTTACTTTTCGCGCCTAGTAGTGAGGATAATCGTCCTAGGGTGAACTTTGCCTGATTGCACCTCTTAGTGATGTGCAACCTAAAGGAGAGACGTCTATCGAGGATGACACCCAAGTATTTGGCTGATGGGGCCCAGCGAATGGGCTTGCCAAATAAGGAGATCGGTTTGGGAGTGAGGTTTCTCCGTGAGAACCCTGCTGTGCTCTTCGACGGGTTTACCTCAATCCGCCACTTGCGGAACCAAGTGGCTAATGAATGAAGGGCAGCCTGCAGCCTTATACCCACCCGATCAGGATTCCGATTGGATGTATACAAGGCCGTGTCGTCTGCGTATAGGGCTATTTCCACTTGAGGAGTGCGGGGGATATCGCTGGTGTACAGCGTGAACAGGAGGGGGCCGAGAACGGAGCCTTGAGAGACTCCCGCTCTGACTGGTCTAGGACTAGAGAGAGTGCCTTCCACGGTGTAGCGAAAGCTGCGCCCTTGCAGGTAGTCTCGTAAGATGAGCACGAGTCTATCTGGGACTCCGAATTTAAAAAGCTTGTAGATCAAGCCATTGTGCCAGACTTTGTCGAAATCTTTCGCTACATCGAGGAAGACGGCACCAGTATCTTCCAACTAACACAAGGTATTTATACTTTAGAGGATCGTGGGATCGCTAATCATAATTAGGGTAGGTTCTTCGAACTATGAGCTGTTTACAATGCAATTTGTCATAGGAATGGTATTTAAAAAGGGTCGTGAGATTATACATGAGTAAGAGTTAAGTAAATGTTTCCAGAACTAATTAGTCATTCACAAAGTAATTTGGGAAAGAATCCACTTAGATTATTCATGTTTACCAATAAGTAAAGTATGTAACAATGATTAGTTATTCACAAAACAATTTGGGAAATAACCAACTAGATTACTAATGCTTACTAATAGCTTAGAGTATGTGAGATTACAATGTTTATTAATAAGTAAGGTATGTAACACCTAATAGCTAGAGTATGTGAGATTACAATGTGTATTAATTGGTAAGGTATGTAACACCTCCCCCCTTAGAATAAAGATTGGGCGTTATCGCCTGATCTTTGAGAGTTATGTGATGCTGTTGAGTTGGCGTCGTCCTCGTCGTCCGTTACGCAGGAAGCTGATGTTGTCTGATGCACGTGTCTCACCGGGATAGCGATTTGAGTGCGTTGTCTTCGGGAGTTGTCGAAGCAGTGGTTGAAGATTTGGATGCACCCACTCTCGTTCGATGATCTCGTTCGAATGAATCTGTTTGGACATCTATTGCATAGTTTAATTAAAATATAGGAAAGGAGAGCGATGCCAGTCATGAAGTAGAACCACGTGAAGATCGGGTTGTTTGGTTCTAAGAATGATTGTGTTTTGTGATTGTTTTGAATCTTCTTTAGTTCGTCCGAATATCTGTCGAGGTGGCTTTTGATTGTGTTTAGAGAATCTAGTGGCATATCGTTAATCTTGATTGGTATGAGATGTGGTGGAGCTTCAATTTTCTTTAATGTCTCGAAGCAGTCATCCATTCTTATATCAGGAATGATAACAGGATTCGTCGTGTTTTCCTCGATTGATTGGAATGCTGAAAGCGTACTGTAGCCAGTATAGAGTTTACATCCTTGTGGCAGAGTGATAATACCTGAGCCTTGAAGTTTATGATTTGAGACTTCATCACCGCAATGAAGGACGCAGTTTGTTTCAATGTTCAGGATGTAAAGCCATCTGTTGTGTTTCAGTGGTTGAAACGTTTGGATTTTTGCAGGGAATGTTGTCGTTATGCAGGTTTCAGGAATAGTTGTTTCTTGGCTGAAAAGTAGTTGTAGTTCACAGATGGGTCGCTCCGTTGAATCGTAGACTACGAGGTTCTTGCAGACTCTTCTTTTGGTTTCGAAGATGATGCAGTTGTCCAGCGAACTCGTTGACGCATAATATTGCCCACTAGGATCGGTGGCCAAGTATATGTATATGCTCGGGAAGGATTGTGGAGTGGAATGAGGAATTTGGATGTTGAATTGAGATGGAATATATATGATACAGTGTTAGTGGGTCATTTATGACGAGAGGGAATTCTAAAATGTAGACTAGACGATTTGAGTAGACATAAGCTGTCAAAGAAGAGGAATCCAGAATGGAATGTAAGTTGTTGATCGTTACTGAAGTGACTAACCTTTTGCTGGTTCTGATTTTGTTAGATTTTAGTAGTTCTTCGTATAATTTCTCAGAGTTGATAATTGAAGGATGAATTATATTAGATTTAGCAAAAAGAATACTAGAAAGACAATCGTCGATTTCGTTTTCTAAACTAGTCACAAGCTCTAGGATTTGAAGGGAGATAGTCGAAATATCTTCGCTAACTTTTATATCGAAAATAAGGGTTTCTGTTTTGTTAAGGTACTTATTGAGACGATTTATATTTTCGTTTATAATTTGTTCGTCAAAAGAGATCTTGATGATAGTTTCATTAAAGTTTTTTATAGTTGAAGATGTTATTTGTAGTTGCTTTTGCATGAGGTCGGTTAAATCTATTTCACTCCGTTCAAGTTGATTGATGCATTCGTCATAGCGTTTTGCGTCTTTCGCATCTGGCGTACCTATGAGCCATTTTAGAACAGAGCCAAGACCATCTAAGAGTTCTCTTTATATCGCACGATAGTTTTTTCCTAAGTACATATTGAGTTCTGGAAGTCTTAATTCGATTTTGTTTAAATTTACGTTAAGATAAGACTTTGTGGATTGGACGTTAGGATGATGTTGGAATTGAGCCGATGTTGTTTGAAAGTTATTGGAAAGGCGAATTAGGGAATAAAAACAATTGACGGGTTAGAATCGAATTAGAATTTAGTTTATTTTTAATTAAATGTTTGATATAGTTTGTATATAATAATAAAAATGATGAGTTGATTGTGGAACAAGCATTGAAGTTGTAAATATAATTTAGATCTAGGAGATTTTAGAATAGGGATGTTGTTTGGGCTTCTGTGTGGCAAACCTTGTAAATATAAGATGTCGATTTAATCTAAACCTAATAATATATTATATCTGAAACTATCTTATGTTAGCTAGCTTAGTTTTAATATGGACGCAAGCGATTGGCATGAACCAATTGATTTTTGCCTGCTTTCCTAATTGAATAATTTTCATTAAAACCTACGCGTACTACTTCGTAAGGACCGTCCCACTTGGAATCGAGATTATTTGGATTTGGGACCCTTAACATTACTTTATCTCCTATTTTATATTCGACAGTGTTTTTTATTTTACTGTTACTAATGCATTAGGAATGATGATATCGTCGCTTCTCTTATTAATATCTTCGGTGAAACACGTGATAACGGTTTCTGAACGTTGGCCTATGAATTGTTTGTTTTTATCACCGTTTGGTTCCTTTTCATTGATATAGAATAGTCTATAAGAACGATCACGGATTCTCATTGATTTTGATTGGACGTAAATGTTGACATTAAATTTTGACATAAAGTCATTACCTAGAATACCATCGACTTGAATGTTTAGATTAGCTACCTGGAACTTGAATTTAGGGAGATTGTCTAGGGATATTTGAGCTGTGCCAAAGCTTTGAATTGAGGATTGGTTACTTGAAATACCTACTTATGACTTGATTCAGTTTTCAATGTTTTAGATTCGATAGACATGGTAATTTGGAGTAGTTTTAAAATCAATAGAGTTAGATGAATGATCCAGAATTAGGAGTTAGGTAAAGATTTAGGATTTAAGGATTTAGGATTTAGAGCATATAGTAATTGAGCCACTTACCACAGTAACAATATAAATGCTTGGATGCACATCGCCGTCGTCAGGTTCGGCAGGGAAGATTTAAACCCTTCAGGTACCGTAGAAACGTTATCCCCGTTTAATTACGCGACTTGCGAATCCTCTACCGGCTGCGCCAAAATGTTAAGTAGCAGTTCGCACAATTACTTTAAAAAAATGATTTTATTTGAAATAAGACTTAGAATTATTACAAGATACAGAGAACTGTCTAGTTTTAATGTTGAAGTTGAACTGAACTGTCTGAATGCTGAGATTGAACTGAATACATTTTCCAACTAACACAAGGTATTTATACTTTAGAGGGTCGTGGGATCGCTAATCATAATTAGGGTAGGTTCTTCGAACTATGAGCTGTTTACAATGCAATTTGTCATAGGAATGGTATTTAAAAAGGGTCGTGAGATTATACATGAGCAAGAGTTAAGTAAATGTTTCCAGAACCAATTAGTCATTCACAAAGTAATTTGGGAAAGAATCCACTTAGATTATTCATGTTTACCAATAAGTAAAGTATGTAACAATGATTAGTTATTCACAAAACAATTTGGGAAATAACCAACTAGATTACTAATGCTTACTAATAGCTTAGAGTATGTGAGATTACAATGTTTATTAATAGGTAAGGTATGTAACACCTAATAGCTAGAGTATGTGAGATTACAATGTGTATTAATTGGTAAGGTATGTAACACATGGCTGTGCGTTTGTACAATCATCTCTCAAAGAGTGTGCTAGATGCTCCTAGTTTAAATTTATTTAAGTTGAAATTGAAAAAGCTATTAATAGAAAAAGCATATTATAGTGTTAATGACTACCTAGTCGATGACAATTTTGTATGACCCATCATAATTTTATTTATTTAGTTTTAATATTAAGTTTGACTAATTTTATTAATTTTTTTTATTGTTTTAAATTTTATATCAGGTAAGAGCTGCGAAAATTATGATATGATTATTATAAATAAATAACGTACTTAATAATAAAATTAACATGTAAAGCTTTGACATTGCATGCGTTAGCGCTGAATATGGCTGTACCTACACAAAAACTGTACCTACACCTTGTTTGTTACCCATATTACGCAATAAATACAATTTGATTTGATAGATTTGATTTGATAACTTTCAAACTGAAACACCGTACTGCTGCTTGGTGGCAGAAATAGGTATGATGGTAGTACTTCCTCGGGCGAGCCCTTTTACAAGGAACTCTATTACTCTTAAAACTCTTACTTATCAATTTCCTTCATCGAAAGACTATTTTATAAGTCTATTTAAAGAGTTATTTTAGAGTTTGGTCAACGCCCAATCCATATCCAAACATTTGTTCAACCACCATTACCCTTTTTTCTAAGTAAAGCATTCCCGTGACGGATTGCAAGCCCATCGCTGTTTATTAAAATACTAACCCGATGGTATTGCTTATATTTTTTGGTTCTAAGACATGCCGGTTTCCTAACGAGCAAATACATTTTTCGAGTAGAAAAATGCCATTGTTCAGCACGGCCGGGATTCGAACTATCAACCTCCGAATCGGAAGTCAAGGTACATCCAACTAGGCCACTACGGCTCAACGCCATAATGTTTTTTTTTTATTATTTTCTTAAAGATTGAAAAGTTACAGCGTTTATTTTGGTTAATTCAAAATATGGTAATTTCTCTGCTGAATTTCAGCAAACTTTAAGGTCCAAAACCAATTTAATTCCAAAGTGGAAAACGCACTAGCTAACCTATTTCCCGTGACTTGATTCGTATTCGCCACAGAGCCTCCACGTGACCCGAATTAACGCTATGGCTTCATTCTTTTAACATGAGAGCTAGGGGTGATTTTCCCTCATAATGATACTAAAAGGAGGTTAAAATATCAGTAAATTCGTGGATTAACCCAAAAAGCTGAACCAGGTGATCCCGAAGCGAGAGATTCGCCCCATATTTTGAAAACTGCTAGATTAAATTAAATTCTTGGTTAGGTAGGGTGTACTCTAAAACTGAAGTTTATCATTTTGCCTTCAAGTCTTGATAGAACAGAAGTATCCAAAAATAATAACGAAGCTAGAATAAAAAGGGAACACAATGAGCAGCCTTATCACTGAAAGTGGTCACTTCCAGGTAATATTTGGATGGACCAAAGATTTGCGAAGATATAGCGGAAGATATTTTGAAGCTAAGTTCAAGTATTTAATTTAAAAACAGCTGTTTTAAATTTTGGTAAAACTATTTAAATATTATTTTGTGGGCAAACCAGAAATGTTACCTAATTTCATCCTGCAAAAAAGTAAATAAACTTTGCAATTTTGTTGGTTTGCAATGATTGTTATGTTTTGAAGATCGAAATAAAAACAATATATATTTGTTTGGAACATTTAAACAGCATACAGTAACAAAATGAAAATGATGATGCCCGCAGGAGTAAAATGCTGTATCACAGGCATCAGCGGCCTCCTCCATAAATCTTATCGAATATAGAGATTAAAACAAATAAATTGAAAATAGAGAGTACCTATTACAAAATTTAAGTTACCTATAATAATGATGATTAAGATATAGAAACTACCCAGCCGTAGACCACTAAAAACTCTATCTGTACCATTTGGCACGGTGTTATATCACGATGCCGTATATAATCATCACTGACTTTCAGTCTATTCCAGGCCATTCCCGTGTTTTGTAGATTGTGCTTTTACGGTTCAACTTTACTGTTCACTTTTACGGTGGATTAGAAAAATAGGTTTAAAACTCTTGGTCTCTGAAAAAGAAATGGTGAAAACTGTTAAGAAATGAAATGACCTGAAATGTAACTGATTTCACAATTGGGATTTTCTTTCTGTTGAAGATGCATCAAAAGACTTTTGGCTGAAGGGTATTTCGTCATTTCCAATAACGGATACCGAACACCAAGGACTCGCAGTATTTATGTAGTTATTAAACATATGTTTTTATTGCAATATGTATTATGCCTTAGGTACGTATCTTTTTGGGTCATAGAATAGGTATCCTGTATCTATTTTATTGTTTTTTTATGGAGATGGAACAAGCTTATTGCCCACCTGATGTTAAGTGGTAACCATCGCCTATAACAGACAATTGCCTCGAAGGTCACACACCTTATAAATGTGTCCGATCACTGGTATATAGGTGTAAAGCCTCTTGTAATTTCACCGGCAACCATACTCTTCAAACCGAAACACAGCAATGCTGCTTGGCGGCAGAAATAGGTAGGGTGGTAGCACTTCCGCGGGCGAGCCTTTTCACAGGTAACTCTACCACATAAGTATCTAACAAATTAAGATATTGCAAGATGTAGGTGAGACAGATGGTTAAACTATTGCAACAATGGGTTATAAGTACCTACAGGTTATTGCATAAGGAATGGATGCTGGGCTATGGGAGAGATGAGATACAGCACCTGCCAATTCCGCAATATCAATAATGATGGAAAACACCTTCTAGGATAAAATTTAATGACTTCTAGGACTATGCCAAGACGCGGTCTCCACTCAAGAATTCGTTTACCCCCAACGGTTATCGGTAAGTTATAAGTATAATTTACCTTCTGGTCATATACCAAAAGAATATTTATTTTGCAAAAACGTGCTGTTAGGTTTGTCCTTGGTCTCAAACCAAGAGAAACGTGTCGCAGGGCTTTTAAGCAACTCAATATTCTCACCTTTACTGGGGCTTACATCTTACACTGCCTACTGTATGTCAAAAAGAACATAAGTGATTTTAACCCTATCTGCAGATAACATACATGGTACAAGACATGGTGGCAGACTTCGGATCCAAAAATTTAGATTAAGTAAATCATCAAGAAGCTTTTTGGGCAATGGTGTAAAACTTTTTAATAAGCTACCGGACGAGCTCAAAAACTCAAGTAATAATCTATTTAAGAAAAAAATTAAAAATTTATTAATACAAAAAAGTTATTACTCATTGGGAGAAGCTTTCAATGATGTTAATTTTATTGTGACCTGTTGAAGATATATATTTTTATTCCTTACCTTTTAATTTCCATAATTTAATTGTCTTTTTACAATACTGACAAGGCCCTTTTACAGCCGCAACTTTTTACTTTTAATTCTGCGAACTCATTTTATTATTTTATTTTGACAATTATTTTCTTTTAATTATATAATTTTGACATTTTACAATTATTATAATTTATCGTAATGACAAGGCTCCTTTACAGCCACAATTAATTAGTCCCGATACTGTCTGTTTGAGCTACAATAATGCTAGTTATATCACAATTGTTATTGTTTTAATCTAAATTTGACGTAACTTAGTGTTCTATAATGTACCTACAGTTGAAAAATAAATGAAATGAAATGAAATACCTATCGCATAGTTACAAAGTAATAACCAGTAGAAAGTCTCAGCTCATATATATTTTAAATTTAAAATTTTCTATTCAAACAAAAAGACACGCCTCTTTCATATCATATCAATTTAAATAAATACTCAATAATGATACAGTACTTCGTATAAGGGAATTGATAAAGCGGTATTCACTCTATTATTTGAGGCGTGTCCAAAACAGACAGAATTTGGAATGACCGTGTAGACTAACATCCCTTTCCCTGCTGGATTGGTTATAGGGATAAGTAAATTTTATTTTACTAGCTTCCGCCTGCCGCTTCGCATGCATGGTTTGTCAATAAAAAAGTATGTGCCTATGTGTTAATCCAGGTTATAATCTACACACCAAATTTCATCGAAATTGGTTAGCGTGATCACATCACGACGTGATGTGGTTGAGTTTGAATGTTTGTTCGTTACTCAAGTAACAAACAAAGAAACATCCAAACTTTCGCATTTATAATATTAGTGTGATAAAATATTTCTTTTAATGTTTTTTTCAAATATGTCAATTGAGGCTGTAAACAATACTGTAAGAATTCCATCCGGGCCTCTTTAAGGTAAGAGTGAATAGGTTTCTTCTAGGTCTTCGTACTTCATCTTATCCATCACATCACTTACCATCAGGAGAGGTTGTGGTCAAAGAAAATAATATTAAAAATAATATTACAAGAAAATAATTTTTTTGTTCCAAAAAAAGTTATATTGATTTTATGAAAAATAATAAAGGATGTCTTAAAACATCAGGTGTAGTGACTTCCATAAATAAAATTAATAATGTTTTACAAACTCCAAAAGCCCGACACATAGGCCGGACTAACACAAGCTTATCTCAGTTTATGTGGCTTTATACCGTCGCGCGTCGTCTCGGCTTATGAGATCATCAAATATGCATTTGGTATATTAAAGTGCCTTTAGGGTGTATTGGGTATAGTTAAGACTGATGTCCACTGAGAGCAGTTGAATTGAATTAATTCGCAAATCATTTAAAATCAAATCATCAAATTAATATTATTTCAGGAAGATTTACAAAGCTTATAACGCTGTTTAAGATATAGTGCCAGTTCACAAGTTTGGTGGTTACAGACGTTGCGTACAGAGAGCCTCAAGATAAGCTTAAATAATAAGCTTGTGTTTTGGGGCTCAGAGTATTAATTACAGAAGCACAAACTACAGAATTGCTCGATGTCTAACAGCAATATTATTGAAACTATATTTTTTAAATATTGATAATTACACTTAATTTTAGTCAAATGTAACATCTGACGTATAAAACAGCAACACAAATTTGGACCTTTAAATAAACATCCATTCAAAACAGCAGCTATCAAACTAAAAAAAACATTTAATCGGTTTATGTCCGTGCATGTTCCCCATACGACCTTCTTTTGCACCTAGTTAACCGAGTCTGTTAACAACGAGCCAAATGACATCGTTCGTCAATTGGTTTAATGCATCCAGCCCACCTCGAATCGATTTTGGAGAAATGATAGACGCCAGCCTTGAAGGACTTAAAGAAACGTTCAAAGGTTTTAAGCTGAAATATGGCGTTAAGTTGTAGTTTGTGGAAATAAAGATATTTTATTTTTAATAATGATTTATTTTAAAACTAGTGATTCTGTGAGAACAGAACACCTCACGTCCCAAGTCCAAAAAGTAATTTGCGCAAGAAATTAACGAGAAATTTCAATTATAAATCGAATTTACATGCTTGAATTTTCCAATACGCTTACCTATGTAGACTTTTGAGCAAAATATTGGTATAAGTTTTAGCGATAACTCGCGATCCCTTGGTCCTACTTCTACGGGTTTGTCTCGTAAAGGCGAAGAGGACTGCGTAGTCTGACTGTTATTTGTAAAGTATAAATTTTCTAATAAAGTTTGAAAATTGAAATCCGCCCAAACATATAACGTTACAGCAAACTCCCCCCCCCCCACTCCATTTTTTTCGTAACATCCTGTGTAGAATAAAGTCCTTAGTGTATGTACCTCTCAAATTTGATTGAAATCCGTCGATAAGTAATGCTACAGCCAACTTCCTCCTTTTCCCCCCTATTTTCCCACCAATCAAAAATCGCGATCGACTAACTAATTGAAATAAATCAAGGATCTTATGTGCCAATTTTTGTCAAAATCGATTGAAAAATGTGACCTGTTAGCGAGAACAGACAGACAGATAAAAGCGTTTTTTAGTCAATCTCGAAACTAAAATGCTTCGCTCGCTCGGTCAATAAATGATTTAGATTTTGCTTAGAAAACGTTTGTTGTTTATTTCAATAATTATTATGGAAACAGATTTTTGGTTAACTTTAAGATTATCTATAAACCATTATTAAAAAAACCGGTCAAGAGCGAGTCGAACACGTGCGCCGAGGGTTCCGTACCTGCCCATTATAATAGCACAATTTCGTTTATTTACCTTATTTGAGGTTGGTGTCGATTAAACTAGTCCTACAAATTGTGTGAGTGCCCATACAACTCACAGGACTATCATAATTGGCGTCAACTATGTACTCGTATGTATGGGGACACCCTTTAATTTTTACCTTTTTTTATTTTTTATAATTTTTCTTTTATTTGTGTAGGTTTTACCTTTCTTTTTGCCAAATTTCGTGATTTTAGGTTAACGGGAACTACCTTATAGGTTTTCGACCCAAAACCTATAGGGTACTTCCGGTTGACTTAGAATTGTCAATTTTGGTTAAAAGCAAGGTCTTATAGCACAAGTGTAGGGAAAATTCCGAAAAATAAAAAAAGTTAAAAATTAAGATAAATTTTGGTACTTACAAGTTTTCGTGAAAATCTAAATATGCCCATATCTTTTTATCGTGTTGACTCAGGACCTTGATTTTTATACACCTAATAGGGACTATAGACCTTAGTATCTGGTATAAATTTCAATTTCGGTTCAAGTATAAATCGGTGATGACACACGTACAGACGTACAAGAAGGTGATCTTATAGGGTTCCTTTTTTACCTTTTGAGGAACCCTAAAAACAGCATTTGTCAAGATATATAATAATGGTTTATCAGTGTTACAACCGTTGCCTTGCACTCATACTGCGAGGCGACGACGGTCGTAACGAACCGCAGTGGATCAGGAATTGAACCGAAACATTGTCCGTCGAAACATCGATAAAACGGTACATGCTAAATTTCCATAATTCAATAAATATGAAGTATATAAAATGACACACAATAATAATAATTATCTATTATCTACTGGTTTATTAAATTTATAATTATATAATGAACTTGTCAAATAGGTATAAAGATAACCGCCGTCTGAGACGCAGGAGATTGCGGGTTCGATTCCCACTGCGGATCAATATATCTTTGCATGATCTACAGATATTTGTTCCGGGTCTGGATGTTTTCTATATAATAAGTGTATTTAGAAAAAAAGTATATATGTATTCAATAAGTTATCTGGTTCCCATAGTACTAACTAAGCAGAGCTTTGCTTAGCTAGATAGCGCTGTGTGAAATGTCTAGTAATATATATTTATTTTTATTTGAAAGAGCTCAAAGTATTGTTACGCCGAGGCTGTTAAACAATGAGTAATAATCGAACCTTCTCGAACGCTTTTGTCTTGCTGTGTTATTGTTGCTATTGTTTGTGGTTTCGCAGAATGGGGAGTGGCCATTGTGTCGAGGGACCGACCCTTTCCTGGAAGGATCGACATCGTTCTCGAACAATCAAAATGTGTGCGATATAAATAGGCCGGAGAGATGGCCGGACAGTCAGTCTCGAGTCAGTCTCAGTTTGTGAGTGCGTCTCAGCGAGGCCCTGGAGGACTGACGTGGGAAGGGTCTCGCGTGAACAGTAGTTGCTCGCGAGTGAGTCTGGATTAAGCTATACGTGCGATCATTTCGGTGACTTTATGTGGTGCAACAGTGGTTTGAATTAGTGTGTTTGTGATACGTGTGACCAAGTTCGTGTATTCATCGTTTTAGTGTTGAATAAAAGTGTTATTTTGGTTGGACTGCTTCCCATTATTTTATCCCGAACCCTCAGCTCGTAACAGTATTACTAAGCAGAAATTATATAAATTTGTTTTAATATTGCGCTTATTTCAGTCAAAGTTGTACTAAAAAGTTTAAATACTTAAATAAGCGAAAACTTCTCAGACTTATAAAACGTTTACAAACATGGATTTCTGTTTTTCAAGCCATGATGAATGAGAAAATTTAAATTTTAACGCTTCCACTCGAGTGAGGCGAACCAAGCCAGGAAGTTCTTCAACTTTCAAAAGTATAGCGATAACTGAAATGTTTGGTCCATGTCACAACCGACCGACGACGTTGTGTAAAACGTGTTGTTACGAACGAAACGATTCACGCAAGAACGAAGCTTATAATAATGAGCGATTTTTTGGGTACCGTACCTAAAAGGAAAAAAAGTAACTCTTTTAGGACTTTGTTGTCCATCTATCTGTCTGTCAAAACACGGTTTCTCAGAAACGCGTCGAGATATCAAGTTGAAATTAATATCAAATACGTAAGTCTATAGTCCCTTGGAGCTGTAAAAAAAAAAACAAGTTTCTAAGTCAAAGCATACAAAAACACGGTTATCTATGCCGTATAGTTTGCTCGCAAATAAATCAAAACCTATAGTGTACCTCTTGACCTAGAATCATGAAATTAGGCAAAAAGCAAGGTCTCACAGCACAAATAAAGGAAAAATAAAAAAACCTTTAAGTTTTTACGTTATCACATAAAAAAATTCTTGTCCTGCATGCCAGACTCGCACTTGTCCGGTTTGTTACCACTGAAGTGGTAACAAACTTACGGCCCATTTGATGGTATGCAGTTACAGTCTATGGACTTCTGTAACGCCAAAGGTATCACTGGCGCGTTACCGACCCTTTAAGAATGTTAAATACTTAACTTTTTTTGAAGAACCTTAAAACTGAAAAACGAAGGTAAGAATAGTTCCGTTAATATTTTTCTGTCTCCTAAATCTTCATCATCAGATGTACATAGATAGAAATAATACTTTGATACAAAAAATATATAAAACGTATTCTTTCTATCAGTTATCTGGTTCCCATAGTACAAGTTTTGCATAGTTTAGGGCTAGATAGCAACAGTGCTATAGAATACGTCTTATGTATTTTTGTATCAAAGTATTATTTCTATCTATGTACATCTGATGATGAAGATTTAGGAGACAGAAAAATATTAAAGGCAATTGAATTTCTATTATTAATGTTCAATTATAATAAATATATAAATATATATTTTATTGATTTTTATATAACTTATTATTAATTTTGTAATTATGAATATTGTAGTTAGCTCTTAAGAATTTTGTATGGATTTTTATCTGAAAATAAATGAATTAATAATAATTATGGAAAATTAAAAGTGTGACACAATTTCCCAACACTTGCACCACAATTATAAAGACAATACAAAATTTAATTAAACTTAAGTCTGGATAGTTTATTGGTTCTTCGCGGGGGTTTTGTTTTATGGGAGTAGTTCTGTCTTTTTTATAATAGGAGGGTTTTTCATGGCTTCGGACGATGGACAAGAAGTTTTCGCTGGTGGCTTCAGATAATACGAACTGAAAGCGTTTTTTGAAAGTCACTTCGCAGTCAGACCCGCACTTATCCGGTTTTTTCATTAGGATAGCTGAATTTTCTTTACAAAAGTCTTTGACCGGAATCTATACGATCTAGAATACAGCTATTCACTCTTATAATTATTCCAACCACACGATAACGCTTATGCAACTCGTGTAACCCTTTTTCTTGCGGTGTTGACTAAGAGTGATCTAGTCTAGATGACTGTCTTTAGTCGCAGAGTGAATTTCGAGGTTTTTTTCAACCCCGTTCTCCGTTTAATGACGCATGTGGATTGTGGAATAAGGCGTGAGTTTTGATCGCTAACTCTGGCAGAACTTTAGTATGACAGACTTTTCAAAAACTATTTCACGTTAAAAAAGAATTAGTACATGAGTCACTCGACTAGATCACTTCTCTGAAACCTATCTTTAAATTGCCAAGAGGCTTCAATAACGATACTTTTATATTGTACGTTGCCTTTATCTCCGTTAACTAAAGGATCTTAAAGGAAGACATCGTTTCAGAAGACATCGTTCCCTCGTCTAAAGTTTCACAAAGTAAGCGAGTGGCATCCGATGAACATCTCGTTATTGTACAAAGGCTCTATTGTGTTCATGCTGGGAAAATGTATGACGATTTAAATTAGAAAATGATACTTTGAAAGATGCATCATTTGAAATTGATCTTACGTTTATACCTGGGCTTTAAAATGTTTAGGAATTCAAGCTTATAGTATTTAAAAAACTTTTGCGATCACTGTATATACTTACTGATTTAAACGGGTATTGGTCGCGTATGTACCTTTTTATTTGTTATCCCGACGTTTCGACTGATGTTGCAACACAATCGAAACGTCGGGATAACAAATACTACGCGATCAATACCCGTTTAAATCAGGAGTTATTGAAAGCTATGTTTTTTTTTAACCTGTACTTTCCCCCACTGCTGGGCAAATGTCTCCCCCATGTTCCTCCACATTTATTTATTTATTTATTTATTAATACTTAGATTCACAGTTACATTACCGTATATTATAAATTGAATCTACATTATGTAACACTAAACTTATAAAGACGCGGCAAAGTAGCTCGCCTGTTAACTTTAACATACTTACTTACCTATATATATATTTAAATTAAATATATACATGAAAAAATACTAACAAGAAATAGTTTGCAAGAAAAAGTGAATATTAACATTTTTTTAAATATAAATTATTGAAAAAAGTGCCTCTTGAGCTACAATGTTTGCTTGATCGCATTTGAAGTGTGTGTGTGTTTATGTGTGTATAGTGTACCTAGTGTGTGTGGTGTAGGATGTATTTTACAGTGTTATGTTATGTTTTAAAGTGTTAATTATCCGGTCATTTGGAAATTGCAACAAAAAAGAAGGTAGTTAACTAAAGTGCAGTTGAACCCGCTCAGAAAAATAAAAACTAATAATGACTACAAACTGTTTACACAGTGAGTTTACACGCAAGGGTTACATGGCGGCAGTTTTTATACGAATAATTTTAAGACTGATGTTAAAATGTTAAAGTTAATGTTTATAAAAGTTAAGTTTTCTAGGTTTAGTAATTGGAATTCAGTATCTATAACAATAAAGAGTTATCTATTCATCCATCCTATTTCCTAGCTATTTATCGGTCTGTCAAGCGGTGTCTGTTGAGACAGTTGACGGGATACCCTTGCTTTGAATGCGTTTTTAGTAGTATTAAATGGATCTATGTCGTTGAACATTTTATTATAAGTCCGAGGAAGTCTGCTAGTGATGCTATTGGCCAAGTAGTTGGTGCGATGAAAAGGCACATGAAAAAGTTGTGTGTGTCTTGTGCGCTTATTTGGAGCTCGCAGGGCCAACGTTTTAGATACAAGACACGAACTGTCTAATTTACCAGAACAGATATCATAAAATAGAGCCATTTCATGTAGAATTCTTCTGTTTCTGAGTGACATTAATTTGTGCTCCTGGCAAGATTCAGCATAATTATCAATAACCAATCTTTTACGGTAATTTAAGTGTTTGACAAACTTTCTTTGTAAGGACTCGATAGCGTTGTAGGTCACATATTGAGGGTTCCAGACTGGACTGCAATATTCGAGGGTACTCCGTACGTACGCGTAGTATAGCACTTTGATGCAAGCTGTACTAGTGAAAGGCTTAGATACACGCAGGATAAATCCCAAACTTTTATAAGCTTTGTCGATGGCGCCTTCGATGTGGCTACTTAATGTAAGTTTATGGTCTAGGAGTACCCCTAAGTCACGTACACTTTGTGCTTTTTATATCTTACTGTCATTAAGACTGTATGAATATGAAATGGGTATGTTTTTTCGAGTATAGGAAACATGCTTACATTTATTTACATTTACGCTTATTCGGTTGTTTTTGTAATAAAGTGAAAGCCGGTCTAAATCTTCTTGCAATAATTTACAGTCATCAGAAGTTCTAATGTTATAATACACTTTTTTATCGTCGGCGAATAATAGAAAGTTTGCATGCCTGAAGCAGGATCCAATATCGTACAAATAAGCCAAGTAGACCGGGATTATGACTTCACATGCCAGACGAGGGGTGGGGGGGGGGGGTTCTAATAGCAGTTCGAAAGGATATCCGCGCAATCCCGCAGTCAGATTTTCAATCTTCTGCTGAAGACCTGTGGGTAACCATTCCAATTAAACATAAAAATAATAAGCCACTTACTAACGTTCACCTCTGTTGTTTATATCTTTGCAAGCAAAACTTGGGCCTATCTTTTTCAGAGCAGTTGGAAAATTATTTAAGTAAACTTAGCGACATAATCGTATCTTATCCATCAGATAAATTTATTTTGATCGGCGACTTTAATCTAGGTAATATTCACTGGCTACCTATCACAGATTCGCATTTGATGCCGTCTAACTATCTTAGCGCCAATGAAACTTTGCTAATTGACGAAATTAATACTCACGATCTACGTCAATTCAATAGTGTCAAGAACATTCAAGGAAGGATCCTAGACCTGGTTTTGGCAAACGACGACGTCTCTGTCACTGAATGCCATGACCCCTTGGTTCCACTTGATCCTCTTCACAAAGCTTTATTAGTTAATGTCGATTTTCTTGATATAAAGTTTTTGAAAACCCAGCCTTTCAAAAAGTTTATTTATAACAAGGGCAATTACGACTCCATTAACCAAGATATGTCTGATGTTGATTGGCGTACTGAGTTTTCATCTAGATCTCTCGAGGAAGCCGTTGAATACTTTTACTCCGTTCTCGAACAATTAAAAAATCAATATATCCCTACTAAAAAACTATCAAACAATTCCTTTCCTAAGTGGTATTCTCCTGCTCTAATAAAGCTTGTGAAAGAAAAATTTAAATACCTTAAAAAATTCAAAACGTACAGTATGAAATCAGATTTGGAAACCTTTAAACTACTGAGAGACAGGGTTCACCGGATAGAGAATCAATGCTATCAATCTCACATGGAATCTATAGAAAGCTGTATAGAAAAGCAACCGAACCACTTCTGGTCTTATATTAAAAATCGCTCCAAATCAAACGGCACTCCTACTTCCCTTAAATACCTTAATTCAACGGTAACCACTGGGGACTCAATTTGTGAGGTTTTCTCTAAATATTTCTTTTCCACCTTCCTAGAACCTGAATCACGGGCTACTGATGCTAACCCGCCTAACCTATGTAGTGATCCCCAAACCCACGACATTTGTAATATAGAGATTTGTGTTCATGAGATTGAAAAACTGTTACTACAATTGGATACATCTAAATCGGCAGGGCCTGATAATATAAGTTCATTATTCCTGATCGGCTGCGCCAAAACTGTTTCTGTCCCAATATCTTTTTTGTTTCAAAGATCCATATCGGAATGTACATTTCCTAATATTTGGAAATCCGCTTTTGTTTCGCCTATTCATAAAAAAGGCTCCAAGAGTGAAGTTACTAATTATAGACCCATATCAAAATTATGTATCATTGCTAAAATATTCGAGCGAATAGTATATAATCAAGTATATGCTGCTTTGCAGAACTCCTTCAACCCAACTCAACATGGTTTTCTCAAGGGCCGCTCGACGGTGTCCAATTTGATCCTCTTTAATGACTTCTTGACTGAAGCTATGGACAACGGCCACCAAGTCGACGTAGTCTATACCGACTACAGCAAAGCTTTTGACAGGATCGATCACAAGCTGCTTATTTCCAAACTTTGCTTTATTGGCATTCGAGGTGACTTGCTGAGATGGTTCTCATCTTACATCAATAACCGATCTCAAGCTATCGTCGTCAGCAATTACATTTCTAGCTGGGTTTCAATCCCTAGCGGTGTTCCGCAGGGCTCCTTGCTTGGACCACTGCTCTTCTTGATGTTTATTAACGATATTTATACCTGTTTTCGCTACAGTCACTTATTATGCTTTGCGGACGACATGAAGATTTTCAAAATTATTGATTGTCTAGATGATGCCTCTAAATTGCAAGATGACCTATCACGGTTGGACACTTACTGCCTTAACAACAAACTGGATCTCAATCCAACCAAATGCTCGGTTGTCACCTTTACCCGTAAAAAGATAATAACGTCATCCTTCTATCAACTGAAAAACCAGATCTTGCAAAAACGGAGCACAATCAAGGATCTCGGAGTGTTGCATGACTCGAAGCTTCGATTCGAAGGTCACGTTGAATCCATAGTTTCTAAAGCCTCCAAAGCCTTGGGCTTTATCATGAGGAGTGCAGCTGGTTTCCATCGTGCTAAAACATATAAGATCCTCTATTGCACCTTTGTCAGAAGTATCCTCGAATACGCTTCACAAATTTGGAACCCGCGTTATGATAAATATATTGACAGAATTGAACGCATCCAAATTAAATTCGTCAAATACCTCTGCTTTCGTCTGCGCATTCCCTATAGATCTTCTAATTACATAAATTTATGCAAAAAATTCCATTTTCTTCCCCTTGTTAAACGGCGTGAAGTCGCCGATCTGTCATTGCTACTAAAAATAGCTTCAAACAATATAAATTGCGCCGATTTATTATCAAAAATTAAAATTAGTGTACCATTTAAGCCTAAGAGATTTAATCCTCCTATCCATATACCTGTAGTTGGTACCAATTACAGGCAAAATTCATTTCTGTGGCGAGCAAGCGACAACTTTAATAAGCTGAGTAAGCGATTAGATCTAGATCTATTCTGTACGACTGTCAGTTCAGCCAGACTGCGGCTGAACAGAGAATTTTTTGGCGATACAAGTATACTTTAAGTACTATTTAAGTAGCTTTTACATTAACTTCCTTATTTATCTATTTATAACCACTTTGTTTAGACTTTTTATTGTTCACTTCACATTTTGTTTTTATTATGTTGTTTAGTCGTGAAAACCTTTTATTGGCTTTCTTTTATTTATTTTGTTTCATATTGTGTTTAATTAGCTGTTGGTTTTCCAAATAAATAAATAAAAAAAAATAAAAAAAAGTAGAAAAGAGGTCCGAGCAGAGAACCCTGGGGAACGCCTGACGGTATATCTACGAAATCAGAACGGGCTCCTCCTATTACTACAGCCTGCTGTCTGTTGGTAACGTATGATTTTACCCAGCGCAATAAATCACCCTGTATGCCGAGTTCCTGGAGCTTACGCAGAAGTATGACGTGATCCACACGATCGAAAGCTTTCTCAAAATCAGTGTAGATCACGTCAACCTGAGCACGTGATTCCATGCCATTCAGTACTTCGCTGATGAACAGCGATAGGTTTGTTACTGTCGATCGGCCTTTGACAAACCCATGTTGTTCGACAGGTATGCCGCGACTTATAATCGGGTAAATGGTATCATAAATCATCCTCTCAAATAACTTACTTAGTACGTTAAGTATGGAAATAGGCCTATAATTCTCTACATTTACTTTAGATCCTTTTTTGTGCAGGGGTACAATGTGTGATTGCTTCCAAATAGTTGGAAAGGCACCTTCTCTAATGGAGCGGTTGAATATGGTGGTGATAGGCTTATATAAATATTTTGCACATTTTGCGATAAAAAATGGAGGTATCTTATCACTACCTGCACCCTTTTTACAGTCTAGGTTTCTCAAAACCTTCATAACATGCTCTTCAGATAGTTCTATGGTACTAACAACTTCAGAGCAGGAGGCAGGCAAATAAGATACGTTGGGATAATGATTCGCAGGTTTTATAAACATGTCATGAAAAAAACTATTAAAAGAACCTAATATTTCCATCCTACAATTGAGTTTTGTATTTTTATAAGTCATAGTACTGGGGTAGCTAGTGGTGGACTTACGCTTAGCTTTAACGTAACTCCATAGAAGCTTAGGATTGGATTTGATTGCATCTTGAGTACGAGTAATATATTCTCGATAACATAATGCTTCTACTCTTTTAAATCTATTTCGTAAAAAGGCAAATTCGTCATAGTCTCGCGGATTTTTATAGCGCTTCCAACGAGCATGCACCTTATTTTTTTCCTTATTTATATTGATAAGAGCTTTAGTATACCACATAGGATGATTACTAGACCCATCCACTAGAGTTTGGGGCACATGATTGGTTATAACACTATTAATATTTTTGTAAAATAAGGAAACCGCATCATCCACCGACCCGTGCTGTAGCTCAGACCAGTCAACATCAGCAAGGTCATTGTTGATCTCAACGTAATTAGCCTTTCTGTAAAGGTATTTCGTATGCGGTATTTTTACTAGAGGTGCAAGTGTGATATCTGATGCATCAATATCGAGCGTTACGTGGTGGACATCTTCTGCCACCAAAGGAGTAATGTTTTCATTGATTTCTACATGAAAATTACAGAACATCTCACGGTCACTCGCCACGTCCCACTAGCCATCTTGGAATGCATCGAGGTCGTCACGCCAACGCTTCCTCGGCCTGCCCCGGCTTCGACGCCCATCTGCAGGCACCCATTGTGTGACGACTGTTGCCCATTTGTCTGTGACCATACGACTGACGTGACCCGCCCAGTCCCACTTCAGCCTGGCAGTATTGTCGCCAACATCTGCGATGCCAGTCTTCGCATGCAGTGTGGTATTGCGGATCCTGTCGATTCTCTTTACCCCTAGCACGCTGCGTTCCATAGCTCTTTGGCAAACCTTGAGTTTAGACTTTTGAGATTCCGTCAATGACCAAGTTTGGGCACCATAGGTAAGGACGGGCAGAATACACATGTCGATGAGTTTACGCTTAAGTGACAATGGAAGGTCTCCCTTCATTAGCGTCTTCATGGACCAGAAGCTCCTCCAGGCATTTTCGACGCGGCGGCCGACCTCTTTATCTTGCCGGTTTTCGAAGGAGACAATCTGGCCCAAGTAAATGTACTCATCAACGTAGTATAATTCTTGCCCGTCTACCATAATTTTTTGTTTGTTAGTGTTGGTCATTAGTTGTGTCTTTGACCGATTCATCATAAGTCCAACCTCAACGCTTGCAGTGCTCAGATCTTGGAGCATATTTTGGAGTTCTTGTGCTGTGGGGGCAAAAAGAACAATATCATCGGCGAAGCGCAGGTTCGTAAGCTTCTTATCTCCGATAGATACACCTTTTTGTTTCCAAGAGACTGCAAATTTTCTGAATATGTCTTCTACAGTACTCGTGAAGAGTTTGGGGGAGAGTGGGTCACCTTGCTTAACTCCTTTGTCAATTGTAAAATATGGTCCATCTGTTATTAGTTTGATATTGGCTGTGCTGTTGTTGTAGATGGTTTCGATGAGGTTGATATAAGTTTGATCTATTTCTTGGTTCTTAAGTGCAGTGAAGATGGCGGAATGGTTAATGCTGTCAAAAGCCTTCGTGTAATCCACGAAGGCAAGGTACAAAGGTTTATTAAATTCTTGACATATTTCGAGGATTTGGTTAAGCGTATGTAGATGGTCAGTTGTCGAAAAGCCAGGGCGGAATCCTGCTTGTTCAGGGGGTTGGTGGCTATCTAGCTTACCGCTTATCCTACTTTGAATGGCCTTAATGAACGCTTTGTAGATATGGGATACCAGGTTTATGGGTCTATAATTACTAATATTGTGTCTCTCACCCTTTTTGTGGAGAAGTATGAAGTTAGAGTGGCACATTTTTGATGGTAGTATTCCTGTTTGTAGAATGAAGTTAAACAGGTTAGTAAGGTGCGGTAATAGGGCTCGTGAGCCTATTTTAAGTGCTTCTGTTCAAGCCATCTTCGCCAGGACTTCTGTCATATTTCATGGAATTAAGTGCTAAATAAAGCTATGTAAAGAAAGCTATGTAAATTAGTTTTTTATATAACATGCAGTTTTTTAACCGATTGAAGGGCTACAACGAGGGATTATTTTCACTATATTATAACAACTTTTAAATATCAAAATTTATGTATAAAAAAATTAGGCATAATAAAACAGCTATATAGGGTGTTAACTTTTGAAACTATCATGGTTATTAACACTATTTGTACTAAAAACGGGATAGTTACCATGATTTGTGAGTTCTTGAGTGTCCCGATATTTCGACGCAGTTGCATGCGCCATGATCACGGGTAAACTGAAGTCTTTGCGAGTGGATAGTTATTGGCAGATATAACGATCTACCCTCTTTCTTAGTCTCTTGCTAGGAACGAATTCCTTAATACTATCACTACTACCGGTTTCATTCTCGATCATAACTCTATTCCGACACACAACACTCACGGTATCAGGGCGCGTTATTGACACTACACTTCTTCGGTTCTTACACATTCTCACCACAGGATTCCAGGCTCCAGATAGTTGAAAACCATCTTCACGATTGAAATTCTTGTGTTTGGTAATCTCAATTGCCTCTTGAACCAGTCTTGGGATGTAATGTCGCTCAGTTGAGATTACTTGTGGGTTGTGTAGCTCGATCCAATGGTTTGAGCCTGAGTCCAGCAGATGTTCCGCTATGGCAGACTTTTGTCTGTCAACATTCTTCACCGCCCTGATATGTTCCTTCACCCGACAAGCTATTGTGCGTTTGGTTTGACCAATATAAGAACTCCCACAGCTACAGTCTATCTTATACACTCCTGGTTTTTCTAGTGGAAAGCAATCTTTTGGTGAGCGCAGGTAGTGTGTAATTTTCTTTAAAGGAGTAAAGATGGTCTTCAGTGAAAATTTTTGTAGAATTTTTGCGATTTTATCTGTCACTCCTTTAATATATGGTAGAAAAGCAGGTTTTCGTTCCACCCTGCAACTGTGGGGTTTAGGTCTTGGTCGAAATGGTAAGAACCGCAATTTATATCCATTCCTAACCAGAACATTACGGACATGTGCCAATTCACCCTGAATGTGGTCCTCATCGCACAGGTCGAATGCACGATTGGTAAGTGATGTTACCACCGAATTAAGACGTCGAGGGTGATGGTGTGAATCAGCATGTAGGTATCGGTCCGTATGTGTAGGTTTTCTGTAAACTGAATGGCCCAAACTACCATTATCTCGAACCTGAACCAAAACGTCCAAGAATGCCAAACGACGATCACATTCTTTCTCGTACGTAAACCTAATTTTACTATGTGCGTCGTTAAGGTGTGCCAAAAGGAGTTCCACTTCAGCCGTGTTTCCTTCCAAAATACAGAAGACGTCATCTACATATCTTTTCCACAACTTTATTGGTAAAGGGGCAGACGAGATGGCCATATTCTCGAAATACTCCATCCAAATGTTGGCCACCACGGGAGCAACAGGACTTCCCATAGCTACTCCATCTATTTGAATATAGTATTGCCCCTTATATATGAAGAAATTGGTGAAAAGAACATGCTCCAGAAGCTTGACATACTCTGCCGGGATACCGTCTTGCTGTATTTTCGCCTCAACTACCTTCATACAGTCAGCCACGGGGACGTTCGTAAAGAGAGATTCTACGTCAAAACTGACCATCATCTCATTACCCTGTACCTCTGTCTCCTTAAGTATCTGTATGAAATGCCGCGAGTTCCTTACAAAAGACGATGTACTACGTCCCACCATCGGTTGCAATACTTTAGCTACATGTTTCGCTAATTCATAAGTTGGAGAATCAATTTGACTCACAATAGGTCGTAGCGGAGCATTCTGCTTGTGCACCTTTGGCAGACCATATAGTTTAGGCGGCTGGACGTTTCTTGGTCGTAAGAGGAAACTGGTGACTTCCTCACCTATAGCATGATGACACTCCTTGATTAACTTTTGGGGTTTTCGTTGCGTTCGACTTGTCGGATTGTCGGATTCAACTGCGTCGAAATATCGGGACACTCAAGAACTCACAAATCATGGTAAATATCCCGTTTTTAGTACAAATAGTATATAGGGTGTTTTATAATATACGCATAAAAACGAAAGGGGTTATTTTGATTAGCATAATAAATAAATTTGTGAAATGTTTACCATAGAAATGTGAAATTTATTTAGGCATGTAAAAACAAACACTTTATTAAACTTATGTTGTGCTATTGCATATATTGATCTAACCACAGATACTGTATTGGTGACGTCTCGAGATATATCTTGTTGTCCCTTTCTAACCCAAAACCCGCATTATCGAAAGAGATATCAAATCGGCCTTTATGTTTGAATATCGATTGCAAAAGTAGACACTAAATTTTATATCTAAACTTGATTTTCTTTATAATTTGATAATATAGTATTTTATAGTAGTTTTTTCGAGAAGTCTTTTTTTGTTTTGAGAAACAATCACTTTAATATAGTCAGTATATTATCAAACACCCTGTATAATATCCAGCCACAAACAATGACATTGAGAAGGTAGAATATGGGTAGGTATACCATTTTTATCATTTTGCATCATCATGATTATTCTAACAGTGTCTGCTATGGTTTTATAAATTCATCATCATCATCATATCAGCCATAGTACATCCGCTGCTGAATATACTTCCCTCATTGATTTCCAGAGCGACCGATCTTGTGCGGCCTGTACCCAACGGCTCCCAGCAACAGCTTATTAGGTCATCCTACTAGATCACCCGTGGACAAACCTAAAGACGGTAAGTAGGTAGGTACTTTAGGTAACTCGACCTCTTCGGATACCGGCATCGGGCTTAGGTACATACAGATAATAAAAACAATGTAAAATAATTGGTCAAGGACGTATTGGACAGCAAACGTTTTCTTATTAGGTTTTATTCCATAACTTACTAGGCATTAGACATATCACCATATCAAATTTCAGCTTTACAACACTGCGCAACGATGCTTGAGCGTATTTAGTGCCTAAATATAATTTAAGGGAATTTCCGAATTTCGTAATCTCTCCACGCCTTATTATCTGAAGGAACGCTGCGAGTTCCTTCATTGCACAAATTCCCGAATACTCCGATCCTCTGAAAACCTCCTTCTCAAAACCCCGATACATAGAACCAGTTTCTATGCATACCTACTCCTTTTCCGTCCAAGCTGTCCGATTATGGAACGCCTTGTCGGCCTCCATCAGGCAATCTCCCTCACCTACCGTATATAAAGCTAGACTCAAAAACTTTTATCTCCATGAAGAGTCGTGTTTTATTCATCTGGTTTATAATATTATTAATATATGTCTATGTATGTAAGTACATATTTATTTATTTTATTTATGATATTTATTTATGTACCTAGTATGTATTTAAGGATAAGTAAATTTTCTTTTTCTTTTATTAAGTTCATTCTTTTTACACCTCGACCAATCTTCCATTAAACAATGATCCTCTCCACCCAAAGGTTGTCTGGAAGAGATCGCTTTGTTAAGCGATAAGACCGCCTATTATGCTTCCATTTATTTGTTTTATTTTTATATGTGTTGTATCTAGCTTGTAAGGATGACAAAGAATTTTCATTCATTCATTCACAAAAGGTTATTAAATCACACAAATACGTCAAATTCAAACATATTTAGCCACTAAATACGTTTAGGGATTGGTGTGCAAGCTGGCCTAACAGTCTACGAATAAATCGGTTGTAACTGGTTGGACGGACAGACAGACAGACAGTCAGACGGCTATGGGGAAACATAAGGTTTCCGTGTTCGACTACTGAGCCCTAATAAAACGTGGGTTGCCTCTTCTGTCAAATTGTATATATATATCACAAGGTAATGTTAGAAAATTTATCTCAGTGCCTACAAAAACAAATATAAATACACTAAAATTTGTAAAACTGACAGCCCCCTCCATCAGCATTCACAATAAAGAATTCCGAAAAAGACCCAACATCTGTTGCGGACATCCAACTCGCGTTTCGGGGCCAAATTATTCCGTCCAAAGAGTAAATTACATAAAATATTGTCAACTCCAAAAGTTGGGAAGATGTAGCAGAAACAAATTGTTACTTTCTTTTGTGAATATGTAACAAGTTATGAAGATTTTCTTTTGAGTTTGGTTGCGTTAATCGTAATTTGAATGTGTAACGCCTCGTGTCACCGGTAGCCTTATAATTTTTTTTATTCTCGTAGGCTTGCGTTTGACCACGATCTCGCCTGATGGCGCGCGATGGATCACACTTGCTTAGAAGAAACCTATTCACTCGCGACTTGAAGACCCCTAGGTTGTAGTTATCAGGAAACACAGACTCAGGCAAGGCGTTCCACTCCTTGGCAGTGCGCATGACAAAGGTGGAAAAGATTAATACGTAAGTCAATTGCTATTGCTGTTTGATGTCTGTCATGGTCAGGCCGTCTTTTCATGATTCGGAATTCATTATAATTTTTTGCAAAAATGTAGGCAAAATTACTATTTACTGCTAAAATGATTACTATTAAAATGATTACTAGTTCAGTAAAATTAAATACTTTTGGAAAAAAACTATTTTTTTACAAGAAACTATCAAAAACCAAAGTTCATTTGCTTGTTTCAGAGCGAACGTCCTGATTCCTTGATTTTAGAAGTGATTCTGGTAGGCATTTATTAAGACAACATAATAATAATATATGTATCTTCCACACCTATAAAAATAAACAAATGAAAATTAACTTTTAAGTTTGTTAATATTTTTTGTTTCAAATATAGAAAAAATAATACGACAATTAATCTATATATCTACTCGTACCATTCTGTCCACGTTTTACTATTTGTATTTTCCACGTGAATCATAGTCTCCCTTCATCAAAATTTCACTATTTCTGGCGTCAAGTCAATATTTCCTTTAATTCCCTTAGACTTGCTTGTACCCTGTCATTTGATAGCTAAGGTAGTGTAATTATGGGGATTCCCCGCCAGACATTCTGGCGTCTCGGCATAATAAGGGGGGAAATGTCGGTGATTTCGTATTTCCTGCTGAAACTATAAGTTTCTACAAAAGGAATCTATACTTTGTCGGATATTTATGAAGCCACCCCTGTCGCTGCTGTCTGTCTTACTAATAATAAACTTGGAATAAATCAACCTATAAATTAAAGGTATTCTTAATAGGTATAAATAAAGTCTGAATTCGAATTCATGCATCAAAGGATACCAACAGCTTATGTATATAGGGTGTTTGATAATATACACATAAAAATGAAAGGGGTTATTTTGATAAGGATACTTCACAGGATTTTGACAAGGATTGATCACTTGAATATCGTCTTACCAAACACCCAGTATTCAATTGTTAAATTTTTAGGTTAGGTTAGTTCGTGTGCATGGAATGCATATCATAACGCCACGCAACCGCAAACGGTCTGACATGATGCGTAATCTTCCTTAGAATTGCTTGGTATCAACATTGCGAGGCAACCAAGACTGAGACTGAGACAGAAGCGTGCCTCGCAGGCTCGCTTCTGTCTTAGTCTAGATAGTGGCAAGTCACGTAGGCAGAGCGAGACAGAAACGTATCTCGCGAGGCTGCCTCGCAATATCGATACCCAGCTACAACCGCTTTGAGTACGCTCACGTCACGCACACGCCACTCACACGCATAAGTCTTATGTCATTATTTGCTGATAATATGCTACAAAATAAGGCACAAATGATTAATTACAAAATAATATTAGAATGATCATAATGTCAAAAATAATAATAATATTAAAGCAAATGTAGTTGAATATTCATATCGCCTGTTTCCCACGATAGGTGCAAAAAATATCAAAACAATACGAATATGGAAATAACAATTTGAAAATAACTCACAATGACGTCACTTAGAAACATTGTAACATTTTTGTTCTTCTACTGAATTTATCTACGATTTTTTCCAATTCGACGTTTTCCATAAAAACATATAGTCAAAAAATTTACGATGCAATCTTCTAGATTTGACTATGGGTTTTCAATTTTCATCAACTTCATCAGATGAAGTTTCAGATGGCAAATATACAGGTAATTTGTAAATTAAACTTTCTGATATGGACGCGTAGAAAGGTACAAGATAATAGAGAATAGTAAATTATTAAACGAGGGGATAAAGCAGTGTCTTGCGTCACGGGCGCTTTATTAAATTCAGAACGTAACGAAGGATTCTCGAGTTAACTTACGAGCGGAGCGAGGGAGTTACTAGAATCATGAGAACAGAGAGTTATATAAGCACGCCCAAGATGCAGACAGCTTTATCCACGAGGAGAATACTCTGCTTTTCATACTTTGTGCGAGACAGTAAAAACCAAATCAACCTAGATTTGGTTTTTATTGGTGCCATTCTGTGCAGAGGTTAGTTCGATTTACGAATAAGTTCTTATTATGTGGGTCTCTTCGGTTCAAATTTTAATACAGATGAGGGTCCAAATTTAAACCACATAATGCCCGTGATAGATTATTTCCAAAATATGTGGTAAAATAGGTCAACTTAATACATGTTGGTCTAAAATGATAATTTACAGTGAAATTTCGAGTTAAGATATGACATGATCATATACTTACTACATAAATTCGTTTTAGAATTATATAGTTAATATTCGTTATAAAGCAAATGATTTATTGTTCAGTTTCCGTTAAAGATGCCACATTTCTTTGTCTAATTAGGTATGTACATATTTACCTACTTGTTTATCAGTATGTATTCAATAGAGATAAATAATAATTTTAATTATAGTATGATTTTCAAAGTATATACGATATACTTGAGTTTCGTACTAAAAACACGTGACTTCTCAGACTTGTTTACTCGCTGCTATATAAGCTCGGAGCTCGGGACGGCGCGGGGTAACTCCTCCGTCGTCCGAGACACGTTCTCGGTGACCCGGATGACAAAATCACCTCCGCTAACGCGGAAGCGATATCTGAATCATCTACATCAGGCAGAGCAAACACTTCACAGATACACCGACCTCGCCGGCGAGGTCGGTGTATCTGTGAGTCCCTTCAGTCGCCGCCTATACGAAGTACAGACATCTACCCGGGCGTTTCTCTCCTATCCCCACCCCGGCAACTGCCCAAGTCGAGGCTCGTACCTAAGTGGTGACCTTGCGCTAGTTGCCTCTTCAAACAACTTACTGGGCTGAGTGCCATCTGCGCTGCCAAAAGTTCGGTTAAGCTGTAATGGCCTCAGAGGCCAACAGCGAGTTTAGTCCATTCGAAAAAAAAGGCTCGGGGTATTTTGCCATCGACCGCCAGAGAAGGCGAAGCTCTGCCTGTTGTAGAAGTATACATACTCTCCAAGTGAGGGATACCACGTGTTGGGTGCTGAGCTAAGATCTAAGTAATTACATATTATTATTTTAGATTTAGATTCCTTTAGTATTGTTGTAATCTGTGAGGTACCTTATACTTTTAAAATTTTACCTTTGCTGGTAGGTCAAAAACATAATTGATTAACGTTAATATAATTTCATTTTCTGTACAATTGTGGTTTTATTTTAAAGAATAAATAAGTATGTATTTAAAGGATTTTGTATATTGTTTTAAAAAGCCCACAAATAGTGAAAATCTATTACCCGCGAGGGCATAATGAAATTCAGTACAACTTTACCCCCGGCTCAGCCGTAGGGATTTAAATACCTGCTTTCTTTGAAGTTTACATGGCATATAATTTGATATCATCGAACAGGTGGTGTGAATAAGATATTTCATTTATTTATGTAGGTACATCTAATACACGCTAAAAAAAATTGTTAGGATGTAATTGATTTATCCAACAATAAAAAATCAAAACCAAAAAATAACTGGGCATTCATTATGAACATTAGCAATCCTATATCAATGTGTTTCTGTGATTGTAATCGGTCAGGCGGTATAGATTTGATATACAATTATTTAAATGACTATAAAATATGTAACAAACTGTTGAATCATCTGAAGGCTGTTTAAATTATTTATGAAGAGCTCAACTGCTCCAGATCACTGCCAGGCGGTAGTGTCCCCAAAATACTCGTTGCAATCAAGCTCATCATGCCCAACTTGACGAGTTCGATTGTTGATTGATTGAAAATTGTTTATTGCTCAAAATTAACATGTCTGTAGGTACATATGCTAGCAAGCATTGCCTTCCAGTTAACCTTTGCTTAGTGTGGAATTGTTTTGTAGGTAGGTACTTAGTGCGATAAGTAACAAGAAAAGTTTAAGAAAACTGTTCGGGTGTCTGAGCAAACTAATTAAATATGTATGCATACATAAAATATTTTCCGCTTAAATTTTTTCTACATATACCACCCACACCTGGTCGGCATACCACCTTACCGTACCAAACGATTTGCTTCAACTTTTCTTGTTAGCACAAGTAAGGAGTGGAACTCACTTTCCGCGTATGTTTTCCGAACCAGTATAATCTCGGAGTCTTCAAGTCCAGAGTGGTTCTTTCTAGGCAAGCGTGCTCCATCTTCGATCACATTATCACTTACCACCAGGTGAGGTAGTGGTCAAGTTCTTGTCTATCATTAATAAAAAAATATGACTGATTATCTGATTTTGTCAAATGTATATGAAATGCTTGTCTGTTTCTAACACCTCCAATATGATGGTGCATGGAGCTACTGGGTAGATAAAACCTACGCCATTTTTAAGTATTAATATTGACGTAACCAAGTGTCCCTACGGTTTGATTAAATGAGTATGAGTATCAAAGATTACTAGTAATCAGTACGTTTCAGTATATTGTATGTTTGTTCTGAGCGTTAACAAATCTTTATTTTAAGCAAAATAACGCTTGACTGATCTTTTAGCATTCATTTTTCCACCCCTACTCCTCGCCAGGACAAAACACAGCATATTCCAGTACCTACCGACATAAGGGAACTTTTTAATCACACGAATCTTTTCACCCCGACAGAAGTGAGATATTAAAAGTAAAACAAAAACCCCTTGTTTACCCCTTACGCGTTCTTTTTGCTGTGTAATTACTTGCCACTTTTTTATCCTTTTTGTATGTCCTGGGTTTTATATTGATGCATATAACATTTTGTACCTACGTTGTAAAGATGATGAAGATGCGGCTAGAAGTACACATTTTTTTATCTAGCCTATGCTGTCCCACAGCTGGGTAAAAGTATCCCCCTCATATCTCCACTTATCTCAAATCTGTGCCAAATCCTGCCAATCCCTATAAAAAGTACCTATCCAAATCATCGCGACAACGCTTCTTAGGCTTCCACGGCGTCCTTTTCCATTCACCGGTATCCAACCAGATCCATCATCATCAGGAGATTGTTCACCTGATGGACCAACAAGATGTCGAGAGGCACAACATTCAGGCAGTACGCATATTCACAGATGGCAGTAGGATTGAGGGGAAGGTTGGCGCAGCGCTATCCTTATGGAATAGCGAAGCGGAAATCAAGAACCTCAAACTTAAACTGCCATCGTACTGCACGGTCTATCAGGCGGAGCTTTACGCCATATGCAGAGCCACACTTTTTGTCAAGCGCAAGGAGGCAAGCTTTGCGATATACAGCGACTCCCGATCAGCGCTGGAAACAGTTGTCAACAACGGGTCCACTCATCCCCTGGCAGCAGAAACACGCATAAACCTAAAAACTGTCGTACTCTAGGGCAAGGAAATATCCTTGTTCTGGATTAAAGCTCACGCCGGGATGAGTGGAAACGAAAGAGCCGACGAGTTGGCAAAGAACGCGGCCCTTCGTCTAAAGACAAAACCGGAGTACGATGCGTGTCCGGTCTCGTGCGTCAAGCGATAGATCCGTAAGGACTCGCTCGACGTATGGAACCGGAGATACAAAGGGGCATGCCCACTCTCCCTTGTAAAAAATGCTGTCACTGCACACACTTGAAACTAATTGCTAATGATTCTAGGCTTAGTTAGTAATAAAAGAGCTAAGAAGTTAGTTATAAAAAAGTTTACTATAAAGAGAAAAATCAGTTTTTATTTTTCACAAACAACCAGTTTTACATCACTGTATTCAACTACAACTTAAATAGTTTATTATTGTAATTATAACGATTCCTAGATAAATTATGATATTGATAATTACTATCAATTTAATCGTTTAAGCTTTAAGTCAGCAAACAAACAAAAATACGCGAGAAAACAAACGAAACGGCCACAGACACAGATCACAGGAAACGGCTTGTGTATAGTCTAACTTTTTATTAGCTGCAGTAAAATGACGTTTCTAAATGTCATTCCGTAAAATAATGTTGACAGCCTAATCTCAATAGGGATGTGATTCAGTTCACAAAAGTTTACAGAATATCTAATTTAATATTAATGTAAATAAAAGGCTGTATAAACGTTGATCCTTTTAGACATATACAAGGTAACACTCAACAAAACGCTCTCTCAAGCTGGTAGTACTGGTTTTTGACGCTTGACCGCCATTTTGTTTCGGTTGTCATTCGCTCATTCGGCTTCATACTTCTGTTTTGAGTGCATGAATAACTTTGATTTGCCCACTGCGCGTTGTTTTTGTTATCATTATTGTTAAACTTATGTTACGTTGTGTTTGTTTTTCATTACCTGTTTTCGTTACTCGTGTTAGTTTTTTTTGTTTGATACATTGAAGACATGGATGCTCTGCCGAGCACATCGCAAGATGGAGACACATTTTTATCTCCTAAGGAAAAAAGGCCACGTGTAGCTCTAAGTGCAACTGAAAAACTTTGGGTCCAAAACGTTTACAAATATGTGTTTGAAGTGAAATCTTTAGAATCAATCATTGAAGTTCCAAAAACAAGTGAATGCGTTAACAAGGTGGCTGAAGTCTTGGGAATATCCGTCCGCACAGTTTATTCCGTTTTAAAGGAGCACAAGGAGAACGATAGCAAATCACCAAAGCCTCCCGAAAAAACGGGCCCAAAACTTACATTTAAAGATAAACTTGATGATTTCACATTCACTGCTCTTAGACGAATTGTACATCAGTTCTTTCATAGAAATGAAATACCCACCATCGCAAAAGTTAGTTTACACATGTCGTCACTCATCTTTTTATTATACGTTATGTATGTTTTCTCCCATCCCAATCTATCTATGTATGATGATGATGATGTATGTAATCTTAACCAATTAGGTAATAACTTTAATCATTTTTAGGTGCTGCAAGTTGTAAATGATGACCCAGGATTGCCCAACTTCTCGAAAGAGACATTGAGAAAAATTATGAAGCATCTTAATTTCGAATTCGCTACTCGATCACGCAAGAGTGTGCTTATTGATAGACAAGATATCATATCATGGCGCCAGCGCTACCTGCGTTTAATTAAACAATATCGTAGGGAGGGAAAATACATATATTAAGACGAGACCTGGGTCAACGCTGGTACGTGTCAACTCTTAGTTTCTTCTATTTGTTCCCTTTTTGTTTTGATGTCGAAACTTATGATTCTTTTTTGTTCGACAGCGACAGTGATTTCGAAAAAGATTAATTAAATAACATTATTATGACGTTTTTGTTTCATTTTGAATGTACCTCCCTATACTTCCACTAAAAAAGATCAATCCTTTAGTATAGTAGTAATAATAGGTAAAAAAATACATTACAACTTAATATTAAATCTCAAAAAAAAAACCAAACTGATTATTCATGTATGATTCACTCATTTAGCTACATCCCTATTTATTTTTCTTCAAAAACCGGCAACCCACAAAACGTCATTTTACTGCAGCTAATAAAAAGTTAGACTAGGTACTTGTTTGTGAATGACGTACGCGCACAGTCATAGGGATTGGCATATCGACCATCGACTATTATCCGAAATATCGATTTATCGGCGCAAAATAATCGGTCAAATCGAGCAATCGATTATATTTAATCTCAAGGCGCGCGCGCACAGAAGTGCCATTTTTGACATCGCGCTCCTGTACAATCAACAGACGAGGGCAAAATTATTCCAGTAAATCAAAATTCAATATTTTAATGCAAAGAAATAATAATCATCTGATTCTGTTGAGCAAATGTTGAATCGAAGTAAAATTGAGTTTATTTCGATTCAACACGAGCGCCACAGATAAATACAAAAATATACCTACCTATTTCCTTCTGAAAATCAGATATTTAGTGTGTCAGGGGTAGTAATAAGGTAATAAAATGTACGAAAAATATAAGTACCAATTGTACCCAAGCGAAAAAAAATGTACTTATTTGTCTTTGGAGATGTTTAATAGAATTCATTATGTATTTCTGTGTTGATTTTGTAAACTTGGATTGAATAGGTAGTCGATATCGATCGATATCGACTATCGTTTGAGTTAGTTCTTAATTCGATGATTTGGGAGGAATAACGAGTGATAGGTGCCTAACTAAAAAATATCTCATGTCTGTGTCATTAACTCGTCTCTGCATGGCCTTATGCAAAAATCGTGCGAAGCTTTAACCTCTCATCTGTTGATCGAATTAAAATCGAGATAATGCTACAGATAAGCCGAGTTATTTTTTTTCCGCTTTTTTTCTCTCCACTGGTTAATCCTAAAGCCATCTAGAAGGTGGCGCTGAGATCAACGGCCCGCCGATTATGATCAAGGTTAGCTGAGAGCGAGAGGATTTAGATCAATTGCGGTGCGTCAACAGCTGAGCGCAAATTCAGCGCGCACTGCGATTGGCTGAGATTATCTCGCTCGGGCGCTCGTTACCAGCGCGAGTCAAGCATAATACCACCCCCGGGTTAATTAAAGAGAAAAAAAAAACTATTTACAAAACGCTCATTGGGAAACAAATATCGTTTTGGTTTCGTACTTCTGAAATCGGTGACCGATTTTTCGTGTCAGTGAAAATACAGTCAAATAAATCGATTGTTTTATTTATGGTCTTTTATCAACAATCGATTATTGTCTCAGAACAACTCTGGCTCAACACTAATGTTTGCAACTGGAGGCAATTTGCTACCATTTCATTTCCTGTCGTTTTCATATTCATTATTATTTTAAAATATTGTAGGATACTTTTCGTGTTAATCGATTGATACGTAGAATAACGAAAAAATGTAACATATTTTTTGGATGAACGCAATTTTTTGTGCAGTTGACAGCATTATATGGGCATGCCCCTTTGAGGACAAAGGAGACGTTACAAAAATGTTTTTCCCAGACACTGTGGCGGCAAACAGGATAATTAGAAAAATCGCAATCTCAAACGTGCTCACGCAGATATTCACGGGGCACGGTGGGTTCACAGAATACCTAACGCGGTTTAAGTGTAAGGAAAACCCATCGTGCACCTGTGATCCAGATGTAGATGAAACTGTTGCACATATCCTGTTTCAATGCCCAGCTTTTGGTCGTCGGAGATACGAAACTGAACATATGATGGACTGTGTTTAAAATGCTGGGAATGCCAGCAACATCGTCTCAGACAAGTATATTAGACCAATGAAAATGAAAATGAAAATATTTATTTACTACAAATGCACGTAGGTACATAGCTTAACTTAGGTTACAGTTTTAGTAAGTACAATTCGTAGAGCAGGGTAAACATTTACAGGTACCTGTCGTCTCCTCACTAGGCTAAGCCTGTATCGAGGAAACATTATAAACAACTTTTCATAAACGAATTCTCGCACAGTAGACAGTAATAATAGTTGTAAAAGCTAATGATGCACCGATTGACTTAGATATATAGATAGATAGGGGAGTTCAAGATAAATAAATATTGTATTATAATTATATATGTTTATAGTACTTATAACAAAAATATATATTCTAAAACTTAAAAATTACAATGAAGTTAACTTTCGAATATTATAATGTCCTCGGTTTCTTGGTAAGTTATTGTAGCTAGCCAAATATTAATCATACGTTTTGCTTCACTAACTGATTTATTTTTTATGTCACAGTATTTTGCGACATTGTTGTAGACGTGTAACTTCATAAAACAACCTAAACGTTGTGCAAATTTTGTATTAACGGGAGGGGTTGGTAATTTAAAGACTCTGCGGTTTAATAAGAAGTCGTACTCTGGGGATGTTATGACAGATTTATGCGTTATCAGAGATGTTTTTAGCACAAAGAGTTTGCGCACACTTAGAACACCAGCATCTATGTAAAGAGACGTCGTGGGATATCTATAGGGCTTGCGTAACATCACCTTAAGGACAGATCTCTGAGCTCTTTCCGCCTGTATGATAATGGATTTAGCGGCACTGCCCCAGCACGTAATGCAGTAAAGTAAACTATCAGGGATTGGCATAAAGCATAGTAGACCGACGTAAGTGTGTCGACGCTTGCAACATACCGCAGATTTCTCATTATATTGATAATTTTTCTAATACGAGCCGAAAGAAACGCAATATGAGATTTAAAGGAGAGTTTTTCATCAAGTTGCACACCAAGATATTTTAAAGCCTGTGTTCGTTTAAGTGGTTCACAATTGCATGAGTTTGCAATGCAACAGTTGTTGTGGATTCTGAGACATGCGTTTTCTACAGGGGCTGAGGCCTTGGTTTTATGAAAGCACAAGTACACAGTTTTTTTTGTATTTAGTGTGAGGAGATTTTGTTCTAGCCACTGTGAGATTAGCACCATACCACGTTCTGTAGTGGCATATACCGCAGGCCAAGTCAGACCATGAAATATTATAGCGGTATCGTCTGCATAGCACAAAATGTCTGCGTTTTCTAGAGGCGTATCGTGTATATCATTGATATACAACAGAAATAATGTAGGCCCCAGAATACTTCCTTGGGGTACACCAAACTTGATTGATTGTGATCCGCTAGTATACTGACCAATTTTTACACACTGTCTCCGATCTGTTAAATAGCTCTTGAACCAGTTCAATGCTACTCCCCGGACCCCAAGGCCATCTAACTTTTGCAGGAGAATAGGAACGGAGACAGTGTCGAACGCTTTGGCCAGATCTAAAAATACGCCGACACAGCATTTTCCAACATCCAAATTTGAGGATACGACATTTGTAAGTAAAGTAATGGCGTCCTCAGTACTTTTTCCCTTGCGAAAACCAAACTGTTTGGATGCAATCAAATTATGAGACTCCATGAAGTTTACCAAACGTTTATTTGCAAGCTTTTCAAGGATTTTAGAGAAAGTTCCCAAGAGTGAGATCGGACGATAGTTATCTACAGAGCTTTTAGACCCATTTTTATGGATTGGGGAAACAGATGCAATTTTCCATACATGAGGAAAAATACCATGCGAAAGGCTTAGGTTAAATATAAAAGTGAGTGGTGTAATGATAGTATCTTTTATGAATTTTATCAGGGAATTACCAAAACCGTCTATTCCAGGGGCTTTATTATTTTTTAAATTCATAATAATTTTTTCAACTTCTTCATTGTCCGTTGGACTCATGAATATAGAGTCAACAGGGGAGTTTTTTATTTTAACTGATTTGGAGAGATTATCTTCGCTCGTTTTTAACTTGGAGAGTATTTGGTCAGCAAGCCGTTGACCAAGCGATGCAAAGTGACTATTAGTTAAGTCAATGGATTGCTGTGCATTCAAACAGCCCTGAATTGTTAATAGTTCTGATGGTTCCTTATTAAAATGTGTTAAGTTACAGATATTCTTGATAGTTTGCCAAAGTTTTTTTGGGTTTTCTTTGTTTGCTTTAAGTTCTTTATTTTCATAAACAGATTTTAATTTACGTAAGAGGTTTATGAAGAAGTTATGATATCGTGTATAGGTTAGTTTAATTATTGCATTGTCTGGATCCTTTCTAGCACGTAGGTGTAGCTGATCGCGAGTTCTCATGCACTTCATCAGTCCTGGTGTTATCCAGGGCTTTAGATTGAATTTAGATCTGCTTAGTTTTACTTCTTTTGAGTGCTTGCTAGTAACATCTGATAGAATATCCATGAAGACTTCGCTTGCTTTATTAACATCGTCAATGTCAGTAACAGTTGACCAGTCCAAGCTTGCTAGATCATTTTTTATTGCACTATAGTCCAGTTTAGTTACGCAGCGGTTTGGTCGAAGAGGTCTTGGCTTAGAAAGGGATATGCCGAGCATTATTGGGAAGTGATCTGTGATTACTGTTTGCCAAACAATGCCAACAGCTGTTTGCACAGGGCAGTTTATATCTTTGACGTAGATGTGGTCCAAACACGAAGGCCCCCTTGTGGGTTTCGTTATCACTGGTAGGAACCCGTGTTCTGCCATAAAACACTGGTATTCAATGCTGCGCGAACTCTCTAACGCTTCCGCAATATTAATGTTAATATCTCCAACAATTATAAAGGGAAGTCCATTTGCTTGGCTAATATAGGTTGCTAGTGAGGTAAGAAAATTATCAATGTTACTAACAGATGGCGAACGATACAGACAAAGAATATCAATGACTTTTGGAATAGAAATGATTAAGCTATCAGCATCGTTTATGTGGGGTTCCAAGACTGTTGCATTCCAGACATCTTTTAAGTATACAACAAGTCCACTATTTTGATTTACATGCATAATAGAATTATATGAGCGGTAACCAGGGATTTGTGGGATGATTTGACATTCATGGAGCCAACACTCAGTCAGAATTACAATATCCATAGATACGTCTAGACGTTTTAGGGCCACTAATAATGCATCAAAGTTTCTCTGTATACTCCTTATATTCCATGAAAGCAGCTTAAAGCTGTGTATTGGCGTAAACAGCCGTTTACAACATGCTGGATCGTTCACAATCTCACAGTTAATTTTAATAGAGTCCAAGTCTGAGCACAGGGTGTCAGTGAACATCATTGCGGCAAGAAACATATATCCATATACCCAATGAAACCAGTTTAAGCATGGTGGTACTCTGTTTGTTTCTTTGTCACTCACAAGCAATAAGATGAAGTCGTATTTAACAAGGTTGTATCCATAGTTAAAAAAGTAAATTATGATAGGTAGTGAGACATAAATATATGTCAAGTGTTCAGTAGATTTAATAATATATAGATAAATAACTGTTAATTTGATTGGTGGCATTGGGTTACATGGGCGGTTAGCATCCGACATAAATGTCTGGTACGTCTTCTGAAGGTTAGATTCTGATATTACTTTAAGAACTGATTTGAGGTATTGAAGGCGGCAAAAGACGATCCAGGTCCTTCTGCGTGTGAATTGGCATAGCAGCTTTTCCTTCTCGCTGCCTGATATATATGGCGCCATGGCTACACCAGCAGAATGCGTAGCCATGCAATTTTGCTCTGGATCTTGTGTCACGAAATAAGACCCTGTTTTCCTTTGTCAGTCTTTCGTTAAAGAAGACTTTTCGCGAAACGCCTGCAACCCCAAGGTCGGCACTATTTATATTATTTCGTGACTTGCTAATTTTGAGGAATTCATCTCGCTTGGATCGACGTAGAAACCGGACCACTATCGGGCGTGGCATACTTGCTCCATCCTCAGGCAATGCCGCAGTTACCGGGGGCCGGCGTGGGCCCACACGGGTTACCCAGTCGAAATCTCGGTCCTCCAAGTCTATTCCCATTTTTTTGGCAGCCACTAGTACGGTGTGGTGTAGGTTTTCAGATGAGTTCTCCGGGACACCGATTATCTCCACCTCGTTCCTCAAGTTAGCTTGTGCCTGCGTTTTTAATTCATTTTGAAGCTGGAACACGGTATGCTGCAGAGTTTCAACTTCAGTGTCACGTTTCTCCAAGTACTTAATGCGTTCATCGGTGGCGGCTAACTTGAGCATCACTTCATTCATTTTATCATTGGTAAAGGTGAGGGACTCAGTGAGGTCCTCTAATTTTGTCTTTACTGATGAAAACTCAAAAGTTAGCAGGCGTAATTGTTCGGTAAGCTGGTTCGTTTCCGATTCGGTCGAATCTGACTTTTTACGAGTAGTGTTATCTTCACAGCCGCCGGCCCTAACAGGTGTAAGACTATTGTCACCGCCTTTTTTCTGATCAGCACAACAAACGGGGCATTTCCAGGCCTTTCTACGTTCCACAGTTAATGAAGACAGATTAATGCACAGCGTACAAAAACATTTATCACAGTTTGCAGATGTGCATCTGACAGAATTTGAGTCCTTGGTTGTCTTAAGACAACCTGCGCACTTCATTCTTGTTGATTAATTAATTCGCCTTACCAAAATCCTATGAAACAAGTGGCCGCTCCAGTGTTGTATACTCTTTGCAAGTAGATTCGACGCAAGCAAACGCTTCAATCACAGTGCACGCGACTATCGCGGTTGGGTGATGCGCGTAACCGTGAAAATGCTCTGCGCAGCGTCGATACACAATCCGCCGCTGTACCCGCAACAACCAGCATAAAATATAACTTGCTAGTTTTCGTTCTAATTTCGAGATTTTACTTGATTTGTTGTACTGTTTTCACTGAGTATAATATAATATTGTTACTAAATGTTAAATAACAAGTTTAGGTAAAAATCTTGACCAAACAAAGTGCTTTTATATGGAAATTTAAAATTTTAAGTAAGAGAGCTTTAGCACAGTGTTTACTGTCCGACTGGCGCGGCGTAATGATGATGCAAGAGGGGTAAAAAAAAATGAAAATGAGACTATTAGGTCAAGTGAGATGTCAAATGAAAGGTCTTCATTAGTACATTTCGACCCCGTTTTTACTTTTAGTAAAGTTTTTGTAGATTTTGAGTTATTAGCCATAATAAAAACTAAACATTGACAAAATTCACAGGGTACACCAGTGACCCCACAGTGCTGTAATTTGGTATGCGTGTAGCTTATGTATCACAAATATAGGCAAAAGTCTGAAATCTAGAATAACTGCAATTTGTACACCAAAAAAAAGAAACCAATTAACATGAACTCCCGCTACCTGTAATTTGAATGAAACTGTATGTCAAGTTAAATGGTTTTTATTTCGTGGCACTATTTTGATAGTCAAAGATTACGGATAATATTTTTTTGGTTTTTATGGTAGACTCGCGAGATGTCAGTTCGGGGCGAACCACTAGTTATAATCAAGGTCATATAATTATAATTAGGTATAATAAAGAGGAGGCCTTTGCCCATTAGTGGGGGCTGGAGGATAGATAGATAGATAGATGGATAGATGTGTATAGGTACATCTATATTATCTATATAAAAATTATGCTTGAAAAAAATACCTTCCATACTAAAAAGTCATAAGTTATGATAAAATGAGCCAGGTTACCGCACTAATCTGCGGCAGGTAATCGAGTGGAAGGGAGCTGACGGGACACCTTCCTCCCTAGTTAATTGAATCGAGATGACCTTTTGTGAAGGCGAACGAAAATAATGAATGTGGGAAGCCAGAATGGAGTATTTTTGGTAGGAACGAATGAATTACGACTTATGGTAGAAAAATAATTGGATAATATATAATGAATGAGCCCAGCAAGAGACGTTCGGTACTTACCAGGAAAAATTGGAATAATAAATTATTTACTATTGAATGTAAGTATTTTATCAGCATTAAGAACGAGTAGGTATATAATAGGTATTATTGAAATACCAAAACCTCACATCAATATCTTTTCAATCATTTACAGTACAGTATGTCGCATGCATTTTCGTAATGCTGCATTCAAAAGATAAATCCAGACAGATTGCAAACAGTCCATTTATGAAATTGGCCATTGTTAATCAAGGGATGTTTGTGATTGCTAATTATTGATTCGATTAAGTGATATTGGATTGGATGAACTTGCATATCGACAGATGTTTAACGCAATGAATTTAATTACTCTATCAATTTTGATTTCATTAAACATTTTTGTCTGTTTTTGCAGTGCAGGAAGCTGAAACCTGCGCTTTGTTATTTCTGTGGTCGTTGTGGCCATTGGTTCTTTTGGATTAAGCTGAGTAAGCTGAGAGAGCGGTAAAGGTGTTGTGCTTAGCCTACTCCATTCAAAATCCTGTTTCAAGCACAACAATTGAGTAATTGCTGCGAGTTGCCACGAGGGGGGCTTTATACAACATCTTAAATGGATAGATATAAAATGACAAAAATTACCTTCTGAAAATTGTGCACTATCCACTATGATCCTGTGCTAATCCTATTCAATCCATTGACGGCGACTTTTTATTGTATGTTGAAACAAAGAGTTTGGAAAAAAAACTTGACGTTCCGTGTCGTATAAAATAGCCAATAGGTCATTTAGGTATTGTTATAATCATCCAAAATATTCCCATAAAACGAAATATATAGATACAACACTTGTAAATATTTTTCAAGCCAAAAGCTTTTGGCAATAATTTTCAGTTACCTATATACCCTGCGCAGAAAAACATTTCAGAAATAGGGTGACCTCTTGTAGACGCAGCTGGCTAAAAATAGGTCAAACCATACGTGCAAGTAAACGAATTACCAAGTTGTTTGCCAAATGTATTAAGCGGTGGGCTAACTCAATTTTATGGGTGAAACCACGGATATAAAAATAAATGGCCAGCCCGGCGCGTGGCGTCGTGCACGTCGATCGCTGTGTTCGTGGATTGTAATTCCTCTTATTGTTTTAAGTTATAAGTAAATGTCAAATTTTTGTTTTATGGTGGAATTAAAATACTATATTTACTAAACTGTGTTTCTCTGATGCTGTTACGTTGCGCAATAGCGGCAATCGGCGTGAGTGTTGAAAATGTGTGCGAGAAGTTAGGAATATGCATCCGAATCAGCAGGCCCCGAGTGAGTAATTGATCGAGCCAAGCGAGATTTCCAAATCGACTTGGGCAAATCGGCGTTGTATGTATGTATGTATGTTTGTTTGTCCGAGGATAACTTTCGAAGTGTTTATCCGATCATCGTGAAATTTGGTATATAGGTAGGTAATTATGACACAATTTTCATGAGACTCAATGAGCTAAAAATTTTGGGGGGTTGTTGAGATATTGGGGTTCAAGAGGGGTAAAAAAAAATGAAAATGAGACTATTAGGTCAACTGAAACGTCAAATGAAAGGTCTTCATTAGTACATTTTGACCCCGTTTTTACTTTAAGTAAAGTTTTTGTAGATTTTGAGTTATTAGCCATAATAAAAACTAAACTTTGACAAAATTCACAATGAAATTAACATGAACTGCCGCTACCTGTAATTTGAATGAAACTGTATGTCAAGTTAAATGGTTTTTATTTCGTGGCACTATTTTGATAGTCAAAGATTACGAATAATATTTTTTTGGTTTTTATGGTAGACTCGCGAGATCTGAGTTAGGGGCGAACCACTAGTTATAATCAAGGTCATATAATTATAATTAGGTATAATAAAGAGAAGGCCTTTACCCATTAGTGGGGGCTGGAGGCTAGATAGATAGATAGATGGATAGATGTGTATAGGTGCATCTATATTATCTATGTATATGTATAAAAAATATGCTTGAAAAAAATACCTTCCATACTAAAAAGTCATAAGTTATGATAAAATGAGCCAGGTTACCGCACTTGTCTGCGGCAGGTAATCGAGTTTTTTGTTTTAACTAAACTTTGACGAAACCCACAGGGTACACCAGTGACCCCACAGTGCTGTAATTTGGTATGCGTGTAGCTTATATATCACAAATATAGGCAAAAGTCTGAAATCTAGAATAACTGTAAGTTGTACCCCAAAAAAGGTAACTAATTAAGATGAACTCCCGTTACCTGTAATTTGAATGAGACTGTAGGTCAAGTAAGTTGGTTATATTTTCGTGGCACTATTTTGATAGTTAAAGATTACGAATAATATTTTTTTTGTTTTTATGGTAGACTCGCGAGATCTCAGGTCGGGGCGAACCACTAGTTATTAATATTAAGTCCGCTCTTCTATAGCTACAACAAATTAAAATGAGCTCCAATCGTAATATCTAAGTAGTGTAGTGGTTTATGCAAAGGGTTGAGACGTATCAATATTATATTTGTTGCATCAGCGATCCTCACACTAGGTCAAGCCTATATCGTGAGGAATAAGCTCTAACTACTAGCGATAAACGCCAATTGTTATTTAAGGTGTCCAATAAAGTATTTTATATCTGTGTCTATTAGAAAAGGCTCCATGGCCGCAGTAATACTATTTCCACAAAAATCGAATAAAAAAAAAAGAAAATATCTACTCTGTCCATATTTTATACGTCCATTGATAGAACGAGTTTTGCCAAGAATAGGGGAGTTACGGAGTTGTGACAACAATTTCGAATTGGCTTTTTAAGGTACATGAACGGAAATAAAATGTAATATTGAATGAGGCAATCAACGAGTTTGCGGTACAGAGTCATTTCCTGAAGTTTTCCTGCTGATTTGAGATGGGACGAAGCGTCAAATGTCTCAATTTTTATGGGAACATTGGATAGATTTAGCCGTAGAGATAGGGTCGGTGAATTTAAATAAAACTAACATGAAATAAAAAATATTTATTTGACATGTCATAAAGAAGAAATAAAATATCAGTGATATACTCTCTGTATTCTACTGGTATTGTATTTTTTTTTAAATAGTAGAACTTAGAAAATACTTAATTGCACACCACAAAATGAGGCAATGAAATAGGAACAACATAAGTCGTAGCTAGGTCTATGTTAATTGACCTTTCGGGCAGAAGTCGAAAAAAATAAATTCATGAAAGATATAGGAAAGTTCTCCGGACGTTTGTCCGGCGAAGTAGTTTTCTTTTACGAGAAGCCTCTACGATTCTCACAAAATAATCTTTTTCACTTTTTCCTGAAAGTAAGTCCCCTAAAAGCCACAAATCTTATTGAAAACATCTGCGTTCGATGTCTAGAGGAAAAAGCCTATAACATGAAAGGGTTCTTGACTGAAGTGACGAGTTCTTTTACAATTTACTGGGTAAGACACAACCTTCTCGAGTGGCCTATATAAAGGCCCGGGAACGACATTTGTGTCCTTTATAAGGGGCAAATGTTGCGTGTGTACAAAATTGGGTACAATTCATAAAGGTTATTGCTTTATTTTCTTTGATAGAAATCTATTGAATTTTTACTTATTTACCTTAGCACCTACCTACATGTAAAGACTAAAATATTAAAGCACTTTTAACAAAAAATACCTAAGACTGTTAATAATAATAATAATTAAACATTTATTTAAGACCTGACAGATCCATAGTTTTTGTTGGTAACACAGAAAAATCTTACTTAAATAATATTGTTAGTAGGTATACAAAAAGACAAGATAAAAATAAATGCTGTAATATTGAAACATGAGCGCATTAAGCTTAAGCAAAGCCATCCAGCGCCTCATGATATATGAGCTCATGTTCCCGGCAACAACGGTCAGGAAGCTGTTGGTGCTTCCACGCATGCGGCTCACCAGGGATGCGGTTCTTTTTCGAATGATCGCGTAGAAATCATCGGTACGCGCATCTGCAAACAACATATATTTAAGATTTTTTCAATATTTTGTTTTTTTTACCTACTGTTTTTGCTCAGAAAACTTTCGTGATTTAATTCAATCCTTATTATTATATGGATTTATCACGTACCATTTTATCTGGGTTACTACCACTATCGGTCGTAACATCAATAAAAGGGTAAGACACAAATCCCAAAAAAAACAAGTTTTGATTTTGTTTATTTATAACTTAATAGGCGTCACTTAAACATACCATCATCATGCCAAGTTTCAGCTCTACATAATACTAATATTATAAATGTGAAAGTTTGGATGTTTGTTTATTTGTTTGTTACTCAATCACGTCGTAACGGCTGAACCGATTTCGATGAAATTTGGCATGTCATAAATCTCATAAATCAGTTTAATTGGGATAAAAATGGAGGGTCAAGTCAAGTTGCAAAAGCGAGTGTAGCTTTATTTCTAGGTTACCTTCACATTTAGTAGTGTAACGCGTACAAAGTTGCGGGCAACAGCTAGTATTATGATGTGATTATAACCTGGATTAACAAATAGGCTACTTTTTGTTGACAAAAAACGCGTGCGAAGCTGCTGGCGGAAGCTACTCAACAATAAATAGTCTACAAGTAAAACGGCTGCAACTGGCCGGACAGACAAACTGACGGAAATGGCGAAACTATAATAGTTCCGAGTCAGATTACGAAACCATGTGGTACTTATGAGAAATAAAGTTCTTTAAACCTAAACCCTAAAACGTAATATAGATAAAAAAAAATTTTTTTTCCTTACCATTGTATTTCAAATTAATAGTTCTAGTTTTGTAAAACACCCAAGTTTGTCTAAAAGAATAAAGTAGCGCACGACCTATCACTCTATGTCTACCTTCCTTTTTGTGCTTTTAGTATGAGTATCGAAGTATTTTCGGCGCTTTGACTCAGCTTTACATAGCACGGCCCATTGGCAGCCTTTGAGCGCACGCCCAACTTACCTCCGAAATGGACTGCGAAATTGTTTCAAACAGAATCCTCAACAGACTTCTATCACTTCGAATCAGGAGTTTAATTTAAAATGAACTTTATGGAACTGAATATAGATTGAAAATCGATATGATGAGACTAATTTTACCGGCTAACGTTTTGGAACGGATATTTGCGATCGTATAAGACACGAGACCCGGGTTATTACCTAAAATTTGTGATAGCAATCGGTTGCGCAAAATAAATTTTCCTACTAGCGTTGTCAATGATCTCGCCTGATGGTAAGCGATGATGCAGTCTACGATGATAAACGCTTGCCTAGAAGAAACCTAATCACTCGCGACTTGAAGATTTAGCTTGTAGTATTTGAAGTTAGGTTAAAGAAACAGTTTTTACTTGTAAAAACCCTTTCCGTAGTATTCAGTAAGAAGTCAGAAACTTCTTATAAGATATAAAAAAAAACTAAGGCTGTAATTGTAAATGATGTCTGAGAACGTATTATTTGTTTTGATTTCTTTGTAAGATACCTACATAAGACGTTTCGTACCGTACCTACTTTTTGTTAGGTTAGGTTACTCACTGTTAATTAAATACAATGATTAGTGATTACACCATTCAATTATTTACATCGTGTAAGATGATGATCATGAATGGTTTTAGGGTCCGGACCGATTCGGACGCTATGTTTGATGAAGATCTGGTCAGCCGGTTTGAATATTAACAGCACTTTTCCGTTTTGGTGAAGGAAAAGCTGTAATAGTACATTAAGATACTCGTATAAGTGCGGTAAGTTGAAAATTACTGTAATTATCAAAGCGCACGGTTGTCATACGACGTTTTATAACGTTTTATAAGGAAATAAATCAAACTCGGACTTTCTGAAACGAATAAATCTTTAATCACTTGTTAAAGCAGTTAGAAAAATTTGAACAATTTGTAAAATTTATTATTACATTGTCAGTCTGCATTTTTAATGTTGTCAAGTTATTATTATTATATCCCAAAGTTAATTTTATTCATAAAATGTTGACCACTTTTCTGACATAAAAACTCTTTCCTAAGATTTTAAAAAGTACCGTTCGTTTTAGATGGAGCATCTTGATAAACCGTACGTTTTACCTTATTAAAAAGAAACTCGTGCGTTTTACTCTACAATAGCGCACAAGTACGTAATGACATACATTACGATATTGAAATTGGTGAAATAAGAGACCCTTTACGAGCAAATGTGTCATTAAATTTATTACGGTTTTTTTATGTGTCCAGGGTTTTTATATTTTTTAATGTAATCTTGTGTCAATTGGAATTGAACTATCTAAAGCTGTCTATAGGTTTCAATATCGCAAATGAGCACCATACATCCTTTATCTGTAAAGGTATGTTTTAGTAGTTAGAGTGAAATTGCTGTGCTAGCATTTCTCCTTTACTCAGTTTCCAGGAACGGATGTTTTTCTTGTCAACGAAATTAATGTGTTGTCTAGTGTTTATTTCTGGTTCTCGGAAACTGTGAAATGCTTTTGTTGGAGTGTGATGAAGAACCGTAAGTTATTGTTAGAACGAGAGGATGTTTGAAATAAATATACTGGTAAAAAGGCTTGCTGAAAATTCGTATGTGAAAAATTAACTGCAACTTTTTTATACATTAAAGGCTTGCGTTTGTCCACGATCTTGATACAGTCTAAGATGGAACACGCTTGCTTAGGATAAACCTGTTTACTCCATCTATATTCTGGGTCATTTACGTGGACAACGATATTATAAATGCCCATAGTGTTGTTAAAGACCGCTAGAACGTGGCATGTGTGAGCTTATGTGTTCTAGAAAGATGACCTAATAAATGTTGCTGGAAGCATGTAGGCTGCACAAGATCTTTGGGAAGTCCTATTTTCAACAGTGGACGTCCTGTGGGTGATATGATTATGATGAGCCGTCATTTCAGTACTCACTCCTTTCTTACCCATTGAACTTTCACACAATCCATTCAATTTTTCTTTATCCTGCCTAAATACCCCTCAACATTCTACATAATGTACTGAAATAAATGAATACCTAGAAGATAAAATTGCTTAGAACTTTTTGCATTAACCAACTTTTCATCTAATAAATCACAAAAATGACTGACTCAGCATTAATAAAACCGTCCATACGTAGGGTGACCACATGAGAATGAATGTAGCGTTTTAACTTATTTTCCGCTCACTCATCGTAATGCGACCGACATCCCTAAATTGGGTTTATTCTGAATCGCTCTTAACGTTTTGCTTTGTCTGAGAAGATAATTATGAAAATACAAATCATTATATTCTAGGCATCTACATTATACAGCCCTCTAGTATATAAAGTTGACGTCTGTTCAAAAACGTTGCCCAAGTTTCTTAGTATTTGGATAATTAAGTAGAACGGCAGTAGACCATACATATTTTATTGTACGCTTATTAAAACCAATTGCAAGCCTACAATTTGCTCAATATTATGAAAGTTGGCAATTATATTTGCCGAAATAAAAATTAATAAATGTATTATCTACCAAAAATATATAAATAAATAAATAAAAATTTCTGGACATTTCACACAGCGCTATCTAGCCCCAAACTAAGCAGAGCTTATATATTGGAACCAGCTTATACTATGGGAACCAGATAACTTATAGAATACTTATATACTTTTTTTTTTGTAAATACATACTTATAATATATAGAAAAACAGCCAGACACGGAACAAATATCTGTAGATCATGCAAACATTTGTTCCGCGGCGGGGATCGAACCCGCTACCTCCTGCGTCTCAGCCGGCTATACGCGCACTGCGCCACGGAGGCAGTCAAAAAAAAAAGTTGTGCTTTTGCGGATTGGTAGGTTTCTACTTGTTATTATGGTATGCGTGCGAATTTGTACTTATCTCGGTCCTCTCTGTAACAGCCCCTGGGATGGTGTTCTGCAGAAATAAGCAATATCACAGTCTGTCCAAACACTTGTGAACCAATAACTTGCACGTGTCGCAAGATATCTCAATTTGATCGCCACTTATTGTCCTTACAACTTTATCACACCATTTTGAACTTACCACACATTCTTATAAGGCATACATTAGTTTCAACAGATATTGATGACTTTTAAGAAGTTTACAAGGGAATATCACCTGTATACTGGTAGGATAAAGTCTAAAATTGATGTGAATGTTCAAACTATAAGAATTTTCCGAATAGATGAATTAATTTCCCATGAAAGTGACGATGTAAGAGTTTGGCAAAGTTCAATAAGTTGGTAAAGATGAATATTTATTTATCCCCGAGTGAGCTGTTAGCACAATATGAATAAATATATAAGTGTTTATCTACGACTCTACGTAGTTCATTTATTATGTACATTATTGCAGTTGCATTGAAAATCACTCGGCCACCAACTCATTTGACCATTATTTAATAGGTTTTATCAGTTTTAAATATTTTTTCTATACGTTAGAAGAAGCAAATGGCATCGCCTATAACAAAGTATTGTCTCGTAGGTCATGCACCTTAGGAACGTGCCTCATGAGCCTGACTACCCTTCAAATCGAAACACAGCAATGCTGCTTGGCGGCAGAAATAGGTATGGTGGTAGTATTTCCCGGACGAGCCTTTTCACAAAAAACTCTAATATGAGTAATTTTGGGCTGTTGATAAGCGTTAAGTATATCAAAAGTTTATCCCGGGTAATTACAGGTGTGTTTTTTATCTTGCCAAGATAGGCAAATCAGTTTTTTAAATTACTTATCTCGTAATCAGAATGTTGTTTAAAAAAAATGTATTTCTTTTGCTACGCCACTTTCTCTCAATCTCACTCTCAATCTCCCTACTCGGTTTCAATCTGAGCGAACCCTGCATTACTCAACTACAGTGCGAATTCCACCTTTATTTGTTAAGGTAATATTCAAAAACAAAAATAATGACATTCCATCCTTATCAGAAAACTTATCACTTATTATTAACCACATCTTCAAAGATAAACAATTAGATAGAATAAACCGTTAATGAATTCACACTGCTATGATTAGTAATGGACACTAACTTAAATTGGAACTTGCATACCAAAAAAATTAAATCTAAACTTTCCAGATTCACGTATGCCCTGCGCGAGATTAAGAAAACAATTTAACAAGTTCACTTGCAATTTATTATGCGTAAGCCTATAATTACCTATCATATTCCGTTATCTTATGGGGGAACAGTACAAATGCAAGCTATTTACACTACAAAAGAAACTTATCCGAATATTAGCTAACATAGAACAAACAGATAGTTACAAACCCCATTTTCAACAACACAAAATTCTTACCCTACCATGTATTTATATCATGGAAGTGTGTAAATTTGCTAGGAAATACAAGCATTTATACAAAACACGGGAAGAAATGCATACGACATTGCGGTACAAAAACAAGCTTATGATACCTGCTTCCCGACTCAAACTGCTCTTCAAGCCCTTACGTAATGTCGATCTAAATATACCTGACGCGTTGAAAAATGAGACTAATAATAAAAAAATTATAAAACAATTAAAATACTTACTATTTACTAAAACTTACTATACAATTAATGAAAATTTTAATGACAAATTTAATTAAAAATTACAAATTTTAGATGCTTACCTACTATCTACTTTGACGTTAGATTTGATTTTGTTTTATACTACTGGAGATGGAACACGCCTATGGCCTACCTAATGTTAAGTGGTAACCATCACCTATAACAAGTTTGCCTCGTAGGTCACGCTCCTTAGAAATGTGCCCTACGATGCACATCCCTGCGTCCATCAACTTGAGGCATACAGGTGTAAAGCCTCATGTGCCTGTAATTTCACCGGCAACCATACCCTTCGAACCGAAACACAGCAATGCTGCTTTGCGGTAGAAATAGGTATGGTGGTAGCACTTCCCCGGGCGAGCCCTTTCACAAGAAACTCTACTACTCTTGAATGTTTTCTTTTTAAAATAAGTATAACCTAACAAGAACAATGACGTCCTCCTCCCTCCAGAATATTGTTGTGCCCAACAGGGTCCCTGTTGGGCCATTGTGGACATGGGCAATAATGAACATGTACTATTATTTACCACCTATGTATTAATACATTGTGGAATACAATAAACGATTGAGTATTGGGTAATAGGATTGTTACACTACGCCGACTTGGTACGCCACCGCTACTCACTCTCAATCTGACCGAACCCTAACTTGCTCAACCACAATGCAACCCTTATCGGTATATTGGCAGACAGGTGGCAGGAAATCAGCAAATTAATATGCTGGTGGTAATTGATGACAATTAGTGACGACGGGGGAAGCCAAATGCATATTGTCTATACATATAGGTTTTTAGATGTACATTCCGTATGCATGAGCATACAGGGTGCCTCCTCCCAGGGTTGGTTGAAAATACCCAAATAGCTCGAAGGACTGATGACCGTTGGCTACGTGCCCTAATAGTTACTAAGACTACCTAGTAAAGGTTCCTCGGATGACCTAATTAAGAAAAGAAAAACAAGGTTTTTATTGGTCAGAGCGAGATTCAGACACAGGAAAACCTACGTGCAGGCCGCACAAGATTAGCCACTCTGGAAATAGCTCACAGCTGATAATTAAGATAATGAAAAACGATCTTAATAGATAGAAAAATATATATATATAAAATCCGTATAAAATTGTGTGAATCCCTTGTCTTATCGAAGCTGAATTATGGTGATCTGGTGTATGGCCCACGCTTAACAGCAAAAACATCCCGTCTTGTTCAGAGAGTTCAGAATGCTTGTTGCAGATTCTGCTATGAGATCCCTCCACGAACACATATCTCACCTTATCTCAATAATTCATCCACTCTCAACATGGCCTCACGGAGGTACTTACACTTGGCCGTACTTGTTCACGGCATCCTAACGTCTGGATCACCAGAATATCTCTTCTCCAAACTGAATCGTCATGAGAGCAAGTACAGCACAAGACCGACAAGGGATTTGTTACACTACTCCAAGCACAAAACGGTAGCGTTTAGGGGCATCTTCCGATACCAGGCAACCAAGTGTTGGAACAATATTCCCCCACCACTTCGACATTTAAAATCACAGTTTATCTTTAAAAAACGTTTAAAATCCATGATAATTAGTTAACAAAAAATTGGGTTGCCTGGTGCGGGAAGCATTATTGCACCTTTCACGTGCTAGCCGGTTGGGGTATTATTTTGACCAATTTATTATTTTGATTTATATGTATGTATATGTTCTGACTTTATTTATTTTTATTACATAATATACTATTTTGACATTTTAAACTACATCTTATATTATATATAGATTATATTTTGACACAACATGACATAATTACCTACCATGACACATTATATTTTTCATTTGACAACACAATACTCTCAAGGTCTAGTGGCTAAATGGAGCGGTCTCGACAGAATATCAGCGCTTTCCTTTACGGCGGGCATAATGCTGAGTCGAGTCCCATTTACTGCTGTAGCACACAGTATCTACCAGATTCTCCCTTGTGTTTTTGTTTATTTTACGTTTATACTATTTAATTGTTTCTTTGTTTGTATTTTCTCTGTTTTAAAATGTAACTGTATTGTATATTGTGTGCTAATGTAGTGAATAAATGATTTCTATGTCTATGTCTATTTCTATAGATAGATAATGACGACCTCCGTGGTGCAGTGGGCGAATAGCCGGCTGAGACGCAGGGGGTAGCGGGTTCGATTCCCGCCGCGGAACAAATGTTTGCACGTTCTACAGATATTTGTTTCGGGTATGGTTGTTTCTCTATATATTATAAGTATGTATTTACTAAAAAAAAAAGTATATAAGTATTCTATCAGTTATCTGGTTCCCATAGTACAAGCTCTGCTTAGTTTGGGGCTAGATAGCGCTGTGTGAAATGTCAGCAATATTTATTTATTTATTTTATTTTATTTATTTATATCATCCTCACACTACAAAAGTGCTATTTTAGCATCTATTCACGCGTCATAAAATAAATCAAAAAGCGGATGGAGGTTTTTTTAATTTTTTTTTTTATCACGATTAAGTCTCCGTTTGACCACAAGCTGACCTGATGGTAGGCGATTATTTATAAAACTAAATACAGAACAAAATAAATTACCGAACATAATTTCTTACAAATTGATTTAGTAGGTACAATAGGCGGTCTTATCGCAAAACGTAGAAGTTAAAAGTTCAGTTAGTAACTGATAGTGTCCGACAGACATACATAAGACTTTTTTTAAGAGGTGGTTTCAGGGGTGTTACTTCAACTGCTTCTTCACTACTTCAAGTGCATCTTCAAGTGTTGCATATACTGTTTAATTTTTAATCGAGCGAAGTGAGATCTACAAATCAACTTGAACAAATCGGCGTTGTATGTATGTTTGTTTGTCGGAGGATAACTATCGAAGCGTTAATCCGATCATCGTGAAATTTGGTTTATAGGTAGTGATGGCACAATTCTGGTGTGACTAAATGAGCTAAAAATATGTGGGGGGGGGAGTTCAGATATTAGGGTTCAAGAGGGGTAAGTGGCACGTTTAATAAAAGATCTTTGTAATAACATTTCTTCCCCATTTTTATTTTTAGTTTAATCCTTGTAGTTTTTAAGAACATAACTTTGACAAAATTCACTGAGTACACCAGTGATTCCACATTGCTGAAATTTGGTATGCTTATAACTTAATAACTGCAATTTCTACCCAAAAACCAATTAAAATGAACTGTCGTTACCTGTAATCTGAATGAAACTGCAGGTCAAGTTGGCTGGTTATGTATTTCGTGGCACTATTTAAGTCAAAGATTACAAATAATATTTTTTTGTTTTTATCGGAGACCCGCGCGATCTCAGTTCGGGGCAAACCACTAGTTATTATTATTATTTTAAACCATCTCTTTTGTATCTCACTCATCTGTTGTAAATGTATTAATGTGTGCTATTTAGCACATACATTATTGTCTATGTCTAAGCACGAGCTACTTTCATAAAAGTACATAAACGGTAAGTGCAATAATAACACAACCATACAAAAATGTACTGCCGTGATCCTTGACGGGTGAGCAAAAATTTGTTTTACTTTCTAGACTTTACTTATAGTACATGATTGTTAGTTTTAAAGTAAATGTTGCTCATGTTCGTAGGTCCCCTCCCCCTCCTCCTCTCCCCCATTCCCCCCTTGAAGTATTCGAGTATTCTAACACCCTATAGTGTGTCTATACGTATGTTATTACTATAGAATATACTAGGCAATGTCCATGGCATGCTTTGATTGGTTAAGTGATGATTAATTTGTAAGTAGCAGGAAGCTGATGCTCTGGGGCCAGGTTCATGCGTTCCAGGTATAGATTTAAAACTAGAGGTTGCGTTGTGCGCGAGCTGCTCGCAGCTCGCGTGTTTTTCTTTTAGTCGAAGAATTAATTAAAGAGGATATCGAGCTGTTAAAAGCCATCAAAGAGGATATCCATGTGTAAGAAGCAGTCAAAGACGATATCGAAATGGAAGAAGCAATCAAATCAAAGAGGATTTCCAAGTGGAAGCAGCAATCAAAGATGATATCAAAGTGGAAGAAGCAATCAAAGAGGATATTGAAGTGAAAGAAGCAATCAAATAGGATATCGAAGTAGCAGAAACAATCAAAGAGGAAATTAAAGTTGAGGAAGAAATCAAAGAGGATACCAAGGTGGTAGAAGCATTCTAAGAGGATGACGAAGTAAAAAAAGCAATCAAAGACGATATTGAAGTGAAAGAAGCAATCCAATGGATATTGAAGATGAAGAAGGAATAAAAGAGGATATCGAAGCGGAACAAGCAATCGTAGAGGATATCAAAGTTAAAGAAGCAATCGAAGAGGATACCAATGTGGAAGAAGCAATCAAAGAGGATATCGAAGTGGAACAAGCAATCAAAGAGAAAAAAATTGGATGTTCCAAAATGATCATGATAATGGTTGTATAAAAAAAATTGAACGTTGCAAAAAAGATCATGATGAACGTTGCATAAAAAAAAATCTGGACGTTCCAAAATGATCATGATTGACGTTGCATAATATAAATGTATGTTGCAAAATAATAATGATCAAAAATTTGTACTAATATTTTTTCAAAGTTTGCTAGTGCTATCTCTTCCCGTTTAGAAGATACGAGCGATTAAAGTTTTGTAAGAAAATCATAAATTTGTTGATTGGATATCGAAGTGGAAGAAACTATCAAAGAGAATGTTGAAGTGGAAGAAGCAATCAAATAGGATATCGAAGTGGCAGAAACAATCAAAGAGGAAATTGAAGTTGAGTAAGCAATCAAAGAGGATACCGAGGCGGTAGAAGCATTCAAAGAAGATGACGAAGTGAAAAAAGCAATCAAAGACGATATCGAAGTGGGAGAAGCAATCAAAGAGGATATCGAAGTTAAAGAAGCAGTCAAAGATGATGTCGAAGTGGAAAAAACATTCAAAGAAGATGACGAAGTGAGAGAAGCATTCAAAAAGGATGTCAAGGATGACAATAAAAAAACAGTTGCACCAAAAATTTATACCAATATTTTGTACAAGTTTGCTAGGGCTATCTCTTCCCGTTTAGAAGATACGAGCGATTGAAGTTTTGTATGAAACACCACAATTTTGTAGAGAGCATAATGAAGTAACTGAAGCAATTAAAGAGGATATGAAAGTAGAAGAAGCATTTTAAAGGGATAACGAAGTGGAACATGCAAAAATAGAAGATGTCGAGGCGGAAGAAACAATCAAAGAGGATATCGAAGTGGAAGAAGCAATCAAAGAGGGTATCGAAGTGGAAGAAGCCATCACAGAGGATATCGAAGTGAAAATGCTATCAAAGACGATATCGAAGATGAAGACGCAATCAAAGAGAATAATGCAGTGCAAGAAGCAATCAAAAGGAAATCGAAGATGATATTGAAGTGGAAGGAGTAAACAAAGAGGATATTGAAGTGGGAGAAGCAATCAAATAGGATATCGAAGTAGCAAAAACAATCAAAGAGGAAATTGAAGTTGACTAAGGAATCAAAGAGGATACCGAGTTGGTAGAAGTATTCAAAGAGGATGACGAAGTGAAAAAAGCAATCAAAGACGATATCGAAGTGAAAGAAATAGTCAAAGACGATATCAAAATGGAACAAGCAATCAAAGCGGATATCGAAGTGGAAGAAGCAATCAAAGAGGATATCAAAGTGGAAGAAGCCATCACAGGATATCGAAGTAAAAATGCAATCAAAAACGATATCGAATATGAAGACGCAATCAAAGAAAATATTGCAGTGCAAGAAGCAATCAAACGGAAATCAAAGAGGAAGGAGCCCTTACAGAGGATACCGAAGTGAAAATGCCATCAAAGAGGATATCAAAGATGAAGAAGCAATCCAATGGATATTGAAGATGAAGAAGGAATAAAAGAGGATATCGAAGTGGAACAAGCAATCGTAGAGGATATCAAAGTTAAAGAAGCAATCAAATAGGATATCAATGTGGAAGAAGCAATCAAAGAGGATATCGAAGTGGAACAAGCAATCAAAGAGAAAAAATTTGGATGTTCCAAAATGATCATGATAATAGTTGTATAAAAAAAATTGAACGTTGCAAAAAAGATCATGATGAACGTTGCATAAAAAAAAAATCTGGACGTTCCAAAATGATCAGGATTGACGTTGCATAATATAAATGTATGTTGTAAAATGATAATGATCAAAAATTTGAACTAATATTTTGTCAAAGTTTGCTAGTGCTATCTCTTCCCGTTTAGAAGATACGAGCGATTAAAGTTTTGTAAGAAAAATCATAAATTTGTTGATTGGATATCGAAGTGGAAGAAACTATCAAAGAGAATGTTGAAGTGGAAGAAGCAATCAAATAGGATATCGAAGTGGCAGAAACAATCAAAGAGGAAATTGAAGTTGAGTAAGCAATCAAAGAGGATACCAAGGTGGTAGAAGCATTCAAAGAAGATGACGAAGTGAAAAAGCAATCAAAGACGATATCGAAATGGAAGAAGCAGTCAAAGACGATATCGAAGTGGGAGAAGCAATCAAAGAGGATATCGAAGTTAAAGAAGCAGTCAAAGATGATGTCGAAGTGGAAAAAACATTCAAAGAAGATGACGAAGTGAGAGAAGCATTCAAAAAGGATGTCAAGGATGACAATAAAAAAACAGTTCCACCAAAAATTTATACCAATATTTTGTACAAGTTTGCTAGGGCTATCTCTTCGCGTTTAGAAGATATGAGCGATTGAAGTTTTGTATGAAACACCACAATTTTGTAGAGCGCATAATGAAGTAACTGAAGCAATTAAAGAGGATATGAAGTAGAAGAAGCATTTTAAAAGGATAACGAAGTGGAACATGCAAAAATAGAAGATGTGGAGGCGGAAGAAACAATCAAAGAGGATATCGAAGTGGAAGAAGCAATCAAAGAGGGTATCGAAGTGGAAGAAGCCATCACAGAGGATATCGAAGTGAAAATGCTATCAAAGACGATATCGAAGATGAAGACGCAATCAAAGAGAATAATGCAGTGCAAGAAGCAATCAAAAGGAAATCGAAGATGATATTGAAGTGGAAGGAGTAAACAAAGAGGATATTGAAGTGGGAGAAGCAATCAAATAGGATATCGAAGTAGCAAAAACAATCAAAGAGGAAATTGAAGTTGACTAAGGAATCAAAGAGGATACCGAGTTGGTAGAAGTATTCAAAGAGGATGACGAAGTGAAAAAAGCAATCAAAGACGATATCGAAGTGAAAGAAATAGTCAAAGACGATATCAAAATGGAACAAGCAATCAAAGCGGATATCGAAGTGGAAGAAGCAATCAAAGAGGATATCAAAGTGGAAGAAGCCATCACAGGATATCGAAGTAAAAATGCAATCAAAAACGATATCGAATATGAAGACGCAATCAAAGAAAATATTGCAGTGCAAGAAGCAATCAAACGGAAATCAAAGAGGAAGGAGCCCTTACAGAGGATACCGAAGTGAAAATGCCATCAAAGAGGATATCAAAGATGAAGAAGCAATCCAATGGATATTGAAGATGAAGAAGGAATAAAAGAGGATATCGAAGTGGAACAAGCAATCGTAGAGGATATCAAAGTTAAAGAAGCAATCAAATAGGATATCAATGTGGAAGAAGCAATCAAAGAGGATATCGAAGTGGAACAAGCAATCAAAGAGAAAAAAATTGGATGTTCCAAAATGATCATGATAATAGTTGTATAAAAAAAATTGAACGTTGCAAAAAAGATCATGATGAACGTTGCATAAAAAAAAATCTGGACGTTCCAAAATGATCAGGATTGACGTTGCATAATATAAATGTATGTTGTAAAATGATAATGATCAAAAATTTTAACTAATATTTTGTCAAAGTTTGCTAGTGCTATCTCTTCCCGTTTAGAAGATACGAGCGATTAAAGTTTTGTAAGAAAAATCATAAATTTGTTGATTGGATATCGAAGTGGAAGAAACTATCAAAGAGAATGTTGAAGTGGAAGAAGCAATCAAATAGGATATCGAAGTGGCAGAAACAATCAAAGAGGAAATTGAAGTTGAGTAAGCAATCAAAGAGGATACCAAGGTGGTAGAAGCATTCAAAGAAGATGACGAAGTGAAAAAGCAATCAAAGACGATATCGAAATGGAAGAAGCAGTCAAAGACGATATCGAAGTGGGAGAAGCAATCAAAGAGGATATCGAAGTTAAAGAAGCAGTCAAAGATGATGTCGAAGTGGAAAAAACATTCAAAGAAGATGACGAAGTGAGAGAAGCATTCAAAAAGGATGTCAAGGATGACAATAAAAAAACAGTTCCACCAAAAACTTATACCAATATTTTGTACAAGTTTGCTAGGGCTATCTCTTCGCGTTTAGAAGATATGAGCGATTGAAGTTTTGTATGAAACACCACAATTTTGTAGAGCGCATAATGAAGTAACTGAAGCAATTAAAGAGGATATGAAGTAGAAGAAGCATTTTAAAAGGATAACGAAGTGGAACATGCAAAAATAGGAGATGTGGAGGCGGAAGAAACAATAAAAGAGGATGACGAAGTGTAACAAGCAATCAAAGATAATATTCGAATAGTGGATGTCGCATAATAAAAAAAAAATTGACGTTCCAAAATGATCATAGTGGATGAGGCATAAATAAAAAAAAATTGATGTTCCAAAATGATCACAATGGATGTTGCATAATAAAAAAAAATTGACGTTCTAAAAGTGATCATTGTGGATGAGGCATAATTAAAAAAAAAAATTGACGTTCCAAAATGATCATTGCGGATGAGGCATAATTAAAAAAATTGATGTTCCAAAATTATCACAGTGGATGTTGCATAATAAAAAAAAAGAAATTGACGTTCCAAAATGATCATTGTGGATGAGGAATAATTTAAAAAAAAATGATTTTCCAAAATGATCACAAAGGATTTTGCATAATAAAAAAAATGACGTTCCAAAAGTGATCATTGTGGATGAGGCATAATTTAAAACAAAATGATGTTCCAAAATGATCACAAAGGATTTTGCATAGTAAAAAAAAAAATTTACGTTCCAAAAGTGATCATTGTGGATGAGGCATAATTTAAAAAAATTGATTTTCCAAAATGATCACAGTGGATGATGCATTATAAAAAAATAAAAAATAATTGACGTTCCAAAGTGATCATTGTGGATGAGGCGTAATTAAAAAAATTATGTATCAAAATAATCACAGTGGATGTTGCATAATAAAAAAAATAAAAAATAATTGACGTTCCAAAGTGATCATTGTGGATGAGGCATAATTAAAAAAAATGATGTACCAAAATGATCACAGTGGATGATACATAATAAAAAAATAATTGACGTTTCAAAGTGATCATTGTGGATGAGGCGTAATTAAAAAAATGATGTACCAAAATGATCACAGTGGATGTTGCATAATAAAAAAAAAAATGACGTTTCAAAGTGATCATTGTGGATGAGGCATAATTGAAAAAAAATGATGTTACAAAATGATCACAGTGGATGATGCATAATAAAAAAAAATAATTGACGTTCCAAAGTGATCATTGTGGATGAGGCATAATTAAAAAAATGATGTACCAAAATGATCACCCTGGATGTTGCATAATAAAAAAAAAAATGACGTTTCAAAGTGATCATTGTGGATGAGGCATAATTAAAAAAATGTGGATGTTCCAAAATAAACATGATGAACGTTGCATACTAAAAAAAAAAAAAAAAATTGGATGTTCCAAAATGATGATGATGACCTTTGCAAAAACTATGAAAGTTATCTCATGTCCCTCCACCACCATTATATAGAATCAAGCAAATTTACAGTAATTTTATAGTACACACAAGCCGTGGGCTCCCTACAAAAACAGTATGAAAATTACGGCAAACGAAATTTACGGTTTACGGTATTCATACAGAAATATTTTGTATGGGACAATTTTTTTTTTGTATGAAAGACCATTTTTTTTTCATGGAACCGGATATAAAAAAATGTCCTCTGCAACATTAGTTTTTGCACCAACGCTCTAAGACCTATACTTTCCGAGATACGAGGTGGATGGGAGCGAATGGGGGACAAAAGGGGTACTTTAGGATTTATTCCCAACTCATTGGAACTCCCTCTATACGATTCTACCAAACATTTTGACCCTACGAGGGGGCATCTGGGAGAACAAACATGTCAGTGAGTCAGTCAGTGAGTGGTAATGCAGTTGTATATAATATAATAATTTCATAATTAGTTATTGCAAAAATGCGTACGTAAAGTTGATGACAAAACAAAAGTATAGATCAACTAATTCCGCTAATAATAAATATAACAACCGTTTTACTCGTAATTTCAAGCTTTATTTTTCAGTGAGGGGGGGGGGGAGGGGGGGATTTGAAATAAAAAAGCATTTCAGCAGTTTCAGTCTTCTTCTTCTTCATGGCATGATATTTTAAATATCAAATGTGGTTTAGCCAATAATTATCATCGTCATCATCCACAGCCCATAAGTACCCACTGCTGGCTGGAAGCCTCCTTTAGTAAACGCCACCATCCCGGTCCTGCGCTGCGCGCATCCAGGAGTTGCCCGCCACATTCTAATGTCGTTGACCCACCCGCTGTCGGACGTCCTGGAGCCCAATTCTGCTAATTTATAAGAAAAACGATTATGAGGTCTTACGATTATTTAACGATTATGATTGTTGCTCCTGTCATAAGCTACCAAATTGTCAATGGTGTTGTCATAGCAACGGCGGTCATTGAAAAAGATTGTGTTAGTAGAATACCAAAAAGTATATATAGTGGCCATTTTGCAACGATACCATTGCCATAGTGAAGCGATTGGTTTAGTAGAATTGGGCCCCTGGACTTCTTAGGTCTGTTCTTGGCCACCAGTCGGTCATAGATTTAAGAAAAGATTATCTTTTTCTATTAAATTTTTATTTGTTTTATTATTTGCTAATAATAGTTTCAGTAAAACATAATTTTATGGATGTGGCCTCTTTCATTTTTAAATTGATATAAGGATTTGTCATGGAGCTTGTATTTCGTTTTAGTATTTATAAATGCAATGAGCCTCATTCTATATGCAAATTTACTTACGCCCCCAGGGGCGTAAATTGCATTTACGCATCAGGTATCGAGCTAACAACAACCAACTTTCAGAGCTTTTGTGTGGTCATTAAGGAATATTTTACAAAACGTCTGAAAGATTCTTGTTTTTCTGATTTTCCCATTTTCAATAAAATCCATTACTGGCAATGATTCTCTCGTAATAACCACATAAATCCTTTAGTGTCTGCGCCAGGTTTCACCTGCGAAGACCGTAAATTATCTTTGCGAGAGGAAATTAAAATGTTTTTCATACCTACGACGCAGATATTAAAAGGTTTTAACGTGGAAATAACGTGCCAAGGTAATAGCTTACTGTATTCGTTTGTAAATGGTTTTCGAAAATGGCTTTATTTATGTCATTTTGTGACATTTTCAAGAAGGTACACAAAACACCATACAATTTGTCCATCTCAAAAGTTTACAACAAATATAAAAGATTTTGACGATCTTTGTGGCGCAGTGGGCGAATACCCACTTCGATTTTCGCCGCGGAAAAAATGTTATCTACAGATATTTGTTGTGGGTCTGGATGCTTTTGCTATATGTTATAAGTATGTATTTACCAAAAAAATATGTAAGTATTCTATCAGTTATCTGGTTTCCATAGTACAAGCTCTGCTTAGTTTGGGGCTAGAAAGCACCGTGTGAAATGTCCCGCAATATTTATTTATTTAATACTACTTCGAGCAACCTATAGATAGTCTTATTTCTGTGTTAGTTTGCACTGTGTTACGGGAGGCTAAATTTAAGTATTATACTGATCTTTTTGATTCGGTGGTTTTTTATGATGTTTTTCTTCACTGTTTATTGCAAGTGATAAAGCGGGCATATAGTATTGTGCATTTTTCGAGCTTCGCTTATCAAGTTGAAAAAGCAGTTGGCAAAACACAAAGCTCGATGGCGGCCGTTGGGAGTACCACGCAAATCTCAATCTGTGCTGGTCAAACGAATTGTCAAAAATTTCGATTTATACAAGCTTTTAGTTATGTTTTTATTAAAATTAAATCAGATCAAATTATTTATTGCGAATGTGGGTTTGTAGCAGGTGGTTAGTAATACAGTTAAAGTTCGTCCATAATCAGCGTTTATCGCATGCAATTTTATTCAGCGTTTTATTGAACATGTCAGCTCTTGCCTTAAAATTGAAAATGAATAATAAAATGTCAGATGCAATAAAATTATTCAAGGAATTTATCGCTAACATCGGATCTGTAAGGACGCTGTACTAAGCACTGCAAAAAAGTGTCATGATGTTAGATTAAATAATAATTACTGCTTTCGCTTGTGGCTATTCATACAAATAGCGACTCTACTTAAACGTTATGGCAAATTTTACAATGCACATTTTTCCGTAATAATTTCATTGTTTTGGAGAGTTGAGTCTTAAGTAAGCTAGGGCTGGCCGATCAGTTGGTGCCAAATTCATAGTTATAATAAATCAATGGTTATAGATGATTTTGCTTTTATTAATCGTAAACGATCGAAGGACCTCCACTGCTTTTCTAGGTTGACGATCTTCAAAAGTTGCCTGAACTAGATCGCTCTGAGCGACAAGGCCTGTCATTGTATTGTATTCGTAGTTTTATATAACGAAATACTGTGGTTAAATACTGGTGGTTCGCCCCGAACTGAGATTTTGCGAGTCTCCTAATAAAAACAAAATAATATTATTCTTAATCTTTGACTATCAAAATAGTGCCACCAAATTAATAACCAACTAACTTGACCTACAGTTTCATTCAAATTACAGGTAACGGGAGTTTATGTTATTTGATTATACTTTTTTGGAGTAGAAATTGCAGTTATTCTGGATTTCAGACTTTGGCCTATATTTGTGTCACTAAATCTACACGCATACCAAATTACAGCACTCTGGGGTCACTGGTGTACCCTGTGATTTTTGTCAAAGTTCAGTTTATATTATGGCTAATAACTTAAAAACTACAAAGTTTAAACTAAAAATATAAACGAGGTCGAAATGTACTCACAAATACATTTTAATCAACGTGCCATTTTTTTCACCCCTCTTGAACCCCAATGTCTCAACAACCCCCCAACATTTTTAGCTCATTGAGTCACACCAAAATTGTGCCATAGCTATATACCAAATTTCACGATGATCGGATAACCTCTTCGAAAGTTATCCTCGGACAAACAAACATACATACATACAACGCCGATTTGCCCAAGTTGATTTGGAGATCTCGCTTCGCTCGATCAAAAACTAATTTATGTAGTAATTACAATAAAAAGTTATCTAGCAACAGCTCCCGAAAATAGCGGAAACTATTACCCATACGTATTCACCCACCCATATCAGTCAATCACGGTAGAAAGGTCCACTTATAAATAAGCCTACTTCATGAACAACCTCGGCACATTTGGCCGCGCGCTCCATTGCACCCAAATGATGCGACAAACGTTTCAATACCGTTCTATGTTTGTTTGTATCTATTGAAGTAATGTTCTATGCCAATAGACCGTTGCAACGCGTTGCTTGAAGATTCTAATTGTGGCTTTGCATTTGGAAGCTACTCCTGTTTCATGACTAATCCAAAAATAATCTTATACTTAAATTCCTTTCTGATTTTTAGATTTAAACTAGTGGTTCGCCCCGAACTGAGATGTCACGAGTCTCCCATAAAACAAAAAAAACAATTTACTTGACCTAAAGTTTCATTCAAATTACAGGTAACGGGAGTTCTTGTTAAGTGATTCTATTTTTTGGGGTATAAATTGCAGTTATTCTGGATTTAAGACTTTTCCCTATATTTGTGTCACTAAAGCTACGCGCATACCAAATTTCAGCACTGTGGGGTTACTGGTGAACCCTGTGAATTTTGCCAAAATTCAGTTTATATTAACTTACATATACTAAATACTACAAACTCTACAAAGTGTAAACTAAAAATAAAAACGAGATCGACTCACAAAGACTTTTAGTAGACGTGCCACTTGACAAGATAGTCCCATTTCGTTATTTTTACCCCTATTGAACCCCAATATCTCAACCCCCCCCCCCTCCCCCATTTTTAGCTCATTTAGTCACACCAAAATTGTAAACGCTTTGAAAGTTATCCTCGGACAAACAAACATACATAGAATACATACTATACAGGAATTCAATCAAAGGCCAATGCGAGAATGACTAACTTTGGTTTACTCTGTCTTGTGTTCCGCATGCCCTTCTTAACTCCGCAATTCCTCATCCATAGGCTGCTGTGGTTGATTATAGATTATGTCGTCTTCTTGAGGGATGTAATGTAACACGCGCGAAACTACCAATTCTACCGGACGGCGCTGTACACTATTTTATTTGGTAGGTGCTTGCTCTGTGAGAGGCGGGTCTAGACTGTTCGGGCCGTTTGACGCACCGACAGTTATCTTGGTATGTCACTTCGCAGGGCCAATGAGGGTAGGTATACAAAAAAAATTAGGGTTGACGTGTTCTCCAAATTGTGTGATCTATAATATAATATTGTTAATCAATTCCGATACGGAACGCATACATACATACATACAACGCCGATTTTCCCAAGTTGATTTGAGATCTCGCTTCGCTCGATCAATTAGAACTTATTAAAAATAAATAATAAATAAATATAAATATTGCTGGACATTTCACACAGCGCTATCTAGCCCCAAACTAAGCAGAGCTTGTACTATGGGAACCAGATAACTGATAGAATACTTATGTACTTTTTTTTTGTAAATACATACTTATAATATACAGAAAAACAACCAGACCCGGAACAAATATCTGTAGATCATGCAAACATTTGTTCCGCGGCGGGAATCGAACCCACTACCTCCTGCGTCTCAGCCGGCTGTTCGCCCACTGCCACTGCTGTATTAAGTAACTTTAGAACAATTAGTTGGCACAATCTAAACTAAATTTAGGATTGACTCTTTGCTCTTATAAAACGAAAAAGGATGGTTATAATTTTAAAGCTAAACAGTTTAGTTTAGTTTTGTGACAACACAATTTTCCCCATGTTAGTCCGTTATCTGTAAAAGATCACCTCGAGCTCCTAGGGGTCTCGCTCACGCCTACTCTCAACTTTAGCTCATACATCGAGTCTAAGGCTAAAACAGCTGCCATGAAGCTGGGCATCCTCAACAAGGTCAGGAGATACTTCACACCAGGACAGCTTCTTAGTCTTTATAAAGCTCAAGTCCGGTCTGGTATGGAGTACTGCTGCCACCTTTGGGATGGTTCGGCCAAATACCAGCTCGCTACCTTAGACTCGATAGAACGTAGGGCTTTTAGGCTTATAGGTGAGCAATATATGGCGGAGACTGAGACCCAAAGTCTCGAACACCGCCGTAAAGTTGCAAGCCTATCGATCTTTTACAGAATACATTTTGGGGAGTGTGCCCAGGAACTATACGATCTGATCCCGCCATCTCCTTTCCATCAAAGGACAAGCAGGTGCACGGCTCAGTTCCACCCGTACCTAGTCAATATACCACCCATTCGCACACACCGTTTTGGTTCTACGTTTTTGATGCGTACAGCTAAGGTATGGAACACTTTGCCGTCGTCTGTTTTTCGTAAAGAATACAATCCGGGCCTCTTTAAGGTGAGAGTAAATAGGTTTCTTCTAGATTTTCGTGCTTCATCTTGGACCACATCATCACTTACCATCAGTTGAGATTGTGGTCAAACGAAGTTCTATCCAATTTAAAAAAAAAAATAACCAACTTTTGTGACAGACATAATTCCTATTACACAGTGAAAACTAACACAGAAGGCTTAGCCAAGTTACAGTCGATAGGCGATAACGCTAGTCGATACGTCCGAAAATGTATGGAATTTGACACATGCTATAGAAATACCACTCGATTCAGCGACAACAAATGTCTGTAGAAATTGAATAGATTCGTGGCGAATGTAATTTGGCTACGGGCTCAGGTCTTTTTTAATATACATACTAGTTGACAGTGCACAGTGGTCGCAACCCGACCGTGGTTAAATATTTTGCATTCGCCCCTCCTATTCTCCATATAACTGTAAATATGCCAAATCTCACACGCCTTGGTGTGCGCAATAAGCTTAAATAGGGTACAAAGTGTTCTCTTCACGTTGACATATCCATATGTAACACAAACCTCGTTAAAGAACACTCCATAGCTGTTTTTTTTTTTTTTTTTTAATCTTTATTATATTTAATGAGGGTTTAATCAGCCTCCATAGCTGTGATGATTACAATAGTGTTACGCCGAGGTTGTCACAGAATAAGTAATAGGTAGTCGCCATTTCTCGATAGCTCTCGGCTTACCTGCTGTGTCACAGAATAGGTAATACTTGGTATGGAATATACCTACATGCTACGTTTTTACCTGCAGTTGCACAGAAAACGTATGGTTGTTTTGTCGAAATACCTGCCCTTTCCTGGAACGATCGAGAGCGTTCGAGTGTTATGAACTGTGCGCGGTATAAATAGGCCAGAGAGACGGCCGGAGAGTCAGTCTGGATTTGGCTATACATGCGAATGTTTCGGTGACTTTTAGTGGTTTATTGTGCAACAGTCGTGTGAATTAGTGTGTTGTGATTACGTGTGACTAAGTTCGTGTATTTATCGTTTTAGTGTTGAATAAAAGTGTTATTTTGGTTAGACTGATTTTCATTATTTTATTCCGAACCCTCAGCTTGTAACAATACCTATATACCTTTTTACATTATTTTATAAACATCGCTGGCGACTTGCTTGCGTGACGTTTCTATCGAGACTCGCAGACTACCCGCGTGCGCCATTGATTTTAAAATTAAATAAAAGCTTGTAAAACCTGTGACAAGTAAATGTAGAGTAATAGCTATGAGCTATGATACTACAATTCTAATATCGCCAAAACATAAATCGTTGCTCTTCGTGTAATACAATTGGTGCTCGCAAAATAGGTACTCTAAAATAGTTTCTCTTAGTGGAATACCTCGATTTTGCTTCGTAGCCGCTTTCCCGTAGCGCCTGTAAACGATGCCGACTGGCCAGAAATCCAGATCAAGTAGCACATCCTTATACTTCACCAGAATCTGGAGAGTAGGACTTGAGTCCTACTAGACTCCAATCGCTGGAGAGACATTCGGAACGTGCCTGTAATCCGGCCCTGGGTCTTCTCCCTCACGAATCATCTCTTAATGTATTTGGGAGAGGTAGATCATAATGGTCGGCTCCACTGCATGCGGTGTCGTTAACTCAGTCGGTACCGTACCGGTGCCGCGTTGATTGCGGGAAGATCTTGGTCGACCTTTCTACTCCACGAAGGTGAAACCATCCACGTCGACTTTCTGCGGTTTTTGTCACTATGCTTCTATCTTCTATGTATGCAAAATCACCGGGAACACTAATCTAATACTACAAAAGCGGCATTAATTTCCATACAGCCTACAAGCCATTAGCCGCATAGAGGCAAACGCATGAAGACTACCTATTGCCTATTCATAGACCCACAACCAATATAACTTTACTACCAAAATTAGTACATAAGACTCTACTGCCTGAGATATAAGAGGCAGTTTTGTACTACATCATTTCCGCAGATCACGAATGACTTTGTTTGAAATTGCAAATTACAACGATGCAATTGATGAAGATGATCGCACTTCAAGCAATTTTCTTCTCTAGTTTAAGTGGTAATAAAGTATGGTTTGTATTTATGAAGTGTCAAAGAATGCGTAGAGCTTGAAAATTGATGTGCACTTAAAATTACAAGGGATTTCACTTAGAAAAACCACACATAGAAACAAAAAACACGCGCAATAAATAGTAAATTTAATTGGAGCCATATACGGCTCCAAATGAAATCCACGCTTTGAGTTTTATGAGCCAGTTGGTAGTGAGTGTGGCTATCGAAGAAACAAAAAATATGATGAATTGTGCGCTGAAAACTTGGTATAGAAATGAGTGCTACTTTTAGGTCATTTTCATATGATCTTATGATTATTTTTTATGACTACTATTTCACTTGTGCAAAATCACAGGCAATAATTTTCCATTATAATGCCGGAATGACAATGAACACCGAAAGTAATTTTATTTAAATAATTATTTGCAGGTTATGCTAAGAAAAATAGCAGGTGACTTTGACATATGATTTTTAAAATCGTATGATTTTTAAAATCGTATGATTTTACACATGCTACCCGTCAAACGTTTCATCCCCTCTTAAAATGTCGGGTTGCTGCATTACTCGTGTGCGTGTCGACGAACGTAAAACATGTCACTCATACGACATTTGTTGTTTTGTGGTTTACGTTTTTAACGAAAATTTGTTCGAAACGTCTGTTTTATGTGTAGTTAAGTATTCTAAGGCATAAAACTTGAAAATATTTGCACTTGAAATTGCAAGGGTTTTCATGAATATTTAATACCAGTTTTATGTATGGTCGTCATCGCATCCCGTTTATGGATGTTAAGGATGGTAGCTAATTAATAAGTTACTGGATTTATCTACAGGTTTCAACGTGTCATAAATCTTTATAGCTTCATTTGAAGGTAAGCTTACCATCTAATTGCAATTTGTAAGTATGTGTAGTGACCGCGTGGATCGGCGCTTGACTTGTGGTCAGTTCTTATTAACTTCGGTAACGAATCGTTTTTTTTTGTATAGTGTACTAAAGAAACCAGAACTATACTGCTGAACATAGACCTCCTTCACAGATTTCCAGAGTGACCGATCTTGTGCGGCCGGCACACAACGGCTCCCAGCAACGTTTATCAAGTCATCTGTGCATCTAGTGGAGGGCCGTCCTACGCTGCGTTTTCCAGTGCGTGGCCTCCACTCTAGAACCTTTCTGGGCCAATGGCCGTCAGTTCTTCGAGTTATGTGTCCCACCCACTGCCAGTTCAGCTTTTATACCTATAAATCTTGGAAATCTAATACGTCGGATTTGGCAGATATCAAAATACTACCAACAAACAGAAAAAAGATCAATTATTGTCTCTGAGTGTAATTTTCGATATATATTATAAAGTGAAACTTGGTACTTACTATTTTATACTCATTGCTATTAGTATACAGGGTGTCCCAAAAAGTGTCAAGCGAAAGTCTAGAGATAGAACACCCCTTGGGGTACCCGAATCAACTGCGATTTTTTATAGTTTTCGAGTTATGAATTTTTTTCCGAATTTTTGAAAACTTTCGAATTGAACAAAAAATTATTAATATAAAATATTAAAAAATTCTTTAAAAAAAAGTAGAAAACTTTCTTGAGATTGTTTTTTGCTACTGAATTTTTATGAGTTGTTCTTTTATGCATAAAATAATCAGCTACGTGACTTTGATGAATACTATGAAAATGTTGGTGTAATATAAAAAAATTACATTCGGTGAATTATGACTTACATTTTCAACATTAAATAAATCACATAATAATTATTTGGCATTATGTGGCTAATTATTTGGCACTATAGAATAGAATAGAATAGAAAACGCTTTATTGTATACCACACTTAAATTAGCATATCATATATAACTTAAAACGAGACTCGCGATAGTACAATTGGCGGTCTTATCGCTAAAAGCGATCTCTTCCAGACAACCTTTGGATGGACTGGATTTTAAGAGAACGTTAAAGAACGGTAGCTTTATAACTTAAGCTTTTTATTTAACTGTGTACTTACATATGTAAAACACATACATATGTATGTAAACATATGTACAAAATAAATAGATACCTGGACCCGTAGCCAAATTACATTCTCCACGAATCTATTCGATTGCTACATACATTTGTTGTCGCTGAATGACGTAGTATTTCTATAGCATGTGTCAAATCCCATACATTTTCGGACGTATCGACTAGCGTCATCGCTAATCAACTGTAACTTGGCTAAGCCCTCAGGGTTGGTAATATTAATGTGGTTGATTTTCGTTTTCATAAGATTGTAAAAGTTATCATGGCATGCAAAATGATAGACGTGAAATCGGATTAGATTCCCTTTAATGCAATTGCAAGTATGTATAGTGACCGCGTTGATTGCCCATTGACTTATGGCCGGTTCCTATAACAATCAGTAATCGGCAACGAACATTTGACAGTGTCAAATTATAACTTTTTCAGAGAGAAACGTGTCGTTATCGGTTACTGATGCAATGTTTATAGAAGCTGGCCATAGCTGATTAGTAACAAAGTTACGAGCACACTTAGGCCGGCTTGCACTACGATCTTTAAACGTATTTAGCGACTAAACATGTTTAAATTTGACGTATTTGAATGATTTAACAGCTCCACTAACAACGTTTAGACATCGGTGCGCTAGTTGACCTAAGAGACTTTAACAGAAGTCCAGCAGCCGTTTGAGGACCTTTTTAACACGTGTTTATTAGCTTGGTACTCGTATGTATGGTAACGGAATCTTTGAACTTCATTTTCAACCACTTGAAAAAGTCGCATTATATTGTAATGTTGCACACATTTCAAGGACCGCTGACAATATCATAAAAAATAAAAACATTAAATTAATTAAAAATAAACTTTTTTATAGTTAGCCGAACTAAAAAATAGAAAATAAATAATAGATAAAACAAACTAAAAAACACGCTTTTGTAGATAACCGAACTAAAAAGTAGAAAATAATTTGCAATAAATTTTTAAATTAAGAATAGTGTGAATCACAAAAAATTTAATTGATTGTAAAAAGCGTGTTTTTTAGTTTTTTTAAACTATTATTTTTTTATTTTTGTTTTTATTGTGAATAGATCTTCGTTTGACCACAATCACAGTTGTAAGAGATGATGTAGTCTAAAATGGAGCACGACTGAGGCTAACGGTTATCTGACGGAAAGAAGGTAGCAAATTTATTACTTGAAAGACATCGCTTTTAGTGATAAAACCGCCACTTGTGTTTCCGCGTTACTAGTTGTTTGTTAATGTAAGTGAGATGTAGGTATATAAACTACTGGTTCGCCCCGAACCATCGCGAGTCTCCCATAAAAACAATACATATTATTCAAAATAGTGCCACGAAATGAATAACCAACCTACTTGACCTACAGTTTCATTCAAATTACATGTAACAGTTCAAAGTCCATGTTATAAGGTTATACTTTTTTGGGGTAGAAATTGAAGTTATTCTGGATTTCAGACTTTTGCCTATATTTGTGTCACTAAAGCTACACGCATACCAAATTACAGTACTGTGGAGTTACTGGTGTACCCTGTGATTTTGTTAAAGTTCAGTTTATAGGCTAATAACTTAAAAACTACAAGGTTTAAACTAAAATTAAAAACGGGGTCAAAATGTACTCACAAAAACCTTTTATTAGACGTACTATTTGACCGGATAGTTCCACTTTGGTTTTTTTTACCCCTCTTGAACCCCAATATTTCAAGAACCCCCCCCCCCCCCCCCCCCCACCCACACATTTTTAGCTCATTGAGTCATACCAAAATTGTGCCATCACTACCTACCGATATACCAAATTTCACAATGATCGGATAAACGCTTCGAAAGTAATCCTCGGACAACAAACATACATACATACCTACATAGATACATACATGCATACAACGCCGATTTGCCCAAGTTGATTTGGAGATCTCGCTTCGCTGGATCAACCATTATCTATCTAGACAAATGTAGAGGCTTCTACAGGGTAGGGAACGCATCGACAATACGCTGACCGCTTACTATCAGGTGGGCCGTAAGCTTGTTTCCCCATAAATGACTTAAAACAAATCTGTCTAATTTACTCAAACTTAAGTAGGTTCTCAAATGCTTTATTAAAAACTGTATACATTTTTAATTATAATGACCTCCGTGGCGTAGCGAGCGAATAGCCGGCGAGACGCAGGAGGTTGCGGTCACTTGCGGTTGAAATTTTAATCTAGACACACAATAAATCATTTGTATATTTATATTTTTAAACAAGACGAATCTTATGTATTTAGAAAATAAATATTGCTGGACATTTTATACAGCGCTATTTAGCCCCAAATAAGCAGAGCTGTACTATGGGAACCAGTTAATTGATAAAATACTTAATATACTTCTTTTTGGAAATACATATGTACTTATAATAATAGAAGAACATGCACCCGGAACAAATATCTGCAGATCATGCAAAAAATTGTTCCGCAGCGGGAATCAAACCCACTACCTCCTGGGGTCACTTAAGTTCGTCAGAATCAAATCACAATTGGTCTAGAATAAGCCACGAAGCACGTTCTCCATGGACGTCCAACAGTGCAACATAACATAACATGCGATACCCTTATGTTATCTAAGGTTAATGCGTGCACAATAACTTAGCCGTCACAGCTACATGATTGTAAATCTGTGCTCTCTGAAAAAGCGGTGAACGCTACGATGTCCTTATTCGTGACCAACGACACTTATGCTATTTTTGGTAATAATTGAATAATTTTCTGTTTTTTTATCTTCAGTTACGCAAAGTCAAATACCCGGAACAAAGTAGATCCATAGGATAAAGTGTTTATAGATCTCAAAATAAGAAAAGAAAATAAAAGTGGAGTTGTTTTTTTATCTTAGAAATATACTAGGCCTGCCTTTTAAGTTCTGTCGTTTCCATATTTCCCGGCAATTTTCAATTTGGAACTGTTCTATATTCGAATGTGTTTAAATTTTGAATCTCAAAACAGTTGTAAGTATTAGGATTAATGCTATTGTTTAGTCACAGCGTTGATTGGAATCTGTCAGGTTACGTACGAAAATGAATCTTTCTAAGGAAAATGTTCGTGCATTAATTTTCTACAACTTTAGAAGAGGCCTGACACGGCTTCAGTGTTTTCAAGAGCTAACATCTGTGTTCAGCGATGAAGCCCCATGACTGCGGACTGTCGAACGCTGGTATTTAGAATTCCATCGTGGACATACTAGTGTTAGTGACAAATTTCGCGAAGGACGCCCAAAATCCGCCTTCACTGAAGATAACATCATTGCTGTGAGACAACTAATTCTCGAAGATCGTCATGTGACGTATGTAGAGATAGAGGCTTTAATAGGCATCTCAGGGATAACCATTCAGAAGATCTTGCATGAAGCACTTGGTGTGAGAAAGCTAGTTTGCCATTGGATACCGCATCTGCTTTCCGTAGATCACAAGGCGGCCGCGTCAGATGGTGTAAGAAAACTCTGCAAAGGTTCAACCGAGGAGACTCAAATCACGTCTACGACATCATCAGTGGTGACGAATCTTGGATCTATGCCTACGATCCTGATTCCAAACAACAATCTACAATCTGGGTCTTTCAAGACGAGCCAAAGCCGACTAAAGTTGTTCGTTCTCGAAGCACTTCAAAGAAGATGGTGGCCACGTTCGTTGGAAAAATCGGCCATTTTGCGACTATTGCACTTGAAGATCGTAGAACCTTTAACGCAGAGTGGTATACCACAGTTTGTTTACCACAAGTCATCGCCAAACTTCGAAAATCTAACTCAAAGCGGCGCATCATCCTGCACCACGACAACGCAAGCTCACACAGCGCTCGTCAAACGATTGAGTATTTGAAGCAGGAAAAAATAGAAATTCTTGATCATCCTCCATACAGTCCTGACCTGAGCCCTAACGATTTCTTTACATTTCCTAAAATTAAGAAAAGTCTTCGTGATCAAATGTTCCAGTCCGGTGAAGAAGCAGTCGACGCTTTCAAGTCAGCCATTTTGAACACCCCCACTTTAGAGTGGAATAAATGTTATAATAACTGGTTTGAGCGAATGGAAAAGTGTATTAAGCTACGTGGTGAATACTTTGAAAAACAATAAAAAGTACTATAACGTTCTAGTTGTGTTTTTTTCTTCAAACGACAAAACTTAAAAGGCATGCCTCGTAAATCCAATAATATAAAAATCTCGTGTCACGCTTTCTGTGGTCGCACTCCCCCGAAACGGGTTAAATGATTTTAATGATTTTTTTTTGTCTATTGGGTAAGTATGAGAATAGGTTATAACGTATTTTTCACTCTCTTACCCCCACCCCCCATTTTTTACTCGCAATTTTAGTATTTTTGTACGTACAATATCGAATAATTTAACCGTCGCCGCGTCGTTCATTGAAGTGAAGTCATTTACATGAAGTGCCAAGTCACGTGGACAAGAGTGTTTTTTATAGTTTTTATCACGAAGTTCCCACGGTAACGGAAAATTTCAAGCGTGCAAAATATAAATATACCAGACACAGCCACGTGATACCATAAAGTATAAAATTAAAGTCCACATCTTTTGTCAAGTGTGCAAATGTTATAAATCAGCAGCCTTCATACCTGTATGACAAGCTTGAATTCTCTAACCGTCACGTACGGTTTGCCACTCGTTTAATCTATCCACGCCACAGAACGACTGCTTTTCGTGGTAGCTTCCGATATGCTGCCACGAAATGCTGGAATAATCTACCACCACCAGTTCGAAACTCAAAATCGGTTCACTTTTTTAAAATTTCACTCAAGAAAATTCTACTGCTTTCACAAATTACTCCATCAACAGGTAGTCGTTCTGGGCCTACATTTAGTTTGATTTAGTTGCAAAGGTTACTTTTGTTCTGTATGTTAAATTGATAATTCCACAAAATATTTACTATTTTATTTATTTTATTATTTGCAGAAATTTGTTGTTTATTTTACTGTTATATTTATTGTTTAGTTTTGATCTCATAAATAGTCTTGTTTTATAAGTTAGGTTTGTGCAATGTTTAGTAGTAAAAATATAGTAGTGTAAAAATATTTATTTAAATTTTAAATTTTTGTTTTTTGTGAATCTTGTATACTTTCATATGTTAATTAATATTGTAAACGCATGTTTCTATTTTCTGCTGCTCACACGCACTAAAGGCGTCACATAATACCAGCGCTACAGTAGCTATATGTTACAGTGGCACACCGCTGAGTGACGACCTATTTTGTAGTCTTGTATTAGGTATAAGTATAACTGTTGTATTCGTAGAGTGTAAAAATGGACACAAAATAAATATTTTTCTTTCTTTCTTTCTTTCTTCAAATAATTGAGCGTGTACTTACTTTATTAAGTTGTAATAAAACTCCCGTGGCTCTTTCAATCACTACTTTATATACCTTATATTCCTTACTTTCCTTGTCGTTACAATCTCTTAGCACTTATTTAAAGTTAACAGCTCAAAACCACTTGGTTAGACTCAGTAGCTTGCATACGTCCAACTCTTTCGAGTGCTCGTTTTAGACTGCCGTTTGAACGATCGGGCCTTCCCGCCATCTTTTATTCCGGAAACGTTGCCAGTATGCAGAGCAACCATTTAAAATCAATTACATGTATATGAAATACTTTTACATCATTAAATAAACAAATTAGTTTCTAAAATAGTTATCATGATTTACAATAGCAATTAAACATTATTTATATAGGTACATATATAATTCAATTATTCAGATCTACAAACTTATTTTAAATCAATTGATTCGACTGAATGACTGTACATAATTACTTTTAAATCAACAAATTCATAGCGTTGCTCCTAAAATCATGATCATATTATACAATAGTTACTGATTATTGTTAAAATGATTTACTAAACTAGTCAACGCTAACATAGATCATCCAAACATTTGTTCCGTGGTGGGAATCGAACCCGCTTACCTCCTGCGTCTCAGCCGGCTATTCGGCCACTGCGCCACGGAGTTCGTCAAATTGGACTACGGAACCTTAAAACTGTAAAGTTATTGTCCTATCTATATTTATAAAAATAAAACAATATAAACTGAGATCAAAAACCAGTTTTCCAAATATATAAACATATCGAAGCAATAGAGGGGAATGTCCCCATTAGATGCTGTAATAGTGTCATTCCACCGAACACGTCGCAAGATTAGCGTATTTGTCCAATATTTGTGAAAATGACAAAAATAGATAAAATGTCTAAAGTTTCATTCTTTGTTGTGTCACTTTGTTCGGTTTTCGCAAATCTACCATAGTAGGTACCTACTAAATTGCATATTTTTGTACTGAAAGTGACTTTAGAACGCATGAACGAAAAATCTTTATTATACCTTACAAGCTTGAAACAACAAATAGAGAAACAAGAAAATGGGAGATCTTATAGTAAAGAAACTATCGCTTCCAGACAACCTTTGGAAGGCGAGGATTAATATAAAGAACAGTACATAATAAAATATTATAATCCATTAAGGATTATCTGACATGGTCATTCTAGAAAGTCAGTACTTAACAGACGGTAGTTTGACACGAATGTTACGAAAATGGCCAATTTGGAACTGTATATTTCGTAAACAGATACTTGTATTCAAAAAAGTGTTCAGAAAACCTAAGTGTTGTTTGGACCTATTCAACAATACTGATCGTGATGGGATGTGTGCATAAAAATAACAGACACCCCCCCCCCTCTCCCCCCAACTTCTTATTTATTTCAATCATTATTATAAATACGTGATTTATCACGTACTGTCTTATCGGTGTTTCGACCGACAATGTTTCGGTTCAATTCGTGAACCTTCATCAGGGTGAGTGCGATCCGCTCCGAATAACGTCTCGCATCGCACTGATAGTCACCACTAATACTCTACAAGTAAAACGGCTGTAACTGGTCAGGCGGACAGACAGTCGGACAGGACGAAACTCCGACTGGTGGTTCAAAGGTCGACTACGAAACACTAAATAAGTGATAACGATTAAAACACTGAATAAGTGATAACGATTAATTTTTAAAATATTGTGTCTAAGCGAATCAAGAAACAGTAAAAAGTAACAACAGGATCCCCAAAAAGGACATTTTACGGTGTGTTACTCAACTTACTCAACACCACTCTTACCCATATCCGTAAAAATATTCTACTTGAGAATAGTTAAGAATCAGGATATTTTATATCCATTTATATGCAAGTAAAGTTGTAAGTCGTCAGAAATGAGGAGATTCGTAGACGAACCAAACTCACTGACATAGCACAAAGGATCAGCAAGCTGAAATGGGCAGGGCACATTGCTCGAGGAACTGACGACCGTTGGAGCAGAAAGATTTTCGAGTGGACACTGGAAAGCGCAGCGTAGGACGGCCTACTAGATGGAAAGATGATCTTATGAAGGTTGCTGAAAGCCGTTGAATGCAGGCCGCACTAGATTGATTGCTCTGGAAATCTATGGTGGAGGCCTATGTTCAGTAGTCAAAGACAAAGTCAAATATTTTTATTCATTAAAATAACAAGGATTACTTTGAAACGTCAATTTTACTACCAGTTCCTTCGCGGCCAAGCCAGGAAAGAAAGGCAAGAAACAAGGCTGGTTGTTTTTTAATTATCCTTTTAGAATACATAACAATACAGAAAATAAATTACGTCTAAATTGTAACATTTTGAACGAGTTGGAGCAATTACAATCCCAAGCTTCTCTATCATCTAAATAATCCGATATTTTATAGTACTCGTAGGCTTTTTTATAAAGATTTTGTTTAAAAGTAGACGTCTTGTGGCTAAAATGATGATAATAATGATGAATGTCGCAAGTAGGAATTTTTATATTTGAAATTGGATGGAAGTGACAAAGGCCAGGTCCCACTATTGGGAACGTGATCACGTAAGCTCAACCAATGCTACACAAATGTGTATCGATTCCCATAACACGAGCTTCGAATCGTAAGCACATTTAATGTTAGTCGAATGTTTGCGGCATTTATTTTCGTTTGCCTTTTCATGGAGATTGCGAATGCATCACTGATTCGGAGTTGAAATCGTGTAGTTTTACTATTGTGCCATTTCTACATGATAAGTTTTATTTCAACAATTACAGTGACTTTTCAACACTGGCCCCCTTCATTTGATGTTCATAAAAGTATCTTAGGATTTTAAAACATAGATGCTTCAAAGGCCCGTTGCCTTTCTAGCATTCTTATAAGATGTTTCACAAAGATTCTTCTCGAAATTCTTTAAAATAAAAATAAATAATTTAGTCTATCTACCATATTATATTCGACTCTTAAAATTATGGGGTCAGTTGCAAAACGTACTACAGTAGGTAACCCTTTTCATAGCTTATCGGCTGCCCCGCTGGGCAGCTATCTAGGGGGGGAGGGGCCACAAAGCGGGGCGCCTGCCCCAGGTGGTAATTTCTTAACTATTAGAATTTAAAAACATATTACAAGACAATTACAAAGACACTTACATAGTTCACCTGGCTGTTCATTTGATTTTGAACGCTTCAAACTTTAACACCCCCACCCCCTCCCCTTTCCAACGCTGGAGAGACACATCAAGTTCTGCCCCGGTTAAGAAAAATTCTAGATCCGGGGCTGCGACTACCAATGTTTTCCTAAACTAGAACCACTACCTACCTACTAAAACACTTACAAGTAATATTTTTACAAAAATATAACCGAGTTAACCAAACTACAAAACCGATTTGATGAAATTTCTATCGGACCAATCTGAAAGTACATCCTTTCAAATAAACAAGAAGTTGTTCCTTCCATCATCAGCTCAGCAGAATAACTCAAAGGAACATAGCGGTCTATACGAGCCTATAATATTTAAAGAATTATCCACTATCTCCTAATAGTTAAGGAGTTAGAATCTCCATCATCAGCTCAGCAACATGAGATGATCAGAACCAGACACAAAAACTTTAATAGTTTATTTTTAGAGAAAATATATGAAACACATTATGCGTCCCTATAAAATTGTTGTCCCTATAAAAAACTTTTTACATTTACAGCTTCAAATAAAATAACAAGAAATATAAAAGTAGATGTAACAGAATAATAACAGTATTTTTTAATAAAAACCGATTCAGCGCCGAAATCTGTTCAGTTATGAAATCCTGAGTTTGTTTAGCGGATTTCTCGTGGATGAGTCCAAATATTAAAGTTGGCCCAAAGAAATATTGCGGTTTGGTAGAGGATTAGGGAATGTCAACACGGATTATGCTGGTATGAAAACGGTATGAAAAGCAAATTCGATGTTGAATTTTCTTTTAAGATGAGAAAAACTTCGTTCATATGAAACGGTGTTTGGCCTCAATCCTCACATCAGATTTAATGTATGTTTTTTTCTTAAAGTAGATAAATAATAATAAATAATAAATATTGCTGGACATTTCACACAGCGTTATCTAGCCCCAAACTACTATGTACTATTATGTACTATGGGAACCAGATAACTGATAGAATACTTATATACTTTTTTTCACATAGAATACTTATGTACACCCAGACACGGAACAAATATCTGTAGATCACGCAAACATTTGTTCCGCGGCGGGAATTGAACCCGCTACCTCCTGCGTCTCAGCCGGCTATACGCCCACTGCGCCACGGAGGCAGTCAAAAAGATCAAAAAGATAAAGATCATTTATTCGCAGAAAGTTAGTACATTTTACACGAGACTTAATGTAATATATACCGACAATTTAAGCTCAATTAACATTCTACCAGAAAATGTCCTGGTGTGCTAATATTACATAACAAAATTAAACGTCTTAATTTACTGTCCATTCCATGTCATAAAAAAAATGTAGTTTTGTTCCCTACACAATATAAAAAAAGTATAATATAATAAATTAGGCACTTGTCTATCGTCCACTTATAATTAAAATATTGCGCAATGGTTCCGCAAAAACATTTGTATGATAACCATTTATTAATTCGGCGTTTAAATAAAGTCAAAGAAAGTCAATAATGAAATTCACTTACAAGACAAAATCTAAATTGTGAGTACTTGATCACAATACTTTTAGGCTTCTAGGGTTAGTGGTACCAACTGTCTTGTATAATGTATACAATTCTATTAGGTAGTCCATTTATTTTGACATTTTGACAGCGCTGCAACAGCCGCGGGCGCGGTCCGATTGTCTTACTTTGTTTGTTTTTGACCCTTTTAAACGTAATTTTGACGTTATTTATTCACACCTGGATTGTCCCATCACAACCTTTAGACCAAATTTCACTATTATCGGATAGACGCTTTAAAGTTATCCTCGTCATGCGTACAAACTCCGCCGATTCGTCCAAGTTATTTTGGAGATCGCGCAATTTTGCATAATCCACCCAGCCGTTTCAGTGTTACGAGGTAATATCCTACCTCGAGAAAAAACAGCTACGTAACTTCGCATGTTCTATAAATATCTATGTGAGAACTTTTTAACAATAATAACAATCCTTGGTTTTTAGTCATTAAGCCAGTCATAAAAATCAAAATACTGGTTCCGTTCTGAATAAAATTAAGTTATTATACCGTTCCATCAGAAGACTATTCCTTTGGTGGGACTGATAAAGAGTGCACGATTATCCAGCTAAATAATATTCCAAGATTTCGACGGAAAATATTTAAAAGATTTTGATCAAGCTTTGAGTCATGAAGAAGTTAATCGTGCTTTTGTTTTTAGTTTACAAAAGTACTGCGATATATTATGACTCTTATCATGGGACACCTATCACAAATGAGGAGCTGAAGCGCCATGACAAATCGAATACGACGTTGTAAGTAAATTGATTTTTCTTAGTATAAATAAAATCTTGAGTTTATAAAAAAAACAATAAGAAAAAGCACTTTTCGTTTTTCCCGAGTTTTAAAATTTTCCAGGCAACTTTTCAATAATATTTTTCCTAAAAACCTTATTTGGACTGTTTATTACAAATATTTAAAAATGATAGCCAAATCTGTCCAGCCGTTTTCAAGTCATTCGCTTAGCAATGAACAACATTTTAATTTTTATTATATCGAATTTGTAATCCGACACGTTGCACAGAGCTTGGCGACATAGGAAAATAATTTCAGATTTCAAAAATTATCCAAAAAATGCGAATTATTCGGGATTAGAACCCGTAACCCCTGATACCAATCACTTCGCGCTGACCGAGTGAGCGTAAATTTGGTATCGCACCCCAGTCAAGGAGTTGCGGTTTCAAATCACGTCTGGTTTGTAATTTTTGGGATGATTTTAAAACGGAAACCGGGCACCACACTTATTTTTGAAGCCTTTTCAAGGTACTGAAGTCGACCTAAATTACGAGTACCTTTATTAGATCGATAATTTTGTCCGTGCCACTCTGTCAGACTTATTTTTACAATTATTTTACAAAGAAATTATAATCTCAGGAATCACTGTCCCTAACAAACTCACCGCCGAAAAGCGGCGAGCGATACCTTGCATTTGTGTGAGTGCCGAAAATGCCTAACATTATTAATACCAAAAGTTAAATAGTCTAAACTCGACTTTATTCCGCAGATTAAAAGTTTCATTTCAAGCATTCGCATTTTGGAGATATGACGTTATGAAATGAAGCAGCTGTTAAGTCGTAAAAATTTATTGCCTTCTTTTGCCCTTTAAAAAACTGTTGACTTTAACGGTATGGCAATAAGGTCGGATTCAAAATGTGCTGTTCGAAGATCGTAAAATTACTCCGTTCGGAACAGAAGTGTGGAGGAGTAGAAACGTACACAATATTTTTTTGTTGAGAAATGAAATTTCGAATCTATTACGTAGGGATAAATCATTTGTTAACCAAATTCAAAAGTCTGATTTTTTAATAATCGGATAGTTTGATAAAATCTTTCATTTTTACAGGCTCCTATTCAGTTTAATGTGCCTCGTTGTCTTGTCTATCGTTTATAGGTAATAAAATATTGCGATATTAGACCTGCCCGGTTTCTGATTTGAGTTGAAATTTTGCATGCATATGCGACATGAAGCTGATCTCATGATGCAGTAAGATGGTGCATCATCAGATGCTTAAACTAAACTACACAACAACATCGACTTTAGGTTCATTTGATCTGTCTTAACTAGTATTCGGATCCTAAATGATATCCAGGTCAGGGTTTAATGACGGAGCCAGGCTATGGGAACTCTGTAATAAAATGACATAGTTACATCGAGTGGGCTCGTTCGATTAGTGTTAAAGAGTATTCTTTACCTAGATGATATCCAGGGTCTGATGATGGATACAGAAGATGGCTATGGGAACTGTGATTAAACGATGCCACCTCATCGAGTTTTTGGGCTCGATTAATTTGTCTTGCCGACTACTCGGGTCCTAGATGAATTGTTTGTTCATGAGTTGTTTGTTTCATGAAGGTACTTTTAGAATTGGCCGCATCTGATTAGTATATAATGCTTACTAATAAAATTGTTTTTTAAACTTGTTAAAATGTTTTTAGTATGCGACTCCATTCATTCGAAATTTAATGTAGTCCGGTTCATTGGTCTTCGGTCACGTACAGATAAATGAACGATGCAACGCGAGGGAAAGGGACAGTAGCGTAGCGTAGTCGTGTGTCTGTAGTTACAAATATTTCCGTAAAATATTGTTTTAAAGCATATTATAGACTAATTCAAAATCAAATTCATCAAATTATCAAACTTTAAGGTAATTCTCAGCGGAAATACGAAATTCCATCTATTTTTAATGTAGTTAAAGTGTTGTTTTTGCAACTTTTGACGGAGCACTTGGGTATGTTGTCACTTCTACGGCAAGCGCGCGACTAAGAGCCGAGAGTGCTTAAGCGGCGTTTAAGCACTCTCCAGCGTGGACGTCCTTGACGGGCCGATCGTATATCTAGTATTTCGACGGCCCCCACGTAATCTATCGAAACTTCAAAACCCGTACTTTACAGGGGAGCAAATCTAAGTTTAGATTTAGATTTTTGACAACAATATAATTCGAATATTCAATATAAGAAGTGTATATTTAGTAGAAAATTGCATATTTTTGTGCCATGTATTAGAGTTTTTCATAATTTTCATATTTTAAGTGATATTACACATTCGATACTTTACTCGGCTACTGCTGGTTACATTTTGCCAGTTTCGATATTGTTCTGTGACAAAATATTTAAGTCTACTATCGAATGTGCCCCTTTCGATTCTTTTCTGCGACAAGAAACGTTACTCACCTATCTAATGTGGTACTTTCGATTGTATTCTTTGTTATATTACTCAAGTTAAGGTAACACAATACTATTTTCGATATGAGATAACTCTCTGATATTAATTTATATCAGACTTCTAAGTAGTTTTTAATGGATATTTGTGATAAATAAAAAATAAAACAATGACAAATTATTAATAGAGAGCAATTTGTATTAAAAACCTTAAAAATATACTTAGTTACTAATTATTCCTTTTTTTAATAGGAAAGATATTATAAAAATTATATTTTTGGCATAATGGAAGTAATAAAATTATTACAGAACATCACTGCTTACCAAGAATATGAATTTAAATGACTGTATACATTTCAATCTACATAATCATTTGTAACTAAAAAGAAATGAAAATATGATACAGTCATCAATCTTATTCATTTTAGATATTAAAGAGATCAATAGGCAATAATTATCACAATTTACCTTATACACCTACTAAACTTGCTTAAGCTAATCAACATTCTTTATTTTAATTATAATCAACATAATTTACGTAGGTAAATAAGGATAAATACTTATACTGAGCTCAAGTTTAAAGTACAATGTGAAATAACGTAAATAAGATCGTCATATTTCTCTTAAAATTAATAGGTACTTATTGAAATATTAAGTCACATATTAAAGCAATATTTTTTTTTTAACTTTCGTTCTAAATATTTGTGTTCTAAGAACTCTACAAAAGTAACCTATTCAGTCCTCTTCGTTAATGTCTTCATTGTTTTGAGAAATGTGAAGCGTATTGCTTTGGTATGTGCCCAGCATTACAAAGTGACATCAAATCTTTGTATTTGGCTTCTGATATCGGTAAGCAACTAGAATACAATGGCGACATTTGACTTTCTTGATTTCTTACCAAACTTTTTTTATTACGTCGGGTCTGAACTAAAGTGTTTAGTGTCAAGTAGTCCGATTCCAAGTCATACTTGTAAAGAATAACATTAGGATCAGTCTTTTTTATATGAATTTCCTCAATATTATTCCACTTCATATCTTGATTTTCAGTGTTTTTCTTCCAATTTCTGCCGTCTAACAAGGGTTTAAAATCAAATAACATGTCTTGAGTCACGTCAGTTACTTTATAAGGAGAATTGTTTGTTTTCGCCCAACGAACTAGTGCGTACCATTGGTCAGGAGTGTAAATTATTTTGCCCTTAGAAGATCTCTCAATAAGAGCATGCACATTGTCTGCCTCTTGTTGAGTGTGGCCCGACTCTAAAAATCGGTGCGTGATATCGGTGTTGAATTTCCTACTAGCGTGCATGTAGAGGCTGTAGACTACTCTGTTACGGTTTTGGCCCGTGCAGTTATCCAACCAAAATCTGAAGTCATGTGCACCATCTGCTACTTTAAGCTGGATAAAATCTTGCAAGCAGCTAGCAACCTCATTGGCCCCACGTTAGCTATATTTTCAGGCCACATGTAACAAGATGCTTCCTTTTTTCCAGCGTCGAATACTGTCAAATGCATAAGTGACAACTTTCTTTTATAATAAAATAACGAAACCTCTTCACAAGGGCAGTTAAGTAACTTCTGAAAGTCGTAAGTTGCGCATACTATTTTCTACGAACGTCAGTCCATTGGTTAAGGTGCCTCTTTCTTTTTTTGCCCGGATCTTGCTTGAATGTCCTTTTTCTACGGGCAGTAGAGTTGTTTGGTGTTCCGGGTTCAGATGCTGAGCCTGATATCAAAGAATTGACACTTGGAATGCCACAAGCTTCTTGAACTGCGTCATTGTAACAAGATTGTTCGGTTTGATTTGATGGACGATAAAAATCTTGAACAGAGTTAGGAGATGGAACCGGAGTACATTCATTACTACCAAAAATAACGAGTTCAGAATCATTTTACCCAAAATCCCCATCTACCGCCGCACTTTCTTCGTAAATGTCATTTAAATATTTCCACTCCTCGTTGGTAAACTCACATCGCACAGGTGATGCTGAAAATTAAGAAAAAAAAACGTATAACAAATAACAACATCTATCGAAAATACAGGTCAAACTATTACTTTGACGTAGTAAGGTATCGAAAATGGTACTTTCGATATGTTCATAGCAGAGAAACGTATCGAATGTACCACTTTCGATAAATTTATCAGTACAAAAACCAGTAAATACTATTGAAAGTGGTAGATTCGATAGAACAAAGGGGCTTTTTGTCCTAGTATAATATCGAATCTACCACTTTCGATAGTTTAAAACCATATATTGCAAAAATAACAATATATTGTCTCATTTTTATTTTAAAAAAGTACTTACTTAACTGGTTTCAATACCAAATTCATATAATGTTGTACAATAAAGCTCTTAAACAAACAATCACGTACAAACAAATAGAAAGTTAAAAAAACCTACAGAGTTGATCATCCTTTGTATTGGAAATAACAGGTTCCGTTGAAATTTCACTGCGCTTTTTTATCATATTAACCATTTGTTTACCTTTTTTATTAATTTTGACCTAAAACTTAAACAAAAACTAACCTAAGCTTAACCTCAAAACGCACATGCGCCCTTGCTCACATTTCGGGTAACACTGACGAAACAGGTAGTTTCGATTGACGCCCGGGTACCGCTGACCACAAATAACATCGAAAGCGGCAGGTTCGATGTTTTAATGTATTCATTTTATGCAATTTCGATTCTTTTCGATTGAAAAATAGTTGAAGACATAAATATTTAAAAAAATAAAAATAATAGAATCATAAATCTTTATCTTTACTTGCTATTGGTGCATCAAAACGAAAATGGTATTTTTGCAGTTTCGATAATTTACGTGGGGGCCGTCGATTTTATTGATCGTTGTTATTTTATGAGTATTTTCCAAACATTCGCGATTACTATACATAATTGCTAATTTAAACATAATTATCGCATATAAAAAGTGTATAAAAAGTGACACTCCGGGAGTGCCGACAGAAGTGAAAACTTGAACAATTACGAGATACTTAAATATAGAGGTGTCGGTAACGGTAACGGTGTCACGAGATAAATGGTTTTTCCCATCTCAAAAAATGCTTAACGCGCCTAAAGAAGTTTTCACTTAATATACAGAAGTGTCTGTAACGGTAACCGTAACAGTGTCGCTAGTTCAATGATTTTTCCCATCACAAAAAATATGCAACCACCAAAAAACATTTTTAATTTCAAAATGTAAGTATAAAAGGTGTATGTATAATAAATATAATTTTGATTCTATTCTATTCTATTATACGTGATAAACATCCGTTTAAATCAGTCATTATTTATTTCTACCAATGCTACCACGTCATACAAAATGATATATTTTATAACATAGGCTAAACAATAATTCCACAGGGTTGTTGATTAAATTTTATTCAGATTTTACTCATTGTATTCACTGATAACAAGGTTATAAATATGCTTATTGCAAGTTTAACCCCCAAAAGAAGAGATAATTTATGTTTGAAGTTTTTATATCTCAATTTTAATTTGCATGTTGTGTCGTAAATAAATAAAATTGCATGTAGCAATTGCATGCCTTCTAAAAAAACAGGTACTCATGTAAATTTTGTTGATGAGCCTATTATATACAGTAGATTATTAAATATAAAGCGTCAGACGCGCTATATTGAATCCCAAACGTAAAGAAGGATTCTAGCGTTAACTCACGAGTGGAGCGAAGGAGATACTAGAATCCTGAGTGCAGAGTGGGATATAAGCACGCCCAATATATTAAATATGGCTTAACTATGGGTATTATTCTATTCAGAAAAAAATATTATACATGAAATGTTAAGCATATTACATTACATATTATGCATATTGCTGGATATTTCACACAGCGCTACCTAGCCCCAAACTAAGCAAAGCTTTATACTTTGGAGTATCTTGACCAACAGGGTTTTTTGGAACAGTGACGTCAGCTACGCTGACATCACTATTTCCACCATTAGAAACACTCATTGCAAATGATGAAACAGCTTTTATTAATATGCACAATAATTAACTTACCAGCTAATTATTAAACAAGGTATTAAGGTACACTTGCCACGACGGCTCACCCTCAAAAAGTGTCGTCGGTCGCCCGATTGCTTTTTGCGAGTCCATTATCAAAAATGGCGTCGTGCGGTACTAAGTCAATTTAAGAAACTATTACCCACAAAATCTCAAATAAATTGTTACAGTTACTAATTGAGTTCATAAATTAATGAATCAAATTTTAAACGTGTTTAGAACTTTCAGATTAATTTAGTTTTAGTTTTAAGCAATCAACATCCGTTGTTAATAAATCTTTTTAAATAAATGCGATGTTCAAAGCTTCAAGCGTGTGTTTGCTTTAAGTTTATCTTACTGCAAACACCCGTGAGATCCATCGCTTGCCTTTTATAAATCAGGCTTTTAATTTATCACTCATTTTCAGGTCTAGAAATCATCTCAAAATAATAATGAGTACTTAATTGTTTATCGTTGAAAACAACGACAAACAATTACCTACGTTCCTTTTAACGGAGAAAGCTGAAAGTTACTATATATTCTTACTTATTATATTAATTCGTAATTTGATTTGATATTCAATAATTTAATTAATAAACTTTCATAACTCATAATTCAAATCGTCTTGCGCCGACATATACAAAAGCATCGACCTGAAGCAAATAACTTTGCAAATGAATAAACGATTTATGATTTATATAATGTAGCTGGATAGATCAGGAATCAGGGAGCTTGTTAGCTATGTGAGTGGCCGCCATTTCTATGCGAAAATTATCCTTTTTAGTATTTGTTTTCTCGTACTTATAGTTGGTGCACCAGTAACATAGAACCATGTGATACTAAGGAAGGGAGAAGGGTCGATGGGTCCTGCAACAACCTCAACAATCCTACCAAAGGAACGGGACACACGCCGTTCGTTAGAGTTTTGCCTGCTATTTTTGATAAAGGTACTTAAAATGTTATTTTTATTACTTTACTAGTTGACCACCTCCACTTTAGCATGGATTTCAAAATATAACCTATGTTGTCTTGTTCATACAAAAATCCCATATAGAAATACAATTTCAGTTGTTCTCGAATTTTCCGGGTAATCTTTCATATTTCCCCTTAAAAACCTTATTCGGACTATTACAAATAATAAAAAAATGATGTCATAAAATGTTAGTGCCTATTTCTCCACCTTTGAGTAACGCTATCCAGCGGATAAAAAATATATAAGTCTTTTGTTTTCACTTGAAAACAGTATTCCCTTTATCTGTTTCCAAGTGAAAACAAAATACATATACCTATATATTTTTTATCCCTGGGATAGCGTTACGAGATATACTTGTGTTGCGTATGTCAATATTTGTTTTGTATCTTATCTTTTCTGGTTTAATAAATCACCTTGTAGTCTAAATTCTGGTTGAGTCTCCATCTGTAAGTACTGGCCAACCATTTTCAATACTCGGATCTCCATTGTTTTACCGTTTTAAACTTCTCTACTTGTCATCGACTTAATTGTGGCAACAACTAGCCACAGAAGCCATACAACAAAATAATGAATAGTGAAATATTTGTGATATAATCCTGTAGAGTAAGATCCTAGAGCGATCAGACATAACTTATTTTCACATAGAAGAAACCTTAGGTTCTCAGTAGCGTCTCATGTTCTTTGAATACCTGCGTGCTTGTACTGGTTTTTGAATAACCACTGCCTACTGTGTCTGTCCTACTGCTGCGCAAAGATCTCCTCCATGTCCTTCCATTCCTTGCGTTCTCCAGAAATCTCCTGATAGTCACAGTGGAACCCATCCAGATCATCGTTAGTCCACCTTTCAGGGTGAATTCGCGTGACATGACACGCACAGTCCCATTTGTCAGGGACACTTGATTTGATTTAATAAGGGTAATGACGATATTTTTTTTTTAGATTTTGAGCCACGTAAAGCTGTTTCCGGCAACGAGCTACCTCTAGCTCGGCATCTCCGCACGCGCTTCCTTGCAGAGGGGCACGTGCCAAGCCAAAGGTTTACGCAATTAGCTATCCACTTTATGGTGTTCATGTCAGGCGATATTGTGTCTCAACACGATACAGGTAAAGACCGTTTTTAATTACAATGCTTTGTAAGACATTTGTGTTTAACGCGTCAATGGCGTGGTCACTAGTCGAAATAGTCACATATTTTCCTACCTAAATATGACCATCCTACGCATCGACAAATTTTTGTGATAACGATTCCGTACCAGGGGTATTCCAACTGGTACTCCAGTACCACCGGTATATTATACCAGTTACTAATATTACCCGGTTATTTATCTCGCATTTACTTTTTTATTTATTATCCCGACGTTCCGAGTGTGTCGCAATATGAACGTGGACTTTTCTAGTTCTTAAGACTAAGTGAGGGTAGTTCCTGCATCTGCCATCTCTTCTCGACGGTAGCTGCAAGTACTCCAGTCTGCACGTAAACACGTTTGTTGCAACACAGTCGGAAAGTCGGGATAATAAATAACAAGGTAAATTCGCGATAAATACCCGTTTAATAATTAGTAATTATGTAGTACAGTGATCGCGAAAGTTTAAAAAACATTATTATACCGGTTGGTACTATTTGGCCACTAAATCCAAATTCATTTCTCAGTAAACTACATAGCCTGGAAGCCTTACTGCTGTGCAGCTAAAGGCAAGACCGACTATGCCTGTGTCCCCAACAAGATTCCGGATAATGATCCCGTCCATCGCTTCTCGGATATACGATGCCTTAACATGACCAGGCCTGAGACTTTTCAATCTATTGGATGCGTGGCAAAAGGAACCACTCCTGAAAGGGTTTGTACCCCTTTATTGATATCTTAATTCTGTATCATAATAATCAGCCGGTGTCCAATGTTTGCCAAAAAAATAATGAAAGCTTTTTTATACCCAGGCCCACCTTATGTTAAGTGGTAACCATCGTCTATAACAAAGCAAGGATGTCAGGTGTACCAACTTGTTGGTAAATATTTTTTTTTTCACTATGATGTGATTTCAGACACAGTTTATATATCAGTGTTGACAGCGCCGTAGCGGAGCACAGGGGTACCTACTAGTCTTTCGTTTTCAATACCAGCTTTCAGCTAGCTCAGCTCAAAGATTTCTGAGTGGCCATCGACCATCCCTGTAACAAAGAATTGCCTCGTAGGTCCCGCATCTTAAAAACATGCCCTACGATGCACTGCCCTGCGTCCATCAACTTGAGGCATACAGGTGTAAAGCCTCATTTGCCTGTAATTTCATCGGCATTAGGCAGAAATAGGTATGGTAGTAGAACTTTCCTGGGTGAAACCTTTTTAACAAGAAACTCTACTAATCTTAAAAAAATAAATGTTTAGACTGTGAAATCCTCTTAAAAATTGTTAAGTCTCTGAGTACCTTAAATAATAAAGGAGTAGATTTCCAGGCAGTGAAGCATTTCCAGACAATTGAAGTCTGATTGGATTTTTTCACTCCCCATTCTATTTGATTTTATGCTTTGCTGATTTATTCATATTTTATTCTTGTGTGCCATAACTTTGTTTCTAAAATACCTTATTGTATTTTTTTATTTTATTCTCATAATACAATTATCACCCAAGAAGCCTCCAAATCAATACCCTTGATAAAATGTACCCCTTTCAGATTGTATCGACAACACCTTTATTAGACTTGTCAATTTTGTACGGAAATTCAGACAAAATCTTATCACAAAGAAGAACTTTAGTAGGTGGCCTTCTCAAATATGAGGAGGTGAATGGAAAAATATGGCCACCAACTGTCAAAACCAAAGCTAGCGTTTGCTTCCTGAATGATAGACCAACAGAAACCAGGTGCCATGATACCCGTAAGTTTATAATTTAACTTAATAATGTTTTTTTTAATGAATTTTTTGTTGTCCAATTGCAAAAATTAACAAAAAACATAAACACGCCTTAGCTATGATAAACAGTATCTTAAGTGTTGATTCAGATAACCAGTGTAACCATCTCTAATTAATAAAACACCAAGTTGTTATATTCAAGTTCAAGTTGCTGGAAAATTTCTTCTGAAAGATTCATATGTATAATAAATGCATATTAGATTCATAAAAAGTAGAGAAAAGTCAATGTTTTGTAATAATCATCAAATCGTGCAAATGTCGAAGCGCCAACAAAATATCATTGTGTCAAATCGCTCAGGCACATGGCATAATTAGATGCCACATTAGTACATTGCATTCGTGTAAAGCCGGGGCAGGTCACTAATATATGACAATTCTAAATTTCATCTAAGTCTGTTCTGTAGTTACAGCGTGAAAGAGAAACCAATATCATCAGCATCTTACTGTCAATTGCATGCAATCCATCTCATCTTAGACCTTCCTTTACTTCTATTCTAACTTTAGCAGTTGTATCATCATCATATCATCCAAAAGACGTTCACTGCTGAACATAGGCCTCTCCCATAGATTTCCATAGTGACCGATTTTTTGCGGCTTGCACCGAACGGCTCCTAGCAACCTTTATCAGGGCCCTTAGCCAAGTTACGTTCGCTTTAAATCGATTCGATTTCTACATAGGTATGTTTTCGATATATCACGTGATATTTCGATAGCATATGTCAAATCTCATACATTTTCGGATTTATCGACTAGCGTCATTGCTAATCGAATGTAACTTGGCTAAGCCCTCAGATCTTCTTTCCTTCTAGTGTATGTATGCTATGTCGGCGCCTTTGGTTCATCTACGAATCTCCTCATTTCTGATTCGAATTACGCTGACGCAGTCATTTAATAATTAAAGATAAAATACCAATAACATTTATTCGCAGCTGATGACGGTACAAACACTCTTGCCGGTATCAATTTAAATTCTATTTGGTTTTGGAGACTGCACAATGTCATAGCTAAGGAGTTAGCTAAAGTGAATCCTTGTTGGGATGACCAGAAGCTATTTGATACTGCAAAGGACATCAACATTGCTATATCATTGCAGATTTACTACTACGAAATGATGCCACTTTTATTAGGTAAGAAACTACAGGTAACTGCGTATTTGATTCCCGCTGCAGGACAAATGCTTGCATGGTTCCGGGTTTGGATATTTTTTCTATATACATATTATAAGTATGAGTTTACAAAAAACATTAAAAAATCTATCAGCATCATTTTTTTTACTCTTGTACCACATAGGACTGTTTTGACATACATTTATCTAAAACCCAGTCGTCCAAAATATTTAGTTGCTACTCTTTGGCAAAAATAGAGCAAGTGTGGAGTGTCACAAACGAACATATCTTATATTTATGTATTTCTATCTTACAGGAAGGAAAAATCTAGAAAAAGACGGAGTTTTAACACCATCGCTAGCATTCAGAGATATTTACAATCCTAATGTGCTGCCACAAATATCTTTGGAGTACCCGTATGTTCTTCGATGGCTGCATACTTTGCAGGAAGGGGCTTTGAAGTAAGTTTCATGACTGGTAAATTTGCATTAACACGTTAAAGTAGCACTGAGTGGGGTATACTACGTGTTTTTTATGTATGACATTAAATGAAAACACGGGTAGGGCTAATGGTTAGTATTGTGCTAAATTAGGTTTTTTATCAAATTCATCATCATAGAAAATTCTAAAGTTTCAAACAACCTTAAAGTCCAATATTAATGAAAGAGCCTATAAGTAAACAAATCATATTAATTCATCATTTAAGTAGGTACCTGTTAACCTGACTAACCGGCATCGTCACAAAGGCGATACATATTTAAGCTACCGGTATTAAACCCACCTCTAAAATCAGTTCATACGATTCCGGATGTGTGTTTTAAATGAATGTCGTACAAAACAGGTTGTATACCACCGCTGTTCAGCATGGAGAACCGACAATCTGTAGAGGAGAAAGGTTCTGGAGTGGAGACCATGTACTGAAAAACTCGGCGTAGGTCTCTCCCCCATTAGATTTAAAGACCGTTTTAAGGACGTTTGCTTAAAATTATGATGTTGATTAGGTATTTTTTTTTTTTTTTTAATCTTTATTATATTTAATGAGGGTTTAATCAGCATGATTATGACACCCTCGAAAATACACTCAAATCGAATCATCTTCTTCTTATACCTATTTTAACAACCTTAATTAACATCTTCGCTTGCTCCGATAAGGGGTAAGCCAAGATGTTATTACATAAACCAACAGAAAACAAATCGACATCGAGGAGGTTACAAAATATTATTCTTTCTGCTTCGTTCCGGACACATTCCACCATAATATGATAAGCATCTTCTATCACATCACACTCAGCACAGTTTGGAGAACTGGTCTTTCCCATTAGGTATCCAAAACTATTTAGAGGAATGTGTCCCGATCGAAGCCTCATTAACGTTACGATGTCAGTTCTGGTCATATCCGAATCATCAAACCACGGCGATCTAGCTAGGCCTGGTTGCACTGTCCTGTACCATACACCCTTACTCAGCGATCTCTCGTCAAAATATTCTTTCCAGTCTATTATACATCTTGTTCTTATTACATATAAAAGATCGCTTTGGTATGGTAAAAAGTTCATGACGATGCCGTCCACGATAGCTTCCTTAGCGAGACGATCGGCCTCCTCATTGCCGGCCAAACCGACGTGTGATGGCACCCATTGCAACGTGACATGCTTGTTTTTATTCGACAACTTGCCAATGGACTCTAATATGTCGTACGCTATCGGTGCGCCACGAAAACTCGTGGTGCATCGGGCTAGATGATGGAGGGCACTTTTAGAGTCCGTCAAAATAACATAAAATCCATTTTCAAAGGAATCGATGTAAGATACCGCTTCTGCAATAGCAATGAGTTCCGTGTACATTATAGATATGTTCGACTTTATTTTAATTTTTATTGCACCGTTCGTTTGAGGATCGAATATGGCCAGCCCTGACATATCCGTCTCTTTGGAACCGTCCGTATATATTCTATGATAATTTTGATATTTAGCGGCCAAAAAATTATCACATAGTTTTCGTAAACAACCTGGATCGTAGTTTCGCTTAGATGAAGTAACAATATCAATATTAGGTTTTATATAGGAAACATCCACACTGCTCATCCACGTATCTAAAGAAAACATTGCATTTTTAGGACTTGAGTGAATAGGTAAATCTTTGTAACGGTCGTGAATCATGACTAATAAAGGCTTTGTCCTGGATCGCCATAAAATATTTTCGTTAAGAGAACTTAATTCATTAAATAAGTCAATTGTTTCTCCGTCGGAAATTGACTTTCTTCGTAACCAGTATTTACCGGCAAGATAGTACCTACGCACGAACAAAGGTTGGAGATAAAGCTCAGACTCCATGACATGTATTGCTGTACTACGTATGAATCCACCTATTACACGCATGCATTGATTCTGTGTCCGATCTAACTTACTTAAATGTGTCTTACAGCTGTTCCCATAGATAAAGCTTGCGTAGTCTAATCTACTCCGTATGCTAGCTATATATAAACGTCTCAAATGACGTGGATGCATCCCCCAACCTGACCCGGCAAGTACTTTAAAGACGTTCAAAAATTTTGCAGCTTTTTCTTTAATCTCATTGATGTGTTTGGCCCAACGTAATGATCTATCTAGCCAAAGTCCCAAGTACTTATAATTATCTACTAATTGTAAAGAGGAATTGTTTATTGTGAGATTAATGAAATCTCTCTTATAGTTGTTTCTAAAAATACAAACTTTGCTTTTGGATGAGGAAATGCTCAAACCTATCTTAGATAAAATAATTGATAAGTTATTTAAGGCCAGCTGTAAGTTTTGCGTACCTTCCTCTGTATTATTGCAACAAACATACAAGACAAAATCATCTGCATATTGTGATATATAAACATTAGAAATATCCTTGCACACATGATACGTTACGATATTAAAAAGAAGGGGGGATAATGGATCCCCTTGGGCTAGACCACGATCAGTACTACGACAAAAGGAAGAACTTTCAATGCGAATATTGAGATTTCTTTCTTTTAAGAAGTTCCAAATATATCGACACATTTGTGTACCTATACCTATTTCACCTAAAATATCTATCAAAGCCCTAAGATCGACATTATTGTATGCGTTGTCAATATCTATAAAACAAGCTATCGTACATTTTCTTTCTAAAAAGCCCAATTGTATACGCGTCACTAAGCTGGTTAGATTGTCCACAGTTGAACGACCTTTTCTGAAGCCAATTGTGTTAGGAGACAAAAAGTTATTTTTCTCAACAAACCACTCTAATCTACTGATTAGTATGCAGTGAAAAATCTTACAAAGACAAGAAATCATAGATATCGGACGCAGGGCTGATAAGGATTGTGGGTCTCGACCTGGCTTCGGTATTGGGACAATAGTGATATCGCGCCACTGGCGGGGAACAAAACCGGTTTTGTAGAACTCATTGCATAAAGACGTTAAAATATTTTTACCGTTTTCGGGGAGATTCGCTAACATCGAGTACGATATGTTATCGCACCCGGGGGAGGTGTCCTTATGTCGTAGACAATGGTCAAACTCTTGTCTCTGTATCGGGGTTTCTAAAGTACTGTTACAAGACGTGAAAATTGGATCTTCGGGCCGGGCATAATCAGGTGTCAAACTTTGAAGTAACTGCTTAGCCCTATTTTCGTCAATATAAGATCGAGGTGCATTTAATCCCTTGAACCATTTCATCTTACGCCATAATTCACTTTGAGACGTGGAACCATCTATTGACGAACAGTACTCGTGCCAAGCCTTGTCTTTCTCTTTGCGTATTAGTTTCTGTGCTTCACATACTTTTTCCTGCAATAAAGTTAAGTTGTTTGGGGTGGGATTACGTCGGAATTTAGAAAGCGCTAGGCGACGTTCTGCCACTATTTTAGTTATAGAAACATTCCAATAGGGTTTGGGAACAAATTTACCAACTGGGTTTGAGTTGATTTTAATAAAAGGAATGTGGTGATCGGCAGCTGTGTTTATGCATTCTACAAAACTATCATAAGACTGTTGAAGATCACTTGAAATAGAAAAATTGGCGAATAGCGCATCTAAACTACATTTATAATCGAACCAATTGGCTTTCTTCAGATTTCTTCGTAAAGCTATAACTGCAGAAGTATTTTTTAAATGAGTAGAAATTTTAATAAAAATGTGATCGCTTCCTAACGTTTCACTTAAGGTGGACCAATTTAATCTTAATGCGATATCAGATGAAGCCAGAGATATGTCAGGAGAAGATTTCTGCAATACATTATTCACCAATTTGACTCGTGTGTGTTGTCCATTGTTTAATGTTATAAATGAGTTATCGATAAGCGCGTCAAATATTTGTGAGCCTCTTTGATCCGTTTTGTATGACCAACTAGAATGGTGCCCGTTAAAGTCACCAAGAATTAACGTTTTGGAGCTCATAGGTGAAAAAAGATGATCCCAGTCACGTTGGCTAGTTCGATGCGGCAAGGGAGCACAATATAATGATATCAAATTTTGAATTTGGTCGCAATTGTATATCCTAATTCCTAAAATTTCAATACCAGGGTTAAGACTATCTAATTGTAACTGTACAGATTTTATAGATTTGTGAACTAATATTGCAACGCCACCCCAACCTCCATCTCTATCTTTCCGATAAATATTGTAACCATTTACCTTAATACTACTATCAGGTACCAACCAAGTCTCATTAAGAGCAGCAATGTGGATATTTTCCTGGGACAAAAGTTGTTCCAAAGCAACTAATTTAGGCCTTAAACTTTGTGCGTTCCATTGGATAATATTTAATCTTAAAAGTTTCGACCGTGTGTTATCCATCTTGACTGAGATAGTCAAAGATGAACTGAATTATTGGCCAGTCTGGAATAAAGTCAACCATCACTAACACAAAATACTCTATACAGCACTTGAACGCCATCTTAATTTTAGATTGAATTGTTGCACCTCTAAGAAACAAAATGTCCTTTAACTTCTTTATCAGCTCCTGAATATACGTGGTTCTCTCTTTGTTAACTTCATCACGGGGCGCATCCTTCGAGTCTTGTATTACTGGATCAGGAGTTATGTCGCATCCAATTTCTTCTGCCCAGGTCAACGACGAAGTTTGTGATTTTTTAGCTGAACGGCGGAAAGAAGATGGCTTTTTATGTTCTTCGTGTACAACAACTTTTGTTTTCACTACCTCTGCAAACATCGGTTTTTCAGTCGCAGTCAAAACAGGTGGCTGCTCATAATACTCAGGAAATATATTCCTAAAGTACTCGGAACTCGATTCTGTCTCTTTGTAACGTTCCGGTTCTTTGGGGCGTATTGGTTCATACGGACTTGATGCAACATACATAGTCAGTGCCCTTCTGTAAGTACAGTTGAATTCTGCCATAATTTCCCTGAGCTTTTTCTCTTTCACAAAAGCTGGACAGGATTTCGTCATTGCCATATGTCTACCATCACAATTTACACATTTGAATTGTTTGGTCTCGCAATTCGCGTGGTAATCCCCGCATTTCGGACAGACAATTTTGTTCGACGGACATCTTTTTGTAACATGACCTAGCTTCCAGCATTTAGCACATTGTGAGACTGGAAACACGTAAGGGTCGACTCTGATCCGCAAACCATCTACGGAGATATAACTAGGGAGAAATGACCCCTTAAAGCAAAGACGAACTGATTCACTTGTCTTCCATCCATCTTCATCTTCTTTACAGCGTCGCTTGAGGCGGTATATAGATAACAATTCAGCATTTTCCGGGCTTGTTATGCTCTTAAAAATGTCTTCATCGGCCATATCTATGTCAACATTTTTAATGACGCCAAATGACAGGTTTTTCTCCATGGCCCGATTAATTCTCCATCCCATATCAAGTATATGCTGGCAAGTTTCTAACTTAGAAGCACAATCTTCGCTACTTACATCAATTCGCACTTTAAATTGATTTACAAATTTAACTTTGTCGATATCTACTAAACCACAGGTCTTGAAAATTTTTGCTAACGAAAACATTTTTGGCATTTTTTCGCTGCATGAAATATACATTTCTATAACATTTGATTTTAACTTTTTTTCCTTTGATTTTATGGTATTCCACTCGAGTTCATCTTTTTCTTCTTCATCATCCTCTTCTCTTCCCCTCTTAAGACGATCCTTTTGACGTTCTTCCATATCTACTAAATTGTCTCTTTCTGGTTGTTGTTGCATCTCATTTTCGATCATTTCTTGTTCACTCAAAGAGCTGTCGCTATTTAGTACTGCAAAACGATTCGCATGCTCAATTTCCATCATATCATCCATCGCACCGTCGTCAGTAACCCGGCCGTTAGATAGATACCTACCCGACGCACACAGGTGCACCGTACAACGGAATGCGGCGCGCGCGTGAACGTTAAAATAGTAATTGGGACACAATCACCTCGTTCGAGTGCCGCAACGAAACTGAAGGTATTTTTTTTTAAATGTATAATTTTTCTCAAACTGATAACAAGGTATAGAATGATCCTAAAAAACAAAATTTAATAAAAATAATAAGATATAACACAATTAATTATAAATTACATGAATAAATTATGTTGTTTTAAAACATTCTGTATTCTTATAATATATTATTTAAGGTCGAAAACCTTGCGTACAAATTTAAATCTGCCTAGAATTTTTTTTATTAAATATTAATTCGTTAACATTTTCCCACACTTGATTTCGTTTCACAATGAGATATTGTTAATTGAGTTAATTGTTGTTTAACAAGTAAACTTGTATAAAATTAAAATAAACCTCGAAACTTTAACGGCTGAGATCCCTTCACCAAAATTTAAAAATGCTGATAGTCTTCGGACCCTCTCATCTGACCCTCATCACGTTTTACTAAAAACTACTCCAATTAAACTAGCTTCCTTAAAAAAACCCCTATCTGAATCGGTCTATCCGTTTGGGAGCAACAGACACACGGATAGGCAGACTTAGGCGTCAAACTTATAGCACCCTTCTTTTTGCGTTGGGGGTTAAAAACACGTTTATTTCCAGAATGTATGATACTAACGGCGCCTACATGAAACAAATTCCTATAGTCAATCTCACTCTAAGAACTGGTTACCTCGCTGTGGACGATAACATAGCGTACATGACACAAGGAAGCTTCAGACAGGGAGGCGCGGCCGCTGACTATATCGTTGATCCTGATGTAAGTTATATAGACAATCATTTATTTACTACTTTAGCACACAATACACAGAAACAATGATATAATAAAAATTTAAATTTGTTAAAACACTTCAGTATTATGAATTATCTGTTATTCAATTTAATGACGGTAGCTCTAACATCTTTCAGATTGCTGAAGTGGGACTTGGACCTCATCAGAGAGCATCAGACTTACCAACAAATGACTTGGCCAAAAGCAGATACTTTGGATTCCAACCTTACATCAAGTACAGAGAGTTTTGTTTTGGCAAACCTATCAGATCTTGGGATGACTTGAGGGGTATCATCGATCCTGAGGTAATTATTTTTAATTATTAAATACTTAGGGCGCTTTACGCTATGATATATTATTGTATTTAGTGGCTAAATATAATTTAAAGAGTTGTTAAAACATACAAATACTTCAATTGAAACATGTTTAGTCGCTAAATACGTTTAGGGAACGTTGTGTAAGCCGAGCTAAATCATTGGAGATATCTTTTTAATTATGAGGACAGAGAAATGTCAAACATTAGAAATGTTTACTAGATTTGTAGGCTTTATTACAGGAATTAATTCAATTTTTCAGAGAATAGAAATCCTCAGGAGTAACTATGAAAACATAGAGGACATGGATCTTATCGCTGGCATTTGGTTGGAAAGACACATCCCTGGTGGCAGTGCTCCACCTACCTTCTACTGCTTGGTGGTAGACCAGTTGTTGAGGAATATAGTGTCTGACAGACACTGGTATGAGAGACCTGACCGCCCTAATGCGTATAGTTTCCGTGAGTCTCTGAACAAATGTCATGAACCATATCAAAGGTTTTATATGCGCAGTGTCAAACAAAAATTACTACTTCAATAGATAGATCACACATCAGACTAAGATAATTGAGAAGTGAGAAGACACTAAAGTTTTTAGTGTTCTGAGTTCATGTTCCTTTCATAGATTGAAGAATATAATTGAACAATTCGACGACCCCCGTGGCGCAGTGGGCGAACAGCCGGCTGAGACGCAGGAGGTAGTGGGTTCGATTCCCGCCGCGGAACAAATGTTTGCATGATCTACAGATATTTGTTCCGGATCTGATTGTTGTTCTATATATTATAAGTATGTATTTACAAAAAAAAGTATATAAGTATTCTATGAGTTATCTGGTTCCCATAGTACAAGCTCTGCTTAGTTTGGGACTAGATAGCGCTGTGTGAAATGTCCTGCAATATTTATGTTATTTTATTTTATTATAGAATTTTACAAAAGTTACAAAGTTAAAATATATGAACATTATAATGATCTAAATAGATATTTAAATAATTATCTTATTTAATATCTATTTTTAGCACAGTGCATAATCCACACAATCTGTAAATACAAAGTATACCTACCAATCTCGATAAATTTCGGTTGTCCTGAATGTTTCCAAATTTTCAACTTAGATTTGAAAATTGGGTGTTAATTTTATTGTGTCAAGTGTTTATTTTAATTTCAGCTCAACTTATTGAAATAAGGAAGAAAACTATAGCAAGTGTACTGTGCGATGTTGGTGACTCTGTTACTAAGATACAGCCTAATGCATTCTCAAGGATCGGACCAAAGTAAGACCCAGATATTTAACCTTTCGGTATATTTTGCTTCAACCCCCTACACAATGTATTATTTTAAAGCGCTTGTCTGTCGATGTGATTGATGACGTATTGCTTCCATGCGGATTAATTTCATTGCGTGATGAGAGCTGGGGGGTAATTCACGCAATATAAAATAGTAAAATTCGGGTATCGATCTAGACTCGTTATGTTTATTGTCCTAAATGGTATTTACAATATGAGTTGACTGACATGCGGTTATAGATTATAAATATATTATATATTAAGCTAATTTAATATATAAAATCTCGTGTCTCAGTGTTTGTGGTCGCACTCCTCCGAAACGGGTTGACTGATTTTAATGTTTTTCTTTTATATATATTTGGTAGATATGAGTCGTAAAGTATTTTTCACCCTCCTACCCCGATCCCCTAATTTTTAGTCGCGTTTTAAGTATTTTTGTATGAACAATATCCATATAATTTAACCGTCGTTCATTGATGTGAAGACATGAAGTGTCGCGTTACTTTGGCAAGAGTGTTTTATATTGTTTTTATCCCGAAGTTCCCACGGGAACGGGAAATTTCAAGCGTGCGAAGCCGCGGGCAGGTCAGCTAGTATTGTAATATTAGTGGAGCAGAATGCCAAAATATATTCAATTCATTATCCATTGTAATTTAGGTCAACTGTCGATATGTTTTTAAAAATTCATTACGTGAATTGGCCCCTGATGTTTGCGAGAGTTTTTAGCTAAATATGAAAATAGTGAAGCCGTCGGTCGACGATTTAAAACTTGTATTATACAAATATCTTTGGCATTGGAATGTATTTTACCCATCACATTATTTAGTAACTTTATCGCCATAACTGTTTTCTGCTTGTATAGATTTATTTATCTGTTTAGCAACCCGATCGTCGACTGCTCAGAAATTAGCAAGTTTGACTACTCCATGTGGCACGACCCGACCTGTGGAAGACCTGTTCATTCGAATACTTATGGATAAACAGTTAAATGGATTATTATTATCTGCGGGTATGATTCCCGCCATGGGACAAATGTTCGCATTATTATTTACATAAATTAATTTATTTCTCTCTGTCAATGAACTTATATTAATAAAAAAAATATCTGAATATTTATTTGGTTATTGAACTTGTCTTTAGCATTTAATGATGATCTTATTTTGGATTATTTCTTAATTACTTCGTTATTATATAAAATTAAACTTAAGTAAAATGTCTAGGTTATAACTTGATTATATGACCGTTAGTAACATTTTCAGCAGCTAAGAAATAATAAAAAACATTTGATCATGACATAGAAATATTTTAGGCTCAGAACGTCTACAGCTGAACATAGGCATATCTTATCCAAAGTCTGTTTATTAAAAGGTTGTCTGGAAAAGTCGCCCATTGTACTTACCTTTATTTTTGTGTATTTCTTTGACATTTTAGATTTATTTCGTGTGCATTACGACAAGAGTATATCTATCTTATTTTATTGTTATATATTAGAGCTAATGAAGGGCAACCTTCCATTGTCACTTAAGCGAAAACTCATCGACATGTGTATCTTACCTATCCTAACCTACATACGGTGCTCAGACTTGGTCATTGACGGACTCACAAAAGTTCAAACTCGGGGTATGCCAACGAGCGATGGAGCGTAGCATTTTAGGTGTTAAGCGAACCGATAGAATCCGCAACACTACTCTACGCTCTATGACCGGAATAATCGACGTGGGGTACAAGGCTGCAAGACTCAAATGGGAGTGGGCGGGTCATGTCACTCGAATGCACCCTGAAAGGTGGACTAAGATCTCCACCGACTGGCAACCTGCAGGACGACGGCAACGAGGCAGACCGCGAAAACGTTGGCGCGACGATCTGGATGGGTTCCACTTTGACTGGCAGGAGATTTCTGGGGAACGCAAGGAATGGAAGGAAATTGGGGAGACCTTTGCCCAGCAGTGGGACAGTAAGTGGGACAGTATAGGTTATTGAAAATATTATAAGTATATATTTAGACGACCTCCGTGGTACAGTGGGCGAATAGCCGGCTGAGACGTAGGAGGTAGCGGGTTCGATTCCCATCGCGGAACAAATGTTTGTATGATCTACAGATATTTGTTCCGGGTCTGGATGTTTTTCTATATATTATAAGTATATATTTACAATAAAAAAGTATATAAGTATTCTATCAGTTATCTGGGTCCCTTAGTACAAGCTCTGCTTAGTTTGGGGCTAAATAGCGCTGTGTGAAATGTTCAGCCATATTTATATTTATTTATTTATTTATCTATCTATCTATCTCTTAGATTATCAGAGCGACCGATCGTGTGCAGCCTGCACCCAACGGCTCCCAACAATCTGTCGTATTTCCATCTAGTAAGGAGGGGGGTCTCACGCAACGCTTTCCAGTGCATGGTCTCCGCTAGATAACTTCTCTGTTCCAACGGCCTCTACTTTAGTATGAACTAACTATAGTTTAGAAAATACACAATTTTTTTTTTTTTTGAGTTGGGTATTTAAACAATTTTTTCTCGGCCGGGATAAGGAGGTAAAGCAAAATAAAACTTAGCACAATAACCGGATGGCGGCGGCAATAAAACAAGCTGTAGACCATACCAAATGGTAGGAAACCTGTCATACGAAGAATGCATCGATAAAATACTGTCAGGTGTCAGGATCATTCATCTACTTAGTTTTGTGAAACAGACGGGCGGTTTATCACCGATAGACCGGACCAAAGTGTTTTTAAGTAGTGAAAACTTTTGGTGTTTCTCTACGAGATTGAATCAGAAATGAGGAGATTTGTAGACGAATTAAAGTCACTGACATAGCACAAAGCATTAGCAACCTGAAGTGGCAATGGCAAGGGCACATGGCTCGAAGAACTGATAGCCGTTGGGGCAGAAACGTTCTTGAGTGGAGACCACGCACTGGAAATTGCAGCGTAGGATGCCCCCCCCCCCCCACACTAGATGGAAAAAAGACCTAATGAAGGTTGCTGGGAGCGGTTGGGTTCAGGCCGCACAAGATCGGTCACTCTGAAATTCTAGGGGGAGGCCTATGTTCAGCAGTGGACTGATATGCCCTTTAGCTGATATGATGATAATGATGATTTGATTTATTTAATTTAAAATATGTTTTATAAATGGTGAAACACAGCTAACCTAAATTATCATATTCTTTGACTATATCTAACCTATTTTGCGAACAGATAAAGATATTTGATTTGCAAAACTGGCTGGCAGGCAAATGGTCACCATTATGCCATGCTTGATAATAATTTTGAGGTCTGGGTCATAAGAAGTCTTCCAGTTAGATTTTACGAACCCGAAACTTCAACCAAAAAGCCAAACTTTGAATATTCTTGCTATGAGTAAATTTCTAGCTACATAGTACAGAATTCAAAGTATTGACATAACAGGCGAAAATGCAGCTCCGATTCGATTTCCTCAGGATCGGAAAATTCTTGTAAATAAAGCCGGGACACATTAGAATCAACCTATCAAAGACTGGGTGCTACCAAAAACAGCGCACTTAACTAATTGAGCGTGTTTTCCGCCCGTGTGCATAGGCCAATCGCACATCACTTGCATTAAAATCGCGTCATTGGATAGCACGCTCCCCAGAATATTGATCGCTATTGACGATTAAAGACTTTTAGATCTGAAGATTGAAGAAGTCTTGTAAAACTATCCAACATGTACAGCTTTGATTATCGCTATAATACGTCAGAATTAACTATCTTATTACAATCAAAAGGACCATTTTGATACGTCTTATTGTAAGTTAACCATCATTTCCATCTAGTGGGAGGCCGTCGTACGCTGCACTTTCTAGTGCGTGGTCTCCACTCGAGAACCTTTCTGGCCAAACGGCCGTCAGTTCTTCGAGCTATGTGCCTACACATAGCTCGACATATTCGCACATATTAGCAAGTGCTAATCCTTTGAGCTATGTCAGTAACTATAGTTCGTCTACGAATCTCCTCATTTCTGATTCGATCTAGTAGAGCCTAGCATAGCTCTCTCCATAGCACGCTGAGCAACCTTGAGCCTTCTTATGAGGCCCATAGTGAAAAACTTAAGGTAGACACGGGTTAGGCGCGTGTAATTTGAAGCATACCTACCCCAAAAAGAGATTCATTCTTTTGATTACCTCCGTGGCGCAGTGGGCTAATAGCCGGCTGAGACGTAGGAGATAGCGGGTTTGATTCCCGCTGCGGAACAAATGTTTGCATGATCTACAGATATTTGTTCCGGGTCTGGATGTTTTTCTATATATTACATGTATTTATTTACAAAAGAAAAAGTAGGTATATACATATTCTATCTGGTTCCCATAGCACAAGCTCTGCTTAGTTTGGGGCTAGATAGCGCCGTGTGAAATGTCCAGCAATATTTATTTTATTTATTTATTTATTCAGCGTTGTGCCCAACTTTACCCTCTACTTCCCTTAATTTATGCCATACCACGATTCTGACCTAGCCTTATCAACGTAATATCTTAGAGACATTCCGAACTAAAATTGCGCGAACTTCCACCACTACTTGAAACTTATTCTTAGTTAAACATTTTAAAATTATCTTTTTGAGTGCTATGAATAATATTACTTTAACGTAATAAAGTAAAAAGATGCGCAATTTAACATTGGAAAATCTCTGGTCAAAACTATTTTAAAGAAAATACCGCTGATATACCATCTTTTATATTTAAATCGAAAAAATGTATAAATAATAATAGAAAAAATACAACAATAGGAAACAATCAGGCAGCGGAGCGAAATAAAAATGCTTGAGTGTGCGCCTGACAGCCGTCCGGGGCAGATTCATGTAGTACCACAGAAAATATAGCTTACAAGCAGTAAGCACACTTTGACCCTGTGTAGTGTTGCAACTGTGTTTCGGAGGACACACTTTCTCTTTAAAAAGAGTTGGACGGTACTCTTCTTACGTTCACCGCGCCACAGAGTTCATTACTGACATAGCCCAGAGGTTTAGCAAGCTGAAGTCCCAGTGAGCAAGGCACATAACTCAAATAACTGAAAGCCGTTGGGACAGATAGGTTTTCGAATGTTGATCACAAGTGATCAGAGTAGGTAGAGATTGATTTTATGTACTCGTAGGTACTTGCATCATAAATCATGATGATAACATAATATGGGCATGCCTTTATCCCGGATATTTCCGTTAGTAACGGGTTTGAATTAAATAATAAACTAGTGATTTACTAACTACTATATTTGTCATTTAAAAGAAACTATAGTAAAAAGTTTTCAATTGATTTTTGTTTATCTGTCGAATAATACAGTGAATCTGTACCTCAAAAGGTAAAAAAGAACCCTTATAAGATCACTCTCTGTCCGTCTGTCCGTCTGTCTGTCCGTGTGTCACCACATATTTTCTCAAAGACGGGTGGACCAAGCAAGTTAAAATGTATACCAGATTCTAAGGTCTATAGTCCCTATTAGGTGTATAAAATCAAGGTCTTGAGTCAACACGATAAAAAGATATAGGCAAATTTAGATTTTCGCGAAAACTTGTGAGTGCAAAAATTTACCTTAATTTTAAATTTATTTTATTTTTTAGAATGTTCCCTTCACTTGTGCTGTAACCTTGCTTTTAACCAAAATTGACAATTCTAGGTCAACCGGAACCCGATAGGGTTTGCGTCAAAAACTTATATGGTAGTTCCCGTTGACCTAGAATCACGAAATTTGACAAAAAGCAAGGTCTTACAGCACAAATAAAGGGAAAATTAAAAAAAATAATATAAGTTAAAAATTAAAGGGTATCCCCCATACATACATAGTTGACGCCAATTAAGATAGTCCTCTGAGTTGTATGGGCGCTCATACAATTTAGAGGACTAGCTTAATTGGCACCAACCTCAAATAAGGTAAATAAATAAAATTGCGCTATTGTGTGAAAGAAAATAAAATAAAATATTTATTGCAATATTATGCTCGTGTGCGCAGAAAATTTTACAGTAAAGACTAAAGCGATCGCTACACTATACACTTCCCAATTTGTTGAGCCCGATTTTTATAGATAATGGTACGGAACCCTTCGTGCGCGAGTCCGACTCGCATTTAGCCGGTTTTTTTTGTTTGCTCATTATAAAATTTATCAAATCAAATCAAATCAAAATACTTATATTCCATAAAGATACAATGTTTGTACACTTGGAAAGGTTATAGTTTTTACAAAATATAATCATACATACAAAAATTCACAATAAAACATTTAAGAAGTTAGCAAGTACATAAGTACAATCAGAAACACATATCATAACAAAATAATTAAAACAGTCATAATTAAATAGTACTAAATAAAGTCATCAGCAAGGGCATCGTCAAGGGTATATCATCCGATTGAGTTGAAGCTTTGTTGAGTCTCTGCGTGCAAATTCGTGAAGATTTCTACGTAATTTATCGTGAAAACACGTTTCCCATGAGAAAATATCCTGGAGGCATGCCCATATAAACATATACATTTGAGATCATTGACCCTCAATTAATCTAGCTACTCCCACTTTACACCCAGCTCTGGAAATCTATGAAGGAGACCTTCATATTCAGCAGTGGATGTCCTATGGCAGATTTGACGATGATAAAACATTATAGGCACATCATCATCAAATAATCAGCATAGGTCTCGTCCGCATACATAGTTCACTATTACTTTACATTGCTAATAAGACTATGTCAGTGACTTTCGTTTACCTACGGATCTTCTTATTTCTGATTCTAACTAATAGAGCTAAGCTACTGCTTGTAGCTGCAGTTACTGTGGTAGATCACTACTGGAAATATCTTATACATTGTAAGTGCATGATGCACATTCTGAAAGAAATGTGGACCCAGTAAAATGTTCAAATAATCCTATTTTACCCCAGTTTAGTCAGAAACGGATAACTGTAAAATTTAACAGTGCCTGGTTTTTTTATTATTAGATGCAAAAGTATTTGTATCTCTATACAAATACTCTTATAATATAGACCCTTATAATTTGATTATAACACAAATAAGAGTACTCAATACGGACTGAGGCTATACAGGATCGTTTGGACTCAATAAATCTATGTAAGGCTGCTTTTCTACCAGAGAATACTGTACGAAAAAGTTCAGCAGTGAGCGGTAAGCGAGGTAAAATTCATTAACTGATTACTTCATTTGCGTAGCCTCGTACAGCGCAGCTTTCTTATTTTTTCCTCACTCACCGCTTAGCTTTCTCGCACAGCTCTGGTGGAAACGCATCCTAACTTTATTATTCTATCTGTACAAAGTTTACAAGGATGAATGAAATTAAAATATAATAAGGTATATTTTTTCTCAAACATGCTTGGGTTGAGCATTATTTTAACAACCTTCTTCGAGATAAATCGAAATTGCTGCGCCAAATACATGTGAACAGCGGCCGGCAAAAATTGTATGAAAATCCATATCTGTCGTGGTTTAGCGGCCAAATAAATTACATAGTAGATAAACTCATATCATATCTGTCGTGTAATTTAAAGATGGAATGATCTTTTACTCCGAAACATGGTAGCCAAGGAGGTAACTTACCAAAGGTTTTGTTTAAATTTCGAACTGGCTTGCAAATAGAACCCTGTTTTTATTGAAAAATAAAACAAATGAACACTTTAACGGAGGAAAAATTATTGTTGTTCGTTGTTCGTCATTGATTTTAAAAAGTAATTGTATCATATATTTAATTTTATAATTTCCGCGCATTATTAAAGAAAAGTATGATACAAACCTTGTCCACAGCTAAGCATTGATGGGCTTACGTATGTCTGCCTCGGCTTCGCCTCGGTCCACATTTACACGTTTGTCCATCAATGCCTCTTTTCCTGGCCGCTGCAGTAATGTACTATTAACATAACAAATATCTAAACCACAAAAAATATGTTTAAACAGCGATGTACAAATACACAAAATTATGGACCAACATTAAAAATGATTATAACATACAGCGCCTTGTGATAAGCTCAGCAGTAGCTGTAGAGCGTACTGCCTGGGACAGGGTTATAGAATTTTAGGCTTCATCTAGAAATCTAGAGTCTCGTTGCTTTATTTAATATTGCATAATAAAGCATTGCAGATGTCACTTACACAATCAAAAAACTAAAATGGACGTGGGCCAGCCATGACATTCGAAGCAAAAGAAAAAATGTGCTTGGGACGTAACAAAATAGTATCGTAGAGAATGAAAGAAAAAAAGGAGAAGACCATTTCGAAGATGGGAAGTTCAAGTAAGAGCTACAGCAGCGCGATGTGGAGGACAGCTCAAGATCGTGAACTATGGAAGACTCTGGGGGATATCTATGCTAAAAGCAAAATAACCTTGAATACCAATGTCTAATTTAGATTATTACATTGAACAATTGTAAAACTAGTAGTAAGTTTGTTAATAAAGACTAATTTAATAAATAGAAATTGAATAAATCATACTAGCCATGTGACGCCCGCTGATGAATATAGGCCTCCCCCATAGTTCTCCAGAGTGACCAATCTTACGCGGCCTGCACCTAATGGCTCCTAGCAAAATTAATCAGGTAGTTTTTCCATCGGCTTTCTATGGCGTAGTATTCACACACCTTTCTGCCTCAACAGCCTTCTGTCAGTTCTTGGAGCTATGTGCCGCGCCCACTACCACCTTAGATTGTTAATCGTCTGGCTGATATGATGATGATAATGATAATAAATCAACCCCTCCTGTCACGTGGCATCATTAGAAACAGACGCAACGTGGCGAGTGTGTGAATAGTCATCGGGGCGTAATCACTAATTATAGAGGGGAATGACTGTCATTGACAGGCAAAAGTTGTCAAGAACTGGTATGGAAATCGTGTGGAAAAATAATGACGAGTCAAGTCTAATTTGCAATGAACTGACCGGGTGGAAAACTGGAAGCCAAGCCATTTATTATCTTCATTTATTAAAATTATTATGATACGTCATAGATGTAAGAAAAATTGCCCTGAATTGTCATGTTGTGCACTGAAGTACAAGTCGATCGATGTATACCTGATTTAATGGCGTACACTGATACGAGTGCTTAAAATGTGTGCGTAAAGTATTGTATAAGCGAATCGACCTACATAGAAAACAATATTTTTTATCTAAGTATTTATATCACATAGATTTCCGTTGTTGTTATTAAATTGTTTGTTTTTAGGGTGTGCAATAAAGTTGTATCTATCTAATTCAAATAAAACATCTTATTTGCCTTAATTGTTATTACTACATAAGAAAACCTACAAAATAGATAAACACAAAATGTATTAAAAATGCAACATGCATTAGGCTGGATGGAAAACTGCCCATGTGTATGTGACGCCTTACCATCAGAGATGTGCTACGTTGCTACTAAACAAATGTGTGTTAAATTATACAGCGCAACTATCCTATTGGTGGATTTTTTCCTCGCTCATCGCTTAGCTTCCTCGCACAGCTCTAGTGGAAAGCCATCCTTATATTACTCAGCTTCAAATGTTTCTTTAGAGAGATGATTGAAATGTTTAATTGCATGGATTTCAGAGTTCGTTATTTTTAAACACAAATATCACTTTGCTCTTTAATTGTGCACTTAATGTCTTTCCACTTGCTAAAATCAATCTCCGGAATATCAACGCAATCCATCAGAGGATTTCTGAAAGTAAAAATTAAATAATTAATGCGCAATTCAGTTGGAGGTTGACCCAGCCTTCTATATCATCCATAATCATCAAAATCAACAAGAAAGGTCGTGATAAAGTGATTTCATTCTTTTGTGTGCGGAAATTTAGTAAACTTACTTAGGACTTATCCTCAAAAATGCACTTTTTTGTATTTGCGTGACAGAATCAACGCCAATGCACAATACTTTAGCGATTGATATTTTTCTTATTTCTTGGAGTTGATCTGAAAATTAAATTTTTACTAAAATGTATCAGTAAATACCAGTGGGTTTCTGAATCAGAGAAAATATAAATCGAATAATAATTAAAAACTACTAATATGAAGAAACAAATTTTATACTTGACTATCATTTACAAGGCAGTTTACTAAGCCCCGGCTGAATGGATGCTAATGGACCTAGTTACTGAACTGATACGGAATAATCATAAAATGACTTCTTCAACATCATTATGGCTTCTCACTGCTGGGCATTATGCCTCTATTCTCGTATTAACCTCCTCTACAACAAACCGACTTCAAAAGTTCAATGTTATATATATGGGTAGAATAAGTTCCAAATATCCTGCCTTGTTCCATTCTTATATTCAGAAACAAGTGGTTAGGTGGTGGTGTAAATCTGTGACCGAATAGTGGCCTAGGACACGTTAAAGAAGTTTGACGACAAAAGAAAGATCGTGGGCTGCTTCTGGATACGCGTAACAAAGGATTGGGAAGGATACCGCTTACAAAAGGAGGTCTACACGCAATAGGTAGTTATGGGATGTGGATAATGATACTACGAGTAATTTTACGTGATCGTACGCTTATTGAGACAGAAAAAAGGGTAGTCACCTACCCTTTTTTTCTATATTGGAGCCACTTGGTTAGCATGCAAACAATCTTACCGTAAGTAAAAGCGTGAGGCCTGTTCTCCCTCTCATACCAGTACCTATCCGTCTGAATGAACCGCCTCAGCTGGTCCACAAACAGACAGTTCACGGTATGTGGGACGTTGCCTCTCGGTATCTTCTGCTCTGACAAGATACCGGCCATCAGGTCTATGTTGGGGAGTGACTTGTATACGTCCTCAAGGATGTCTATTCTCTAGAAATATGTTTAAAATGTTTTAAATCAGAATAGAAGATTGTGTCAAGTGCTGGATGTTCTTCTTGAAAAAGTGGTTCTGGTTGTGTTGTATCAAACTCAAAACAAATTGCAAGTACGTTTTAAACTCGGGTATTTCATGTGAGCTCTGAGCTTGTTCGCGAATGATACTCTAAATTCGTGGTCTTTAAAGAATTATTCTACCACATAATGTTTTTATTTATTGAAATATATGGTAGGTACTCATGTTCATTATAAGTGGCTTCTGAATCTTGTCATATTTAGCGATACAACTAGACCTACAAGTAAAGTAAATAAATTGGTTATTTATAACAGACCAGTAAAACTGATGAATTAAGTACTTATTGAAGTTTCCACAACCGAAGAAGCAGACATAATGAAAAGTACCATCTGTAATCGGTAGACATACCACTTTGCAAAACCAAACGATTTAAGAATAACGAGTGAAACTTATTTTACCTGGCCACTGTAATCGCAGAGTCTTCGGTCCATTGAACAAACTATATCTACGCAAACTTACTACATTTTTTGCCCCACTATCACTTACGAGATGAGGTAATTCGTTTTTTTTAACTATTTGTAGATGGATCAGGCATATGGCCCACCTGATGTTAAGTGATAACAATCGCCTATAACAAAGTATTGTCTCATAGGTCACGCACCTTGTAAACGAGCCCTATAATACACTGCCAAGCGTGTATACATATACCTAATGCCTGTAATTTCACTGGAAGCCATACCCTTCTTACCGAAACGCTGCTTGGCAGCAGAAATAGGTATCGTGGTAATACTTCCCCGGATGAGTTTTTACAGGGATCTCTACTATCGCTGCACTACAATCAATATAAGAAACTTCTAAGTGGCATAAATACACTTACATCTTGATCCATAACATCAAGTAAGTCCTCAAATGTTTTGTACTTCTTTCCTGAGCAATATTCTCTGTACTTAATGTATCCTTGGAATCCCAGCTGACGACCTTTAGCCAAGTCATTCATTACAATGTCTGAAGAATAATTAATGGGACCGAGACCACGCTCAGACATCTAAAAAATTACACACATCTGATAAACAAATTAGCTCTATTTATTCGGGAGTAGATATAAGCAAAACAACAGATGAAAGATATGTAAGGATATGTTATGGATAACATCGTGCGAGTTGTGAGAAGGCAATAGTTGCGCAGGATTAGAAAGAGTGGCATGATAATGAGGAATCATCCACCCAGCAGTGGGTGGATGATGCCTGAGATAGATAGTTATATGTTATGGTTGAAACATGTATCTACCTAACAGAACAGACCAAAGGAGATAGTGGGTTCGATTCTCGCCGCGGAATGGATGTTTAAATGATCTACAGATATTTGTTCCGGGTCTGGATGTTTTCCTATATTGTATCTATTTACAAAGAAATTTATGAATGAATGAATGAAATACTCTTTATTGCACACCAAACAAATTACAGTAACAAAGGAAATAAACAATAAATAACGGTACAATGGGCGGTCTAATCGCTAAAAGCGATCTCTTCCAGACAACCTTTGGATGGACAGGATAAACAAAAATCAAAAGACGGCGGTGTAAGAGTACCTTTAAATATTAATAATTTTAATTTATGTAAGTATTCTATCAGTTATTTGGTTTCCATAGTAGGTACACGCTCTGCTTAGTTTGGGGTTAGATAGCACTGTGTGAAATGTTCAGCAATATTTATTTTATATATATTTAAGGATGCAAGAAAATAATAGGGTGTAAAATGAAAAGGATTACATTATTTAGCACAAAATACTTAACAGAAACATAATAGGAGATGGTAGAAAACAGGAACCTTAACTCCTGGCTCAAATATGTAGGTACACAGAATGCCAGAAGTATTTGCAGAAACGAAGACAAGCCAGATTACAAATAAATATTTTTTTTATAACCTATCTCATCCCACTGCTGGGCAAAGGTCTAGGTGGTGATAAATATCCGTCGATATTTCCCACCATCCTTAGAAAAAGAAATATCATAAGGAAATTAATGGTTATCCAGTTATACATAAATACACATACATTGGGGTCTACTGTATGGTCAAACTTGGCACACGGCTGCCTGAAACTAGACTGGGTGATTTTATCAAAGTTCTGGTTAGGCAGGAAGAATCCAGGCCTGAAGCTTAGATTTGTCATCGGGTAAGTTTCAGTGTAATGACCTTTGTTATCGTACAACCTATAACAAAAACAGAGAAAATAAAAGTAGGTATTTACATAATAGATACCTATTAAAAGAAACACAAACGGGTTATTACCTGGGTACCCCGATCCTCGAGGCTACCGTCCCGGAGGACTCTATCTAGATAAACTCAATTAAAAGTCAGTTTAACTTTAAGTTACCGTCAGCAGACGGAATGTTAAATAAAACTTTATTTATTACTAAAATTATAATACTTATCTTTAAGGATCAGGAAAAAATTATAGTCTTGCTTGCAAAATAAGTTATACTCTCATTGTTTTTTTTACAATACAGAAAATCAAAAATGATTTCATACACTAATTATAAATTTTAAATTCACAGAACATGTAAAAGTCCGTCATTAAAATAAAACAACATTAGGAATAAAAGCTTTAAAAACTGAATATTTATATTTACAATCAGTATTTTCAAACAAACATATAAAATCAAGAATATTTAAAAAATTTAATGCATAAAAAGTTATAAGTACATATGTATTTCAAAAGCATAAATTATGTCTACCGTACAAGTTTAAAAAAATAAATGTAATCAAATTTATCGTATTCGGGGTCCTCCGGGACGGGGGCCGCGGGGATCGGGGTACTCAGGGAATAGCTCATAAAGAAACATTATTAAATACTCATAGTGACAAAACCGGTTCCAGCCAGTTCACCTACTAGCTCACTAATTTTAATTTCAAGTAACATTGTGACTAACAATTCGTAAATATTACGACGCATTGAAACATATTTTGTTTTTAATCAACTTTATCGAAAATACTAAACGACCTTAATTAGTAGCCTTAGTGTTCCAATAAAATAACATTTTCTAGTTTCGAAATAACCTACCTTGAACAATGATTACACATGGTAACACTTGTAAGTTACTATTACATACTTATAAGTATGTATTTACAAAAAAGTATATAAGTATTCTATCAGTTATCTGGTTCCCATAGTACAAGCTCTGCTTAGTTTGGGGCTAGATAGCGCTGTGTGAAATGTCCAGCAATATTTATTTATATTTATTTATTTTATTTACATTGAAATATATTAGTGATATTTAAAATACAGAAATTATTATGTCTCATAATTATAAAAATACATAACATGTTTCATAATAATTATTGAAAATAATTAACAAACAAATAAATACACATCTTTGAGAAAGAGGTACGTAGTAACTAAAGTTTTTTGTAAAATTTACGACGATCGCACGATATATCCAGATCCAATAGAAGTGCATCCGCAATAAGTGATTGCGGGTCACTAATTATGCTAATTTTTTTTATATAAATTGTAGGCCAGCAGCGATAGACCACGATCTCGCCTGATGGTAAGCTATATGCAGTCTACGATGATACACGCTTGCCTAGAAGAAACCTATTCACTCGCGACTTGAAGACCCCTAGGTTGTAGTTATCAGGTAACACTCAGGCAAGGCGTTCCACTCCTTGGCGGTGCGATTAGGAAGGTATTGAAAACGGGTAGGATGGCGGGGCTCGGAAACTTGCCGAAACACAAAATGCGCAAGGTACGCGTCCTCATTTTGACGAAAGGTTAGTGAACTAGGGTTAAACGAGTTTTGACTGATGTCTGACAAACCCCATGAATTCACTCGCGTACCTCCAGATATACTAATATAACTAATACATAACTAATAATAAATAATAGATATAACTAATACTTGAGTCACGTCACATTGTGTTATTGACAGGAATTAAGAGTCGCGTGGTATCAAAACCCAGGACTAAACTAACATACTTGTGTTTGAAGATCATCATGACATGAATTTTTCTTCAAGCAAATATTTTTCAAATTGCTCTGCTGCATAGCATAGCATCGTCACAAACTTCTATAGCTATAATTTGAAATATGTATAGAAGTACAAGATTACAGGTAGAATCCCAGGCTTTAAAGCTACAACAGTTACCCTTCTAGCTAATCCTGCATTTGCCAACACGCGAGAAAATAATCCTGTTTTTACTTACTTTATTTCAGTTTCCTGTACAGTATGGAAGTATCGAAGGCCGTAAAAGTATTCTTCAGTTGATTGTGGCAGAATAGTTTCGTCGTACAAATCTCTGAATCCTGACAAGCACGATATGATGCCTTCTTTGATTAGATTTTCCTTACCTGAAATTATAGAATAGAATAATTTATTTTACAAAATGTCCATAGGAGGCAAAACATAAAAGTAATAAATAAAAATACGAATTAAGCCTATGCCAAATTTAAAACATACAAAATAATAAGAATTTAACCAAATATAAAACATCACAAATGTCATGAATTAAACATAAAATAAGAATGAAATTCAAAATTATTACAGTTATTTAAAACAAAATAAAATTCAAGAAAAATTTAAACAACATATCACTTAATATAATCGTACAAATGGTACTTATTGTTAAGAGTTAATAAATATTGAATTTGATTTTGTGGATTTCACTAAATTCAAAATGATTTTTACCCATAAGTTCTGGCATTAATTCATACATGAAGACCTGCATCTCGATGGCAATATTAATATCTCTAGCGGTGTAGAAAAGTGTGTCGTCGTCCCAGCATGGGTTCAGGGCAGCCAGTTCGCCTGCTATATGATTATGCAGCCTGACTAATAATACTGCTATGAACATTCCTCCTAGAATTCCATTGGTAGCTGAAAATGAATTGATATTATATTTAAAAATATAAATTATTTGTATAATTTATATTTGTAATATTACTTATACTACTGCATTTTTCAGTGTTCCATCTATGCATAAAGCTATCCTGTGTGTATTATGTTCAAAATAAATGATTTAAACTTTATTTGTATTCATACCTCTCCTAATTATCCTTCGTATGTCATGCTTTAGAATATTACTTGTTATTTCAAATCTACTGAACCTCATCTCTTTCATTCTTATGGATTTTTATTTGTTAAATATATATTATATTTTTTTTATTATTATTATTAATAATAATAAAGATAAGGCTAGACAATGAATGTAAATCTAAAAGCCCGTTGAAAATATAAAATGATAGACCTGCTCCACATCAAGTGTGTTTGTCTAGCTCAATTGGGGTATTACTTAAAAGTTCCAGTCCTTTCGTTTCTTTAATTTGGAGATTGGAACAAAGCAATATAAATAATCTGTTAGTAATTTTCTTTATACACAATGTAAGAAGGTAGAAGTATTTTTTTTATAGATTGTTAGACATTTTAATTTTTTTATACTTGTTGTGTTAACGGGAGTTGTTTGGTTAACCTTTTTTGGGTAGAAATTGCAGTTATTCTGGATTACAGTTTTTTCCCTATATTTGTGCCACTAAAGCTACACGCATACCAAATTTCAGCACTTCGGTGTCACTGCTGTACCGTGTGAATTTTTTCAAAGTGCAGTTTTTATTATGACTAATAAATAAATCAAAAACTACAAGGTTTATACTAAAAATAAAATCGGGGACGAAATGTGCTCACAAAGACCTTTCATTAGACGTGCCATTTGACCGGATAGTCTCATTTGGTTTGGTTTTTACCCCAAAATTAGTCACACCAAAATTGTGTCATCACTACCTATCTGTATACCAAATTTCACGATGATCGGATAAACGCCTTGAAAATGATCCTCGGACAAACAAACATACATACATACAACGCCAATTTTCCCAAGCAGATTTGGAGATCTCGCTTCGCTCGATCAAATATGTGTGCTGTTATCAGCTACCAGAAAAAATTCAATACTCAATTGATTCGATGTATTAATATATTATATTAGGCATTGAAAGTTGCAAATAATCCTTTGAAGTATCCCAACATTTAAGAAAGTTTGACTTACTTCCTTTAAAACACAGGTCTTCTTTAGATCCCTGGTTTAAAACGCATATTGTATCATTGGAGTTATCATGCGCTGGCCAGGTTTCACCGTTGATTTCTTCAACTACCAATTCTCCTCCACTGAATGTTCTATCAGCCGGTCGTCCTTGGAAATAATAAATGCTTGATAAATCGAACAAAACTGTTTCAGTGTTGATCTGGAAAAATAATATACTTACAGCATAACTCATTTAAAAGAACAGTAACTTCTCCTTATATATACATATTATCAATGTTCATATATGTATTATCAATTTTATTATACACGATACGAAATAGAAAGATTTTAAATCAATAAAATAATAAAATTATTTTGTTGTTATAGTTTAGCGTCTGAAATGTTGTATTCAAGCTAAAAAAACACTAGTATCATAGCAATTTTTTATTCAATCCAAAAGGCTTGCTTGTTTTAATTATTAAAAATATATAAATTATAATATGGTTTATAAATTATTTATTTAATAACAAAAGGTAAGAGAAGCTTTTCTACCATTGTTCCCAAGAAAATAATTATAAAAAGATGCTGACCCTGCAGATCTTAGAATCTTGAACCTTGAATATGTTTTGCTTACGCTTAGTGCTGAGCGCGTCTTGTGAGGAGGTGCGGCAGAGATCGTGCCGTGTGCGCGTGGGCGCCGTCGTGTGGTACCGGTGCCCGCAGCATTGGGCACTGCGCCTGCCGCCTGCATCGTCATGCAAAAGCAGGCTATGGCAGCAGCGGGCACCCTTGCTTAGTTCGCTGGTGCCCGAGAAGAAAGCAAATAACTTACTCTAGCAGGAATTGTAGTTCCATTTTGAAGACAGCCATAAGTCTGAAAGGTGATAGGCCTCGTCTGATTCATACAACGAACATGAGAGAATCGGTGCACCGGGTCGTTTTCAGGTATCTTGTGAGGTGTGCACATGTAGTCGTCTCTTCCTCTCGGTTCGCAGCAGTAAGTAGTCTTAAAGGCGTAGTTTACTGAAAGCAGAAAGCATAATAAACAAAGACTTTGTCAGTTCACGCTTAGTTTATATGTATAGTTTTTACTATTCTAGACTAATGAGATGATTTTATTTTATTACTCACTAGTATCCTGATTAGGTCCATTATCAGTGAAGGAGTACAGCATATAATACGTCATAAGTTGGGTAAACACTGGGTCCGATGCTTTTTCTTCTTTTAATATTTTGGTGCGAAGTAATCGAACTAGGGGCAGCTCTCCACCTTTATCTGACTTTCTATCTGTGAAACCTGTTAACAAAATTAATCATCATATCAGTCTGAGAAGTCCACTGCTAAACAAAGACTTCCCCTATAAATTTTACGAGCAACTGCCAAGAAACTGAAAAATCTGTATTAGATAATTTTCCATCTAGTAGATGGCCGTCCTCTGCTGCGCTTTCCAGTCGAGAATCTAGGCTATGTCAGTGACTTCGGTTTTTCCTACTAATCTCCTTATGCCATTCTATCTCATAGTAAAATAAGTCCCAAGTATAGCCCTCTACATAGCACGCTAAGCAAACCTCGAGCCTTCTTATGAGGCTCATAGTAAGTGACGATGTTTCTGTGTCATTTGTCATCACTGGTAACAGACACTGATCAAAGAATTTCATCTGCAGATACTGAAGTATTTTGGAAGTTTGATTTTTATGATAATTATCAGTCAAAGGACGTTTTTGTCTTTGGTATATGTGCTCCCTGCGATCAGAACTTTTTATTTTACTTATTCTTGAATTAAAAAATGTATATTATTACTTTCCGTATACTAGCATTTCAAATGCTTTTTTAACTCGTATTTAATGTTCGTTAGGTAGGATTATGCTTTGTTCTTAAAACAGTTTATTTATTCTTTAATTGTCGGAGTTTACCTTCTCCGTACACTGGTTCCAAGAGTCGCAAAGTTGGAGTACGAATAGTTCCATAGAAAGGATGCTTAAGGTTGTTGCATGACCCGTCCAGACGCCTCCACTCGTTAGGGTCACATGGCAACTTAATGTCAGTGGCACAGTACCTGGTGGAATAAAAAGCGAGTCATACTCGGGTTTGTTATTTTTTAAGTACCTTCCGATTTTTTTGTTTTATTTTATTTTTATTTTATTTATTATTAATTATTTTAACACAACAACAGTATATATTTACACAATACAAATAATAAATTAATATTTTTACGAGCTAAACTGCCTGGTTTAATGAGCGAGTAACGTAAGAAAAACATTAAAAAAACTAAAAATAAAATAAAATACACCTAGCTAAAACTAAAGCCTAACAACTAATAAATAAACGACAAAAAAATATTTAAAATTTTATAAATCAATAAAATACACTAAATAGAAAAAGAATTTAATCCCAAAATAATAATCCTAAAAAACTAAAATATTAATAGAATTAATGCCTAATAATAGTTTTTTATATGTGTGTGTAATTTATATTCAAGCTAAATTGTACAATATTGGAGTTACACTGGAACAAAGTCGACTCGTAGGTAGATGTTATTTATTCTTTCTTCAGGGCTATGCATACACCCTGTCTATGACAGGCGGACAGAAAAACAGGCAGTGTCAATTTAGTTGATAGACCCAGTTGGCATTTTTATTAAATAACAAAATGTAAATATTATAATCAAAAATATAACTAATGGTTCGCCCAGAACAAAGATCTCGAAAAAGTCGAGTCTCCGAAAAAATCAAAAAATATATCATGCATAAGCTTTGACTAATAAAATAGTGTCACGAAATCCACAACCAAATTACTTGACCTACAGTTTCATTCAAATTATAAGTAACAGAAGTTCATGTTATTTAGTTATTCTTTTTAGGGGTAGAAATTGCAGTTCTTCTAGATTTCAGACTTTTGCCTATATTTGTGCTACAAAAGCTATACGGATACCAAGTTTCAGCACTGTTGGGCCCTGTGAGTTTCGTCAAAGTTCAGTTTTTATTAAGGCTAATTACTGAAAAACTACAAGGAATAAACTAAAAATAAAAATGGTATCGGAATGTACTAATTAAGACCTTTCATCAGACATCCCACTTGACTGAATAGTCTCATTTATATTTTTTGTAACCCTCTTGAACCCCAATATCTTAACAACCCCCAGACATTTTTAGCTCGTTTAGGATTGTTCCATCACTATCACAACCTACCTAAAGTAGGTTCGAAAGTTATTCTCGGACAAACATACATACATACAACGCAGATTCAAATCGCTTTCAGCGATAAGGTCATCCATTGTACTGTATTTAGGATTAATTAGTTTTATATGTAAGTATTCTTGGTGTACAATAAAGCATTTTTCTATTCCATTTTCTAACTAAAACTTTGCTTGAAATTTATTTAATTACGTATGTTAGCTTGCCTAAAAATATCTCTTTGATTTATATAAATATTTAATGGTATTATTTATTATTTGATTGCAATTTATTAATTTAGTCGTTCATGATCAATGCAATATTGACGGAAGTCAGTTATAATTAAATTTGTCATTTATGTACCTTGTTTAAAATAATTGTGATAGCGATTATTTGTAATTACGTACTAAATTGTAGTTTTATTATTTGAGCAATATTTACTAGTTTAATATTCATTTTTAAACAAAAGTCGCGCCACCATCGCGTGACTATTTAAGCATTGACGCCTGTTCGTAAGAGGGCATTCGTTCTCAAGCTGCGAAGCGTAACGGTCACCTAAAAGTGTATAATGTGTGTGTAGTAATGATTGAAGTATTTGTCATAAAAGAATAAATGAATAAACGAAGACTTGTAAAGCATCGTGGTGTTTTTCTACTAAGCTCGCTTTCAATTTCGGAAGTGGAACAACGCACGCCTTGGAAAATGAAGTTAAGTACTTATTATTTATTTATCATGGTTTTCAAACTTATTTTGTAAACGTAATAATTTAACAAAGAAGTTTCCTTAAATTGTAACGTTACATAAGTGATTGTTACAAAAGTACTAGAATATATAGGTAAGCACTTACCTTGCCTAAACTAAGCAAATAGACAATCCGTGGCAGAATAATCTGAATCTGGATTATTGTCTGATAATGATTTATGGAAGCATCATATCGAATGGTGTTTCTTTTATTGGATATTGCAATAATGGATAAATAGTGAATAAATAATGTAGGTTCGTATAAATTGCGAGTAGGAGTCAATCCTGATGCTGGGATCTTGCTTAGGTCACTATAGCTTGATTTATTTTAAGCACACTGTTTCAATAAACGGTGTTTCACTTTGTGTTTGCATAATTATTAATCTGAAATAAAAAAAAGGGAGTGCCATGTATTCAATGCAGTGGTATGGTCTATCTACCTAATTGCCATTTTGGAATACATAAAAAGTTTATCAATACAATAGCGATGTAGAATTTTTAACCGTGTGTTGATCAACCATTTACGACTATCACGGCGTCACCTGCCACATGACCAGACGGGTTGCTAAGTATGGGTTCGATTCCCAACTTCGAGATTAAAGTTTGGTTGATGTGCAACTGGTTGTAAAAGAAGTTAATAAACTGTATCAATACAGTTTCTGATGGTTGATACAGTCTCGTCAGTTGGGATTGTTTACTGTGTGTATGCATGCAGGCAGTTTTAACAGACATGCATTATATTATGGGCGCCATGTGTGGCTATATTTTTTTGTAATAGTCTTGATAACTATGAATATCTTTTATACAGTTGGAATATATTTTTTGTAGTCTATAGTATAAAAGTGAATCGGTATTCTACCCCTAATTTCACCTGTGTACGCAATTTTTAAAATCCAAAGAAGTTCATGAACTGGTGTTATCTCTTTCTTTGTTCCATTATTTTACCAGCTTATTGTATACTTACGCTTTTCGTTGTTCTTTATATGGATCTACCCACACTATGTAGTATGTAGTCCTTTGATATAATGTAGTGTGATATAATGTATAATCTGTGTTTTATGATGACCATTCATATAGGAAAACAGTTTTTCAGTTTGTTGATTTTTTATTTCAAGGATCATGTAACACTAAAGAGATGCAACACGTATCGGCCCTCCTGAGTTCGAGTAGCCACGGTGAAACCAGCAGTCCTGCAAACGTGGGCATACTACAAAGTGTGGCCGCAGGAGTCAAGGACGCGCTTGCAGTGGTGCAGGTCGCAGTCAAGATCACCTTGAAGGGCGCGGTCGGAGCCGTGGCTGCGGCCGTCACTGGGATCGCAGCTGGAGGTCTAAACGAGGTCGCAGCCCTGGTTTCTCACAGCGTGGTCGTAAGATATTTAGGCCTAATAATATGCCGCTTGCATGTTCTCATAGTAAAAACACGAGGTAGCGGTACGGATCTCATTGCGTGACCTAAAGTAAAAGGGTAGTCAAGAAGACAGACACTCTAAAACGAGTTCGGTTCATTCGAAGTCAAATGTCTAATTAAGTCTGTTCCGGCACTTTTATGTAGCTGTGATATCACGAATGTCTGAATGTCGAGTGACCCGTTCAAAATCAATAGGCTTTGTTTATCAAGGGCAATTCTCCATTTATTCCGGAGCAACCGATCTTGTGTGGTCTGTACCCGGTAGCTCCTAGTGACCTTTGTCTTTACGATACATAGTCTCCACTCTAGAACCTTTCTGTCTCAACGGCCGTCGGTTCTTCGAGCCGTGTGCCCTGCCCACTGCCACTTCAACTTGCTGATCCTTTTGGCTATGTCTGTGACCTTGATTTGTCTACGGATCTCCTCATTCTGATTTGATCTCGTGGGGAAGCACCGAGCATGGCCCTCTTCATGGCGCATTGAGCGATCTTGAGCCTTGTATGGGGTCCATAGCGAGGGACTGCGTTTCTGTTCGAGAAGACGTTACGTAGATTCCTGAACGCTGCCCAACCGAATTGGATTCGTCGACTGGCCTCTTTCTCGAGGTTATGCCTGCCTAACTGTGATAGATATTACCTAAATCCACCATAGTGCCTGATTCGCTAGGCAGTGAGGATTATTTCGCTGGTTTTTAATTCAATAATGGAGTTGTATTTACAATTTGCAATTGCTGGCGCCTACTTAATATGTTTGCGTACATACTTTTGGCGACAAGTTATAGGCGGTAATTTGGGTGGATACATCGGTTGGAATTGTTGTAACTTATGTATAGGTAAAGGTTACGGGTATTAGAGTAGGTAAGTATCTAAATAATGTGTAGCGGCTTAAGTGTCTAAGCACCGAGACAAACCTCTAAGGTTGTTGTGCAGTGCTTTATGTAAATACTGTTAGTATGTAACTTTTATCGAATAAATAATTACGATATAAAACGGAACTGGTTGTCCTGGGTAGTCATGCTCGTCGACGAAATTCGAGACTTGAGTTCCCAACTGACACCTAGGGTGGGCACCGCATGGACGCCCTCTGGATGTGCTGCAGATGTTGCTGGGTAGGCAGAGAATATCTTTACTTCAAGTTCGTGGTAATATTGGCTCCATCTATTGTTGAAACCTTCGTTGCATGGCAATAGCTGTCCATCTTTACTTCAGATGCATTTATCAAAATGCCAAAGGTTAATAAGCCAAAGGATATCTATTCATTAAAATCACAAGGATCACATTGAAATGTCCAAGCTGAAAAGTAAGGCAGGAAACAAGGCCGGTTGTTATTTTTGATAATCCTTTTACAAAACTATAGGTACATATAAAAGATAAGTTACGTCTAAACTGTAACTTTGATCAACAACCGCGGGTTTATGCTTATTTCCAGTATTAATATTCCAGTAGAGGCTGTCGCTATTTTTCTTAAACAAATGAATATTTTATGAACATAAATCAGCTTCTCATAGATGTACTGACAAACGAATGTCATTATAGATACATAGATATTTACTTTGTTGCACACCATAAACCAGAAAACAATTAAAATTAACATTATTCAAATTAATGTATACAATTGGCAATCTTATCGCTAAGTAGCGATCTTTACCAAACAACCTTTGGATGGAATAGATCATGTAAGTTTTACCTAAGGTATCAATGGTGAACCACATACATAGGTACTTACATGCTTTAAATTATTTATGCTGTAATGTACCTACAATAGGTAATGTTTACATTAAATACATATAAATACAAAAAAATATTCATAATATGAAAAGAATAAGCAATAGCTAACGACAAGTAGTCAAGTAATGTTCCTTGACCGTAAGTTTGAAAATAGTGAATGGTTTAGCACGTCTGATAGCCACTGCTGGTAGCGCGTTCCCTAAACGGATAGCCTGCACTGTAAAGCAGTCATCGTAGTATTATATTTAATTCTTAAAACTATTGGCATAGTGATTCTCTGGGACACTTTTTAGATCTCTTCTACAGCTTATAAATGTGAGGGCCCCATTGAAGCATAATATCCGGGGTGATACCCAAGATAAATACATTATACTTATTAACAGTAATATGTAAAAATTTGTGTAACATTAGGTTGTATAAACCTTACATATTTGGTTTTATTTTCATTTAGTAAAAATGATCTTTTGGAAATCAGACAAAATGTCTACATTCCTAAGTGTTATGTTTTCTTTAGTGAGAACATGTAATTTAATGCATATATTAGTAATCAAGTTTTTTCTATAAATTATAGTAACGTCAACAATGTTTCTTTTATTTTGATACTGGGATACAATGCTGAAAAGTAAGTTCTTCCCATGGGATGACTTTGCAATTCTTGAAAATTTAAGAACGGATGAAATCAATCTATGTAGATGCTAGTCGATGGCTTTTGTATATATTATTGGATGTTCAGGGTTCTTCTTATAGCATGAATTTGCATTGGCAGAACCTTGTCTTGTAGAAAAGTATTGGTTGTACCCTCTTTGTACTACTATACTATGCCCATTTCACGGATGGATTAAGTATTTAGCCTACGAACTCCTTGATGGGCGATAGCTGTTTCTTCTATAGATCCCCGCCATTATGTCTTAATTCCTCTGCCAGTATGAAATGGTTATGTAAAAAAATATATCAAAGTTTAAAATCATGATAAACATTGGTCGGGTTAATATTTGAATTAATCCATGTATATTTAGAGTAAATTAAAGAGTGGTGTATCATGAAATATTTAGAACGCTATATTATATCTACGGTCACTCGGTTTCGTCATTATTGATCTAGTATAACAGTCTACTGCTGGACGTAAGACTCTCCCAAGAGATACTCCTTCACGACTTCGAGAAGAGAAGAGTTGCAACTGCAATCGGCTCTGTGGTAGTCGGATAAGGACTTTGGTTTTATCTATGTTCATTCCCAGGTCGTTGGTTGTCTAGAAGTAGCAGCTCGTTTTGGTAATCTCAATCAATTAAATCTTATTGCTAATGGATTATTTGAATGCCGTTATTATGTTTATTCCTGTGGCAGTGTTTAAGCGTACAGGAGAGTGTCTTAAAATATTTTAGTTGGCAACTATTAACGGCCAAAACTTGAGATTGTGTTATAGATTTAGAGTCTATAATTATTCTTTTTCGAAAATTCACGTAGATTATCGTATCACACATATTTTGACGTATGAAATAATAAAGAAAAACCACAGGTTCACTATGGCATGTACTTTCAAATGATTGTGTACCTTTTAAGATGTTTTGACAATGTTACTTTGGCACTTTATTTTTATTTTGCATATACGATACCTCGAAGAAAATCTACGAGACCTAATCAAGAGATCAAGAGAAGGCGTGCAGTGGCCACGTGGCCTGTGTGCACCAGCTATTCAGCCAGCGTGCAGTTACCATGTGGCCTGCGTGCATCATTCGTGAGATCTGCGCGCATCTGCCGTGCAGCCCGATTGCATCTCCTGCGCACCTACACAATCCTGTAGTGCAGCCTGCACGCGTCTGCTGCGCGTCTTCCACCGTGCAATTATCATAAAATTACCATGAGCAAAGTGAATGAAGTGAAATGATGAAGTGCAAAGTGAATTATAATGTTATGAGCATATATCCGCTATGAGCAAAGTGAATGACGTGAAGTGATGAAGTGCAAAGTGAAGCATACGGCTATGAGCGTATATCTGCTATGAGCGTACCGATACATGGCTATGATCGTATCAATTTATGGCTATGAGCGTATACAATTTATGGCTATGAGCGTATACAATTTATGGCTATGAGCGTATACAATTTATGGCTATGAGCGTATACAATTTATGGCTATGAGCGTATACAATTTATGGCTATGAGCGTATACAAGTTATGGCTATGAGCGTATACAATTTATGGCTATGAGCGTATACAATTTATGGCTATGAGCGTATACAATTTAGAAATGCAACGTGCACAATCGCAAGCGGGGATTATAGTTCATATGATGATGCTTAAATTGCGGTGTTGTCAAAATTTATTACAATAGTCCCCGTCTGTTCAGAAATATATTTATAAATCCTATTCCTTGTCTGGCTCGGTTATATAAAATATTTGTATTAATATAAAATATTTCACACGATTGAAAAGTAAAATGTGCACAATTGCAAGCGGGGACTTCAATTGATATGATGATACTAAATGTGCGGTATTGTTAATGTTGATTACAATGGTCCCCGTCTGTTTAGAAATATATTTATACATTCCAATCCATATCGAGCCCGATGAGATGTTAGTTTTACAAAGTAAAATCTTTTGTATTTGCATTTTCTTGTTAATGTGAACGCTGTAACATACGTACACCTGTACTTATTATGTGAAAAGTTTAATATTTTATTATTGTTGTTCAAATTATTTTTTTTTTATTTCTCTTTGTTTATCTGTTTTAGATATATCATTTTAAGTCCGCGAGGACGCGAACCATTGTCAGGATGGACGAATTGTTAGCTTGCCTAAAAATATCTCTTTGATTTATATAAATATTTAATGGTATTATTTATTATTTGATTGCAATTTATTAATTTAGTCGTTCATGATCAATGCAATATTGACGGAAGTCAGTTATAATTAAATTTGTCATTTATGTACCTTGTTTAAAATAATTGTGATAGCGATTATTTGTAATTACGTACTAAATTGTAGTTTTATTATTTGAGCAATATTTACTAGTTTAATATTCATTTTTAAACAAAAGTCGCGCCACCATCGCGTGACTATTTAAGCATTGACGCCTGTTCGTAAGAGGGCATTCGTTCTCAAGCTGCGAAGCGTAACGGTCACCTAAAAGTGTATAATGTGTGTGTAGTAATGATTGAAGTATTTGTCATAAAAGAATAAATGAATAAACGAAGACTTGTAAAGCATCGTGGTGTTTTTCTACTAAGCTCGCTTTCACGTATTTAAATTAATTAATTAAAATTTAGCGGAATAAACAGGTACTTACTGAAGGTTGCCCTCACTTTGAAATTTCCTTATTTGCTCTTTTGTAAGAACAACTCCACGATACGAGTCAAAATATTCACTTCTAGCATTTTCTAGAAGGCATATAATTAACAACAAACAAAGCATTCTACCGTTTCCAAGAAAATCTATGAAGTGAACAAAATAATTATTGCGAAGGTACTTATAACTCCTTGCTTTATCGGCTGTTTTAATATGGATACTTTCACTAACAAAATAGTAGAATTATTCATTTAAATGTTGATAAGTGTGTGTCAAACCACGCGCTTGAAGGCTTCCGTAATTAGTATTTTATATTAGACAACTGACCAATTTACAGCTTCACGCGTTTAGTTTTTCAATAAAAACGATACCTTCCTTCTGCGCAGTTGCGTAAAAAGTAGCCTTTGTTACTCAGTGATAATGTAGCATTCTAATGGTGAAAGAATTTTTTAAATCGGACAATTCATTTTTGAGTTTATTCGTTATAAACATACAAAATACAAAACTTTCCACTTTATTATATTAGTATAGGCTACTGTCGCTTTAAGTCATTATTTATGTATATATATTATACTAGTGGTTCACCCCGAACTGAGATCTCGCGAGTCTCCCAAAACACAAAAACAAATATTCTTAGGGCGACTCGCGCAACGATGCCTAGGTATATGATATAAATATGATTTAAGGAGTTGTCAAATCATACAAATACGTAACAATTAAACATGTTTAGTCGCTTAATACGTTTAGGGATTGTTGTGCAAGCCGGCCTTAATCTTTGACTATTAAAATAGTGCCACGAAATAAATTACCAAAATACTTGACCTACAGTTTCATTCAAATTATAGGTAACGGGAGTTCATGTATATTAGTTTCTCTTTTTGGGGTACAAATGCAGTTTTTCTGTGTTTCAGACTTTTGCCTATTTGTGAGCTTAAGCTTAAGCTACACGTATACCAAATTACAGCACTGAGGGGTCACTGGTGTACCCTTTGAATTTTGTCAAAGTTTAGTTTTTATTATGGCTAATAACTCAAAAACTACAATAACTTCAATAAAAATAAAAACGGAGTCGAAATTTACTAATGAAGACTTTTCATTTGACGTCTCATTAGACCTAATAGTCTCATTTTCGTTTTTTTTTTACCCCTCTTGAACCCCAATATCTCAACAACCCCTCAACATTTTTAGCTGATTTAGTCACATCATAATTGTGCCATCACTATCTACTTATCATCATACCTATGTATCAAATTTCACGATGATTTGATCAACGCTTCAAAAGTTTTCCTCGGACAAACAAACATACATACATACATACTTACATACATACATACATACATACTTACATACATACATACTTACATACATACATACATACAATGCCGATTTGCCCACTAAGTTCCACCTAGCTCATAAAACTCTGAGCGCAGACGAGTTTCTAGTTGAATGCGGTACCCTAAAAACTGGAAACTAGCTGTTATCAGTTCTATTTCTAACACTATTCTTTTACAGTGTAGCCAATAACGTTTAGATAGTACGACTTCCTTGGCGTATTGGGCGAAGCGCCGGCGCAGGAAGTAGCGGTTCGATTCCCACTGTGGAACAAATATTGGCATCTGATCTGTAGATATTTGTTCCGGGTCTGGATATTTTTTTATAAATAATAAGCATGTATATACAAAAAAAAGTATATAAGTATTCTATCAGTTATCTGGTTCCCATAGTAGCATTATTTATTTATTAATAATAGTGGGAATAGCAAGTAATACTAATTCCCACACACACAAACCGCGTGCGGATAGGTCGCTATGCCTGTAGAGGTAATTAAAACCACGTAGGCTGGGTCAAGTCATACATGATATATTTAAAAAAATGCTGGACATTTCACACCGCACTTTCTAGCCCCGAATTGATTAAGTATTTTTTAAACCATTTGAAAAATGTCCGAGCCAGACCTAAATCCCTTTCCTCTTGATACGAGGATGGATTTTTTTTATATATACTTAAATTAAATAAAGGAACACTTAGACCTAGAAGAAACATTTAAAGACACCACAAACATCTGTTCCGCGGAAGGAATCGAACCCGCAACCCGCATTTTGAGCCCGCCGCTATTCACTGCGCCACGGAGGTCGTCAAGTCCACTTATTATCTGCGTAAAGGACCTCTTTGATAAGAACCCCTCGCATTGACCCAGGCTGGATGTCGGATTAATTTATTCTCCAAGCAACAAGGCCCTATCTTCATTCGCGTGTGAAATTGGGTAGGAAATCATTAGAGAACTTACCGATTTTCCTCATAGCTTTATCACTGATCCTTCGCATCACGGTGTGTTTTATCTTACACAGATTATTTTTTGGATTAGATAATCAGATAGTCATTTGTTGATACAGAAATGTAGTTGACACCATTTAAAAAAAAATATTGTATACTTTCGCAACGATTCGTAAACGGCTAAATATGATTTAGAGAGTTGTCAAATCATACAAATACGTGTCTTTAAACGTGTTATGTCGCTAAATACCCTTAAGAATCTTTGTCCAAGCAAGTGACAATAACGGCTCGAATATACCAAATCCGTTATCGGCCATATGCTCGGACGTTAACGGGCGAACTCGGCCGACCAAATCAAACATCTGTAAAATAATGAGAGCGCGTCAGTTCTCTCAAACAATTATTATTTAAGAATTTTTGGTATTTTAGATGATTTACGCAAGAAAATTAATGGGTGACCTATGAAATCTTACACTAGAATCTTATCTTGCTTCCCTGAGGAGTTGCGACACAATTTCACCGCACAAATTCTCATATTCTTTTTTTATCGAATGCTGCACTCACTACCACCTAATTCAGAACATTGAGAGCGCGAATCTCGTTTAGCTCCAATTGACTGGCTTAGATTTCGCGCGTGTACATTGTTTCTATAAGTTATTATTCTGAGACCGTAGTATTATTCTATGAGTAAACCAACAGCTAAAATATACATATTTCAGGAGTTTCAAAATGAGTATAATTGAATTTTATAAACCTTTAAATGTTAAATGTAACAGCTACTTCCGCTTCCCCTTCAGCAAATTGTTTATTTTAACTATTTTATCACTTAAAAGAAAAAAACTTTTTTTCAAAAGCATAAACAACAATCATAATTATTCGTACAATGTACCTACTCATAGTTTGTTAGAACACTGTCGACAGTGACATTCGTGCCGTTGTCATGGCAACAGCGCCCCGACCTACCCTACAAAGGAAAAACCTAATAAAAATACTTATGTTGCCATTTTGCAAAAGACTATTGCTACATACCTTATTTTGTTAATCATAAGGTTTATTTTTGAATGATTATTATGAAGAAGGGTGGTAATATTTTAAGACTAAACGCATAAACAGTTTCCCTCCCACTTGTTTAGTAATACAATACTTTAATATCAAAGAAATGTGATGACAGTTTTATTGAGTTTTGCAGGGTAGTTTTCAGTTTTGTTTGGATGAATAATAAACAGGTACTTATATAAAAGTTTCAAGATTTCTCTTAGTTTAGTTTAAAATCAGGCAAGGTTTTGTTCCGAGAGGAAAGTTGTTGCACATCAATATTTCGGGCGTACTTATTGCGTCGTTTACAACAGCACGTGTATAAACAACTAGCTCTTGCCCATGACTTCGTACGCGTTACACTACTAAATGTGTAGGTAACCTAGAAATAAAGCTAAACTCGCTGTTGCAACTTCACTTGACACCCCATTTTTATAAAGATAAAAAGTAGCCTATATGCTATTCTAGGTCTAGAACTAAATTTCAGCAAAGTTTAAGCCCAATCCGATAAGTAGTTTTGGTGTGAAGGGTAACAAAGACCAAAATTATTTTCGCATAGAAACTTTGATACCCCATTTTTATCTATTATCCTGGGAACTGATTTATGGGATAAATGGTAGCCTATGTGGTGATCCAGGTTATAATCTACGTATATACAACATTTTATCGAAATCGGTTCAGCCGTCACGGCGTGATTGAGTAAAAAACAAACAACCAAACATCCAAACAAGCATCCCAACTTTCGCATTTATAATATTAGTGCGATGTGTTAAATCAAATAATGTTTAGAGGTTCCAGTGGCTCTAAGCACCGAGGCAAACCTCTAGGGTTTTACAGTGATTTATTTAATACTGTTAGTAACTTATTTTGAAATAAAGAACAATAATTATTAAAATAATATATCACATGATGCTAATCTCGTGAAGGCCGAGAAGGACAAGCTAAGCAAGTACCTTGACTTGGCTCATGAGATTACCGCCATGTGGGATGTGGAATCAACAATTATCGTTCCGATAGTTGTGTCGGTCAACGGACTGATAGCGAGGCTCTCGCTAGTTGTATCGGTTACAGAAGGCGGTACTCCTGGACTCGGCACGCATAGTCAGGAGGTTCCTCTCTGCAGCGCTAGCCACCGATCGCTTGGGCCTTGCTTCGCGGTCGGTGGCTTACAGTTTTTATAAATATATTTTTTACCATATTTTTAAAGTGAAACTTTTATTACATCGTTTCAAACTTCTGTTTCTCGAATCCAACTTAGTTTATTTTCTTTGTGGGAGGTGAGGGGGGGGGGGGGGGAGTGAAGTCGGGATAAAGATACAATAAGTGATCATCCTTTAATGGCCCTTTCATGCCAACTGAAGCTATGAAGTAATCTGTGCCACAGTTACAAACAGTTTGCAACTCCCTCAAATTACGGCCATTCAGAGATTGCAGCATCGGCAATAAAGTTTGGTGCGTTATCGGACTATTCAAATTTGGAAGTACTTGCCACCTATTCAAGGGTGAAATAAGTAGTTATTTTAACTATAAAAGTAATTCTTAGTTGGCACATTATTTGTTTTCTTAATTACATCAGCCGTACGATGTCCACAAGTGAACGTGGGCGTTCTTGACCGTGATCGATCTTGTACGGTTTTTAACTATAGTTTTTAGAAAGAATCGAACGATTTTGGGTTATCTTGCTATGTATAGTCTCCGGGTGGTTAAAAATAGCTCAAGAAAATTATTCTACTTCGCCTTAATATTATTCTTCCTTCAAATACATCATATATCTTCTATACGAGGCTGACAAATTTAATAAATTTGTTTACGTAAGCTATGTACTCTGCCCACTGCCACTTCAGCTGCTAATCCTCTTGCCTATGCCTATGACCGTGGTTTGTCTACGGATCTCCTCATTTCTGATTCAATCTTGCAGAAAAACACGAAGCACCATCTCCATAGAATGAATATAAACTCCATAAATGAATCCTCTGCCATGAATATAAACAGACTTAAAAATCAATGTAAATTAAATGATTTCCCGCTATAAATCACATTCCACGTCACTTATGGAAAAGTTGAGAGCTTTTGAACGCACCTGACGCCATTTGGAAATTAATTCGAAACTCGCGCCCGTAGTTGCCGCGCTTACCCTATTTTAAATCGGAATCCAATGTTATTTGTTTAGAGGCAATTTAAAACGTGGAATCATAATTACAAACGAGCCACTGACAAAGGGGCTAGTAAAAGCAATAGGTAACTTTTTGACACAAATTGAACATACTTCTGATAATCATTAAAATCTATTTTAATCTATAAAGAATGCTTATTCGACCTCTATGTCGTGCCTTAAGATTAAGATTACGCCCATTAAGATACCTTTACTAATTGAAGTGTTTGACGATTTTTTCATAGATCCCATGATTAGATCTTGAACAAAATATAGGACCACCCCTGAGGTACCCCCTTTCTAAAAAAAATAATCATTGAAATTAGAAAACGTGGTAAAGAATTATCTGTGATATAATATAAAAAAACCTACCAAATGACATCAACCTTTTTAGAAGTCACTTAATAATAACTGTAATATTTAGTCCACGTTTTAGAAAACAAGTGGTAACTCTTGGTACCACACCATAATGTTTCTGTTGTTTAATAATAAATAAAATTCGTTTATTGCAGGCACAAAATATACGACCACAAACAAAAATAAAATACAATACAACAGAACTGAGAACCTCATCCTTTTTTTGAAGTTGGTTAAAAATACAGAATATGCCGCGGAGCAGATGCTCCAGTGTACTCATTTTTCATTTCCGTACCTACAAGTAGATGGAAATCTAATACTTATTAATTCAATTTTTATATATCTGGTCAGAGATGCAAAAACATGACAATACAATACAAGATCGCTGCAAACGATCTATAGACAGCTCAACGGCAGTAGATCACTACCAAGTGGAAATATCCCCAAGACAGGCTGCATTGCAATACTTACGCGTTGACCCAGATAAGCGCCAGCTCTCGGTTCTTTGGTTATTTTTAGCTTGTTATTTAGTTTATTTCCTAAACGAGGGCTTCATAATTTGAAATGATTCAACTTTTATATAAACGAGGCGAGACGTTATTCGGAGCGGATCGCACTCATCCTGATGAAGGTTCACGAATTGAACCGAAACATTGTCGGCCGAAACACCGATAAAACGATACGTGATAAATCCTGTATTTATAATAATAATTTCTAAATAGTTTTAATCGCATTCAATTTTTCAATATATACTTACTAGTGGTTCGCCCCGAACTGAGATCTCGAGAGTCTACCATAAAAACAAAAAAAATATTATTCATATTTTTTGACAATCAAAATAGTGCCACGAAATAAAAGCCAACTTACTTGTTATACAATTTCATTCAAATTACAGGTAACGGGAGTTCATGTAAATTGGTTTATCTTTTTTGAGGTACAAATTGCAGTCATTCTAGATTTCAGACTTCTGCCTATATTTGTGATACATAAGCTACAGCTACAGTTTAGTTTTTATTATGGCTAATAAAACAAAAACTACAAAAACTTTACTAAAAGTAAAATCGAAATCAAAATGTACTAATGAAGACATTTGATTTGACGTCTCACTTGACCTAATAGTCTCATTTTCCTTTTTTTTACCCCTCTTGAACCCCAAAATCTCACCCCACAAATTTCTAGCTCATTGAGTCACACCAAAATTGTGCCATCGTTACCTAAGTACATATGTATATGCCAAATTTCATGATGATCGGATAAACGTTTCGAAAGTTATCCTCGGACAAACAAACATACATACATACATACAACGCCGATTTGCCCAAGTTGATTTGGAGATCTCGCTTCGCTCGATCAATTATTTCAAAAAATATGGACGAACCGACCGACTCCATATTACTAGTGGTTCACCCCGAACTTATTTCCGAGTCTCCAAAAAACCAAACAAAAAAGTAATCACAATCTATGACTATCAAAATAGTTCCACGAAATGCATAACCGCTTTACTTGACCTACAGTTTCATTTAAATTACAGGTAACGGGAATTTATGTTAATTGGTTCCTTTTTTTGGGGAAGAAATTGCAGTTATTCTGGATTTCAGACTTTTGCCTATATTTGTATCACTAAAGCTACACGTACCTATAGCAAATTTCAGCACTGTGGGGTCACTGGGGTACCCTGTGTATTTTGTCAAAGTTTAGTTTTTACTATGGCTAATGACTTAAAAACTACAAAGTTTAAACTAAAAATAAAAATGGGGTCAAAATGTAGTAATAAAGACCTTTTATTAGACGGGCCATTTGACCAGATAGTCCCATTTTGTTATTTTTTTACCCCTCTTGAACCCTAATATCTCAACAACCCTAACATTTTTAGCTTATTGAGTCACACCAAAATTGTGCCATCACTACCTACCTAGATATCAAATTTCATGATGATCTGATAAACGCTTCGAAAGTTATCCTCGGACAAACAAACATTACATACATACAGTGCCGATTTGCCAAAGTTGATTTGGAGATCTCGCTTCGCTCGATCAATTAACCGACGCACACGTTAAATCAAATGAAGCCATGCGTCGAGCATGGCTTCATTTGATAAAGTGTTTCTCTTGTCACACTATGGTGCAAAACGGTGCGAATATTGAAAATGTTATCTTACTTTAGGTATTTTTGTGTTCTATAGTGGCAACAATAGATATGGCCGAGCAATGTTTCTGTCAAAAATTTGCCCGTCTAAAAGCATCTTAATGAAAATTACATACGCATTTGCAACATTCGCGCTGGTGAGCACCAAAGCATGTGACATTATTAGAAAAACACTGATGATCTAACTGGGCACACATCAATCAACCCATATTCCGTCCATATTTTTGACATAATAAGTATATAATGAAACATTTAATGCGTGTAAAACTTAAAAGCAATTCGAGCGAAACAGCTTCACACCCGGTCCGTGTCAATCATTATTATACTAGCTTCCGCCAGCGGCTTTGCAAGCATTGTTTGTCAACAAAAAGAAGCCTATGTGTTAATCCAGGATATAATAAGAATAAGAATCATTTTTATTTGCCAGAACTTAAAAAACAGTTGTACGTAAGTGCTAAGTTTTTAAATAAATGCAATTTGTTGAGGGTAGATTTGCATTACGCACGAAAACCATTACCTCCCGCGCTAGTTGTAAACTGTGTTACGGCAAGGTAAGATCCTTGTCCCATACAAGTAAGGTTCAGATTGCGATTGCAGTCCGAACAATAGAGCCGAACGAGTTCAAATGACTCAGCCAATGAATAATCTATGTACATACCAAATTTAATCGAAATCAGTTCAGCCGTTACGACGTGATAGAGTAACAAACACACATCCAAACTTTCGCATTTATAATATTACTGTGATTATTAGCATTATTACTTTAATACCTAAGTACTATATGTTGTGAAGATCGATATGAGGATTGACCGAGCCCGACTTCCGGGTTTCCTAAGCGGAAATTAAAACGGCCCGTGTGAAGCTCATGGATCGTGGTTCCGGAACTAAATGGATTTCAATGCTTCGTGGAAATCCATTTTATGAATTACTACGGAATGTAGGGAACTGAATTCCAACATGGAGTATTTTTTACTCCTATTTTCTTTTTCTGTGTACGTACACACATTAACCACTTTTAAGCCGCCTGTGGATCAAATATACGCAGAAAGCTTTACGCGTTCAGTAAAATAACGGCTTCAGAATGCTGTTGGGGTTGCCGCGATTCTGCAGTGCATCTAGAATGTTTGCGGACGCGCGAGTAGACGACTTCTTTGCCGTCGTCGTGCGCAAAAGAACTGCATCCCTGATGCGCCGGGGTAGCGACAGCAGCAACAGCATGCTGACAGTAGTTATTCATAACTTTAGCTCCAATATAATGAGACACCGGGTGCAGGTACACAAGCCCACCCAACTTGTAGCGTAGTACTATCTTTTAAATTTTATTAGATTTTATTATTTTATTTTTCTAAATTATTAATATTAAATTGTTGAATCTTTTTAAATTTGTACTTGATCTGTTTATTTAATTAATTAATATGAATTATTACCAACTGCACTAACATAGTTTTCAGATTTCATTTTTTACTAACAATTTATGGAGGTAACATCTGAAATAAATAATTTTGATTTTTTATCAACTATTTCTAATTTCAACTACTAAAAGACAAACAAATAACAAAACTAAAAGCGTTTGATTTTGTCAATCATGAAATAGCATTAAACAAGTTATACAAGTACGGAATACGTGGCCTCGCCTTTGCTTGGCTAAAAAGTTATTTAGAAAATCGCAGTCAATGCACAAAAATCACAAAAATTTCAAGCAATGTAAAAAAATGTATACTTCAAAGCTGAGATTGCGTAAATGTGGGGTACCCCAAGGAAGTATATTAGGTCCATTTATTTTTCTAACGTACATTAATGACCTTCCTAACATAACTAAACATGAGTGCACTTTATATGCTGATGATACTACAATTGCCATTAAAGCACCAAACAACCATGATTTAAAAAATCAAATTACTATAACAATGAATAAAATTGACAATTGGCTAAACAACAATAATCTTAAAATAAATCGTAAAAAAACTCAATTAATACAATTTCAAACATATTATTATAATTCAAAGCACTTGACATTAAATATTAATTTTAAAAATGAAATAATAGAAGAAGTAAGTACAACAAAATTCTTAGGATTGATAGTTGACAAGAACTGCAACTGGAAGGCTCACATTGACTCTGTATGTAATAAATTGGATCGGTTTGTATTTGCACTCAGAAAACTACGATTGAATGTATCAAAACAAGCTGTGCTAAGTGCCTATCATGGCTATGTTTCCTCCATTCTCTCTGATGGTCTTATTCTTTGGGGAAACTCGACAGACATTAATAAAGCTTTTATAGCACAAAAAAATGTGTTCGCGCATTATGTAGAGCCTGGTTTACTGAAAGCTGTCGTCCTATTTTTAAGGAACATAAAATCATGGCTAATGCCTGTATGTATATAAATGGTATATGTAACTTAGTTAAAGAAAATTCAGAACGATTTCTAAAACACTCTGACAAAATGCAAAGGCATACAAGGCATCATAATAAACTTTATCTACCACATTGTAAACTTGATATTTATAAAAAGAATATATACTTATGTAATGGCTGTAAAAATATTTAATAATTTACCAAAGAACATTCAAGAGCTGCCACTTTTTAAATTTAGGCACAAATTAAAATTATGGCTTTTAGATAAGACCTTTTATACATTAGAGGAATACTTTAATAAATAATGACATGATTAATTTGACAGAGAATAATTATAATTGAATACTAAATGTTTGACATAAATAGTGTAATGTTACTAACAATATCTTTATAAGAATACAAATATGAAAGCTTTACAAGCTTATTGCACGCCCCTGAGTGGGGTAGAGTATAGTGAAACTATTTTATATTAAATGTTACATCTTTCTGTATAACCTATATTCTGGCAATAAATGATTATGATTATGATTTTCAAATATTTGCTAGAAAAAAACTCATAATAATAGGGTTAAGCTCGCTTTGATCCCTTTTGTAAGTTGTATCGTTTATAACCTATTTGTGTACAATCCTTCCATAATATAAATTCTAGTTGAAGGAAAGAAAGTAGAAAGTAAGTCTGTCTCTGTGTTTGATACGTTTTCACAACTAAACAACTGGACCGATTTCGATAAATAATAATGCTGGACATTTCACACGGCACTTTCTAGCCCCAAACTAAGCAAAGCTGTACTATGGGAACTAATTAACTGATAGAATACTTTATATACGTTTTTGTTTTGTAAATACATACTTATAATATAAAGAAATACATCCAGACCCGGAACAAATATCTGTAGATCATGCAAACATTTTTTCCGCGGCGGGATTCGAACACCGTTAACTCCTGCGTCTCAGTCGGATATTTTCCCACTGCGCCACGGTAGTCGTTAATATAGATAGATTTTGACCAGGATTGAGACATAATGTACTTTTAACCAGACTGCGCAGGAGAGTAGTGTTATTATTGACAAATCACGCATGCGAAGCTCTGGCGCCGGCGCCGGCGGGTATAGAGAATAGAAGAGGGTACTTAGAGTATAGAATAAAGGAGTTACGAAGAATTTTGAAATTGGTACCTACCCAAATATTTTAAACGTTGAAAATATTCAGAAATGTAAATATATACCACCTACCTACCTAGTTGAAGTAAAAAAAAAAGATTTTAACTAGTGGTTCGAACTGAGATCTCGTGAGTCTCCTATAAAAACAAAAATATATTATTCGTAATCTTTGACTATCAAAATAGTGCCACGAAATATCAACCACCTTACTTGACCTACAGTTTCATTCAAATTACAGGTAACGGGAGTTCATGTAATTTGGTTACTATTTTTTGGGGTACAAAATGCAGTTATTCTGGATTTCAGACTTTTGCCTATATTTGTGTCTATATTAAAACTACACGAATACCAAATTTTAGCATTGTGGGGACACTGGTGTATCCTGTGAATTTTGTTAAAGTTTTATTTTTATTATGGCTCAATAACTCAAAAACTACAAAAATTAAACTAAAAATAAATCAGGGTTAAAATGTACTAATAAATACCATTTATTGGACGTCACACTTGACCTCATTTTCATTTTTTATTACCCATCTGGAACTCCAATATCTCAACAAACCCCCCCCCCCCCCACACATAGTTAGCTCAGTTAGTCACACCAAAATTGTCACCAAAATCACACCAAGATGATCGGATCCGATTCGAAAGTTATCCTCGGACAAACAAACATACATACATACAAACAACGCCGGTTTGCCCCAGGGTGATTTGGAGATCTCGCTTCGCTCCATCAATAGTAAAATAGGTATGTACCTCAAACCAATTGTAACCTTTTAAAAATGTTCTTAATTCTGTGACCCTATTTCATTTATTGAGTATGTTAAGAACCAAAAACAGAAAGTTAATAATGAAGTTTTTGTGCGCCTGTCTGACTCTAGTCGAACTAATTAAATCACTAATACGAGTATTCCACCTCCAGAATTAGATCAATGTTTATGACTTGTAATTAACATTTCAGTTGTCACAATCCATACATCTCTCTTGTCACACTACAGAAATGACTGATCACTGTATTACTCGGAAAACTATGTCTTTGACCGCTCTAAAGCTTATTCACAGTTGCAAAATGCACTGAATACTAAAGAAGATAGGGTCTGTTATTTATTAAGTGAAGACTTAGAGTATCTAAATGCTAGGCTTACCACGCTTTGATTAAACGCAAACTAAAAACGGCAAAACGCGTTCAAACACGCACTGCGGGCTGATTTTTGTAGTCAGTATTACCAAGGATTTCTAGAGAGCGGCATGTGTAGTTGTTTTTTTTTATCACGCATAGATCTTCGATGATGATGAGCTAATTCTAATTCTAGGGTGTGGGGGGGGGGGGAATAAGATCTGCACTGACGTCCCGCATTGGGGTGTATTTTGCATTACCCCCCTTCTAACCTGACCCCAGCCATCCTAGCTCCTTGAAGTAAAGCCACAACCTGCCGCCGTTTTATTTCTTGCTCTATCTGTATAGATGTGATATACAGTTCGTGTTTGTATTGTTGATGTTATCACCTGGCCATCCATATGATAGCCTTTGTTTGTTAGGTATGTTGTTGCTATTCTGTCTGTGCCCATTTCTGCTTTTCGGATGATAGCGATGGCATTATCCAGATTTCTACAGTGGTTTGTTTTCTTGCCATTTCCATTCCATTGGTTGGTGGATTTTATTCTTAGCGCTGCCGCCATTGCTTCTTGCACTTGAAGTGGCGTCATTCCAAGTATGCTATCCAGCGCAGCAGACGGAGTTGATTTTGTGCAGCTGCTAATGAGAGAGCCTTTGGACTTGTTGCAGCCTGTTTATTGCCGTTACTAGGCTAGTTCTTGGCCACCATACGACAGCACCGTACGTAAGTACTGGTCGAACCATGACCGATGATGATGAGTGATAATGTGATCTTAGATGAAGTACAAAAATCTAGAAGACATCTACTCACTCTTAACTTAAAAATAAGAAATAAAACATAGAAGAAAGAAAGAGAATACATTTATTTGTTTCCACAGACAGACAAAAGTATAAAAACAATTATAAAACTATAAAGTAGAATAGAATCTGAATCGAAAACCGAGTGCGGTTAACCACTATGCGTGCAATACCATACTATCACAATGAAATACATAAAAATCGCACGTTTTCAAATTGCTGCTAGCGGCTAGCTAAATCGCTAGTGCGTGCGCTTGTCACACTAATATTATAAATGCGAAAGTTTGGATGTTTGTTTGTTACTCAATCACGTCGTAACGGCTGAACTGATTTCGATTAAATTTAGTATGTACGTAGATTATAACCTGGATTATCACATTGGCTACTTTTTATCCCATAAATCAGATCCCATGGGATAAAAATGGTGTGTCAAGTCAAGTTGCAACAGCGAGTTTAGCTTTATTTCTAGGTTATCTACACATTTAGTCGTGTAACGCGAACGAAGACGCGGGCAACAGCTAGTATATAAAGAATAGAAAAACATATAGGATTTATTTGCAACAACATAGGTAAGTAAATATTAGAAAAAAGCTATGGGTAAGGTAAGTTACCTGCATTTTTTTGCGGTTTCAACCCGCTTCCATTTAATCGCAATACGTGCTAAGCCTAAGACATAGTTATTGTTAACTACCTATTTAGAACAAACTTAGAAACATACGAGTTAAAAAGCTGGAAACCAAGCGCGAGTTATCAGTTTGGAGTTCTGACCTCTGACAACACTAAAGTGTTAATATGTGGAATGTGTTAATATAGTTATAATGTGGATATATAAAGACACATATGTAAAATAAAATTGTATATATTCATATGAAAAACATTGTTTTTTTTATACTTCTTGGAGATGAACAAGCTTTTGGCCCACCTGATACCGCCTGAGTGGTAACCATCGCCTATAACAGAGAATTGCCTTGTAGGTCACGCAAGTTAGAATCGTGGCCTACGATGCACTGCCCTGCATTCACGAACTGCGGGCATACTCACAGGTGTAAAGCCTCATTATTATCATATTGTAACAAAATTTTTCCGTATTTGCGTGATATAAAAACAGGAACACTGCTTTTTATCTCACCCAACATTGTTACCTTTCGCTAATAAGAACATAAATGGCCCTAATTACCTAACCTCCACATACTATCATTATATTCTATGTAACCGTGAGGTTTTAATTAAAAACATTGTGTGAAACTTGGAAAGTTCTTTGTTAACAAGACACACACGACGGTAAATTAGGCCGAAGTTATAACAAGGTCAGAGCAGATTGGGAAATTAATAAGTTCAAAATTTAATTAGTGAAATTGGGCGGAATGCTTCGTAATTATTGATCTTTGTTGGGTATGGATAATTTTTGTATTTCATAATTTCTCAAATTATAAAACACTAGCTTCCGCCTGCGGCTTTACACGCGTAGTTTGTCAAAAGTGGCTCAGGTCTTAATGCAGGTCATAATCTATCTATGTACCAAATTTTCTAGAAATCGATTTAGCAGCATTGTCGTGAAAATGTAACAAACCGACTGAGACAGAGAAACAAATTAACTTACGAGTTTATGATTATTAGTATAAAGATGTGGGTTAGGCGGGCACTAGACGATCAATTATATAGTAAAATTTTGTTTATTGAAAACTAACTTCAACACTTTTTTTTAATTGATTCATTACAGAATCAACAGCACTTGATATCAATTTACACAAACTCTTATAAGTAATGCTTTTTATCCAGCCTATGCTGTCCCACTGCTGCGCAAAGGCCTCCCCCTCATCTCTTCACTTATCTCGATCTTGTACCAAATCCCGCCAGTCACTATAATAAGCGTCCAAATCATCGTGCCACCGCTTCTTAGGTCTTCCACGGTGTCGCCTTCCATCCACAGGGCTCCATCCAGTTACGACTTTAACCCACCTATTTGCTGGCATGCGGGAGACATAATACCAATAAAAGATTCTCATTTTATAGACATAACTTTTAAGAAATTATGTAGTTAACTAGTATTTTGAAAAACACAATATAATTTTTATTTTTTTAAGAAATTTAGTTGGTACGCATTTAAGTAAAATAAGGGAGGGAGATGAGTGTGTATGTTGTGTGAGTTTTTGAAAAATATTGTTCGGAACGCGCAATTTAGATTATTTGTTTCTTAAAAGATGCTTTGCTATTGGAAAGATATCTATTCTAATCTAATCTTAGACAGTAAAAACATTACGAAATATGTGTTATTGCCCAATATAATTGATCGTCTAGGGACCGCATTATACAAGTTAACGAACATTGTTTGAGTTTGGAGCCTGGGCTTCATCATGTTTGCGTTTCAATTATGTTGACAGAGTGGTCGAGATGGTGGTTGCTGATAAGGGCAGATGTTGGCCATCTCTTTGCACCAGAACCCATCACACTCACCGTACTGACCTAATAAATTTATAAACGTTGCAATTGCTTAAATTAAACGATACTTTTGAAATTGTTTAGTTCCTTGAACACTGATTTGTTGAGAATATATTTATGCAAGATATTTTTAGTTAAAGAAAACCTGATACCTAGTAATAATGAGTGTGTTTATTAAATCACTAGTTCTAAATTTATTTTAGACACAAGCTTCCGCTGCTTTACACGTTTGGTTTTTAATAAAAACATTACCCTCTTTTTGTGCAGTTGGGTAAAAAGTGGCATAATCCCAATGCCGGTCATATCTATAAACCAAATTCAACGAAATCGATCCCGCCGTTATGTTTTGAAAACATTACAAACAAACACACAGAGTAACTTTCGAATTTATAATATTAGTATGGATAAACTTGGAACTGTGTGGAATTATACTCAATACTCGATCATATTGTATTGATGTGCTGTAGCGGTCTATTTTTATATGCGGGTAGACTTGTTTCGCGAGTTAGTTGTCAGCCATTAAACGAGTACAAGTGATTTACAGTGTTTCCTTGCAATAACTAAAATACTGAACAATTCCACAATGTAACAATAGGTAGTAATTGATAGGTATATTATCATAATGGACCCTGTTAGGAACAACAACAATATCGATAAGTACTTTATTCTGTGGTAATTAAAATAATAATAAAAAAATCTAAAGTAATTTTAGCTCTCTGTATACATGTCTATCTTTTTGTATCTTACGTTTTTTATGAATAAACGGGTTGACTGATTTCAATGAGATTTTGATAATAGAATACGTGGATATATTATGACTTTCATTGAGACATGGGCTACTTTTTACTGACAAACCACGCGTGCAAAGCCGCGAGCAGACATTCGTAAAATATAATTTCTGAAATAATAGTTTTTGTTTATTATTTGTGTGTATGAGTCTAATGTCACTAAATTATAGATTGAATTAAATTAGCACACTTGTACTAACTCATTTGACATGTTTAATTAAGTTTTTACAAACAAATATTGAATTTCACATCAGAAATAAATGAAAAATAAATACAATACGAGTAATTGCATTGCTACAAGATGCAATATATTTATTTGCATAAACAAGTGCACAATAAGGTTTAAAAACTAGGTAATGGCACTTTATACTTGTTTGCCCCTTACGAGCATCGCAAACTACTGATTACTGAAAACTAAACTGAAAAGCCAAGCCAATCGATCATTAGTTTGTTCCTCCTAGAAAATTAAATAAAATGCAATGTTTATGAAATCACTGAGCAAAACCACGACCATCAAAGTTTAACTAGTTCAAATCGATTCGGTAGCTGAAATGCAAGCCAGCGAGCGAAAAGGGCAAGGGGCAAATGGGTAAATAGTGCCCGCGCGCTGGGGGTAATTTACCAATTTACCCCAACTCAGTTGAGGTGAGGGATGCAGCTACTGATAGTTGGAAGTTATCCGTTTTAGAAGCTTTTATTGATCGAGCAAAGCGAGATCTCAAAATCGACTTGGGCGAATCGGCGTTTTATGTATGTATGTTTGTTTGTCCGAGGATAACTTTCGTAGCGTTTATCCGTTCATCATGAAATTTGGTATTAATATGAATATATGCCGTCGAGTACGCTTCTAAAGAGCTTGTTACGTTTAGACCACTTATATGAAACAATTAAGTGCATGACAGTTTTCTTCCTTTTTTGATCGAGCGAAGCGAGATCTCCAAATCAACTTGGGCAAATCGGCGTTGTATGTATGTTTGTAAGTCCGAGGATAACTTTCGAAGCGTTGATCCGCTCATCGTGAAATTTAATACATAGGTAGGTAGTGATGGAACAATTTTGGTGTAACTCAATGAGCTAAAAATATTGGGGGTTGTTTAGATATTGGGGTTCAAGAGGGGTAAAAAAAAATGAAAATGAGACTATTAGGTCAAGTGGGACGTCAAATGAAAGGTCTTCATTAGTATATTTGAACTCCGTTTTTATTTATAGTTTAATTGTTGTAGTTTTTGAGTTATTAGCCATAATAAAAACAAAACTTTGGCAATATTCACAGGGTACACCAGTGACCCCACAATGCTGAAATTTGGTATTCGAGTAGCTTTAGTTACACAAATATAGGCAAAAGTCTGAAATCCAGAATAACTGCCATTTGTACCCCAAAAAAATAATACCAATTAACAAGAACCCCCGTTACATCTAATTTGAATGAAACTGTAGGTCAAGTAGGTTGGTTATGCATTTCGTGGCACCTATTTATTAGTCAAAGATTTAAGCCGGCATGCACAAAGATCACTAAACGTATTTAGCGACTAAACATGTTTAAATTTCAAGTATTTGCTTGATTTGACAACTCAGTAAATCATATTTAGCCACTAAATATGTTTAGGCATCGTTGTGCAAGTCGCCCTAAGAATAATATTTATTTTGAGAGATTCGCGAGATCTCAGTTCGGGGCAAACCACTAGTTTATTAGAAGCTCATCTTTGTTTGTTCAGGTCAAATCTTGCACTTTCTGTATGGCTCCGTTCATTCAGAACAAGCTCCCGGAGTCACTGAGAGACCTAAGGTAGGTTCAATGTTTCGGAGAAAGTTAAAAACTGCAATGTAAAATAAATACACCATAAATGAATATGTAAATGAAAAATAGTAGCTATAATTATATTCTTAAACATTTATTATTAGTTTTATTATATCTTATATAATTACATTATAATTAATTTTCTTCCGGTGTTATTATTATTATTTAGTATTATGATTTTGTAGATTTTAATATTGCATGCCTTGAAAGGCAGAAATGTATTGATTATTATTATTTAGTACCGACATCTTTGTAACATGACATTTATTTCAAGCAATAAATACATTTGATTTCATTTTATTTGAATTTTAAACCAGTTTCCCCCAACCGATTGAACTGAAATTTGGAACACATATGTAACTTTGTCGACAATGATTAATATGGTACCATGAAGGTGGGCTCATGATGGAGACGGATGCTAGACAAAGTAACTTCTGAATGGATTATAGTAGACTTCTAATCCTAGGGCTCGTTTGAATCTGCTTGCGGTTCCGATTATGAATTGTATAAACGGTTAAGTAATTTTTGAACAAAAAACGTATTTGAATTGTCTCAAAATCTTTTTTCTTCGGAGTATGGCTATATGATAATTAGACTAATAGAGGGCGACCTGCGGGATTAGTTTAGAACGTCAGGAAGCTATCGGATCGGATCAACAGTTTTTTTTTTGTTTCGATTTCGAATCATAGATCGCCATTTTCCAAATTATCAATCAATCCAATTCCAAATTATATTATTTATATTTATTATTATTGAATCCATGTTGGAAAAGTATCCGAGCGTTTTGGTAAGTCCGAAATAGTTTTAATATTATTTATTTATTATTTATATCCCGATATATTGAACCAACTCCGAACTCAGGTCGGCGAGTGCAGGAAGAATCTGTGTAGATGGGGAATTCGGGACCCTACATTAACTGGCTGCGACTGCGAGGAGCCCATTCAAAGCATGGCGCACATGCTTGTCTGTCCTCTGTGCCCTAATACCTGCACAAAGGACGACTTAAATCTAGCCACTGCCAACGCAATACAAGTGGCAATTCATTCATAATGTGGTTTAAAGTGATTCGTTGACTCACAAGAAGTTTTTTTTTAGATATTGGAACGATCCGGCAGTTTTCCGACGTTTTAAAATGACCCTGCTGCACTCGGGTGGCTAGTTCAAGCACTCTTGTGTGCTTTGGCTGGTCGGGCTTTGGGGATATGAGAGCAGGTGTGCCATTATTTGTGTTTTGGCCCCGTAGTGGAACTGGCTCAAAGATCATTCACATCCACTTGGCCAGGTTGTTTTGGCAGCTTATTACCTCAAAATAAAACAAAGACATCTACCAATCAATACAGTCAGTGCCCAGCTGTAAGTGACATAACCTAAATATAATAATGGAACGCTCTGGGCTAAGCCTATTGAAAATATGTGCCGCGATGATTCTATTGACACGATGGAAATAAGCTAAAAAATATATATATGATTGTTTTTATGTAAAACAAATGTTTACGCACAAGTACAGGTCCGTTTACTTTACCCCCGCGCACCTGCGCAGAAGCGGGACTTGGCCAGTTGGTCGTGAATCATCAACACAACGGCAGACGTCATTTTTAGATTATTTATATCTAAAATAAATAAATAAATATTGCTGGACATTTCACACAGCGCTATCTAGCCCCAAACTAAGCAGAGCTTGTACTATGGGAACCAGATAACTGATAGAATACTTATATACATTTTTTTTGTAAATACATACATATAATATATAGACAAACAACCAGACCCGGAACAAATATCTGTAGATCATGCAAACATTTGTTCCGCGGCGGGAATCGAACCCACTACCTCCTGCGTCTCAGCCGGCTACCTTTCTAGTTTCAACATTAAAAGACTAGTAAATATACATTCCTCCTTGATTAAAAATAAGGGATAACCTAAAATTAAATAATTGCATTAATTACTTTAGCAGAAACTAATCTAGATTAAGATGAGGAGTGTCTTCAGCCATGATAAAGTGGCGCATACAACTGTGCTGAACAATCGGGAAATTCAAAAATTATAAAAATATAGTACCTATATAACGCTGTTTTTAGTAAAATTAATGTTTATGACCATGATAGTTTCGAAAGTATTAATGATGTTCATACCAAGTTTATAGTCTACGTAGTACCTAGTTTGCAACCAGCTGAAGCATACTCAAACAGAATAATATCCTCGACGCCTGCCCAACTCCAATTACCCAGTATGCTAGGTAATGAACCGATTCGGTTATTAATTTAGAAATGCTGAAATGAGGCCTATTATTTGGCAGAGGCAAATGCTGACAATGAAGAGAGGCCTATGACCAGCAGTGGGATGAGAAAGGCTGACAATGATAAATAAATAAATATTGCTGGAAATTTCACACAGCGCTATCTAGCCCCAAACTAAGCAGAGCTTGTACTATGGGAACCAGATAACAGATAGAATACTGTTACGAGCTGAGGGTTTGGGATAAAATAATGGGAATCGGTTTAACCAAAATAACACGTTTATTCAACACGATAACGATGAATACACGAACTTGGCCACACGTATCACAACACACTAATTCACATCACTGTTACACCACTTAAAGTCACCGAAATGATCGCACGTATAGCTTAATCCAGACTGACTCGGGAGCAACTACTGTTCACGCGAGACCCTTCCCACGTCAGTCCTCCAGGGCCTAGCTGAGACTAACTCACTCAGACTGACTGAGACTGACTGTCCGGCCATCTCTCCGGTCTATTTATATCGCACACATTTCGATTGTTCGAGAACGATGTCGATCCTTCCAGGAAAGGGTCGGTCCCTCGACACAATGGCCACTCCCCATTCTGCGAAACCACAAACAATAGCAACAATAACACAGCAAGACAAAAGCGTTCGAGAAGGTTCGATTATTACTCATTGTTTAACAGCCTCGGCGTAACAATACTTATATACTTTTTGAAGTGAAAACTTCTTTAGCATCGTTGTGATTTGAAAGTCGATGAAACGAAAAAGCGACAGTTTAGTTACCACAGTTACCATAAGCCTCTTGTATCATTTATCGAAAATGTAAGCTCTGAGTCTGAATAAAGCTATGTAATATATAGAAATAAAATATAAAATAATTATTTAACTTTGCATCACTATGATCATTACTAAAACCTACAATTATCATCTTGCCGAAATTTTACATTCGTCTCATTATCTTAAAACCAAAACTATTGAAGGTTTCACTTCAACCACGTGTGAATTGCACACATGCTTTTTTTTGTAAATACGTACTTATAATATAAAGAAATACAAACAACCAGACCCGGAACAAATATTTGTAGATCATGCCAACATTTGTTCCGCGGCGGGAATCGAACCCACTACCTCCTGCGTCTCAGCCGGCTATACGCCCACTACGCCACGGAGATCGTTATGATGATGATGATGATGATGAAACATTAATTTAAAGGCTCAAGATCGCTTAGAGTTCTATGGAGAGGGCTATGATTGGTGTTTCTCTACGAGATCGAATCAGAAATGAAGAGATTCGTAGACAAACGAAGTTCAATATTGCCAAGAGGATTAGCAAGCTGAAGTGGTAGTGGATGAGGCACATAGCTCTAAGAACTGACAGTTGTTGTGCAGAAAAGTTCTCGAGTGGAGGAGACCACAATCTGGGTACTCTGAGAAGTAGGCAGGCCATGGTGCAGGACGTACAGATTCGGTTGCTTTGGAGGCCCATGTTCAGCAGTGGACGTCTTATGGCTAATGTGATGTTGATGATGGCTCAATCAGCCATCATCTCACCGTATTTGTTCATTCTCCTCCATGAATTATATGATGAATGAATTAATTAATGATTCACTGCACACCACAAAAGAACAAAAAAAAATATAGTCACATGTACAATCGGCGGTCTTATCGCTAAGAAGCGATTTATTCTTTTGTAATTTCAAAGTAATATAATATATAGAGTTCAGAACATAATACAATCCACGTAGGTACAGACAACGGCTCTAACTGGTAGAAGGTTGGTTTACGTAATGTTTGGTTAATAAAATATACCCGCAGATAAAAACGTATTAAAACGTAATAAAAACTTTTTGGAAATCAGCCTTCTACATATTTTAAATTTAATCTTTAATCTTAACATGCTACCAGTTAGCGACGATGACTTTTTTATACTTTATAAGCTTGCCTTTGACTATGATCTCGTCTGATGGTAAGCGATGATGCCGTCTACCAAGGATCACGCTTGTTTAGAAGAAAACTGTTCACTCACGACTTGAAGGCACCCAGGTTGTAGATAATAGGAAACACTGACTTAGCCAAGGCGTTCCACTCTTCGGTAGTGCTCAATAAGGTGGAAGAGAACCGCTTTGTGCGTTTGTGTGTCGGTATATAAACTCCATTATATATGGGCAATAGTGGGCATGTATGTTATTTAGGTATTAGCAAATTCCATTCGCCTCACATTTCAAAATAAACCAATTAGTATGGGACATGAAAACTTAATCAGTCCCCATTGTCTGGCACCGGCTTACGTTCCATAATCTCGGCGGATGATGGTGGATGAGATGGCTATTGTGCAGGGAGCAAAAATAAACAAAACGTTATTCAATATACCCCCGTGATGTAAGCAATCACTTGATGGGGAGACGTTGGGGCTATGAGATGGGACAATTGGGGAAATAGGTCTGTATAAACGACTCATGTTATGGAAGAATTTCTAATTAGAGAAAATAACTGGGATCCGATCACCTTCTTTTTTTGCAATATGGAGATGTAACAAAAACCCTTCTAATGATAAGTGGTAACCACAGCTTATAACAAAGCATTATCTCGTGGATCACGCACCTTAAGGACGTGCCATGCGATGTACTGCCATCTCCTTTCCATCAAAGGATAAGCAGACGCACGGCTCAACATTATCCATGCTTTGTAGATATACCACTCTTTCGCACTCACCGTTTTGGTTCTACGTTCTTATTGCCTATAGCTAAGGTATAAAGTAAGAGTGACAAGGTGTCTTCTGGATGATCGTGCTCCATCTTATACCACATCATCACTTATCTGCTGAGATTGTGGTCAAATCAAGATGTATTATTGTTAAAAAGAACTGCCCTGCAAACATTAACGAAATATAAAGCTTCAAAGTTGTAACTTTCGTAATAGTCGTGTCTTTATGTCTTATGCCTGTTGTGGGGCTTGTAAACTATTAAAATAAAGTAAAATGAGAATAAAGTACATATGTACTTTTGTATAAAGAAAGCTCATAATAATAATAAATACTACAATGCTCGCTTCAGCTCCTCTTGCCTCCTATCCAATAGCCCAACTCCCTTTCTTGACGTGACAGGCTCACAGCATATCCAAAATCTCGGGACTTCTTTCAAACACGCCAACAATGCGGGGAGGGTGCTGTGACGTCACTGCCAACCTTGTCTCGCCCTAACAAATAGAGCGTAATGGAAACGGGGCCCAAGCCCTAAGATGCTGGGGATTCCTTAAGTAGTAACAAGGGTCTTGGAACTCCAGGATTGTGATAAGGGTATATTTTTATGGGAGTGAAAACGATCTGTCTAAATATCCATCAGAATATCACGTTTCTGTGGAACCTTCTCTGCAATAAGCTGAAATGAAAAATTATGCCTTAGGGCGACTTGCACAGCGATCCCTAAACGTATTTATAGACTAAATTTGTTTAAATTTGACGCATTTGTATGATTTGATAACTCTCAATCATATTGCGTTGCATAAGTCGCCCTTAATGTCATAATTTTTGCAAGTTTATGCAAGTAGCATTGCTGTGTCTCGGTTTGAAGGGTACGGAGAAGTTACAGTCGTATGAGGCTTTATAATTCGACGGCAGAAAGCGGAAATGGCGTATCTCAAAAATTTCCGCTGTTCGATATTGAAACATCAATTGTTGTAACTAGTTAAAAATCAATGAAGCAGTAACTTTAGGACATTCCAATTAACTGTATCAAATAAAACTTAGATTGATAAAAATATATTCCAAATTTCAACGTTCTATCTTTATTAATGTACGAGTTATGATTTTTTTAAATAGTTTTTTAGCTCTGGTGTACAATTAGATATTTTGAGATACGACAAAATCGCTTTCTTCCATCGATATGTACCTATAGGTCTTGAGTTTATGGGCGCAGGGCACTTAACCATAACCATTTGATGTAGCGGTGGAGGGACACTTGCAAAAAACATATATGACGTATTATATTAAATTAAATATGCATTTCTTGACAACATATAAGACAGCAAGCGATCCATATAGTGTTAGTAAAGACATAAAGTTATAGTTGTAATTTTTTTTTTGACTAATCTATATTGTCCCACTGCTGGGCAAAGGTCTTCCCATCTCCCCTCCATCTATCAAGGTCCACAGCCAAAACCATTTGACCAATATTAAACTTAACAGATTATTAAACTAACGAGACGACCTGGAGGTCGTCTCGTTAGTTTAGATATAAAATTAAATAGGCAATGTCAACACTGTCTTGGCGATTATGTGTACACACGGCTACACCTCAAGCTATACATGTTCAGTATAAGCTGACCTCGCTTTGTGTAGGGTTTCTGTACAATGAGAGGTCAGCATATACTGGAAAAGTTATAGCTTGATGTGTAGCCGTGTGTACCTACCTATGTATACCTATGTACTAAATTTTTATCATGTGTTTTTTCCTGTGTTTATATATTTTTTCTTTTCTCTTTAATAATTTATCATCTATTTGTAAGTAGGTATGTTTGTTCTGTTCTGAATGATCTGTCCTATGTGTGTGTCAAATAAATGTATTTTCTTTCTTTCTATGTGTATTACGAGATATCATTTATTTAATTTGTATGCTGATCGTCTTTATCTTTTTTTCTTATTTATAAGTTCGACGGCAAGAGACTTTAGTCCACTATTGGAAAAATAGTATACTGTATACTATTTTTCCACTAAACTGAATTTAAATAGGTAGAGGAATAACCTTTCAAACCATTTTATCAGCGTAAAATTACATGAATAAATTATTTACATTCAATTCAAACAAGGCGTAAGTTTAGCAGTTTACGTCCTATGGCTGATATGATGATGAATTCAAACAAGATAACTAGTGGTTCGCCCCGAACTGAGATCTCGCAAGTCTCCTATTAGAACAAAAAAATATTATTTGTAATCTTTGACTATCAAAATAGAGCCACGAAATAATAACCAACTAACTTGATCTACAGTTTCATTCAAATCACAGGTAACGGGAGTTCACGTTAATTGGATATCCTTTTTTGGGGTACAAATTGCAGTTAGATTGCAGTTAGATTAGATTGCATCTGGATTTCAGACTTTTGCCTATACATGTGTTACTAAAGCTACACGCATACCAAATAACAGCACTGTGGGGTCACTGGTGTACCCTGTGAATTTTGAGAAATTTAAGTTTAAATTATGACTAATAACTCAAAAACTATAAAAACTTTACTAAAAATATAAACAGAGTCTAAATGTACTAATAAAACCCTTTGATTTGACGCCCCACTTGACCTAATAATCTCATTTTTTTTTTTTTTTTACCCTTTTTGAACCCCAATATCTCAACAACCCACCTACACTTTTAGCTCATTTAGTCACACCAAAATTGTGCCATCACCACCTATATATCAAATTTCACGATTTGCCAATTTGCCCAAGTTGATTTAGAGATCTCGCTTCGCTCGATCAAAAATCGCCTACCTATTCTAGAGTTACTTTGTAATATCTTTCTTTGCGCATCTAAAACCTACTCAATTGGAAACGATTGCACTTATATCGAATAGCATAAGCACGCATTTCGCTTCAACCTGCCACACAACCCCTTGCTAAGTTATAACCACTATCCACTTCAAATAGAGTATAATATCGCTTGGCAATTTTGGGAAGGCTGTACCAAGAGTGCATGGAAACGCATACAAATGTCGTGTTTACTGTCTGGCGCCTGATGGATCTATCTTTTTGTGAATTCCCGGCTCAAATGTAGGGGACTCGCAAATTTTCAATTTCGTGAAAAAGACTCTCGAAGGGAGAAACTGAATGCGATATGTCTATCTTGCTAAGGGCCTATGCACACGGCGAATTTTAAACGCTCATACAACGCGCGTTTCACGGCCCAAAAAGCAGATTTATAGCATTTTTATCGCATATCGATACAAACATCGATAGAAGCGATGCATACCACGCGCAAGAAGCGTGTTCAAAGTTCGTCTGTACCGCTAATAATGATACAATCGCGCGTTTACGGCACCACTGAAATAACGAACGCGCGCCGTCTGCGCGTTTAAAATACGCCGAGTATATAGGTAGGCCCTCAAATAACGCAAGCGCATTAGTGGGCGTTTGCTGCGCGTTTTCTGCACGTTTAAAATATGCCGTGTAGAAAGACTCTAAACAATTGTAGATTGTGTCACAAGGGGGTAAAACTGTATTATAACAGCCATAGGACGTCCACTCCTGAACATATGTAAGTAGATGCTTTCCAGTGCGTTATCTTCTAGAAACCTTCTGCCCCAACGGCCGTCAGTTCTTTGAGTTATATAAACTTACATAAGTAAGTATATTTACAAGAACCACAATAATCATCTCATTAAAATAATTAGTGCAAAGTAACAAGCGCACCTGCATTCGGAAAGCTGTACTAATATTGATGATACTTTGGTAAACAGACTCCCCTCGAGCGAGAGGCTTGACTCAGTCAATTTGAACGCCACAAATTGCCAAGAGTTGCTAATTAACGTTTGCTATGTCAGTTGATGGCTGTGGCTGCGAGAACAGCGAGGGCATAAGCGGATATCGAGAATGGTAGTGCCACGGGAAAGAAAACATTCCTGTAGCACTACTGGTTGAGCCAAACAGTTGTGTCACGGGGAATAAACGCGGAAGAGGTATACTTTTATTGCAATTTTTACAGATTACAAAGTCTTTATACGCGTTTAAAATGTTTGTCGATATTAGCCTATGGATTCAAATTACCTATGTCAAACTTAATTATGTCAAACTTAATTATGTCAATAAATAAATTTTTACTTATCTTTTTTAAAAGAAAGTGAATGTCTCAATCCAGGACATAATATCTTTCAAAGAGCCATACACATGTATGCCGTAGGTTTCTAAGGTGCGTGACTTACAAGTCAATAGTTTATTACAGGCGATGGTTACAAGTTACCACTTATCAACATTAGCCAACATAGTTGTTCCATCTCCAGGTCGAAATAACTAATTTAAAATAAATAAATAAATAAAATAAATATTGCTGGACATTTCACACAGCGCTATCTAGCCCCAAACTAAGCAAAGCTTGTACTATGGGAACCAGATAACTGATAGAATACTTATATACTTTTTTTTGTATATGCATACTTATAATATATAGAAAAACACCCAGACACGGATCAAATATCTGTAGATCATGCAAACATTTATTCCACGGCGGGAATCGAACCCGCTACCTTCTGCGTCTCAGCCGGCTATTCGCCCACTACGCCACGGAGGTCGTCAATACTAATTTACTACTACTACTACTTTAAAAAAAACTACTAATACTAATAACATACTAATTATTATACTAATACTAATTTCAAAAAAGTATCAAAGTAGCCCAGCTCGTAATTTCTACAATGATTTTTGAAATTAAGGGGCGAGACCTCGTAGTAGGGGCTTGTGGTTTATTTAGTGGCCCAACAACTTCGAAAGGTGCAACAATAATTGACGGCTCCCAGTGGCTCGCCGAGACACACTCAGCCTGTTATTTCATTTGGAAACGTTGACAGGTAAAGTATAAGATGCCTTTAGAATACTCGCTTATTATAAGAGTAGTTTGCTTTGTATACATCATCATCATCACATCAGCCACAGAACGTCCACTGCTGAGCAGAGGCCTCCGCCATAAATACCCAGAGTGGCCGATCCGCTTGCACCCATCGGCTCCCAGCAACCTATATCAGGTCGTCTTTCCGTATAATGTCAGATAATTAATTGAGTTTAATTATGGCCAGTTGTATCAATGCTGATTAGCTGACAATAATGTTTAGTAGGTGCATTTAATGAATGAAATACTCTTTATTGCATACCAACAAAAATACAGTAACAAAGGAAATAAACAATACATAACGGTACAATGGGTGGTCTTATCGCTAAGAGCGATCTCTTCCAGACAAACTTTTGCATTGTACTATTATAAACCATATGTATAGTAGGATAAATTTCCTTGTCAAACCACACATCATTATCATCATTTATGTCAATACAAAGGTTGCCTAAAGAAATTGATTTTGCGATAAGGCCGCTTATTGTACTTTTAGTTACCTAGTCTTGCAACCGTTATTTAAATAAAAGAGAAGTTGATAAAACCTGTGCAACACAACCATAGTCAAATGAATACCTAACAAGCCTTTAAACTGCAGTTTCCAGGTTGCAACTGTTCCATTAATCATGAAAACAGAGTCAGAGCAAGTATCGGTAATCCGTACATCGGCGGTAATCCGTTAATTGATGCAAGCGAGCCGCTTCGGCCGGCGCTCAATTACGGATTCATACGATTTACTGTTTGTTGCAACAACTACATATATATACATTATTTATTATATATGAAATCAGGCACATTAGCAGAATGCACCCCGATAGGTGGGCTTAATCTAGCTACAATCTGGAGGCCTGATGGAAGACGCGGTCGGGGTCGGCCAAGAAAGCGTTCGAGACGATCTTGTTGCCTTCGAGCAGGAGTGGTGGGGTATCGCACAAGATAGAGACAGATGGAAGCACTTGGGGGAGACCTTTGCCCAATAGTGGGGCAATATAGGTTGATTAAAAAAATATATGAATCAGGCCGTAAAACACAGAAGATTTTCTATTTTTTTTTAATTATGCCGAGGACTTATCCTTAATCGAGTTACCGCCCGTTCTATTCTATCACCGACAAAGCGGTAATTTTCAATACAGACACTGTCACATTATTTTTTGATCTTGACTTTTTATCATTTGATTTTGACATTTTGACGTTAATTACGTGACGTCACGAAGCAATGACAGCAACTTGTCAATTTCACCAACCGCTTTTAAAACTCTTTATTTCAATTGCAAAATAAAATTTACCGTGTATTCTATCATCGCAATACGCTTATACATATTGACACTCCAGGTAAAATACACGTTATAGCCTATCCTATCCAACGGTTGTCTGATTGAGATTGTTACTCATAAAATTGTATATTTTACACAAATTTGTATCGGTTTATTTTCATTGATGTTTTACAAGCTTTCGCACACGTGGTTCATCAATAAAAGTATCCTCGGTTCGGGTCATAATTTATCTTAAATTCCATCAAGATTTGTCCAATCCTTAAGTGATAAAAATACAACATAACAAACAAGCAGACAATATATTAGTTTTATAATCTACATTGGAGGAATTCTTTCAAAATTCAGTTCAAACTATTTTGGCATTAATTGTAGTTACTTGCGTGCAAAATATGTGTAACCCAAACTTTTTAATATGTAAAGCTTTCACTTTTTAAATTAAAATAAACAAAAATACTTTTGTTTTTCTCTCAAGAAGCGTAAAAAGCAAAAATGTGGTTTACTACGTAAACTAAATAAAAATTCAATCGCAGAAAATATTCCTCTTCAAAATTAATCCCACTAGATATCAAACAAACATAATCTTATTCCATACGACAAAAGGTTCAAAATATTACTGCTTTTCAATTGGTGACCAGCACCGTTGCTATGGTTACGGCACGGACTTTGAACAATGAATTTTCAGCAGATGCAGCGTTCTTATTGTGAAATGAATAAAGTTCAAATCGAGGTTTTGCAAATGAAGGTGGTAGGTTTGTTGACAAATAACAAACTTGAGTGAAATGGACAATAGCATAAAACTGTTTGCTTCATTCAATGGGACTTAAGGGCTATTAGAAATGTCTACGAGTCGCGCAAGGGCGTGCTCAAAGAGTTTCGATTGTCCGCCATTGTACGGTAGCGGAATGTTTGCAGACGTTTTAACTATTATTTTCATGTTACTGGGACTTTTTGTAAACATTGTAAAACTGAGTGCTCTTACCTTGCATTTAGAAGATATAAGTACCTATTAGAATCATTGGTTAAATGCGTGTCGGACCACGTAAAGTTCCATAGTCAGTAGGTACGCCTCCATCAGTACCTATCTTTTTTAAAAGAATACGTTATTTATTTGGTTAACAGTGTATCTCAACATTTCCATATAAATTCGAAAGTAACTCTGTCTGTCTGTTTGTGACTCTTTCAAGACTAGACTGATCTTGATGAAACATAACAAGAAAATACCGTAATTAGCGAGTAAACATGATTAAATTTGACGTAAGAATTTGTATCGTTTTCCAACTCTTGTAAACATATTTAAGCACTAAATACGATAAGGCATCGTTGCGCAAGTCACCCAAAGAATATTTTCTAATATAAAATAAATTAAGGATATAAATATTCACTTTTTAAAAAACACTGCCCGTGACATTTCTAAAACCATCTCTGACCGTCTATCACAAAGCAGTCCAACCGAAAATTAGAATTTTTCGAGCGCTCTTTAATTAGCGCAAGGAAATCCGAGAAAAAAGTTTAAACTCGTCTCAGTTTGTGAATGATACGGATTTAATTAAACTTAATTGTAGAAAAAACGACAAAGACAAAAAATTACAGGACTTTGTTCTATAGTTAGGTGTATTTTTGTTAGGAAGAAGTTTATGTTACGATTGAGTAGAATGTTTTGATGTTTCGTAGTTAAAAATCTAGTCATTATTTATAGCGTCAATGTTTAGCTAGCAAAAAAAACTATATTGCTCGATGCTTATGTCGTTACCTAGTCAATATAGATTTATTAAAACCCCAGTTTTTTTATCAATGGAAATGCCAAATACCTACTGCATAAAATTTCAAGTCTACGGAAAGTCAAAGTGTGCCCAAGTATGTAAATATTTAAAACACCTTGCGGGACTTACCATAAAAAAAAGCATGTGTGGAGCGAGTGGAGCGAGTACCTACGAAGCAAAGCACAAAGAGAACCACGAAAATAAGAAACAGTGTATAATGCTTCCTAACTCATTTTCTCCCACGTTAAATCTTATAAATTTATGTGTCTGTATCTTTTTACTGTCGCTTTTTCGTTTCACCGACTTTCAAATCACACCGACGCTAAAGAAGTTTTCACTTCAAAACAAACTTCTTTTTTTTATCTTTATAGATCTTCGTTTGACCACAATCTCACCTGATGGTAAGCGATGATGTGGTCTAAGATGAAACACGAAGATCTAAAAGAAACCTATTCACTCTTACCTTAAAGAGGCCCGGATTGTATTCTTTAGGAAAAACAGATAACGGGAAAGTATTCCACACCTTAGCAGTTTAGCGCGTGTTTAAAAAAATCCTATACAAAAATGGGTAAGGAATTCTTTTACCCCGAGTTTTTTTTTTATTTATTCGACATAAAGTTACTAATAGTGCTACTAAAGCACTGTAAAACCTTCAAGGTTACCAGTTGTTTAACTTTTTTGTGATAACAAGGCTTATATTTGACGACCTCTGTGGCACAGTGGGCGAATAGCCGGCTGAGACGCAGGAGGTAGCGGGTTCGATTCTCGCCGCGGAACAAATGTTGGCATAATCTATATACATTTGTTCCGGGTCTGGTTGTTTCTCTATATATTATAAGTATTTATGTTTTCACAAAAAAAAATGATGTAAGTATTCTATCAGTTATCTGGTTCCCATAGTACAAGTTCAGCTTAGTTTGGGGCTAGATAGCGCTGTGTGAAATGTCCAGTAATGTTTATTTATTTATTTATTTATGGATTATATAGATTATAGACATAGATAGGGATAACCTAGTTATAATCGTTTCTACTGGTGAGCCAATCGTTCCCCCTTTGGCTTAATAGAAAAGAAATAACTTGAAATTTACCAATGTGAATTTTAAATTCGCAATTCATTTTATATCTGTAAATTTCATAAGAAATTCCTCACAAAATGACACAATTACTCACAACCACAAGCGAATAAATTTTCGTCACAAGATTTACAGCGACGTGCACGAAATTGGTAACCACTGAATTACTCATTATGACATCCGTATGTAAAAGTGAGTGTTAAATTTAGTTCCATTGCTTTTGTCTGTCTGTCCATTGCAAGTCACATTCGGCCATTAGTCAAACTAAACGTAGCGTGCGTGAGTTCGTAGTACTCTCGGATGAGACCTTTTGATCTGCAGTTTATTTAGTTTCGCTTTGATTTCGCTTAACATTTAGTACTTTGGAATAAACAAGTTATTTTGCCAAAACTACAACGGTTTGTTTGTCAAAACCGCAAAGTGGAATATAATTGCAGCGGCATAGAACTGTGAACTTAATATCTGCGAATTTAGCTTTACTTATAAAGTTGTACATCGTTTAAAGAGCAAAGTGTACGCTTTTATAACCAACTCCCCATTTACAAAAATAGGCAATTATCAAAAATAAAACGTAACAAAAAACTGTTTAAAATGCTGACCTTGAATCTGCTATCCAAATTATACAAATGTAGAATATAAACATTATATGTATATAAACCAGCGGATATTTTTTTAATATAATAATAATTTTTTAATATAATTTTTATTATAATTTGAAGACCTATTCAACGATACTTCACACGATGTGGTATACGAGTAAAAAAACACTATAACTTACGTTAGGGGTAGTACAGTAAATAATATTTTGTTATATTTATTTTATAGCTTACTAGCAATACTTACTAGGCTTTACTAGAATTAATTATCATGCTAAATTTTAACTTTACAGCACCAATGTCTACAGGTAAAATGGCTGTAGGTAACTATGAACAGATAAACAGTCTGACATTGCAAAACTTTAAGAGAAAAAACAGCATCCTTCCGATGATTGTATCGCGTCTGGACTGCCCAATCCAATCCAAGCCAAATGGATGAAAATTGTGATGACTGCATTTAATCTACATATTTTATTTATTGATCTCGCTTCGCTCGATATCTAAAACAACTTGGGAAAATCGACGTTGTATGTATGTTTGTTTGTCTGAGAATAACTTTCTAAACGTTTATCCGATCATCGTGAAATTTGGTATACAAGTAGTTAGTAATGGCACAATTTTGGTGTGACTAAATGAGCTGAAAATGGGGGTGGGGCTTGTTGAGATATTGGGGATCAAGAGGGGTATAAACAAACAAAATGGGATTATCCGGTCAAGTGGTACGTCTAATAAAAGGCCTTTGTGAGTACATATCGACCCCGTTTTTATTTTGAGTGTAAACCTTGTAGTTTTTAAGTTATTAGCCATAATAAAAACTGAAATTTGACAAAATTCATAGGGCACACCAGTTACCCCACAGTGCTGAAATTTGGTATGCGTGTAGCTTTAGTGACACAAATATAAGGAAAAGTCTGTAATCCAGAATAACTGCAATTTCTACCCCAAAAAAGAGTAACCAAATAACATGAACTCCCGTTACCCGTAATTTGAATGAAACTGTAGTTAGTTGGTTATGCATTTCATGGCACTATTTTGATAGTCAAAGATTACAAATAATTATTTTTTTTATTTGTATGGGAGACTCACGAGATTTATTCGCGACTCGCGAATTCGGGGCAAACCACTAGTAATTTTAATTTTAAGTATGTATTGCAATTAAATTCAATTTCAAAATTTTATATTTGGTATATTAAATTGTCGCATGTTAATTTATTAATTTATTTTATTTATTATTTGTTGTAACATTGTCTATGTATTTTTAATTGTTTATTACTACATTTTTAAATTTTGTGTTAGTGTTTAAGGATTATGTAATATAATTTTATTTGAATTAAATAAATTAATAATGTAATTTTGTATGCATTTACAAAAAAAAAGTATATAAGTATTCTATCAGTTATCTGGTTCCCATAGTACAAGCTCTGCTTAGTTTGGGGCTAGATAGCGCTGTGTGAAATGTCCAGCGATATTTATTTATTTTTATTTTATTTAATGAAACCTTTAAGAGTACCTTATGTAGGATTATAAAACTTTAAAAAATCCGTATTATGACTACACAATAAATAAATTTATTATCATGGACCAATTTTTGGCCTTCATGTCACATTAAAGTCATTTAAAAAACTTACCTAAATTATAACTGCCACTTCGTTTACTTTCTCGCAAATATCCTTCAAATCTAATTTAGCACCGACAGTGCCCGTCGCAATGTGTCATGCGCATTTGTCAGCCGCCCCTCTAATTGGCAACAGGCATGCTGCATGCTCCGAGCCACTCCTGCGCACGTATCGGGTTAAAGGAAATCGTTGTAAGTGATATTTCCGAAGTATTTGAAATACACTTCTATCAAATATATAAACATTCAAATTATTTAATATATTTTATGTTCTGTTTTTCAATTGTGATAGTGAGCCGAATTACTTATAACTCTTAAAGATAAAGATAAAGATTTATTTATTTGCCAAAACATGGGTAAAATTATACAGATGTTACAAAATTAAATGGTTTCACCATATTCAACCACAGTGGCGTGCAAATTACATGTTACCTAAAATTACATTACTATACGAATAACTAAGAAATAGTACTTAATATAATACCAGCACATATTAATTAAATAATTAGATTCAATTTTAAACTAGAAATGTCATTGTGTATCATTTAAATATTCATTGATTGTATAATATGCTTTTTGGGTCAGGTAATTTTTTAGTTTTATCTCAAATAGATGTGAACTGTGAATAGATTTTATATAAATAGGAAGCTTATTATATATCTTCACTCCCATACAAAACACACTCTTATTAAACAAAGCTGTCTTAGACGTTATTGCTCGAAGGTGGTCTTATAAATCATGTTTGCATCATCTGCAAATATTTATTTTAGATCTAGATGTTGTGGTACCTACCATAATACTTGCAGTTCGTGACACAGTAGGGACTCCTAGGTAGTTGATCACAGATGACGAAATTCACAGGCTACACCAGTGTGCTGAAATTTGGTATGCGTGTAGCTTTAGTGACACAAATATAGGCAAAAGTCTGAAATCCAGAATAACTGTAATTTATACCCCAAAAAAGATTAAACAATTAACATGAACTACCGTTACCTGTAATTTGAATAAAACTGTGTGTCAAGTAATTTGGTTATTCATTTCGTGGAACTGTTTTGATAGTCAAAGATTACGCGAGATTTCAGTTCGGGGCGTATTCATTATTATAACTTTTGAAACTATCATGGTTATGAACACTATAATTTGTAATAAAACAAGATATTTAATATGCGTCGAATTATCGGGATAGGCACGTATTCGAAAACGCTCAAATCATGCTAAATATCCCGTTTTTAGTACAATTAGTTTTAATAATTAGGTATTCTGTGCTCGCTCATAGTGAGGTGTCGGAAATATTATGATTGTTGATGGGTCTTAGGTACCTACCTATTTATTTGTTACAATCTTGCAATCTATTCCTATTAATAACTTTAATAATACATTCATCATCATCTTTATATCAGCCGTAGAAAGTCAACTGCTGGACATAGGTCTCTCCCATAGATTTTTAGAGCAATCGATCGTATGCAGCCTGCACCTAACAACTCCCAGCAACCTTTATTAGGTCGCATTTCCATCTAGTGGTCCTACGTTGCGCATTACAGTGCATGGCCTCCAATCGACAACCTTTGCATCAACGGCTGTCAGGGCACCGACCACAATCTTTGAGAAAACCATCATGTTTCAGGAGTGTTTTGTTTCAAGCTTGTAGGAATATTACTTCGATTTGAACCACAAACTTTTTAAACTTTATTGTTTTATTCCAACGTGGTAATGTGAGAGAACGAATGATTAACCTATTACTGCTATATGCGAGGACGAGACAACGCCATGGTTTCGTATAGCGTTATCACTTTCGCACTTACTAAGAAATACGTTCCAAAATACGCATTTACAAAATCAAATTCTAAAATTTAGTTAACTTATCAATAAATTGTATTTTGATTGAAACATCCGTAATTGCACATATGAAAAAAATATATATATATATCTAGGTAAGTCAAAAAATCACATAGTTCGATAAAATTGACTATATAAATAAAATCATGAATGGCACTTACATCATTTCGTAAAACGGAATGGTGTTTACGTACAGGTACGAGTATCACTAACTTTCGACACGGCGCGCAACTTTAAAATTTGTTTAGTGAATGTTGTTTTTTATTAAAATGTAATATTAAAATGTCCAACAGAAAGTAAGTAACTAAAAGTTTAAAATGTGATTTGATTTTGTAAACAAAAAAAAATTACCTTTCTTATTTACTTACTTGTTCTAAATGTTTTCGACGCTACATACATCCGGGGAATTTCAATCAGTGGTGTGTTACTATTTTTTCAGCGTTAGAAAACGTAAGTTTCACGTAAGATCTTTCGTCAGTCTGTATCGTTCGACGAACCCTGCTTCATATAAATTTAATCGACGCTGCTTCTTCGAAGCATTTCTTTCAGTGTTATTTCTTGCTTCCAAAAACTCAAAGAATTCGTATTCAACATCAACATTGGATTAAACATCTACAAAAGTCGCATTATTTGTACATTTAGTGCTTTCTAGTGATTATAAGGGTTTATTTTCACAATGTTTTATACTGCCACGTTCAGTATAAAACATTGCGAAAATAAACACGATTTACTTACTTTTTAGGGAGTAACTTTTTTATGTTGGCTGAACAATAATACTTTCTCTCAAAAGTCACCTCATGGTAGGTACGTTTTGAGTGAACGATTTATGGTGACGTCACCAAAACTACAACACCTTTACAATAGTAAGCTTACTTATTGAGGGTCATGGTACGAAATGTCGGTGTAACATTATTTTAATATTGCTATAATATAAATAAATAAATAATGCTGGACACATCGCTATCTAGCCCCAAATTAAGCAGAGCTTGTACTATGGGAACCAGATAACTGATAGAATACTTATATATATTTTTTTTGTAAATACATACTCGTAATATATAGAGAAACAACCAGACCCGAAACAAATATCTGTAGATCGTGCAAACATTTGTTCCGTGGCGGGAATAGAACCCGCTACCTCCTGCGTCTCAGCCGACTATTGAGGTGCGCCATGGAGGTCGTCAATATCGCGGAAATCAATATGAGGTTGGACCCCCAGTTCTTCGAGCTATGTTTAAATTACTGTTAGTTACCATGTTACCAATAAATAATGCTGGACATTTCACACGCCGCTATTTAGTCCCAAACTATGCTAAGCTTACTGATAATAAAGATAACTGATAGAATACTTGTATTATGTATAGGTAGTTATAATAATTTTGTAAAAAACACATACTTATAATCATACTAGCTTCCACCCGCGGCTTCGCACGCGTGGTTTGTCAATAAAAAGTAGACTATGGTTTAGCCCAGGTACGTACGTTCAGCCGCTACGACGTGATTGAGTAACAAACATACAAACAAATATACAAACATCCCAACTTTTGCATTTATAATATTAGTGTGATACTGTGATACATGCAAGCATTTGTTTCGTTACGAGAATCAAACCCGTCAAATCCTCCGAATCAAAACCTTGAAACATTCCAAAATATGTTAACACTGCCATTCCAGTACAACTAGTAGCATATAAATAGTCACTTTAGACATCGCATCCGCAATCAAAACACTACAACTCAAACTTCAATAAAAATAAACAAAAATCGACTACTCACACTGTCACATCACTTTGCGTGACCGTTATTGACATACCAACTTACACAATTCACATCACTGGAGTCTTATTTTGGAACCAGTAAGACTTATTTTTCAATGGCAGATGGTAGAAGATGTTAGTTTAATAACAGACAACTTAATGTCATGCTGTCATTCGTGGATTATGCAAAGTAGCCAACGATAATTTCTTTTTTTTTCTATTACCATAATGCATGGCACTGTTTGTAATATGAAGCAAACGTGGGAAAGCTAATAGAGAATTTTCCAAACAGACTTTTCAATTTTGAGCTTTAAGTCCGCAGAATAAATACAATGGTTATTGTGTGATTGATCATTGAATGCGGGTGGTTTGTGTGCATATTCTCCGATTTCAGAGATATCTGATTTTTCCTGTCACCAATCGATTTATTTATTTTGTTTTAAGATAATAGTTTTGACAGCCCGCGCCATAATGCATGAATATACGCAAGATGCAATGACGTTCATCTTTATTGTAGATTACAGACAAAAACAGCTTACAAAATTTCTTCCAACAAACCTTCAGAGATAGAGATAGTTGATTGAAAAAAAAATTAACTCAGATAATAGGTTAACACAAATCATATTAATTCTAAAGCTGTACGAAATTCGCGGGCTCAGCTAGTAACTATAAATTTAACAAGTGACAGTCCATGATTAGGAGCAAGAGGATAATATACTCATCCATAAGGTCCTACCGCTAGGAGCATAAAAACATAATTAGTCCTCGTCCTCCTACCAGTAGGAGAACCCTGTAGGGACATGTGGAAACGGCTCCTGGGGCAGGGTTATTTAAATAAAAATACATTTAGTTTAGACAAGATGAGATAACTCTTTATTGTAATTACCACAAAAAACTATATAACACTAAAATAAAACTAAAAAGGCAATACAATGGGCGTGGAAAGAAATTAGTAAAGTTATAACCGAGTGCGGTGTACTACATAATTGATACAGTTTAGGTAAATAATTTATAATTCAAATACATAAATTGTTATAAAATGAACTAATACATACCTATCTTTCTATAATATACTAAACTCACAGGTAAAATTTTTACATAGTGTAAAATGAAGTCGCTTCCGCTATCTGTAACCTTAGATCTTTTAAACAATAAAACAACAAGATAAAATCATAAACTTATAATTTCAAAGGAAATTAGTTCATTACGTACTATATATTTACACTTAGCCCGGCTCGCACAACGATCCCTAAACGTATTTAGCGACTAAAAATGTTTAAATATGACGTATTTGTATGATTCAACAACTCTTTAAATACATTAAGTTTCTAAATACGTTTAGGCATCGTTGCACAAGTCGCCCTTAGTTAATAAATCTTAATTATGCTTTCTGTTATAAATGTATTCAAATATTTAAATATATAATATATATTTTTTAACTTGAATAACATCAAATACCAAAGACGACCAAATCTCGTCACGGTCGTCACGGTCTTTGATGAGTTCTCTTTCTATTTTTGGACCTATTGGTGCAGTCGGTACAGTATTTTTAAAATACTTTTATGAAAATTATCTAATAAGTGAACCAACTTTTATGTTATTAACATAATAATAAATAATCAAATTATGAATATACTTACCAAAATAATTAATCAGATTTATTATATTATACACCTGAGATTATTTTTAAAGAATTTCCCAGTTGCCACCATTGGGGGCGTTAAAGGTAGGGGCAACTGGGAATAACCGTTAATAATCTAGAAGTTTCGTCCTACTCTCCGGAGAGTAAAAAAAACTTAAAATAACAAAACGGAAATGGATATCTCCTTTAGAACATAAAAAATGCAAAAAACATCGAGTTTGTCAAATAATGGATGTTTATTCCGAGACATCAAAGTGAAATTTAATAATGCACCGTTTTATTACCGAAATGCTATTAGAAGTGAACTTCCCCTATAGCGGGGGATGGATACACAAATAGATTGGAAGTGTACACTCAATTAAAAGTTTAGGATAAACTGTTTAGTGATGTAGCAGATCATACAAAAAGTAGTTTAGAGAAGAAGTCGTTATTTCAAGTGTTTTGGAGAAAAAAGGGTGATAAGTTTTTTCCAAATTTAAAGTTTCAGACTTGTTAACCACTTGAAAAGTGGAGACTTCTACATATTCTCATTTTTTTATTATACTCGTATTCTTTGCTAATGGGGTCATCCAGTAGCAAAAATGGGGTGTGGCTGTGTCATGGACACGGCCTGTTATGTACACGTATTCATGTGCAACACATGTACGTGAATACGTCTACATAACAGGTAATATTTTCTATACAAAATATAAAATACGTTATTTTATGTAGGTATGTTATAATCATGTTTGAACACTAAGAAGTGCTTCGGGGCATATGGAAAAAAAATTACTTCATAATGGCGGCGCTTCCCCCTCCACCGCGCACAATGCGTCACAGACCTCACTTAACATAACAAATTCTTTGATCCTTTAGGAATTCCAGTGGTGTAATTAAATTTTGGATGGAGATGGTAGATATACAGCTGCATCACCAAACCGTATCTCCCGATTTTGTTATTAATCGTTTTTTGAATTGCCTTCCACTATGGAAGCAATTTTAAAAACGTATTATAACCTTAACGTATAATAATCTGAAATGAATTACTAATATATAATTCTTCTTCTTCTTCTTTCTGCTCTTTTCCCAGATTACGTGGGGTCGGCACAACATGTATTTTTCTTCCGTACTCTCTCTATCAGCCGTCATCTCCCTAGCCACTTCTTTCTTACCCATATCATTCTTCACACAGTCCAGCCATCTCTTCTTTGGCCTTCCTCTACTTCTACATCCATCCACATTCATATCTAACACTCTAAGAAAGAAAGAAAGAAAGAAAAAAAGAAAGAAAATACATTTATTTGACACACACATAGGATATATTATCTATATTATTATTCTCTCTATTATCATACTTGTGGTTGGCCCCGAACTGAGATCTCGCGAGTCTACTATAAAAACAAAAAATATTATTCGTAACCTTTGACTATCAAAACAGTGCCACGAAATAAATAACCAACTAACTTGACTTACAGTTTCATTCAAATTACAGGTAACGGGAGTTCATGTCAATTGGTTATTTTTTTTGGGGTACAAATTGCATTTATTCTAGACTTTTGCCTATATTTGTGATACTTAAGCTACACGCATACCAAATTACAGCACTGTGTACCCTTTGAATTTTGTCAAAGTTTAGTTTTTATTGTGGCTAATAACTCAAAAACTACAGCAATTTTACTTTAAAAAAATAAAAATAAAAACCGGGGTCGAAATGTACTATTGAAGAACTTTTTTTGCCGTTTCATTTGACCTAATAGTCTAATTTTAATTTTTTTACCCTTCTTGAACCCCAATATCTCAACAACCCCCCAAAGTTTTTAGTTCATTGAGTCACACCAAAATTGTGCCATCATTACCTATGTATCAAATTTCACGATGATCGGATAAACGCTTGGAAAGTTATCCTCGGACAAACAAACATACATACATACATACGTACATACGCACATACATACAATGCCGATTTGCCCAAGTTGATTTGGAGATCTCGCTTCGCTCGATCAATAATTCATTTATCATTATAACATCTATTTTTTTTGCTATCAAGTAATTTCGACATCCTGTATCCATTTCCTTTTGATTTCCGACTTTTATTTACTTGTAAAGTTTACCGAACTGCGCCTTTCCGGTTGGGGGATGATCTACGCAATTCCGCCGGAAAAACAAGGGGTTGCAAACAAATAATATAAATTTCTAATGCACATCGATTTGTATAGGTACGTTTCGTCTTTTATAAGTTACTCGTATTTCTTTCCTGGTTTGGATTTTTCAAGTCAGCAATTTTTGAGCATAGAATATCTCATATTGCTGTTAGTTGAAAAATTATGTGTGTTAGAAAAATGTTGACTGTGTTAAATTAACGTTTTTTAACCAGGCACGTCACTATACTACTGAACATAGGTTCTATGAGATATTCTATGCTCAAATATATATTCTATGGTGTATATATATACATAAATTCTATTTTTTTCTTTCTCTGTATTTGTGTCTAGCTTGTTAAGTACAATAAAGAAGTTTGATTAATAGGCCTCCCTCATATATTTCCAAAGCAACTGATATTGTGCTGCCTACACCCAACTGTTCCTAGCAACCTTTTTTACGTCATTAGCTTTATTTTGTGTCCAATTAGTTTTATATTTAATTTGAGATTTGACTTTAATCACAGATATTTGAGAATAAGAATAACATTTATTTTCAGAAATAATATACAATTATTTACATGACTATAATAATTATAAGAAACAGTTGAATCAGCTAACGGCCGTCTCAAACTATCTATAGATAGCTCAACTGCACCAGATCCCTACTAAGCGGTATATTACTACTACCATTGCAATTCAGCTGGGGTATGAAGCATTTAGTACAACTGATTTTTTTAAGTTCTGCTAAACAAATGTCTTGGGGCACTTCCCTCTTTTAGCGATCTGGAGCAGTTAAACTATATATGTTTGCAACGATCTTTATTAGCTATATGTTAATAATAAAACATTAAAACATTGCCAAAAGCTAGTTCCACGTAATGAAAACAAATGCGAGTACTCCGGTATTTTTTCATTTTTCGCAATAAAGCATCGCTGTAATACCGGAATTAATATCGGCGCTTTCGTAATAAGAACAGATTGCTGTTGTTTGTCTCACTCACTGAAAATGTACGGAAAAACCAGATTTAGAGTTTCCGTAGCAAAATCTCAATGGAAGCGAAACGATTATTATCAGTATTATAATAGTGATCAAAACTTTAAGAATTAAAGAGGAGTCCACTCGCGGGGATGTTCGGAAAAACTTGATTTCGGCAACTTTATAATAATAATAATGCTGAGCATTTCACACAGCACTATATAGCCTCAAACTAAGTCAAGCTTGTATTATGGGAACCAAATAACTGATACAATACTTATACACTTTTTTTATAAATTACAAGGAAGAACATCCAGACCCAGAACAAGTATCTGTAGATCATACAAACATTTTTTTCTGCGACGGGAATCAAACCCGCAACCTCCGTTGTCTCAGCCGGCTCTTCCACGGCGCCACGGAGGTCATCGAACTTTTGTTAGCAGAATCGTAACGAGATAACCAAACTGATAATAATTTTGATAGGTTAGGCATAAAAAAGATTACGTTGAGAATTAGATTTAATTGAAGACTAGGTGGCCTGGGTACCTTAAGAAGACTACCCGAACTCGTTTACCCCAACGGATATCGGTTCTGTGGCAGATATGACCGGCCCACATCCACATTTTTTTTTGTATACTTCCTGGCGATTGTATAAGCGTATGACCCACCTAATATTAAGTGGTAACCACCGCCTATAATAGAGAATTACGCACCTAAGACTCGTGCCCTACGATACACTGCCCTGCGTTCATCATCTTGAGGCATACCTTTCAAACCGAAACACAGTAACACTTGGCGGCAGAAATAGGTACAGTCTTAGTACTTCCCCGGGCGAGCCCTTTCACAAGGAACTCACCAGTCATAAGTCTTCTCTGCCCCCTCTGAGGCATGTCGACCACCTTGGTTCTCTATCGGATAACGTCATTTTGGATTCTATCCTTCAGGGAAATTCTGACATTGTATGTGTCAGTATTCGCAACAAATGATTCTACGAAAGTGAGCCACTCACAAAGTCAGAACTTTAAAGAACCGAGACTAAAGACATAAAGATAGTGCAAACAGAGAGTATTGGCCAGTTCCACGTAGCACCTCAGTGGGACGTAAAACTGATTTACGACGCGGAAGCCGGGCCAATTCGCGTTAAACTTACCAAGTGGCGGCAAAGAATATTGAAATGACCAGTAGTGTAGTCTAAAACTAAATATACTACGTGTTTTGTTATGTACGACTTATAATGAAAACACGGATAGGGCTAATGGCTAGTATTGTTGTAAAATCGTTTTTTTTTTCGAATTCATTACCATAGAAAATTTTAAATTTTCATAAAACATCAATGAAACAACCTGTATAAGTTAGGTAAACAAATCATATATATTCATCATGTAAGTAGGTACTTGTGAAACTGACAACACGCCATCGTCGCAAAAGCGCCACCGATTTACGTTAAAAATTGTTTATTGGAAATGTATCGATTATAGGATAAATATTCAAGCTACCGACATAAAATTCACCTCTAAAATCAGTTAATATCATTCCGAATGTGTGTTTTAAATAAATGTCGTACAAAACAAAACAGGCTGTGTGTAATAATTTAACAAAATTTGCTTTGGTTGGACAAGTGTTTGCTATATCTACAAATAATTCATCCTGGTCTGGGTATTATAGAACTGTGAGACTAAGTTTTGAGCGCCAAGAAGCTTATTTGCAATGATAAGCTGTAGATGCACGCCTCCACACTCCAACCAACCTTGCAACCATCAACCACGAAAGGTTGCAAGGTTTTTATCGGAATATTTCGTACAGTGAAGAGCGAGATCTCAAATCAACTTGGACAAATCGGTGTTTTATGTATGTAGTATGTATGTTTGTTTGTCCGAGGATAACATTCGAAGCGTTGATCCGATCATCTTGAAATTTGGTATATAGGTAGCTAATGATGGCACTATTCTGGTGTGACTAAATGAGCTAAAAACGAGTGGGGAAAGGCAGGGGGGGGCTTGAAATATTGGGGTTCAAGAGGGGTAAAAAAAATCAAGATGAGATCAAGTCAAGTGGGATGCAGGATTTGTTCCCTTTTTAACCAGATTACGAGCCTTTTCTATCATGTCTCATCTGCAAAAAACCTTCACCTTTTAACCCAACGGTGCATGCAAAAGTAGAAATCGCTAAAGTTCATACAATGTGTGAATGGATGCGTTTTACGGCGGTAAACAGCCAACAATGGACGGACACTTTAAAGGGTAAGATGAGATTGAACGTAATGCTGCCGTGAAGGTAAAATACATTGCAAAGAGAATAGCGCTTTTAGTGATGCATGTATGCTTATCATCATCATTATGTTAGCTATCGGACGTCCACTGCCATACATAACCCTCCCCCATAGATCTCCAGAGCGACCGGTCTTGTGCGGGTTGTACCAAACGGCTCCCAGTAGGCTTTATCAGGTTATACTTCCATCTCCATCGGGCCGTCTGACGTTGCGCTTTCCAGTACGTGATCTCCATTCGAGCGAGAACCTTTCTAGCCCAACGGCCGTCAGTTCAAAAAAAAAATATGTATACCATTTTGGCATTAAAATATAATTAAGTAACCATTTACCGTTGTCAATAGAAGCACTTACTGATATTTGTAGTCATAACAATTAATTGAGCCCAATTTAGCTTTTTTTACACTATGCACTTTTTTGAAGTAAAAACTTCTTTAGCATCGTTGTGATTTGAAAGTCGATGAAATGAAAAAGCGACAGTAAAAAGAGACAGACACATAAATTCATAAGATTTGACGTTGGAGCAAATGAGATAGGAAGCATTATAAATAAATAAATAATAAATATTTCTGGATATTTCACACAGCGCTATCTAGCCCCAAACTAAGCAGAGCTTGTACTATGGAAACCAGATAACTGATAGAATACTTATACACTTTTTTTTGTATTTAAAATACATACTTATGATATATAGAAAAACATCCAGACCCGGAACAAATATCTGTAGATCATGCAAACATTTGTTCCGTGTCGGGAATCGAACCCGCAACCTCCTGCGTCTCAGCCGGCTATTCGCCCACTGCACCACGGAGGTCGTCGGATTATACAGTGTTTCTTATGTTCGTGGTTCTCTTTGTGCTTTGCTTCGTGCTCCCTCCACTCGTGCTAAAACCTACAATTATCATCTTCCCGATATTTTACATTCGTCTCATTATCTTGAAACGAACGTTTTTGAGGGTTTCACTTCTACCACGTGTCAATTGTACACATGCTTTTTTTACGAATTACATGTTTTTTTTTTTTGTAAAGATTCATCTTACTGATTCTCTTATAACAAGTACTTATTTCTTTTACTTAATCCTTTTGTCTAGTAAAAGTATTAAGTAACATTATTCTAGACAAAAGGTTGCACAAGTCGTCAGACCTCAGCATTTTCCCGTAATTATAAGTAAAACAATCATTTCATTGTTAGCACATGTTATTACTTTTTACAAGCTCACAAAGTTAATTGTGATTTACGAGCTGATCAAATAATCTGGCCACTGATTAGAAACCGCTTGGTTCGGTACACTTCTCACACTAATAAATACAGAGTAAACTCATTGACTAGCAGATCCTAATTATTTTTCTGCTAGAAGGCCCAGCATGAGCCATCAAGTGGGCCCATATTGTCGGCCTAATTATGAGAATTCGTAAGTCTATATGGACAAATTTTACCGAAGCAATAAATAACTGATTTTCTCACAAAGTTTGACAGGTTTATATTGAGTTACTCTTACTTTAGGTATACAATTTAAGGATTTTTTATACCTTAACTAGCTGGCCCGCTCGTGGCTTTGCAGTCATGGTTTGTAAAAAGTAGCCTATGTTTCAATCCCGATCATAATAATATCTATAATCCAAATTTCATACAAATCGGTCCAGCCGTTCTTGAGTTATAAATGGTGTAACTAACCCGACTTTGTTTTATATATTTGGAAGTAAAAGTGACTCAATAAAAGTTTCTCAAACTTGCTCCTGTTAAATTCGCCCATATGGACTTACGGACTCTGATAATTAGGCCGACGATATGCTTCTTTGCTACCTATTTAGGTTACTACTACTACCTTTAGGTTCCTTTATTCATTTTAAAGTACGGAACCCTAAAAACAACAAAAAAAAACAGTTGAGCCATCATACCATAAGATCATCATAAATACCGTTGCAAACGATCTATAGATAGCTCAACTGCTACAGATCACTACCACGCGAAAGTGAATTGCACTAAATTGCAATGCTTATTCATTTATTGCAGGGATCAACCAGAATTGTAAAAATTAGTTTAAAAGAAATAAAACATTTTTGATTTGATTTGATAAATCAGCCGAATCGAGCGGTCTCAAATCTGATTACAACGTGCGACTGAACTTGTAAAACAAAGGAGGAAAATAAAAGAATAAATAAGAAGGTATTCTTAATAAACTTGTCACGCTAGAGGGTGAAAGTTAATTTCCTGTTTCGTCCAGTCTACGATAGTAAACTATTGCTATACTGTTAGCTACGCTATTAATAATCTAAAGTTAATACATAAAAAACGATGAAATTAAAAGGACTTGTCAAGAGAATATAATAAATCTACACTCGATGAATCTTCTTGTTCTTAACCTATACTTTCCCACTGCTGGGCAAAGGTCTCCCCCATGTTCCTACATATCTCATGATCACTCGCCACGTCCTACCAGCCATCTTGGAATGCATCGAGATCGTCACGACAACGCTTCCTCGGCTTGCCCCGGCTTCGACGTCCATCTGCAGGCACCCATTGTGGATGACGGTTGCCCATTTGTCTGTAACCATGCGAGTGATGTGACCCGTCCAGTCCCACTTCAGCCTGACAGTCTTGAATCTCGATGAATAACATATATAGGTATAACTTTTGAAACTATCATGGTTATTAACACTATTTGTACTAAAAACGGGATATTTACCATGATTTGTGAGTTCTTGAGTGTCCCGATATTTCGACGCAGTTGCATGCGCCATGATCACGGGTAAACTCGAGGCAAATCATGGTAAATATCCCGTTTTTAGTACAAATAATATATAGGTATATTTTGAAGCACCCTACATCCTATAAAATATTGTCGACCTGCGTGGCCCAGTGGGTAACAGGCGGCTGGGACGCGCGGAACTGTCGGTTAGAAATCGGCCCGTGCCTGATTCCGTGTGTTGAGGTAAATAGAGTACCTACGACAAAGTTTTTCATGAGTGCTTTTCATTATCAATTTAAAAACAAACTAGCTCCAACTAGCGTAATAGATGGCGCTGTCTGGAGATACACCGGTAATAAATGCAATAATATGCTGTATATGCCAAAATCTCAAAGACACAATATTAAAATTTGTCATTGACAATTCACTTTCCCTTAATAGTCAGCGTATGACAGAGCAACGCCATCTGTTAGCAGTTAAAAAACATAGCCGTGAAAACCCCTCATTGATTTCAATGAGTAGAACAATCTCCGTCTATCTCAATCTATCGCTTCGCTTTAACTATACAACCTGAATTATAGGACAAATTAGTGTTAATATATTGGCGACCACGAAGGCTAGCCTTGTATTTACCTTCTGGTTTAAAACTGAGGGTAATTTGATTTGATCGGCGACGACGACTGCAATTCTTTTGTTTTTTCGCATGTAGCAAGAACCGTGTTGATTTTTTGCAATTTGCATTTTTCAAAATGTAAGAAGGTTTTGTTACTATAACACGAATATGAAAAAAATATTACTTAAAGATTGCTGCGAGCCTTTGGGTGCAGGTAGCACAAAATCGGTTGCACTAGAATTTAGGGGAGGCCTATACACTTACACTATATACAGATATACACTATACCTGTCAGGTCATAAATTCTGTCACATGTTTAATATAAAATAATTGAAACAAGTTTATTCATTATGTAACCATTTATATACCAAAATGAACTTAACAAAACATAGATTCTTATGACACTAAAGTTTATTCAAAATGACCTCCGTGATTTTGAAGCCTTCAATCTGCGCGGCCAGTCGTCTATCGCAGCACGAACGAGGTCCATGTCAATATCGGCGGCTGCCTTAATCAAGGATGTCTTGAGTGACTCCAAATTTAGATGAGGCTTTGAGCACGCCTTTTCCTCCAAGTGTTGCCATATCTTGTAATCTAACGGATTCAAATCTGGACTGGAGGAGGGCCAGTCTTCGTGCCGGATGAAGTCGATTTCACGCGCCGCCAGCCAGTCTTGTGTGCTCTTCGCTCTATGAGCTGGCGCCAAATCTTGTTGGAATACCCAGTGCCTGTTATTGAACATGGTATGGAAACAGGTTCCACAAGGTTCATCAATACTGTATTTTGATACACAACTGCATTCCTTTTTACACCTTTCTCACAAAAATGTACCTCTGTTAAGCCCCAATAAGAAACTCCCAACCATACCATGAGCGAGGATGGAAAATGACCTCGTTGGACACGCGGAATACGGTTGCTCGCTTCTTCACTACTGTGTGCGTACACCTTATCATTTTGTTTGTTGTAGCTCGCTTCTACGGTAAAAATTTTTTCATCCGAAAAAAGAATTTCCCGATATTTTTTTCCCGCGTACCACTTCAACAAAGCGCGGCATCTCTTCAGTCTCAGGTCCATTAGACGAGCATTCAAACGATGTCCTGTTTTTCTTCGATATGCCCGAAGCCCTAAGTCTTCATTTACCACCCTTTTCACCGTGGTTCTGCTTAACCCCATCTGAAGGGCCAACAGTTTCTGCTTACGTTTGGGATTTCTTTGAATTCGCGCCTTCACAGCTTTTATCACTGCTGGAGTCCTAACAGACCGAGGGCGACCACTTCTTGACCTGTCATCTACACTAGAGTCTTCATTGTATCGTTTGATGGTGCGATAAACGAATCTTTAGGTTATATTCAAATTTTTCAGTATGTCAAAAATTTGAATTGGCGCGTAACCGCAACGATGCAACGCAATAACTGCAACACGGTCTTCTTTAAGCGTCCACTCCATATTTAAAAATGAGTAAAATTCTAAAAAGTATACATTTTTATTTTCATGAACAATTCGGAATTTGAATTCTATAAACTTTTTTGTGGCCAGCATTCTAAAAGAAAAGTTTTTACTGTGTGACAATACTTATGACCTGACTAGGTATATATTATTTGAACATATATAACTGTTCAGCAGTGGACGTGCTATGGTGGATATTGAGGTGATAACTGATGATGGTGAGAATAATGAGGCGTACAGGTTTTTCTTTTTATTTTCAAATAACATCTAGCTGATATTTATAATATAATAGCTTTTCCTATTGAGCAATAGTAATCAGTATGAAATCTCTTTGAACAAACTAAAGCAATACTAATACAAGTATGTGCACGGTAAGTCAGCATAATGATAAGAGTAAAAAATAAAGGTTAAATTTTTTTATGTTGTTATCGATCACTAAAATGTCACAGAAAATCCAGCGTCAACGAAGGCGTAACTATTGCACGTACCTACCCGTTATAAAAACGTGTGTTATATGCTGCTGTTACATAGCCACCATCATTATATCAGCCATAAGTCGTCCACTACTAAACATAGGCCTCTTCCATAGATTTGCAAAGTGACCGATAACTACACACAAATTACACATGCTTATGATTAAGGCCGCTCTCATATTAGGCGACTTTAGCAGCGCGACATACTCGCGACCGTCACCCAGTCAGAATGTCTTATACAACAGAAGCGCGGCAGCCGCCGCGTGCGTTCAGATGGCGTTGAGCCAGTGTTGTAAGCGCACCTAATTACATGACATAAATGGTGCCGAAGGAGTACTATCAAAAAAAGCAGGAGCAACAATGTTTCCTCGTCGGAATCCATTTTCGAAATGAATTGCGCCACACTGTTCTGAACGGCGGCGCGGCAGCTACGCTGCTGTCGCGCGACTGTTCTTATCATGTGAAGGCATCTGCGTCTGCCGAGCTACTGTCGCGCTACTAACGTCCTAATGTGAAAACGGCCTAACCAGTAACCAAACGAAACTTATATTACTTTGAATTTTCAGCTATAACACTACAATATCTAGTTACCTCAGTGTCTTGTACTAATCTCAATATCATGTTGTAGTAAGTTGAAGCAAAGGCCTCTCGCGTCTAGATACAAGTTATCACATAATTAGACGGAGGAGTCGAAGCATTTACTGTAAAGTTTTGCCAGTTCACACACAGGTTCATTATTTACTGCTGAAAGAATATTTATTAATGAATATTTAAAAAAGAAATCAAACACCCAGTGTACACTTGAGCTATTTCTAGGAATCGGCTTTGTACGTTGCGCGCTAACAATGCGGCGAACGGATGGCCAGCTATTTTGTTCCTCGGCTTATCAACACCCTACCCTCTGACTTACGCTATAATTTGACACCTAAAAATATGAAGTTTACACTAAAGAACTATTTTAAGAGGTAATTCTAATTTTCTTGGCTTTAAACCATAAACATAAGTAGGTACTTACCTGGCTCCCACTTACCTAATGTAATGATTTGCTAATTTATGATTGAATATTTTGTTAAATTGTGTACCGTAAATACTTGAAGAATTTGTACTTTTAATTTTGTTACATAAATTATGAATCATAAGTTATTTAGGTATAATTAAAACATAAAATGATTTTGTGATATTCTGTTGACATGTTGTCATTTTCTATTTTGTTTATTTGAAACCCGTTGGTGAGTAATGGAACAATTGTTATTGTAGTACAATAATACTATTGTTTATTATTGTGTTTGTTTATGTGGTATCAACAGAATAAATAGTAAACTTATCATAATAGAAATGATGTAATGATCTAATTAAAAACGGAAATGATGGCGGGTAGCGCCAGTCACGGTGAACGAACGAAACACGAACTAACGACTTCGGTCTAAAAAAGAAGTTTCCGTGACTGACGAACGGCCGCCATTCCTCGACTGAATTTCAACTCGCTTAGACGCAATTAAAATTAATCTGAAGTTTTCAATACAAGTAATTCAAATCAACATCCAGTATTTTATTTTGTAATACTACCTTCTTATGTTTTGTATCCTTTTATTTTGTGTAACAATAATAATTATCCTAACTATTGATGACCCACAATAGCACCTGCATAAACCTTAATGGTTTGTAGAAGCTATATTTCAGAACATATAAATGTAATTCTTGTTAAAATGGTAAATAAATAATTTAAAAAAATCACTGTACACAGGATTTGAGCAAAATACCGCTGCACTACGCCAACAACATACAGCATAGCTAAATTAATGATGATTTATGTCTTACATTAAAAATTAGCTAAGGCTTTCAGTTATGTAAGTATGTACCTGATACCTATGTATACTTTACAACCTTTCTTCTAATAAATATATTTTTTTTGTACGACTTGGACTAGCTCAAAACAACCTTTAATAGATTTACATGAATAATGATGAAAATTTTCATCGAAAATATGTATTCCGTACTTGTTTTGGTGGTTATCTCAAAATACCATTTCCACCAGTCACCACTGCTGTGCAGACTAAGCGTAGCCAGACCTTAGACTTCCGAGACGCAAATAAAACGAAAGTTACCTTAGATAGACCTTTATAGGATGTAATCGAAAAGAGCCGATCTTACCCCTCAAAGGGATGTTACGGGAACCCCGCAAGTTTTACCCCCCAGAGAAATACATGCAATTTTCAATGCACAAATCAAAGTAGCATAATTTGCGGTTTTGCTTGAGTGGTTTGCAATCAGAGCTATTCACAGAGATTAGATGTGATGTTGTAGATTCAAATTATAGTATCTGCGTATGAAGTCTCACTTCAACCTATGCACATCAACTGAAAATGATTTACACAGCGCACAACATAAGTGACAGCAAACATTACCACTGTGCAGTGCCTGTGTGAGGATTCCAGATGGAATTATAGGTATTTTCATCATCATCATTGTCAGCCTTTCTCATCCCACTGCTGGGCATAGGCCTCTCTTCGTTGTCGCCATTCACCTCTGTCCTGCGCTGTTCTAACCCACATACTACCTGCGATTTTTATAATGTCGTCGACCCAAAAAAATAAAATTTATAGGTATTTTAATTACAAAAAATTAAGGGGAACATATTTTTAGAAACCATATTAATAAATAGATAAAATATTATTTTAATTCCAAGGGCGACTTGCGCAACGATGCCTAAACGTATTTAGTGGCTAAATATAATTTAGTAAGTTATCATTAAGGTTGTCTGGAAGAGATCGCTTTTAGCGAGAAGACCGCCCATTGTATCGTTATTTATTGTATACAATATAAATAATTAAATAATCTGCATAATGTACTTAACATATCAAGTGTTGGTATATCAATATGTCTGTTACAAAATGAATTATTGATGTCTTGTCCTTTAATATAAATTTTTTCCCCAAATTAACCTATTTCCCAGAAACAATTTGCTCATAGTTGTAAAACTGATCGCTGATAAAAAAATAACCTATTTGTGACATTATTTATGATGTTACATACAATGCACACCTGATTTTACTAGATCATGCAGCCCAGATAATTGAATCTTAAACTAGCGATATACAGCTCATTTTGCATTGCATGTTCATATAAAGTGGTACGTTAGGGCCTCCTGATTGAAGGATCTCCTTTATTTAGAAAGGAAGGGAGTTTGCATGAATGGGCCATGATTAAAGACGTTAGGGTTGATTTTGAGCACATAATGACATGTAATGGGACTTAAAATATAGAAAAGGTTACAATTATGTGGTGAACTCACAGATCCATATTGAAAGAAAACTTATAAATTATACCTATGAATAAAAAATCTCAATTTATTATTCATTCTCATTATTATAAATACGGGATTTATCACGAATTGAACAGAAACATTGTCGGTCGAAACACCGATAAGACGGTACGTGATAAATCCCGTATTTATAATAATGATTGAAATAAATCACGGTCAAATGGCACATTATTTCACACAGGGCTATCTAGCCCCAAACTAAGCAAAGCTTGTATGGGAACCAGATAACTGATAGAAATCTTAATATTTTTTTTGTAAATACACCTACGCGCAATGAATATTAGAAAAATACCCAAACCCGGAACAAATATCTGTAGACCATGCAAACATTTGTCCCGCAGCGGGAATCGAACACGGCTATTCGCCGACTGCGCCACAGAGGTCGTCATTTATTACTCTTATTCCGAAATTGGTACTTGGATAGGCTGTCAACGCGTCACATCAATAGTGCCTAATGACCAACTCGCTAATTAGTCGGCACATGCATCAAAAGCTTGGTACTGTTGGAAGCTTCAAAAGCTGTGGCCGAACAAAGCAGAACGTTTGTTCACTCAGTATTTAATTAGACCTTGTTATGATAGATTTAATTAAATAATTAATATAATAAATAAAATAACCTTTTTATTGTAGGGTGAATAAAAAACATATAAATCAATTGGCCCACACAATTACATACAACAAACAATAATTTAAATACCTGACAATCACCTCGGATCAAATAATAATAGTAGATTATTAAACGAGGGGATAAAGCCGTGTCTTGCGTCACGAGTGCTATATTGAATCCCGAACGTAACGAAGGAGTCTAGAGTTAACTCACGAGCGCAGCTAGGGAGTTACTAGAATCCGGAGTGCAGAGAGGGATATAAGCATGCCCAAGATACAGACAGCTTTATCCACGATAACACTCTAGTTTTCACAATTTCTGCGAGACAGTAAAAACCAAATCTAGGTGGGTGCATTCACTATTCGAACTAACCTTTGCATAGGTTATATGCAATAAGAACTTCTCTCGATCGAACTAAATCGAACTAGTTCGATCGAGAGAAGTTCTTATTATATGGGTCTCTTTGGTCCAAATTTTAATACAGATAAGGTGCCAAATTCAAATCAAATTATGACCGCGAGGGCATAATGATCGCCTGCTTTCGGTGAGGTTTACGTGACATATAATTTAACATTGTCGAGCAGGTAGTGTGATAAATATTTTATAATCTTCTCTTCAAGATCTTGATTTCGATATTGCTTTGATTTGGAAGAAACTCAAATCCAAATAAGCAGTATTTTTTTTTCTATCGTAGGGGCACAATAGAATACTTGCGGTTACGTCAATAATACTTAAATAATCACATAGGCTTTATTTATTTAGTAGCTCATTGCACCAGAATTTTGGAGGTGCTAGAAACAGAAAAGCATTTAATAATAAACAGACACTGGTTATTAAGTACTTAAGTTTATAGCTCCTGTAGATGGGCATTGTCAAAAATACACAAAAATTACGCAGATCTATGACAAATGAAGTCTCTAAAAATACAACTGCCCATAATGTACCATTTGTGACTGAACCAGTATGCGTCTTCAAGTTTTAGATTTCAATCAAAATTCCAGTCAGAAATTTGAATGTACTATCTGTTCAGTCGCAGACATGTCAGAAGGGTCCTATAAATATTGTTCGTCCCCGGAACGGAAATGTCAGTATTGACAGTGTTGTGACCATTGTTTGTGACACCACAACATTTGTGTGTTCAGTGGGTGTTATCTATTGAAAAGTAATTTAACCAATACGTTAATGTTTTTCAATATTTTTCTTTGGAAGACATCAAAAAAACTTAGAATAAGTCAGATCTCACGTGACCGAACCCAGAACGGTCTAATAAATTCCTGTAACAATAATTAAATCTAGTCAAATTCTAGTTTCAATCTTAACCTAGATGCCTGTAAACGCAAAGGTAAACTTAGTGGTGAAGTTGATTTTATGATTAAAATACTGTTTGTCGCAATTACTGGGGAGCTTCATGGGACTGCATGTCTTGTGATGTGTAAAGTCATGTGTTACACTTTGTTTCTCTTTGTTACTCTGTGTTAGTCTTGTTCTTTGCTGTGTTTTGCCTTGTTTATTTTATTGTGCTTTGTTTTGTTCTGATTGTGGTACTAACTTATGGACCTAGTCTGAAATAATATTAGAATTGTAGTACCTAAGTAGCAGAGGGTGTAAAAAAACTCGCTACCTCGTTTTGTTGTACACCTTACAAACAAATAGAAGGTAGGAAATTTTCTGTAGAATACGTTTCTAGAAATCAATTTGAGAAAAGTACAATGTATAGTTTGAATATTGGAAATAATATGCAGTAGTTTCAACCAAATACTATTACGTACGTAGAACATTGGCACAGTTCGATCTAATATCGAATGTAATTTCGATTCGCCTGAGACGGCCCGATTGAATCGCTATTGAATTGTTTCGAGATCTAACGCGTGAATGGAAACCGAAGATGTATGAATAGATCTAATTTGAATTTAGTTACGGGAAGAAATGCTTCTTAGCCCTCTATTTTAAAAGTTACCTAGCGAGAGTTAATCACTGAGTGATTTGACAATTCTTTAAGACATTTAAGAGTTCTTGAAAGTAACCATAAGAGTTGATTTATACTGGTTACTGGATAATTTTCATGATACTGAATAGGGGGCAGTTCTTCATAGTAACCTTGGCTTCGAAAACTTAGACCTGTTATCTATTGAAAATGACAAATACAGCAAAATTGGTAAACTATTTGGATAGAGAGGTATAGAAGAAAAATACATGTTGTGCAGATCCCTCGTCATGTGGGAAAATGGCAGGAAGAAGAAGACTTAATTATATCGCGAAATTCAACTGGCGGTGCGATATTTTCCAGACAACCTTGGGATGGATTGGATTTGCAGTATATCCAATACATCTTAAAGACGGTGGTATAGGACGGAGGCGTTCATTGGATTTCATGGAACACTTTGCCATCGTCTGGTTTTTTCTAAAGAATACAATCCGGGCCTCTTTAAGGTAAGAGTGAATAAGTTTCTTTTAGATATTCGTGCTTCATATTAAACCACATCATCGCTTACCATCAAGTGAGATTGTGGTCAAACGAAGATAATATATAAAAAAAATTACCTCTGAAATAAATATATCCATAACCATAAGTCCATATTATAAACTAGAAAGTAACTCTGTTCTTCTGTCTCTCTGTCTGTTTGTTACGATTTCGTGACTAAACGGCTTAACTGATTTCGATGAAATTTGGTATATTATGACAAGGATTGGGACATAAGCTACTCTTTACCCAACTGCGCTGAAGGAATGTTTTTATTGACAAACCACACGTGCGATGCCGCGGGCGGGCTAGCTAGTGATATGTATTACACTAAAATTACTAAAATTATTGCCATCTTTTTCTGTTTCTTATGGACAGAGAGTGACAGTTGTCATTTTAGTGATGTCAAACCTAAATTGAGTTTAGTTTGTGTCAATTGAATTAATATGTGCATAGCTAAATAACCCACGGGTTTTCTAGATCTACCCTTTCTTAGACCAGCGGCTAAAAATATGGAGTCTCTAAAGCGAACCCTAACCAGTGTACTTGTACAATGATCCTTTGTACTTGTAGTCTCTCGTTTAGACATAGGCAGGTATTTATTTGCAACCGTAAAACAATACATTAATAAGATATAACAATAAAGAAAAAACAAAATAAAGTAAACAAAACGGATAATAACGTATAACGAACATAGGAATAATGGAACAAAATAATAATTATACAATGTAAGCAGAGAAAAATTAACCATAGCTAAATTTCAGCTCAGCAGTATGCCTTGCTAACGGTCGACAACTTAGCGCTGTTATTCCGCCGAAACCTTCATAAGGCAAGTCATACACATATTTTAGAGATTATCGTTTAAAGCAAGAATGTAATCCACATTGAATCGATACCATTCCGTTGGAAATACTTCTCCGAAATAACATTAAAGACATTTCCAATAGAATATCTAAGAATCAAAGCAATACTGTCGTTTCATTCACAAGTATGCAATACTGCTTCCGGACTGCCTTAAGATATTCAACTTTGTGCTTTACCGTTTACAGTTTAGAGTGGATATTATTATTGTTATTGAAGGTGGTTTCCCTGTTATTCAGGAATATAACCTGTAGTATGCGGAGATGTTCGATTGCAGTGGATCCGACGTTTCGACGTTTGAAATGTTGGAGCCTAAAATGTAACTTGAAGAATACAAAGAAATCTTTAAGTACCCCATAACATAACAATCAACGGCGTGCACATTTTTATTCTGAAGAATTCATTGCGTGGGTAAAAGGTTTGTCCCTTGACATTTTTACTCTCTTGAAAATTCTATAATTTACGATAGAACATACAAACAAATGTGAAATCGACGTACATATAATTTTATAAAAATCAATCACTTCCTTTAGACATCCTTTAGATATAATTACCGATTTAAACAGATATTTATCGCGTATGTAGGTACCTTTTTTATTTGTTATCTCGACATTTCGATTGTGTTGCAACACTAAACAAATAACAAATCGCGATAAATACTCGTTTAAGTCAGTAATTATGTTTATTGATCGCGAAAGATTGAAAAATACTGTCCATTAGATGGTTTTGGGACGGCCTAGAAGAGAACACAAAACTACATTTTAGAAGATCTATTCAGTACGCTGTACAATTCTGCGGTAGAACCTAATACCAGCTGGAAACGCTAAGCAATAAGCGTCATTTTGGAGGCACGACGCGTCCAATTCCCAGACATAAGTCCTGTCTCGCCACTCACAGGAATGTACTGATACGTCCTACTGCAGCACTGAGGCATACACTTGAAGATACGATTAGAACAGTCTTTTGGTATAATCGAATCTGGTTTGGCTGATTTTTTTATTGTGTTCATCATTTTCAGGACTAGGTTTTTATGAAAGAAAATTTTGAAACGTTGTAAATTAGAAAATTCTGGACAAACTGAAAGTTCATTTTCAATTGCATTTTTGTGTTAACTAAAAGCCGGCTATATTTTATATTCGCAGTTCCTATGATACAACTGATTCATCAAGCAACGAGGTAGTTAATTTTGATGATGAAAATAGACTGTGAGTTGCACGAATATCTTAAAAAGAAGAGAAGTCTTTGTGACAAAAATAATTACTTGCAAAAAACCAAAACCCCGACTGCAAAATGAAGGAACAAAATACTAGCTAGCATTAAGTTCACCTATTTATAGATAAGTAACTTAATTTTGTCCAATAAAAAATTTTCAATCAATCAATCAAAATAAGGAAAACAAGCTGCAGGCGGAGACCATAATTGATGTGATGATACTATAATTGATTGATTATAATAGTCTCCGTCTGCGATTATGAAAATACGCTTTGTTTACTTCTTTTCAGTTTATTTTGCAGTCGGGATTTTTGTTTAGTAATTTAAATTTAGCTCAAAGTTTGTCAGCGTGCGATGGAACGCAGCATCTTGGGTGTCAAGCGAACGGATAAAGTCTGCTTAGCTGAAGTGGAACTGCGCTGGGCATGTCTGCAGCATGCCCAGTGAGCTGTGGGCAAAAATAGCCACCGAGTGTCGTCCTGACCCAGCGAGGAAGTGACGCCTTGGCTGAAACTTAGATGGCGGGACGAGCTGGATAAATTCCCAACGGATTTGCCACAAACAGCTCAGGACCGCAAAGTCTGGAAGGTATGGGGAAGGCCTTTGCCCAGCAGTGGGATACGAATGGCTGATATTAATAATAATAAACAATTTTCATTTGTCACCAAGACGACGCTACGACTCTAGGGAGAACAAGAGGAGTGTATAAGCTTATCAGACACCCAAGTATCCTGAAAAACTGCTATGATCAATCCAAAGTCCTTCCGTTACTTCAAGTAGTTGGATGGTTGGGGTCAGATTCATCATATCAGCCATAGGATGTCCATTGCTGAACATAGGCCTCTCCGATAGATTTCCAGAGCGACTGATTTTGTGCCTCTTGCATCCAATAGTTCCCGTCGTCTTTCCAATACTGTGGGACTGTCCTACGCTGCACTTTCTAGTGCGTGGCCTCCACTCAAGAAACCACTGTCACTGCAGCTTGCTAATCCTTTGTGCTATCTCGACGACTTTGGTTCGTCTACGAATCTCCTCATTTCTGATTCGATCACGTAGAAAAACACAAAGCATAGCACGCTGAGCGACCTTGAGCCTTCTTATAAGGTCAGATTAGAAGAAAGTTATGCACAATACACCCTAATACGGGACGTCAGTGCAAATCTTATCCCCGCTTAGAATTATAAGAATATATCGTGCATTTGAGATATGAGATTCGATACTCAAGCCTACTCTCGACTCACAAGAGTGTAAGTAAGGTAGGTTTATCTGAATCCAGCTCAACAATCAGCTATTCAGAACGCATATACGTAACCTCTCATTGCCTAGTGTTTGCTCGCATATTCATTAAGTTAATTGTTCCGTTAGACGTAATTCATGAATTTGCAATATCTGTCCTTAGGCATGCTAGACGGGTAGATATGTGGTAGACATAATTGTCTGGTCTATGTAGGGCTACGTATGACGGAAGTACGTAGCTACTAGACTGATAAAGCCTAGTAGGACGTATTGTGTGATGAACTGCGATTAAATGAAAGCTTCGAGATAGGTCCATTATTACATATTTATTACAGTGTAAAAAATATACACTGAGTTTTAGTATCTACAGGTTTTCAAACAACAACTTTTTTAGATACGACTTTCTTATGATTACCATTCAACTATTCTCTACTTCGAAATATTCTAATTGCCTACAAGTTATTACCTAATAGGCAATTAAACTACCTCTTGTACAGTATTTTGTTTAATCCTTCTAGTCCTTCTTATCTCAGAGAATGCTTTGAATATCTCCATCTATCTAATCCTTGTGCGTTGCGCTCTTCTAAGTTCTTGAAACTCAAAACTCCTATCCACTCTTCTAACTTCTATGACCACTCCTTTACTGTGCAAGCTATCCGCTTATGGAACTCTCTTCTTTCTTTAATTAGATCTGCCAAGTCCCTTCCTATCTTGAAAACGCATTTGTCTGCACCAGAGAGTTGAGTCATCCTATTTTTTTATTAAATCTGTCGTTGTTATTGTTTGTATTACAGCTGTTTCATAATTGTATTTTTATTTATTGTTAGTATTTTAATATTATAGAATGTTTATGTATTACATTTATTTTAATATTACCTACCCTGGTATCTATTTATTTTGTTTTGCTTATGTAAGCACACATTTAAATAAAAAGCTTAAGTTATAAGGCCGTCTTTTAACGTTCTCGTAAAATCCAGTCCATCCAAAGGTTGTCTGGAAAAGATCGCTTTTAGCAATAAGACCGCCAATGGTACTATCGCGTGTCTAGTTTTAAGTGTTTTAAATCTGATTTGTTAATTTAAGTGTGGTATACAATAAATCATTTTCTATTCTATTCTATTCTAAATTCCTTCATTCTTTCTCTGGTCTATCAAAAGGTTGCCTGGAAGATATCGCTTTTGGTGTAGCAATAAAAAGCTATTTATCTACATATCTATCTTTTTATCAAACAATAATTCTTAAACGCTAGGTACTTTGCCAGGATTCATCATCATCATCATATCAGCCAAAGGACTGTCCACGTCGATCTTGCGCGGCCTGCACGCAACGGCTCCCAGCAACCTTTATCAGGTCGTCTTTCTATCTAGTTCCATCTAGGGACCGTCATACGCTGCGCGTTCCAGGATACTTCCAGGATTTACCAGGATTAAGTATATCTTAAGCCAGTCTTTTCTAGTACATTACGTAGTGTGCCACTTCTCTAAAGTCGTAAGAAAGGAGTTCTAGATCTCACAGTCATTTTATCATAATTTAACACATATTAGGAACATCCTATTTACCATGGTTAAAGCCTCGCCGGACGTCAACCTCCTGCTAATCAATTAATTAACTTGTTATATGGGACCGACAATAGGATGTATTGATTGACTATTCAATAATGTGTACAGAGTTCAGTTGGGAATTCACCCCTAAAATCAGATAGTTGGGGTTCAAATTTGAATCGTGCTATTATTTTCATCAATGATTATTTCATTTGCTCCTATATTGGAACATACCCACGTATTTTAAAGCTTCTATGTAAAAAGAGGGGGGTGTTATTATGTTGCTCACAACTACTGTTGGACCAATTTTAAGATTCATAACAAAATACCTGCATGGTCCAGAGAGCAAATCAGATATTTTTCCCGGTGGTTGTGTGTTTCTCTATATAATATAAAAAAAATACGAATAAAATATAAGGATCTATTCTATTCGTTTTGCTTAGTTTGGGGCTAGGTAGAGCTGTGTGAAATGTATATATCAAACAATCGCGAACACTGTATTCTAACTACTAGATGGCAGGGTACAGTGCTTGAAATTCGACCTAAATCATTATTGTTTAATTAATATTAATTTCAGAATCGCCCCTCCTTTTCCATATAAACTTTAACTATGCCAAATCTCACACTCCTTCGTGCGCGCTATAAGCTTAAAAAGGGCTACAAAGGTATTCACTTCACTTATTCATAATTAATCGAACGCATCTCTAAATCAACATAGGCAAATCGGCATTGTATGTATGTATGTTTGTTTGTCCGAGGATAACTTTATAAGCGTTTATCCGATCATCGTGAAATTTGGTATATAGGTAGGTAATGATGACACAATTTTGGTGTGACTAAATGTGAGGGGTTGTTCAGATATTGGTATTCAAGAGGGGTAAAAATAAGCAAAATGACACTATCCGGTCAAGTGGCACATCTAATAAAAGGTTTTTGTGAGTACATTTCGACTCCGTTTTTATTTATAGTTTATGCTTTGTAGTTTTAAGTAATTAGCCATATTAAAAACTAAATTTTGACAAAATTCACAGATCGTGTACCCCACAGTGCTAAAATTTTGTATGCGTGTAGCTTTAGTGACACAAATATAGGGAAAAGTTTGATTCAGAATAACTGCAATTTCTACCCCAAAAAAAAACAATTTACATGAACTCTCCTTTACCTCTAGTTTGAATGAAACTGTAGGTCAAGTTAGTTGGTTAATAATTTTGTGGACTATTCTGATAGTCAAAGATTACAAACAATATGTTTTTGTTTTGATGGGAGACTCGCGAGATCTCAGTTCGAGGCGAACCTCTAGTTATATAGATTGCAGTCAGATTTCTAGTAGGAAGTTGAAGCGTGTACCATACAGTAACGAACCACAGTTAAATCTAGCACGGAGGGTACGGTTTTGTAACTATCTATTTGTAAAACAGCATCCTACTATCCTTGGTACATAGACCAAGAGTACCAACTATTTTCCATCATGTAGTAAGCACCAGCATATTACTGGACATGTTTTATTTTATATTAAACATTTAGCCACACTAGCTGACGGGCCTCCATTAAGTGGTCACCATCGCCCATAAACTCCTGCTTGTAAATGTATGAAAAATTATGCTGAAAATAGAAAAGTAATACCAGCAATATTAAGCGACAAAATCTGAGTCACGATTTACATGTCAACAAGATCTTACAGTCTCACAATTGCCTAACCCTGTCGTCTTCCTAGAACAGTGACTAATACAACATCAAGGCCATTCAGCCCGTAAGGCCATAACGAACAAGAATGAGTCAGGCTGAGAACAAGAGTCCCACACAGCCCTGGATCTAGAGGGGGGCAAACTGGGGCACTAGCCCCGGGTGGTAATTTCAGGGGGCGACAAACTCTACTTCCAAAATATGTTTAATAAAAACAGTTTTTAAAAAGCGCTTGGTATACCTGGCTGTTAATTTATTTCAAACTTTAACTCTAACCCTCTCAAATGATGGAGGAGAGGGGGCGCCACATCAAGTTTCTGTCCCGGTTAGGAAAATTTCTAGATCCAGGGCTGGTCCCACATATATTTCCGAAAATAGGCCGGGGATAAAAGTTGCTGTGAATTATATTTTTTTAGACTTTGTTATTTTCAATTATTTTCTGATTCGGTCAGACACTATAACTATACAAAATTGTACTAACGTATTCCTTGCATGGACCCTCTGGACAAACAAGTATTCATTATTTATTAATTTATTTTATGCTTGGTTTTTTTGTGGTGTACATTGAAAGTTGAAAGTTTATTGAAAGTTTATTGAAACATTAACAATCAATACAATAAAATGTTACATACAGTTAACAGATATCTTAACGAAGGAATACCTACAATACAAGATCACTAGCTCCCACCCTAGGTAAAACCTGTGTTGTGGGAGATAGTCTCTTTCGTCCTGTTTGAGAGTGTGAGTGTGTGTCTGTGTATTTGTGTGTTTGTGTGTGTGGGTATGGTGTGTGGGTTTGTGTATGTAAGTGCGCGTGTGTGCTTGATGTGTAGTGTGTACCTGTGGAAGTTAGAGAGAAGGAAAGCGATGTCTTGGGATCTATTTTATTAGTGCTACATAATTCTCTTGATATAGGGTTCTGAATCGTGTATAGGGAGGAAGGGGGGGGGGGGAAGGGAACTTCGGTCTGATTTATCTTGTATCTTATAAATTATTACATATTTTTGTTTTTATGCTTAAGTTCGTTTTCATTTATTCATGTGTGACTATCACGTTGGTGTGATAAGAAGGGATTCCGTTTCATGGTAGTTTAATGTTAATAGCCAGGCTAGTAATTTTTTCTTACACTTTTTAGTCGCGAGATCCATTATATCTATTGATTTATTTATTTTGGTGTAGAGTGTAGGACCTACAAAGTTATAATTTATTTTGCCAAAACTTGTTTTGACTTTCAGGGCGCTCCATACTGTCCGTCTGTTGGAATAAGTAGAGGCGACTGTAATAAGTGAGGTTTTATGGAACTTGAGTATGACTGAGGATAAATACAACTGCCGAACCGTAAGGTGGTTTACGTCTTTGTATAGGGATTCTGTAGGGTATCTGTATGGTTTGTGGTAAGCAACTTTTAGTACTGCGCGTTGGGCCCTTTCTAGTTTATGTAAATATGTTTTGCAACATAAAGTGTTTTCATTAATTAATTCATTAAAACATAAATATTATGTCCAACAGTAGACGTCCTATGACTCTAAACATAGGCCTCCGGGATGTAGTGGAAACTACAGCGCCCGATCTTACGCCTACTGCACCCAAAGGCTCCCAGCAACCTTTATTAGGTCGTCTTTCCATCTAGAAGAAGGCGTCTTAAGTGAGGTCTCTTTAATGTACCACCGTGGAAAAAAACAATGGGTCTCTCAGCGTTACCGACTCATAATCAATGTGTAAACTTGTTAGACATAAACCCTCATTAATTCTTTCAAAACTAAATAAATATACAATACGATCCAAAATTCTTAAACTGTCCCAATTAGAGTTGAACTGACAAATGCCCAGTTAAAGGGAACTTTGAACTTGTTTTACTCATACGATTTGACTAATGGCACGATACTAAAATAACATTGGTTTGTTACTTAAATTGGGGGATTTACATACTCCGATTTGAATACGACACGACTGAGAAAAACTACAATCACGACCAGTTATAATGTCTAGCGAATTTTCCGTCGATAGTTGGTGTTTTAAAATAGCCCCACAGTTACTGTACACTGTAGTAACTGTAAACTGTTCAGTACTGTAGTCGATTTGATTGGATGCCTATCAAAAATAGCCAATCAAAGTTGGCTTTGCAAGTTTTTGGCTTAGCCCCTTTCGCGATGCGCAATTATGCGCATTATCTAACAACATATTTAGTTCCTAGTATCTAGTTCCTAATTCCATGCTTATAATGTACATTCCATAATCCTTCTAATTTCTAAAATAGGCAAGTTCTATTAACTTTTACTCCACAAACAAGACCATTAACTATCGTATGCTATAAAAGCTCCTACGTTATCTAACTTTAAATAGTCTCAAGTTTGGTGCACTTAGGTTTTGTTGGGTGGTCGGTCGTGGTCATGAATCAATGTTTTGACCGTCCATTGACGTTAATTACGGAGGGTTAATCATGTTCATCTTCGGTTTTTATTGGGTATAAAATTTCGAGTGGGTACGTATGTTATGTTATTTTAAGATTTCGAGTACCTTTACCCTGGTTTGTATCAGACTATAGTCATTATCATAGCAGCTACAGGACGGTCACTGCTGAACAAAGGCCTTCCCCATAGATTTCCATCGGCAGGGAATCCATCCACACACCTTGGAGATGGTGTGGTCGCGGACCGTGAGGTTCCAGAGGAATTTCCTCCCGCGAACACTTCGCTTGTGGAATGGTCTCACTGCCGAGGCTTTCCCTAGGGACTACAGTTTATCAAAAAGGGCATTTTGAAAATGTATAAGGGTCGGCAACGCGCGAGTGATGCCTTTGGTGTTACAAACGTCCATAGGCTACGGTAACCGCTTACCATCAGGTGGGCTGTATGGTATAGAATAGAATATAGAATAGAATAGAATAGAATAAATTTTATTTGACACACACAAAGAAACACAGAACGGATCACAAACAAAATAGTAGATAGACAGGAAAAATACAGTAGAATGAGATATTACGAGTATAACATGGGTAGAACACAAGTACCTACCCAGCCAGTAGGTAGGTGTACTAACTAGTCCCGCTCCGTCCCACGCGTGGCCAAACAGGTCCTGCCTCAGCTTTAAGCTCCTTTGTGCAAAGCAGCGCTGGTTTTCAGGCAGAGCCTTGTGTAGGGTGACGTCACAAATTTAAAAATATAATACTAAAAATAATAATAAAATGAATAAGCGATACAACAATACTAATAACAGATACCTACATGAAAATACACTAATAACAATAAGCAATAATAACGGAGGTTATGTTATGTACAAGTGAGAATTATATTGTAAATCCATGAAAGTCATTATGCATATATAAAAATTATTAACTTAAAAAAGAGAGGAGATATATATATATATATAGAGAGAGGTATGCTTGTTTGCTACCTTAGTAGTATAAAAAAAAAGATTTCTAGAGCGACCGATCTTCTGCGTCTTCCACCCAACGGCACCCAGCAAGCTTTATCAGGTCGTTTTTCCATCTAGTGCGGGGCCGTCCTACACTGCACTTTCCAGTGCGTGGTCTTTCTGCCCCAAAGGCTATCAGTTCTTCATGTTATGCACCCCGCCCACTGCCCTTTCAGAGCAAGAGGATTTTTGGTTATCTCTGTGACCTTAGTTTATATGTATGTGGACTATAGTATTTTGATATTATTTGAGTATTAGATTATGAATGAATAATAATATGAATTATTTATTCTCAGAAAAACGATGTACAATATTTTTTATTATAACCTATACTATCCCACTGCTGGGCAAAGGTCTCTCTCCCAATACTTTCCACTCCTCTCGATCCCTGGCCCACTCTACCCATTCCATGTTGAAGACATCTAGGTCATTACGCCAGCGTTTTCTCGGGCGACCGCATTATCTGCTGCCGTCTACGGGTATCCATCCATCGGTACAATAATGTTGTTATCAAAATTATATCACGTCCCACTTATTAAACCAGTATAGTATGCTATCGGTTTGGCATGATTCTCTGTGTACGTCTCTGTATCTAACATGAGATATTCATATTTTCTCGTGGGATCATGTCTAGACAATAATAGGGAATCTTTTGAATAGGTAAGGAGTTTTTCATCTTTCCAGCTCTGGTTGTAAGTTAGCCATACATTATTTATCAGTATTAGGATTGTTTTTCATCTTTTCAGCATAATATTTACTGTTCTCACTTCTTGCATAAATAGATATATCGATAGAAAATATGTACTTGCACATCATAAAAGTTAAACAATTAAAATTAGCACAATTTAGATGATGTATACAATTGGCGGTCTTATCACTAAGTAGCGATAAGACCTCAACCTCAAAACGAAACTCAAATTATTTTAATCAAACTCAATTATTTTCTCATTACATTTATTTAAATATCACAGATTACGATACAAAATTTACAATAAGCTAATCTACTTACAAAGTTTATGTATATGTATAATTTGAATAATTACAAAACAAACGCTTATAAAAATGTTTAAATGCATACAAAATTGGCAAAAGTTTCCATTGAATTACATTCAGTCTTCACAACGTAGTAACAAGCAATATTATAAGTTCTGTTGGTGTTACTAAAATACTAAAAGCTAGACACAAATAAATACCTACATAGAAAACTAAACAAATACATAGCTCTTTACCTAGTTCAAAATAGATTAGATGTTGCCTAGTTAAAAATAAACGTTCTACAGGCTGTTTGACTAATTAAATTTAATTGAATTTTATTTGCTAATGGATAACGCGATTGGATCATATTTTTTACCTGACCTATTCAACCGTCTACGCTAGTAAATCCAATTTTGTTGGCGTAGCCGGAAATTTTACTAATAACTTTTATAATAAGTTTTAGTTGTGTAATATTTTTTTTACTCAATTCTTTTTATTTTATTAGTCAAACATAAATCCAGGTGGGATTTATCTTTATCTTTAACTTTTTCTGGCGTAGCCGGTAGGATTCTACAAGGTATTTTATTTAGCGTTATAAGTCTCCTAATAAATTATTTAACCCTTTATTTCACAATAGTCAAACATATTCTATCTCTATAACTGGTATCTATATTATTATGTCCCGTAGGTAACGTCACCGCTACGTCTACTTTTGAGACGGAGGTAGGCGATGCTGTAACGAGCTCTGCAAGTTGAGATGAACATTCGCTTGATCTGGATGTCATTGTCCTCGCTGTGGAATACAGGTCTTATTAGAAGGTTTTAAACTGAAGAGAACATATTTGATTACTTGTTTTAATCTCTGTGATAAAAATATAAACCGAAAAACAAATTTCATTGTAAATTTTGTCGAAGTGATTTCGATATTATATGTTCAAAAAAAGGAAATCAAGTCAAAGAGTGGAAAGTAGCTGGACTATACGAGCTTTAATGAATAGATTAATTATTGAATGAATATTCTTTATTGTTCCTTACAATACAGGCTAGAAACAAATAATGTGAAAAAATATGATAGGCCATGTTGTTGTTAAATAAAACAATCTCTTCTAAACAACATATTAAGCTGTTAGCGATGTAACCAAAAAATGTAACGTTTGATGAGTTTTGATTGTTAGACAACGCGAAGAATCAATCGAGAAGAATAAACATATACTCACAATTAGTATAGCAGCTAGACGCCGATTCCCCTGAAGGGCTGTAAGGTTTCATCTCGTAGTGATTGCTTCCAGTCGAAGACTGTTGCCGGCTTCTGTTGCCAAAGGGTGACGAATAACTATGGGAGAAATTTTGGTATCAAAACTCGCCAAATTACTTTTCGGCTGCGAGGTAACAGGTTTTGTAGGACAAAGATGAGAAGATGTACTCTTTGAAATTAGTCTTAGCATAATTGTGAAATAAAATGACAGAAACCGAAATAAAGAAAAAGCCATAGTGCTTCGGAAGGGTGTCACTTACAAGAACAATGTTAGAAATTAGATGTTTTTAATTGCAGCAATACTTAATCAAAATCTGCTTATTTTGGATAAATATCAGCTGTTGTAAATGCAAGACTCGATATCAAATAAGTTTGACGTTTGAATTGAGGCACATGGCTCCGTATTAAGTCGGAGTCTTGTACTATGAACGGTCAGATAATTTACCTATCTCGCACATGGGGCATGTCGTAGTGATTGTCAGGTCCTTGCATCCAGTACTCGTTGCAAGTCCTCGTCAGATCCGGTCCAGTGCTGCCTTTATCACTTCTGTTCGACTTAGGAATGCCTGGATAAAAATAAAAAGCATAAGTTTCTGCCACCATTATGGTATCAGCCATAGAACATCCATTTCTGAACATAGGCTTTCCTTTAGAATTTCAGAGCCATTAATCTTGTGTCATGGCATTCAACAGCTGCCAGAAACCTTAATACCTACGTCATCTTTCCATCTAGTGAAGATCGTTCCATTATGCGTTTTCCAGTGCGTGGTCTTGACTCGAGATCTTTTTTAAAATAAGATAAAATACAAAACATAATTTTTACTAATAGATTTAATACAATATCTTATCGCTAAAAGCGATCTCTTCCAGACAACCTTTGTATGGATAGGATAATAATTGATCATATGACGGCGGTGCATCTATATAATATGTAAAAAAAACATACCTACAACCAACATACAAAACCTACCTTCATACCTACTATAATCCTAAAATAGTAATAATAACACAAATTTAATATTAACAAACCTAAAAATGGTTATGATGAATGAACAAGCAGTATTTTCTGTCTCAATAGCCGTCAGTTCTTCGAGCTATGTGCTCCACGATGAGTAGCATAACAATTTTAGTTTTTGTAAATAGAGGCTGCTCACCTGCTCTCCCAGCAGTATAGCCAGGTCTAGAACTCCTGTACCTGCACCAAACATACAGTATCGCAACTCCAGCTGCAAGCATCGCGACAGTAATGCCTACTCCAACGTACAGAGTCAAGTTACTGTTGTAGAGTCCTAGAAGAAAATAGCTATTTTAAAACTAGCCAATTACAGGCACATGAGGCTTTGCACATGTATGTTCCATTAGCTGTAAGTTAATGGACGCAGGGCAGTGCATCTTAGGGTACGTTTCTAAGGTGTGTGACCTACAAGGCAAAACTTTGTTGTACGCGATGGTTATCACTTATCATCAGGTTGATCCATGGTTCACAGTTGGTATGAAAAAAATAGCTAGAAAATTAAAGAATGACACAAAATAGAAACATAGGTTATATCTACACAGAGACGGGATACTTTTTTGAAGTCATACTCAATGTTTCATTAACCCACTGTATAAAAGGGAGAGGTATGAAAACCACACTAGTGTGTCTCAGTTATTGTGAGAGTATTTAATTATGTATACCTATGTTATGTTAGTTATTTTAAGTGCCTATTGTATTTGTATATCTGTTGTGTTTTTTGTGTACCTTTTTAACCTAAAATATCTACCTAAGTTTGTTAATGAATATTTTTTTCTTGTAGTAGTTTTAGATATAGCGTATTAGATTAATTCTGTAAAGTTGTATTTAAGTGTAAATAAACGAATTTAAAATTGAATTTGAAAATTGAATTTGACTAGTACCATAAACGATTCACCACTGTGAGTAAGGTTGTTTGACACGAAACAGAAATAATTAACATTTTTAATATCTGTAGTCCTTAAAGCATTAAACGACACAGTGACTATTATGCTGCGCTGTGATGTCTTTTGTAAAGCCATACAAAACCAAACTGAATGTATTGTTCTCAAACTAGTATCATACCTAGAATATGTTCTATTTTATTATTTGATGAATAAATTGGAGGTCTAATTAACCCAAATCGAGAGTTGACCTTCATTGTGTCTGTTTGTCTTACAATAAGCAGTCGTGAGAAAGGATGTGAGGCCAGTAGCCTTTATGAATAACAAACAAAATTAAAACAATAATAGGGTCTCTTCTCGAAAGGAGTAAACAGAACATTTCGCACCTTGTTATGTTGTAATGCATGTGAAAATGTTTTAGTTTGAAAGTTGATATTATGTAGTGTCTTGAGGTTCCATAATTGGAGTATTCTTTGTTTCATCTTGATCTTTTTTTTGTAAACATACACGAATTTTTTGGTCAGTCGTGAATGGCTGTAACATCTTATGAATTCTGCTAATAACCCTAGAAAGATAACCTACGTCGCAGAGGCGCCCGCGCAGATGTCTTAACGCACGGTTTTTTATCCTATGTGTGTATTATTTTTTGTTTCTAAACCAACTAGGCTGTCAGTCTACCTTCGCGGAAGGGCTAGTCAAATATAAGTCAAACTATTTTGACACGTTAAAAAAAGAATACAATAAAATTACTTACTCAACCCATTAGAACAGAGTCCATCAACGCAACTAGCGTGCTGAAGAGTCGAACCTGAGCACGATCCAGCACATTGTCTCCTTCGAACCCTCACACAGTCACCACTGCAGGGCGACCAGGCACTCCATGGAGACCAGGACCCTGCTGGGGGAAATGCTTCTTTAGGCACACTTTAGAAGACATATTTTTCAATGGCTCAAATGGATAAAATTGGGTAATTGCCGCAAATAAACAACAGAAGTCATGCTTCGTCATAACATAGCTTTGTTTGTGAAGTTCAGAAACAAATATTCGTGTGCTGCCACCCACCACTTTGACAGCGTAAGCAGTCATCATCACTTTGCGAGCCGACGCCTCTGCAGGGCGCTCCGCCATTGGCCGGCGCGGGCTCCGTACAAGTGCGCGAGCGCCGACGTCCACTGACGGCGCCGTTGCAGCGACAGGACGCCCAGGCTGACCATTCTGACCAGCCACCGTTTACTAGGAAAACAAATGTTAATTGTAGCCAATATTCCAAGACAAGCGTTTACCCATTTTATCGTTTAAATTAATATATGAGCTGTTCATTTTCTTACATATATGTATGCATGAGTAGTATCTGCTGTAACCAATTGTTTTTCCTGCGTAAATGTATTTTTTTATTTTTATTTATTTTTATTATTACATATCTAACATTTGTAATATATTTTTGACATACCAATATAAGCAATGTAATGAAATGGTGAATACCTAAATGAATAGGTACTGAATTATATTTTTGTTACACAATATAAATCGCTATAGCTTGAGGTTTGATTTTAGTTGAGTTTAATTAGTCCTATGTTTACGTTAGTCTCGATCCTAGATTTTCTGAATAATTTTACTGCTGTAATGATATCTTAAGAAAATAAAATATTTATTTATGACTCATACTAGTAAAGACGCAAGAAAACAAAATTATTGGGATCGCAGTGGTGTCGTAATCTGAGTCATGATCATTATCATAGGATGTTCGCTTCTGAACATAGATATCCTTTATGGCTCCTAGCAACCTTTATAAGGTAGCCTTTCCATCTAGTGGAAACTTAACGTCCTCCTTTTTTTAACGGTCGCTTCTAAGTTCAAATGAAAGTCATAGATGTCGTTCTATCAATAAACAGATATGTCAACAATTGCGCAACCTATACTAGAAACCAATTATGCAACACTAACTACTCATTGTTCTTAAGTACTCTCGAGGAGTTATGAAAACATACCGTATACAGACAAAACAGCAACATCTGACTCCCGGCGCCCGGCAATGTTCTCAGCCACACACGTGTAGTTTGCCATATCCTAGAATGAAACCAGATGCTAGACTATCTACACATTCTACGCGATACCATAAACTGGGGGTTTATTATCTATTAAGGACTAGTTTTTTCTAGCGGTTTCGTATTAAATAAACAAACATCCAAACTTTCATTTTTATATTAGTGTAATGATTTACACAGTACCTGGTGGCGAAGTAAAGCATTGGCTAGCCATATTTTGCCCAAATATCCTGATTTTTTACCCTACAATACGAATACCTTCCACTGGTTTTTATGTTGAAACATCTCTAACTAACCCCCATTCAGTTGTATCCGATACTACTGATGTGAAAAGTAATTTTGTCGGTCTTTTAATAAGTCTGGTACTTACGTAAGTACTTAGGTGAGAACTTAAGTACCAGGAGAAAGAAGAATCTCTCGTTCTTATACCTTTAGGAAACTATTACCGTTTTACTCCAGTCCTTTATAATTTTTTAACTTTCCATGTGAGTAGTTTTTTTACTATACTGTCATATCAGCCATAGCTGATGACTATAAACTTCGTCTAGGGTACCACTGTATGTAATTTAATTTAGTTTAATCGTTTTTTTTTATGTAAATTTATTTATGTTCTTTTGTTTGCTTTGATGTTCTTAATATACTAAACATGTCCGCAACTGCTAAAATGGCCCAGCGCATGCTGAGTTAAGGACCATTTTGCAACGATACTTTATGCCATACATTTAGATTTGTTTTATGTGATGTTTTACTTTACTTGTTTTTTTATTTATTTTTATGTGTTAACTCTGTATGTTGAAAATAAAATATTAATCTATTCTATTCTGTTCTATACTATACAACGTATGGACGTCAATTGCTTCACATGTACTTAATTGAACTCTAAATCAACTTGGGCAAATCGGCGTTGTATGTATGTATGTTTGTTTGTCCGAGGATAACTTTCGAAGCGTTGATCTGATCATCGTGAAATTTGATTCATAGGTAAGTAGTGATGCCACAATTTTGGTGTGACTAAATGACCTAAAAATGTTGGCGGGTTGTTGCGATATTGAGGTTCAAAAGGAGTAAAACAAATGAAAATGAGACTATTAGGTCAAGTGGGACGTCAAATGAAAGGTCTTCATTAGTCAATTTAGATTCCGATTTATTTTTAGTAAAGTCCTTATAGTTTTTGAGTTATTAGCCATAATAGAAATGAAACTTTGACAAAATTCACAGGGTACACCAGTGACCCCACAGTGCTGTAATTTAGAATGCATGTAGATTAAATGACACAAATATAGGCAAAAGTCTGAAATCCAGAATAACTGCAATTTGTACCCCAAAAAAATTTAACCACATAACATGAACTCCCGTTACCTGTAATATGAATGAAACTATAGTTCATGTATTGTATTGTATTTGTATATCTGTTGTGTTTTTTTTTGTGTATCTTGTTAACCTAAAATAAGTTAATAATGAATGTAAGTAAGTATATTATAATTTGTATTTTTTTCTTGTAGAAGTTTTAGATATAGCGTATTAGATTAATTCTGTAAAGTTATATTTAAGTGTAAATAAACGAATTTGAATGTAAGTTAGATAATTCTCTTCTTCTTGTCCGATTTTGTGTGGCACCTAACGGCTCTCAGCAACCTTTATTAGGTCATATTTCTATCTTGTACCTACTTATTTCAGGAGTTTAAGATTGAAATATTAACCTGTAGCTCAACCTTAGGAAGTACTAAGGTTTCGTCTGTAGCTTCTAGATCCAGTCCATTCCTCGTCCACCTCATGATTGGAGCTGGTTCAGCTGGTGGCGGCCTGCACCTGAAGGTAACATCGCCTCCTGACTCCACTGTGGTGGATATCGGCTGCAAGCCGAAATGCTTCTTAATGTCTGGTGGATAAGAGATACACCTGAATGAACTGAACATTTTCTACGGGGTGTTATCACGATTTGAGATCGTGTTTCCAGCGAGGTCTGACAATCTGACAGGTAGATAGAAACCAAGAATAGGGTATTCCATTATTAAAATTTTATATAAAAAATTAAATAACACAAGCAACAGTGACATTAACCTGAATCCACAGATTCACTACATCAGACATTACAACTACGATTATAATTGTATCACACCATCAAAATCCAGGATAAATATTTCAGATAATGCAAAAAAATTTTCTCAGTGAGAAAAAAATTAAAATAATTGAGAACGCACGCACCTCTATGCTACCTATAAAAAAAATTAAAATTCTTAGAAGTCACGTACAAACGAGTTTTCAGATCCCATAGCTTATTCCACTAATGAACTTGGTTAAACAAAAAATATGTGACCGCCCGTCTCAAGCTGATCATTTTACAATGCTGAGAGAAAACCGTGGAAATAAATCCATTCCCATAACACAGATTCACGGAACACATACATACGTGTTATCATTAGGCAAATAAAATTGACAAATATTCTAGGTACAGCAAAAAAATGCCTACATTTTAATGAATGCTTTGTGTATGTATTTAATGTTGTATTTGACTAGCACCTAATGGGATATCAATATCATCATGGGCCAGCGTACTAAGTATCAGATCTGAGGATATCCCCGATAGAGATTGAAGACGCTGATGACTCAATGATTTTTAGGTATGTAATAGAGGCCAGATTCTGGTTAGACTGCTTGTAGACTTTCGACATGGCTTGACGACTTTTATAGCCAGGACCGAAACCTTAACGTTCCGTCCGAGGCACTCAGTTGTCAATTGTGTAGCACCTATCTAAGTAGCGACAGTGCAGAATGACTTGATAAGAACGAATAAGCAAGCTAGACCGCAAACGCTTGAGAATTGATGATTTCTATTAATTTTAAAATAAACAAAATATATCAAGAGCGAGCAAGAAAATAAAGATATTAACGGTAATAAACATTCTGAATTGACAACTTTAGTATCTTTTAATTAATTTTCATACATAAATTAAACATTTATAAACAACTAATAATATACTAAAGTATCCGTAACTAACTAAGATACCGTAATTAAAACATTATAATTACACGAAGACACGAAATAAAAACTAATAATTAATAAGATACAGTTTTTATTTATTACCAGGCTTCATTAATATTAATTTAAGTTAACGAACATCTCAAAGATAGCGACGTCTTAAACAACGATTTAAATTCAAATAGTTTAATCATAGGTTTGGATAAAAATGTTAGGTTTCGTATTGAATGACTTTTATAAATAGCCGCGGGTGCCGACAAAGGGAACTCTCTTTTAGGATATTAAATTTCACATTGTTGGGAGAGACGATAGTCAACAGAACTTAAACAAATTCATTCGTTTTATGTTTAATGTGAATTTCATCTTTATAAATGAAGGTATTTGAAGGTTCAAACTTCTAGAGTCGTTCATGCAACTAAGATGCGCAATTTTCAGGAAACTACGCGATCACTTCTCGTTCAAAATACCTGTGACAGTCCTTGATCAGTGTGTGAACAGTGATGGCTATATATACGTGGTCCCTCACTGTATGCCTCATAAAAAGGCTCATTAAGCTATAGAAAGACCTAAACTTGGCCATTGAATCATAAATAAGAACAAACTAATAACACCAGCATAAGATAACACGCAAAAAAAAACGCAACATGAGACGGTCCACCACTAAATGGAAAGACAAAGACAAATCTACTAAATATTATAATTATTAACCAATTTCAGCTTCAGAGTTCTGGGTCAGAGTTCAGAAGACGACCAAAGAATATATAATTAGACGAAAGACAAAAAACCTAACTAGCATTCTTTGTAAGCCATTAAGCACACATGTTACTATCCTCGCGATACAAGAATCTGACATACATCTAAAGAATGTTACTTACATCTACTTAACCGACAAAGCTACAAATATAAATAAAGTTGTCGCTGCAATCGTAAACTCCCCCACGGCCAAAAATAAAAACCTGCATGCAATTAAAAGACACCCATTGTCTGTAAATAACACCCTTAGCCACGCCATGGTGAAAGGAATCATGACAATTGGATGGTTTTCACTTTTCATTATAATTATGCTGATGGGTTATTTTTGGATTTATCTGGGAGAACTGTGGCAGTGGCAATAATGAAATTGATGCTATCGAAGTTTGATTCTGTTTTGTTTCTCTTATCATTCATCACTACTTCTAGATATAATTTTCCTCCATTTAATGCTATATGCTCCTCTCATAGGCTGATCGCATCTAGGTTCTATCAGCAATTATCTTCATATCGGCTGGTGTTCTGCTTGTACTTAGTTTGCTCTTTTGAGACAATCATTTTAAAAAGGCCCTACCGAGTAGGGTCTTTTTAAAAGTAGTTTTGTTTGATTCAGTAATGTACAAGGCGACAACCTTTCTGACGATCTAAAATATTTAACACTATGGCTGCTTGCTATCATAAAAGTACCTACTTACGTTACGAGACTGTGAGGGATATCTATGTTTGAGTCTCGAATTAGTTTTGATAAGGGTTCTAGATTACGAAACCGCCGAAAAGGCGGTGATTCTGCTTATGAAATAAAACATATCTTCATGTTTTTGTGGCGGGAAATGAATTTCCTTAAATTTAATATTTTCTTACTCAATAAAATTAATCATTCGCCTACTCGGTGATTCTTTAATGAAAACATGGAATTTTGGTATTTGTAAAACAAACATTATTCTCCTGAGTGAGGTCAATAACCTATTTTCGGGATAACATACATATTTTGGAGCATACTGTAGATACTAAAAATAATTATATTCAGGGTATGTTTAGAATTGGACACACTCAATGATAAACAAATGGACAGTATATTCAATTGTATCTACTGTTCCTTATAAATTGTTTTATGTGTCATTTTGTGTGTACCAAATAAATTATTATTCTAATCTATTCTAGAATAAAAACTGCGTTTAAAAGAATAACCTGATTTAAAATACCTAATCCTTAGCGCAAAAATCAAATTGTAAGGATATTCAGCAATTGGACCATTGACTGGGAAGAAAATCATAATTTTTAACGGGTGTTTTTATTTTCATCCCTCGTTTTGGGGTGGCCTAGAACGGAACCATTATGTAGAGGAAACATTATTTCCGCTCGTTAAGTCAAGCACTTTGCACTTTGATAAATGCTCACTAGCTTTTTTATTTTTGAGATGGTTAGGGTGAAAGTGAGAAGCCAAGTGTCTATCTCATCTTTAGCTCTTTCGATATGCTCAATTAACTCTTCAAAATTTCCTGGGGTTGAGAATGATGGAACCGAGTGAAGGGAGCCCATCTTACACTTCTTCGTTATGCTTACTTGACTCTTTAAAATATTATGTAGAGTTGAGTAGGAAGCACATAAGTGTAGCTCACTAGGGTCTGGGGGCTTAAAAGAGCATTGTGGCGTCTGAATAATGTAATGGTTAATTGTACAAAAGGGGTTTGAATATCGTAGTATGAGAGATTAGCAGAGTTGTATGCTTTTTTAATGATTTGTTTGCATGAGGACACTTCTAAAACAAAAATGTTAACCTATATCCTACTTTTTTATCGTAGGTTCTAAAACCACAAGATTTCTTATATGACAGAATCACTAGCGAGCATTTTGCAAAATTTTTTGCTACCTTTTGATTATGTAAGCCGATAACCATAAACAACATACGCTTTTTATTATGATCTACCATAATAGACACTTGCATTGTGTCGCAAAATTATCAATAACTACCATCGATGGATAATAAAGAATGCAATTCGAAAAAGCTCTGACGTCACAAGCCCTAGTTGGCTCACACAGGCACTTGGCAAAACGTGACAGCAGATGGCAACGTGTATTGCATTTCTATTAGCGAGGGCTGGACATGGACACTATAATGACGTTACTGTCGTTTTAGATTGCGCTTATGTCTTGATAATATAGAAAAGGGTTTGAGTAATCTTCTTTGCGATACTAACGGTCATTCTCTGTCTTACTCGCTCTTGAGTGATTAAGATCCAGTATGGTAGATGAGACGATTTAAATTCAAAATTAATCAAGTTTATAATCCAGTTACATTCAACTACAATGACAATACTCGTATAACAAAATTATTGATCGAGCGAAGCGAGATCTCCAAATCAACTTGGGCAAATCGGCGTTGTATGTATGTATGTTTGTTTGTCCGAGGATAACTTTCGAAGCGTTTATCCGATCATCGTGAAATTTGGTATATAGGTAAATAATGATGGCACAATTTTGGTGTGACTCAATGAACTAAAAATTATGGGGGATTGTTGAGATATTGGGGTTCAAGAGGGGTAAAAAAATATGAAAATGAGACCATTAGGTCAAGTAGCACGTCAAATTAAAGGTCTTCATTAGTAAATTTAAACCCCGTTTTTATTTTTAGTTTAATTTTTGTAATTTTTGAGTTATTAGCCATAATAAAAACTAAACTTTGACAAAATTCACAGGGTACACCAGTGACCCCACAATGCTGTAATTTGGTATGCGTGTAGCTTAAGTATCACAAATATAGGCAAAAGTCTGAAATATAGAATAACTGCAATTTGTAACCCAAAAAAAGGTAACCAATTAACAGGAACTCCCGTTACCTGTAATTTGAATGAAACTGTAGGTCAAGTTTATTGGTTTTGATTTCGTGGCACTATTTTGATTACTAAGATAAAAGATTACAATAACATTTATTTTGTTTTTATGGTAGACTCGCGAGATTTCAGTTCAGGGCGAACCACTAGTACAAAATACTTAGTAGGTTTATCCTCCTCCGACCTCCGTGGTGCAGTGGGCGAATAGCCGGCTGAGATGCAGGAGGTAGCGGGTTCGATCCCCGCCGCGGAACAAATGTTTGCATGATCTACAGATATTTGTTCCGGGTCTGGTTGTTTCTCTATATATTATAAGTATGTATTTAAAAAAAAAATGTATATAAGTATTCTATCAGTTATCTGGTTCCCATAGTACAAGCTCTGCTTAGTTTGGGGCTAGATAGCGTTGTGTGAAATGTCCAGCAATATTTATTTATTTATTTATTTATCTATACAATATGTTTGACTAAAAGACGATTTGTTAACAGGGTACGATACTTTTACTGCATTACCTATAAAAAAAATTATGATATGAATAAAATAATTTATTATAGGTGCAGTGTACAACCTACTAATACTATTTGATTGTAACTCTATAATAGGCTAACAGCTGTTTTGTTCCCGACATCTTTCTTTACAATGTTCAAACGTAGATGTTATTGGTATTACGTTTAGTTCTAAGCTATTTGTCTAAACAAATTGTATAGCCGTTGGTTTCACAAAAAAAAAAAAAATAAGAGAAACTGAGATTACAATATCAATTACATGATAATATATAATATCATTCACGTTATACTCGTCTTAATATATTATGTACTTACAAGCAAACTGGATATAAATCGCCTGGCTCCGAATCCGCCCTTTACTATTCCAGGCATAGCACTCACACCCGTACTTCCTCCCAAAATACTCGTCCAGCTCATTCCTCGTCACGTTCAGCTCAGCTTCTACAACCCTCACTCCATTCATAGGATCAACATGTTCGAACTGCAGCGTCTTATCAGTTCTTACATCATTGCATTTGAAGAATACTTGTAATGCGTTTGCTGCTCGACATATCAACGTAGCTGGTTTTGTTCGTAGCACGTAAGAGTCTTTGGGCTCTAATAGGAAGATGGGTAGACCGTCGATTGTTTCGTCGTTTTCTGGTAGTGGTATGTAGTCGTCATCTTCGACTTGGGGTTTGATGTCAGAGAGATAAGGATCGAAGGTTAGAAGTCCGTCTGGGTGGATGTACTCTGGTCGCGTTTCTTTGGATGTGGTTTGTTCTGTGTCTGGAACAAAAAACATGGAACAGTTTGTTTATAGAAAAATGTGCATGCCCTTGGTTCTACCATAAGGCATATTACTAGGAAAAAAGTGTTTGTTTTGGATTATTGACTTATAGCGGTTTATAGCGGGTTCGATTCTCGCCGCGGAACAAATGTTTGCATGATCTACAAATATTTATTTCGGGTCTGGATGTTTTTCTATATATTACAAGTATGTATTTACAAAAAAAATGTATATAAATATTACATCAGTTATTTGGTTCCCATAGTACAAGCTCTGCTTAATTTGGGGCTAGATAGCGCTGTGTGAAATGTCCACCAATATTTATATTTATTTATTGACTAACAATTGTTGTATCTTTTGTATATTTTGTTTGGCGTGCTTTGCGCCCGCATCGCAATAAGTTAAATATATGTTTTATTGAACTAAGCAGGTGATCGAAGTGGATTATAGTTATGATCAAATACTTTTTGTAATATCTGCAATCGATTTAGATATAAGAAGACCAATTTTATGTAGATACCTACTTAATAAATCTAGTCCAATTACATTTTCGATATAATCTCGATGCCATAGAGATGTAACACAGCCTCTGTAAACCATAATACGATAGACTGCAGTAAAATCTAAAAAAATACAGATTCATCAACATCATTTCAGCCATAGGACGACCACTGTTGAGCATAAGCTTACCCTAGATATGTAGATTTTCTCAGCGACCGATCTTGTGCAAAAAAAAAACATAAATTTTAAGTAACATTACGTCTACCTCAGTTTAGTTTTGTATCGTATTTTCACATATAATCGTTAATTCAAATAAGAAACGGTTATAACATTCGGTTCAGAATCAAGATCCGAAATCGAAATGATCGGTCAGCTGTTTACTATTAAAGATAGATAGGAACCTTCATATAGTGACTCGGCTGGAAACTTTAATACTTCGCAGTTGAACTGGTATGTGGTTAAACTTTATAACGAGTCCACTATAACCGCTTGGATCTATAAATAAATACCAACATCTTCTCAAAGTACAGACATTATGACAAATGGAATTCTTTGTACTTACTTAATAGAAAAGTAATAAACCAAGTAAGTAGTTTAAAAGTAGTAGAGTTTCTTGTGGAAGGGCTCACCCGGGGAAGTTCTACCACCATACCTATTTCTACCGCCAAGCAGCATTGCTGTGTTTCGGTTTGAAGGGTATGGTTGCCGGTGAAATTACAGGCACATGAGGCTTTACACCTGTATGCCTTAAGTTGATAGACGCAGGGAAGTGCAACGTAGGGCACGTTTTTATGGAGCGTGACCTACGAGGCAAACTTTGTTATAGGCGATGGTTACCACTTAACATCAGGTGGGTAAAAAAAACCTAGTAACATAAAAATATACCGATATCTATAAAGTATTATGGTATGGATTTAAATTTGTTCTTCCACGTTCTTCGTGATTTATTGCAATTATTATTAATACAGGGTTTATCACGTATCAATCGGTGTTCAAATCGTAATGTTTCGATCTCGATGCAGAGCGCATCACTCTCCATGATGCAGTTTCTCATTACATTAAATATCGTCGGTTGTGACTTGTGATGTGACAGGTGTGACACCGATAAAACGGTACGTGATAGATCCCGTATTTATAATAATGACCTATAACAATCTCTTGTCGACAAAAATTCGTATCGACAAAGAGTTATGTCAATGCCAATAACATAACTGAGTGACTAAATAAAATGAACTAGGTACGATAAAGGAAATCTGCCAAGTCCGATTTGTTCTCTATCATTCTGCATACATACATGCATATCGTGCAAGACGTTCCGATGTACAGGTACACAAGAAATTGAAACATCAACCAAATAATCACACTAATATTGTAAATGCGAAAGTTTGGATGTTTGTTTCTTACTCAATCACGTCATAACGGCTGTACCAATTTTAATGAAATTAGGTATGTCGATAAATTATGACCTGGATTGACATTTAGGCTACTATTCATTGACAAAACACGCGTGCAAAGCTGCGACACTATGAACTGAGTGCATCAAGTTTCAGTTTATTACAAAAATATCAGTTCCAATAGTATTGATCAGTAATTCTGTTTCTATAAATACTTCGTTCATCGTATCATTTGGTTCTATTGTTCGTTGATAGTATTTTGACACCAGTCAAATTCGACCTTTCGAAATCTACTGTATTTTTGTATCTACCTGAATTCACATTTTCCTGCTATTAGTGTTGTCAGGCAATAAAGGCTAGCCATATTTATTACGTTCCGGTTTGCAAGGCCGGATGAGCGGATAAATTACAGGCACATGGTATAATGGGCTTTTGCCATACGACGTACCACGACGATGGTTTTAGTGTATTTACAAAATAATGAGCATAGATTGTTTCTGTTGCCTCTACCAAAATTACAGCTTCATCATCATCACATATCAGCCATACAAGGGTATGATGAAGCTGGTTTTACACGTCGATGTGAACATAGGCCTATATTTCCAGAGCGACCGATCTAGTGCAGATAAAATCTCTTGTTACTGATAAAATCGATTAATAATAGATATGTATATAAAATATAATAGGTATAATAAAATGCAATAAAACCTTACCTCCATTTCTGACAAATCCGATCAACATAGTCATAACAATCACAACCAAGAAATAATTTGGCTCGCACATCACTATAACTGTATTCTAATTTCAAAACAAATCATTCAATTTACAATTCAAACGATTAAACTTCATAATCAAATCAGTTCGAACATTCTAAATTTAAAAAGGCGCGAAATGTTTTTACGAGCACGTGTTCTGTAAGCACGGAATAAGATTCGACACGTGCACCCGTCATGGGGTTCCTCGGTAAACTGAATGGCTGGCTACCCTACCCTGTCCTGTCCTATGGAGGTTTATGGTTAACAATGTGTTTTGAGAGTTTTTTGGGGATTTTAAGTTACGGCGGTTAAGTTTTTGATGGACGGGTGGTTAAAGTGGAATCTGTCTGTATTTTATTGTTGTCATATTTCTAACGGTGTTCTCAAGTTTACAAGCATGAGAAAACCTTTTCAGTCAAACTTTACCCCTTACTAATATTGCAGTGAAAATAACATCCTAATAAAATAAGTAGGTTACTAACATTAGCAATCAGAACAAAGTCATGTAGGTAGGGTGTGTAGGTAGAAAATAACGGGTACTTGCATAAATACTCACGTCTCTTTTTTTAAAAATATTGCAAAATACATACATAAAAATACAAATAAATACATAGTAGGTACATCTCTATATAGTAAATAAGCAGCTATGTTGTTTCCTAATGCCAAAACAAAATTAAGTTAACCCATTTAGAACTTCTAGCGCCATCTATAATTACACTCACACCTTCCAAGCTTTCTGTTTCTGTAGCAACGTTTTTATCGTAGAAGTAGCAACCATGGAGTTCAGAAGCCGCAAAGCTCACTAAGCATTCATTTAGTTCATACAAGTTTCCATAGATGCCGGGGCTAAGCTCTTGCCAGCGGGAAACTTTCAAAGCTCTATGTAGGTTCTCTCTAATTAGTTCAGAGCAGTAAACATAGATGTCGTTGTTCGATTAAAATAATGTTAAAGATAGATGGCGTATTGGTTCTAAAATCCCAAATAATTTTAACCCCAAATTCACACCTCAGCATTTAACTCTGTAGGTAGGTAGTGATACGAGTTCTTTAGATAAAATTTTTTCATTAATGTATAGATGGCAGCACGAGGCATCACTACGTTTATTTTTGTAAAAGATTTACGTTTAACGTTTGGTTGAAATACATTGCCGGCTTTTAAATGGGGGAAACATTGCTGGTTTATTTAATATTTTGAGTTATGTTACTGTATTAAAATACTGTTTGTTTCCCGAATAAAATAAAACAAATAAAGGTACATATTAAAAAAAAATTTAGGTTCTCGGTAGGTACTTAAGATTGATTGTCATAATTTATAATAAGTAATAAGTACTTATTGATTAGAAAACTTTCGTGATTTATTTCAATTATTTTTATAAATAGGTACGTGATAAAACCAATATTTATAAAAAAATAATAAGTTTGTGATATTTAATATAATCAACGTGCTCTTTGAAAAATAAACTATTTGCCTACTCACACGAAGATTTTGTATGCTGGCTGATGCATGGTACCGCAGTCGTTATTAATAATTAAAAAAAAAATCCTAATACCGAAGGTATTTTCAAATATTCAGGAGTTTCCAACTTTCGCTAGACATTTTGCCATGGAACGTCTTTGAAATTTGAAATTCAGAATGATTGATTTCAAATTCAAACGTGGCTAGCAGTGTTGCCAACATTGAATATTGATTGCACAAAAGGCGCTTGGCGCCAAAGCGTATTTTCAATTCAAAATTATTCCTCAAACATCGACTTCTTTTGATGGCGTAAAAATATGTAAGTAGCTGAAATTCCCAGTCACATTTTGATATTCCAAATAACATTTTTCATCCCTTTCCTTTGCTCAAGAATGTATTTTTGTCTCTTTCGTAAATTGCGGAACGGAAATTCAAATTTAGAGGGTCGCTCGCCTTTCCGTTGAAGATTTTCAAGTCTAATGAGGTGTTAAAGGTTGTACAATCAATAGAAGTAAGTATCGAAGGTGATTTCCGTTCGGACGAGGTTTGAATACATTTTGTTAAGATTTGAAAGTTTCTGTGACACAATGACGTGCTGAATGGAGTTAGATTAGATTTATTTCCACACTACGAATTTCGCATTTCACGATTAGTGACTTAAACTTAAAAAAAAAATTTATGTTCAAGAACATAAAACATAAAATACGACAAATCAATTTCGTATGGGCAGGTAAGTGAACCATAATACCCTTTAATGCCCAAAAGACCCCACGGAGACAACAAATAAAGAAAATGGGTAAAATGAGCAAAGTTAAGTAAATCCGTATTTGTGGGCACTGCGGATTGTGGGCACTTCAGTAAGGTAAGTTTGCGCTGGCTTACACTTGGAGTGGCGAGGGGCTTTTATATCTTACGATATTTTGAAAATTTTCAACGCTACTATGATTTCCATCATCGAAGGCGTGTCCCTAATAAGTGGCCTCCAAGCCTCCAACTTACCGATTTCATTTGTGTATTCGTGTAATGTACACGAAATTTTCTCAATAAAAATCGGGTTTCAATTTATTTTTTATTTTATAAGTATAATCTAATTGGAGATGAAACAAGCATATGGCCCACCTGATGTTAAGTGGTAACCATCGCATATAGCATTCTTATCTTCGTCTTGTATAACTGTTTTTACACTCTTCGCTAAAATGTCATTTTACTTCTTCCGTAGAGATAATTTATAATTCTTCTTCTTCTGTATAAATTTTTTTGGTTGGTCTGCTAGAGCCAGCCTTTGTAACACTCGCTTGGGGTACGATGAGACACACACTCTGCAATGTTATTTTTAATTTATTTGGTAGGTATTTTATGTTCTCTATTGTAAGTCCCTTTTTCATTATTTTTTTTTTTATTTATGTCTCCTGTGTGTGTTTGTTTTATAAGTTCTTGAAACGACCATGGTTATGCCCACTGTTTCTACTAAAAACAGGATGTTTACCATGATTTGTGATTTTTTGAGTAATCCGATATTTCGACGCAGTTGCAAGAACTTCAGGTTACCCGTGATCATGGCGCATAAAACTGCGTCGAAATACCCCGATACTGAAAAACTCTCAAATCGTGGTTATTAACCCGTTTTCAGTAAAAATTGTGTTTGTTTTGTTCGTACTTTTGGTGTTTTCACAAATAAATGTTTTTGATTTGATTTATTCCATTTCTGGGGCTGGAGAGTCGTCTGTATCCTTCTGCTACTATACTAATATTATAAATGCGAAAGTTTGGATGTGTGTTTATTTATTTATTTGTTTGTTTGTTACTCAATCACGTCGTATGTACGTAGATTATAACCTGGATAAACACATAGGCTGCTTTTTATACCATCAATGAGGTCCGATGGAATAAAAATGGGGTATCAAGTCAAGTTGTAGCAGCGAGTTTAGCTTTATTTCTAGGTTACCTACACATTTATTAGTTTAACGCATAGGAAGTCGCAGGCAACAACTAGTAATTCATAATTCTTTATTGTTCGTGGACCCAGGTACATAATTGATGGTTGAACTTATAAATAGCACTATTCTAGGTTCTAAGTACTAGTCTTTAAGAAGCTACTAGAATCGTATCATCTAAAAGCCCTTCCTCAAGTGTATCTCTACAACCCGCTCACGTCCCGCAAACGAGTGCGGCGCGGACCGAATCTGAAGCAATTGTTCAAATCTTGGGGACTTAACTCGATCACCGGCCGAGTTGCGGGTAACCCGCTTATAGCGCACTCACGGGTGATTACGGAAGCTTTGGCAAATAATTAGCTGGTAATCATAATGATGATTTACTTGCGGATGGCGGAATCAAATAATATCGGTACAATATGACTGTTAAAAAAATATTTGTCTCAGAAACGTATTGCCTAAAATATTTTAAATTTTATCCAAAACAATAAGCAAGTAAGCCAGCAAATAAATAATGCTGGACAATGAAATTTCAAAACGCATCATCTAACCCCAATCTAAGCAAAGTTTGTACCATGATAACTGACACAATAGGTACTTACATACCTACATATTTTTTTATAAATACATACATAATTTGAATACTACCAGATCCGGAAAAAATTCATCACTGATCATGGAAACATTTGTTCTGCGGCGGGAATCGAACTAGCAACCTCGTGTACTAAAAAACTCAAGTTTAGCCAAAAACCTATCAACTTATTTATTCCATCAGCAAAACAAGTGTCGAGTCCCACAGTTCTTTATTAATATTTTTATCGGAATTAATACCTTTATCTGATTATCTGTTCGAACAAAATAAATAAAATTATTTCATTATTTCGCGGCGTAAGCTGATTCGGTTTCACGCTGCGGCGCTTCTGGTTGAAGATTCATTTTGTGCGTTTTATTGTGTTGCTAGAATTATTATTTAACACGTGGCCAATTTTTTTTGCTATTTTTTATGATAGCAAGCTTAATTATTAACCGACTTCAAAAACGGAGGTATCTTCCCCGATTACTCGAAAACGCCTGGACCGATTCGAGAAAATATTTTTTTGTTTTTTTGTAAACTTCCCAGGTGATCAGATTGGCACCAAGTCTGATGAAGATGTGATGATGGGATACCAAAAAAATCGAGGGCAGCCCTCAAATTTTGTAGGGATGCATAATGTTTTTTATATAGGTACATATTTTCTATAAAAAAAATATTTTAAACTCGGTTATATTTTTGTTAAAAAGTTACTTGTTTTCGTAAAAATAACGCTAAAAAATGCTCGGGGCATACGAATAAACTATTTTCCAAAATTGTAGTCCACAAAATCTTTACTTAGTAAATATAGCTTTACTTTGATGACCTCCGTGGTGCAGTGGGCGCATAGCCAGCTGGAACGCAGGAGGTAGCGGGTTCGATTCCCGCCACGGAACAAATGTTTGCATGATCTACAGATATTTTTTCCGGGTCTGGCTGTTTCTCTATATATTATAAGTATGTATTTACAAAAAAAAATGTGTATAAGTATTCTATCAGTTATCTGGTTCCCATAGAATAAGGAATAATTTTATTTATTGTATCAGATTTTTTTTTCATTATGCTTTTTTTGAGCTTTTTTCCATAGAAGACTTTCCCCTAATGTTGAAATTGAAGCTCTGCTTAGTTTGGGGCTAGATAGCGCTGTGTGAAATGTCCAGCAATCTTTATTCATTTATATATTTTATGAGTAATAAATTGTGATAGGTAGGTAGGTGATAGGATATTTAAATTACCTAAATAGTATAATATATCGTTACCTAAATTAAATCACTTCATGGGTTACGTTCAGCATACATAATAAAATAATTATACCTAGAGATAGTTATTTTACATTGCGAAACATAAATCATACCAAAGTTCAATAATGGACGTCCTAATAACTAAGATGATGATAATGTTCAGAAAACTGTGCCAATTGGTAAACCCCTTAGTAGCTAGTTAAAAGATAAAAATGTTAACAATAAAGATATTGCTTTCCACAAAAAAGTTAACACCCACTAAACACTGTTTAAAAAAATCCTATACACATATTGGTAAGGATTATTTTAAACCCGCGATCATCAATTTTTAATTTTTTTTGTGGTATCAAGGATTATTTTTCATATTGTTTTACCACACGTCGTATGTTTAGGGGAAAAAATCATTTCGTTTAATCAAACTTTTTGGAAATCATTCCGCTACAAGTTTTTATTTCCATCTTCAAATATACAGCATTATCAAAAAGCGTTGCTTTCTGTAAATTATGCCAATCTCCAATCTTTATACTTAATATATTCCACAATGTAATAATAGGTGGTAATTGATAGTACATAACCATTATGAACCCTGTTGGGCACAACAATATTTTGCACAGAGGAGGATTCCATTTATTTTTTAAATGAAACCATTTAAATCTAAATTTCAAAGTAGTTAGTAGGTAGTTATTGTGACTCATTCAACATTATAATGAGTTAATTCGAAATAGGAATATCATTAGTCCAATAATCCAGTGCACTTGTGTCGCCTCGCTACGATTTCTGATAGCATCTCGTATGATCCGGATAGCGTTTATAATCTGCGAACATTCGCCTACCCTTTAACCAATACGTGACCACGGGGATACGGAGCTTGGAGAGTTTGGATTGGGTATCGTATTGGGGTAAATAATATGTTTAACATGCCACCTGCTCGACAATGCCAAATTATATGCCATGTAAACCTCACCGAAAGCAGGTGATTAAATCCCTACTGCTGAACCGGGAGTAAAGTTGTACTGAATTTCGTTATGCCGTCGAGGGCATAATGTGATTTGAATTTGGAACCTCATCTGTATTAAAATGTGAACCAAAGAGACCCACACAGTAAGACCTTATTCGTAAATCGAACTAACCTCTGCAGAGAATGCACCAACTTAGATTTATTTTTTTATTGTCTCGCAGACAGTTTGAAAAGTAGATTTTTTTTTCGTGGATTAAGCTGTCTGCATCTTGGGCGTGCTTATATCCTTCCCTGCACTCAGAGTTCTAGAAACTCCCTCGCTCCGCTCGTGATATAACGCTAGAATCCTTCGTTACGTTTAGGATTTAATATAGCGCTCGTGACGCACATTTTGCCATTTTACAGACCGCTATCTAGCCCTAAACTAAGCAGAGCTTGGACTATGGGAACCAGATAACTGATTGAATACCATGTTTACTTATGTATACTTTTTTATGTAAATATTACTTACCCATAATAAAAAGAAAAACATCGAGACCCAGAACAAATACCTAGTCAGGTCATAAGTATTGTCACACAGTAAAAACTTTTCTTTTAGAATGCTGGCCACAAAAAAGTTTATAGAATTCGAATTTCGAATTGTTCATGAAAATAAAAATGTATACTTTTTAAAATTTTACTCATTTTTAAATATGGAGTGGACGCTTAAAGGAGACCGTGTTGCAGTTATTGCGTTGCATCGTTGCGGTTACGCGCCAATTCAAATTTTTGACATACTGAAAAATTTGAATATAACCAAAAGATTCGTTTATCGCACCATCAAACGATACAATGAAGACTCTAGTGTAGATGACAGGTCAAGAAGTGGTCGCCCTCGGTCTGTTAGGACTCCAGCAGTGATAAAAGCTGTGAAGGCGCGAATTCAAAGAAACCCCAAACGTAAGCAGAAACTGTTGGCCCTTCAGATGGGGTTAAGCAGAACCACGGCGAAAAGGGTGTTAAATGAAGACTTAGGGCTTCGGGCATATCGAAGAAAAACAGGACATCGTTTGAATGCTCGTCTAATGGACCTGAGTCTGAAGAGATGCCGCGCTTTGTTGAAGCGGTACGCGGGAAAAAAATATCGGGAAATTCTTTTTTCGGATGAAAAAATTTTTACCGTAGAAGAGAGCTACAACAAACAAAATGATAAGGTGTACGCACACAGTAGTGAAGAAGCGAGCAACCGTATTCCGCGTGTCCAACGAGGTCATTTTCCATCCTCGCTCATGGTATGGTTGGGAGTTACTTATTGGGGCTTAACAGAGGTACATTTTTGTGAGAAAGGTGTAAAAACGAATGCAGTTGTGTACCAAAATACAGTCCTGACGAACCTTGTGGAACCTGTTTCTCATACCATGTTCAATAACAGGCACTGGGTGTTCCAACAAGATTCGGCGCCAGCTCATAGAGCGAAGAGCACACAAGACTGGCTGGCGGCACGTGAAATCGACTTCATCCGGCACGAAGACTGGCCCTCCTCCAGTCCAGATTTGAATCCGTTAGATTACAAGATATGGCAACATTTGGAGGAAAAGGCGTGCTCAAAGCCTCATCCCAATTTGGAGTCACTCAAGACATCCTTGATTAAGGCAGCCGCCGATATTGACATGGACCTCGTTCGTGCTGCGATAGACGACTGGCCGCGCAGATTGAAGGCCTGTATTCAAAATCACGGAGGTCATTTTGAATAAACTTTAGTGTCATAAGAATCTATGTTTTGTTAAGTTCATTTTGGTATATAAATGGTTACATAATGAATAAACTTGTTTCAATTATTTTATATTAAACATGTGACAGAATTTATGACCTGACTAGGTATATGTAGATCATGTATACATTTGTTCCACCTCCTGCGTCTCAGCCGGCTAATAGCCCACTGCGCCATAGAGTACGTCAAAAAAATAATTATATAATTTTAGTTTGAATACAGTAAAATAAACTACCAGCTCCATATTTTTAACATCGCTGCCCCGCCCGGCTTGTCTCGTGTCGCCCGCAATCGGCTCAGCGCTCATCGCGGCGTAAAATTGTGTTTGACGCGCGCTCGGACGCTCAGGCACTGCACCACAGAATTCATAACACTAATGTACTTTCGAAGTCTCACTTCAACTAAAACAAAAACGTATACTACATTACGTTGACGACTTCCGTGGCGCAGTGGGGAATAACTGTCTAAGACGCAGGAAGTTCGGGTTCGATTCCCACCGCGGAACAAATTTTTGCGTGATCTACAGATATTTGTTCCGGGTGTACATATGTATTTACAAAAATAAAGTATAAAGGTATTCTATCAGTTATCTGGTTTCCATAGTATAAGCTTTGTTCAGTTTGGGACTAGATGCTACTTTGTGCAAAATGCCCCGCATTGTTTATTTATTTATGTACCTACATACTCTCTTACAAATTAGTAATATTAAAAAAAAGTTGGACCTAATAACTATTTGGTAATCAACTTCTAAGACATAAACAAGATGAGTTAGATTTGGCATAGGTACTTTGTTCTCTGCCTTTCTAGATACAAATGATAAAAATATTCTATGTTCATGGAAATTATTGCTAACGTATGCAAACTTTTATAAAAAAAATACTATCTATAGCGCAAAAGCTTAGCAAATAAAAAAGTTTTCGTTAATTTTAATATTAGTAAGTAAGAGGACACAGGAATCCAAAAAATAGTTTATTACTAACGGTCATCCATCCCCATCTCTTTCCCAGCAATACGTCGAGGTAAGCACCTACTTAATCTTGGACTTACTAATCGAGGTAAGTTGGGAGTAATTTTTCAAGAACTATGAAATTACCAAATTGAATCTAAAATTAGCAGAATTAAAGCTTTTTTTGCATTGCCATCTGATTGAAATGGCACAAGCCTTTAGGGGGAAAGGGGAGAAAATTATCGCAGCTTAGGACAAAATCTCCGTGTTATGATTTTGCGGTGCCGCGCGATCATCGCTTTAAGTATGTTGCGGGGTTTATGGACAGGTGCTTTTTTGTTTGGAGTTTGTTTAAGGATTTAATGAAAGAGGCTTATGAAAATTAAATGATGTTTTTAGGGAAAATGCTACAGTACTGATTTTTTTTCATTTGAATGCTCATCTCGTTCTTTCAATATTCGGATAGGTGATCGTTTCATTTCAATAAAACATTTCTGTGGAAGAATAATAATTAAGAGATTATACCACCACACAACTCGACAACGGAATAACTCATCCACATACCGTCGACAAGTGGGTATCGCGCACCACACGCTTCACGCGATCTTTTCTACCCCACACTTGCAAGTTGTAGAATGAGCTACCAACTGAGAGTTTTCCCGTTAGGCTATAACATGGTACGCTTCATGAAAAATGTAAGGTTTCTACAGGGTAGAGAACGCATCGGACAATACCCCGGGTGCTACCGGTGTCAATAGGCGACGGTGACCACTTACTATAAAGTGGGCCGTAAGCCTGTTTCCCCACCAATAACATTAAAAAAAACAATAAGCTGTTGAATTAAAATTTTGTTAGGAATATCTTCGAGGCCGGCCTAAAACTCCGGCCGACGAAGCTTGTTTATAATCTGCCTATTTTTAATCGTGCTAATCAAAATATATCATAAATTATTAGATATATTATTTAGCATTTGCTCAAACATTTTACACTCCATGATTTATCTCAAATAAACACAATACTGGACATAATTACCGAACAAAACAATTTTGTAAGTACCAATATCACTCGTAACCATTTTTAAATTTCAAAAATAGAACTGCAAACCCCTTCCCGCATTTTCCCTCGAAGTACAGTCTGCATCAGAAACCTCTTGGGGATATAAAAAGCGTCGCTAAAACGTCGGCTCTCATCCGGGAAAATCATATTCTGTTAAACTCGTTACTGTCCGCGCCTTGTCGCGCTGACCTAGCATCGGGTGGAATAGGGTGGATAAGCTGCTACTTTTATTAAATTTATTTTTCTCAATACAACTTTAGTCTGTCTAATTTCAATTAGAGAATAGTAGAATTGCTTGTGAAAGGGCTTGCCCGGGGAAGTACTACCACCATACCTATTTCTGCCGCCAAGCAGCTTCACTGTATTTCGGTTTGAAGGGTATGAACAGAATAGAATAGAATATAATAAAATACTCTTTATTGCACACCAATAAAATTAAAAATACAAAGAAATACATAAAAATAAAGGTAAGTACAATGGGCGGTCTTATCGCTATAAGTGATCTCTTCCAGGCAACCTTTAGATGGACAGGACAATACAAAATCAAAAAGACGGCGGTGTATAATATGTTTATAAATCTACATAAACTACCTATACTTACTAATAAACTAAATATATATTAGGTATGGTTGTCGGTGAAATTGCAGGCACATGAGACTTTACACCTGTATGCCTCAAGTTGATGGACGCAGGGCAGTGCATCGTAGGGCGCGTTTTTAAGGTAAGTGACCTACGAGGCAATACATTCTTATAGGCGATAGTTACCACATAACATGAAGTAGACCATAAGCTTTTTCAATCTCCACGAAACATAACACAAAAAAAATAGGTAGAAGCATTTAACCTGCCTAAACACATTTAAAGCTAGCATGGATGGTACGACTTGTGGTGTAATTCCAATTAATTGCAGTAAGTATGTAATAATTACCTACGAAGAACAGATATAAATCTTAGGTTGAAGATAAAAGTGTATTTGTGTACAGTTCGGCTATTTTAAAACTGATTTATAAATAATATAAAAAAAACATTTAAACCGTAATCTTCAAAAGTAGTACTAAGTTACACTCTTAGCAAAAATAAATGGTATAAATAGTACAATTTTAAATCTGATATTGATATAATAATATGGGCAATCCTAGTCGTATCTATACTAAGTACAACACAGCCACTTCGCTGTGAAAGCAATACTGTATTGGGTTTTTAGCGCAGGACTCAACTGTCAGGCGATAACGTAAAATATTGGGTGAGAGCCTTTCTGAGTGCGATGATTGATTTTAGATTGGACTGTACTTTCTATTTTAGGCGGTAATCTGGTATGATATGATAGAAATAATTTAATGTTTTGCTTATGTATGGCCAATACATAAAGTTGTGTAGTGCCAAAAAAGCATTTGATTGAAGTTGTCGCTTTGTAAAAGTGTTTTTGAGAAGGTGTGCATCAAATCTTTTAGTATTAGTCTAATTAATAAGTTTTCAGTACACGTAGGTACTAGCTGACCAGCCCCGGCGTCGCATCGCACGGATTTTTATCTAAATAAATATAGTCTATAGGATAGTGTTTCCATTATATTTTTTTTCTATTTCAGTGAAAGAATTTTAAAATCGATCCAGTAGTTCCAGAAGTTACCCATTACATCCAAACAGACAATCTCATAAATTTATTTATAATATTACAGTAGATAATGATATGCATTTATTCCAATCCTTAAAAAAATATGAGTATGTAACATACCTAAATAAGAAAACTACAAATAAGCCCCAAAGTAATTATTATTTCAAATGGAAATAAAATCAATCATAACATCAGGTGGGCCATTTGCTTGATCCATTTCCAAGTCGCGTAGTAAAATATTATTTTGTAATCGGAAGTTCGTAAAAACTTAGGTAAAAAGTCATACTCAAATAATACCACTTAATTTAAAAAAATAGTTAATAAACCTTACCGACCGAGATCCGTACTGTACAAAGTCTAATTCGGATAATAATAATTTAAATAAAATTGTGCATACTGACGTCATTGTTTAAAAAGTTAATTTCCACAGAAAATCAATGACCAATTCAAAAATCCAATCTGCCGCGTTTCTGATCCCAGCCCACTTCAAATTCCAAATTCAATATTCTCACAGGAAATACCAAACGGTCACCATCTCGCCCACTTCACACGACAAATAAAAAAAATCTAAAACAATAAGAACTACAGAACTCAGCGATGCGTTCTTACAATTAAAGTATTTTTTATCCCATATGAGTCAAGTGCCTATCGCATTGCAGGGTTAAAGTTTACCACATTATTTTTACCATTACGATAATTCGGTCAACTCTATTTGTATTATGATAAGGTTTAGAATTCTATGAATGAGGTGGATAGTTATATTGGCTTGGGGGTGTAAGAGGGTATCGGCAAAATGATTTCATATAAAACGGCTTATGAAGTACCCTCTAAATATTGCTGTAAGAGCTCGGGTGCAAGATACCGCAATTTTGAAATTAATAAAGCTTTTTGTGGTTATTGTTTGTTTTTTTATGGGAATCATAGGTTTAGAGTAGGTATATTTTTTTATTCATTGATTTTATAAATAAAATTTAATATTTTTTTTGTTACCTGGTGATGGAAGAAACTTATGACCCACTTGAATATTGTTGAAAAATGACACCACTATGACCCGCCCGCGGCTTCGCACGCGTGGTTTATCAATAAAAACATTACCCTCCTTTTTGCAGTCGGGTAAAAATTGCATTTGTCTATCCCAGTCATAATTTATCTATATACCAAATTTCAATGAAAGCGGTCCTGCTGTTTAGTCGTGACAACGTAACAAACAGACAGAGACAGAGATGTTTTCGAATTTATAATATTCATCATTATGATCATATCAGCTATAGGGCGTCCTCTGCTGATCAAAGGCCTCTCCCATAAATTTCCAGAGCGACCGATCTTATGGTGCCTGCACCCAACGGCACCCAGCAACCTTTATCAGTTCTTCTTTCCATCTAGTGGGATGGGGGGGGGGGGGATTAACGCTGCGCTTTCCAGTAGGTACGTGGTCTCTCTCTCAGAACCTTTCTGCCACAATGGCCGTCAGTTCTTCGAGCCATGTGCCCTGCCCACATTTTTGCTAATATAATAATTTCCTTTGAAAACTTGGACCTTTACTTGGAATTTGGAACTTGGATCTCCTGATAATATTTGCCAAAGCCTCCACAATATTATTAAGCTACATTTTTTACGAGACAATTTGTCGGTGGTTCGCTATCTACACCCGCCACGGCTTGACCGACATATTCGCTGCCTTATGATCTTACACTTTCGAACAGAAATCCCTTGGAGATGATTCTAGAAGATAATTTTGGTCTGTTTGTAACATAGTTACTAAAAAGAACCTGCCTTGTTTTTCAACGGAATCTTTTCTGGCTTGAATGAATGTATGAATGAAAATTGTTATTAAGTACATTACAAGCTATACACACTACATAGAGCCCGCTGAAGAGCTGCCTGCCGGAAAAGACCTTCCTTGGCACACGTGGAAATCACTCAACCGTCTCAGGACACAAATCAGTCGCTGCAGTCAAAATTTGAGTAAATGGGGCTACATTGAAGAGTCAACGACTAGTTGCCCATGCAGTACAGACTCTCAGACCATATTATTGCACCCTGCGGGATACTTGTACGATATAACGGTGTTGCAGTGCCCAAGTATTGGCAAAACCACTTTTGAAATATTAACCGTATCGACACGGTGAAGAAGAAGAAGCTAGACACAAAAATAGAAAGAGAAAAATAATATAAACAAATAAATGTAATGATAATAGGCGGTATGATCGCTAAATAAGGTGATCTTCTAAAGACAACATTTGGATGGCTTGGTTGCAGGGGATCAGGCAGCACAATTGACGATTTGATTCTTGTTATTTTTGTAATACAAGTGGGACCTAACATTTGTTATTCAGTTTTGTTATTTGAGAAAAAAGTAGAAAGACCTCTACACTCACAGTGCCTTAAAATTAAACCTGCCGTCCAAATACGCCAAAATGAGCCACCATTTTTGTACTGTAGGTACCTTGTTTGAAAGCTAATTGAGAATGGTTACTAGGATAAAAAAGCTCGAAAAATTGTATTAATTCATAACATATAATAAAAGGTTAAAACTAGAACAAGGTATGGTATATTAAATTTAAGTATTAAAAAATTACCATAATTCAAGATTTTCAAGACGTCTTCTCCTTTCATTTCTTGCTCTAATAAACGAATATATTTTTACGATTCTCGCGCCATCTCACACAATCCGATGAGTTACTGCCACAGCCCGCCCGCGACGTATGCTGTTCTATATTCAAATTGAACGGCGCAAGGCACGACCGCCGCCATTTTGTCGTCAACCGTCTCGAGAAAATGGCGGACTGTAAGCGGCTTAGAGGAAAATGTGCTGGGTATTTTGAATTCACTGAAATATGGTTGGTAATGTTTCTGATAGAGCTTTTGATTGTAATACTTATTCTAGGTGTGATGGAGTTTACTTATAAATTGTTTGGTTAAGCTTACTATTTCTAACTACCTATGAAATTCATAATGCTTAGCTATATGAAGGTACTCGTGGAAATTTATTAGGTCTGATTTGACACGCTTCAAAATACTACCAACGCAGAACCAAATGATACAACATTGAATATCGTCCTGCAGAAATATTAACCCAGGATAAAAGAGTGTAATTTTTCAAAATAAATTGAAACTTGGTGTATATCAATTAAACCTACTCATTGGTATAACCTAATAATAATTTGGCATTATGTGGTTGATTTTTTGATTTCTTGTCTCGTTATTGTAATCTCCGGTCGTACAAAGTTAACACGGTATGCAAAATGATGGACATAAATTGGATGTATTAGATTTCCCTTAGTAGGTATATGCACCAATGTTTACTAACGGAACATTTATTTAAAATTGTCAATTTGACACGTACAACTAATTTTCGCACTTTTCATTATATGGTAATTAATAGCACTTATACCCTACTCGTAAAGTATAACAAAAACTAAACATAATGAAATAATAAAAAAAATATGTGGACTCTGTATTCTAATCATCATCATCATATCAGCCATAGATAGGACCTCCACTGCTGAATATAGGCCTCCTCCATTGATTTCGAGAGCGACGGATCTTGTGCCGCCTGCACCCAATAGCTCCCAGCAACCTTTATCAAGTCGTCTTTTTATGTAGTCGGAGGATACTAACAAATAAACGTTCTGATTTCACAGTTTTGTTGTCATCATCATCATCATTCTCAGCCCGTGTCGACCCACCGCTAGTCATAGGCCTCTCCTTGTTTCTGCCACTCTTCCCGATCCTGTGCCAGTCTGAACCACGTACAACTCACGGTCTTATGGATGTCGTCGACCCATCTCGACGACCTCCGTAGTGCAGTGGGCGAATAGCCGGCTGAGATGCAGGAGGTAGCGGGTTTGATCCCCGCCGCGGAACAAATGTTTGCATGATCAACAGATATTTATTCCGGGTCTGGTTGTTTCTCTTTATATGATATTATAAGTATGTATTTACAAAAAAAAAATGTACATAAGTATTCTATCAGTTATCTGGTTCCCATAGTACAAGCTCTGCTTAGTTTAGGGCTAGATAGCGTTGTGTGAAATGTCCAGCAATATTTATTTATTTATTATCTCGCTGGTGGACGTCCCCTATTTCGATGGCCAGTTCTCGGCCTCCACTCTGTTAGTGCCTTAGTCCACCTGTCGTCACTACGTCTGGCCATGTGTCCTGCCCAACTCCACTTGAGCCCCAATATTCGCTTGCTGACGTCTTGTACTTTAGTCTGCTTGCGAATTTCGGTATTGGGAACTCGATCTAAGAGTGTGATGGCACGCTCCATGGCCATCTATGCTACACTTATTTTGTGCACAGCCTCCTTCGTGAACCTCCATGTCTCGGCACCATAAGTCATAGTTGGCAGGACACATTGGTTATAGAGACGTGTTTTAAGACATTGTGGAATATGCGTGGATTTACAGTTTTGTTGTATTACATTTTTTTGCAGCAAACCAACATAAATTAACAGTAGGTCGACTCAAGCTTTTATTGTTGTATAGCCGTTGCCCGCAACTTCGTACGCGTTACACTACTAAATGTGTAGGTAACCTAAAAATAAAGTTAAACTCGCTGTTGCAACTTGACTTGACACCCCATTTTTATCCCATGGGAACTTATTTATGGGATACAAGGTAGCCTATGTGGTAATCCAGGTTATAATCTACGTATATACCAAATTTCATCGGAATCGATTCAGCTGTTACGACGTGATTGGGTAACAAACAAACAAGTAAACAAACAAATAAATGAACAAACATCTACATTTTCATATTTTTAATATTAGTGTGATTAAAATTAATAAAATTATTGTTTTTTCGTTCACAATTACTAATTTAGTTTAAAAACGTTAAATCAAAACCACAAACGCCAAAACCGTCCCAAACATCCATTCATTCGAGTCAAAAGTCATGTGCAAGTGCCGAACAAATGTCCTATCGATATAAAATCGAATTAAAATTTATATCGAGTTCAATCGAATCTGGAATTTTGAGTTTGTTCAACCAACTGTGCGGGTAATGGCTGCATTATACGAATGTGTTTAGCAACTGTTTGGCAGTTTTAGGCATTTTGTGGATAAAAAGTCCTGTAGAGATATGTATTTAGAGTTACCAGATGGAAAATCAAAAGTCCGGAAAAAAAACCTGAGTTCCATTGAAAAATCCTAAGTTTTTTACAGTTTGAGAATTTTCTCTCAAACGTACTTAACAATTCAAAAAAGTCGTAATATTATCGATTTTATACATTGTGGATCTCGCTCACGCGTTGCACATCGCACTTATAGATTATTACCCAAAGGAAGATTTTTTTTAGTTTGTTTAACTTTTTATTAAAGAGATCTTTAAAATGTAAGCTGTATTTTATTGAAAATTCGAAAAATCCTGATATTTAAAGAGATTTGCAAAAATAGTCCAAGAATCCTGAAATATCAGGACAAATCCTGAGATATCAACCCACTTCAAAATTACGCTCCTAAAATAGTATTATTTAATTTGAACTTGCTTTGTCAAGCAAGCACATGTCTCATCGATGTAAAAAGTAATTTTATTTATTAGGATTATTAATCTATTTATAAAAATGTTGTGTGTGTAGGTAATTGTTAATAAACTATATTTTCAAGCGTTCATTCTTAAGTGTTTGTTTTCGACAAAAGACTCGAACAGTTTAAGAATAAACTCTTATAAAAGCATCATTTTAAAAATGAAAAATGATAGTACAAAAATATTTTATTTGAAATACTGCCCTAGAAGTCGAAAGAAAAATGTTGAAAAATAACATAATAATGAAATTTAACATTGATGAGTCATGTGCTTGACTCAGCAAGTTCTGACCAAAATCGTCAATACACCCGGTATTGACGGTGTCAATAGGCGACGGTGACCGCTTACCATCAGGTGGACCGTAGGCCTATTTCCTCACTACTAACATGCAAAAAAATAATTCAATTTTAAGAGATGCACTGAAATACTTTTTTTGCTGTGTTACGAGGTTTCTGACTGTTACTTTATAAGATTAAGTGGACCTTAGAGAAAAATCCAAAATATAAACCAATCAGTAGACATCCAAGATGAAATAAATGAATTCAATGTCGCTAGATTAGTATACAGGGTGTGGACCGTCAGGTGTGGCAGGACATGTGGCTCCCACCGTCTTCCAGTTTACATAAGCCGCTTGCGATGGACTGTCTTTGTTTATATACAGGCTGTCCAATATGAAGTATGTTTACTGTATAGTTTATCGTTTGGTATTTAAAGACGTAAGTAAGACCCTTTTTAATAGTTCCTAAGGAACGCCTAGTTCTGCCGTGTCTTAATTTACTTTACATCTTTATTCACTACTTTATTTTTTATATTGTGTCATGGCTGGCATACTGTTAGTAGATGGGGCTGGGTCCCGCATTATCAGACTTTCGTCAATCTTCTTTCTGCTGTCGCAAACAGGCTGCTGCAGCTTGGTCACCTAGTATTACTAATTGTCAGTGTACAGTAGTCAAAATTCGACCGAAATAAAAATATTTTTTGTCGTCATTTCTAGCATTCGTCCTTTTTTCTCTATACAAAACACACTCCTTTGTGCGCGTAAGCTTAAAAAGGGGTACAGAGTTTTCTCTTCACTTATAAGTATGGATAACATAGGTAAAACATCATCCTGTATATAGCCTTACGTATGAGAAGGAGTTATGGCGTGTTGTAAGCTGTATCTACATCTACAAGGAAGGTGTTAATTCAATCTGGGATTAACATGTTGAATATTAAGCGGGTAGATCCTAACCCATATTATGCAATATTATATGCTATTTGGATAGAAGTTATTATATGTATAATGGTAAATAAATAATGCTGTACATTTCACACAGCGCTATCTAGCCCCAAGCTAAGCAAAGCTTGTACTATGGGAACCAGAACTATTAAAAAACTTATATTTTTTTTTTGTGACTCGTGAATTTATCATGTTCCTTTTTATCGGTGTTTCGACCAGAAATAGTTTTCGTATTCTTTGTAGGTATTGTAGGAATGTAATAATTATTGAACAAATATTTGCATGATCTACAGATGTTTGTTCCTGGGATGGGTGTATCTCTATGCACTTATAATAAGTAGGTAGGTATGAATTTATAAAAATGTATAAGTATTCCAATAGTTACCTGGTTCCCATAGCACAAGGTTTACTAACTTTAGGGCTAGATAGCGCTGTGTGCATTGTCCAGAACTTTTTATAATTTATTTTATACGATCGTTCTAGTTTTGACGTGTTTCTCTTTTGGTTACGTATATCTTTATTATTATTTGAATAATAATTTGAATATCACTAGATATGACAAATAAAAAAAAATACTTAGTACTAAATTCAAAGTCAAAAATGCATAATTTATGTTGTTTTACTATGACGTATTACCTAAAAATATATAAAGACTTGCAAAGTTGAAATCGCGTACGTAATTAAATTAATTTATTAAGAACTCTGCTAAGGCACTATTTACCAAATGAGCAATTTTAATAAAACTCTATGAAAGTAATAAATAACATCCGTCCGTCCACTATCTGTTGAGCGCACGCGACACCTTCCGCGCATCGCCGCGAATACGCGCCTTTTGTACCGATACCAAAACAAATTCAAATTGTGTGCTCACTCGTTAGATAAACAATACTCAGTTCATTTTTTTTCTGAATGTCTATTTCGCTTTTGGTCTCTGCGGCCAATGCAGTATACTGAATTTTTTCTATGGTAAAGTATATTTTTTTGTGTTGAAAATTATCTCTTAGTCCTACCAGTGTAGGATTCAACAAAACCCCAAACTATTGCCTAACTGAACTTTAAAGTTCGGTTATTCGAATTGCAGGCTTTGTGGAATCCTACACTGATTGTTTCTATTAACGTAATAAGAGGTTACTTTCAGACACTAAAAAAAAGACATATTAAAATTAAAGTTACTGATAAATTAAGATAAAATCAATTACTTTGTTAACGAAGACGTGCTACGAGTTCTCTGCTACGCGGATTTGGCTCTTTTATGCGCCGCTTCTTACGGGCTCGTATATTTTTAGGCGATAAACAATTAAACAAATAAAAAACTAACAACATGTTTAATTTGCCATTTCTATAGAAATATTATCCACCTCTTTTTTGGAGTTTAGTTAAAAATGTAGCATGATAACGATTACATAACGAGTTATATTTATCAATTCGTATCAAACTGATTTCAGTTTAGTTTTTATTTTTAATATTATTTATTCAACAAAAATGTTACAGTGGTATACAATAAACCTTAAATTACAACTAATTAGTTAACTTACTTACGTAGGTATTGTTGTATGTGTACACAAATAAACTCTAATGTCTAAACTTGGGCGAGCCTTTAAACTAGGGTACTTCATTCCTCCCAAAATTGTTTTTTTTAAATAATTTTTTTTTGTGTTAGTTTTTTTATTTTCATAAAAAAGCCCCTTGTAATGCGTTTTTCAAGCTTGCTTAGTGTTCATTTGTTAGTTGGTTTTTGTCATATCTTAAGAACTGAGTATGAACCAGTTCCTCTAATATTAAGGAGTTGAAATATGACGTGTTCGTTCAGTTCCAATAACACAGCTCCAATAAACAGCACAGACATGAAATTTTGTATACGGATTTAATTATGATAGCCCATTCTTAGTTCCACCATGACGTAGCTGCTGCACTCAGGGTTGGCTTCCGTAGAGGATTCAACGGTCACACAGACACGAAATACGCATAGAGCACTTATAAAAAGCTTGTAATATAAAAAGGTTTTTTACTGATCATTTATAAAAACTATCGTTGCAAACGGTACAGTCGGCCGGCCGGCTATTAATCACGGTTTATCGAGTGCTAATCCAGGTTTAAATAGATAACTATTCGAGTCCGCCATTGTCACTCGAATAGGGTTGTGCGAGAATTAATTACCATTTCCACACATTGTTCGGGCTCTTTGTGACAGTCGGTTTAAGTTATGGAATATAATATTTGAGTTAAATGATATTTAGGTTTTCTATACGCGAGTCTAACATATAATGTTCTGTCTAGGGTTGTTCTTTTTTATTTCAATATAGTTTTCGTTTATATTGCATACCAATTATTTAAATACTACTGGATCTATGCTTCTGGGACCCTGGTTAATGGATATCTTATTGAGTAGTTAACCTTGTGATACTCACCCAAATAACCATTTTTACTACGGAACCATTTAAAACTGAAATAAAACGGATGGAACTAAAATATAACGTACAATTATATTGAATACCCATTTCAATAATAAAAAAAATTGGTTTTTTTGTGCATGTTATTTAGTTCCATAATTAAATAGGCATTGGTGAATATATCACAACATTTTCTTCTGATAATTAATGTATATTAAATTATAATAATGCCTAGTAATGTATAATTGTTTGTTGTCTCAAATAAATAAAGATAATAACATCACATTAATATTATAAGTGAAAGATTGATGTCTGTGTATTTATTTGTTTGTTTGTTTGTTGCTCAATCACGTCTAACGGCTGAACTGATTTCGATGAAATTTGGTAAATATGTAGATTATAACCTGGATTACCATATAGTTCTCATAGTTTTATCAGTTCCCATAGGATAAAAATGGGGTGTCAAGGGTGTAACGCGTACGAAGTCGCGGGCAACAACTAAAAAGATAAGAATGCAATAAAGATTTGTAATATTCAGAAAACTCAGCTTAAAATTTCTTACCTATTTATTTACAAAATAGTCGAATTAATCCAAAATAAAACTATATCATTCTAATACCTACTTATTCACAAGTGAGATCAAACGGCATCAACCGTTAGGGTTCGCAAATCGGCTCACCCTCGTCAGCTTAGCGTTTATTTAGCTAATAACCGCTCGTATTGTCTTGACAACCCTAATGTTTCGCTTTGTTTATAACACCTGCCTTTTTGTCTCAACGTTCTGAATTTATGGAAGAAAAAGTGGTGATAGATGGTTTGTGGTGACCATTTAAATGCTTACTGTTTTTACCCCTAATTTAGGGCAACTTACGCAACGGTGGTTAAACGTATTTAATTTTAGTGTCTAAATATGATCTAAGGAGTTGTCAAATCATATAAATACGTCAAATTTAAACGTGTTTAGTCGCTAAATATGTTTAGAGATCGTTGTGCAAGCTGGGCAAGTTGTGCAAGTCTATTTTGATTTTGGTTTACGTCAATCATAGTTGTAATTTGAATATCGAATGCAGAGTTTAACTTCATGTTAAATTTGATATAATATATGAACTTTCTAACAACTTACAAGGTAAACACATAAATACACAATTAAAATATACAGGTAGGTATAATGGGTAGTCTTGTCACTTAATAAAGAAATCCCTTCCAGACAACCTCTAGATGTATTGTAATGTGTCACACGGATCAATCGATTTCAAAGTGTGTATTATTGAAGTGCCCCATGTTTAGTAGTAATAAAACTAAATATAACACGTCACTGTTCAGATTATAAACCATGAATTAACTAAATAAATAATGCTGGATATTTCATATAGCGATATCTAGCCCCAAACTAGGCTAAGCTTGTACTATGGAAACCAAATAACTGATAGATTTTTTTGCAAATACTACATGATTATAATTTTAAAGCATAAAAATGATTGATTCGTGTTCGACGCTTGTTATTGACAGATTGACTGATTAATACAGATTGCTCATCTTCTGTCAAATATCAACCACTTAAACACGATACTTGTTCCGAATTAAATTGAAACATTAAAACCTTAGAAATAAATCATATTACAAAAAAGGCTATCGTTCCAAACGGCACGCCGGCCGCCAAGTGCGATCGAATCTAACAAAACATAAATTTAATTTTAGAATTGCACACCCTTTATGTTCGCCCTTCGTGTTTCAGAAATCATTGGGTGTAGGGAGGGGATGATAGCGCAATCATTTTTGTGCTTCTATTGAGTCTTGACTCAGACTTTTTAAACAAGTTGACTGGTCTTTTCTTTTTTTATACGACCTGGAGATGGAACCGGCATACGCCCCATCTGATGTTAAGTGGTCACCATCGCTTATAATAATGTATTGCCTCTTAGGTCACGCACCTTAAAAACGGGCCCTACGATGCACTGCCCTGCGTCCATCAACTTGAGGCATACAGGTTGTGCTTGTTATTTGCAACGATACCCTTCAAACGGAAATTTCCCCAGGCGAGCTCTTCGACAAGGAACTCTATTACTCTTTACTCTTCTAATTAATATATTCATTATAACATTTGCCTATGTAGGTAAATGCTTAGTGGTTGTCGATAGATTATGTCCTGGATTGACACATAGGCTACTTTTTATTGACAAACCACGCGCGCGAAGCCGCGGGCGGAAGCTAGTAAAATATCAATTATTAAAAGATCGTTTCCAACGATAATACTGCCCAATGTACTAATTTATTTGTATTTTGTACCATACCCATTTCTGCCGCCAATCAGCATTGCTGTGTTTCGGTTTGAAGGGTATGGTACACCTGAATGCCTGAATGAAGTTGATGAACGCAAGGCAGTGAATCGTAGAGCACGTTTCTAAGGTGCGTGACCTACGGGACATTATTTTGTTATAGGCGATATTTACCACTTACCATCATGTGGGTCATATGCTTGATACATCAACATGGCGAATAAAAAAAAATCTACAGTTAAAAGTTTTTATAGAACAGAATCGCATCATAATGTTTTTTTTCAGACCGTGCGAACCCACTTTTGGCATTAGGCTCTCTTTGTGGATGTCATTCAACCCGGTCCTATGCTAGTCCAAGACATGTAGGACAACGGTAGGTTACGACGCGGTCGACCTGACCGCGTCGTAAAGACCGTCTTACTTCTAGATACCTAATTTCCTTCCTCATGTTCTGTTTTTTCCAGGTGTATCCAGGTAATATGTAGAAAAACTTTCTAGCGAAATGTGAACATGAAATCAATCTTACAACACCTTTATTAATGTATCAGCTACTCCAAGCTTTATCTCATACGTTCCCATCACTAATCGACCAACACTTCTCTCGCATCCTTACTTTCACTCGTATTTCCTTTGATAACGGTCCATTTTCCTTTGTCATAGTCAAAAGCTGGTTCAAGCAGTGTTTTGCAAAAAGAGTTTAATAGAATTTGGCGTATCTTCCTAATGGAACGGTGTGGCATAATGAAATAAGGTACCATTTCACGTAATGGGGAATGCCTGGATTTATTAAAAAATGGCTTTAATTCAATATGCGGGATTGAATCTGAAGATTTATTAAAACTGCAACACATTTTTGTACAGAAATCTTTCTGACGTTATGTAAAAAAGTAGGTTAGTACATATTAAATAATTGGTTTTTGTCCAAAATAATATTTTCGATTAACCATGGATTATTTCCCTAAATTCATGTAATCAAATCTAGTCAAATCCAAGTTTTGATTAAATTTTGATGCAACGTTCGTAGACAGAGCAAGGTCACTGACTTAGCCCAGAGGATTAGCAAGCAGAAGTGGCAGTGGGCGGGGCATGTAGAACTGACGGCCAGCCGTTCGGACAGAAAAGTTCTCGAGTGGACACCACGAACTGGAAAGCGCAGCGTAGTATGGACCTAGATGGAAAAACGACATGATAAAGGTAGCTGGGAGCAGTTGGATGCAGGCCATACATAGGTCTACGTTCAGCAGTGGTTTTCCTATGGCTATTCCTATACTACCTAGTACCTGGTTAATATACCACCCATTCGCACACCATTTTGGTTCTACGTTCTTGATGCGTACAGCTAAGGTATGGAACACTTTACCGTCGTATGTTTTTCCTAAAGAATACAATCCGGGCCTCATTTAGGTACGAGAAAACAGTTTTCTTCTATACTCGGCGCGGCGAACCTTGATTCCTTAATCCAAAAATCTTAAATTAATACAACAACAACATAATGGACATTAAAAATGCACATTATAATATTTTTTAAAACATGTTTACCAATGTGGCTGAATGCAAGCCACACCTTTGCCTAAAAAAAAAAAATATCGACAGGACTAAAGACACGACCCATCACTAACACGAACTGTCATAGGGATCAAGGTTCGCCGCGCCGAGTATAGATATCCGTGCTTCATCTTAGACCACATCATCGCTTACCATCAGGTGAGATTGTGGTCAAACGAAGTTCTATCTATACGAATTAAGAAAGAAAAAATCTATAATGTCATGGTCCGAAGTACAATGTCAATTTAAAGCTTTAGCTGTGTAACTTAAATAAGACAAACTTGAATATAAATTTTTATTGACTAATAATTTTTTTTTACTTTATTTTCTCTGCGATAAATACTTACTATTCAATATTGCTTAGCATAGAATTTCCCTTCAGACATAACACTTTAACAAATTGCCTGCTGTCCTTTACTAATTAAAGCAAATGGTCTAGAAACAAGATTGCGTTATTGTTCTCTCCATCTCACTATCCATCTCTTTCTCTCTTCAACCACTTCGTATAGTCCCGTCTCGTTCCCCCTAAACGTTCCAGAGATGTCACTCATTATGCTAAATATCCTACCCCAGTCCAGAGATTTCTGATAAAGGCGAGTTTTTTCAAGGGTTTTTTCGCGCTCTTTCTTTTCTGACAGTTGGTATATGGAAGCGAATTAAGATAATCCAGTTGAGGTGTTTTTATAAGATGTTTAATTATTTTGAGTCTGAGATATTTTCTCTGTTGCAGGAAAATGTGCTGGTTGAGTTATTTGAGGTTTCTTTATTTTGGGCGAAATTTTCTTTATATTGTTCTTTGTAGCCTTGAGTTTTGCTCTAATTTTATTTTTTTCTTTGTCTGAAGGTATTTTGTAAAAGTGGTGATGTAAGTAAAAGCTTAGTAGATTCACTTTTGCAAGAAAAAAGAGAATCATAAATCATAAAAATTTATGATTTATGATGATATTTTTAACGGTCAACACTACCCATAAGTATTAAATAATTACCTACAAAAAAAAATACTTGTACAAAATAGATAGAATATAACGCTATAATGTACTTACATCACAATTAACAAACAATAGTATAACAAATAACTAGACACGCGTATATACAAGTGGCGGTCTTATCGCTAAAAGAGATTAGCACGATAAATGACAAAATAATGGTGTGTTTTGTATTTTTATGCTTGGTATATGAGTTCTAATAAAATTCATTTACCCATTAATCGAACTTGAACTCGCCTTGAATCTTAAATTAGCAATGCCTAATCAAATAATTATAAATAAAAAAAATATTAATTAAATAATGGATGTGAAATCAATTCAAATTCAATTTAATTTTAAGTTAATTTTAAAGCCTGCTCCTCCGCGATCAAGCTACCAAACGATCGGTCCATCAGTGTTCTATGAATACAGTACAAAAGTACAAAGCCACAACAAAACCATAGCAAACCATCTAGTATTGCAGGGTTACCGAATCTTTCCATCGAATTAACCCTTCAAAGCTCGGTCGTAAAGACCGCGCCAGAGGGCGACACGGTCGTAACGCGAATTGAGACATTTAGCAGGACTTTCCATAAATTCCAATGTAAAATGAACTTTATCTCGTTACCTTTGGATCCAAATGGTTATCAACAGCTGATGAACATAGAGCCTGTCAGCATTGATCATAGAGATCCATCAAATGGAATCTACGTTCTCACGTACTGATTATATGTTTCAAAATCTCTTGCAATGCATGTTATAGGTGGATCATAGATACTATTACCAATTCTGTGTATGCGTCATTGAATACCCTGTGTTAATGTGGTACACAAATAAGAATGACACTGTGGATAATGAATTTAATGCGGAAGTCTTTGTGGTTTAGAAGTATGGGCGAATCTGGTTAGATAAATGATTCGTTACTTGTAACAGTATAGATGCATCTTAATGCTAATGATGTTAAAATAATTGCTAATTTGAGCTAATAGTTGACAGAGATTAGAATGCCAGACTTAAAGCAAATATTCTATTAACCAAAATAATTTAAAGTTAATTAATAAGCCTTGTGCAATTAATAATTCTAAAGACACGAAACATGATCTGGAATTTTAATCATACATCTTAATACTCTTAAAAAATATCGTAAAAACGATTTTTAGTCTCATTAACACAACTCAAGTGCCATATTCGAAAGTTTCCAAGCCAAAAAATCTGAATTAATTAACTTATTTTACCAATATGCTCCTTTGAGCAACGCTCTTGGCAAAGAATCTTGGCTGGCGATGAATTTGGAGGAAAATCAACAAAAAATAGTTCATAAATCAAACGGGCCAGACGGACCGACCCACTGGTTTCTGAATATGTAATGAGGGCATTCATTTGAGGGTTAGATGCTTTTTTATGATTTTATACGGATTTTTTCTTGCGTAATGTATAATGGCTTATATATCGATCTGTTCGAACTTGGTTTTCGGTAAAAGGCAAAGTTATTCAAAGTTAAATATAAACTAGGCTTTATACGAGGCCTGAACATCAATAGAAGATGATTTTTTTGACTTTAAGAGTATAATAGAGTTTCTTGTGAAAGGTCTCGCCTAGGGAAGTACACTATACCCATTTCTATCACCAAGCAGCGTTGCTGTGTTTCGGTTTAAAAGCTATGGCTACCGAACATGGCATGAACGCTAGGCAGTACTAAGGTACGTGACCTACGAAGACAATACTTTGATATAAGGGATGGTTACCACTTAACATCAGTTGGTCTATAAGCATGTTCCATCTCGAAGTCGTCTGAAAAAAAAATGGTTGCCTGATACAGTGCCTGGTGGCAAATTGCTTCATTAGCTCATCCACCTCTATTATGACCACCATAGAGTGGAACGTCCAGCCTGAGTCTGTGTTTCCTAATAATTACAACCAGAGGGCTTAGCCAAGTTACAGTCAATTAGCGATGACGCTAGTCGATACGTCCGAAAATGTATGGGATTTGACACATGCTATAGAAATACCACGTGATTCAGCGACAACAAATGTATGTAGAAATCGAATAGATTCGCAGCGAATGTAATTTGGCTATGGGCCCAGGGTCACTTCAAGTCGTGACCGAACAGGTTTCTTTTAGATAAAAGTCTATCGTAGACTGGATTATTCATATATCGAAAGGAGGAGACATAATCATCTCATGTCACTGTTAATAATCAGTAACCGTGGACATTAGCCCCAAAATCATTTCCTGATCGCGGACATACCAGAAAAAAACCAATGCCACAAGGCTATAGGTTTCCATTAATCCTCCACCCTCACTTTATTATTTATCCACGATCTTAAAAATATTTGCCGTTAGTTGGATTCGACCTTCTCTCTCGTATTTTTTCCAAACTTTTCCTATAACGAGGTAATAATACCATAATTTATTAAACAACAACGTGGAAAACTTATCATTTGAAACAATAAAGTAAAGAAAAATACCCCTAAAAAGAATATCTGGGTACTTATTCACGCGGCGTTTCCTGCCCTGTGTTCACTCGACAAAGTCCTTTTTGTTCACCGTGAACTTAACTTTTTCTGTTCATTTGTTCGGGCAGTTTCTTTTTTTGTTCACCTCTGTTCAGGATTTCTTGAACCCATATTTCATGTTCATATTGTCTGTATTTGCATCTAGCCTCGGATCTGTGCTGTTTATGAGGTTTGTTGTGAAACATTTTTAAAATTAAGCTTTTTCAGGTTTGTCCTTGTTATTATTTGCTTGAAAAAATATTAAATACATTGGTAACAAGTTGTACAGAATGCTGGTGTATTCGTACTCGTTAGAAAATCTATTTACCTATTTATTTCCATGTGAAACTTTAATTTTGAATTATCCACAACATTCAGACACATGAGGCCCAATTGCGGCTCGGTACTGTCAACACAATATTTATAATATCTCTCTGGATCGTGATCTAGTGAAAGTTAAAGTTGCGAAAATGGGTACATACTGAAGTACTGCGCTCTACCGTACTTTGGCGGACATATATCATTAACAGTCATCAAATCGAATATCTTCGGCTGCATATAATAATTATAATAACACGCAACACTTGCATACGAGTCCCAATCGAACACAAGGATTCCCAATATCGTGGAAATTATTGGGAATCAGGCACTCAAAGTTCTATGGTATTACAACACCCGGAACAAATATTTGCGTCTCAGTTGGCTAGAATCTTTGGCACGAAGGTTATCTACACCCTGCCCATAACATGCTACCAAGAGAGCTGGCACTTATCTGGGTCAACGCATGAGCATTGTAATTCAGCGTGGCAATGCAGCCAGTGTCTTGGTGACATTTTCAACTTGTAGTGATATAGAGCAGTGAGCTCCAATTCATTTGCAACGTTTTTAGATTATTTTAGCTGTACTGTTTCTTTTATATTTTAAAGAGCTATGTAAATACTTTTATATTCTTTCTGATAATAAATGAAAACAACCAAACTATTCTTCAGTAATACAATATTCATCTATCCACCGTTCTGCACCACATATGTCTAAGTGGGACGTCGCAATTAAAAGCCGCCACTCAACTTGGGGTAACTTAATGCAATTACAGCGAAATTTTTCGCGACATATGGCCGTTTGCTCTGGATGTAGGGGTGTGTGGCGCTGACAAAGCAAACGGAATGGTAAAAGCTGATATTACTTAAATATCGTGATGTAAATGTTTCATCATTAACCTTAGACTTCAGTCACTGCTATAACGACACCCGGATTTTGTGTCAATCATTACCACTGTAGTCTCACCCATTTTAGCATAAAGAAAATGTCATAGAGTGAAGTGTGGAGAAAATACCATAAAAGCTGACTCTAACACCAAATAGGATGAAAAGAGAAAGAGGTGTAGAATGTAGCATAAATGCGTGAAAAAAGCAGCGACAATGAATATGACCACCGTAATAATTATCTAAATTGAAAGCAAGCTTAAGCAAAAAAAAAAAAAAGCTGCTATCATCTATCAAGCTGAGCAAAGATGATTGGCAAAATTAGTTATAGCTGTCAGATCTGATAAAACGTATACTTGAGAGCAGAACACAAATCTAAAACCACAATGCTATCCATTTCTCCGCAAAACCCTAAGTACTTTCATTACCGAAGGGACATACTCCCCAGGGTGCTAAGCCCTAAGGTACATATGGCGTGTAAATGCCCATCGTATTGCCCCTGAGCTACTGATGGCGTACAGGCGAATGGCAAGTAGTGTGCTCGAATACTGATGGTGCGTACACTATCATGGAAAGTTAACTACAACATGTAATAAAACAAAAAAAAACTTACCTTACTTGGTAAAATAATAAGATATACATTTTGTGCCCACCAATGAGTTCAGGCATAAAAAACAGTTGCAAATGGCAGAAAATTTCCCAAGACACAGGGATAAAACAACTCAGCCATCCAAACTAAAGCTTAAGCCTAAGTCACCATGGCCGAAAACTGCTAGGATCCATTAATTGTATTGAATTAAAAGATCCGAAAACATACTCTACTTGCTAGGCAAATGGCGTACCTAATGTTAAAAATATGGTAGGGAGCTTGGGAAAATGATTGGAACTTCCCATGAGTCGGCAGCGCCATTAGTTTAAAATATCGATGTGGTTTTCAATGGTAACATGTGGTAAGACGATAACGTTGGAGTTAATTTAAAACTTTTTAAATGTTACAAGGGATGGATTAATCAATAAGTATTTATTTTTTTAATTTATTTGCTTTGTTTTATTTACTTTATTTATACTTTTCCTCGTGATATGGTCCTTGTGAAATATTTGGAGGCTTCGAAATAAGCAGAAGGAAAGAGAAAAAGTTCATATGAGGTCAAAACTTAAAGGTTTAGGTTGCCCTGAGGCCTCCGTCATAATAAAGTCAGGACATATATCTCTCCCAGCCCAGCTGAAGCCTAGATAATTAGCAAGCTGAAGTAGCAGTGGGCAGGGAACATATGTAGATCGAAGAACTAGTAGCGGTTGAGGCAGAAAGGAAGCAACGACAAAATAAATCACCAATAAGAACTTTTTTGTTAATATATTTTTATTTTGTTTTGTTTAAACTAATCTGCCTCCTAATTTACTAAATGAATAGGGTCTCCTCTAGGTCATTTCTGCAAGATAGCAATCACCATCTGCGATCATCAACTCATTGATTTAACGTATTTGCACTTCAAAGTGCTCTGATTACACGCAGATAAGGGTGGTCACCGACCATTATGGCAACTGATCAGATGGTGGACGCATATGTTGGGTGGTGGTGTTATATGATTTTGTGGTTTTGATCCTTGATGACGCGTGAAATGAAATATTTATTTTGCTGGTAGTGTGGTTGTATAGAGGTAGAACCATACCTTCGTATTTTGGTTTCTCAGTTTTTAAAAGTATGCATATGAGTCCGAACTTTTTTAAGAACTCTTTATGGGGTCTACTGCTGTTCAACCAAAATCAATATGTGTGGTTTTTGTGTACGTTTACATTTATTTAGATTATTTCTGTTATAACTACTACATGACTGCATTTTTATATTGTGTCAATAACATGCAAGAAATCAATTGAAATCGAATAATTTTGGATAGAAATAATTTTTTGTATGTATTTACAGTATTCTGGGCTCATAAACGTTAATAATATTCAATTTTAATTTTTAACATTAATTCATTTATTACGGTTGGAGATATTTATTTCTGTTAAAAATTGGTACTTAATTCACTTACAGAGAAACTTTACAGCGTTAATTTGTATTGTGTATGTAAAAAGGTATAGTAAAATAACAGAATAAAAATCACAACAAACAAAAAAAATTGGTATAGTGGATAGATCCCATGCAACCTAATCTGTGCATCTGAACAGCAGCGAGCGAACGCTGAGTTTGCTTTTATTATGGCACACAAAACACGATACAATCAAGCAGATACAAAATACAATTATCAACTTTTAGACCTAGATTGTATCCCAAAGCATGTGTGCAACACAACATAACAATTCTAGAGCAGTTCTCTGTAGACTAGCTAATTTTGATCAAGTTCTGCGTGGCTGTGCGTGTGTTATATTATAACAACCAGTCAAACCATGCTGCTACCTCGTCCTAGGAACATTAAGAATTTATTAATTATAATTAGTAAACCTGATAGCATACCAATTATAACAGGTAAAGAGGTTCATAATGTTTTAAAAACGATGAAATATGACAGAAGTCCGGGAGAAGATGGAGTAACATCCGAGGCATTAAAAATCGGCGCGCCCACCCTACTTCCGCATATCACCAACCTGTTCAATACCATTTTGCAAACTGGCCAAATACCGAAACAAATGTGTCACTCAAACATTGTCCTCCTACACAAAAAGGGGGATAAAACAAATATAGGCAACTATATACCAATAAGCCTGATCTCGCATTTGTATAAGGCGTTTATAAAAGTTGTGCAAAACCGCATTAGTGGCATTTTAGACCAACACCAGCCGCCTGAGCAAGCAGGTTTTCGCCCCGGCTTCTCCACAATAGATCATCTACACACACTAAACCAGATAATTGAAAAGTACACAGAGTTTCATAAACCACTCTATATAGCCTTTGTGGACTACACAAAGGCTTTTGATAGCCTTCAGCACTCAGCAATATTCAAATCACTAGAAAACCAGAAAATTCACAAAACATACATTGATCTTATTAAAATTATTTACCGCCCAAGCACAGCCAATATAAAACTCCAGTCCACTGGTCCAGCATTTCACATACAGAAAGGAGTCAAGCAGGGTGATCCACTATCTCCCATTCTGTTTACAAGCACCCTCGAGGAGGTGTTCACAACATTATCTTGGGCAACAAGGGGCATAAGCATCGGTGGCAAGCACCTAACTAACTTGCGTTTTGCGTATGACATTGTCCTTTTTGCCCAAACAGCACATGACTTACAAGAAATGCTCCAAGAACTGAGCGCGGCAAGTCTTGAGGTTGGACTGCAAATGAATCGGTCGAAGACGCAAATAATGACCAATGCCTCGAAACGTAGGGTCGAGGTAGATGGGCAGGAAATACTATATGTCGATGAATACATCTACTTGGGCCAGTTAGCAAGCTTTGAAAACAGGCATGATAAGGAAATCGATCGCCGCATCGAAAATGCCTGGAAGAGCTACTGGTCCATGAAGGCGCACATGAAGGGTGACCTTCCTATGAATCTGAAGCGCAAACTCATCGACATGTGTATCCTGCCTATCCTCACCTACGGAGCGCAAACACGGTCATTGACCGAGCTGCAGAAGTCCAAGCTCAAGATTTGCCAAAGGGCAATGGAACGCAGCGTTCTAGGATTCCGGAGAGCCGATCGGGTGAGGAATACCACGCTTCGTTCATTGACTGGCATTGCCGATGTGGGAGCCAAAACCGCGAAGCTCAAGTGGGATTGGTCCGGGCACGTGAGTCGAATGCTTCCGGAGAAATGGGCCCACATTGTAACAGATTGGGTACCGGAAGATGGACAGCGACGTCGGGGTCGACCGCGAAAGCGTTGGCGTGACGACATCAATGGATTCGAGAAGGAATGGTGGGAATCTGCCAAGGATCGTGATAGGTGGAAGGAGTTGAGGGAGGCCTTTGCCCAGCAGTGGGAAAATGTAGGCTAGTTAAAAAAAAATCATTAAACATCTTCGATTCGCAGCATTTAATTTTCGCTTTAATAAGTATCAAAACCACTAAGGCACACTATACACCAGCAGCTTAGAGACCATACAATACGCATTTATTGAATAGCATTGTGCAAATGTTTATATGCGCACGCGCTCATCGAGTATTACCGAGTAGACAAGTACTGGTCTTATTGGCTGTATGTTTGCACTATGTTTCGTTATTCATTAATTACCAACAAGATGTCACTTTTTGAACTAATGTTTAGGATTATAAATGATTTTGAGAGTTGTATTTCTGGTTTCGTTTCTCAACATTAGACTTATATTTATATGTCATATAAGAGTTAATTTAAGGGTTAGTATAGTAAATTTATTAGGTCTTTTACCATTCCTCTCTAAAACCCTTAAATTAAACCAAATATCAGCTAACTATCACATTTTCATGACCATCACCGAATTTTGATAAATTTATCCTTATGTTAGTTAAGTTTTCTATTACCGGAATGTCAGAAATCAGAAAAGCTTCAGTACAATTTTTGCCTAAATATGATGTGATGTCCCATCGATCGTAACTTTCGAGGTCACCAAACCCAATACAATTCTCTTAAGAGTACTTTTAACGTGTCCCATATGGAAATAGGGCTATGGGGGTGCATTGTCCGACCGCGGCTTTTACACCATATGGTCCAAAAATTCATAAACAAGTGCTTGCGTTTACTCGTCTGAATTAGCTTTTAAACTAACAATCCAATTTTAGACTCTAAATACATATATCGTAAAGTTCAATACGATTATTCATACCAATAGCTTGATTAATATTTTAGAAAATTCTGAAACATGCTCTATTTTATTATATTTAAGATTCAAAATAAATGATACAGTAAAAGGCATGGACCTAAAAGTACAAGTCAAAAGCGCCAGAACTACTATAAACGAGCTTGTAAATGATAAAATGAGGCAACAAACGATTCTGAAACCTAGCATGAAAGAGATAGAGTTTTATTTGATGTCAAAGCTCGAATAAAAGAAGTTTTGACAATTAATAGGGTGAACGGTTTAAAAGAGAGGACTATTGAACGCGTATTGGGGATGATTGCGATGCCAGGGCCTCTATTGTTGTAACTCGCATACCATATGGTAGGGCTGTATTAGTCCTCTATACAGCTATGGATTAAGTTAAACATATTTTAATATGTGCAGGTGGCATTGTATTTATGAGATCATCTGTTGTGACACAATGTAGCGAAAGGACAATGTTTTCATTGTTTATGATGGAATTTGTTTACTTTCAATATGTTAGGTTACTTTACAGGTTTGTTCTTTTATAGTTGTTGTTACGGTGCTTGAGTTACTGACATTTACCTTAAATTTGAAACTAATTAGCTGAAAAAATTGGGTAGTGACTAGTGACAGTAAATATTGTATGAAACGCTCAGCTGTGTGACTCTTTTATGTAGGTACTTAACTTCATTCAAAATAAATTAGGAATAAGTATTATTTTATTAATAAAGATGATAACTGTCTACCTGCGTTAATAGTTGCAAATCTTTCGATACTAAATATTTTAAAGATGTTAAAGATGTTGGAAGAACGTTTCTTCTAGGCAAGAATAAATATATTTTGTAATATTCATACTCCATCAACATTTAACAATAGTAACCTCAGTTCTTGTAATTCATTTTTATTTCCTTTGTTTTCAGTCGCATTAAAAGGAAATCTGGGCTGCGTTTCACCCATACAAACGTAGTCCCCTGTTTCCTCTCTGGATAATGATACTAGGGCAATTTTTTTTTACCATACAATCTATAAATACCACGGTCATGTCCCTACGTTTAGTTTTTCTCCATAAATTAATTATTATAAGAACTAGGAACCTTCTAAAGTCACAGAAATTGCTAATTTTTACTGCCCCTTTTCAGACATCCGGGAAACAAATTTGACGAATATAAATAAAAAAAAACGAAACGTACAAACATAGCCAAAGCCCTTTTTATTACATAATTGAAAAAAATATATAATCGGTCCAGGTTTGGAGGAGGAAACAGAGGACCACGAAACAGTGATTTCGTCTATTTTAAATAGGTATAGTCAGTCCGACCTGCAGTTGTCTCTATCGCACGCACATAGGGCATATAGGGTACAGCGCGACAGCAATAGATTCAAATTCAAATTCAAATATTTTTATTCATTAAAATCACAAGGATCACTTTGAAACGTCAATTTTACTGCCTGTTCCTTCGCGACCAAGCCAGGAAAGAAAGGCAAAAAACAAGGCTGGTTGTTTTTTTAATGATCCTTTTACAATAGGTACATAATACAGAACATAAATTACGTCTAAATTGTAACATTTTGAACGAGTTGGAGCAATTTCAATCCCAAGCTTCTCTATCATCTAAATAATCCGATATTTTATAGTAGGCTCTTTTATAAAGATTTTGTTTAATTACGTTTTTAAATTTGTTAATTGTCAATTTTTGTACATCCCTTGGGAGTTTGTTATAAAAGCGTACACCTTGCCCTTTAAACGATTTACTAGCTTTATGGAGTCTACAAGTGGCAACAGCGAGTTTATCTTTATTTCTAGTGTTAAAATTATGATTATCGCTATTTTTCTTAAACAAATTAATATTTTTGTGAACATACATTAGATTTTCACAGATGTATTGACAAGGGAATGTCATAATATTTATTTCTTTAAACTTATTTTTGATTTGTTAAATACCTACTTTCCAAATGTCTTGCTTCCCGGATTTCCTCTTAAGATCTTAAATATAGAGACAACATCACGGTTCAATTACGTTGCATTGACAGCCATTGAAATTCGATCAAAACTGAAATTTTATTAGATTAAGGGAACGGTAGTCTGTGTCTTTAAGGGAGTCTTGAAGTCACGAGTGAACAAGGTTTCTTCTAGGCAAGCGTAATCTATCGTAGACTGCATCATCGCTTACCATCAGGCGACATACATACATACACACAACTCACACAAACATCAACAATTGCCGGTGTCAATAGGCGACGGTAACCACTTATCATCAGGTGAGCCGTAAGTCTGTTTCCCCACAAATATTGAAAAACAAAAAACTCGAAATCGTGGACATACGCAAGCCTATAATATATATAAAAAAATGGTTCTCAAATCCTTTATACTTCTTCCATAACTTGTACAAAATAATCAGATGTATGTACCTAGATACATAAGAACATACATAAACTAAACAACTTTCCTAAGACAATCCTTACCCACCTTCGCACGATACATCATTGTCACGTCCCAATCAAGTACTGTTCCTTTGGGACGATCTCAATCACATCACATATAAATAAAGAAACATTAGCAGGAGGACCGAGTAATCTGTCCAGACTCGGGACACGAGTCCGATGTAGATAAATAATAGTATTTCTATTGATTTCCAAGTTTCACTCTAAGAAATGTATGATAAATACAAAAAAAATCCTACTTCTGATCCGTAAAACGTGTAGTTAGCACGTTTACTGTAGGTTATTAATTTGACTTTGTAGTAATGAAATATATAATACTGAGTTAAACGTCGTGACGTATTTTGACTTAGATTCAAACAAACTCATTATGGGAGGCAGGAGATTAGGTACATATAAATGTGTCTACTATGTGTAGAAATAGTATGAAAAATCTCATTCACCATCAACAATCGTGGTTTGTACATTGAACACCATACTTATTTCAACTGACTTGGTTTTCAAACGTATTTATTAACTGATGAACATAACTAATAATATATTGCTACGTGTCACAGCCTCGGTAACAAACAACTAATAATCCACTGACTTGACAAGCTGAAGCACCTCTAAAAGTCTTTTAACTATTTCACGTTGTAAATCTAGTATTTATTTCTAATGCTTTTTGTGCACTTTGTCTAGCACACATTGTTAATTGATCGAGCGAAGCGAGATCTCCAAATCAACTTGGGCAAATCGGCGTTGTAGGTATGTATGTAAGTAAGTATGTATGTATGTTTGTTGGTCCGAGGATAACTTTTGAAGCGTTGATGAAGTTTGATACATAGGTCGGTAGTGATGGCACAATTTTGGTGTGACTAAATGAGCTGAAAATGTGGAAGGGTTATTGAGATATTGGGGTTCAAGAGGGGTAAAAAAAACCAAAATGGGACTATCCGGTTAAATAACACGTTTAATAAAAGGTCTTTGTGAGTACATTTTTACCCGTTCTTATTTTTACTTTTAATCATGTAGTTTTGGAGTTATTAGCCAAGATAAAAACTGAACTTTGACAAAATTCACAGGGCACACCAGTGACCCCACAGTGCTGAAATTTGGTATGCGCGTAGCTTTAGTGACACAAATATAGGCAAAAGTCTGAAATCTAGAATAACTGCAATTTCTACCACAAAAAAGTTAAACCAAATAACATGGACTTTACCTGTAATTTGAATGAAACAGTAGGTCAAGTAAATGTAAAAAGTAAATGTGGTTATGTATTTCGTGGCACTATTTTGATAGTCGAAAATTTCGAATAATATTTATTTGTTTTTATTGGAGACTCGCGAGATCTGAGTTCGAAGCGAACCACTAGTTTATTAAAAACTTTCAACTCTCTAGTCAACCTCAAATTATAGGTCAGGAAGTGACACAAGCCGGGGTAGTCCAGGTAGGAGTACCAGTGTAATCTATGGTCCAAGACGGGAACCAATCCAACTTGCAGATGCGACTACTGATGTGGTGGCTCTGAAAATAGATTGATTTGTGGACATTTTGTTAGATTGCTTTGGGAATAATCTTTGATTCAGTGTAATTTGTTTCTGTTTGATAATTAAACTTTTTTGAAGACAATTATAATTGTTTGATAAGTCTATTTTAGTTAGACCAGTGTAACATGTCCAATTTTCATCATCATCAATGATGATATGAATCAGACGTCCACTGCTGAACGTAGGTCTCTTCCATAAATTTCCAGAGCGACCGATCTTCTGCGGCCTGCACCCAACGGCTCCCAGCAACCCTTGTTAACCTGACACTGCCTAAAGAATTCTGAAGAGACCGAAACAGGTGGAAATCTGAAGGTGCAAGGTCAGGACTATACGGCGGATGCATTAACACCTCCCAGCCCAACTCTCTTAATTTTTGCTGAGTGGCTAAAGATGTGTGAGGTCTAGCGTTATCATGATGAAAAACCACACCCCTTCTGTTGATTAATTCCGGCCGCTTTCTCTCAACTTCTTGCTTTAATCTCATCAGTTGTTCGCAGTAGAGTTCAGAATCGATGGTCCTGCCTGGTGGTAACAGCTCATAATGAATAATGCCCTTACAATCCCACCACACACACAGCATCACCTTGTTGCGAGTTAACCCAGGTTTCGCCACAGTCTGTGAAGCCTGACCGGCCTTTGACCACGACCTTTTTCGCACGTTCTTGTCGTACGTGATCCACTTTTCATCACCAGTTATCAGCTTCTTCAAAAATGATTCGGTTTCATTACGTCGTAATAAAGAATCACAAATGAGTACACGGTTCATTAGGTTTCTTTCAGTGAGCTCGTGGGGTACCAAATATCGAACTTTTTTGTGTACCCAGTTTTTTTCAAATGCGCTAAAACTGTTTTGCGGTCAATTCCCAGTTCTTCAGCTACGTCGTAACTACTGATATGCCGAGCTTGCTCCACTTTTTCAAAAATGGCATCAATTTTATCCCTAATAGGGCGACCAGAGCGACGTGCATCTTTGACATCAAAATTTCGGGATTGAAAACGCTTAAACCAAATTTGTGCTACTCTCACAGACACTGGACTAGGTCCATAAACATCGCAATTTTTTTTCGCGGCTTGCGTTGCATTTTTACCTTTTTTTTAGTAAAATTTTAAAATGTATCGAATTTCTTCATTAGATTCACTCATCTTTACAGTACGAAAAACAAATAAAAATCACACATTATCCTAATTTGAATTTGGAATTATCTTCTTTAAAATTTAAACTTTGAATGATACCAAAACCAGCCGGATACAAATAGCATAGCCAAAGAGATTTTATTACAAGTTCATACATACTATAATGTGAAAAGACTTTTTCCCCAACCTATTATATAGAAAAACACCCAGATACGGATCAAATATCTGTAGATCATGCAAACATTTGTTCCGTGGCGGGAATCGAACCCGCTACCTCCTGCGTCTCAGCCGGCTATACGCCCACTGCGCCACGGAGTCATAAAAACAATAGTGTAAAATAGATTAAATATTTTTCATTATAATTATTACATTACCCACTTTTTTTCTTGTTTTAAGTGTAACAAATTCATACCAGTGGGTAAGTACTAGGTATTGAATGTATCTTAGTATAATTATGCATAAAGAAGTCTATGTCCAGCAGTATGCTGACACGGGCTGGGATAATAATGTAGCCTGACTGCCTTATGCTACCAATGTGCAACAGGATAAAAAACCATAAATAGTGTATCGACATACAAGCTACTAACCTCACCCCTACGACACGTGTGTGTGATCCAATACACGTGTCCACAATTACTTATCAATAGATTTAGATAAATAAATGGATATGGCAAACTGATTTGTGACTCTGTTGAAGGAAAGCGTGGCTCATTAAAGTCCAAAGGGTGACCAAAATGGTAAATAAGTTTTTCATTCAATAAACACTTGGTAAAAATCAGCTGTTTTCGGTAATAATTCAGATAATCTGTGAAAAGTGCATCAACTGAGGTTTATCGTCTTTCTTAGACATGTCATCCATTTTGTTGTAAACAATAATAAAATCTTAGAATTATGTTTAAGGTTGTCTCTAAGTCCACGAAACTGCGAGAGAAGAGATACAAAGTACCTATATAAAAATACGATTCTTTTGTTGGTTCTTTTCGCGTAGTCGAAATTCAACCGTAATTCATAAATTATTATTTGTTTCAGCTTAATTTTAGCATTCGCCCTTCTCTATACATATAAACTTTACCTATAACAAATCTCACACTCCTCCGTGCGCGCAGTAAGCTTAAAAAGGGGAACAAAGTTGTCTCTTTACGTATTAATTAATAAATGAAACAATTATGCTGGACATTTAACACAGTGCCATCTAAGCCCCTAACAAAGATTTTACTATCGGGACCAGATAACTGATATAATACTCATATACTTTTTTTGTAATTCCTGATCCGGAATAAATATCTGTAGATCGTGCAAACATTTGTTCATCAGTGGGAATTGAGCCCGCAACCTCCTGCGTCTCAGATGGCTACTCGCCCACTGCACCAGAGCAAAACAACACATAGTTTTTTTATATTACCTGGAGATTGAACAAGCATATGGCCCACCTGATGGTAAGTTGTAACCATCGCCTATAACAAAGTATTGCCTTGTAGGTCACACATCTTAGAAACGTGCTCTATTATGCACTGCCTTGCGTCCATCAACTTGAGTCATGCAGGTGTATCTAAAGCCTTATCTGCCTGTAATTACGCCGGCAACCATACCCTTCATACCGAAACACAGCAATGCTGCTTGGGGGCAGAAATAGCACTTACCCGGGTGAGCCCTTTCACAAGAAACTACTACTCTCCAAAAAAGTTTTCATCCTCATTGAAATAAAAAGGTGATAACCGCAAAAGTATCGTTTTCACATCAATTTTTATGTAACAAATTATGTGTTTTACGTCGATTACGAATCTTTTATTTCTTTATGGTCGTAAATGAATCCAATAATATCCTTTTATTTACTTCCTGTTAGTCATAAAAAGTGTGTAATGAATCAATGAAATTACGAAGAATCAATACAATATTTTTCTGTTGACTGTAATCCAGTGAGAGATTCAGAAGAGAATCAAGAGGGATAACTAGGCCTTTTGCAAAAACTATTAGTGAACAATATGACCGCGAAGAAAAATCGCCGAGCAGAAATTACTGAAAATTCGTTCCATCTGCATAATTAGTAGGGGAGGGGTGGTATGAAAGGGACACGTATTGAAAGGGACAACTCAAATAACTGGTAAAATATAAATAATTTCGGGACAACACTATTTTTGTCGTATGGCAACCTCGATGCAAGCTCGTTCACAGCTAACTTCATACTCCTGTCATTTCAAACATGGCGGAATCGTGCGAGTGTTGTTGTTGTGATTGAATAGTATTTTTGCTGTTATAATTGTGAAACATTTTATCGAGTGCTGCGAGTTAATTATTTACGTGTGTATCACTTTTTAAGATAGCTGGACATTCACAGATACGAAAACATAAGGTCAGTGAACTTTAACTTGAAATTGTATATTTTGTGGTTATGTTTTCAACTTTTGTATGATATTTATGAAAGGGACACAACAAACGGTTATGAAAGGGACGTCCCTTTCGTAACTGTCCCCTTCAAGACTGCTTTTTTTCACTAGGTATCTAATAAATTTATCACTTCTTTTTCAGATTATAAATGCCACCTAAAAAGAGAACGCGTGTCGATAAACAAAAAATAGAAGACGCAGTAAATGAAGTATTACGGAAAGATATTTCTGTGAGATCGGTTGCGACGTTATTTAATGTAAGCAAATCACATTTGCACAGATTGGTCACCAAAGCTAAAACTTCTGAATGTACTACATTTGTTTATGAACCAAACATTGGCAATAAAAGAGTTTTCACGGTAGACCAAGAATGTTCGCTGGCAGATTACTTGAAGACCTCCGCAAAAATGTGCTATGGCTTGACAACAAAACAAGTCAGAGAACTAGCATATCAGTATGCTGTTCGTTTAAATCTAACTATACCATCTTGGGAAAAAAATAATACAGCTAGTCTAGATTGGCTAAAGGGTTATTAAAAAGGCATCATTCGCTGAGCGTAAGAAAACCTGAGAATACTTCACTAGCAAGAACTACGAGCTTTAATAGACACAATGTTCAAAACTTTTTCGATAACTTAGAGAAATGTTACCGAAAGCATAATTTCCCTCCAAATATGATATGGAACTTAGATGAAACTGGGTGCACAACAGTCACTAATGCACCCAAGATAGTTGCCCAAGCAGGTGTTAAGAGAGTTGGTCAAATCAGCTCAACAGAACGTGGTTCGCTTGTAACAACCCAGCATGGGTTTCACAAATGCTTCTGGCGGAAGTATTCCTCCTGTTTTTATATTTCCGCGTGTTCATTTTAAGGAACATATGCTTGAAAATGGTCCTATGGGTGCTTTAGGCCTCGCAAATGCATCTGGTTAGATAACCGAAGATTGCTTTTTAAAAGCTTTAAAACATTTTGTTCACATCGTTAAGCCTAGTGCTGAATCACCGGCTTTAATAGTCCTTGACAACCATAAGACTCACATAACTATTAACGTAGTGCTATATGCCCGAGCAAAAAACATAATGATACTAACTTTTCCACCTCACTGCAGTCACCGTCTGCAACCCCTCGATGTGACCGTATTCGGACCCTTCAAAGCTCGGTATAGAGCTAGCATGAATGACTGGATGACTTCGAACCCTGGCAAAACTGTCACAATCTATAATGTGGCTCATTTTGCCAAAGATGCTTTCTGTGCTGCTTTTAATATGAATAATATAACGTCTGGTTTCAAGAACACCGGGATATGGCCAATTAATAAAAATATTTTCAACGATGAAGATTTTTTACCTGCTTTCGTGACAGACCGACCACAGTCTTTTAAGACCCCCACTGGTTCTGCTAAAAACTCTGACGAATCTTCCTCAAATGAAGAGGAACTGCCCGAAATGTTTCACAATGCACGAACCGTTTCACCTTCCATTTTAAGTCAGCCACAAGCTGGGTTCTCTACTTTGAATGAGGTACAATGTGAATTATCTACCACAAATCAGACACGACCTGGATACTCTACTGCGAATGAGCCACAATCTGGAACTTTAAATGAGTCAGGTCTTGGACCCTCTACTTTAAATGAGTCAAAAGCTGCTTGCCCTCCAATAACTCCGGAACTCGTTCGACCATTTCCTTAAGCTCCACCTCAAAAATCTACTGGGAAGCGGTGTAAAGGTAAAACCACGATTATAACAGAAACCCCTGAAAAAAATAGATTACTTTTAGAAAATATGATGGATATTTTAAAAAAGAAAACACCCAAGACTGAGAAACGAAACTTTAAACATGTGAAACAAATTTTCAAAACCAATTTAATAGATCAAGAATCAAACAAAAACAAAAGTAACGGGAAGACTAAAAAGAAAACAGACAATAAGAAAAATGTTCAAGCTACTCAGAAGAAGAAAAAGGCTGCACGAAAAATCGCAAGCAGTAGCAGCAGCAACGATACGTTGTCAAATGTAGATACAGATTCTGACTCGTTATATGATATTTCTGAAAATGAAGAAGTCACTCCAAGATTAAGAAATCACAGCATTACAAAAGGTAAAACAGGAGATAATGACCAATGTAATTTTTGTAAGAAAAAATATGCAGAAAGCACTGAAGATTGGTTTCAATGTAAAATTTGTACAAATTGGGCACACGAAACCTGTGGCGTTAAAGGTAGTTTTAATTTTTTTTGCTCTCTATGTCACTAAAAACCACAATTATTGGGACTTATCTAAGTTGATTACTTTTATAAGACTGTAAGTCAAACTTTAAGGAGGCTGTTGATTAAAATTCTATCAAAAAAGCAATAATTATTTTTCAAGTTTTTTAAGTCTAAGAGAAGATCTATAAAATTGTTGTTTTTTCTTTAATTTTATATAAGTGTTTAATTTCTTGTTAAATAAAAGGAGTCTGTTGATTTTAAGTATCATATGAAAAGCTGTACCTAATAATTTTTAAGTTCATTAAAGGTATCTGAGAAAAAAATTATAATATTGTTATTTTCTGTTTAAATTATAAAAAAGTACTTAATTATATTAATATGTAAGATGAAAACTTTTAAATTTGATTTTTAACATACCTATGTAGTTATTGTATTCATTTACTCTTGAAATTAGGTACTGTCCCTTTCATAAATCACTGCGTCCCTTTCAATACAGTCGATTTATGAAAGGGACAAAATACACATTTTTTAAAGGTGTTAAAATAAACAACTAGGTATTGATTAAATACAATTATTGCATTTCATTTCAATAGTTAAATAATACACGCTTCTTATTCGACTCCAACCTTTTCCAAATATTTTTTCAATTCCTTACTAGTGCTTCAAAACCAAAAATGTCCCTTTCATACCACCCCTCCCCTACTAGCTTTTGCTTTCTTGACTCTTGTTGACTCAGTAGCTATGTCGTGAAATACCTAGCTAACATCCTTTACCTTAATTTACAGGGTTAGCATGCGTGGTTTGGTTTGTCAATAATGACCCTCCTTCTGCGCACTCGGGTAAAAAGTAGTCTGTCTAGATCCCGGTCATAATCTATTTATATACTGGATTTCATCGAAATCGGTCAAGCCGTTTATTCGTAAAACGTAACAAACAGACAGACATAGTTACTTTTAAATTTATAATATTCGTATGGATTGATTATGTAGTTTGAAATGAAATGATTTGAAAATAATTATTTAGCCGCAAGCAAGGCTGTACAAAGGTAGGTAGGTATTAGATATAGTCATAGTTTTACAAACTTCACCGTTTAACTCGGAATGCAAACAAAAAATTTAACAAGTAACTTTTTTATCAAAAATATACCGACTTAACTAAACTACTGAACTGATTTTGATGAAATTTCTATGAAACCAATATGAAAGTATATATATATCCTTTCAATTAAAAAACGATATTTTCAAATCAGCTGATAAATGACGGATTTCTGAGGTAATAACAAACATAAAACCGAATTGCGTCCCTATAAAATTTGAGGGTTGCCCTCGATTTTTTTGAGATCCCATAATCAGATCCTGACTTGGTGCCAATGGGACCACCTGGGAAGTATACCCTTTTAAGCGAAAAAAGAATTTCTCGAATCGGTCCAAGCATCTTAGAGTAATCGGGGAACAAATATAAAAAAAGATTTAAAATAAAATACATTAATTATAAAAAAAATATTAAAATAATAGATGAAATTGTCAATGTCAAATGATAATAATATGTGATCCCCATATTTCAAATTAAACTTGTGGTTACTGTTTCTTGACTAGCAAGACCAATCAAAAGTCACTTGCCAGACATCAATCCGGTTTTTCAGATGTTCGCTTGTATTGGCCCGGGGCGCCCATCCATCAATGTACTCCTTCGAGGCCGGAACAACCCGGATAATGGAATCGAATGTTGAGACATGGCTCTGCAATGTTATGCTGACTCTGATTCATTGGAACTAACAATTGAATAGGTAGGTACTTATTTCTGGTACCTATATTAGGTACCTATATTCGAGCAAATAAACGTTCTGATTTCTGATTTCTGGGTATTAAATAATTTTATTGTATTTGTAGACATTTTATTTAATCCATGGTCTTTTTTTTATTTATTTTTTAATAATCGTGTTTTTATAATTGTCATTGTTTAATATTGCATGCTCATAAACTGACTATGAAGACATTTTATGTTCCTTCATCTTATCAGTTATCATCTGTTGCTATGTAGCTGTACCCATTAACATATGGAATAAATGAAATCTGAAAACTTTTAGGGTTCTGGACAAAAATGGTAAAAATGGAAGAATTGAAATTTTTAATAATTATAAGTAATAGTGTCCCAGCTCTATTGCAAGTAAAACAATGGGGTGTGGTTGTGTCATGGAAATGGTCGTGTGTTGTACGTGAGTACTACGTGTACTTAACAGGTAATATTTTATACACAAAATATAAAATACGCTATTTTATGTATGTTATAAGCATATTTGAACACTAAGAAGTCCTTCGGGTCCAAATTAAATGGAATCTTTCAAGATTTCGCAGCAACATGACCTCAAAATGGTGGCACTTCCCCCTCCACCGCGCGCGTTGCGTCACAGTCCTCACTTAGCGTAACGAATTCTTTGATCCTTTAGCTATTCAGTGGTGTAATTACATTTTGGATGGAGATTGTAGATATGTAGCTGCAACACCAAACTGTATCCTCCGATTCTGTTGTCATTCGTTTTTTGAATTGCCTCCCACTATGGAAGCAATTTTAAAAACGTATTCATGTCAAAACTCTCTGACAGTCAAGCGCTTGACCATTACGCCTGATGGTAAATGAAGATGATTTGCGAGGAAACTGATTTTTTAAACTGAATACTTATAGATGACATACAAATGTGATAGGTAGGTACCTACCTACTTGCTCCAATGAATCCTTGTCTCACACTATCTTTCAAAGCTTGAGATCTTATTTCAAGATTAAAAAGCTGAGTGGCCTAAAGAAAACATCGTTAATCAATCAAACAGTCGAACTACAAATCTACATATTGATCCAATTTACCAATTCGACTTACCAAAAACTAACTTCTAACTTTAATAATACAAGCAGCTTGGTAGTTTTAATAATCAAATCATCAAAACACGATATCCTATCAAAATTAAAATCTAAATAATCCCTAAGAATATTCCACTAAAACCTCATTAACGGCTCCCGCAAAATAAATGGAACAGATTTTCATTGAGCGCGAACGAATGGCGAAAAAAATGGCTAAAACCTGACAAATGGGTTTCCTTTAACGTCTGCACCCATCTTATTATCGTTACCCAGTACCGAACAGAACTCATTCCGCTCTTCTTTTTACTTCTCCATAACATTATCATCACTCAAATCTATCTCTTCTTTATTCGAATTAAAGTCTATATTCGCGTGAACTGTTTAATATTGAATGATGTACAATCATCTGCCTTATTACTTGTGTATTTGAGTTCAGTTTTAAATGTAGCGTCTCTGAGTAGGATATCAATTTGAGAAGAAGCGTCTGTGTTAATAGCATTATACGCAATCTCATCCATACAGTCGGGGGTTAGGCCTTCTATGGTCGGAGTATCATTTTTTATGCGACATATAAAACATATTTATTGCAATCATAATCGTTTGAGTTCCTTCAGAGCCATGTTTGGGCGAGATAAATAGAATATAACGAGCGGACAAACTTTTTTATTTTATTGGCTAGGTACATAACGATTTATCTGTCATTGCTCTACTTTCAGGTTGGCCTACTTAAACCTTGAAGAAACTATAAATTGATCTTTTATAGTGAATTTATTGTATTTTAATAAGACATAGTCATTTACATAGTCATATCGTAGTTTAACGATTTAGCCAGTGGACTAGATACTGTGTATTGTAAAATGTGATCCAGTCAAATAATCTATACTTATTTACTAGCAAATTTAAAAAATATATATATTTTAAAAATAAACACAACTAAAAATATACTTGCAATATTCAAAAATCGGTACTGAAAATTGTATAAGATCAAATATGAGTATTATCATATCATTTCTGCTAACCGTACACTGAACATCGAAAATGAAGTACAATTTTCAATAACTGGCCGCGATTGCCAAGCTGACCCTACCAAAACTCAATGCGCTCTCAATTCGCGGCAGTTATTATTATCTTGACCTGGTGATTGAGCTCTCCTGCTCTCTATCGAGCCGGAGCTCCGTCATTGGCCAACAGGTTATCACACGCCTCTCGCCTGCCTCTGATTGGTCGAGCCCGCCACGCCTCTCGACTTCGAAGCCTCTGCTTCTCGTACTACAAACCCCACTTATATATTTTTCACCCTTATGTTTCCCTCGCATTTGTAGAGCAGCCGTCGCATAGTACGCACGCGTCTTTTCCGTTCAATCGCGATATAAGTGTGAAAAGTTTTAAAGTTTCGTATTGTGTGCGGGAAAGTAAATGTGAAAAACAATGACAATGGACGTTCAAAACAACTATCAAAATTATAAAGAGGCATCTCCTGATTCTAAGGAGACCAATTCAAACATCGAGAGTGCTAGGACTACGCTGATCAAACAAGATATGCAGTCTACTGTGGTGAACCCAGCAAAACCTTCCAAAAGATCTTTCGATGTGGCGTTCCTGATGATGCCGGATGACAAATCCCGCCAGAAACCTCCAGAGCGGCAGCTCCGAGTCTCCAAACAGCTGTTCAACCATGAAGAGTGGGAACAAGTGCCCAAAAGAATTCCAGAAGTCTATAAGCACAGTGAGTATTCCAGTGACGCTGATCAAGAAGATGAACGTCTGCGAGTGAACAACAATATATCGCCAACTTTTAGTTCCGACATCAACATCGATGTCGGGACTGATGAGTATCCAGGCAAGTCCATGTACTGCAGTGATTCTGAAAATTCCGAAAGGTCCCGCAGTCGGCCAAACTCTAATGAGAGCGCAGCGAAGCAACCGAAGTTCCTGCCGGAATACAAGAATAAGATCTTTGATGATCCAACTTTGATTAGTATGCAATCTCGTGCGAGATACGAAAGCCGGTATTTGGAGAGACCTGAAATGTCGCCTAAGAGTGCTTTTACTAAAGTGTCCAACTATTCAATGCGGTCACCAAACCCTTCGGTCAGTCCTGACAACTTGCTGTACCAGAACTCTGTGAGCCCTCCATTGTCTGCTGCTACCCCACCCGCGGGCTCATACAATAAATCACCCGGCTTCAACAACATACTTACCCCAGCCCATCTCTTGAACAGCAGCAACTTCTTCAAAGGTCAAGCCATTCCTTCTTCATCGCCCAACTACCCAGATCCTAGTATGCAGCACCGTACTACAGGTTTCTCCAAAACTATGGAGTACCAGGAAAAGCTAGATCAAAAGACATCCCATATGTCACCGAATAAAATGAATTTTTTGCCATTCAGACCAGAAATACCCTATCTTCAAGCTGGATCATCCTATCCATTTGGAGTGCAAAACTTCCAGCAACCTAACCCAGATTTTATGAAGTTTCCTGGACCACAACGAGAGTCAGTTAACCCACTTATTGCCAGCCCAGCTGCTGCTATTTTGAGTACGCTCCTTCCACCGACCCTGGCTGCGTTCTCTCTGCCAGCGCAGAATGTTTGTGCCAAATGCAGCATTAGTTTCCGAATGACGTCAGATTTGGTATACCACATGCGGACTCATCATAAGAGCGAGACCACCAACGATCCGCATAGAAGGAAACGAGAGGAAAAGTTGAAGTGCCCAGTTTGCAATGAAAGTTTTCGAGAGCGTCACCATTTGACCAGACACATGACTGCCCATCAGGACAAAGAAGGTGATATGGACGATGTGTCGCGACAAGGATTTAAAAAAAGCAAACAATTCTATCCCCATAGTGCGGGCTCCCTCGTTCACAAATGAGATGCTCATGCAAATGTGCTCACTCGTTTCGTAAGTGTTCAATCGATCAAAAATATAAATTTAATCCATCAATAGATTTTCGGATATCACAAATGTTTCAAATTGTTCTTTTGAAGTTCGTTGTTGTTGTTATTAAGTATATCCTCTATGTGCAATATTAGTTGTTAAGTTATATTTATATTGTAAATATTATAGCTCTAGTAGTGAATCATTAAAATATTTAAGAATCATAGTATAGTGTATATTATTTTTGCACTATCGATTGTATGCCAAATTTCTCACAACACATAAATTGAACACAATGATGAAAGAAATATATCAAAACATACATAGCTGTAGGTACTAAAATTTTTTTTTATTATGACCAACGCTAGAACAAGGCCGTTGTGGCAAATAAGATTCGCAACCAGTTGCGGTTGAGGATTTATTAATTTTTTTTTATAAATATAAACAAATGGGTGTCAAAAAATCCCCTTAAGTGGTTAGTAGGTATAATATAAGGTTAATTATTGACGCGTTGTTTTTGCGTTTGCAAATAAACGTTATATTCCAGGATATTTTGATTAAAAAGATAAAATAACATTAGATTCAGTATGATATTTCAAACTTAAAGTTATACTCGTACATCATTTCGCTCAACTAGTCAATTTCCAAAATGACTTTGATTCCCATAACCCCCCACATTGTCGCTAATAGGTTCACGATGTAACATTTGACTCTATAACTAGGCGTAGCGTATCCAATTCTAAAATGAGGGTGGTGGATAAAGCCATCATGGCTTTTGTCCTGTATCATGTCACTATAAATAGATTAGTAATAAAATTTCATTAAAATTATCTCTTATGATAGTATGGCTGTGCGTTCAATGGATTGAATGGTTATGAGATTATGAAGAAACGACTGATAAATACATATTCAGTTTTCTTTAGTTGGAGCGAGATTTACTATTGTAATATTACGTTTACAGACACGAAGGGATCTACGAGTTGATTTGCAATAAAATATTTTGAAAGATGCAAACAAATAGTGCAGCAAAAATACGAATTATTATAACGTTACAACGTTAGTTATAGTTTCTGAGATTTTTCAAAATTGGACGAAATTAAATTCTAGTCAGAATTAAACTACACAAGTTCATAGATACAATAATTCACAAAATAAAATAACATTTTGAACAAAGAGAAAACGCAGAAAAAACGACCGAATAGAAAATACTTTCGCGGTTTTCAATAAAAAAATATTTACCGGGTTACTTTAAATTTCTAAAATACTGAATTAAATGTTAATAATTAATAATATAGTATTTAAATGTTTAAAACGAATACTTAATTCTATAGTAATAAAAAAATTGAGGAGTAAGAGGCTAGCGTGGTATGGACATATCTTGCGTAGGGAAGAAAATCATGTGACTAAAAGAGTGTTAGATATGAGTGTGAATGGATAAAAGTAGAGGAAGGTCGAAGAAAAGATGGATGGGCTGTGTGAAGAATGATATGGGTGTGGAAGTGACAACGGAGATGACGGCTGATAGATAGATGTGGAGGAGGAAATCATGTTGTGCCGACCCCAAGTAGTGGGAGAAAAGGGCAGGAAGAAGAAGTCTAATACTAAATTCTAAATGCAGACAATGTCTTGATAGAACGTCTTTAGATGATTCAACTGTTTCTTACGCATTTTATAGTCTTGTTAAAAAAATATAACCTAGTTTTACTTTTCTAGACAGAACGATTATTCATTGTTGAGAAGGCCGGCGTTAAAGCTGCTTCAGAATATTATAAATTCGCAGTTTCATCATTCTATATGAAATATGTTTATACTACTTGATCTAAATAAATTAATTAGAAGTAAAATAAATCTTTTCCATCACATAATTAGATTACAAATCAGACCATCCCTCCAAACTCTGCATGTCGAACAACCGTAGCAAACATCCTGCGAACAATATCGTTCCCATGTTAGCGTTGATAGTCGCGATGGATAACATAGCGTGGATATTGAACCAGTGAGTTGGCTACTGTAACCAATTGCTATGGGAAATGTGCAGATTGAAGTTTTTTGAGGCTTATTCTCGAAATCCCCACCGCTACGTCCCAGTGCGTAGATGCCTTGTACAGTCAGCGACATAAGTTGATAAACAATTTGAGATTCGAAATATTTGTTTCAAGTGTATTATCATTAAAAAAATATATTCAACCTTAGTAAAGGGTTTAGCGAATACAGTGTTTGCAACATTTTGTTGAAAAAAACATTTTCCAGATTTATTTTCATTTTCAAAACTATAACTGTTAACCAACTTATGTTGCTGACCGTAACTGGACAATTACTACAAACATAAAGGCAAATTTTGTTTTAAATATCATGCATGTTTGTTTGTAGTTACAAGGCCTCTACGAACCGGAGTGGGGACGTAGCGTTGGGGATTTTGAGAATATACCGTTTTTCGGAACTATGGTATGGTGGAGATAAAAAATTGCAAAGCCAATGATTACAGAATTTGTAATTATATATCAATTTCAGTTAAATTAATTGATAAGAATTACAAGAGATTAAATTTTAGCAAAATTTTTATACCACTGACAGATAATTTCAGATGCCAAGATCCATCTCAAAAATACCTAGTTTGAAATAAATAACCGCATTGGAATTAGGTAAACCCGTTTGGAAGTGGTACAATGCTGTGAACAGACACACAGACAGATGAAGAATTGAAACGTATGAAACACTTTTTGTAAAACTAACAACAATGAAAGAAAGAAAATAGTTTGTAGATAAGCCTTTGTGCGATATGAAGAGTTTGTGAATAATATGATGTTAGCAGTATTTAAACATATTAGGCATATTTTTTTTTACCTCCCGGAGATGGAGTAAGCCCACCTGATGTTAAGTTGTAACCATCGTCTATAACAAAGTATTGCTTCGTAGGTCACGCGCCTTAGAATCATGCCCTACAATGCACTGCCTTGCGTCCATGAACTTGAGGCGTTCAGGTGTAAAGCCTCAAATGCCTGTAATTTCACCGGCAACCATACCTTTCAAACCCAAACACAGCATTGCTGCTTCGCGGCAGAAAGGGTAGATGGTAAGTACTTCACAAGAAACTCTACTACTCCTTAGTAAAATGTAGCGATGAACAGAAAACCTGGCTTTACTTTCTTCACTTAATTTATGTTTTTTATTGAAATTCAAGTAAAACAAGTTCAAGACTCCAAAACACTTCATGGCACTTCAAGGTTTAACTCGTAAAAACTTAAGTCCATCTTGGACATATTCCACCAAACTCTGCACTCAAATGTGTAAACTTACAGGGTGTATAAATGTGTGAACTTATAGGGTGCCCTAATGCAAGAAGAACAATATTTCCGCCGGACCGCTGAACCGTGAGTAATGTAATAGAAAATATTCATATTGGGGACAGAGCGTCTTGCACAGAATGTTTTTCTAAGGTGATTTTGAACCAAATAGCTTTATTAACTTAGCTGTTTTGTTTAAGCACTTAAGAGTCTCCTATTTCTATAAACTGGAAGGTGAAGCTGCTTTCATTAAAGACCGTAATGCGACCAACAGATGGCTAAAGGTAAAATTCGGAGAATAGTTATTGTAATAGAAATTTGTGCTAAGAATATTCGACTGGTTTCTTGACTCTTAGAGATTTTAATGGGGAGTAGTTTTTAAAATATACTATTCAGTTGAGTAGTTTATTATACAAATAGTTTTAAATAGCTTGGTGCAATGTTGCTGATATTGTCATCATTTTTGCATGACGTTTGAACCCGATTATCTAAATTGCAGAATCTACCTTACCTCAAACCCTCACGTTAACTTATAAAACACCTTTAATTTCACTCTTACAACTTCTAGTTGATAATTAATTCTAACTTTGTGTTTCTAAATTTATGCAATCTATAATACATTTTCAATAACTACGGTAGAATGCTTCGGGATTACAATTCTTAGACATAGCTTTCTACCGTTTGAGACGCACATACGAATGTACGAACATTTTCGAACGGTTTCTTATCAATGCTCTTGTAAACCAATATTATTCGCTATTTTGGCAAAAGCCCAGTGAACTGATTTCCCTAAAATCGAGTTAGGAATCTCTGAAGCACCAAGATGATGTACGCAGTGCGAGAAAACTGAGAAAATCATCGAATTATTCAAATGACAGTAAAACAAATGGCGGCCCAAATTAAATAAACAATCCATCAGAATAGGAGCGTTCGACAAATGCATAATCAATACTCAAAGCACAATATTTTCCACTCAAATAGCTCCACAAAGAAATAAATATGTATTTTACTGAACGCATTTACAAGATTACAATATTAGCGCACGTCCTTCTTCCGCCGCGGCGTCATTACAAATGATAAATAGTCGACACACTTCGATAATCAAATTCAAATTTGGAATCTGTTGTACCGTAGACTACCCTCGTATTTTTTTCCAAGGGCGCAGTCATCCTGCCAGTATTGTGAGAAGCTTGTGACTTTATTAAGCGTGAACGAATGGTCTCTTTAACCGATTCTCTTCGCCGGCACGTGATCCGGAACCGATTTTGGTTCCGTACCCGATTTGTATGTATTTGTATGTAAATCATAGCGTGGGGTGACGAGATAACCGGGCGTGGTTGATAGGGATCTCTGTTATTGAATTAAGTGACGTTTAGTGACTATTTAGCGACACTGTTGTGCTTTCGGGAGATAAGTTTTGAATTGAAAACGACGTTGGGGTAAGATTTCATATTGCCAGTTTTATTTTCCATAAACTATTGTTACTACAATAGTTATGTTAAGCTAAATGAGCTTTTGCAATAAGCTAGGGTTATATCTTCATGCTTAAAAATGTTGATGTAAGACCGACAGAAGTAAAAACTTGAACAATTACGAGATACTTGTATACAGAGGTGTCGGTAACGGTAACGGTAACAGTGTCGCGAATTAAGTGGTTTTTTCCCATCTCAAAAAATGCCCAACGCGCCTAAAGAAGTTTTTGTTTCAATAATGGAATAGTGCATCTACATGTAATGAAAAGTACCTAAACCTTTTTAAAGGATTGCCTGGAACAGAGTACTCTCAATGATAAGGCCGTTCATTGTACTGTCTTTTTAGTATAGTAATTGTAATATTTATATGTAGTAACTTCTATCTATCTATCTTCCTTCGAATATTTTTTTAAGTGATTTGTTATTACACCGCTCAACTCATATAGCCCACAATGTTTTGTTAATTTCAAAGGTAGCATTTCAGACCATCTGTATTACATTTAAATGAATGTAGTAAGCTAAGCTAGTAGCTAAAACAATAAATAACCCATTACAATATCTAGCCAGCGGGTGTGACCAATGTTTTCCGTCTGTTGGACCCATCCTTATGTCTCGGGAGGAAGCCAGAGGGATTCGTTATGCATTGTTATAGTCGTAATAATGTCTAGAAATATATATAAGAGAATAATATTCCAGAAACGATATACAGAGCATAAGATTATGACCTTTGAGAATAAGAAATTTACCCAGCAGTAGTCGCTTTTAGCGATAAGACTGCCACTTGTATTTCCGCGTGTCTTATTATATATTCTTATCTTTCTTGTTCTCCTTTCTGTCTTGTTTAATTTAAGTGTGACGTATGTACATAAAGCGTTAACAATCAATCAGTAGTTTAAGTGACTGGTATTTTAACCAAATATCAAGGTTTTGCTGGAAGAAAACTCTTGTCAATTTCTAAAGACGTAATGCCTTTGCTAACTGAATATGAAAATAAAATAAAAGCATAATATATATTTAGTCGCGTTCCGTATAGATTCCTCACGAGATAAAAATAAATCAAACAATCTCTTCGTTGTACTATTTTCAACATCTTAACAGTGTGGTTTGTTTTCTCGTAGGAACTTTAAGAACTTAAAACTCTTGCATATATTTTATAGAATACTTGCAAATGAGTTGAAACCCGAACTTGTGCCAGAGTACGTAAGACTCGGTAATGTATTCCGTGAATATTGCGGAAGGCCGCTTATTATTTTCAACTTAGAGGTTGGTTCCTTTTGACTCTCCATTCAAGAAAATCATAGAAAATTCTTACATTTACCGAGAGGTTTTCTTGGATTAAAGAGGCTAAGGTTGTTGTAAATTGTGTCTTAATAACTTTGTGAAGTTTTAGGTAGTATTAGATATTTAAACTAAGAATTATCGGATCTTTCTTTTGTTTGTAAACCCGGCCCCGGGTGTTGCCAGTGTCAAAAGGCGATGGTGACCGCTTACCATCAGGTGGGCCGTAAGCCTATTTCCCCATACTTAAATAACATTAATAAAACTAGTGGTTCGCCCCAAACTGAGATTTCGCGAGTCTCCCAAAACACAAAAACAAACATTCTTAGGGCGACTCGCGCAACAATGCCTAAACGTATTTAGTGGCTAAATATGATTTAAAGAGTTGTCAAATCATACAAATACGTAAAATTTAAACATGTTTAGTCGCTAAATACGTTTAGGGATTGTTGTGCAAGCCGGCCTTAATCTTTGACTATTAAAATAGTGCCACGAAATAAATAACCAACTAACTTGACCTACAGTTCCATTCAAATTACAGGTAACGGGAGTTGATGAAAATTGGTAACTATTTTTGAAGTACAAAATGCAATTTTTCTGTATTTCTACACGCAAACCAAATTACAGCACTGTGGGGTCACTGGTGTACCCTGTGAATTTTGTCAAAGTTTGGTTTTTATTATGGCTAATAACTCAAAAACTACAATTACTTTAATAAAAATAAAAACGTGGTCAAAATGTATTAATGAAGACATTTCATTTGACGTCTGATTTGAACGAATAGTCTCATTTTCATTTTTTTTTTACCCCTCGTGAACCCCAATATCTCAACAACCCCCCAACATTTTAGCTGATTTAGTCACACCAAAATTGTACCATCACTACCTACCTATGTATTAAATTTCACGATGATCGGATCAACGCTTCGAAAGTTATCCTCGGACTTACAAACATACATACAACGCCGATTTGCCCAATTTGATTTTGAGATCTCGCTTCGCTCGATCATAAAAGGAAGAAAACTGTCATTCACTTAATTGTTTCATATGTGGTCTAAACGTAACAAGCTCTTTAGCAGCGTACTCGACGGCATATATCCATATTAATTTATACCATATTTCACTGTTTTAATTCATATGCTAAACAGATACGGGGTTTGTCAACCGTGCTCTATTTGGGTGGAAGTTTATTAGTTTCGCATTTTGGAGCAATTATTAAATTAATTCGCGATAGTTATTCGGAGTCAATGCTCATGGATTTTGTCATCATAATATGTAATATCAATTGTAAACCTTTCATCATGATATTAGTCACAGGACGTGCACTGCTGAACATAGACCTCCTCCATAAATTTCCAGAATTACCGATCTTATGATGCCTGCACCCAATGGTTACCAACCTTTATCCTCTAGTGATTGACCTATATTAAAAACATTTTGATAATTTCGCACTGGACTAGCACGTTGCGGATTCAATTTCCATCTCATTCCTATATTTGTGATTTTATTAATCTTGATCGAGATAAATGAGGCCACTCTGTATAGTATGCATCCAGTTCATCACCGCCTGGGCCTACCACGCAACTTCCGCCTGTTTGGAACCTATTTCGTAGTGGCCCCAATTATCTCGTAACCGGGATTCGTGGAAAGAGGAAAGGGAGGCCTTTGCCTTGCAATGCGACTCTACGGGCTGATAATAATAGTAATACCTATATTATACCTATACAGCCACGCCAATGCCACACAGAAGGAAAATTATGTTAGGTATTAAAGCCAGCAAATTTTAGCCCATGGAGAGTTTTTTTTATTTTTAAAGTGTTAGCCGGCATTCCCTAGAACCAAAAATTAGAAATGTGCCATCTGGTTTGTATCGCGGCGATGGGCTTGCAACCTGTCTTCTTCTTCTCAATCGTAACGCCCTTGACAGAGCGATCGTGGTCAACATGTTGTATCACGATATCTCGCCATTTGCCTCTGTTTACAGACATTCTCGTGCATTCATGCAGTTGGCCGCCCACTGCAGGCTTTTTATAGAACCTGTCACGTGAATGCAAAAGTAGCCAGGTATTATGATAAGAGTCCTGAGAAAAGATCCGAGGATGTCCATCGTGGGGTTTAATACAGTCGTGAGCTATATTGTTTATAAATTATTGAGTGGTAATAAAAACACTTATTTTAATTTACTTTCTATTGTATTTATTATTTCTCTATTCAGGATACTCTGTACGTGTGTCCATACTAATATTATAAATTCGTAAGTAACTCTGTCTCTCTCTTTGTTACGTTTTCATGACTAAACGGCTTAACCAATTGCGATAAAATTTGGTATACAGATAAATTATGACCAGGATTGGGACGCAAGCTACTTTATAACTGACTGCGTAGAAGGAGGGTAATGTATTTATTGACAAACCACGCGAGCGAAGCCGGGGCAGGCGGGTCAGCTAGTACTAAATAAATACCTATTATTTGTTCCGAAATTTCTAAGCAATTAAATGGGATGACAAAATTTATTTGGGACAAATGTTAGTAAACCAATCGCTACGCCTTTTTCAGTTGAAAAGTAAAATTTTATAATGTTATAATCTTTACTGACTCCATTTCACTTCAGACCTATTGTTTCAAAACTAATAAAGCTTGTTACAAAACAATGCTACCAACGGAAAGGCAAGAAATATTTTAGTCTATACAGTTGTCAGTTTGCTAGTTTGTGCGTCACACCGGAAGTGCCGGAAGTGCGTTAGTTTTGAATTGTTTGGAGGCTTTTGTTGCTTGTTTAGGTGGTATCTGTGAATTTATAGGCTTTGATATACAAAAGAGCGTTTTTAAAATAAGGTAACAGAAATATTTCTAATGTAATAAATATTTTTACCAGCTCATCATCATCATTATATCAGCGATAGCAATCCACTGGTAAACTGAGGCCGATTTTAGAGCGATTGATCTAGTGAGGACTGCACCCAACAGCTTTCCTTCCCTTCCAAAACGTGGTTTCCACTTGAGAACCCTTCCGCTCTACTTCCCTCAGATCTTCAAGATATGTTTTACCGGAAAATTGAGTGAAATTTTAGCCACTGATTATCAAAAACGGCTGCACCTGCACATTAAATAAAAACCTAGGTATAATGTGTCCATTTTTTTGGAAGCTATGACTCTAGAGACAGATAAAAGCTTTAAAATTATAACTTAATGTTTTTTGCTACAAAGTCTCATAAATTAACCAGCTAGTTACTAATTAAACTGGGTTATTTATCGCGTACGTACCTTTTTTATTTGTTATTCCGACTTATCGACTGTGTTGCAACAGCCGTGGCAGACTCATAAAAAAAGGTACATGCGCGGTAAATACCCGTTTAAATCAATAATTATGTACAGCGATCACAAAAGTTCGAAAAATACTATTAAACAGCTAGTTAAAACATTACAACAATCTTTCACTTATTACTGACACTGATTAGGACTTTAAATCAGGTTAAACTACAGGTTTGAACCTTACCTGTCTATTTTTTTATTACATATGGCACACAAAATAAAACACGTCCATGCAGCAAATATGAAATAAATAAATACATTATAAAGAGTTTTGACCTAGTAAATATTCCAAAATATGAATACACATCACAATACTAATCAGTTTCAAGCAAAAAACAAGTTTATATAAATTTATAAATATTCGATGCTAATCACACTTTGCAAGAGCGATTTTATCTTAAGGTTGTATGGAAAAAATCGTTTAAGTGATAAGTAAGACTGCCCCCTCTGTTGTTATCAGTTTTTGTTCTGTTAATATTATTTACCTACTATAAAGTTCTATAAAGTATCTATAAAGTATAGTATAAGTAGTATATATACTATAAACTATTAGACGACCTCCGTGGCGTAGTTGGCGTATAACCGGCTGAGACGTAGGAGGTAGCGGGTTCGATTCCCGCCAAGGAACAAATGTTTGTATGATCTACAGATATTTGTTCTGTGTCTGGGTGTTTTTCTATATATTATAAGTATGCATTTAAAAAAAAGTATATAAGTATTCTATCAGTTATCTGGTTCCCATAGTACAAGCTCTGCTTAGTTTGGAGCTAGATAGCGCTGTGTGAAATGTCCAGCAATATTTATTTATTTATTTATAAGTAGTATCTATAAAGTTATTTTAAACTGATACAATTAACCTATTCCATGAAAGTTTTAAAATTAATAGAATTTAATACCACATTAAACTCCACCAATATTTTCATCACATATTAAACTTGAAGTAGTTAGAATTATACTCTAAGTTGAATTTTATATCCATCCATTAGACTTCAGTTGCGAGACATAAATCGAACTTCACATTAACTTGATGTATGGAGTGACGCCGCGGTATAACATTAGTGCTATCTTTTAAGGCGATGCAAGCTCATTGTTGAAGTTAGGGGCTGCTTGAAACTATGAACTATAATATGATTAATGAGTCGTTCATATTTTTATACTGGACGACTGAGTAATACTGAACCTTCACGGTATGTCTGTTTCACCAGTTTAAGTTTGCCCAGCGAGCTATTATATAGAATAGGCTATGCTCGGCGTTCCTCTAAAAAATAAAATACGCAGAGATTATTCGAGAAAAAAACCATGGTCATCGTTAGTCCAGTGAATTAGCAAGCTGAAGTGATAGTGGGCTGGCCTATAAGTTGACAAAATTACCACAACAAAGCCTTAACCAACAGACACCTTAACATACAGCGTACCCAAATCGGCCGCGGCAGGCGTAATCTTAGTAAATGGGGTATTATAGACAAATCGACGATGCCATGCCAATGTGGTGCCCAGCTCCAAACAATGGCACATGCCCTTGCATGCCTGCCCTACCATCTGCATGATGACCTGCTCCGACGCTGCTATGAACGTGACGACGTACTACTCAAAATGGCTATAGTCTTGAGACATCGACACGCAAAAAGATGAAGAGTTAGGTGAAGGTGAAATAAATAAATCTGAAAATCTGAAATCTGAAGTTATAATTATGAGAATTAGGATACAGATCAAGAAAAAGTATTTGGATGAGCTTCAATCATTGTTAATAGGAAATACACAACTGTTTTTTAGTCTTTCTTCGATCATTAAGAATTTCAATAAACAGGTCGTATTTTAACATTTAAACATAGTTCCAAAACTCTGTTGGGTCTGGTTGTTTATCTATATATCATCAGTAGATATTTATAAAAAAAACGTTTAATATACGTATTGTATCAGATAACTGGTTCCTATAGTAGAAGCTGAAGATGATTGCTGCGCGTTTTGATTGCCCTATTCAGAAGCACTGGGTGGGGATAATTACGGGCAATACAAAGCACGCAGGTAATTGGTAGGTACATGCTTTTAATTTTAATTTTATATGATTTTTTTATTTAATTTGTTTATTTAATGTTCCTATTCTGATTTATTTAATTTTAATGTGACATGTTACTTTTTTACTATTCATCTAATTGACTGTATTATTATTGATTTGTATGTTTTTTGTTTTAATTGTTTTTATTTGTGATCGTTGATATTTTGTATGGACAGACACTGTCTGAAATAAATGATTATTTTATTCTATTCTATTCTATTCTTTGCTTAGATTGGGACTAGATGGCGTGGGGTGAAATGTCCAGTATTATTTATTTTAAACTATTGCTATGTTTCCGCCTATTTTAAAATTAATTAATTAATTATTCATGTTTGGGGGGGTTTGGACCATGACCCGCCACGCTGGTCCAGTTGCGTGTTGACATGAATCTACAAATGGGCAACAGTCGTCACACAATGGGTGTCTGCAGATGGGCGTCGAAGCCGGGCAGGCCGAGGAAGCGTTGGCGTGACGACCTCGATGCATTCCAAGATGGCTGGTGGGACGTGGCGAGTGATCGTGAGATGTGGAGGAACATGGGGGAGACCTTGGCCCAGCAGTAGGAAAGTATAGGTAAAAAAAAAAAAATAACCTCTCAACAATATTATCTAGAAATAATATTATCAGCATACGATATCTTATTAAGAAAGTAGGCAACTCCGTAAAAAATATTTATAAAAACGATATAGGTACTGTACCTGTTTTGTTTATATTTAAAGCATCTTTCAATTAGCTCTGTTTCTGTATACTTGCGGCGACTTGCGCAACCATGCCTAATCGTAATAAGTGTCTAAATTATGATTAAAAGTTGTCGCTAAATGAATGCAGAATCACCCAAATGAGCTTGCCAATGAGCTAATGAAAAAAACCACAATCTTTAGTAGATTAAAGAGGACAGCCCCTCAAGACCTCATATAGCACCTAATGGAATGGAATGGAAAAATGGAAGTGCCACTGGGCTTATTCCATACATGCCCAACGCGAACTATTCCCCAAACTCTAGCTCAATGCCCTGATGGGCAGATTGCAAGAAATAAGGAGACTAAACAAAAAAGAAAAGATATTCCAGTCTCTACCACAAAATCTTTAAACTCCTCTCCCATAGTCGCAGAGTCTTTGTTAAAAGCAAACTTAACGGAATGCAAATCACAATTCAAATTTGATTATGTAAATAGTGATGACATTATAAAAGCTTTCAAACTGATAAATGTTAAGAAAACCACGGACCTCTGGGGCATCTCTGTTAGCATCATAAAAACATTGATTGACATAATTGCTCCTGAACTAGCTTTAATATTCAATGAGTGTATTGACTGTGGTGTATTCCCTGATTTAATGAAACACAGTAAAATAACTCCACTTTTCAAATCAGGCACTAGTTCTGATCCTGGTAATTTTAGACCAATCTCAGTACTTCCGACATTTAGTAAAATATTTGAAAAACTAATTTTAAATCAACTGCTTAGATATTTCAATTCACATAATTTACTGCATCATAAACAATTCGGATTTACCAGGGGTCGCTCAACCACTGATGCTGGTATTGAGTTAATATCGCACATATTTGATGCCTGGGAGGAGTCTCATGACGCTTTAGGTGTTTTTTGTGATTTGTCCAAGGCATTTGATTGCGTAGACCATGACACATTAATCAGGAAACTACGCCATTATGGCATTAGGAGCGTTGCTCTAGACTTTCTCACTTCTTATTTAAGTGGCAGAGTGCAAAGAGTTGACGTGAATGGGAAGCGTTCTCCGGGGTCTCTGGTTAAAATGGGTGTACCACAGGGATCAATTCTGGGACCATTTTTGTTTTTAGTATATATTAATGATCTTCCCCATCTAGTACGGGACGATCATGAGGTTGTATTGTTTGCAGATGACACGTCACTTTTATTTAAATTAAAGCGACGACAAACCGATTTTGACGATGTAAACAATGCAATCTCTAAGGTGGTAAAATGGTTCAATGTAAACAATCTACTTCTAAATGAAAGGAAAACAAAATGTATTAGATTTATACTACCTAATGTTACACAAGTTAAAGCAGACATAAAAATCAAAGACGAGGAGTTGGCTCTTGTGGACACCACCGTATTCTTAGGTATAACCCTAGATAATAAGCTTCAATGGGGCCCTCACATTGATGGGTTGTCGAAGAGACTTAGTTCTGCGGCATACGCAGTCAAAAAGATCCGTCTTTTTACAGACGTAGACACAGCTAGACTAGTTTACTTCAGCTACTTCCACAGCATTATGTCATACGGTATACTGCTGTGGGGGAGTGCTGCAGATATAAACACCGTTTTTGTGCTGCAGAAGAGGGCTGTTCGTGCAAT